>WHPX01001085.1:0-1302500 GCA_011057435.1 Actinia equina
TAAAAACGAATTGAGGCACTGTATTCATTCCCGTAACCTTTGCGATGATTAGTCTGTGTGATGTTACATAATCCGTATTTGACCTGCAGGAAACATACTTGCCTCTTGTAACTGGTCCACTGTGTCTGAATGTAAACTTCCACACAGCGAAAAAATCGACAATGAAATTTATTTGAAGTGAAAGAAACTGCCATTCTTTCATTTGTCATCCGTGGGTATTTTGAAGATAGAAACACATCTGTTTTTTTTTGCCACAGTGAAGAAGCTGGAACCTGAGGTATCCCTGACCATTAGTGTGATACAACATCAACCATCAACTGTGCTCACTGAAAAAGCAAAAACCCAAGAAAAAATGATCAATAATTTAAGCTCATTACAGAAATGTGAGAAAAAATGTTTTGTCCTCTTACCTCTGTGTTTCTTTTAAGATTTGTGAATTCCAGATAAGAGCTGCAAATACTTGTAAGTAAATTAATTAAGACCTATTTTAGAGGGTTTGTTGCTGAGAAGTATCAACTTAAAATTCAAGGACTATATCAAGGAGTATACAAGGCCCAAAAAATGATTTTCAGGAGTATTTTTAGCAAACGAACCTGGTTTTACATAATGTTTTTGCACATGTTCTGACTTTCAGAGTCGTTTGTGATTTACATGTATCCCTTCGTAAAGAGGGAAGTAAATGCTTGTGCTCAGTATGAGAACTTCTATTTTGCTTGCAGTATTTGTATGGCTGGATTATGTTGAAACATGGTAAAATTTCTTTAGGGTGTACCAGCATCTTTCGTCTTTTTACCCGAGCCATCGACAAAAATGAATTATCCATTATATTGAATTCTATCAAGACTTTGTTTCAAGGAAGATATTTGCTAAAATTGTAAAATTCCGTGACAGAGTTTTTTGATTGGAACTCTTCGGCAATAGGCGAATCTATCTAGGAGTACAACTGACCCATGAACAATGTAGCTAGAGGCTTGTTAGAACTTGAATATATTATCACAAATATGCATCCAGTCCAATTTAATATGAGGCTATTGTTATTTAAAATCACGCAAGTGAACTTGAAAACTATCGATGGTGGCTGTTATTTCCTCCTGTAGCTGAAATCATTAACTGTATCAAAGGCTCCCCATGGCATGAAACATGATCACAGGAGCTAACTTCCTACTTCACCGAGCTCTTGAATAGTATCCCCTTACATTATATGTAGTAACATCATAAACCTCTTGTTGCATAGCAGGCACAAAAAATTGTAAGCAACCCATCTTTTTCATTCCTCTTTCTCTTGCAAGTTCAACAAGCACAATAACTTTTTTCCCTGCCATCCTTGGACAAACCATCGAGATTAAATTAGAAACCGCATGGCGGATGGCGAATTTGGATAACAGTCCGCATTTCTTGAGTAGATCTGGGCGGAATGTTTTTTGCCGTGAAGGGTAGGGATATGTAAGCTCTCCTGCTAAATACAAAATCAAAAAAGCCTTTTCAATGAGTTATATGTTTATTATACCTGGCCCAGGTAATGGTCCCATATCAGTGCCCAGTTTTGAATATGACTACAACTCAATACCGAGGAACAATTATATGTTCCCTTGATTAACGGTTTTTGCATTATTCTCTACTAGCTATGAACTTACTCTGCTACCTAATTTTTATTATTTGTTTAATAAATGTTACCCCTTACATAAAATCAGTTGCTTTGCCCGTTTTTGTTAAGCTTACTAATTCTAGCCCAATGCAAACTGTTTTACAGATACAACAAAAAATTTGTTTACAAGAAGAATAAGGTTTAAAACATAGTGCTTAGTGTTTAGAACTTGTGTACTCCAAAGCAAAATTCCTCTATTTTAGTGTGCGAATAACTTAACTTCTATACAAGGATGAGAACTGAGAAAGAAGCAAGACATAAAAGATAGAAAGAATTGTTGTTCGTGATAAGTCAAGATAGGAAATAATGTCCCTGTCCATGATTCCGAGAATAGACCTGACTTGTGTTTTCTTCTTCTTCTTCTCCTTATTATTATTCTTTATTGTCAGCATAAACAAAAAAATCAAGTAAATGCGGATGTTTAAACAGCGTATTGAGATATCCCATTGTTTAGTTTGTAGTTATAAAAAACAAGACCTGTAAAAACTCAGGTCTTCCCTTTGGCAGTGTAACAACCTTTTTTGAAAAATAGTACATATAAATAAAATCCTAGATGGAGGGTTTTCTTTTCGTAATCTAGCCACGTTTAGCGATTCTTCTTTCAAGCTTAACGATCTAGTTCATTAGTGATATTTTCTACTTATTGTTCTCTAATCGCTTAATATATCTCAGTAACTAATGAAGATATATTGAAAATCATAGAAAAAATTAAATGCTTTTATTAGTTGCATTTCTGTTGAACGGAGTTATGTCAGGGAATAGAGAGACCCTTGGAAATTAGATTCGAAAAATTAGTTCCGACGGTCGCTTGTGAGATACTATATTCTCTCTAGTACGATGATCCTTATTATAATGCGTTATTTCGTGATTTTTCCAACACAAACCAAAAAGTAGGTGAAAGGTTTTCAAACATATTTCTTTTGCTGAAGGGCTGACATTTTTAACCGACAAAATATAGTTGACATGATTTTGTCCTTTCTCAGATACCGACCTTAGCGCTACATCCAGTGGCAGATTCTAACAAACTTCAAGTTTTTGCAGTTAAACTATCCTTGCAAAGAACATAGCCTCATTAATTGAAATTTATTAAAACGGAAATATATACTAGAGGTCCATCAAATAAGAGTGGCCGAAAAGTACGTAGGTCCAGTAACCACTGAAACACCCGTCGGCTTGGCAAAACCGGGAATTCCAACGTTATATACTTAATGAAATTGGATACGATTCTTTCATTCGCAGCAGAGATGACAATATACGTCAAATATACGATTCGAATAGTGATCATATATGCTCCGCACGAGTAACAGTATGGAGCATAGAGACTGTCTACTGAGCTCATCAAGTAAATAATTTCTGAATGCCTGTGTTGAATGAATCAATAATTAGGAACGAGAATTCCTTGTGGTCAAAAAATTAAAGATTGACACGTTGGTCAACTACTCACTTTTATTTCGCTTTTTCCTTCCCCCGACCAATATTTTTCAAGCACGATTTTTCTTTGGTTTTTCCACATAAAGAGCAAAAAGATTGGAAGAAATATATTAAAAGGGAACTGAAAATTTTTTACTAAGACTAACTAAAATAGGCAGTGCTCGATTGCGCAAGTAATTTGCTTTTGTAGCTTTGGAGTCATAAGAAGTATTATAGGCAAAGTTTTTTCTCCGTACCTGTTCCGCATGAGTTTTTTTTAGTTAAGCAACTTGAAGGGTTTGCTTGCTTTTGTGTTACCTTGCATCATTGTTCCTGGAGAATTAACGAGAGTTATTGGCTAGACCGTCACAAGCTGGTCATCATGGTTTCAATCCTGCCACGGCTTCTCCGACGATCTCTAGTTTGGACTGGGCCCGCACAAGTGACGTTGCATGTTATATTTTAATGACTTGATGATCACGTGTATTCTTGGACGTCAGCACTCTATAAACTTTCCACCACCTGGGTCAAAATGGGAACAGGGATCCCAAAACTGAGATGTGTGTGCTTCGATATATTTCAAGGCCTTTGTGAAGCACGTTTGATCTTTTTTTCTTTTGTTTTACCCTTCATGTGTCAACGGATTGTTTAGGTTTCCATTTTAACCAAGCTCAAGTCTCCTAAGTGGTCCTTCGCTCTATCCCCTTTCCATTCAGTGGAGTTTTACCGCACGCAAACACCTTGTGCCATGTTGCTTCCTATACACTACCCCTCCCCCCTGTTATTTGTTTTTCCCTCCTTTTTGTTCCAAAACAATGTTACAAATTTAAGAAAAAAATGCAGTTACTAAGATTTTTTTAAATTAAAATTGAGGCGATAAAGTTTTTGAAACATGACGACATTGAATTCGAGCTTGCAATTGCTAAATATAATAGTGTTCAAGAAACAATACTATTCCTAAAATATAATGAATAAACCAAGGTTTAAGCACGTATGAGTCTGACTTCAGTGATTAATTTTCTTAATCATAAACACTTCGATTGACATAATCCCATGATTTTTTTTGCATTCTAAGCTTCTTTGCCATTAAGTTTTCTCTTGCGTCTTCATTTTTTGCCTATTAAATTTTAAAAGACAAGAATAATATAATTCCGCAGCAATTTCTGAAATTGTTTTAATTGTTCCGAGACCAAGGAAAAAAACAAATATCAAAATATTTTGTTATCATAGTAAGTTGATTTTCGCCCCATAAATCCCTAACTTTATGAATGATATTTTGTACTTACGGGCGCCCAAAACGACCAAAGTGACGTTACTTCAAATAAAGATAAAATTTATTTGTCGTTTTGGCGTACGTATAAAAGATAATTCAAGTTAGGGATTGTATTACCCGACGAAAACAACTTACCAGTAAGCAATTCTTTCCCTGTCTTCACTATCGCCTTCTTTTAATACACGGACGAAACTGAAAAAAAAAAACACGTCAGTTCATTTCGTCACCAAGCGTGATAGCGTTAGAGACGTAGTGTTGTATAATAATTAACTTCTGCTGTCTGGCGGCTGGTGTCATATTATTACTCCATTGGGTCGGTCTTGTTTAATTAAACTAATCCTTTATATTTTAGAAACCGTTACATGGTGTTGCTATTTTTAACCATTTTTTTCAAGAAGTTGTGATTGGTAGTTGACGAATTTGAGATCGGGTTGTTTGTCGATTTTGCAGATTATGATCGAAGATTTCGGTCTTCCTGATCTTATCTATTTTAGTTTGCCGGCCCCCCCCTGCACGGCTGATCAAAGCTTGACATCGGTTTAATCAGAAAAAAAATTGTACTTAAAGTAATAGACCGCTGATATCATTTGGATGGTGCTTTTCACGACTGTGCTTCAACAGCATGCGTTCTCAACCACCCATTCCCCTCAGAACGGGCGATCTCCGTGCAATCACAAAGCCGATCTGGGTCTGTCATGGGATTTGGTTTTTAAATAAATCATTCCTATGCCAGAGAAGAACAGTGGTCGAAAAGGACAATCACGCTAACCATTTTGGGATCGAGGTATGTAACGAAAGAAATCTAAACACAAATATTTTGTTAAATTGATCCAACATGGGTGGCGGATGTCAAAACCTCGATCCAAAAACTGTGACTAAAAGTTGTGACTCGATTTTTCAGACGTGAGATATTAGTATGTTTGGTTTGCCACAGTTCATGAATAGAACTACATTCTATAGCGAAGTGAGTAGCATCGTTGTATTTTTCTCCTCTCCATCACGTGAGTGATCTGTAGAAATCCACAGTCTTAAAAAATATACTTATCCAAAGTTATACTCCCTTTCCCCCCAATACTTTCATTTTTTTTTTTTTTAGTGTGTCTCAGCTCTATGGCCTGGTTTGCCCTTGCTGCGCTTTCTTTGTCAAAAGTTGGCCAATAGTGGATGATAGATGAGCCACGACACTGAAAGACCCTAAAGGAAATCTTTTAAGGTATATAATATCAAACACTAAATCTCTTACACACTTGGAACATAATTAGCGAAACGTTTTATCCTAACGAGGAGAGCTAGCAGGGTGGTTTTACGTTTTGAGGTGGGAGGAGGGGAGGGGGGGGCACATTGACATTATAGTAACTAATTTCAAATCGCGGAAATGGGGGTTGCAGGGCACCTTGTGACCTCCCCCTTAAATCTCCACTGCAGGGTTAGCTGACGTCAAATTCGTTAGCTCATTTGGGGGACAAAAACTGAACATTTTCTCTGAGATTCAGTGTCCCTCAAATTGATGAGCTGCATTCCCACGTGCTGCCAAAGGGTTATGCTCCTATATTAAACTCAAAATAATGGGTTCGTTTTCTCATTGGAGTGATCATATTTGTTGGTGAGTTTAGTAGAGTGGATTAAAAGTCTTAAAACGATAGTTTGGATGGATTCTAAACATGGCATAACATGCCGTCCTTTTAGAATTCTTTACCGTTTTAGTCCATGTTTGGTTTACCACACGCTAGTCTCCCCAGTCCACAACCTGGATCCGCCCTTCGTGACAGTAAAGTAGTTACGAGGTCAAGGGATCATGTCTCTTGCACCACGCGCTTGTCTATTAGACCTCGAGCATGAGTGTTTCATACTACACTTTCCAAATTCCATTTCGGTGCTGTTTTTGTGTCAGGCTATGATTTTCACAACATTGTCTCGAATTATCACAAGGAGTTTAACAAGAATATAAAATATCATTGAAACAAGGTGTTGAGTCAAGTATGAAACGTCATTAGAGTCATTAGATTTAGAGTTCTATGCAAATGTACTGCTTCGACATCAATACCAGTCGATCCTTGAGAGCACAGTCACTACTCGGAAACAAACGCAACGCAAATACTGAAGTGGTTTTGTTACTACGTAGGGTTATGTAAAATATTGATCAACCATGCATCTAGTCTGAGTACGTAAAGTGTGAAGATAATCAGGAAAATTGCAACTCAAGAGACCTATGAAGTTTAAAAATACTCTATCTTACACCATCTGTGCACACAACAAGCCGCGTTTATTCTCCTTAATCATCTCGCTTCAGGCTTATTCCCTTCCTCTCTCTCATCACGCCACTCTCAAAATAGGTCTTAAAGTAAGAGGACAAACAGTATTGTGGCAAGTTGAATCATTTTCAGTTGTTTTCATAAAGTTTTCTAGCGCGCGCGCACTCATCGTTAGAAATTTAGAGCGCGCATGAAAATACAAAAGTATGACGAGGTTTTTTGTCGTTAGTTTAATACAAAAGTAATGACGAAGTTTTCGTCGTTAGTTTTTTCACTTTGTCAGTTCAGTTGTGTTCAACGTTCATTCAAAGAGAGTCAAAAAAGTTGTGTTAATTAAGTTAGTTAAAAGACTAGAATTAATCGAAACTGGTAAGTAAAACATTGTATTATATACTTAAGCATTAGAAGTCTATTTCCTTTACGCAAAACTAGAGAATGTAAGAAAACAATTGATCTCAGGTTTGCCTTAAGCAACCGTTTCAAGATTGTTAATTGTTGTTTCAAATATAAAATTACTTCAATAGTAATGTCGTATAGTTATATCGTAAGTTTCCAGATAGCGAAGTCGCTATTTTGTAAATAGGCAATTTCAAGAGGAAAATGAACTAGTTTCATATTCTCTGGTAATTAGGATGGTCAAACACAGTCTAAGTAATCCTAGTTGCCTGTGAATTTAGTGTAAGATTACAGAAATACTTATAGTCATTTGAAAAACAACATTGTGAGATTTGTAATTAATCAATATTTCTATTAATTACTATCGTAGTTCTCGCCGTTTCGTTTTGGTAATAAACTGAGTTTAAAGACGAAACTCGTACGTGTGTTCACTTAGTATTATACAAAAAGAAATCACACATTTTTCTCGATGGAATTTGTGTGATGTTTGCATAATTTCCTGTTAGCCTCAAATCTAAGATAATAAATGGTCTGTTTTTTAGGTGTTAAGTTTGGTTTAATCAATTGGGTTTCCTGTTATATATGTTCAAAGACCGCTGGTAACTTTACAGTCGGCTCAGTGGCAGCCCTTTTAAGATGGTGGATACTTGTCCGGTATTTTTTACTCAAAGAAATCCTATTTATCTACGCTTAGTAGAGTCCATCTGCGAAGTACTGTGTCGATATGAGTTTTGATAAACCATTTCTTAATTTTGTCCGAGCAAAGGCGAGTTTTCCACAGGAATTCGGCAAAGGAAACCAGAAGAAGAAGAATGACGACATTCAAGGAACTTTGTCAGGAATTGAGGCAAAGGAGTTTTATAACAGCGTTATAACATCATCGAGTGACAATAATGATAGCTTCACAAAAGGTTTTTACAGTAAAACGAAAAGGCACGAACAAGTTATTCATGAAGAAACAAATTTTATCGCTTCAACAAGAAGTTCTAGGAAACGTAGTTCGAGTTTCAGTGAAAGTCGTATAAAGCCGAAAGAAAGGCTCACTAGTGAAAAAGGTGATAGAGAAGGCAGTCCTTCTGTCGCTTCTCGTTTAGTTAATAAGTTTCTCCAATATGCCCAAGAGGGTCATTTGAGAGACATGAAAAGGTTGTTGTCCGAGATTACTATTGATATCGATGTTAAGGATCAATTCTTATGGACAGCAATAATGTGTGCTGCTCACAGTGGACACACGGATGTAGTCAGGTACTTGTTGGACAAAGGTGCATTATGGAAAGGAATGGTTAACTCACAAGGTAAAACTGCACTAGATCTTGCCAGGGCTGCCAACCATTCTGCCATCATAGAATTACTTGAAGGAAGTGAACTGAATACAGTTATCCCAAGAAGTCATAAATCTAGGACTTTGAGTGCAGTAGGCAAGCCGTTTTGGTGTCCTGTTTGTAAAGAAGAGTTCACAGAAGATGAGAAAAGACACCAAGCTCTACAGTGCATCAGTTTAACTGCCAGCACAAAGCAAAAGACCTATTTTTCAATCTCTGAAGATAATCCAGGGTATAAATTAATGGTCAAGTCTGGCTGGGACGAGGAGAAAGGTAAAATTTGTAACCATTTTACGAAAACAGTGGTAATGAATTACGATAAGCACAATCCAATAGTGACATGCATCCCTGCTCGTGAAAATAAAAGAACAAAAGGCATGGCCGCCATGTTTGTTGACATATGACAAAAGACAAAGACCAATCTTTTTGTCAAAGTTAACTAAAATGACAGCTATGACATCACATCCATCCCTTGCAGTTTGATAGTGGTCAAACCACCAATGTTATTGTGGGGGGGGGGGGGGGGGGGGACCACGTCAAGTGCTTCTGTGTTAAATTTAATACTTGATCAAGGTCTTTGATGTGTGAATGACCTTGTCAGTTAAATTAAATGTAGCAGACAGGAACTAGATTTGGTCTGTTTCACTTCATTTATTAATTAATCTTGTCTTGGAAAACCTTGATTACAGACAAAACCTAGATTGTAATAATCATGGCCATACAAGGTGAAACTAGGATTCCTGCTAACACTTACCATTTAAATAGCCAAAACCATACACTGTACCCTGAGCTGTGGTGTGGTGTGCCACACAGTTCAAGTATAGGACCTACTGTACTCCACTTATCAGGAATAACATCCAATAATCCAGCAAGTTTGAGATATGGTTGCTTCAGTAAAATGAATATGTAAAATTATGGCTGCAAAGATTTGAAATCGTTTATTTTTCCTTTTTGACAGGGCTTGGACCAGAAGGGGGAAGGAAGGAAGTTTCCTATCAAAACAGTACTAAAACGAGACAGATATGGTCTTGGGAATGAAATGAGTTCCAAGGCCAGAGTAACTCACTTTGGGCCAAACGATAAGGATGCTGTGAAAATAAAGAAAAAAGAGGAAAAAGGATGGAAGAAAGGAAACAAACAGAACTTTGTCAAAAAAGCAAAAAAGATTGAAAGAAGCAAAGAAAAAGTTTGGGAGCACAACATGAGGATCTACATGAACAGCTGAATGAAAGGCCATGAAGAACTACATCAAGTATTTATTGGTTTAATGAAAATTTACTGTATTACTGTATTGTGTATTATGGCTTCATTTCATCCAGGATGTCAAATGTTTTTTTTTTTCAAAAAAAAAAAAATCATTTTAACTTCCTGAATTTCCACTTTGCAAGTCTAAAGGGTTAGTTGTTACGGATTTGTAAAGTATGACATATAGTAAAGCATGCTATGGTAGAATTTCTTCATTTAATGACTTGATTTTTATAAGTTGAAAAAAAGGTTCTGAATTTTTTTTTTGGAGAACTAAATAAGGAAGGAAAGGGACGGGAAAAGTAAAGCCAATGTAGCCCAAGTGGGACCTTCTTAAATAGATGGGCGTACAATGACGAAATTTTTTTGGTTTATTGCTATATAAATTTCTAGAATCTTTTGGACAATCTAACAAAGCAGAGTGACAGAACCTATTGTTGAAATGGTTGGCACATTAACATCACTACGGCAATGTTTAGAAACATTACACCTGTATTTATAGGGCACTAAAACATCAACATATAAGATAAATGATTTTATTGATGGCTGTACATGTATATGACAATATGCAGTCAAAGGTGAACTTGAAAGAAGGAGTGATGTTCAGTTGAAAACAACTTGTCTGCTTCTTCTGCAAAGAGAAGCCTAACTTTTGTTGTTTCCTTATCTATCATGCAGTATCTCAGTTACATACTTTCTGAATCGATCTGCAAAAATCTACAGGGAGAGAGAATTTCACTTCAAATACACTACACTGTCAGATCTTGACTCGCCCGAAAAAACATTTTTTTCCAGAGGAATATTGTTATTCTTGTTGTGAAAGTAGTTTGAAGGAAAATTTTGGGTATTTTTCAAAAACAACTTTTTTGTCCAGCAATCTCTTGCATTTTTCTCTCCATTTTTCAAGCTTGTTCATCTTATCGTCGATCAGCGTTGCTAAACACGCTAAAGATGATCGTTTGTTTTTCTCATGTTCCTTGTGGGTTTCCTGTGCCGCCATTCTTGCGGCGGTCCCCGCTTTAGAGAATTTCAGTGTTGCCAGCTCCTTTTCTCTCTCCGATCTCCCTCCGACATTACCTTCATCGATAATAGCTTTTCTGCTCTGTTTTTTACCTAAAAGTTGTTGCGGCGAAATCCTACTATCACGTGGATGATACGTCACATCAGAGACAACAGAAGGTTTACGGTTGACGGAAGACATGCGTCGTTCCCTAGCAACGTCGTGGTCAACGTGGAGAACATCGTGAACAAGAGAACTTCGACGAACATGATTTATTGCGTTCATCTTCCTGACGTTTTCCAATGACTTGCATTTTTTCATTTCTTCGGCTATCATTTGGGAAGACTTGGATCTCATTTCTTTGGCTGCCATCGTACGCAGAAGTTCGTCTCTGAGAGAAACGCGTCTTTTTGAGTGATCGTGACTGTGGGCAGTGATTGTGTGACGCCTTCGTCCCTTGTCGAATTTGATGGTCACCGGAAGAGAAACCACAGGGGATGTCAGACACGTGACAATTTTGGAAGTGCCAATTTTGGCGCGAACTGGCGTGACTTCTGGGAAGATTTCTTCTTCTGTTTTGGGAAAGGAAATGAGAGAATTGTGCTTGTTACGTCGTCACAGTGAGATAGAGAACTTAAAACATCAATGGTTACGCAACGAATTTTTTATGATAAACATGCAATATTTGCCAACATCACATATTTCAAACACGCGAGAGAGTTCTTCTTTCGATTTCCAAACACCGAAAAGTGAGTTGAAAAAATTTCCAAACCACCGTCACAGTAGTGATTTGCTTTGTTTTCTCCTCATTAAATATTCATGAGTTTTAGAACTGTATTATCATCTTAAGTGCATCATCATTTCCCCACATCGCTTATTATTTAACACTCAGTGTGATCATTCATCGTCATCACTTATTATGCATCACCATCCATCATCTATCATTCACCATCATAGGATCCATCATCGCCCATTATCATCTATCTTCATCCACAATCTTCAACACCTCTCAGCTTTATCATCATCATGACCCATTACCATCCACCATCCACCGTCTTCAATACCCCCCTCAGCTTCATCATCATCATGACCCATTACCATCCATCAACTATCATCCACCATCTTCAACACCCCTCAGCTTCATAACCATCATCACCCATTACGATCAACCATCTTCAACACCCCCTTCAGCTTCATCATCATCATCATCACCCATTATCCTCCATCATCATCATCCATTATCTTCAACACCCCCTCAGCTTCATCATCATTGTCATCACCCATTACCATCCATTATCATCATCCACCATCTTCAACACCCTCCTCAGCTTCAACATCATCACCCATTACCATCCACCATCTATCATCCACCATATTCAACACCCTCCTCAGCTTCATCATCATCATCATCACCCATTATCATCCATCATCTTCAACACCCCTCGGCTTCATCATCATCATCATCACCCATTACCATCCATTATCATCATCCACCATCTTCAACACCCTCCTCAGCTTCTTCATCATCGCCCATTACCATCCACCATCTATCATCCACCATCTTCAACACCCTCCTCAGCTTCATCATCATCACCCATTACCATCTGTCATCCACCATCTTCAACACCCCTCAGCTTCATCATCATCACCCATTACCATCTGTCATCCACCATCTTCAACACCCCTCAGCTTCATCATCATCACCCATTACCATCCACCATCTATCATCCACCATCTTCAACACCCTCCTCAGCTTCATCATTCATCATCATCACTCATTATCATCCATCATTCATAATTATCACCCATCATGATAATTTCCCTCTATTAATCATATCTTACCATATTCATTTATAGGTGGTGGTGGTGGGGGTGGGGGATGCATCTCTGGCAATGGAGATTTTCTATGTCCCAAGTACGACAAATCAGGATTGTCCAACAGTTCTTCTTTACACCAAGGATCCCGTAGCAGTTGCTCTGCCGTTGGTCGCTTGTTGTGGTCAATGGTCAACATTCTTCGTATCACTTCTCTGCAAGCTAATGAGATGGGACATTGCGCTATTTATTTGCCTACTTATAGTGCCTACTTTACCTTCACCCTTGGACCCTGACAAAGAAGCTAAAGTCAAATCAGTAACGTTGTCAGTCGGTGATCTGAGACTGAACAGAATTTTTGTGCTCTTGTTTGGTTTTGCATATAATTTCTAGTTTCTAGGCATAGGTACTTTTCTTTGGTTGAGGACCCATTTGATGTTGATCTGACATGTACTTGGTCACTAGTTCGTAAGTGTCCTTGTCATCGTACTCGATAATAACTGAACCTCAGGGACTTTTGTTTGTTTGAACTCCATTGATTATTTTTTGGCCGTTCTCGGTTCACTAGTTATCAGTTTTTACTACCAAAACTGTATTAATTTTCCAAGACAATTCTCTATTGATTTATATCGTTAGTCAAAAGGAAATGCCTAGCATGGGTCCTAGAGTCCCGTTCTCACTTTCCGCTTTTGGGTAGCATGTTGGTTCTGTAATTTTTCTTCCTGATTGATATACCAATAAAAGTTGTTAAGTATACTTATTTAACAATTTGCAGCGTGCTACTCAGTGTCGGATTTCAGTTCTTCGACTGACAACTTCTTTTTGAAATAGGCTTACACTCAATTGCGAAATCATTGCTGGGTTCAAAAATATAGAATATAAAAACTGAAACCAAAATGGTTCATGAGAACTACGTTAATCAGATGCATGTTGTGATTATGTCGCTTTGCTAAATAGAGAGTTTTAGATTGACTTTTTTCTCCCCGCAAACGGCAAGCGTGACCACGTTTTCATCGTTTTCCTGTATTTTACTTTACTTTTTACAAACCTTCTCACCAAAGAAAAATATTCTTTTGTTTTTCTACTACTTGGACTTTTTTGCGATTCTTTTTAAGCTATTTAAAATATTGAACGTAAATCTATCTAATGCCGAAAGTTTGACGGAAAACGCCTGACGTCGAACTGCAGTTTGAGGTTTGCGGTACCTAGCAAGAACGTATACTAAAGATCTTTATCCTTCCCTACCCGCACTCGTACTCCTTGAGAATTTCAATTTCCTTGGTTCATTTTTCATGAGGAATCGCAAATCGTCATCACTGAAGGGTAACCTTGAGGAAACCATCGCATAGAGGACCACACCCATACTCCACACATCCGATGCTGGGCCATGGTATTTCTGACCGCGAAGAATTTCGGGACAGCAGTAGGCATACGACCCGCAACATGTCTCGAGGATAGGACTCTTTAAAGTATTTGTTGCGAACCCAAAATCTGGGGGAAATCGGCAATAGTTTTATAAGTAATAAATTCAAGTGTATTCTTGTAGGTATGATGCATTTGAGTCCAGATTTCATATCCACCACGTTTATTATTTTATTTTATTGCCAAGGTTTCAGCCATATTGGTCAACCTTCAGGGCTAGAAAATTACAACTCTTTTCATTGCTACGCGCTGATTTGCGACAGAGAAGTTGGGATTCATTTCCGTCAATCAAATATATTGGTCGGTATCTTTACTCATATTCTCTGATTGGCGGCAATGTATTGCTCTATTTGCCTATTGCGACTGTGGTAATATAGTTGGCCCGTACAGTCGTAAGCTATTCCGTGTAGCCCTGAAGATAATTAATAACGCCGAAAGCTTGGCAAGAAATGGATTGTTATAAGTACCATTCTGTCATTCTCATCTTCGTTACAGCATAATATATGAGGTAACGCGCACCCATGCCCCAAGCTAATTAACGTTTATTCCATATTAATTAAAAGCCTTACGAAAACTACTTTAAAACGAGCGGGATATATTTAGAGAAATCATTAAGAGTGTAGAGAAGTGGTGGTTGGGGTTCGTCTCGGAAACCACACCGGTTCAAACCTGTTATTTTCAGTCGCCCATTTTCATCAAGCAAAAGATTTTCGCACTTGAGATCGCGATGAACCACAGATTCTTTGTGACAATACGCCAAGGTAGCAGCGAATTGACAAAACAAAGCGCGAACTTCGTTTTCTGGGATAACATTTTTGTTGTTGATGAATTCTAAGAGATCTCCGCCTTCAGCTAACTCCATAACTAGATAGACTCTTGTGTCTGTCTCGATCGCTTCGTACAACTTTATCTGGAAAGAGATTGTATGAATTAAAAATTGATGGCGAGCAAAGCCGATATGATCAGATTTAAGTGCAGTAATAGAGGACTTGGTGGAAGAAGGTGCATGGCTGAAAAGCTCTTTATATTGTACGTCCCTGTCTAGGTGGGATACGAAAAGTATACACGCCCTATTAAAGCCTGTGCGATTGAGCTAATCGGAAAGCATGACAAGAATGAAGAACAACCAATTCAAAGACAACGTTGGATTCCGCAAAAGCCATTCAGGAGTCGGTTCTGTGCGAAGTCAAATCATTCAAAAAAATTTCTAATTAAATCAAAATGATTGGTTTGTCAAATAGTCTATAATCTTCTGCAAAAATGTGCCACTTTCTCCCCTTTCCCCCTGGCAATGTTGGCTAGTAAAATGCATGCGAGACAACATTGCTACGGGGGGAGAGGGATGATGATCCTACAGAATACTAGGTGGCACATTTTATTTTGCAGAAAATTGTAGTTCTAATTACTTGCATTAGAACAAGTAATCGACTGCTCTAGAATACTAAATTTCGTTTTTTTTTTTAATTTAACATCTCTAGTTTTAGTATATTTGCAGACGTATATGAAATGCCGTTGGAACTATCCCACACAAACTCCAGCCCACCTTAGTCAAAAGAGTATAACTTCAGTAGAATACTCACTATGTTAGGATGATTAAGGCGATGCATGATGTGAATCTCGCGAGGTAAGAATTTACAAATGTAGTCTTTCGGAGCCTTACGCTTGTCGATAATCTTGACAGCGACATTGCGGTTATGCTTCTTGGACTTTGCAAGCTTAACTTTCGCAAACGCTCCTTCACCTAAATTGTTCAATATCGTGTAGCCATGTACTTCCAGTGTCGTCTTTCGCTTTTCCCGCTGCGGTACCCACGAGTTGTTCTTCTTAATCAGCTTTATTCCTCCCTTTCCCGGAACGCTGTATTTGGACGCCATTCTAGTATTTCTTGTTGTTTTTCTTTTTCTTTGGTTAGTCCATTGGACTTCCCGGAATTCTATTCTTGAAATACATCATAAACGTCTATTGCGCGTTGAGCGCGTGCTCTACGAGTGACGTCATTCAATATTTATGACGTCATAAATGAACTGTTAATATATTATTATCAAATATTTTTAGATTGGTAGTATATATATATATCTTCCTTCCTTCCTTCCTTCCTTCCTTCCTTCCTTCCTTCCTTTCTTTCTTCCTTCCTTCCTTCTTTCCTTCCTATAATGATTTGCATACGGCGCCAAGCAAGGCGGCCATGATATTTCGAGGTCTGGCAATTTCTTGCAATTTATCTAGTTAGTATCTTCTTTTTCGTCTATTATTGTTAAATTAAATTCAAGAATATGAACGTTTGGAGTTAGAGAAGTTACACAACTTCTTATCGACAAAAAACCACCAGCTCCTTAAACAAGTTCAAGGTACTAACGGAAAACTTAGTAAGCTAGAAAAAACTACTAGTGACCTACTAAAAGACATGGATAGCTCAAAGCAATCGATCGATGACCTTGAGCAATAATTGAGACGTGACTGAGTTTAGATATCGGGAATTGATTCAAAGATGCTTTTAGAGTATCAGTCAAATGAAGATGTCGTACGATTGCTGGGCACAGAAATGGGTTTGGAAGTAGAGTATGAAAGAAAATCCCAACTATTTTCAATTTCTCTTTCAGTATGCAAAAAATATACACAAATACAATACAAGTTACGCTTCAAAAGATAATTTCCATAAGCTTTGCTTTTGTACTAACACCGGCAGACAAACTTTTCTTTCAATACCAACGATTTTTTGGTAGGATCTACCCCCTGAATTCAAAACAAATGTCTACATACTGTTTCAAAAAAGGGACAATCAATTTCTTTTAACCTAACAAACGTCGTCCTGTGGAAAAAACTAAATTATTTCACTTTCAATATTTGTCTTCATCTTTATTTTTCGTTCTTGTTATATCTTGTCGCTTTGTTGTGGCTTATCTGTCACCTCCGCTTTTCTGCAGCTATTCCTTTTGTGTTACTGTCTGAAGCTACTGAATAAAATTATAACTTTAATTGCCTAGGGTCTAACTTTAAAAACCTTACGGTTCCTTTAGCCTCTTGTCATTTCCTTGAATGTAAAGCATTCGATAATTACAGAATAAATAATTGTGGTAATTCTAAAAGTGAAGAAAATAACCATGTTTATCTGAAAAAATATATAAACCTACACACTTTTCAAAATCACACAAATCATTTTGAATCGAAAACGAATTTCGCCTCCCAAGTTCCAAGTTCCCACTCCAATTATACTTCCTTGTCCATTCCAAATTTTCCAATCATCAAACAGTTTAGGATTTCCAATTTCCGAGAAAAACGGGAGTGCTACGCAGGAAATACATTTAGAGATGCAGAATCTACAATTTGGATCCAAGGAAACCTAAATCCATGGCCATGGCTTTAATCATTTCTATCGGTTTCTTGCTTGCGTTTTCAGGAGTCGCTTTTGGTTCACACTTCAGAGGAGCCTCGCTTAGCTGGAAGCCAGTGGATGCCAGCAGCACCACAGATAAGCGGGTAAGATACAAAAGATAATTCGTAAATATGCAAGGGCATAACTTTATGAGAAAGAAGCGGTAAAATATCGATGAATTTGGAGCTGTATTGCTTTGGGATGTTAGTGAGCGTAGGTAGAGATAACAATCTAAAAACTAGTGTGAGCTGCGTCTGTGTTTCTAATGAAACAGTAATGATAAAAAGGTAAATTATACACCGTGAAAAAGAAGAAAAAACGTACTGACGTTTCGGACGGTAAACCTTCATCGGAGAAAAAAAAGTTAGTGTAGGTAGTTAAGTTACCTTTTTATCGATTTAATATCAGAATGAAGAAATTTTAATAAATTACTGCAGTTGGAAGTTCTAACTCGGAGGTGAACCTTTATATACGTTTGCTGTCATAGCTTAATGGTCAAAATGTCAATTTACAAATTTTATCGACAGTGTAACCCAGCATTTACTACGAATTCGTGAGATTCATAATTAAAGTTCCTTCTTGCTGTTTGCACACGGTCCGACTAAATATACGTTTCTCCAAGTATCTATATGACGGATTAATCTGCCATCTTTAATTTGTGGCTTTAATTGATGTGAGGCAAATAGTCAGCACCAAAAACGAATTTGTATTTTGTCCAGGTCAACCTGCTATATTGGCAGATTTTCTATCTAACCGTTGTAAATCAGATTTCGCACTTTTAAATGTTGAAACTTTGTAATAACTTGATAGACTTCAGTCATCATTTTGGAAAACATCAAAGAAAGCTGATATGCATTGTTTGTCTTCCTCATGATATTTTTCCGAGAAAACGTATGGAACCTTCAACCTTGGCACGCTTGGCGGCGGGCCAATAAGCCTGAAGCGAGATGACGTTTTACCCCCGACTCTAGACCATAATAGTTTTTTAAATTCTTTCATATTAAAATTTCTGATTCCTTAGAGAATACAGGAACAATAGTCATAATTAAAGAACAAAAGCAATGTGAAAAGGATTATGGTCTAGAGACGGGGGTAAAACGTCATCTCCCTTCAGGCTTATTACATAGCAGTTTCGATCTATGATGGAACCCTGGGTGCTTATTTTGAGATGATTCTGGAACATGCCTGAACTTGGTATAGTTGGTATAGTCAATAAAGTGGTTAGTGTTGTCTGACAGCTTTGGAATTAAGTCATGGAACTATATACCCCGCCACTAGAGTTTATTAACTCGTGGATACGCGAAGCGTAGAAACGAGTTAATGTGGAGGTCTGAATAAGCAAATGTTCACTACGCGTTCCCAAACTTTTAAAGGTTTTTTAAAAATTGACTAAGCACATTTCGTCATCAGTCGTTTGACATCATCGTCGTTGTGATAAACTGTGATTTTAGGTGATGATCTCATTACGAATTGCCTGGCGGAAATCGTACGACCCCAACACATACTGTGATCAATCCACGATCAATTCCGGCCATCTCATCGGTCCTAGTGGGTCAAGTCTCGAGTGTCGCTCAGGCTGCAGTGGGTATGTTGGCAGCATGGATTTCAAATGTACAGATTTCAGCCTGAACGAGAATTGGTCAGCCGGTGGAAGGAACTACACATATAGATTCCCTGATATTCATTCTCCACTTTACCAGGCGAGGTAAGTAAGGCTTTTAAAGTTGAAAAATTCTATTTTTACATAATTTTTTAAAAATACAATGAAAATGAATGCTGAAAATACTTTATAAAACAGAGCGGCGGTCGTTCAAACTGTCAGTATTTTTATCTAATATATAAAGAAAGTTGATGCTAAGAAACAAGCGAAAATTTTCTGCGGCGTGTCAATCTTAAACTTCTTAATGAATTATCACCAAAAATCAGCCAATGAAACTAAATTTCTGCAAACAATTTGATCCCATAGTTTTATCGGAGGCAATTGGATCTACTTGAACAAAGGAGGTGGCAGCTGGGAGGTGAGAATGTACGTTAATCTGACGAAACGAAGAGACACTGGGCGCATAAACACATCACCAACTACCGCCATGTCACCGATAGTCAGACTACAATATGGTTGTCATCACACTCTTGTAATACCAGGTATGTATTGGTATGTATACACCCTGAATCGTCCCCAGTCGTCTCTCTCCATCGTTCTATCGCACGCAAAGCATCAAGGGGAGGAAGAAAGAAAGGAGACGCGTCTCTTCCTCTTCAGGAACAGTTAAATGGCATCATGAATGAAAAAGACGGTATCACTCACAAAGTCCGCTTCAGTCTCCTTCGATAAGAAATTAACGAAGGGTTTTGGACCAACCAAATCATTTGTTAATATAACAATAAAAAGCCATAAAACAATGAAGTCAGGAACAGAACGTTCCCAAACTTTTTCCGAATCTTAGTAGGAGATTTGCCTCGAGTTTTTTTCTTGACGGAGGCTTAGCGCTGACCTTGGGAGCAATAATGTAGATGCTAGAGTTTAAAAATTTGTATTTATCAGTAAGTCTCGATTACATTTGCCTAATTTTTAAACTGAAGCCTCGACCGTTCATTCAATTTTTCGGGAGGACCTGCCCCTGGACCTTCTCTTCAGTTTGCGTCTTAAGCGGTCTTTAACCCCAAAGCTCTTTACTCAAATCAGTCCTGAAAGAGCCATTCATGACCAACTGAAATTATTCAAACTGTTTTGTATCACACAGTCAGTGATGCAGATAAAGATGACATACGATGTCGATGGGCCGAATCAAGTAAATCTGAATGCGCCGGCGTGTGTAGGACCTTCCCTGGCGCCGTCCTAGACGAGGTAGGAATCAATCTTTAATACCTTATAGTTATTTCAGTTTCCCATTTTTATAGCGAGGACAATTGCACAATGACTATCATTACGAGCCTCCTTTTCCACCTGTCTTTGTCTTTAAAATATCCTTTGGATGCCATTCCCTCGAAGAAAAAAAAAACGTGCAAACAAAGATTAGTAAAAAGTCCATATTCTTGTGGCGCAACAACATTTTTTGTAAGTTTTACATTTTACTTCTAATGTTTTAGGAGCTCGAGGAGTTAGTTTGAAATAATTTTACAAAATAAGTATAAGTGAGAGTTCTCTCTATTAAATATTAATTTCCCAGCGAAAATGCCAAATAAACTACTGGGCCAATCAACTTACGGGATGGTACGCGGTCGCCATCATGGTCGAAGATTTCACAGATCATTTATCATGGACTCCTTTAAGCAGTGTTCCCATTCAGTTCTTAGTCCAAGTTTTTAATTCCTTTGCTAACTGCACGAGTAAACCAGAATTCAGTGGAGAAACGAGGGCAATTGGGTCGTGTGTTGGAGTACCTCATGGTTCGACATTCAAAGAGCGTCTCGTCGCTAAAAGCCAAGGCAAGGGAAACAGGTAAGACGTGTTTCCTATAAATTTTAAACGTTATCCCTGCATGGGGGAGGGAGAGGAGTGAGAGGGGGGAGGAGGAAGGGGGGAAGGTGGGAAGGAGGATCAAAAACTACTGCGATCAGAAATGATAAACATTCCCTCTTTTTGAGGTTGACTTTAAATAGTTTCTCATTTCAAACCTTTGATTAAAAAAAAAAAGATTTTTTGAGTTGTACCCATATTTTAAATACTCGTCTCAAGTGTTAACGTTATTCTCAAGAAAATGAAACGTGATACACATACATTTTACAATAGGAAAAGTTTACAACAATGGGTCAATAACTATTAGTTTAATATCAAGTTTTTGATGCTGTACTGCTGTACTGAATAATTAAAGAAAATTTGGAATCGTAGTATTATAGAAATCAAGACGATCAGTCCATCTGGACTCACCAAGTCTTCTTTGGCTCAGTACTCTGCCAATGAATGGTACATGAACGTGACGTGGACTCCAAGTCAATCACAAGTCGACCCTGTCATATTCTGCTACACTGCTATTGATGCCAATGGGTAAGTCAATCACAAGTCTACCCTGTCATATTCTGCTACACTGCTATTGATGCCAATGGGTAAGTCAATCACAAGTCTACCCTGTCATATTCTGCTACACTGCTATTGATGCCAATGGGTAAGTCAATCACAAGTCTACTCTGTCATATTCTGCTACACTGCTATTGATGCCAATGGGTAAGTCTATCACAAGTCGACACTGTCATATTCTGCTACACTGCTATTGATGCCAATGGGTAAGTCAATCACAAGTCGACCCTGTCATATTCTGCTACACTGCTGTTGATGCCAATGGGTAAGCCTATCACAAGTCGACACTGTCATATTCTGCTACACTGCTATTGATGCCAATGGGTAAGTTTATCACAAGTATACTCTGTCATATTCCGCTACACTGCCAACGGGTAAGTTAAAGGAGAATAAAATGGAGGGGGGGGGGTGGGGAAGGATTATTATTTATTTTTCTTAAAATTTAATTTTTAAATTATTTGAGAGTTTTCCTATAAACCTCTTGCAGCGTGTTCCCAATTCAATAACATTTTAATCTTATGAGATTTGAAATTCATTGTTTTTTCTTTTCGTTTTTTCCCTACAGGTTGTCATCTCCCCAAATCTGTATTACATTTTTAGCTGGAGGTAAAACAAAAAATTCATTCGTAAACAAACCATGCAGTGTCCCCTCACAGTTTTAGTTTAACATACATTGATCTTATAAATATCCACTTCCTGAACCCTCACTTGCAAGCGAGCGGTACTTCATGCACGGTACTTGACTTGCATCAACTTAGTCACTAGGTTTCAATCAGCTGATAAGTCTTTGAATCTCATTATCTGCTCGAAATGGTGGTCAACCGCATGCTCTCGACCAGAAAGAATATTATCAAAAAGTGTCATTGATAAGGGCCGTATCCAGAACTTTTACAGGGAGGGTGCACATCGAATAAAATCGGACCATTGATCGTTTTTTTAATACCAACTCAGTGGCGTAACTAGGGATCTTGCAGGGAGGTGCACAGGCAATGATTTATTTGCAGAACTAAAAAAAGTTAACCAAAAGAAAGCAGAGCAAAAAAAAAAAAAACAAAAACAAAAAAAAAAAAAAAAAAAGGAGATAGATGAGCGGACCTTAAGCTTTTATGGAGGGGGGGGTGCAAGTGCAACCTGTGCTCCCCCCTGGTTACGGCCATCTTGATTTGTTTCACTAACTTTAATAACCACAGAAATATTTTTGCATTACAGTTGCACCTCCATATATGGTTAATGATTCACACTACCCAACAGGGTTAATTTATCCAGACCATTCAAAATGGGTTGTGAGATTTGACAAAGAGGTAAGTGAGACTAAGGTTATTGTCCAGCAGCAATTGGTCTAAGGGAATAAAAGTGGCAGCCATCTTGGATGGTGTTCACTATAGGTGGTTTGTAATCATTCCTAAGGGAATAAAAGTGGCAGCCATGTTGGATGGTGTTCACTATAGGTGGTTTGTAATCATTCCTAAGGGAATAAAAGTGGCAGCCATGTTGGATGGTGTTTACTATAGGTGGTTTGTGATCATTCCTAAGGGAATAAAAGTGGCAGCCATGTTGGATGATGTTCACTATAGGTGGTTTGTAATTGTTCCTAAGGGAATAAAAGTGGCAGCCATGTTGGATGACGTTCACTATAGGTAATTTAAAGATTAGTGAAACATAAAACCGGCACTGACGATCCCGGCTTTGATTTTTGCAGTTTGTCCGTCCAAAAAGAAGCCGATACATCAGGATTCTCAGATCAGATGGCACCGAGGTCTACGCTGTTGATGTTTCGATCTCCCATGACGTCATCTTCCCGGCAGGCTCACTGGGTCGAACACTTGAGATTAGGTCTTCATTGAGATTCATTGAGAAAACCACCTATTACATGCTTCTTGATCCAGGTATGTATTCCTATGGGGAATCACGGGTAGCATGTAGTGCTGCTTTTACACTGCTTCCCATAGCCTCCCATCACTGATATGTTCATTGCGGGTCCAACCGCTAATCCAGCCCGCATATGCGAGTAGAGTTGTATTTTGGTTCTCCCCTCTGCTTTGAGGATTTTTCCAGACTTTTGTTTTCTTCACCTGCTCCTGGCTCTGTTAGTCAATCAGTCAACTGAATCAAAAACTTTATTAATATGTCTAAGCTTCTAGCGTTCCACAGGTGGCAACACTAATCGGGTACACCTATGAAATTCAACTCCTAGATCCCAATTCGATCTTTGGGCTTTCGCCAAGAGTGAACTGAGCCATTATTCGCAAAAAGGGTAGTTCAACCAAATATGCAACAAACGTAATCGCCTTTTGTTGATTTTCAGGGATTGTACAAGGAATCAAGTTTTGTGGTCCAGAATCTCCGCCAATTAGGAACCCGTTTTTCTGGAGGTTTACGATAAGTAAGTAGACAAATCTCTTCTCTTCTGTTCTCTTCTCTCTATTTCTCGTTTAACTCCTTCCTCTAAGCCTGTATACCCCTCGTGGGGCATAGACCATCAACGACATCTGAACGCCACAGAGCCCTGTTGATTGTTTCTCTTTGTTTTTACAGGGAAAGGTTCCTAGCCCTCATCCGGGCTTGGGACCGGCCATGGGGAGTTTCTCTTGTTTAACTAGCTTGTTTTAAACTTTTTTTTGATGATAAAAATTCTTATTTGGAAGTCTGGTTCTCATGTCATAAAAACTAGCGTTACCTTTTTACTAGTTCTTATAAACTGGGTTGATTGATCTTTTTCTAATAAACCCGTTAAAAATTAAAATAAATATTTAATAATATTTAATAATCTTTATTTGTGTGATAGGGGACATTACTCCACCTGTGGTAACCTTTTTATCAACCCAATATGTGACTAACAATTCGACAACAATAACATGGAAGATTAACGAACCTGCTACTACATTGTGTACTGTCACTACCCCCGACGGGACAACAGTGCAAGCCTGCAATGAATCATGGGTCGGATCTGGACTCAAAGAGGGTTATCATTGGATATCAGTTACTGCTACTGACAGTGGTGAAAACACTGCTCAACCAGTTACACACTACTGGAACGTTGGCAAGTAAAACAGAATGAAGCATTTTCCCAATGTCATTTCCAACACTATTTCTTTGTTTAACAACTTAGAAAAATACCTCTTATTAACCGAGTGCGAGGTTTGTACCGTAAGTTATGGACTGCAAATTGTCGTTCGCGTTTTCTAAATCTAACTCGTTCATGTTCTTTTATTTACAGATTTAACTCCGCCAGAGCCATACCTTACCACAAAACCTAAAGCCTTTTCGAAGGAAACATCAAGTAGGTTCCAATTTAGCTGTCGAAGAGACAGCCCTTGTTATTATGAATGTTCAGTCACTCAAGATGGCGTCAATCCAACGTACTCTCCTTGCTATGGATCTGGGTTTATCGCTCGTAATCTTGTCAATGACGTTGGGTACGTCTTCCGACTTAAGGCACGTGACCGAGTGGGAAATCAGGCACAAGTTTTGACGTTCAAATGGAGAGTAGGTGAGTGATTTTCCATTGTTGCATTTTACACCCAAATGTTTTGAATGTATAACTACCTGGTGTGCATTTGCCCTAGATAGGATGCCATGGAGTTTTAGCAATAGAAATATATAATGGGGTGCATCTCTAGCAATCGTAATGACTCATGATCAATCGAACCTTGAAACAGCCTCAAGGTTGACCTGTAAGTGAGGACATGGCTAACTCGCTGGATATAGTTGGAATTTAGCATTCGGTTTTTTTTTTTTTTTTTTTTTGAGGGAGGAAACCCGGAGAACCAGGATAAAACCCTGAAAACCGAGAACGCCTATAGAATATGTGACCTTACAATCTTCTTTGTCGAGTTAATATTGATTTCTCTCCACACAGATCTTCAGCCTCCTCAATTTTCTAGCATTCAATCGTCTTCAATAAACTGTACAAGAAGTGCGATGCCATCAACTGTCAGTAAGCCCAACGTAACAGACAACGAGGACCCGATGCCAGCAATGACACACAAAGACACGCCACTACAACATGGGTGTGGCTTAAAAAGAGTATGGACTGCCACTGACCGAGCTGGTAACGTTGCTACAGCAACACAGACCATTACTATACTTAGTTCACTGGCTCCCGTCATAGATTTGATAGGAAGTATTGTTGTGGCGTGCCCTACGACCAACAAAATTGATGACGATATCAAAAAAACCATTAATGTGTCACATCCATGTGGAATCCCAACCCGACTGTCTTTTACTGACTCGCTGGCTGCACTGTACTGTGGAACAACTATTACGAGAACTTGGAGAGCGAGGGATAATTGTGGACATGACGTAACAGCTGCGCAAAATATTAAAATCCTTGCCTTACAACTACCAAATTATCCCAAAAATGGACAAGTCAACGTCGGTCTAAATCAGTACTTTAACTGGCCACAATACCCGGGTGCGGTCAGGTACAGAGTGTACATATGGAAATCTACAGCACCAAAGCCAACAACACCAACTGCTGCAAAAACATCTAGGTACTTTTACCCATCTGGTCAGCTCCCACATGGAACACAGATGCGTTGGCAAATAGAATACGTCAGAGGCTCAGGTGAAGTCATACCTAGCCCCGTTTGGGGTTTCGTCACGAGGCATTTCCCAGACTTTCGAATCAATAGCATTTCGTTGCCACCGAATGCTTTCTCGGGACAGACCGTAAGTGTTTCGTGGACCGTAGGGAATATCGGAGGAATTGGTAACGCAGCATTTCGTTGGCAAGATACAATATATATTGGCCGAACGACTACTTTCTCGCAGGCAAGGTGGATGTCAACAGTTAGCCAAGAAAGATTTCTTGCTCCAAATGATGGTTACGTTGGGCGCGCAACACTCCAATTGAGAGAAGATGATATTGGGGTTTTCTACGTTTTTGTGGTTACCGATACCTGGAGTCAGGTAAGTTTATATTGGGTGCTAGACAATGTTAGTCCTAAGTTTTAGGTGAAGGGATGGTTTGGGTTCTGGATTAAGTATTCCATATTCGGCAGTAAGATTGGCTCCAGTACTGTTTGGGGTTCTTGTGTTTACAACGTTTTAAAATAGAGTTAAAATATCGCTCTGGGATCCTCACGAATACCCTACATTTCATATTCTGGCTGCGTTACCAGCGTGGTTGGTTCTTGTAGTGTAGTGGTTAACACATCGGACTAGCATACCGAAGACGTGGGTTCGAATCCTGGCAAGGGCATTTGATATTTTTTCTTATTCTCTCTACTTCATTGTATACACACCGAACGCATAATTTATTACTACTTTACTATGTTTACAACGTTGTTGATTTGATGTTATAATACTCACCTTTTGTGCCATACCTGCCCTTTTCTCCTTATACTTTTCCATTATGTTCTTTTCTTACTAGTGTCCTCTTCTTCTAAATTACCTGCTTTCCGGACAAATAAAAAACTACTATTTCTTGCTTTTAGATTCGAGATATTGATCGTTCAAATAACAAAAAAGTGAGCCCTACTTCTGTCAAGGTGTCTCTGACGCCTCCACCTAATCTTGTTGTTACAACTATAGTGCTGCCTACTTCGTCGTTCTCAGGTATTCAAATGATGTTATTTTAAAAAGCAATCTGACAGTTTCACCCTATGAGCCAAGCTCAGCCAAAAAGATTGAAGGATCCTTAGAGGGATTAGTTCTAGAGTCGTATTTAAAATAAAAAGATCGATCATTTCACAGGAATGATTCAGCTGCTATTCCAGAAAAGGGGAGGATGGGTGGCGTAGCGGTAGGCAGGGAGCACTCGCCTCGCTCATCAATGCGACCCGAGTTCGTGCCCCGCCGGGCTCGGTGTTGGTCCTTTCCTGTACTTCGAGGTTTTTTTTGGGATCTCCGGTTTTCCTCCCTCAAAATTAAATTCCAATTCGATCATGAAACGAGGGACACAAGTTTGTTAGCCATTGGCTATTGAGTGCTACCCTCTCGTAAAAACGAGGACCTTTTTCTTTATGAGGATCATAGAGATCATGGTGGTAGAGAATATTAGATTGGTGTGTCTCTTTTTTAGGTGAAACTGAAACTGAAACTGTTTTTGGTGGACTTAAAGCCCCGTTTACACTGGCGGTTTTTTCAGCGATTTTTGTGGCAATTTTCGGAAATATGAAATCTTTTTTCTCTTCCTTCAAAAGAGACATTCGTCTAGGAAAATCTTGGTATCCTGAAAAAACTTTACAAGTTAATTCTTTACCATCATTTTTATGGACAAAATCGCAAACAAAAAAAACAAAAAAAAAGACGCAGCAAAAATGGCTAGTGTAAATAGGGCTTAATAACGAATAGCAGCATTTTCTTCTCATTCGAAATCCTATTACAAGGTTCCACATAGTTGATTCAAATTGTAGAAAATATTTTTTTTTTGCGACAGGAAAATCCATACTGGTCAAGTGGACTGTAAAGAATCAGGGAGTTGGGATTACCCGCAGTACAAGATGGGTTGATCAGCTGTATTTTTCGAAGGATAACAATCTCGGTAAGTCAGCTTAAGTCAACAAAGTGAGTTCAAAATCTGCAGCCTGCGAGGTCTTTTCTAGAACTTTCAATACTTTCAGAAGCCAACTAACTATTGTTTGGTCGCAAGTATATATGACGAAAAAAAAAAATGAAAGTAAGATCTACTGACTTCTGTTAGAAACAAGTTATCGTAGAATTATAAGCTGAACACCGTAGTGAAAATAGAAACTGATTTCACTAGGGTGTTCAGCTTATAATTCTACGCAGTCCACCTACATCATCTACATCTGACTTCTGTTAGTCTTATAACTACAACTGCTGTATACCTCTGGTTAAAACACTTCATATTATTTATTTATTTATTACTTGCCTTTCGTAATTTACTTTCAGATAATGACGATAAATACCTTGGTTCCAAAGTACATAATGGTTTTATATCAGTACGTCAGACCTACACAGAAACAATGTCAGTCAATGTACCTCGAGCAATATTTGGGAATTACTCTATCATCGTAAAAACGGATGCTACAGACGCTGTGTTCGAAAATACAGGAGAAAATGATAACATAAAGTCATCCACGGTAAATGGTTGTGTTATTACTAGTGTTTATGATGAAATTTGGATTCTCGCTTTTTGCAGTCGGCAGCCCGATTCTTCGTTTAACGTTACGTCATCTGGTGGACTTTTACAAAATACTTCCGCCCTTTTGATCCTCTGGGGAATGTTTGAAAATCACCAATTCCAGTAATCTTTACTACTGTTGACCTTGTGTTTTACTCAATCGTGTTAAATATTTTCCATCTTCTAATCTCTCCACAGTCATCTTTCAAAGTGACCTTGTCCCCGCCTCCGGACCTCGTGGTCAGCAGTATAGATGTGCAATCAAAGTTTTCCACAGGAGACACCGCTTCAATTGCTTACCGTGTGACCAACAACGGACTGGGAACACCGTTTCAAACTTGGTGGAGGGATCAAGTGGTAAGAAAAAGTAACTCTCTTTCTATGTATATTCTCTATGTTCAAAAGATGTTTCATAAGGTAACTGGTCTTGCAGTGCGATATGCCTTCTTAGAAACATACCGCTGCATTCCTTGCGTATAGATTCGTCTACTCTGGGTTAGCCTCATTTTACTATCGAAATGTTCATAAATATCAACGATAGAGTACAAATTCACAACTCCAACAATGCAAGCACTTGCACTAGAACCATGAATATTCTAGTCAAAATCATGATCAAATCGGGCTAACCCTGAACAGCGAAATTCGAAACCGTAGTATTTGCAAAGGTGACCTTCGTAAGATAAAGAAAAAAAATCCCATGAAACAATAACATCCTTCCTTTTTAAATCAAAATGCAACAGATAATTATGTTGGCAGTTTTATAACAATCTCCGGCTTCTCGGAATTACGTTATTGTTTCTTTAGGCGACGCAAACGTTTTACAAGTTGCTATTATTATTCTTAGGCACCATTCCATTGCGAGTTGCGAGAAAAAAAATGCTCGGACACCGGTCTTAAATACTGATTTTTTCCCTAGTTACTTATGAATCTTCAAACGAAGGAGCGCAGAGTTATTGCAACACCCATATATTCTGGCGTCCTGCCTCCTGGGAGTTCGTACACCAGAAAAGTGAGCTTTGATATTCCTCCTAATATGAAGACAGGAAACTATACTCTTTCTGTATACATAGACATCTATAATCAAGTTTTCGAGTTCACCTACAGAAAAAATAATATCATCAACACCAACTTCACTATCAGCCAAGCTCTTCCCGATTTGGTTGTACCGAAAGTTACAGGAGTAGTCACCAGTGGTCCTATTGATACTTATGTGCACGTGAGCTTTACCGTCCACAATAACGGAAAGGGAACAACCTACGGAGCACCTTGGTTAGATTATGTGTACTTATCCCCTTCTAAGTCTTTCTCTTGGAATACTGCAAGAAACCTTGGTGCTGTCACAAGAAAAAACAATTTACATCCAAATGAAAGCTATGATATGACAGCTACGAAGTTTAGAATACCAAGAGATGTTTTTGGATTAAGATATGTATTCGTTCTAGTGGATTATTACTCATCCGTTTTGGAACAAAATAATGGAAATAATCAAAACCATAGCGAGGTTATTATCATTCCTCAGAACTTTCCAGATCTTGCTTTAGAGAAGTTCGATGTGTTGAGCGGAGCATCTGCGTATTCTGGAGACTCCATTAACGTCTCTTGGATCGTTAGGAATAATGGTTCGAGAAGTACTTTGGAGTATTTCTGGACAGATGCTGTCTATTTGTCAAATTCTACCGCGCTCGGGTTTGGGGAGAGAAAGATATATGAAATTTCTGTCCAACCAAGACTACTTCCCGGACAAGAATACAAACACAAGGCAACTGTCTCAATTCCAGAAAATATGTACGGAGACTTCTTTCTGTTAATCAAGATAAATGCCAATGACTTTCTGAACGAAAATGGGTCAATCGCGAACAACAATGCTTCAACACGACTTTCTTTGGAGGAAATGCCACTGCCAAATCTTGAGATGGTTGAGGTGACTTATCAGAACGAGTCCTTAGAAAATTTTATACAAGTTAACTGGAAGGTCAAGAACGTTGGGTACTCCATGACGAAAATTAAATTTTGGACCGATCAAATTCTTCTTTCTCCGACAACTTCAAAGTTAACCGGTTCTGGAGTCTACAACTTAGGTTCATTGGATATCAAGGCCAAATTGTACTTTCAGCAAGAATATAGTGCCTCTGCAACGGTTTCCATACCACGAGGTGTTGCTGGAAGCCACTATGTCCACGTTATTGCCAATCATCAAGGCAAGCTGAGAGAAAACTCTCGAGATCAAGGGAACAATGGACATTTTATAATTTATATTCCTACAGAGTCAAGCAACGGAGCCGGATCTGGCGGCCTCAACCCTGTGCATTTGCTCGCATTAGAGATCAAGTTGCACAATAACGTCGACACAAATGTGACATGCGATGATTCCTTTTCATTTAGTTTTGAGATTTTGAACAAAGGAAAAGGTGATGCAATTGTTGATTCTTGGACGGATGTTGTTTATCTGTATAGTAAAGCAAATGGTTCGTTACAGGAGATCATTGACTATGGGAAGCCTCTTGCTTCAAGGATTCACACTGGTGGTCTTCGGGTTAATGCTTCGTATACGGTGAACACAATTATAACTATCTCGTGCTTTGGCAGAATGCTTGATGGCTATCTATATGCCTTCTCCGATGTTTACAATCGTACAGGCTGGAACACTCCACCAATAGCCTGTTCCAATAAAATGTACGTACAAACAGGCCCCTTGCCGGATCTCCTGGGGATCTTCATCAACTCCTCTCTGCAAGCACAGGAAGGAATGCCTTTAAAGGCTTCATTTAATGTGTCCAATTTTGGCGAAGGTACCACGAAAAGCGGTTGGGCCTATGCTTTGTACTTGAGTGAAGACGTTCTCAAGGATTCATTTGATTTAAAATTGGCTTCAATTGCCACAAACCTTCTCCTAAAACGAAACAGATCTGTGTTGCTGGAGGCAACTGTATTTATACCCTACGACATGGTTGGTAGCGACTATTATCTCCTGCTGGAAGTGGACAGTGGTAACCTGGTTTATGAACTCAATGAAGACAACAATGTGGCTTATGTTCTGCTTAAGATACAAAAAACAGTAAGAACAGACATACAGGTGTCCTCGGTAACCACTGCACCCATGACACTCAAGTTGGGGTCAGGTAAGCTTTAGCGAAGAAAAAAGTACCAATATTTTGTAACGACAGAATTTCTAAGTTCATTTCAAGTCACCAGGGCCACTGTATTTAACTTGTCTTTCCCTGGATTATGTATTCCATTTATTTTCTTCGTATCTCAGGATTGCCATTTAAGCGTTTTGCATAAGCACGTTAAGTAAACGTATTATCAGTTTTTCTTTTGAATGCACTGTATTTAGATGGGGTTCTATATTTGTTAGGAATGCCTTGATTTAATTCTCACCGAAGATTTTCTCATTTAATCCAGATATTAAGGTGGATTGGACTCTCAGGAACAATGGTACTCAGATAGCCAAAGGGTACAAATGCGATACAGTTTACCTTTCTCAAGATGAAGTTTGGCAAATAGATGATACAGAGGTTGCACAACCCAAATGTGAATTTACATCGCTGCTGCCTTACAACAACGGGGTTAATCGGGACAGGGCGTTTTCCTTGCAGAAGCCCTTGCCACTTGTTGCGCAGGGTCAATACCGTGGACTAGTAAAGAGCCGTAGTAACATACGAGATCCTTTCCCTAACAACAACATCAAGGCGGGACCACGAAACATCAACGTGACATTTCCATCGTTGAGCCTTGGAAGCTGTGTTGAAGCAGACAATGGAATATCGGTGTTTATTATCAAAAACGTACCACCCGAGATGACTTTGATTGTTACAGCACGTGTAAACATAGTGACATCATTCCAAGATTTATATCTACGACACAATAAGCCTGCCTCTTCTTATCATTATGATGGCAAATCAAAGTTTGCCATGTCTCCCAAACAAGATGCGTTGGTAACCCCCACAAAGAAAGGTTCTTATTATATCATGCTTCAAAGAAACGACCAAACTCCAGTCCCTGGTGTCAAATCAAGAGTCTGTGCAAAACTTGCCAAGGTTTGAAATCTTGAACATTTTTCCAACTACTGTTGCTCCAATTGGAAATGTAACGTTACGAGTTGAAGGCACGTTGTTTGGCTGGAAACTGGAGGTGTTTTTGATAAGTAAAGATGAAGAAATAAAAATAAAAGCGCAGCGAGTCTATCGTTTCAGTTCCATGCTGTTGTACGCCACTTTTAACGTGCAAGAATTAACTGAAGGCAAAACATTTCATTGTAAAATTACAGACACGGCTAAGAATGCGAATACTGTTTTTAAGGACCCTGTAAATGTTACCAATGGGGTACCTGGAAAACTAACAGTTACCATGAATCGACCCCAAGCCATTAGATTACTCGATACAGGTGATATAACAGTCAGTTACCAAAATATTGGGGACACAGATCTTCCGAGTCCTATAATAATGTTTAGTGCAAATGAAAAGACTTTATTGAGGTACGTACAAGATGGACAACAACCAAGTACTTATGACAAATCTCTCTTCGTTGTCGCGCAGCCTTTAGAAGGTCCTGGAGGAATATTACCACCAAAGTCTTCAGGAAGATTGAGATTCCAGGCAAAGAACATTCCAGGTAGCGGAACTGGAAGGTCAAAGCTCAGTGTGCGGTCCTTACTGGACAACGACGAACCTCATCTGTTTATGGAAAGCAAAGATGAACTCAAACCAAACCATCTCTCAGATGACCTATGGAAACCTGTTTGGAAGAACTTTCTGTCGTCTGTAGGAACGACTCAAAAGTCATTTAATCGTCGACTATCAAGTGTTGCGACACAGATGAGTTTGGATGGAAGGAGATTACACATGGTTGATGAACTGGTTAAGTTTCAACTGGAGTTTGCAAATGGCGTCCAAAGTGGTAAGTAACATGTTACAGCGCTTAACGTTTCATTTCCCTTCATATATTTATCCATATTAGGCGCGATGTAGCAAAGAGTGCTGGTAATGCTGAATCTTAATGCAAAAGTGACAACTAGCAAGACAGCGTAGCTTTAAGAACAAATTCACTAGTACTAAAATAGAAAACTAATGTGGTGGTGTGAATAACCCATCTGATGTTCCATGCTGGCCTTTCATAGGCCCTTGTTAGCAGTTTTCTTTTGTTTATAATTTGTAACTGACCCCATATTATTTTTTCATAATTTTAGGACAAACACTTCTAGATATTATTGATGTAGCGGATCAATCTTCCTCGAGCCTGCTGACTCTTCGTCTGGAACGCATATACAGTCCATTCTTGACACGCCGTCGCGGAAAGGGAATATTCGGAGTTGGATGGATTGCTCCTTGGTGGTAAGGATACCTTTATATTGTTCGTTGCTGATGCAACGACACTATGTTTAAGTGATGTACCATATTTTTGATGCGGGGTCAGAGTGTATAGATAGAATGGACGAACACCCTCAGTACTTTGCTGTTAACATGACCGCCTTTTATTCTTTATTGGATCGACTATGGTGCATATAACCTCAGTCATCAGTTTCCTCTTACTACATGCGTGTCATATTTTAAAGGGATGATGGATGTTAGGTTGTTCCTAGGCAACCGGTTGTTATTCGCACTCATACAAAGTAAATCATATGATATTTCCACTCTTAACTTATAGTGAAACTTCGGTAAACTTTACGAACAGCTCCGTAATCCAAATCCTTCATATGAGGGACATGATAACATTCCAGCTGGTAAGACCTGGATTCTTCATGGCTGATAGAAATCGAAACATCGAAATCAAACATAATGGTAAGGTGAATGTATATGCCTAATATTTGATAATATATATGTAATCAGGAAAATATTAAAGGAAGCAATAAACATTCGTATGAATCTTTAGATTTGATTGTTAACGGCGTCGCATCCGACGAATCAGAGCAACTCGTCTTTGACTTACAAACCAAGAAGTTAAAAGAAATCCGTCGGGTGAATGCAGAAAATGAGACGATAAACGTGACTTCCTATACAGCAGACAATATGCCAAGCCAACTGGAACATTCAGCCGGAGGATCGATAACTATTGACTTTAACTCTCGTGGGCTTGTGAGGAAGGTCTTGCTGATTCAGTCTAATGGAAAACGATTAGTAAGGTATCTAACCATAAAGCAATATATCACTTTCTTGTTATTTACGATTTCCTGCTATTCTAAGCGATTTTCATGGGTGGGTTGTGGTTTAAAATACCCGGGGATCGCTAATGAGGGGTGCGACACAACTTGCAAGAGTGTCTACACGGTGCTCACGCCTTTTGTTCAGTCTTTGTGACTTTTCCAGTTTAATGCATCCAAATCTATTGTTTTTCTAAGCTTGTACACATACGACCCAGAAGTTCCTCTTCTTTCATCTATAACCTCTGATGAGAAGACGTCAAGTTTTTCATACACCAGCAATCAAGACCTGGAAAGTGTGACATACCCTAACGGCGCAACACTTCGCTACACATACAATGCTGACACTAGCTTTTTAGAAAAAACTGTGGGGTTAACACCCGAGGGGCAAACATCAAAGGCTGTGAAGTTCCAGTACAATTGGGATGGTTTAGTCAAAGTCATCAATTTGGTGGATAACAGCAGTACGATGTTTGCTTTTGATGAGACCATGAATGCGTTATCAATCACTGGGAACGATGGGATACCCTTTCGTACTCGAACTACGATATCTGGGAACACTATAGTCAAAAGCCTGATTCATGGAGATCAGGTATGATCAATTCAAATTAATAAGGCATTATTGTAGTTACCATAAAATCGCCTACGTAAAGTTTCAACGGGAATCCTAATATTTTCTGGATCCTGCATAAAGATTCCGGATTCTTATCTTAGATTCGGGAATTCAGGGCTGCTCGATTCCAATTACGCTAAATCCAGGTTTCAGGTTTCAGGGATGTATTTCGGGTTTCTTTTTACTGATGGGACCAATTTTTTTTCTTATACCATTTGCATAATCTTTAAAAGGTTGTCCAACAAGAAACCTTGGATACAGATAAAATGACGTTGCAAGTTGAAGATGCCAACGGTGATAAAGTCATATACTTGATTAATAATGATGGCATTCCTCAGAACATCACTGATGCTGCAGGGAACGTCTTTAGATTCAGCTACGATAACACAACAAAGCGTCTCTCAGAATCAAGGTTTCCTGACGGTACCAGGGAAATGTTTAGCTATGACACCAATAACAACATGAAAAGTAAGACAACGAGGAATGGAAAACAAATCCTTTATGAACATGGAGAGAAAGGGAATTTGGTAAGCGCATGGTATTGCTGGCTTTAACTATTCCCAAGAGAAGAAAATAACAATTGATTCGGCGGCCATGTTGGTTGTTATAACAAAGGACACGAATTACAAATCATTTGTTAAATTCAACCAACATGGTGCCTATGGAAACTAGCAATATTTAGGTAGCGACACGGATGAAAATTGCAAATCAAGCTGGTTGATTTTGATTTTTTTTTCCACCTTATTCCTAACGTTGGAATTCGATTACTTACACGGACATGGGATGTTTAGTTGAGATTTCTACAAAAGAATAGATTCTTAACTTTCTTCCCGTCACCAATCAAAAATGGTTCCTCGTGCACAATTTTAGCAACTGACCATGGATTTTGGGTTTCGCATGCACTTGTAGTCCATATTGGAAACCAGCTAATTTGATATTGTGATACTTTAGCAAGTTAATCTTACCGCCTCATTGCTTTTGGCATAAAGGTGACTAATGTCTTTCAAAATCACCCAACTAAAAGGATGCGACATTAACTTAACAATCGCTAACTTCTAGTTACCTTTTTTTCCAGGTCAAGAAGTTCGTCCCCGATGTTGGTCCAACCTATTACTTACAGGATTCACGAGGAAACATCATCATGGCGACAAATAAGGAAGGAACGGTCACGCTGCGTTACAATCGAGACAACAAACCAACTAGCGTTACCTATCCCGATGGGCGTCACCTTGAGTACAGATATAACAAAAATGGCCAAAGAATAGGCTTGTCTGAGAACTCTACAGGCTATAATGTAACCTATCACTACGACAACTACAATTCTCTCTCAGAGGTCCGCACTACTGGACCTGGGAAAACCCCGCAAACGCTTCTTAAAATACAATATGACGCAGACGGAAAGCTGAAGAAAAGGATTCTCGGAAATAATGGATATTCGGAATACTTATATTATCCGGAAACCAAAAGGCTACGTAAACTTTCCAATGTATTACCATTTGGTAATGTTTCATCAAGTTTCGAGTACGATTACGATGACAAGGGAAGACCTATAAATATTACATCGAAGGATGGGATTCGTTTATTCGCGTATGACGCAGCTTCTCAATTAGTTGGTTGGACAGATGTCATTAAAAATGGCTCCAGATACACACATACGTACGAGTATGACAGTCGTGGAAACAGGGTCTTCTCAACCGATGGTGACCACAGAGAGAACTATGAGACCAACAATGTCAACCAGTACATATCCGTCGGGAATAACAAGTATATTTATGACAAGAACGGTAATATGCTCTCTAAAAAGAACACAAAATCACGTGCCAAGGATGTGAAGTATGTATTCAGCGAGGAGAATGTGTTGCTACAAACAGAGACAGCGAACGAAAGGTTTGTCATTTTTTCGTTGAATTTATGACTTTTATTGTTCCTTTGCTAAGCAAACTCAAGTAGATCAAGCTACATTTATTATCATTGCACCTCCATCGTATCCTAGCTAAAATCTATTGTTGTGCGGCCGTTCATTCATGGCTGTCGCGCAAGAATGACTTATGGTTCCCATCATCCAGTTACTGTTTTACTGACTTATAAAACCTTAGATTACTGATAACTAGAAATGCTATTAGAAATGAATATTTAGATAATTTTCAGGTGTGAATACGTCTACGATTCACTGGGGAACTTGTACAAAAAGAAGTGTACCAGCGGCGAGACTCGTTATGTTATCGATCCATTTGGTGTCTTTGGCAGCAACATGATCGCCCAGGTTAGAACAATGACAGTTACAATAGTAATTAGTGATTTTGAGGTAGAGGAAAAACTGGGTCGAGTTGACATTGCAGTGCATTTTGGGGCTATTTTAGCAGACATATTTCCAAGATGGCGTCTATTTCGTCTCCTGAAACAGTTCTACAATGCACTGCAATGCAAACTCGAAACAGTCTTTTCCTCAACCTCAGAATAGCAAATTCCATGTTGATATTTTAACATGTTGGTTGCGACTGTTTCACTATCTTTACCCGACATACCCTACCATATTATCTTTACATAAATTCAGTCATTTGGTCAATAATCATTGTATGGCTTCATGCATAATTCACAATGGGTGGTCTTTATATCTACCAAAACAGCTACTCATTTTTCATTGTATAGACTGTATAATCCTAGTTATATAGAGTCACCTTGTGATCAGATCAGTGATCAATCAATTAATGTAAACTAGATTTCAGGAGGAATATCAGACATTTTTGTTCACTCGGAGCAAGGAATACTGGCTCGATTAAACTGGAATGGGTCTGCAAGTTACTACGAATTTAGTGGAGAAGGGTAAGCAAGCAAAATTTTTCAAACATTTTCTTTTCCTATCCCGTTGCGAAACGACGTACTTTCGATCTCAAGATACTGAGCTTTTTAAACATAGTACTCTCGCGTACTGTCAGCAAAGGAAACGTCCCGCTGAGAGTTACGCGCTTGAGAGCGGAGTTGCATTCGGAGTACGATACAAGGGACCGTGAGATGAATTCATCTGTTGTATAGCGGTGATATTTCACTGCTTGACTGGCGTTTGGTGCAAAAGGTCTATCGATAGCAATTACTATCGTTTCCACTACATGTTTATATCTTTGCAACTAAATGCTCGTTTCGGACACAAAATATGAGGTCGGTTGAAAGAACAACGTTAGCCCCCTGTATTTAAAACCACTCTGTTCCCTATGGTACGCAGTAGAATATTCTGGAGTGTTTCTTTCTGTAGTATTTGCTATTTATGTCGGCATTTCATTCATTTTTATACATTCTTGTTATCATTAGTTCGGTAACTGGGCTTATTGGGCCAAATGGAAAGCACCTCAACTCTTATCAGTACGATCCATTTGGAAAGATCGTATACTCCCATGAAACTGTGTCTAACGATTTCCTATTTGTTGGACAATGGGGCGTGGTAGGGGAAAAGGGCATCCCGTTCCTGTACAGGATGCGAGAAAGATTTTACGATGCAGAGATTGGTAGATTTCTTAGCTACGACCCATTAGGTAAGTTGCACCAACCAATGATACCAATACATTATGATACACAGGTTGGTAGATTCTAGGCTAACATCCATTAGGTAAGTTGCACCATCCAATGTTACCAATACATTATGATACACAGGTTGGTAGATTCTAGGCTAACATCCATTAGGTAAGTTGCACCATCCAATGTCACCAAGACATTATGATACACAGGTTGGTAGATTCTAGGCTGACATCCATTAGGTAAGTTGCACCATCCAATGTCACCAAGACATTATGATACACAGGTTGGTAGATTCTAGGCTAACATCCATTAGGTAAGTTGCACCATCCAATGTTACCAATACATTATGATACACAGGTTGGTAGATTCTAGGCTAACATCCATTAGGTAAGTTGCACCATCCAATGTTACCAATACATTATGATACACAGGTTGGTAGATTCTAGGCTGACATCCTTTAGGTAAGTTGCACCATCCAATGTCACCAATACATTATGATACACAGGTTGGTAGATTCTAGGCTGACATCCATTAGGTAAGTTGCACCATCCAATGTCACCAAGACATTATGATACACAGGTTGGTAGATTCTAGGCTGACATCCATTAGGTAAGTTGCACCATCCAATGTTACCAATACATTATGATACACAGGTTGGTAGATTCTAGGCTGACATCCATTAGGTAAGTTGCACCATCCAATGTTACCAATACATTATGATACACAGGTTGGTAGATTCTAGGCTAACATCCATTAGGTAAGTTGCACCATCCAATGTTACCAATACATTATGATACACAGGTTGGTAGATTCTAGGCTAACATCCATTAGGTAAGTTGCACCATCCAATGTCACCAAGACATTATGATACACAGGTTGGTAGATTCTAGGCTGACATCCTTTAGGTAAGTTGCACCATCCAATGTCACCAATACATTATGATACATAGGTTGGTAGATTCTAGGCTAACATCCATTAGGTAAGTTGCACCATCCAATGTTACCAATACATTATGATACACAGGTTGGTAGATTCTAGGCTAACATCCATTAGGTAAGTTGCACCATCCAATGTCACCAAGACATTATGATACACAGGTTGGTAGATTCTAGGCTGACATCCTTTAGGTAAGTTGCACCATCCAATGTCACCAATACATTATGATACATAGGTTGGTAGATTCTAGGCTAACATCCATTAGGTAAGTTGCACCATCCAATGTTACCAATACATTATGATACACAGGTTGGTAGATTCTAGGCTAACATCCATTAGGTAAGTTGAACCATCCAATGTTACCAATACATTATGATACACAGGTTGGTAGATTCTAGGCTAACATCCATTAGGTAAGTTGAACCATCCAATGTTACCAATACATTATGATACACAGGTTGGTAGATTCTAGGCTGACATCCTTTAGGTAAGTTGCACCATCCAATGTTACCAATACATTATGATACACAGGTTGGTAGATTCTAGGCTAACATCCATTAGGTAAGTTGCACCATCCAATGTTACCAATACATTATGATACACAGGTTGGTAGATTCTAGGCTGACATCCATTAGGTAAGTTGCACCATCCAATGTCAAAAGGACATTATGATACACAGGTTGATAGATCTGGTTGGTTGATAGCCTGAATCCATTACTGAGGTAAGCTGTGGCTATAGCTACTATCAAGACCAGAATGATGAATTTATTCATATTAGCTCTCATTTATAAGGTAATAAAATGTATTCATCAAAGCTATCATTACAGTGTGTGATGCATGTGTTTTCTGACTACTTCTGCAGGCTACAAAACCCTCGACACCAATCTCTACCAATACGGCAACAACAACCCTATGCTGTTTAAAGATCCCCAAGGACGTTTTGCTATTTCGTTGTTGGCAAGTGGTGGATCTGGAGTTTTTTGGTATAGCTTGGATAAGATATCAAAGGGGGAAGATATTACTACTGGAGGTAGGTGGATTTAAACAATTACTGGGACATTTTTCTATGCAAACTAATATAAGAATAATGTTATGGATATTGAAATGGGTGCACCATGACGTCACATCAAACAATCTAGCAGCGACCGCAGAGAACGCCGGTACTTTTAGCTGTAATTAGTTTATTCATGGTGTATTTTCATTTATTGACTTCACAAATTGCTCCAAGCAAGGCTACTTGAGATAGAGCTAGAACTATAGCCACTCGCATTAACCATGAATAAAATCAATTATATTTAAAAGTACCGACGTTCTCTGGAGCCTTGGCTTGTCACTTGAGGCTCTTGGTGCGACAACGATCTTCGAAATAGGTGTATTTAATGAAGCCTGGGGGACGTCACAGTCAGCCACATAACGGAAGTGTGTTTTTTTTATTCACAGGAATTGTGGGATCGTTTGTTTCCGGTGCTATTACTGGTACTGCGAAAACGTTCAACCCATTCGCAAATGCAGTGATAGGTAGCGTTTAATTAAATTTTTGAATCTATATTTTTGAATCTATATTTTTGAATCTATATTTTTGAATCTATATTTTTGAATCTATATTTTTGAATCTATATTTTTGAATCTATATATCAATTTACAAGTCATTATTCATCCATATTGTTTTTTGCCATCGTTGATTCCTGGTGCAGTATCCTAGTAATCATCATCACCGTGGTTACACTATAAATGGTAAAAGGTACTAGAAAAAGGAGGTAGAAATCAATTATGGACAACCATTAAAAATGTATTGCCTTGTTTTGAACATCTCATTCATTCATGAAAATTTTTGGCACATCATGATGGCTTAGTTGGGGACCCCAGGTAGCCTAAGGTCTGTTTTACTACCTTGTAGGGTGTAAGTTTAACTCATTTGCCACTCCACTTGTACTGATAATCTTAATTTAAAAGGCATGTGGATTTTTTTCTAATTGCAGGTGGAGTAGCCGGTGGTATCCAGTATAGAATTGAGAGCTTCATTGATGGCAAACCCTACAAAAGTAGGGACTTTCACGTTTCTGTTATTAAAGGAACGATACCTCCTATTGCCACCAAAATAGGTAACTCAAGAATAAATTCAATCTGCTTATTATTATTATTCAATCTAATTATCATTATTAATAGTAGTAGTAGTAGTATTAGCAGCAGCAGCAGTAGAAGTTATTATATTATGTTATTATTATTTTTTATATACAAACGTTGCTTGTCCTTTGAAAGTGAAATTAACGAACATAACACAGGAAGCCCAAAGTTTTTATTTAAAAAAAATATTTTAACATTCTTTTTTGAGTTATTGGTTAGATTTTACTTCCGAAATCTTGCGCAAGAGCAGTTTCAAATTTGGAACAGCCAATTAAAATTCGATTGAGATTGAATTATGCCAGAGTCTTCGTTTCTCGTTGCTGACCAGAAGAAACGCAGGCTCTGGGAACGAGATTGAATCGACTGGTGACCACCAGTTGTAACTACTGCAAACGCGCAAAAAATTGATATTCTTGTGTACATCTGTCACTTCGTCAAGAAGTGTGTAAAACATATTCGAATTAGCAAAAATTCTAATATTGGGACTTAACTACAGTAAGTACTTAAGAGGGGTTGTCAGCAAAAATCAGACATTTTGGCAAATCCGCGGCAAGGGTCGAAAATTTGATTTTGCTAATATTTTAAACTTAGGTAGGCCTTAGTGTAAGTAAAACCACTGTGTAGTTTGTTTGGTAAAATATGGCTTAGTTTTCGAGAAAATCGAAGAAAAGAGTTTTGAACTAAATTCGCTAATTTTCGGCCGATAATTTACATCAACTTTAACAGCTTATCGCGACCAAACAAAGCAACCTAGCACTGTAATAAGACTAAATAGTAGTTAATTGGTATCTTAAGAAACAATTTGTAGAGTTTTAGTAATTTTGGTGAAATTTTTCGATTTTTACTTAATTTATTTTTAGAGCACATATAAAACTCCTCTTAAAGTGGGGTAAAAATAATCAGATATTTTTTCATGTGCGACGAAATATTTTTACCAAAAAGACAACCTGAATTAAAGTTGAAATAATGATTTCCACGAATCATGCAAAATTTTCTTGGGGAAATTATTTTGCGCGTTGCACCACAGCCTGTAAGTTGTAAGAAACTCACGGATTTTATCTGTCGGCGAGTTCAATCAATTTACATATTGTTTACTAATGCAAACGAATTCATGTTGACTTTCTAAGAAATAAAATAAAATAAACGATTTTAAAGAAAAAATAAAAGTTCCTGGACGTATTCTGAAAGAAGTTGAAACAGTAAACTCAAACTATAAATTAAATTTGCTCAAAATTCACTCGACTAACCCAAAATAGTATAGCGCGTCTATGGTCTGAAAATAATAGCATGATTATTTTCATCAAAATATACAAATATTCCATAGTTGATTCATGTTTGGATTTTAAGAATTCTTGCAACGATATATTTTTTACTATGATTTTGGGTTTACATAACAAGACAACCTCCAAAATAACAACAAAAGAAAGTTTTTAAAATGTCATGGTTCCGGTCGGTACCAATTAACGTTGCACGCATGAAATTGACAAGTAATTGTTGTCCAATCATGTTTATGTTTTTTTAAATGCAACATAATTCCTTTAGTTGGTTATTGCGTTGCTTGTAAGTACACTGAATAGAATGAAGATTTGCCGTTCATTTAAAACGATTGTTGGAGGAACCTGTGGATTCGACAGAAAAGATCGAAAGCAAGACACCACAGTTATACCTTTACAAGTATGTAAAAAAGTAATCAATGCGCATATAGATCCGCATTTCAGTTTACGGGCATCGAGAATGAGATAGATCTGATTCTTAGCCGAGCAGCCATATTTAATTCGATGTGGTTAGAGTGGTATTGAGCTGCACAATTAAATTTAGTTTTTCGCTGCCATCAATCAGAAATAATAAGTCCGTACCTTGTATGTTCTTGAGTGGCGGCAGTGAAAAACCAATTTCACAACAAGCCAATGAAATGTCTGAGTTCACAGAATATGGAAAACCTCAGTAGTGAACTACTAGTTCTAACTTACAAGTGTTAATGCACTCATCTAATCGATACCCCTATCGCACTTTGGCCACTTTCCCTTGATTTTACTGTGATTAGAGAGTGCAGGGGGTACTCTACACCTGGCGTTATTACCTCTAGCCCATCCTAGCCCAAGTTTGGATCGATGCAGGGGACAAACAGTCCAACTATGGATATCTTCTGGCGAAGTAAATATGGCGGCTGCTCGGCTAAGAATCAGATCTATCTCATTCTCGATGCCCGTAAACTGAAATGCGGATCTATATGGGCATTGATTTCTTTTTACATACTTGTAAAGGTATAACTGTGGTGTCTTGCTTTCGATCTTTTCTGTCGAATCCACAGGTTCCTCCAACAATCGTTTTAAATGAACAGCAAATCTCCATTCTATTTAGTGTACTTACAAGCAACCCAATAACCAACTAAAGGAATTATGTTGCATTTAAAAAAACATAAACATGATTGGACAACAATTACTTGTCAATTTCATGCGTGCAACGTTAATTGGTACCGACCGGAACCATGACATTTTAAAAACTTCCTTTTGTTGTTATTTTGGAGGTTGTCTTGTTATGTAAACCCAAAATCATAGTAAAAAATATATCATTGCAAGAATTCTTAAAATCCAAGCATGAATCAACTATGGAATATTTGTATATTTTGATGAAAATAATCATGCTATTATTTTCAGACCATAGACGCGCTATACTATTTTGGGTTAGTCGAGTGAATTTTGAGCAAATTTAATTTATAGTTTGAGTTTACTGTTTCAACTTCTTTCAGAATAAGTCCAGGAACTTTTATTTTTTCTTTAAATCGTTTTTTTTTTTTATTTCTTAGAAAGTCAACATGAATTCGTTAACATTAGTAAACAATATGTAAATTGATTGAACTCGCCGACAGATAAAATCCGTGAGTTTTTACAACTTACAGGCTGTGGTGCAACGCGCAAAATAATTTCCCCAAGAAAATTTTGCATGATTCGTGGAAATCATTATTTCAACTTTAATTCAGGTTGTCTTTTTGGTAAAAATGTTTCGTCGCACATGAAAAAATATCTGATTATTTTTACCCCACTTTAAGAGGAGTTTTATATGTGCTCCAAAAATAAATTAAGTAAAAATCGAAAAATTTCACCAAAATTACTAAAACTCTACAAATCGTCCCTTAAGATACCAATTAACTACTATTTAGTCTTATTACAGTGCTAGGTTGCTTTGTTTGGTCGCGATAAGCTGTTAAAGTTGATGTAAATTATCGGCCGAAAATTAGCGAATTTAGTTCAAAACTCTTTTCTTCGATTTTCTCGAAAACTAAGTCATATTTTACCAAACAAACTACACAGTGGTTTTACTTACACTAAGGCCTACCTAAGTTTAAAATATTAGCAAAATCAAATTTTCGACCCTTGCCACCCGATGTTTGATTTTTGCTGACATGCCCTCTTAATATAATATAAGCACCTAACATGATTTTCTTATGATTGTTTTGTATTTTAGCTATTATCAATCGACTGGTGAACAAATATCGTAAAAAATAGAGGAGACGAAGAAAAAAATTAAGGAAGAAATAGAGAAAGTAAAGACGAAGTGGCGAAACACCAAGGAATATATCAATGACATCATAGAATGGATGCGATCGATTGACCCGGTTTGTATCTATAGATACAGCATATTGGCGTCACTTTTTTTATAAAAAAGAAAGTGACACGAAATTAACAAAATAAATGATTCCTTACATTTTCAGAACGACATAATCGGGCCGACAGGGTTCGGAGATGCTAGGTTTATTGCTGAAGATACCTTACTGGACTACATGATACGCTTCGAGAATGATCCAAATGCCACTGCGCCTGCGCAACGAGTTGTTATAACACATAAGTTGGACCAGGATCTTGACCCTAGGACCTTCAGGATTGGTTCGTTTGGTTTCGGTAACTTTACCAAGGAGCAACTTCCAAGTCCTCTTCTACAGGTACAACTGTACCTCATAAGTAAATTTATTACTGATTAATCGCCATAATAATGTTGTCACTGAGAAACATTTACAAGCACGCACACCCCGATCACGTGACGGGAAATTCACTGAGGGAATCGTGTTAGACAATGGCTTCATCGATTTTCTTTGAAATTTCCCAAAATGCACTACGTTACGGGAGTGTGACGTAAATACCTCTGAAACCATAAGGAGTGTCTAAAAAATTGGTGTTATAACGTAATGACATAGGAGTTCAAAATCATTCCTAAAACGTCGGTTTTAAACTCGGTGTAATGTATTGTTTTGTCATAGGAAACACTCGATTTTTCGAACGACAGAAATCTACTAGTGCGAGTTACAGCCGGCATTGACGTGGTTCAGAACGAGGCGACTTGGGACCTACAGAGCCTCGACCCCAGGACAGGTAAGGATTCAGTTAAATAAACTCAGTGGCTTGACCGCTTTGTGGTTCATAATTGACATTTAGGTCAATTTCAATATAGGTGAGCCACCACGTGACCCCAGGCGTGGATTTCTACCTCCCAACAACGGGACAACAGGTCAAGGGTACGTGACGTTTAGCGTTCGTGTCAAGAGTGGTGTACAACCGCTGACCAGGATCGATGCTAAAGCAAGCATTGTGTTCGACCGCAACGAAGCTATCGACACGCCACCCATATTCAACACGGTAAGGCAATATTCACCTGTAAGGGGGTAAGTGAATTCTTTTCATTTGATTAGTTTATGAGGGGATTTCTGGAGTGTTAGACACTTTGAACACCACTGATTGCTCTAGGTTCCTTTACATCGAGTGACTATTTTTACCAGCACATCTCTGGGCAGAAACCTAAGACTAAGATCTTTTTTTTTTTTTCTTTTTTGATTTTTTTGATTTTTTTTAACAGATCGATAACTCAAAGCCCAACACTAACCTGACTGTACTACAAGACCTTCTAAAGAAAGGTTCCCTGGCAGTGGTTCTAGGCAAAGAAGACATTGGTACTGGTGTGCAATCGGTGGACATTTACTATCAACAAGTACAAGGTAAAACTAGGAATTGCGTCCTATTATTATCTACAGCCTTCTCTCATAGCGAACCCAGTTCATCTCGATCCAGCTTGGGTTACTCTTATGCTTGCCATCATGTCTTCAAAAAATGGATGTCATTTGCAGTATCGATCCACTCTCAATTTTATCAATAAAATTGGATTTTTCAGTTGGCAGTGATTCCTAGTAATAAACCTCGACTCTGAATTAATGTTTTCCCATTTCAGACCACGTGTCATTCCCTAGAGTATCAGTTCTTTGTTTAAGGTTTGCGCTCGGTTGCACATGAGAAGACACATGAATATGGATACAACCCAAACAAAGAATATTATTCTCAAGGAAATGACACGTGGTCTGAAAATAGAAAACATTACGCTCGAGAGCCCAGAGCCGAGGAAGGTCTATTGCTGACGGATTAAAATCACACAGTTTGGACTTCGTAATGAATCTAAATGCGCCTTATTGTTCTATACCATTGTCTTTTTTATGACATACTAATACCAGGTGAAGAAATAAATCGAAATAAGCATCCAAGCTTCAAGCAACTACTAGATGACGTCTCTCAGGATACCGCTATCCTACCATTGGCTCCTGGGAAGTCTTATCGACTAGTTACGTCAACAGTAGATCACGTGGGAAACAAGAGAGGCCTGGAATATTCGCGGTCAATATTTGTTGACTTTCCAGAAAGGATAGGTGAGTACTTCGTTCCTGGTTTCAGCTTATTTTCCATTTCTTGGTGTTAGAGAGGAAGGTGTATATAAAGGACCTATCTCTAATATAGTTTTCTGATAAGCTGATTGAAGAGTGAATTGGTTGTTCCAAAGACATTTACTGGGCCACTTGTGACCGACAGTGTCCATCCAAATATTAATAAACTGATGAGGAAAACGTGATGACCAATGAGATAATTTTTTCTTTTACTTTTAACACAGGATCCTGTTCACATCTTAACAATTGCTCAGATCATGGCACCTGTTCCATGTTCAGCGTTTGTATCTGTGAGAGACGCTTCTATGGAATGAACTGTTCACAAGGTACTTGCGAACGGGTTTCGGAAAAACATACACTATACTAAGTAAAACTACACTATTTCCGGCATTTCAAAGAGTAAAATATTCCTAATCTATTGGGTTTTAAGCTTCATTTTCCATACATTCTTACTAATACTTTTCTTCCTTTTTAAAGAAAAGCCACCTCTTGCGCCCCCAGTTCTTGAGGCATGGACCAGCGGTGGTACAGAAGATAAACCTATTCCCATGTATTTGTTCGCTCGTGTTGGTAACGTCACGATTGAAGATCCCATATTATCCCTTAACATAACCATACTTGGTCTGCCGGAGTCATTTATAATTAGCCGAGGCATGCGCAGTGGGGAAACAGTTATCTTACACAAAGAAGACTTTGGGAATATGACTTTGACCCCTGCGAAAGACTTTGCAGGGAATTTAACTCTAAATATTTCGGCAGAGCTTAAGACGGAATACGAGGAATCGCTTACAACGACCCTTTGCCATTCAATGTCACTGCACAAGCCGATGTGCCAAATCTCATTACCCAAGACGCATGCGCAACTAATATATCCAATACGACGTGGACTATACCGCTGTTCATAAACAGTACGCTTACTGATATCGATGGCTCAGAAAGTCTGTCGGTCACGTTGTCAGGGTTACCTGATGGTTACGAACTAAACAAAGAACCAGAGAATGGGACGCATGCGCAATACTTAGAACCTGCTTCTCTTACCGGATTGGTCGCTCAGCACGAGGGAATGTTTAAACCGTTTCTTCTAAAAGTCGTGGCAGCTTCTGTAGAGAAATCAAACAGGGACAGCGTGAATGTCACGCGGATGATTAACGTCACGAGATGTATTGTAAAATGTAAGTCTAATGAAAATTCAAAGCGTTTAGTGGATCTTCAGTTATTTTAACTCCTCTCTCCACTCAGTCATATATTCAGCTGCTAGGAGATTGCGGAAGGGGGAGGGGGGAAGAAAGAGAGGGAGCCTCCTACTCCCTCCTTCACCAATCTCCTAGACCGCCGCCACGCAGGTTATCTTATATTAAGGTATTAGGATACGAAAACTATGACGATTTGCTCGAAAAATAGTTATTTTGTCAAGTGATGACAAAATGGAAGGCTCAAGGTGTTTTGACCAACACCATCGTGGCTCCCTGTAGCTTCCGGCTCCAAACAAAGAAATGCATTTTTCTCGAATCTTTTTTGCCGCTAAAACCTCAACTTCAAAAGCTAAAAGTCCCTTGGATTTTATTCGATTTTTCTAAAATTTGGAGAGTTTATAAAGTAACTTATGATCCAAAAAAAATTCAATTTCTTTCCAAAGTTATGACGCTTTTTACTCTAAACAACACTCCAAAAGCAATCACCGAAATTTCATCAAAAGTAGCGAGAGAAAACAGATATCAAAAATCTGGGACACATTCTTTAGCTTTCATCTCCTGAGTATGTTAAGACGCAAACATAGCTTAAAATGCATGTGTCCGTTAACGTTTTCACTGAGGCATGGTCAAATTTTGCTTCGAGGGCAATAATGTGAACAACAAATTAAAAAGTCGTATTTTGAAGATTTTCTCATAAACTATGTTTACTCGGCTTTCAGAAAATGTATACCTTGTTTGTGTTATACTATAAAGCCAGCACGTTATTTAAGTTTGCGCGCATAGTGGTCGTAAACGTATCCTAATACCTTAAGCACGAAGAATAACCGATACTGGGAAACAATTCGTTTTAAATAAATTAATGGATTTGTCTTTATATTTCCCCCTTCCAGTTACATGTTATGGAGTCAATAACTGCTCTAGTCATGGGATCTGTGTTGCACCAGACGAGTGCAGATGCGAGACGGGATACGCAGGATCAGATTGCTCTGAAGGTAAATAACATAAATCCAATGCTTAATATACTGTGTTCTACGAGATTAGAAGCGATTGCGCATCGGAAAATTTCCACGGGCGCGAAATACGCAGAGAAAGAGGGAAGGGAATAACGCGTTCTAACACAAAACCAGCGACTTCTCTAATCATCTCCGACCTACCGCTAGGGCTTCAATACGCCCTCCACCCCCTCCCCTCTTAAAAAAGTAGCTTTTAAGTCTTGTGCGTCTCTGATGAAGTTTCTTTTCCTGCAGAGTCTGGCTTGACCGAGAAAATGCAAATAAATTTGATCATAGGAGCTTTATTGGGTGGCGTGGTGTTTCTAAACTTGATATGCCTGGTGATTTGTTGTTTGATCCAATCAAAGAAAGATCAAGTGAAGAACAAAAGTAAGTCCATCCATCATGACAAGCTGCATCAGGCAGTGTAACTCAACTCGGTAACATTTTATAAACTATTGAGAGAAGATTTAACAAATAGACATCAGTTTTTTACGTGTCTGTCCTCTTATTGACGATAAATTGCGTCATCACATTGTCAAAGTAATAAAATTCGTTTTTCGAAGCTCCAAACAACGATTGTGCAATAAGTCATGTACGTTAAGTTATTTCATACTGCTCCGTGCTACTTTATTCAGTGAGAATATTATCCTTTTTCTACAGATTCCACCAGGAATACAAGGCGAAATGTGCAATCCCAGTACAATAATCCCAGTTTCGCACCACTCTGAATACTGAGCAACAGCATTGGTGGTGTGGCAGTACCAGTCCGCAAAAATAACAGAAATAGACACGTACTGGTGACCATAGCTAATTGAGGGGAATGGATTCCCCTCTATTAGCAATGCGTGAGCCAGGCAAGTGTATAGGGTCCAAAATGCAGATAGCATTAACGACTGAACTAGAAGGCTTTTAGCTAGACTGAGAACAGAATGGTTTAGAAAACAGTCAGGAACGACTAACCATTAATATCATAAATGTTACATCATTTTTTCAAGGACTCTCGGAATTCGCACATTGGAATTCGGGTTACTGCCATCCCGCACTATTTCACCGTAAAGGAAGATAAGCGCAATTAAGTCCTCGAATCTTCCGATGCTGGGTAGCCTGATCTATGACAAAAAACAAGAGGGAGGGCGAAAAATGAAGAATCCAAATTTTTTGTCCTGTTTGGTTTTCACTTCGCTGCCTTCATATCTATCCTGCTTGCAGAGGTATCTTTCTGCCCTCCGTTCTGAATTTTGGTCAAGGGAAAAAAACACCTCTGTGTCTGATCGTTCCTTGAAGGATTTGTAGGTAAATCTCACATGTAAACCGGTTTCCAAACGGGTTATCCCAGATTATAAGTCACATGAGCATGGATTTTTTGGGTGATCACCAGAAATGTAATCCAGCTAGCCTGATTCTTAAGTGATAAGTTGTAGTCAAGCGCGATAGGACAGATGAATTTATGTTATATACCATTTGTTGGTTTCAGTTATTCGTAGATACTAAATAGAGTTAACTTATCATATATTATTGTAGGTGAGACGAATTTGATTATATACCATTTGTTTGTGTCACACGGTTATTCGTAGATCAACCAAACAGAGATCACTTATCTTATATTATTGTATTGCCTAGTCGATCTTTCTGCATGCTTTAGACCCAAGGGGATGCTCCTAAAGTATCCCTCCTCCCCTTGCACCTGAAACTCAGATCACAAACGAGTAGCGCAAACAAGGTTTCTGCGTATGGTTCGAAGGGAATGTATGGGAGATATGATAAAGATATAACAATAGAATGTTTCACTCAACTATTTCCTTCAAAACTTGCTGCAATCGTCGCTTGTGCCTTGTTCAATATTCTGGCGAAGTCGGCGCGATTTAGTGGATTTTTCAAAATTCGCTTTCACACAGTATGGTTTTCAGCGAATCAGATTGCTTTGAAGGGAAAGAACACAATCCAGTATTTCATATACTGTGTTCTACCCCCCCCCCCCCCCCCCCAAAAAAAAGAAAGGAATTCCGGACTAAAGTTAGCGAATATTTGACAAGTGCAATGATGATCTAAAACAAGAGAGAGGGCGAAAGAAAGAGATATAATCCTGTGGTTTTCAGTGATTTCGCTGCCTTCCATATCTACTCTATTTGCAGGGGTCTCTCTGGCTCAGGGAAGAAAGACATCTCTGCCCACAATCGTCCTCGGTAAGAAACCAGAGAAAAGAGCGACAGAATTTACGCCTGGGTTCCCGCTACTAAGTCCCCCTCCCCTCCCCTCCCCTCCCTCTCCCCTCCCCTTCCTCTCCCCTCCCCTCCCCCTCTCCTCCCTAAAGTGCCGCTACGCAAGCTAGTTCCGTGAAAGTTAAATCACTAGAGAAACTGGTTTCTAAACCGGTTATCAAGGTTCCCAAGTCACATGAATTGTTTGAATTAATGATCACCAACCTTGCTCAGGGGCAGACGGATTGGGTTTCGGATTGGATTGATAGATGTTTGTTTAAGTGTTCCAAGTTAATCCCGATCCTAGCCCATTCGTTTTAGAAACGGTTTCCGGTTCGCAGTTATTGTTGTAGTCCTGTAGCTAGTGCAAAAAACACATTCTAGAAAAAGTTATTTACTGAGTTACTTCGAGTTAAAACATGTTTTACTCATAAAACAATCCTTCGACAAACTGTGGGCCGTTTTGCTTCACAACGCGGACATCTCTTATTACAGATTTGCGCATCAAACCTGTTTAAACCACTATCAAACCTGAAATTATGCATTCTTGGATAGCGGAAAATTACATAAGGCTGCGTATATAATATATGGCAGGAGGGGGGGGAGGTGAAAATTGAGGGGGATCGGGAAAATCTTGGTAGGTAAAAGGGGGGATTAGCAAATTTTTATCAGTAAAATGAAGCTACGAGCCTTGCTTAGGGGGGATTGTATTTTTTTGCATGACTTTGAGATGGGGTGTTGAGGATTATTCTGGACATTTAAAATTTTCACCTGCCCCCCCCCCCCCTCCCCTCTGCCATACATTATGAACGCAGCCTAAGAACTGCACGACTTCTGCAGAACTGACACTGTCCGCCTACCAGAAGAGATATCCTGCAGCTATAGGATACTTCAGTTTTGAGTTTTCTATAATTGCTCAGCCTGGGTTAGCATCGATTTTGCATAGAATATTAACTGTGTTCCAGTGAATGACCATGGAATTTCGAAGTATTTTTTTTTAATTGAAGTTGTGTATTTTTTTACTAGCCTTACTGTGGGTATTGAAATGAGGCTAAACCCGAGTCTGTAAACATGGAACCAAGCGGTTTCGTGCCAAAACATAATGAGTAAGGCTACGTGACCTAATGACTTTTAAAAAACAAGTTTTACTAGGAAACAATTCTAACTGCGCAATTCAAGCTTATTATATAGTAGTATCTCCAAAAGCTCTGAGTGTAACGGAAATAAGTCTCTGTATATTGCTATCCACGGCAGGGCCAACCATATCAATATTTAATTGAAGAGGGAAAGAAAGAAAACTGCCGACTCTTAGATTTTTTCTTGATTTCAGAAGGAAGCAGCAGCAAACATTACTAGTATACCTGTGTACAGCAGCTTCCCACCCCAGCCCAACTAGGGAAAAGCGGCTGTACACAAGCTATAGGTTTTCAGGCCGTTGTGTGACTTATTAAGAAGGCAAGGCTCTCCAACTTTTCTTGTGCATTGAAGGATAAACAAGTTTACCGTTATGCAAAGTGCCCCTCAATGCCGTTTCATTTAGAGCACCTAGCCAACGCGCAGAATTTAAAACACTCGTGAACAGCGTTGTGTCTGTCTAACGGCTTTCGCAATGAATAACACACGGTTAGACGTTCTCAGGTCTGGAAGGTAGATAGGCTAAACCGTACAATAAACCGTCCGCAGGTTATGACCTTGGACTACCTTATATTTGGCAGACGCACAGTTTTCAGCCGTCAAAGTATTGGATTAGATAGAGCGCATGTAGTAACAAAACCATGAAATAAAAACAAAGTTGATGCTGACAAATAGCACTATTTAGTGAGTAATAGTTGCTATCACAAAGACAAAGACAAAAGAGACCATTTGTGTCTTTAGTTACATAAGTGTTTTGGCTATTTGCTAGTACCAACTTTGTTTTTATCCACGGGTTTATTGCATGCGCTCTACTTGAAAGAAACCTGTAAATCTAGTACGAAACTAGTATAAGCCGGGTGAAGGAGGGGGGAGGGGGGTACTCCCCTATGTACGGCGCCAAACAAGGTATGGTTGTTATCGACTCTACTCTTGAACAGGGTATATAAAATCGTCCTCGCTTTCTGGAATACGGTATAAATCACGCTCTGTAACACTAGGGTTTCTATTTTCCCAGTACCGTCAAATACAACAGGGTATGGTTTTCAGTAATTTTACTCTGGAAAAGGGTTTGAAATTAAGCGATTTTACACTAGAAAATGGCATGGTTTCCAGGTTTTTTACTCTCGTCGCAGTGGGATCAATGGCACATCCCTACCCTCAACGACCAAGTGTAGCCTCCCTGGAGTGTAAAACTGGACGACAAGCATGTTAATATAAATTTTGCGTTATGTGTTTACACGGTACTCTTTTCACTCAAGTTGCTTGCGAAGATACAGATTTTAGCTGGTGGGCTTGAAAAATTCAAAAGAAAGCAAATTAAGGTATATTGAATTGTTCATGATTATTTTTTGTGCGTTTAATTTCTATAGAGGGATCGAGTGGAGGGGTAACAAATGATCGTATCGATGAAAGCAAAGCTTTTGAAAAACCGTGAAAAGCACGAAGAATGAAAGGCTCGATAATAGTAAGAATGTAAAAAAAATATTTGAAAGTTATTCACAAATCCTTGAGTGTCCTCAATCATCAAAAATCAAAAATCCAGAAGATGTTGTTGAAGTATCTTTGCTCGTTTTGGTACTATTTCACGAATCTTAGACTGTTTACATAGCATAGTAGTTTTCGCTCCTTTGGGACCGACTTATGGAATCAGTCTTTTCGATCCTGTTTCCAGTATTTTTTTTTACCAAAACAAAAGGGCTCGACCTCCTTCCTCTCACATTTACGGCAACATATAAATGAAGGTTTGAATCCGCGGTGTTATATAGTCGATAATAGTAAGAATGTCAAAGAAATATTTGAAAGTCATTCATAACATTTCAAAATCCTTGAGTGTCCTCAATCATCAAAAATCAAAAATCCTGAAGATGTTGTTGAAGTATCCTTGCTCGTTTAAGTACTATTTCACGAATATCGCTTGTTCTTCGTTCCTTAGATTTACATTAGTCGTAGTTTTCACTCCTTTGGGGCCGACTTATGGAATCCTGTTTTCTGGATTTTTTACCCAAAACGGAAGGTCTCGATCACAGCTCCTTCCTTCAAGGCATTTACAGCAACATTTAAATGACCAAAATGAAAGTTTGAATCCGTGGTGTGAATAGTCTGGGAAAGCAGTAAAAAATGTGACCTTGCGTTACATTTGATTGACAGTTACTGTCAACGCATCAACACCTATGATAGGTCATTCAAAATAATTATTGCAAGTTACATACAAAGTTAATGTTAGAACACTGCAGCCAACCCAATTTCTTTTATGCCATATTTAGCCTCTAAATTTGTGGAAATATGATATATTTTTTTGTTTTGATATTTTTGATGCCATGATGCTGAGTTGTGCTGGTTATCATGGCTTCTTCCAAAAATTGTGCATCCCCACATTTTTCTGATAATAATTTGCCCATCCCCCCTTTTTCCTACCAAAATTTTCCTGATACCACCTCAATTTTACCTGCCCCCCCCCCCCCCCCCCGCGCCATACATTAAGAATGCAGCCTTAGTTGGAAATAAGCATATTTTGTAGACCGAATAGAAAACATCACAAGATTCAAGAATTTTTAGCTATAAAAGTAGGGTTTTCGATATCCATTGATAATTATATTTGCATTTTTACCCATAGAACTAAATGGCCATTCGTCTACTTCTCAAGAAGTCTTTTAAACCCGCAGAGCTGATATCTACACATAGTGCCTTGTACTTGTTCAGCCGTACTCTTGCATCCGAAGCACCAAGTTATAAACTTGAATTCTTATTCAAGCCGCTAACTAAAGAGGAAATTTCCCCTAAAAGTGACTATGAAATTGCTGGTCGCAAGTGGCTTCCAGGATCTAAGGGGAGAGGGTTTCCCAAATATTTGAACAAGCCAAAAGAAGGATTTCCATATGCCCTTAAAGTAGCGCCAGGTAAAAACTATAACCTTGGTGAATGGGCATATATTGTCCGTGGATTAATTGATGACAATCTAAGCAAATATGGGACTATGCTATTAAGAGGACTACCTTTGGTGGATAGCAAAGAAATTTCAAACTTTTCTACGGCATTAGGATACAAGGCTATGTCTTACCCAAAGGGAGGTGGAGCTGATCGAAGTGTTCATGATGCTGATGCTCAAGTATACACTGCTAGTGAAGAACCACCAGAATTCACTATTGAGCTTCATAATGAGCTGGGATATCTTCCAACCTATCCAAAAAAGGTAATAGACCTCCTCAGCTTGGGCATTATGTTTTTTCCCATTTCAAAGCACATGTCACCCACTAGAGTATCATTTCTTTGATTAACGTTTGCACTCGGTTGCACATGAGAAGATATAAGAAAATGGATACAACTCAAAAAAGAATCTTCTCAAGGGAATGACACATGGTCTGAAATGGGAAAACATTACGTCTGAGCCTAGTAAGTCTAAACGTAGTACTACAACTAGTAATCCTTCTATTGAGTACAGGATGATGATGATGATAATGATGATGCTGATAATGATGATGATGATAATGAATGAAAATGATAATAAATGACAATGACAATGATAATGATAATGGTGCTGATAATGGTGCTGATAATGATAATGATAATGAATGAGAATGATGTTGATGATGATAATGACGATGATGATGCTGATTATTATAATGATAATGATAATAAATTTCATTGTTAAACTCATTAATGATTTGTGAGGAAAACACAACGGAAATAAATTTTGTCATTTTATCGACCCTAAATGTGTAACATACAAATTAAATTATGTGACTTTTTAGTTTTTCATATGATATGGACTCGTTTCGTTCATGATATCAGATGTACACTCCTCAATATAAACCATATCAAGCTCTTGATACTGTGTTATGCATTAACTGACAATCATTCCTTGATCAAATTATCAGTTGATATTCTACTGTCTGCAAGAACCAGCTGAAGGATGTGGAGGATTCACTGTCATCTGTGACAGCAAAGAGTTTGTCAGCAGACTGAATCCCAAGTTGATCAAAACGCTTGATGAAAAGCAAATAAGATATTACCATAGCCTACCTGATGAATCCAAGTCTACATATGTATCCTGGCAACAGGCATTTAAGACCAAGGATATAGAGGTACAAACAGGATGTTCATCTTCTCAATTTTATAGTGACCATAAGTAATTGCCATTAAAAAATAAATAGTAAACGAATAAGGATAGTGGTATCCATATTCAAATATCTTTGAATGCACAACCGTTAAATAAAGAAATGATATTGTAGGCAATTACATACAGGTGGTCCGAAATGGGAAAACATTAAGCCAAAATAAAGTTGTGTAAAGGCAGGTGTAAAATGAATAACAAAGCATTCCTCATTAGCTTTCCTGTTAGATCACCCAGCATGGCAGCTGTCTTCAGTGGCAGATTCAGGAATTTGTAGAAAGGAGGTGACTATTAAAAAGCGTTTACCCAGAATGTGAGCAAACAGGGGGTTGCTAGCCACCACCCCCTTCACCTACCCCTGTATCTGCCCCTGTGATTCATTGTTATTTAGGGACAGGACCATTATGGATAGTTGATGGGGGGGAGAGTTGTGTAAACCCCAAAAACAATTTCAAGCAAGCACTTAAACATTAAAAAATAATCTCGTGCAACTTCTTTTTCTAGAAGAAAAATATCTAACTGTGCGCAAAAAATAACATTCAAGGGTTGAGCCAAAAAAATAAATGCATGCAACCAAAATTCCTGCAACCTCCCCAACAATTATTTAATGGTCCATCCCTTATATCCCAAAGGAGTTGAGTCACATGGTTGCTTCCCAAGAATACTGTTATAAAAGAACACAACTTTCTTTCAATTTTAGGAAGTAAAGGCCTACCTGGAAAAAGGAGGTTATGAATATTCATTTGATGAGAAAAAAGGAATTTTAACCTTCTGGAATACACTGCCAGCTTTCATGCCTCATCCAGACACTGGTGAAAAGATATGGTTCAATTCAGTTCACATAACACACCACACTGGCCTAAAAGAATCCCCAATGTACCCTGGAGAAGACAAGCTTGACACTGTGTACTCATGGGACTCCACCTATGGCGATGGTTCTCCAATCGAGCTTGATGCTATCCAGCATATCAGAGCATGCATGTGGCACAGCACTTATGGATTTCAGTGGAAGACAGGTGACATGCTTGTTGTTGATAACATGAGTGCTCTACATGGAAGACTCAGTTTTACTGGAAATAGAAAGATTCTTGCTTTCTTGATGGCCGAGTAAAACTTGCAATGATCCCTTCAATATACTATTGATACTTGTCTGATCAACACTTATCATACAGACATTATTTTGAAGGAAACCTGAAATACTCAAAAAGGAACGTATATATATATGTATTTTATCTTCATGATAATTAGTCTAAGCATAGTTAATAGGGTACTCCCTTATTTTGCTATACGGGTATGTGCCGGCCTATAGGGTATGGTTTTTTCGGCTTTTGGGTCTGGGGTAGGTATCATTTTTGGACATTTTGTCTGGAATAGGGTATCATTTTAGTCTGGGATAGGGTTATTGATTTAATCATTTTTGTCTGGCGAATAGGCTATGCTTTCTGCCGGCACAAAAACAATAAAAACGTTAGAAAATATTGATTGCAATCTATTGATTAACGTCTTTTCTGTATTTAGTCTGGGATAGGGTTTACAATTCTTAGTTTTGGTCTGAGGTAGGGTATGTAAAATCAACATTTTAGGTCTGGGATAGGGTCAGGGTTTTGAGGTCCTGGTGGCACACCCCTACCCAAGTTGAGGTTGTAGTACCCCCTCCTCCTCCCCCCCCCCCCCCCCCCCCGGGCTTTTGATGTTGAACCGGTCTTGACCAGTGCACAATGTTTGATTTATGCTCATCCGAAATATTACAAAATAAGTAAACATAAACTTTGTCTATGAGATTAGTTGTAAGGAATATTCAAATATCTCTCATAAATCTTTGATATTTTGAACTACTAGCCAAAAGAAAGACTTTGCTCTGTTCACTCAGCCTTTATGCCAACAATGGTAAAACAAAGGATTGTGCACGATCACGCTTCATCATGAAAATAGTGAACAAAGACTTATAACAAAAGGGTTTCCTAACCATTCCCATCTATTAACTATGGTCTTAGTGTAGGCCCACTTCCGCCTTTGAATGGCTGAACCCTTAATATGCTTGTTAAATAAAATAAATATGAAGACAAGTTATTAAGTCTCTTCATAAGTAAGATGAATATTAGTCTTATATTCTAGCTTCAGGATTATGAACGCCTGACTTGTAATTACTGCCAATATTCATAAAATACTTGAAAATTTTGATTAAAGATAAAAAAGAAAAAGATAAAATATACTTACATTCTGTATTCTGTTTTGAATACGTATGACTGACTGCGTTACCCTGCTTTCGGGAAGGATTAAAAGCAGACTTTGCCAGCAAAGGTGTGACTACATATTCCCTGATAGTTGATAGAAATGAGCCTCGTATGATTGGGATCCCTGTGCTATCGTGATGCATCCTGGGTAAATTTAATGGCGGTCAAAGTGGGACATGATTCGGCGAGTTTTTAGTTCTTTCTCAGTTTTAAGACCAGAAGGCTCGGTATTTCTCAGTAATAATCATTTAGATAAAGGAGGGAGACACTTTCATAGCACAAGATATCTTAAAAAATCAGAGGTAAGGCGATAGACCCTTGAAACGATCTTTTTCATGGTGGTATAAAATTCGGTTAATTAGTATATAAGCTTAAAAATAAATGGAAAAATAAACTCTAGAAAATTCTTTTGGTCTTTAGGATACTGGAGGATATTATGAATTTACAGGACCAGTTCCTCAAGGTATGTTTCATTACTACATATGAGGATTAAACACATGGATGGGCCTACCCCCTCCCCCCTAAAATTAAAATTGTGCAAGGTTGTGTATGATGTTGTTTGATTGATCTTAGTCTAGATCTTAGAGTTAAATATTTGCTCTTATACTTTAGATCGTCTAGACATTAAATTCGCTCGTAGCTCAGGCCCTGGGGGACAAAATGTTAACAAAGGTAAGCTGAACTAATTTCGGGCTGCCTGTGTGATTTTCAAAAATTAAATAAGATTACAACTCAACATTTCTGAAGATGTCACATGTCAAAGATGTTCAAAGCTTTTAACAAACTTTTACTTTTGCCTATGTAAAATTTAAAAAAATTGTTAAAAGCAAATTATTGATGGTTTTCAACCATTCCAAGCAAATTAAATAACAAAAGACATGACGGCAATATTGGAGGACATAAAAAGGAATTCATTGACAATTCTTTGTTAAGTTCCTCCAACATGGCCACCATGAAACCATCAATTCTGACATTTCTTGTTTTAAATAAGATGTACAAGCTTAGAAACGTTTTTTTCTTTCCATTTTTAGTCAACACAAAGGTTGAAATTCGTTTCCATGTTGAAACTGCAGAGTGGATCCCAGCAGATGTAAGAACAAAGCTTCTTCAAAGGGTAGGTAGACTAGGTGACGTCTTAAGCGATAATGTATGTATTGTAGTATGTTATTATTGAAGAAATAGAAAAAGTGTGTGTACTTTGTGCAGGTAAGAAGCATGTGGAAATGAGCAAAATACAAGAGAAGTGTTATAAATGTTTTGCTAGTGGAGTTTTTTCTCAATACTTCTTAAGTCTTCAATCTCCAATTACCTAATCCCAAGTGCTTTGTAACTGCACACAGTACAGCACAGCAAGCAAGCTTTGATTAACGACTCTTAAAACTCCAGTTTACGTGGGCTTAGTCTCATTTCTGAGGCCAGTAAACAAAAGCAGAAATTAGAATAATAAAGCAAGCAATTCCTGGATTCAAGGCTAAGCCTGCTTAATGCTGGAGATTTAAGATCGAGTCATCAGTTATTTCTTCTATAAAGTACATATTAGAGAAGTCATTATTTTGGACAAGAATTATGAAATAGAAAGTTTTCTTTTCAGGAGAGAAACCGAATCAATAAAAATGGAGAGTTAATCCTAACTTCAACAAAGTTTCGTTCTCAACAAAAGAATATTGAAGATGGAGTGTCAAAAATCCATACTTTGATCAAAGAGGCTTCTTTTGTAGCCAAGGCAACCTCAACTGAACAAAAGCAACATGTTCAGAGATTGTAAGTACATTAAAAATGAAATTAACTGCATGTACGGGCAGATCAAGAAAATTAGCAACCCTTAGATCTGAGGATGAGTACAAGATCAAGACCTACAAGTAAGAGTTTTAATTGGTCCTTTACGCATTGGTTAAGACTGAATTGTAGTTGATTTTCAATTTTTTGAAATTCAAAGTTTAAATCTACCTACATGTACACTACCACAACTATGAAGTGATAGTGCTAATCTTTAAAAGTTAAAAACTCTTACTTATACTTGTTGTCTGATCTAAAGGCTCTAAACAGGGGGATGTCCGAATTTAAAAAAAAGTGGTGATATAGCGATGTTATCAATAATCCTGATCTGAATTATTTAATTCATTCTTAGATTCATTTTTATATTTAATCTTAAGCAAATTAATCTTGAATCAGACTAAAGATTCAAGAAACAAATCATTTACAAAAAGAAGTCTATTAAATACATACCAAAAATAACAACAGGTGGTTGATCTGCCTCTGGATCCACCCCTAGACTGACTGTCTGTCTGACAGAGCATCTTGCTAACTGAGAAACTAACTGATTCATTGAGTAACTGACTGTCAGCAGTGAATGAGTGAGACCTTGAGTGAGTGACGGATGGAATGACTGACTGAACGACTGAGCAACTGATTGACTGAATCAATGAATAAGGGATAGAATGACTGATTTCATAAAAGTTAGTCCCGATGTCAGTAACATTTGCCCTTTTTTTCCTATTGGTTTATAGAGCAAGAAGATTCAATGAGAGACGGTTGACAGAAAAGAAGTTCTCTTCAATGAAAAAGCGAGATAGGAGGGGAGATGATTAAGAAAAAACAGGATCATTAGACTACCAAATTGTGGTCCACATATTCCATCAATAAAGAACAGAAAAGACCTTCCATAGATAAATAATATTGTAAATAAATATGTTTTTGCACAAAATGCCAGTTTTAAAAGAAGCTGGAACAAGAATACACATTTATATTAAATTAATAGTTGTATAATGTATAATTTTTTATTATAAAGATAGCAATGAAATACCAGGTTTTCTCTAGTGTAGAAAACTTGATATCTTTCACCAGTGGAAGGTACCATATCTTTCAGAAGTGAAGATACCGCTGTTGACATAGTAAGATATTTTGATTAAGAATTTTCTGCGTGCCCATGTAATATCCTCTATGTATTCCTTCTTTTAAAAAAGCCTAAGATTCTGTTTGACAAACTTCCTAGGACCAAATCAGGGGCAGCGGAAGCTGAAAAATTTTGGGGGGCACTCCAATATTTCACGGAACCTTGAAATTGATATTTCAATCAGTAACATTTTGCGCGCATTAAACCACTTGCAATTTTGCTGAAGAGACACAAAAATGAATGCAAGGTCGTCGCTAGATATATCATATCTTTCTTAGATACAGAAAATTATGTAATATCAAAATAATAAATAATGGTATAATCATATCCAAATCTCATGCGTTTTTTTTTTTGTGTGAGGCATTATATTTTGGGGGGGCCAGGCCCCCCCCAAAAAATTTAGTGGGGGAGGCAGTGCCCCCCGCTTCCTTTGAGATGTTGTGAAGTCTAGAAAGATTACTGAGCAGCGAAAACTTAAAAAATTGCCTTTCATCACATTACTGAATATATATCCCATATAATCCACAATTTCAAAAGGAAAAATGATTCTGCAAATTTTCTCGATTCTGATTGGCTAACATTTTATAGTATTTAGGTGAGTTAGGTTAGTATTTATGACTTTAGAAAATAATACGTCAATATATTTGAAAAAGAGAAAGTCTTAAGGTGCTGACAGTGACAGTGCAACATTGCATGCAACATTGCTTGAACAGGACTGTTGCAGCGTGTGTCTGCCCTAAACTTGTTGCATGTAACATTGCATGCAACAAATCTGAAGTGGAATCACACTCTACTCTTGCAACATTGCACACAACGAATTTCATTTTGGAACACGGCTGCAACAGCTTGCAACAAATTTATAACTGCTGACCAAATATCTTAACATGACAGGACTGACACAAGCGATGTTGCGTGATTTTGTTGCGATGTGTGTCACCCCGATTCAAATTCGTTGCTTGCAATATTGCGTGTGCACCTTAATGTCTGAACTATAAAAGGTGATTCACTGGTTGGGCTACCTTTGTCAAGGACATGAAAGACTGCGCATGCTCACTTCAAAAGGTCAAAATGGCAGATGAAGAGGATGAAGATCCAGTAGTTGCTGAGGTAAGTTATCAGCCGTTTTTATAACTTCCTTCTTCTAAACTTTCTTAAAGTCATTAATAACTATAAGTTCCTTCACATGTCTAGGTGGACGTCTTCTTAGCCAAGTCTTTAGCTGAAAATTTGTATATTTTCAAGTAGTTTATTTTGTCAAATACCCCCGTTTCCCGGAATATTTGTGTCCTTGTAAATAGGACAAAACAATAAAGTCTAATGCCCAATTCTATTCTTTTGGAATAAATAAACATGAATGCCAAAATTCGTATGATATGAGAAATTTCTTGCTTCTTCCGAAAAATGTTTCTTAGCTCAGGTGTCCTCTCAATTGCATCTATGAATACTCTCAACTACACGCGGGTCGAACTAACGTTGACACGAACGTTGTTCGAAAATTTCTTAAACTTATCTTAAAACTTAGAATGTTTTAAGATAAATAAACCATGATAATAAATATATTTTAAAATTAGTGAAGTGCTTATGGAGTTGTCGTAGATACTCACTGATATATATTTTTGAATTGACAGTATCCTGTAAGACCTGCAGAACTTTCGTATGATAATGTCCCTCATGTTGGAGCACGGATCAAACCAAGACAGCAAAAGGTAGGTTACAGTATACTGAAGGAATGTAGCTAATGCTGAAAGGCTTAGAGAGAGAAAACCGATAGCAGGGGTTAAGATTGGTCAGTTGTCTGTCATGAATACTGGTTATTTAGACAAATTACTTTTAGTTCAATCACGACATTTTATTGATATTCAATATTTCTTATGATTAAAGGTAGAAATAGAACTTGCAATTAATACAGCAAGCAGAAATTACTATCAACCAAGAGGAGAACAGATTGCCATAGACGTTAATGGAAGGGTCCCAGCTGATAGTGAAAGATACTATGAAAGGTAAGGTGAAAAGTCCAAAAACAGGCTCCAAAATGATCACTTCATCCTGTGTAAAGATCATGTGTAAAGATCTATTGAATGCTCTGCTAGTCAGGGCTTTAAATAGTGACCGGCCAATGTACTAAATGACAGGCCAAATTTCAGGATTGGCAGGTGAAAATAATGTTGCACTGCTGAATGAATAATGAAATAGCATACAAAATTTTCCAGACTGACATCCTTTTTACCATGCTCCTATATCTATGTACTATGGCAGGTTACATTTTTCCTAATTTTGCCATGTGCAAAGCTTGAAAGAAGATTTGATATGTTGAGGACCATTTCTTCTCATCCAAGAACACTATCATTTATATCCCAGTGAGCCAGATGGGAGAGGGGGGGTGGGGCTGAGTTATTTAATTCTATTCGTTTAATTCTGTATTTTTATTCCCCTTTCAATGTAATTTTTTTCTCAAGAACTACATATACTGTACATCAGGTGCGAAGGAGATTAACGCCTTGATATTTCTTCCTGTGAAAATGTAACAGATGAGGTTTTTGGACTGTTATAACAGTGTGTAAAAATTTATCATTGGCAGGTTATATAATTACTGATATACAGATATTATGCATAACTAATAAAAATCCTCTTTCTTGGTCTTTAGTGAAAGAATGGACAAGCAAGTACTAGTGTCATCAAGAGCATCTGCCGAGGCAACTAGATATGCTGCAGGAGTACTCAGAGAAGGTTGGTTGTGATTCAAATAGAGGTTTTGCAAAATCACATGCCCATTCCATAATAATTCTTTGACTGTGAGTGGTAGCATTGAGCAGCCATTCGTTTTTGTCCTGCACAGTGTAACTTTCTGTAGGGTAACAGTGTGATTTATGGAATTATTTCAGGTGAATTACACATCACACCTTTGCAAGGGGTACTACAACTGAGACCTAACTTTGAATACATGAACAAAGCTGAGGACAAATGTAACACAAGCAGCCTCAACTCAGGATGACGGTTCGTTAGTTGTTATAGATAATTGTTTTTGTGAGATCCATCCCTCCTTTAGCCCCACTTCATCCTAGCTATAGATCCCCATCAATCATCCTCTATGAGTCATGCTCTCATACATAGATTTGTTTAGGACTTCTCTCAATACAATCTACCAATAGATCCCCTATCAATCATCCCCTATGACTCCCACTGCTCTCATGCATATACTTTTTTGGACTTCTTTCAAGTCAACCTACCTACTGTAGCATTTAGTTTAAAAAAATGCTTAAAATAGTGTGCAGATGGAGGGGAAAAGTTCCATGGAAGACCACTTGACAGTTATTGGCAAGAAAGTGGGGGAAAAAAAAGGTCTATGCTCTGAAATAACCTCTGGACTGATCATTAAATGATTGATTTTCAATATACTGGTACTGTATTCCTCTACCATTTCATCAACAGATTCCCAGGATGAAGAAGAGGAGCCAGCCAAGGCTTTAACAGTAAGCAGACGAGTATAAGTATTGCATGAAGCAATTATAATCTTACTTATCTAAAGCAATACAATTAGTTAAGCTATTAAATTACTATTATTAAACACCATTAGGTTTTCACTTTTTTGCAAAACTTTTTATATTATGAAAAATAAATTGATATTATTTTTATTTTACAGTTGAGATTTGCCAGACCAGAGTCAGACAAAGCTAAAGCACAGCGTTTATCTTCATATAAATACCTAGAGCAGAAAGAAGCTGAAGAGGAATGGAAAAATCTACAGTATTATCAGCCACAAGTAAGACCTTTTTTCTATATTAAATTGTTTTTTTCTTTCCAGACTATATGTCCTTCTCTCCCAAGAGCTTTTATGAAGCCAATTCCCTTATATTTACTGTCCCATTATATTTTAATCCTTGATTTCAAAAATCGGTTAAAAATTTTCATCAAAAACCTCTAAATCTACATTTTCATAACTTTCATCTTAGCATTCAATGGCAAGTTTGGACAGAGAAAAACTGTTCTGTGCTGATTGTAATGTTGAGGCTCAAGAAATAACTCTTTCTTCTAAGTAAGTGGAATCCTTCATGATGTGTGTTTTTATGAAAAGTTTTGTTATTCATTAGTGCTTTTATTTTTTCTAGAGAATATTTAAAATATTTGATGCCATCATCATCAAAACAAGAAAGGTTGGAGCTTTTGTTTAATTTTGTTTAGCTTTTTTTACTTTACATTTTACAAATTATTGTACAGTCTGTACAATAAATAATCAAATGTAATAGCAGACCATGTACATGTACATACAGAATGTCTGCACCAGTATTTGTGATAAGCTAGATTGCTTGTCATCTTAGAGACAAGTTTGAATCGAAAATTTCTTCAATTACTGTTGGTTTAACTAACTACAATAAATCTTTAGTTGGTACTTTCAAGACTTTCATATGGTGAAAGCCTTGAAACACTTATTGGCTAGGGACCATGAGAAACTGTATGTTTAATGGTCCCCAGATGGTGAGGGACCTTAAAGCACACTGCTTTCCCGAGGTTCCTGCAATAAGTTTTTCGTTATATGCCATAAGTGTCAAAGAACACAAAGTAATATTATTTTGTCATTCGATTTTTCGATTGAAAACGTTTTTTGGGAAATCACTTCCAGTTTTGACTTATTACTGGTCAACGACATATTGTTGCCTGCTCAGAGCTGTTGCCAGGGGAAAAAAAAGAAATTTGTTCACTTTTACAGTGAAACCATTTTGCCCAATCAGAGTACAAAAAATGGACTTTGTCATATTAAAGCTTTCTTTAATGCATTTTCTTCAATACTATCAGTACATTACCATCCAAGATGCCAAGGAATGTCCTATCCATGACCCAGCTTAGAACCATGGATTTACCTGACCAGGTCAAAGCTCTTCTAAGAAATGGTGAGCAAGCATATAATTGATAGGTAATGAATATCATTTTCAAAACCTTTTCCAAAATACCTTTTTTACTCTTATAAGATACTTTCGATTTCAAGATATGAAGCGTTTTAATATTTGTTTGCCATCCAGCAGAGCCTTCCCCAAGGGACCCTTATTGGCTGAATTGATTCCTTAGCAAAGTGATATATCAGCATGTGACTGTTTGTTACAAATGGCCTATTAAAGCCATGAAAGTTCCCAGTTTAAAGATAGTCTTGCTTTTATTTTTTACAGCTAAAGTAATGAGCTTCTCTCAGCTGTGTACATTATTATCTCCTGTTGGCAAGGAAGCTGCTGTGTTAAAATGTGTACAACAGTTTGGGGTCCTTGTCCAGGGCTGCTGGCTAGTAAAAAGGTGAGATAAATCACTCTGTGGATAATAATTATTGTGACTAAGGGGGACAGAGAGCAAGCCAGGGAAGTTTTCCCCTTCACAACCTCTATCCCCAACCCACCCTCCATTATACATCACACAGGGATCCCAGGCACCTAAAGAAGTAAAGGAATAGTGGCACCTTAAAAAATCTATACTACGGTAGTAGGATTTTAAGGGAAGTTATTTGAGTTAAAGAGATGGTTTACCTCATAGACAATAATGGTAATGACAAAACCTCTTTGCAAGCCTCAAGATGTCCAGATTTCTTGGATTTGCTAGATAAAAGTATTTCTTAACAGGGATGGGATATACAGCTGTACATGGATAACCATTGACCATTCTACAGATATGGCTCAATTACTATTTCAAACACCTTTCTTGAGATATAACATATTCTAAAAGTTTTTTTTAAATCTTTGATTGCAGTGAGATTTTATATCCAGAGAAGAGTGTTAGTCCCAATAGTGGTATTCCTTCAGAAATACTATGTAGAGGCAGAGATTACATTGTAAGTACGGTTGAACTAGACTTTGCTTTGTGAAGGTACATTTTTCATTGGGGGGGGGGGGGGGGGGGGGGAGGAGCTAGGGCTTCAGAAGGGAGGGTCATGAGTAAAGTTGTGAACTTTTGGAAGGTCAAACCTTTTTTATTTAATGAAAGCTTGCATCGTTGACCTAATAGGAGGGTCAGTAATTTCTTACTGAATGAAATGATGAAGGACTTACCTTCTCTTCTCTGGGCAATTCCTTTTGCTATCAATAATTTGCTTGCGTCTTTGTTTGCTTCTTTGTTTTAGATGTGGAGATTTACACACAGTCGAGTTGTAGTTAGAAAAGACATAGCAACAGTTACAAAAGTAGGTCAAATTTTTTTTTTAAATCTGTTTTGCCACATTTGTCTTGGAATATATGTAAAACACAGGGCTTAAAATAACAGCTGCTTGGATGTCAGACATGGTGACTGGCCAAAAAAAAAGTTTTAGCCAGACACGACAAGACAAAGGCCAGGCCAGACAAAAAACCTAACATAAAAAAGTAAACATTTTATTTGTTATTCAAAATTGGATAATGGTTGATGATAGTGTTAATTGAGGAACACACACAAGCCAGTATCTTACCCTGAAAATGTGGTGTGAAATACCCAAAATAAACCCATTCCTAAATACCAGTTATACCATGATAGCAGGTCATGTCATAAATCAACCATAGTGATGGAAAGAAAGTAATATATGTTTTTTTTCCAGCTTCCTAATGACGACATAAAAGAAATCTTAGAACAAGTAAGCCACTATACCCACATTACTTGCTATTCCCATTTCTTGTTCTTCCATCCATTTCCATTCATTCAGCTATCCATTCTCCTATTCATCTATCCATCCACCTATCAATCCTCCTGCCTACCCATACTTCATCATCCATCTTTTTATTCATTTTTTCATTTATGTCAGTATCTTCATTTGAATCGAAGCAAGCTAAATTATTATTTAAAGTTTTTTTCTTGGTCTTTAATGGTGCTGATTTGTGTGTCTAGTTACAGTGAAGACATTCGAGCCGTAAACTCATTGAGTTATTTGTCATTCTTAAAAAATGAATGCTTTAAATCATCCCTGGTGATTCAATTGGTAATTAATACACTCAGTGTATTTGAACTTAATGCTTAATTTTAGAGGGTTTGAAATAGTACGAAGCTCTTTAAATAATAACCTAAAAAAACTCGGAATGTTGACGCTTCAAGTGTCCTCATTGTAATTGAAGGCACAAAATCAAATAACTCTTTCTTCACTTTCTTTCCTCAGATGGCACGAATGAGGGTAGCACAAGGATGGGAGTTTATTCTCCCTTGTGATACAGAATTTATACATAAGTAATACTTTTAATGCATCCTTGTTTTCCTGCATCCTCGGAAACCCAGAGGTCAAATTCTGTTGCTCGTTTTTTTCCAGAAAAAGATATTCTAATGGGCTGTTACATGATACTGGAATGAGTTCTGAAATGTCATACCGCATTGACATGAGAAAAATTCACAGAATGAGTTCAATCTTGAATTGTCTGATACGCATGTGTCACTCGTTTCAGTCTCCCCAGAGAGCAGTTTCATTCCCGATGGACAAGCCTTTCGTAACGGAATGAAAACCGGGATGAACTCATTTCGAAACAAAACTCATTCCTGTATCATAGGACTCCTAAGTGTTTTTTTTTCTGTCTGGAAGGGAGAAAGAAGCGACCAAATTTTACCCCTTGGTTTCCAAGGATGTATTTTCCTGAAGTTTCATACTTTTCTGCTCTATTTGTTGATTGGTTTATTAATCAGTTTGATTGACTTTATCTTTAGGCATCCAGACGTTGTAAAACAGCAAAATATTTTTTGGGAAAACAAAAAAGAGCTGTAAGTAAGAATTGTCCACTATTGCTCAAGCAGATTTAAATAGTGTTGCTGGTGCAATGATGAGGATAGTGACGTTCATAGTAAGGTTATGCCATGGGATAGACCACATCCAATGAACCAAACACTTTGCATGATAGTGCTGTTTATCCTATCAAATTGCTCGTACATGAAACCATCTCGTTTCACAGAAATGTGCGTGTGTTTTTCATACATGTAGTCCTAGACAGGGGGGGCTATAGCCCCCAGCCCTCCCTCTCTATGTTCTCTGGTGGTAGAAGTAAGCAACAACTTCCCCGCCTTATTAAAGTGAAAATTAGCTGGTTTTGAGTTTTGTGATGGTATAAATGATATTGATGAAGATTATGACAATCGATGTAGCGGTAATGACTGTGATGACATCATGTTTTGAGGACATTGGTCGATGTGTGGTGATGATTACGGTAGTAAAGATAATGATTATTGTTAATTTTTTTAAGGCTGGCTTCTCAGCTCAACCTAAATAAAATACATGAAAAGGATCACAAAAAATCTGCAGGTTCAGGTAATCCTCCCTAAGGGTCAGTAACATCTGATTACCCTTACTATGAATCAACTTAGGATCTTTTTAAATGCTCGGACAGTGGATTCAGTGCTATACCTATCGTCTAGGTCCAAAATTACTCCTGGAGTTCCACAGGGCTCTATATTGGGATCACTTATCTTTGTTATATACAATATTTATGAGTGGTTTGACTGAAGTTGTAAGGACTTATAAAACAGCATCTTTATCGAATAGACCAAAATTGCTATAAATTTCTTATATTTTATATATTTTTTTCTTTTTATGATTGTTCTTTCTATTTTTAAATTTTTTGTTTTGTTTTCTATCCTCAAGATTCTTCTCATGGACCTGAAATCAAGAAAACTTCTAAAAATCCCAAACCCACAGCCAATCACGTTGTCAAAGAGGAAACAACTTCAGATATGAATGGAAATGCTACTGAAATAACTAGAAGTGTTTCTCCGATGGAGGTCGATTGTAAAGGGGTAAATTTAGACGAGCAGATGGACGGATTGTCAACCAGTGCGCCGCTGTCAGAAGATAGCGAATTCTTCGAGGAAGCCTTTAAGAAATTGCAGGATTTCGTTTGTGAAAAACTTCATACGACGGTGCTGAGTTTTAAAGAATTTAAAAGGCTTTTGTTACTTAGACAGACAGGTAAGACGTAATTGGGATGGGATGGGGTGGGTGGGGATGGAGTGGGTTAGGGGGGAGGGGGGGTTGGGGTGGGTTGGAGTATATTAACATGAGACCCCTTAACATACTCTCAGTTCGAACATGTTGAGCTTTGCATTTGTTGTGCTTCGAAGTGGTGATTAGCAATAACAATATCTTTTTCCTAACAAGTTCTTGAATCTTCCCCCTTTAAAAGCAGAATCATTAATATCTTCATAACTCATCGCGCCAGGAGTTGCCGAGGCGTCCACACTATCAGTCCAACCCGATCTGCATAGCGCCTCCATTTTAGCCACTCCTAGAAGCACTTGCATTTAAACGCTCAAGCAGAACGGTTTTACGTAACAGCTCCAAACCCAAAACATGGTCCAATGGACCCTTCTCAAAAGAAGTTGGATGCGCGTGTAACATGAATATACAAAAGATATCATACTTTTTCTCGATGAAATTTGTGGCTTTTTTTGTGTAATTCCATGTTAGCCTGGCATTCTAGACGATTTTTCTAAAGGTCCATTGGCACGAGGATGAGTAGTGTATTTTACAGTTGTTCTTTTGATTTTTCCAACAGCTTGTGAACCAGGAGATGTGTTGTGTTCAGGAGTGTCAGATGCGCTTCTCGAAGATGTTATATCTTCGACAGGCGCACAAGAAATTCAAATAAAGGTACTTGAATTTTCATAGATTTTCAACTCACTGAAGTCCATATAAGTGTAAGAGTCAAAACACAGATAATGAATCGGGTGTTAAATTTTTCGGAAAAAGAAAAATCGCTATGAAATTTGTTTAAAAAATAGACTTCTGTAGACATCTTTTTCACGGCCTTCACAGCTCGCTACAAATCCCATTGTAATAAAGCAAGATTAATTTTGTTTACATGCACTGAGTGTGGTGCTCTTGATCTTTCAGTGGCCTACGTCTTCTCTAAATAAAGACATTCAATCAAGAAGATTCTTTGCTTTCAGAAGAGTAGGAGATAATTCAATGGATAAGGTATGATACTCTAGGGAATGAAACGTGGTCTGAAATAGGAAAGCATTACTTCCAAGCTAATGAAGGATCTATTGGAGCAATGATCTTTTAAATTTTGGAAACAAAATGTTGTTCTGTTTTGAAGGGGGCCAAATTGCGGCAGTGTACAGTTAATGTCTGTAATGATGTATCCTTTATTGTCGTTTTGCAGTTCAGAGAGATTTTGCTCGATATGTTCGCATCTCATCATAGCATTAAAAAAGCAGATTTCCAAGCCAAAGCTTTAGAAATAACAAAGACAGAGCCAGCTAAAAAGGTCTGGGCTACATTACAACAGGTAAGATATGAATCGTATATTAAATATCAAGTCTGTTTTTCCCGCCCTTTTTTTTGCATCGAATACCGGAAGTCAATATTTTCCATTTTTCAAATTGTTAGTCCCGTGCGTAGACCGGAAATCGAAGTTTCCCGCCTTTTTGATCGATGCAAGAACGGTGCAACATCTCCAGGAGGTCTATATTTCCCTATTTCCCTCTTGTTTTGAATGTTCATTAGAAATTTAAAGGCTATTGAGGTTCATTGACAAATTTGAAGGCCAATAAAGCTGTTAAAAAATGTACCAAGTATGTGCTGGAAATGTAGGTTTTTACAGCACTCTTACGGGTTAAACGAATATACAGTCAGAGTGACGCCATTAAACCCGTGAAATAGACATTTAGACTAATACACTTAAGTAAACCCTAATTCCATTGTTTTCTTTTGTGTCCAATTAACTTTTGCACATTGACTAAGTAATGCAGGAGTGTTAAACACGATCTGCGAGTTTATTGAACGGCTTAAAAAACTCATGATTAAAGTTCTCATATTGTACCGAATTCTTTACGAAATGAACCAAGTTTGATAGAGAAAATCCAAGTTAAAGTTTATGCAAATGATTACGAATCTATATCAGATATAAAACCTCCTTCACGGTCATGATTTCTATTGTGCTTCCTTTCACGAATTATTAATGAGCTTTTTAACATTTTTTATTTCGCGGGTTAAATGCGTTCACTCTACTAGAAGTCACTGCCCATTTTCTATTCTTTCGATTCTACTGAAATTCTGAAATTATCTTTCAGGATCTGCTCGAAAAAGGAAAACATCCCACATACTATCTTCGAGGTACTTCAAGTGTGTTGTCATGACAATAGACTTTGAATGACAGGTATCGTCATTCATAATCTTCAAGATCTCTTGGATGTTAAGCGCCACGAAAAGCAGATTCAGATCGGCATTAACATACAAAAAAACAGGTATAGCTAGCTAAATCTAGTGTGAGCTGCGTCGGTGTTTCTAATGAAACAGTAATGATGAAAAGGTAAATTATACACCGTGAAAAAGATGAAAAAACTTACTGACGTTTCGGACGCTAGTCCTTCGTCGGAGTAAAAGAGAAAGAAGTGGTAGAAAGGAGTGTATATATGATAGAATAAGACAAAAGAAACCAATGAGAGCAAGGTAGGCAAGGAAACAAAAACAAACAATCAAAAGACAAAAGGAAAGGTTAGTTGAAAATAAAGCGTTCATTAATCCCGTTGGGACTAAGAGTGCCCAATAGGTGAATAAGCCGCATTTCTTTGGTCTTGCGACAATCATTGTTGCCGTTAAGCAAAGAAAGACCGAAAACAATGAAGTCAGAAAGAGAATGGTTAGTTAGATTAAAATGGCGGGAAACTGGTTTGGTAGGATCGTTATTGCGAATATCATAAAGATGATTGCAAATGCGATCACCAAGACGGCGGCCAGTCTCACCCACATATAAAAGATTACAGCGGGTACATTTAATACAATATACAACATTAGAAGTGGTACAAACAAAATGGTCAGTGATTTTAACAGTAGATTTGGGACCGACAACAGAAGTGTGAGAGGCTATGTGAGGACAAGTATAACAACGTTTACGAGAACAGCGAAAAGTACCAGGTTCTTTGTTAGAGGGAAGAACTCCCTTGACCAAGAAAGAACGGAGATTACGATCACGTTTATAGGAAAAGAGAGGGCGGTTGTTAAAAATAGCAGAAGTGCGGGTATCAGAGTCAAGCAGAGAAAAGTTGCGGTTAACAATGGGCTTAATGGAAATGTTAATAGGATGATACGTAAGAGTGAAAGGAATGCGGTCATTAGAGGGACGAGTGTGAGATGTGAGAGCGGTGGTACGATCAATAGTAGAAACTTTACGAATAGCGCGATCAATAACATGAGCAGGATAATTACGCTTAAGGAAGAAGGAACGCATCTCAGAACATTTAACAGAAAAATCAAGATTATCACTACACAGACGACGAAGACGAAGAAATTGCGAGAACGGAATAGCGTTAAGAGTGTGCTTAGGATGAGAAGACGAGTAGAGTAAATAAGAATGAGAGTCAGTAGGTTTGTAATGGACACTAGTGCTAAGACGGTCGTCATTAACACTAAGCAAGATGTCAAGGAAAGTGACTGATGTTTCACTAACCTCCCACGTAAAGTCTAAGGCAGGGTGAAAAGAGTTAACAAAAGAGATGAAAGAATCTAAGTCATTACGCGAACAAGAAGTAGCACCAATACAATCATCAATATACCGTCCAAAAAACTCAGGTTTAGGTCCAGTATATTGTTGAAAAACAAGGTTTTCGATATAACCAACAAACAAATTGGCATAACTAGGGCCCATCTAATGTTGTATATTGTATTAAATGTACCCGCTGTAATCTTTTATATGTGGGTGAGACTGGCCGCCGTCTTGGTGATCGCATTTGCAATCATCTTTATGATATTCGCAATAACGATCCTACCAAACCAGTTTCCCGCCATTTTAATCTAACTAACCATTCTCTTTCTGACTTCATTGTTTTCGGTCTTTCTTTGCTTAACGGCAACAATGATTGTCGCAAGACCAAAGAAATGCGGCTTATTCACCTATTGGGCACTCTTAGTCCCAACGGGATTAATGAACGCTTTATTTTCAACTAACCTTTCCTTTTGTCTTTTGATTGTTTGTTTTTGTTTCCTTGCCTACCTTGCTCTCATTGGTTTCTTTTGTCTTATTCTATCATATATACACTCCTTTCTACCACTTCTTTCTCTTTTACTCCGACGAAGGACTAGCGTCCGAAACGTCAGTAAGTTTTTTCATCTTTTTCACGGTGTATAATTTACCTTTTCATCATTACTATACAAAAAAACAATTGCATGTTCGCCGTACAGTCGAGGTTAGGATTGAAAACTAAGAAAGACTGGACATTGCAAAGGAGGCTGCTTTCTTCTTTACTTCCTTTTCCTTTCCTTTTCTCTTTCTCTCGACATCTTTCTTCCTTCCTCCCTTCATTCCATCCTTCTTACCTTCCTTCCTTCCTACCTTTCTTTTTCATGTTCTTGTTTCGTTTTTACACATGGTGAGTTTTTACATGAACTTATCAGCAGCTTGCAATGAGCTAATGAGTGGAATACTTTTACACCTAAATAGAATCATCTACGCAAAGCCGGAAAACACACTTTGAATGAGACCTGAAAAGCATTGTCCTTAAATGTACGACTTGCAAATGTAAATTACCACTTTTCCAAAGCCCAATTATAAAATAAATATTACTACATGGACATCACAGATTACGTATTGAATGATTTTGATACCAAACTGTTATCGCGCTCAAGTATTTTTTACTACATCATTTTTTTTTCGTTATTGCCTTAAAGGAACCACCACCAGTTCAGTTTTTTTTATAAAATAGTCTTGACTTTAAATTGAAGGCAGTCCATCTACAGTATTGAATCTAGTTACATATATATGTAACTCGGTGGTGTTTCTGCAGTTTGGTAGTTTGTGCTCCATTCAGCATACTTTGTGTCTTGCCAAACAGAATTGATCCAGCAATAAGTCATAAGTGCAGTGCTCTCTCAGATGTTTTTCCGTGACGATTCCCAGAATTCCTGCAGCAACCCGACCCAGTGAAAGTCCAACCTCCACAAAACCCATTGCTGTGCCATTATCCTTTGGACAAGGGAATAATGTCGCTGCATCCACCAAAGAATAAATAAGAGATAGCCCGTACATAACGCCCTGGGCAAAACATAACACCAACACAGGTATGACGTTAGAGAGGAAACGAAACCATGATGCGAAAATGAAGAAAAGGAAATGGCTAGCATTCAACAAAACTAGAAGCCATATCTTACGGATTCTTAAGACATCGATCCATTCTGGGCATAAATATGAGACTAGAAGACTTGCACCGCCCGCCCAAATTCCAGTATCACTCAAGAGCCTGTAGTACAAAAAGTGGTCACGAGGCTGAAATGGCGAAGAAGGGAACGTAAGGGTTGTCAGGACAGCGACAATTGACAAATGTAGGCAAACATTGGACAAAAAGCTGTACGAGACGAAGGGAAATACTTTAAACAGAAATTCTAGTTTTTGTGTTGAGAATGACGTTGAAGTTGCTGTAGGCTTGTAGGAATGTTCAACAGTCGAATCTATTTCCAAGGGTTGGTATTGGCTTGTACTAAGGTGATCTTTCAAGGGACTTTTGTCTAACAAAGCGTAAACAACAAGCGGGAAGAAACATATCGGGATGCAAGAAGCTATAGCGATACGTGGGTTAACTCGCAACCAGGTCGTTAATCCTGCAATTTGGAGGGGGGAAATCATTAAAAATAAATATCTAATGGATAAATTGTTTATAATATAAAGTAATTCCCCAGCCCCTATTTATGCATGGACTTGCGGCTGCTAGAGGACCTTTGTTATTTCGGTTCAGTTCGTCCCCGTTGAGCTGCGCCGCCACTATACTGTCCTTTGCGCTGACGATTAGTGATGACAATATTTTGGTATTATGAGGGAATGACCCCTGGTTACGCAAGACGCGAAATCTCGCGTTCTGATTGATTGGGAGCGCGTGCTTTATGAGAGCACATTGCACGGGCGCGCACTTTCCGTTGCGGCATTCCTATCTATTATTGCATTTGTATTTTATAAAGAAATAAAAAACTTGCTTGCTGTGTTGTGTGCAGACATAAAGCACTTGGGGATTGGCAGAGCACTCGAGAAGTGTCCATAAGCACTCCGCTACCTAACACTTCTCTCGTGTTCTGCCAACTCCCGCGTGCTTTATAACTGCACACAGCACGCGCGCGGGTTTTCTATTTCTTCACTATTGTGCATAGAAACAAAATTGTGTCATGTCTTTTTTATAAGCTCTTTTCTGATCTACAGCCGTGATTGACATTAATTTCAGCCAGATATCCGCTTTGGAGTAAAAATAGGTTTGGCGCGAAGGAAACAAGAAGTTGAGCGGGAGGATAGATTCTCTCCGGCACTGCTCGTTTCCTTCGCGCCATTGCCCTTGGAAAGTGCACTATACTAATCCGAGTTGGCAAAGGAAAACAATTGCAGCAAGTCTGGGTAAAAACTGATTTAATTATATACATGACGGACCGTCAATCGTGCAGGACTCTAAAATTTTTATAAATAAAATGCAATGAATTTTTGGCCTGAGATTTAGACCGACATATACGTACCCATGTATCCAATTGACGTCAAAAATGTCGAAAAGTTGATACCATATTGATAGGCAGAAGCGGGAAGTTCAGCTTTTTCGTAATAGGCAAGCATCCTCACGCAGGCGATTCTATTAAAACCATTAGAAAGACCAAGAAGCCCAACTCCAGCGATTCTGACACGAACATCATCAACAGCCACTATCAGAACAACCGATCCACTCAATAATGCAGTAAGGAAAACAAACGAAGAAGTAAAAGATATTCTCCTCACAATTGAAGGACTGAGGCATTTGCTTAACATATCTACAAATGAGTAAGAAATGAGAATAACGGTTGACGACAAAAGGACCCCGCACAGAATGTCTTCGACAGCTATCCACGTTATGACTACTGGCGGAATTGTCGTCCAAACTCCCAGTAAAAGGAAATATAATATCGTACAAGTCTTCATTTGTTTATAGCGATTGGCACTCCTTAATGGGATTCGAAGCTAAGAAGGGAGAACCTCCGTATAGTACTAAGCAGTTGGTGTTAGCTGAGTGCTTTCAGGCACTATTATAAGAGGCAAGACACGAATATTTTTTGCAGCTCAGTAATCACGTTGTGATTAATTCACTGAGATCAAATGAAACAGTAATGATGAAAAGGTAAATTATACACCGTGAAAAGATGAAAAAACTTACTGACGTTTCGGACGCTAGTCCTTCGTCGGAGTAAAAAAAATCAAATGAATGAACATTTTTATTCCAATGGGTGAAATTTACTGGAGAGCAAACACACTTATTACAACCTGTTTCGAGAGATCGTAATAAAACTGCATTTCGTAGCACTGCATTTCGTAGCATAATCTATGACCATGCCAGAATTAAGCATAGTTGAAACTAATGCTTATATGAATATATCGTTAATGTATTAAAACAATAACAAGGAACATTGCTATCATAAGACTCTCAAGAATAATCCTAAAATAACTGAGCAAATGCTATTGGTAGGAGCTAAAAGGTTCGCTTGTAAATACAATGCATACCAATATCTAAACTTGTGCGTGAAGGTAGAGTGAACGCACTAAACCTGTGAATAATATTTAGTACTAGTTAGTAGTATTTCATACAGAATCCTTCGTATCCTGTTGTTTGATTAGAGTGCAAACAATTAATCCGTGAAACACTAATTACTAAATAGTACAAAATAGAGCAAGTTAAACAATAGAAAACAATGGAATTTGCATGAAATTGTGCTATTTAGTATTACTAAAGTTTCACGGTTATATTGTTTGCACTCTATCACTATTTTGTACTCAGTAAATTGTATTTGATTCACGGGTTTAGTGCGAGCACTCTCTAGCTGTGTTGAAAATTATCGATATTTTTATATCGCTAATTGACTAGTGATTGATCATTTTTATCCTGTTCAGATAAGCATTGATAATTAGAAAACCGATGTCTTGATTCCATAAGAGAAGTAATTAATTATTTGAGACTCAAGTCTCACTTTGTTAGTCTGTAAAAACATTCATTTTCTCTCTCATAACAGGTATTTAATCACCTAGAGCATTACCTGTATAAATATCTGCATAGAATAGCTCCTTTGACACACCTTGGTCACATCCCCTGTTTAATCGATTTACTATTTCTAGTTTTTCCCTTAAAGTCTTATGATACGAACATCCCTTATTGTCTTTATTGTATATTTACTTTTATACACAATTTTCAGTTTTAGCCAAGTTTAATTATTAGATTTACACTGAATTATTTTCCATCTTAATATTGAGCCTCGAGAAAGTCTTTTGACTCTTTTGGGAATGCTTGCAATCCATCAATTCAGTATCTAACACAGCTCACTGATTTAAAGGCAAACCAGCTCATGCGTTCCTAACATGGTTCAACGATTCATTTCATTGGAAGTTTGATTTCCATCTTGCTTTGAAACTACCTGCATGAATGAAATGAAAGTTGTAAAAATTAATCCTTGTCTTTACCGCCTAGCCTCCCTTGCAGCCGTTCTTAGGGTCGTGACGCAACGTTTCCCTCCCCTAAGAACGGCTGCGAAGGACGCTATCTTTACCCCAAAACATTAAAATGTTCATTTGTGAATGAAAGGACTTTTTGAACAAAACAATACACCACACAAACAACTTTAAAATGAAAGCTAAAATTGTATAAATAATTTTATCTTTGCACGAATCTGTGAAGAACTAAATTAACTCTTAATCCGAGCCCATTATTCAAATTTGCAAAGTTCACTTCAATACAGTGCAAGCTATAAAGCAAGGTGTGGAACCCACGACAAACTTCCAATAATAAAATGAATCTTTGAACCTTGAAAGGAACGCATGAGCTGGTTTGACTGTAATGCAAATTTGGGCTTTCTTGCTCAGCACTCCTCACAAAACGAACAAAATTTTTAACGATCTTTTACATTTGATTACCTTACAAGACACAAGATACCCTCACTCAGCATACTTAAGAAGTCGTCAGTTAGTTTCGAGTTAATTTAAACACCTCCCTGGTTGATTATAATAGGATATAGCTGATATAGATAGTGACCTTCAAGCTGTTATCGCCAGCCAAACGCCCAAGATGACGTATAGCCTGCACTGCAGGCGTTAGACTAGAACCTAGTAGACACTGGCCGTTCATCCTATTACTCGTAAACAACCTCTATTCCCTATCTCTGATCTCCATTATTTGGAAATATCAGATCAAAAATCAGTGTTATGTAGTACCGTTAGCTCATGAAAATTTAGTCCTAGGTTCTTGTCTTAATTGTTAACTTTTTTCAAGGCTTACGCGCTAACTGCTAGTCTTATACGCCCTAGATTTGCTTCAAGTCTCGCTTGCTAATTTTTCTCTGTTGCAATGCAACGATTAATTCTCCGCCTAGTACAGAATTCCAGCACAATCAGTTGGCGCTCTGCGAACTATAAACTGCTTTTAAATAAAATGACTATTTAATTGAGCCCAAATTAATATTAAAGTAATAATAAATTTCGATCTAATAAATTTGCAAGCTTACACCCGACCGTTCTTTGAATACGTACATACCGGTTCGGTACCGGTTCCCCTTCTCCATATTTTTACCATGAGCCTCCGCTCACGCCCAGATATAACTGGAGCCCATTCTACCAACCAGACGCGCGCCAAAGTTTGAAAATGACTGTGAAAATAACTTTCTTGCCTTGTAAGTAAAAGTGGGTAAAGTTTTGTCACAATTTCCAATTAATCTAGATTCTATTTTGCCTTTAATTGATCTCCTTTAACACATAATACTATTGAGTGTATAAGAGAAAAAAAGGATGGCTGCTTCTAGCGAGAAGAATGCCTCGACAACAGCTGGTAAAATGTCGACTAAAGATCTGGCAAGGTAGGTACTTCTCTCTCTGTCTTTCTCTGTCCTTCTTAAAAAGTCAATGCTGGATTTTACTTGAATACTTTTATTTTTATTTTAGATCACTTGGTTTGATTCGGAAGCTTTCGTCTTCAACGAAAAAATCTAATGTTTTAAAAGCTAAAAGTAAGTTGGTCTGTTCATAGTTATTTATGGTCTGTTAGTCTCTAAGCTTATTACAGTTGAGGTTTCGCCATATTGATAGCTCTTGTTAAGCTTCCTAAAACGACAAACCCCAAGTTTCTCTAATATTGTGTCATCCTAATGATTATAGTTTAAATCTCCCTTTCAAAATCTAGTGCCTAGAATTGTCTCTGATGGAAATATTGATCCATATACTCTCCTTATTTCAGAACAGCCATTTAAATATCTCGTGGTTATTGACTTTGAGTCAACATGTTGGAAAGACAAGAGAATGAGCAATGCTCCTGAAATAAGTACGTTTATAAGCTACCACATTTCACTTTAAAGTCAAGTGAACTCCATTGGGCCTTGGAGCGCCTAGTCAAGGTTGTTATTTTTCTTTCCTGCTTTCCCCCACCTCCACAACTCAAGATTCCTACTGGACTCCCTTAACCAAACCTTTAACCTCCCCTCCCCCTCTTATCTACAGTAGAAAAACTGACAAAATTTTATTTTAGATGGAGAGGTGGGCTACGGGATGCACACTATAGGTGGTTTCAAAAACGAACACAGCAGCATATTTCAACCCCTACATTTCCGATTACCTTTTGTAAAGTTCCTCTAGGATTTCTATCCACTTATGATCCCTAACCCCAGGGTTTCTAGAGATTTCCAACTGGCGATAGCAAGGAAGATGTTCTTCCTTGAACTTCTTTATTTGACTTGTTCTTACATTGCATGCATAACCATTTTCTCTAGTCGAATTTCCTGCTGTTCTTATGTACACATCTACTGGAGTGATTGAATCAGAATTCCACCAGTATGTGCAGCCTAGTGAACACCCAAGATTGAGTGACTTCTGTAAAGAATTGACAGGAATAACCCAGGTAAATCAATAGAACAAGTCATATCATCTATTTTGAATTCGTATTCATGATAATTTGTCTTATCAACCATAGATTTAATACAAGTCATATTTTTATAACATGTTTATTAATATAGTCACTTCACTGCCTACTCTGTAACTGGATGAGAACTGTGCTATATTAGTAATTACAGCATGGTACTGATACAGTACCATCTGCTGTGGAAAGCAGCCTGCTTTGTAAAGAAGTGCAAGAGAATAACAATAAAAACTACTGACAATACATTTTTCTGGTATACAATTATACCTTATTAAAGTGAGAGCTAGACCAAAGATTAAGATACAGAGAAATCTAAAGTGTATTGTTTTTTTTTACAGTCACAAGTGGATGATGGCATACCAATAGGAACCTGTCTGATGTTGTTCAATAACTGGTTACAAGAACTGTACAATAAGAAAAATATAAAGTTCTTGTCAGATGCTGTGAAGGCTACTGAGACCGATCAGAAATCAGAAACAGATGTTAAATGGTGTACGTTTGTTACTTGGTCAGGTACATAATAGTATGGCAAGTCCACATTTTTGTTTGAGTTGTATCCATGAACACTGTACACTTCTCATGTATCTGGAGGGTCACTTAACATTATATAGACCCCTTTCCATGAGGGAAATAATAGCACAGCGCACAGATTCTAAAAATAGCTTAAAGATTCAAACAAACATTGCATTCTGTTTAACCGCTACGAGGATTATACGAACCAATTTTATTATTTTTACTTAAAGTTACAATAATAACCCATGTAAACTAAGATCAACTGCAATTTTCTTGAGAATAAGATTCTTTGTTTGAGTGGTATCCATATTCATGTATCTTCTCATGCACAACCGTTAAACAAAGAAATGATACTCTAGGGAATGGCACATGGTCTTTAGAATAAAATTCTATGTTTGAGTTGTATCCATATTCATGTATCTTCTCATGCACAACCGTTCAACAAAGAAATGATACTCTAGGGAATGGCACATGGTCTTTAGAATAAAATTCTATGTTTGAGTTGTATCCATATTCATGTATCTTCTCATGCACAACCGTTCAACAAAGAAATGATACTCTAGGAAATGGCATATGGTCTTTAGAATAAAATTCTATGTTTGAGTTGTATCCATATTTATGTATCTTCTCATGCACAACTGTTCAACAAAGGAATGACACGAGGTCTGAAATGGAGAAATATTATGCCAAGGTAAAGAGATCTATTCCCCTATCGCAAAAGCAATCAAAACAGCATGTGTTCTTAATTGTTTCAATTATTATAGATTGGGATATAGGAATCTGCTTGAAGAATGAATGTCAGAGAAAGAGACACCTGGTGCCACAGCCAATGAGGTGCTGGATTGATCTTAGGGCAACTTACAAGGTACATGTAGTATAAAATAATGCAAAAGAACTATTGTCCAAAACATCAGTACATTTATGACTTTTTACATGGTGTCTAAGTTTCCTTCTTGTTAACTTGTTTCACTTGTTCATCTAACTGTCAAAATATGTTGTGAACTCCCTCAGCTACGTCTGATGAGTCCACAACATTTTGACAGCTAGATGACGAAAATCATGGTAAATAAGAGGACATACCATGGAAAACTGGAGGAAATTGGTTCACTAGTAACCACCAGTAGCATGTAGTTTGGACTTTATTTACCCTTCAAACCTAAGAAATCAAAGGATTATTACAATAACCTTTGTGGTAAACATCCATTTAGGTAAGAATACTAAGCCACCCCCCATTTTCTACCCCTCCTTGACCTTCTCCTCCCCACTAAACCACATCTTCCTTCACAACCACACTCACTCCATTTCTCCATTAATCTTTAGGCATTCTACAGTCAGTAAACCAAACGGGCTGGCCGGAGCGCTGAAAGACCTGGGTATTCAATTTACAGGAAGGCAACATTTTGGTAAGCTGGCATTACTAATTTGATGTTTACGCATTTATTGACTTTAAAGGTTCTCCGTTTGAATTGTGTGTTTGCTGCCGTCAATCAAAACTTTGCCTCGATTCTTATTGGCTACCAGACATCACCGCGATTATTGAGGTACAGACAGAAATCCGAATAAAAAGTGATTATTTTATCTTATATCTTATTTGGCCCGTGAAACAAAAATGTTATAATTAGTGACTAATAGTCAAATTAAAACAAGAGAAAACAATGGAATTAGTGTCTTACTGATGTAAGTGTGTAGATCTTACTGTGTAGATGATGGCTAGTGAACACTCATTCGAAACCTCGTAACTTTTTGTCACTAGTTTTTCTTATAATAATAATAATATTAATAATTAAATAATGACAACAAAAACTGATTGTACGATTGTTTCTTCAGGCCTTGATGACGCACGTAACACTGCAAGGCTTGCAAGGAGGATGATCAAAGATGGCTGTGTAATGAATGTAACCAGCTCCATCGATTCGGTGCGTACAACATGACTTAGTTTGTCTCACACAACACTCAGCTTACAACATGTAGGTCAGTATATATCAGGGGTATTTGTAAGATTGCTAACTTGTTGCGTTCCTTTGGCCATTTTACACCCAAAATTCCATCCCTCACGAAACATCATCGAACTCCATGATATGCGCCTATTCCGAGGTGGAGAAAAAACTGGGTCGATTTGGCACTTTGGGGCTGTTTTAGGAAACGATATAACTGCATTATTCTACTGAAGACATTCTCTCTTCTACTGCGCATGCGTTTAAGAGATCCATGGGTTTGTTTTTGTAGAGTGTCAGTGTATTGCACCAAATAATCCAAAATGGTTTTAAGAAAAATCAAAGCTCCTAAAGAGCCAAAGAGGAACATATTGAACATGCTACAATCACTTGAAGCACAAAAGTCTTGCGAGGCAAGCCGTGAAAACCAAGTGGACGAATCCAATTGTATACAAAACACTGTTCGTAATTCTGTCCACGCTGGGACCTGAGCGTAAATTGGAAAACTTGAAGACACAAACAAATCCAAACGCCTGTGTGTTAAAAACTCGTTTTTCGAAACAAGATGGCAAAGATAAATTTGCAGCTTTGAGAGGGAATCAAATGCAAAATGCCGCTACTCTTTCAGTACAAAGTCTCCTGGCTCCTCCAGTCTCGGTTTCTGTTTCTACTTCCACTGTCGACGCTGCTTGCGACAAAACAGATGCAACTAAAGTCCTTGTATCGCCAGTAACTAGTTTAACCAGTTTTACTGGACTAGCGGTGTTCGTCAATCGAAGCAAGACCGGTTAGCGAATCAGCATGTAAGGAATGATGCTAATCTTCTGAAGCGAAAGTTACCTTATGATGTTAACATCCCGATGGCAGCCAAACGAGGCCTTGTGAAACAAAATCTGGGAATGAGGTTGCCTGCAAAATCCTTGGGTTCAATTCGTGATGGGAGCTGCTTTGTTAAAACATCAGCGTCTCCAAAGTTATCTGCGAGAGAATATTGTCCTGCAACTATAGTAAGCAATCAAGAAAAGGCTAAGTCTAAAGGTACTGTACCCAAGGGTCTTTGCAAAAGTTCCAACGTATCAGAATCGAAGTCAAAGACTCCTAGATTAGTTGATCGTACAAATTTGCTGTCCAGCCACACCCTCCATTCTTTAGAAAGAAGCACTGTGAAAAATGTTGAAAAGTCCTCTGAAGTGAAGAAACAAAAGGACACTAAAATAGCAGAAATTTTGGACCAAGAAAATAGAATAAAAGTAGTAGATACTGGACAAGGTGTTTTCAAAACCCCAAAACCAGTCAGCTCTGCAAGAAGACAGACTTCGCTGTCATTTAGGAATGGATACGCGAATTTGAGTACAAAGGCGACAGTCACGCCAAAAAATTCAAAAGTCCTAACTGTGTCATGCCACTTTCCATTAGTGGAAGCGTGACTCCAGTGTTGCGTTTTAATGGCGGAAACATAACGCCACCGTTGTGTGTCTGCGGTCGTCGTGCTCGTCGTTTGACTTGTTGGAAAACCAGGACCCAATCAGGGACGAGTATTTTACGCAGTGCTCCGTGCGGAATAAACGCTCAAGCTTTGGAAAATCACAAGTAAATGTTAAAAAGGCGAAAAAGAATTGCAAATTCTTTTGTTGGGAGCCGAAGGCAATGGAAATGTCACCGTTTCAAAGAACTTTACAAGGAACACTAAAAAGCTTGTGAAACTAAAAATGTGGGGCTTTCTTTTATTGACAAGCCATGACAAAAATGAAATGAAAATTTTTACCTAGCATGAAATAAAATAAATAAATAAAATAAAGCATTTTCTTGTAACTGCTTTTTGTTATTTGACGTTATTATTGGCAAAAATTATTTTATAGTACTGTGATTCAAGCTTTTACGTAAATTTACTTTATTATTATACAATATTATTATACTATATTATTATTATTATTATTATTATTATTATTATTATTGTGATTTTTCATCAGCCTCCATCTTGGTTAAATCTTAGCAAAATTGTTTTTTGATCTGTTTCTTTTGACGTTTTCAAGCAACCTTCCGACTTCGTCTCTTATTTGTTGAATTATATATCTTCTCTCGTTTTATCAGGTAGTGTGAGACATTTGCTAAAAGACTTTTAAGTCTACTTAAAAGAGATGGCGTTGATAAAGTTTCTAGCGTCTGTTTTCCCACGATTCTCAACGAGTTGATTTCGTTACCAGTCTCTTCAATGTTCCAAGTGATGAAATGGTTTTGCCTCCTGTTAGAGACTGCTGTCGCTTTCTCTGAAAACAATATCTGCTATTTGATCTAATATCGTCCTTTGTTGTTCAATATCGCTAACAAGTTTGTCCATCCTAAAAAATAGAATATCAATTTGTTAAAATGACCAAAGATCCATTTTTATTCAGGAACCTTTCCGCGGAGAATGGTCACTCCTAATAAGCTTATTTTCCTTTGACTTATTATTGTATTTGCCTTATTTTCCCGCAATTCACAGCAAACTCAGTTTGATTGGTGCCAGATCGAATTGAAATTCAATAGTTGATTTTTGCGGAGAGAGGAAAACCGGAAAACGCGACGGAACCATTCGAATAATAGGATATAACAAAGATAATTTTCTCACAACTGGCTAGTTTAAGGACTCGAGCCTAACAGCTAGAGCGGTGTGAGGAGTTGCATTAGTAGCACTACTTCTTATACTCGTTTCAATACAAATCTCCATTTTTTCTCCGTCCTCTCTCTCTCTCTTTTGTTTATTTGTTCATACTGATAACGGCGTTTAAAACTAATAATATTAATGATGATTAACAATTTAATTTCGATTGGTCACCTCTTATCTTGTTCCTTGATTTTCCCGCATAATCTAGTCACGAGTTTCTCTAACGAATCCCTTTCTGTTTGTTCTGTGTCCTCTATCACATCGTCTTTGTCACTGGAGCTTCCAGACAACCTTTGACCTACAGCCTTCAATCAGACACGACAGCATTAGCTACCCGCGCAATAAAATTTCACGCCATTCATTATTCATTATAACTTTTTACCTAAAATGTTGCGAATGTAATGGGACAGCTTTATCGAGGGATGTTACACGGGGCACTAAATATGGTAAGAAAATTTTGAGCTTCACAAACTTAGTTGCGTTCCACGACTCGCACTAGAGACCCCTTGCACTGAGTCCCGAGAGGAATTGTCCTGGGGGACAAAACAATGGATTTTTTTGCATGAGAAAGGAGGCCTATTGTTTTGTCCCCCGGAACAAATCCTCTAGGAAGTCAATGCAAGGGCTCTATAGACCGCTTGCAGCACTTTGGAATGCAGCTCAGTCTTGGAGACAAAACAATAGGTTCCAATTATCAGGAGATTGGAATTCATTTGTTTTGTTTTTGTTTCGAGTTGCTTTGACGTCACATGCAACTTTCCCTTTTTTGTATAAAAAAATGTGTATTTGTATATTATATCTAGTAAATATATAACTGTATATAACAAAAGTGTAAATAAACAAGTTGAAGTTGAAGTTACTAGATGTGTAAATAGGGTTTACCTCGATACATTTGGAGCACCATCCTCGCGACCTATTCGGGTATTGAACCACAGATGGCTTGTAAAAATGTCGTAGAATGAATGCTGGTAGCTGTTGCTCTGTAGCATAAATGACCTCAATCTGGAAATCAATCCGGTAAGATTATTTATTATTGGGCTGAGGGCAAAAGTCAAGGCGATCACCATCTCGGCTGACATAGCAAAAGGAAAGCAAATAACAAATATTTTGTTCAAGTCAAGCCAACATGATGGCTATGACCCGGACTAGTATGGGTGCAGCGTGCAGTATCTTCTTCCGTATTTGCTAAGACCAGAGCAGGAATGAAACTAAATCGTTCAGAATCAAGTTAGAAAATGGTTGTGTTCTACCTTTATTGTCAGTAGCTTGAGCTCGGCATTCTTTTGTACGGACTCTATATCGCCAACTGCCAAACCAATCTGCGTAATAGCAGCAAGTAAGGCAAACGAACAAAACAATTGCTCACGAACCACAGGGGACAATTATTCAGGTTCGCATATGGATTATTGTCGTTCCTAGGATCCAACCCATGTTGATCTTGATCTCTGGCCAAAAAGCTCTGGCGAAGAGCTCAATGGTGATAATTGCAGAAACGATGTAATATGTATTATGCATAACGAGAAATCTCATTTTCAATGGGAAAAAAATTCAAGAATTTGACCCCCACAACATAATTTAAACGGCAAAACCTTCAATAGGAACACGGTCGTCTCACTGCTCTTATGATTTCAATCTTACTGGTTGATGACTAATAAGAATATCAAAAGAAAATAGAACTTACGAGTAGATTCATTAGTACGATTGGTAGCAAAAAACAAAAGACCACAAAGATGAAGATAGTCAAGGCTGGGATATCATTATCCTGTTCTACGAAGAATCGTGTGTACTCCAGCTCACCAATCATCATGGCCATGACTTTTACGGACGCGCTCCATATAGTACCGAATGGGTGCTACAGAGGAAAAAATAAAAAAATTTTGTTTGGCGATTGTGGTTGTTTTGTTGTCATGCAAGTTTGCAGTTGTTATTTTGCTGTCACAACAGTTTTCGTTGTCACGTACTATCACAGTTGTTATTTTTTTTTGCAACATTGTTGAGAAAAAAAACCTTAAAACCAAGGCGGTGCAACATTGCGCGCAATGTGCCAGGTAATTTTGCTGAAGTATAGCCTTTTTCTATCATCGTCTGCAACAAATTGCGTCGTAAGACCATGGCTCGATTGCCAGCAACGTATCCCGCGCAATGTTGCACCGTGTGTCCGTAGCTTAGTAATGCCGCTCAAATCGCGATCAGGCGCGCAAAAGATTTTCAGTGGCGGATCTAGGGGTGGGTTTTGGGGGTTGCAACCTCCCCCCCCTCCCCCCCTTCCCTATGATCGTCTCCCTAACCCATTGGTCTGCTATATCTCTCCACCACCTCAAATCAATACTACAACGCCCCCTTTGAAAAAATCCTGGATCCTCTCCTGATTTTGCTTGTTGCACGAAGTTAAAAAGCCAGCTCTCTTCTATCTTTCTGTATAACTCTTACCTTGATTACTATTGTCGTGTTGTTAGGACCTGGAATATTTTCCAGTTCCTAAAAAAAATAAAGATTTGATTGTTGTAAATGAAATGAAGGGAAGCTTATCAAAACATATTTTATAAGATAGTAGAGTAGAGACAGACTTACGTCTCCTTTATAAAGCAAGAAATTAAAGACGATAGCAAATGCTACGATGAGAATGGAAAAAATTGCAAAAACCTGAAATAGAAAAAGAAAAAGTTAGAAAACCATATTCCATTATTTCAAATTCCTTCCTTCCTTCCACTCTAGATCTTTTTGTCTTTTATTCTTTCATTCCCTATCAATTCCTACTTTAGCATAGAATGCCATAACAATAATGCCATACCTTTACTAGAGATTTAAGCACAACAAACAACATGGTCACGTATATTCCAGAATCAAATATCCTATTAATTGAAGAAAAGAACAATTTTAGCAATTACGGCTCACTTATTTACAGCACCAATGAAACAATAGAAAACAAAGGAAATAGATGGGTTTAGTGGCTATTTAGTTTTTGTGCTATTTCACGGATAAATGGTTTGAACTCTAGTGAAGCACTAAGACCGAATACAAACGTCAAACTTTGCATAAGCCGAACCTAATGACAAGAGCAACTATTAATATCCATTTTTTCATTGCGTTTGGCTCATGTGAAGAGCGACGTTTGACCTAAGCCTAAGTCTTCGTATCTATCCGACCAAGGACTTTCATATACTAATGACTTTCGTAGGATTTGGAAACTAAAGATAGCTTAACAACCTTGTGAGGTAGATAAAATATCGAAAGATATTCAACAAAGAAGATTGGATGGTGAGAAAATTGCTGCCATGTATTTGCTTACGTTTGTATATAGAAAAGAAGTACTATATAGCATACGAGAATGGAGTAGATACCCCAGGTAAACTGCTGTTTCTGGTCCAGTACGAGTACGTATTCACCGAATGCGGATGACATTAGACAAGACACTAGCATAACCACTTCGACCAGACTGTCGCGGTTCAGGTAGTTCCATCTCTGTTCAGTAAAAAAAATTAAAAACAATCCCCACGGTATACAAGTGCGTTTTTTTTTTACAGCCGGGGGAGGTGGAATTTTTGCTTGCACAGGCGCGCCGCAACTCTTTGAAATGAGTCGCGTCTTTCTCAGCCGTTGCGTCCCATGTACATCGGTGGCTAGATGTGCAATTTTTTGCCGCGCACTGATCTTAAGAGGTTATTAAGGAGATTGCCTCGACTGTGCAATAAAATATAAATAATTCACTCGTGTAGCCATGGCTTAAAACCCAGCGACAGAATTTGAGGGATCTCACAAGTAGCAGGGTTTTCCTGAAACAAAACGAGGAATTACAAGACACTAATCACTACTGGTAAATGGGACACGGAAAATTGAAATGTTATCTATACCCTAAAAAGTCAGTGCATAGCTAACGTACAGATGGAACCTTGAAACAACCACCCCTGACTAATAAAGCTATCAGAGCGATAATACATGCATGAGCTTTACCAACACCAATGGGCTACTTTTGACGATGCAGCGGCCATCTTGAATCGCAAGGTATTATGGTTCGCTCATGGAAAAACAAAACAGAACAAAGATGGTGAAATGACGACCTCACGATCTTTGAGAGATTTGCTCATCTTGAGAGATTTGTTTTGTTAAACTGTTAATGTCTATAGACGCTATTTTTGTGCCAAAGCTTTGTATATTTGCCCCTGGACGACCTAACGCCTTGCGATTCGAAATGGCCGACGAACCGTTGAAGTAAAATTCAAAAGCTCATAAATAATTCATATGCATTTGGTCCAATTGAAACCACCATACACGTCACGAGCATGGAACTTTTTACCCGATAAAGTCCTCTTCATTAGTAATCTTTATATAAAGAATACCAATAAGGACGACTTTATCAAAAATAAAGGTATCTCCAAATTTAAATGAAGACTTAGAGCCTCGTCAAGGTCTGTATCACATACGATCACCGACGACCCACGAAATCTAATTGACTAGGAATCCTGTCTTGATACTAGCATGCTGTCTTTAAAATGTGGGAGCCTTTATCGGGAATGGCTGCACATGATAGTGACGTATAAACCTCAACTGCGCATGACAGGTACATACGAACTGCTATCGATGTATAAAAGTCCATGTTCGTGACGTGTATGGTGGCTCCAGTTGAACCAAAATCTTATAAGTTGTTCATGAGTTTTTGAAGCAGTTAAAAAAACTCGTAAATCGTGTTTTATCAGGTGCTTTTAATTTATACCTGATAAAACACTCCTACTTGTTGTTTAAACACTACTTAAAAAACTCATTAATAATTCATGAAGGAAACACAATAGAAATCATGACCGTGAAGGAGGTTTTATATCTGATAAAGATTCGTCTTCATTTGCATAAACTTTAACTTGGATTTTCTCTATCAAACTTGGTTCATTTCGTAAAGATTTCGATACACTATGAGAACTTACATCATGAGTTTTTTAAGCCGTTCAATAAACTCGCAGATCGTGTTTTATCTGGTATAAAAGCACTCGGCTACGCCTCGTGTTTTATACCTGATAAAACACTCCTGCTCGTTTATTAAACAGTACATAGATAATTGGATTATCACATCGATACAGAATAGATATTTTAGCTGTTGATATTAACGCTTGCCTCTCTTAGTGCTCGATACATATGAGTAAGAAGCCATGTTCCAGAGAATATAGAAACCGCCAAAGACTGATAGTACATCACTTCATCTCTGCAAAACGGGTACTGTAGTAATCAAGAATCAGTTAGATAATTTAAAATTGGTAAGTTAAATATGATACATATGTTTTACCTAGTTCAGTGACTCGAAATTTTGGGAGGTGACTTCCTTGGTTGTTTCCAGAGTTGCTGGCTTTCCGGGAGGGGGAGGTCAATCTTTTTTAGATAGACTCCTCTTTACCTTTGCGTAATGATTTCCCATTTCAGACCACGTGTCATTTCCTATCGTATCATTTCTTTGTTTAACGGTTCATGGGAAGACGCATGAATATGGATTCAACTCAACCAAAGAATCTTATTCTCAAAACAATGACTCATGGTCTGAAATTGAAAAATATTAGACCCGGGCTAGAGGTCGATTATCTTTCCTTCCTATCTCCCTCCCTAACTCTTCCTTCCCGGGCTAAGGTATATCTGTATGTCCTTTTTGTGTGTGTATGTGAAGGAAGGTGAGGCCATTGTATATTTTTAGAGAAAAGGATTTGCAAGAGACCTTTAACGAATTTGCTTGGATAACCACTAGACGAAACAATAGACCTCCTCGGCTCGGGCGCGCGATTAGCGAAATGTTTTCCCATTTCAGACCACGTGTCGCTCCTAAGAGTAATCATTTCTTTGTTTAAAGGTTTTGCATGAGAAGACACATGAATATAGATATCGCTCAAACAAAGAATCAAACTTATTCTCAAGGGAATGACACTTGTTCTGAAATAAGAAAACATTACGCAAAAGGGCGAGGAAGTCTATTGTGTCGAGGGTAAGCTTGATGTAGATGTCTTCATAACACGTCAGCTCTCTTATAGTGCAGTATTCGTATGACTGTGAAAAGGTCAGTGCCGTAAGCGTGACGTGACCGTGATACTGTCTAGAATTTTAATTGGCTGATTATTTTCACAAGCCAATATGATTGGTCTAAAAGTGCCGTGATCTTGGCGTGAAGGCGTGTCCGCGCTGTGTTTATGCCGTGTTCCGGGTATTTGATTGGATGGAGAGTAAATTCTCGTACAATGTGATTTGTCTGACGTATGCCTTGCCGTGTCACGACCGTGTTCGTGTCGTGAACTTTTCACAGTCATACGAAAACTGCACTATGTACTTACATCATAAGAAATTATTTTTCCAGTATTGTGGTTTATATGTCCAAAACAGATGATGTAAAGCGTAAAATTGATGACAAATGCAACATACATCGATAACGCAAACAGCACCTGGTACTTGGCAATAGCATTCCTGGAAAATATCGTGAAAAAAAGCTCAGTTTCATATAGTAGAATAAGCCATTCCGAAGTTGAGGAGAAAACTGGGCCGAGTTGGCATTGCGGTGCATCGTACGACTGCTTTAGGGAACGAAATAGACGTCATCTTGAAAACATGTTGCCTAAAACAGCCCCACAATGCACTGAAAATTGCCGAATAAATTCTACTCAGCCGCCATTTTGTTTACATGAATGGGACGGGGGCGGTGGGGAGCCTGGCCATTTGGCTCCCCCTGCCCACGCCCCTGAGTTGACACATGAGTAAGGAACGTTGTTAAATGTTACATGAAGTATCGCTATGCAGAGGAATCGTTGGATTTAGAAATGATGCTAAAATATTATGCTAAAACAAGAGGCGATCCTGGAGAAAACATTTTAGGTATTCGCTGCAAACAAGTTTCCGAATTATCAAGACGAATTCTCACCATTTTGCCCTCAAAAGCTCCCTCGTAACTGGATGAAGGAGAAGTTCACTTCTTCCATTTTGTAACATAGTCTGAAAGAAAGATGATGAGAAGAAAGTGGCAGCCATGTTGAATTGCTTTCACTGTCTTTCGCTGTACGTTTCTTATTCAAACCACGTGATGTCATTTCTCGCTTCTTATTGGTTACTAACTCACCAGTGGACCAAAGTAAGTGTCACATCCCTTATATATCCTTTCGTCTGGATGTATGCTCAGAAACTCGAAGTTGTAATTTATCTGAAAGTAAAAGAAAAAAAAGGACGTAGTTAAAACAGCGACAAAAAACCCGTTCAGACACAATTTGAATACACATGTGAATACACCTATTTCAAAAAACGTTTTCCGAGACAGAAATGGTTTCATTGAATACAAGGAATATTGAATCAGTTTGAACACCAAGGTCTATATTCTTGATGAGAATAAGCAGCAGAAACACAAGTCATTCCAACTATTCTTGTATTCTTGGAATGACCTATATCTCCTATTGCTTTAGGTAAAGACAACGTTCTTTGAAATAGATGTATGTACAATAGTTGCTTATCTTAAGGCTGCTTTCATAATGTATGGCAGAGGGGTGGGGGAACAGCCGAAAATTTGAAATGTCCAGATCAATTCTCAACACCCCCTTAAAGTCATGCAAAAATACGATCCCCCATTTTTCTGATAAAAATTTGCCCACCCCCCCTTTTTCCTATCCAAATATTCTTGATCCTCCCTCAATTTCACCTGCCCCCCCCCCCCCTGCCATACATTATTAACGCTTCCTAAGCACTCTGCATTATAGATTTCTTGCTGCACATAACTTTCCTTACCGAGTATTTTTCGTCTGTAGGAGGATGATTGGAGGACACTATGCACTTATCCAATACCACCTTGGCAACATCCGGGTACTTTTCTATCAGCCCCTTCATGCACGTGAATCCCTCGTGATCTTTGACCTTTAGCGCATCTCGCCATCTTGAAGGATAATTAGGAGCATTAATCATTTGGACAAAAAAATGTGAGTGATTTTAAGAGGGGCTTGGGAATCGCATAGAGGGAGAGGCGTTATTGTTGGTATCTCTGATGCTGGGAGGGAGCATCGTAAACTTTTTCCAAGTTTCGCTTGTTGTTTTGCACTTCCGGTTACGATATAGCTTTCCTTCGCGCCATTTCTCTCGGAAAGCTCTCGTAACAGAAAGTGTACGATTCGAATCCGGCTTGCCAACGAAAAAAAAAAACATCGAGACTTTGAGCAAGTTTAACAGTTTTGTGATTGATCAACGACTTTTACCAAAGGTGATACTATATTGTGTAAAGTTATATAAGCAATAAATGAGTCATACATTTGACCCATTTACCAGTAACCAATAATATTAGTTCCGATTTTATTGTGGCATACCTTTTATGTTTTATGATCTCCATGCACGTATCTTTCTGGCCGCCTCGCATCGCGGCTTCAAGGCAGCCTTTACCAAATGGCGATTCGTCGGCATCAATTTTTGCACCCCTGTTCAAAAGTGTCCTTACAACATTTGAGTTGCCATGGAATGACGCAACAAGCAGCGCTGTCGCCTACACGGGTAGAGAAATTATAAGATAAATGTCAAATACTATCGACATAGGTGTATTAATGTAGGTTGGTGGGCAACGTTCTTGCTACCGCTCAGCCCCTAGAGACCTGTTGAAAAGCTGAATAATGGGTGTCCGTACGACAATAGATCACGTGTCATTCTTTTGAGAATATTATTATTTGTTTGAGTTGTGTCCATATTCATGTGTATTCTCATCCATAACCGTTAAACAAAGAAACTTGTTCAAAAAAAGCGTATGTCACGTGGTCTAAGATTGAAAAATATTAAGCCCAAGGTAAATAGGTCTATGATGTTAGTTTTGTTTGTCTTGGTCTTCAGAGCTTTTTCGTCGAACAATTCAGTCGTTTTACATAAGAAAAGATTCAATAAGCTTGAAGCGAGATGACGTTTTACCCCCGACTCTATACCATAATAGTTTCTAAACTTCTTTCATATTAAAATTTGTGATTCCTTAGAAAATACAGGAACAATAGTCATAATTAAAGAACAAAAGCAGTGTGAAAAGGATTATGGTCTAGAGACGGGGGTAAAACGTCATCTCGCTTCAGGCTTATTCCCAAGAGCAGAGGGATTTTATTGTTCTGCCATCTAGCCACAGGAAGCCCAAGCAGTATTATGGGATTGGCATGTGACGATGCAAAACCTTAATTCTCTATTATTGTCCTGGAACAAGACTTCAAGATAAAGACTCATCTAGGAAGAGAAGGACAATTAAGAGACAAGAGACCGATGCTCACCCGATTCTTACTGAGCGATTCAAGATTAGCTCCATGATTTAGTAGAAGTTCCACAATGTCCACAGAATTTTCTCGAGAAACAGCTAACAGTGGGCTAAGACGATCATCATCCCTGTACATAAAATATAAATATAAGAGGTCCCCAAAGAAGTATCGGTATGTAGAACGATCTTATACGTATTATTCTTATCCTAATATGTAATATAATAAACCCAACACCACCCCCTAAGTCTGCTAAGCTTGATAGGCTGCTATTAGTAGACGTCATTTCCGGTTCAATTTGTACCATGGTTGATTATGAGGTCATCCTGTTGGTTGATGCCAGGCAACAGAATACTCTCTGGTTGGTATCACATGACGGGCAGTGTTTGTCCTTCACGGAAGGTTACTAGTACTCTCTGGTTGGCAGGACATGACGGGCAGTGTTTGTCCTTCACTGAAGGTTACTAATACTCTCTGGTTGGTAGCACATGATGGGCAGTGTTTGTCCTTCACGGAAGGTTACTAGTACTCTCTGGTTGGCAGGACATGACGGGCAGTGTCTGTCCTTCACTGAAGGTTACTAATACTCTCTGGTTGGTAGCACATGATGGGCAGTGTTTGTCCTTCACTGAAGGTTACTAATGAGATTCATGGCTTTCACCCAGCTGATTGATACCAAATGACGTATATCTTACCTTATGTTAACGTGGGCACCGTTTTCAATCAAGAAGCTAACTATCTCAGTGTGGTTTTCCAGCGCAGCATAATAAAGAGGTGTACGGAGCCTGAAATCTGTGGCGTGGATAGACTCCGGGTTGATGTCAAATAAAGCTTTGAAACATTCCAGGTCACCAGCCCTAATAAAAGTAAAAAGTATTTACTGACAGGAAAAGTTACTCAAATGTCTTATATCCCAACACTGTGATTGGGTAGTTAGTTTTATTTGTGCCTTTGATTGGCTGATATTGTTAGCCACTTGAAGTTAAGGTACTTCCTAATCCTTCCAAAGTTAAGGTGACAGTGCTTCCACGGGAATAATTTTCCGCGAGCCCACTGCTTAACTCGTTCTGAACAAACAAACTGTTTCTCGAATAAGAGTCTTTTAAAATGGACCCAGTAACAAGATGAGTGGGGGCTGGTACTTACTCCGCTGCGAGGTGTATTGGCAGCTTGTCTTCGTCATCGCTAAGATTGGAATCAGCTCCCGAGTCCAGTAACTTGAGAATCATCTTATTATGAAAAAAAAAATTTTTTTCAACGTATTGGCGCCGTGTTTGTTTGCGACAATACTATTTTGAATCATGAAGTTGCACTGCAAGAATTCACGGTTCCGACTCGCCTTAGTTACCGTTGCCATGTCCCACAAGCTCAACAAATTAGCTAGAATATTCCAGAATTTAAAAATCTAATGGCGGAAAATTGATGGTTAATTGTTTCTATCGTTTACTGTCCTTTGAGAATAAGAGAAAATTGCGTCGTAATCCTTGTATAGTTGATTGTTGGACAAGACTTCAATTCTACTGGGAAACTGTTGCAGCAGCATTGGTTCGCTTGTCTGAGTCGTAACCATGAATTGCCTGTGTATTCATACCTTAAGGTTGCCATTGAGAGCGGCATAGTGTAGGGGCGTGTTACACTCCTTATCACGACTGTTGATAAGAGCAAGACAATCCTGTACGAAAAAATAAACCAAGAAGATGATACGGTAACTACAGCTAAGCAGCCTGCTTTTCTGTTGTGGCTGTTTCAGAATCATCGCACGATGATTTAATCAATGAATTTAATCCTGATTTTGGCTTTTAGAAATAAGGTTGTGAATCAAGAGGTTCAATCGAATGCCTCTTTAAGACAATCGTTGAAATGGTTAATCCGCTTGTTAAGAATGCTAAGAAATTTAGAAGAAATAATATGGGCCCAAGTCCTGAGCCTTGTGGGAGACCACAAGATACAGGAAGTATATCTGACTTGGCTCATTAAAGTAAGAAAAACTGCCTTTCTTTATTGAAATGCGATGTAAACCAGCTTTCCACTCACTTTCAACAATATATCCAGTGTCCCTTCATTGTCACTCCAAACTGCTACATGTAGACATGTTCTTTGATATGAGTCCCGAACAAACACCGATGAGCCTCTCCTGAGAAGTAAGCGGATGGCGTCGGAATTGCCCCTCTTGACGGCACACATGAGAGGGGAGGGTGCGTCCACTTCTGCCTCCAGACTGGCACCCTAGATGGTAAAGATAAGGAGACTACTGAATTAGATGGAACGAGGATTGCAAGGCAAGTACATTCAAGGCAAAAGCATTTAATTGACGTCTGTCAAACCGTCTTGTTTGTTTTTGCAATACATTCATCGTGGTTTCGTGAACGCGCAAACTAAAAGTTTCCATGTCATGTGTGTTCGGAATGGTTTAATAGATGTCGTGTAAATGTCGTATGAAATGACTGATTCTGTACCGTGTCAGAAGTTTTAAGTATTCTCGATTTATCTTACCTCATTGATCAAGTATTCGATAATTTCCACGTTGCCGTTCAGACAAGCTCTAAATAATAGATTAAAAAATACGTTCCTTTGTGATATGTATTTCATTATCATTGATATCGATGAAATTGGGGCAAGGAAACGTTCCTCTCGGCCGAATGGCACGGCTTTATGCAATAGATTTAAGCCGTGATTATATTTTCACGAAGGTGAAGTTTGTTGAACATTTTCATTGACCTGGAGTGTTGAATTCGAGTTGAACGTGTTGGATATTGGGAACGAATTACGTAAAATGATTACCTGAGAATCGGAGTCATCCCTTCGATGTCCTCGGCTTCCAGCGACGCGCCACTGGATACTATGCTTTTCACGAGCTCCATGTTTCCAAGGATACAGGCTGTGTGGACGGGAGGAGTTGTATCGTCCTGTAAAAATGACAACGTGAAACTCTTCATAATCATCTTTTATTTATGCACGCATGCGCACGAACGGTAACACTAGCTAACTGGCTGAGACACGGCGCCCTCGATGGAACTTTTTCTAATTTTCATAAAATACCGCTGCGTTCCTTGACTATAGTTTCATATAATCAGGGTTAGCCTAGAATCAGTGTCTAAATATTTAATCAAAGTCTAAAAAATTTAAACACTTTGAAATTCCACGGAACTTCACTGGAGCACATGAATATTTTGCACAAAGTTGAGGCTAACCAAATGATTTGTAGTCAAGAACAACAGCGGTAAGGTTTTCACGAGTTCAAAAAAAGGTCTATTTGCGTGACACTTACGCAAGAGCTACGTGAAACGTGTGTCATTTGTAGTCATTACTTAGGACAATCTACTAGAATAGAAAGAGTGCATCTTCTGCTTACCAAGTTAGCCGATGTACTTGCTTTAAACTCGATACAAACCTTTGCTGCCTAGAGAATAAGAAAAGGTGTCAGATATTTTTCTTTTTTGCATTCTGGACTTCTGTTTTCATAATTAGCAGTTATAGCTCGCTATATTTGGTTTTTCGAGCTTTATTCGTATTTTGATAATTATTTTGTTATGCGGAGGTGGGGGGGGGGGGGGGGGGGAGCTTTCTTCCGGAATTACCTACAATAATGCGTGGCGCAGCTTCGTACATCCAACCAGCTAAGGCAACGAATCGAAATAAGGTTCCGCACTGACTATTAACTGACAAGCCGCGTGTTCACATGGAAACATAAAAGCGTTTTCTCATGTATGAGTCGCTGGTCAGTCGCTAGTCGGTGTAGAACAATAGTTATTCAAGTGGTTGCCATATTTTGGTTAGGGTGTATATCCAACTGTAATTTGGAAAACGAAGGGTCGCATGCAAGGAATTGGAAGGAAATGCAAATGTGGTTCTACCTCTACGTTTGATCTTCTTGTGGCTAACTGCAGACACGAGCCTGTTCCATTGCTCCCGAGAACATACTCCATCGATATGGCTTTCCCAATGACTGCAATAAAAAACTTTCATCAAAAACGTTTTCACTTTAAACAATGAAAATGAGGGGTTTCCTTTATGGTCTCTTGCTCTGAACCAAAATTATCACTCACTCCATGCGAGGCGGTTATTGAGTGAAGACATGAGTTCGGTGAAATGACAGCGACTGCCTTTATGCTAAGAGAAGATTTAGTTTAATTTTAGCGATAAAATTGTTTAGCATTTTTTGTAGTGATGTGATAAGGCATTGCATTGACGGACAATGAATGAGGTTTTTTCTACACAGGTTGGATTCCCGGACTCGGAATCGTATGTAAGTACAATTAATTAGAGATTTTTAATTGTTGGTTCTCTTCTGTACTTCGATGGCTTTTATTAGCAATTGCTGATCGAAACCTGCCCAGACCTGATCGAAATATGCCCAGACTCTATCGAAATATGCTCAGACCTGATCGAAAGCTGCTCAGACCTGATCGAAATAAGCCCAGACCTGATCGAAACCTGCTAAAACCTTATTAAGACCTGCTCAAACCTGATTGAAGCAAAGCCTTGAGGGTGGCTGCGTGGCCTTCACGAGCGGCTATGTGTGTGGGCATGTTACCGTCATGGTCCTGGATGGTAACGTCTGCTCCATGATCCACCTGTACAAGACAACCAAGAGAAAAAATTTGGTTTCTTGAAATACCTAGGGTATTTTGATGTTTATGACAGCCATGTTGGATGAGCAATAATTACAATATTTCTTTTACCTTGGGTATTTTAATATGTATGGAATTAACCATGGGTACATACATAACCCAACCCAGACGTACTTACCAATACTTTGATAATTTTTTCTCGTCCTCTAGATGCTGCGATGTGCAGAGGTGTGAACCCGATTTTGTCGATTGCATTTGGGTCGACCTTCCCAACAAGTAATAATTCCTATATTTTTATGGATAAAGATCAGGGTAAAAATGACGTTGTCAGAATCAAGGCTGGTGTAGGGGTATAGTACACACTAGGGTCTCTGGTTTGATTCTAGGACTCGACTTTAAATGTGAGTAACTTTTGTTAGGTCTCTCTCTTCAGTCGAGGATTTTTCTTCAGTTTTCTTCATTCCTTAAAACCTACTACAATCAAAATCAATTCTGCACTGAATCAAACTTCGATCTGTGAATCTTTAGCCACGCCCTGGCTTTGATTAGCCCAGAGTTTGTTACAGGGTATCGATAAAATTTAAGTGTCTATGACTTCATTTTTATTTTTGGTCATCCAAATTTGATGAGCCAATCAGAGTCAATATCAAAAACATTTACCTCAACGATCTTGGGGCTTCCTCTTGCGGCTGCGCAGTGAATAGCCCGCTGATCAACCCCCTCCTCAACGTGGCCTTTGGGAACACTGGTAAGGAGTACGCGCACAACTTCTGGAGAATTGAACCAACACGCTATCTGAAGTGGTGTGAGTTTTCTCGTATCATACAGGTTAAACTGGCTTGGATCTGTGAGATAAAACAAAACAAAAATAATTAGGAAATACAGCACTAATTACCTATTTAGACGTCACTATGTGACGTCACAGAAGTCACAAATACCTGCACCATGGTCCAACAAGAGCAATGCGATGTCAGCGTGATTATACTTGGCCGCGTAGTGAAGAGGACTGAAGCCACAAGAGTCTATTTTATTGACGTCACGTGATCCATCGGAAAGGAGAACCTGCACGGCGTCATACATACCATCTCTACATGTCTAAAGTAATAAATACAATAATATTATTAACTGGGCTTCCTGTGGTAAAGCCATCTGTTGCAGGTTTCATATCTGAGCCCCGACAACTACAAACAAGGCTGGATACTGAAGATTAACATTATGAATATAGTAATGATGAAAAGGTAAATTATACACCGTGAAAAGATGAAAAAACTTACTGACGTTTCGGACGCTAGTCCTTCGTCGGAGTAAAAGAATATATGTAGTTGTACGATACCACTTAGCTTGACGAATATCTAATGCAGCCCAATTGTGACCGAATGAATAAATCACTGGGAAATGGAGATAATTGTGGCATCGTTTTCACAGTTGTTCGGTTTCGACCCTGTCCACTATCCACGATATGAAAACTCGGCAATGGCAGTGGAAAGATTGGCCGAATTGTATCTTCAAAAAGTGGGTCTTAGCAGGTAGAGGGCAAAGTGAACTGGAAAAAAACGTTATGTCAGACGATTAAAAATGTACGTCTTTTTATATCGCAAAAGAAATTGGTAAGCCAGTTCAGTTAAGCAACTGAAGCAAACCAGGTGTAGCTACTCTTCCAAACAAGAGATCTATGATATTTAAGTATATTTTTAAATGAAAACTATTTGTATACCAACAACGGACATTTTCTAGTTATCTTTCGTTATTTATATCAGCCAACATGGCGTCATCGCCTGGCTTACTTTTTGATTTCATTCTTCGGAATGATCACAGAACATCTATTGATCTTACGGCGTCATTTGTATTCCAACAACGGACATTTTCTAGTTATCTTTCGTTATATTTCGTTATATAAATTTCGGGATTAATGAACGCTTTATTTTCAACTAACCTTTTCTTTTTGTCTTTTGATTGTTTGTTTTTGTTTCCTTGCCTACCTTGCTCTCATTGGTTTCTTTTGTCTTATTCTATCATATATACACTCCTTTCTACCACTTCTTTCTCTTTACTCCGACGAAGGACTAGCGTCCGAAACGTCAGTAAGTTTTTTCATCTTTTCACGGTGTATAATTTACCTTTTCATCATTACTGTTTCATTAGAAACACCGACGCAGCTCACACTAGTTTTAGCTAGTTATACCTTTTCGTTATTTATATCAGCCAACATGGCGTCATCGCCTGGCTTACTTTTTGATTTTCTTCGGAATGATCACAGAACATCTATTGATCTTACGGCGCCATTTGTATTCCATGGGAATAAAACCCTTTTTTAAATCCCGCTACACAGGACCGAAAAATCTATTGTTCCAGTAACACGTTGTCATGACTACCGCGTAACGGAAAGGGGTAGATATTGAGAATGTAAGAGAATATGAAGTATTCTGTTGTGCGAAAGTCATATATGAATCACATGTACGCTCAACGGTCACTTTTTCAGTGCTTCTATTGTATTGAAAATGTATTGAAGAGGCGAAAGAATGGAGAGATTTGTTTACTAAAAGATCACGTAACGTTCAAAATCCGATGTTTATTCCAACCAAGTATTGAACTTAATTAATTAAATTTTAATTGTCATCTCACCTTGACCTCACTATCGCCTTAGTGTGGGCTCATAAAAATAGCATTGTTGACGCTTTGGTCAAGCTGAGTTTTTCCTAAGGATATGCGTTAAATTTTCCCACTTCAAACCGAACAAAGAAATCTTTCTTTTTAACAGAGTTAAAAATAGAGTTCCCCTCTATAATGATATGACAAGAAGAAGCTGCAAAAGTTCTCGCTAAACACTTGAAAATACTTCAAGCTCTTGAATATGAGTTTTCCGACATTTTTGACAAGTTTGTGTCAATGTCAGTTGTCGCTTAAAAATGAATTCAATTTAAAAAATCTGTATGAATTGCACATGACATGCTTCTTTTGCTAATGTTAATTTTTGAGTTCAAGATTGAAGACTATTAATTAATCCAAACACTCATTCCAACTTTTATTTGTTTACCATCAGTAATAAATCTCACATCCTATTTCTAGGAGATATGTGAGTCATTAGGAAAAATCTTTTTATCACCTTGTAGGTTATTGAGTTCGTTTCCTCTCACGATTGCATTTACTACTGAACGCTTAATGAGATCCTTAATAAGATCCTTTTTACAACAATGATAAGGAAATATCTGAAAGATAATTTCTGTCATTCGTTAGGCAGTAATTGATAGCATATTTAAAAACACTTTTTATCTTAATGGTAAGCGAGAGATAAGAAAAAGTAAATTCCTTAGAAATCCTTCATTCTATACTGCAAACTGCTACTTCATTATTCAATGGTTCGAAAGGATTTCACGTAAATATTACATATTAGTAAAGAAAAAACTATCGAAAATATGAATGAAGTAAAGCTTTTTGACCACGATTAAGTATTTTGATCTAAAACTTGGAAATTTCGTAGATACAGGTTTCAAACATCGGTACTGTTTTTTTTTCATGAAGGCGTTGCTTTCACATGTATGTCACTGTATAATTAATTTACTCTAAGAAGTCCTTTTTGAACTGTGTACAAAGAAGAAGCCTTACCCTTTGACTGGTTTACTTTTGTTAGTGTTTTTGTTAAATCTGGAAGCTAAATATAAAATTACCATAGTTCAAAGTTTAGTTTAGATTATATTAAAGAAATACCAAACATTCTTCCATTTTGAATTGACCGAAGATTTCTGGTAGCTTTCAAAATCATTTATAGTAACTGTTGCACTAGCTTTTCCTAGCCTTGTTTGTGAACGTCTGGGACATACATTTATTCTTAGGGTTTAATTAATTTCGCAAAAAAAAGTCTAACTCTGGATTTTCAATTAGAAATATATAAGTGTGAATTAATCACGTCAATAATTATTCCAAATACAAGAGAATTTTCTATGGATTCTAGGGAACGAATGACACGCGAATGAATAGAAACCACAGATGAAAGAGGTTTCTGTAAAGTTCTAATATCGAAGAGCAACAAATGGCGAACATATTTCAGTTATTAACGTATTAATTAAGAATATTATTACTACCTGATGGAGATTGATTTGATCCTCGATAAAATTTCGTTCTACCCTCCTGCATATTCTTTTTTTGAGCTGTAAAGATGTTGGCTCGGGTCCAACCGAGAATCTCTGTTTATGCGACTTCTGTGGAGAAAAAGTAACATTAGATGGAGAAACTGAACTTGGGAGTCCTTGCATTTGGCAAGATTTTCCAACTTCACCGATAAGGCGAGTTAGACTAGACTGACTCATTTGTATAACGAGTTAGCTTTTTTTCTAATGTGGAAGACAAACTATAGAGCTATACGTAAGACTGAATGATTTTCGTGCTTCCTACATTATGTAAACATAAATGTGAGACTTTCACGTTCTATTTGATTACCAAGGCTACACTTTGAGCATTCATAAATATTCACAAAGGTAATCTTTCAATGACAAGCTATGATTATCAAAAAAAAAACATCTGGAAAAAAGCTCTTTCTTTACCTTCATTAGTCGTTGAAGCTGAAAATTAATTGAAAACCCCTTGTTTTGTTCCGGTCGAATCGGCCGAAAAAAATTTACCCCGAAAAAAATCCATCCATCGTAAGTTACGAAGTTGCTGTTAAAATTAGCAAGAAGCATTAAATGAACTAAGGCAATTGCAATAAGTCAATCACTTTTTCGCCAACTGCAAATAATAATTTCTATAGCCCAGCGGGGTGAAATACGTCAAGCAACATTGAGTTTATGTCTGACACATAAACGGCTTTTTTTCGATTTTGTCTCAGAAACCTTTAATTTGTTTGAATTGGACTCCTCTTCTACTTCCAAAGTAAAGTGGGTCTTTTTAAGAATATTTCTTGTTGTATTTTGGACCTTTTTAATCATTTTCAGTATTTTACATTTTATTGCGCTTAGATAAGATTCCCTATGTGCTCTTCCAAAAAGGCAGTAACGCAATGCTCAACCAACTTTTTTTCAATTTAATAATTTAATTAGTTGATTACGTGATAGAAAATGGCGCCAGTTAAATTGGCTTTTTTTGACTTTTTTCTTTCATATTTTGGGAAAATAATCGCACAGTTTTGTGCATTTATGGAAAATCGCGAAAGATAATTTCGAGCTGTACATAATCAGTGACGATGCATTACTGAAGCTAAGAAGTTGATTAACGCTTTAGTTTATTGCCTGAGATTATATAGTTCAGTCAAGAAAACAATGATTTTGTTAGCAGCAGTCGTTTTTAACTATATTCGAATTAATACATAGGTACATTGTATAATATACTTCCTTAAAGCTTCTGTGACTATCAGATATCAATGAAACAAAAAAGCAAAATATCATATAATGGAGATAATAATACTAAAGGGAAGTAGACTTTAGAGTGCAAACAATTAATCCGTGAAACACTAATTACTATATAGTACAAAATAGTGCAAGTTAAACAATAGAAAACAATGGAATTTGCATGAAATTGTGCTATTTAGTATTACTAAAGTTTCACAGTTATATTGTTTGCACTCTAATGGAAGCTTAATTAAGACATACTAAGTTACATAAGTTTATTATTTTTGAAACAAAAAATGCTTTGTCTAAAACTAGCAGAAAGGACATTGAAAAATACTCAGTAGGTTTTGCATTCAAGAAGAATGGTGCTTCTAAAGTGACATCATGAGTCAAGATCACCACAAGTAATGTTCAATAGCCAGGAGCTATCTGTGTCTTCTGGTGCATCTTTTAGGACTCAGTTGCATCACATTATGTTCAAGATTAGAGAATACTTTGGTAAGGCTTATGTCAAACATCAAACTTCACATTAGTCCAACCTAATGACATCAAAGAAGACTGTCTTGTTATCCATTGTTTCAATTACAGTAGGTTTGGTTCATGAGAAGTGTGGGAAAGGGAGCAAAATTCTTGGGCTTAAATTAACTTTTCTTCTCCTATTCTTCCAAAACTAAATGAAAATTTGGCCAGGACTCTCCAGCTAGATCATGATCTTCTGCATTTATTTCAAAACTCAATCATTGAAAACTTCATGTTCAAGCATCTTGGTCTACCATCATTCAAATTTACAGTGGCCTTAGTTACAAATTGTGTAATTGCCAAACTTCACTAAAAACCCAGGTAGCTAAAAGTTGTGGAGATCTAAGAATCCCAGTAAGAAAATATATCATTCAAGTTATGCTTGCATAGCTGGTCCATCCTTTTTAGCCTCCAAAGTGACCCCCGAGGCAGCGAACCCTGTTCCCCCTCTCTGCATAGGAATGATATCCTTCTCTTTAAGTTTAACCCCCGTAAAAGGGCATAACATGTCTTTTTTGATAAGCCTTTCTACACAGTCCATCGTCACAACATTTCCTGTATTCCTGAGTACAGCACATGGTACGGAATTTCCAAGAGTATCTCCTGTGACTGAACACTTGTAGCGCTCCGACTTCGCAACCAAGGGTTTGTCATCTTTGTCGATCAAGGTAAAGTTGACAGGAATCAAATCCTTGACTCTTAAAGGCTTTTTTGACATAGGACAATAGGTTTTGGAGTCTGGCTTTTTAATTAGTGTAGGTTTGGCTTCTGGGGTGAGGGATGGAATCCAGAAACTTGGTAGGCTTTTGTCATTTGCTGAATTTTGTACTGAAAAAAAATCAAAAGCTCTGTTACACTTGAGAAAACTCCCTTTTACAGCTCCATTAAGTGACCTTGAATAATAGTTCGAAGTCGGAGTTGCTGCACACAGCAAAATGGATTACTATAGTTTATCATATGTGGCAATTCCAACCTCGACTTGGAACTATTATTTGTGGTCAATGAATAGCGCTGTAAAAAGAATTGATTAAGTTTAAAATTTTTCTCCTACACACTACAGACCATGTTTTTATTTTCTTTGAGTATGGATTTGTGTTTAAGTAAAATACATATTTATGACATCAGTAAACAAAGAAATGATTCTCAAGGACATATGACATGTAGTCTGATTACATCTGTAAGTATGTAGTAGACACAGTAAACATTATTTCCAGACTATCAGTTCATTTGTAGAGGTCTTAAAAATACATTTTGCTAAAGTTTTTAAGTCTTCCTTGTAAGGAGTAGATTTAAGAACTTGCAAGTTGGTCGACATATATACACATTATCAAACCCTCCTCCCCACCCCACCCCTCCTAAATTGCCTTATTCTTGTTGGGTGATAGTTGCATATAACATTCATAAATGTCGACATTTCAGAAAACTAACCTTTAGATGTCGATGGCTGAGGTTCATCAACTGTCGCAGTTTGTTTAGCAGCCTTGAATACTGTACTCGGTTTTGTTAGTATTCGTTTCTCCATGTTCATAAATGATTCTAACTTCACTCTTTCTTCCTCTGATGTCTTCCCTGAGTCTTCTGCCTGTATTTTCTTCATTTGTTTCTCAAATTCCTTTGTCTTCTTTGCTATCTGTGTCTTCTGGTGCAGTAAAAATTCAAGGATCGCCTGTTTATCGTATAAATAACCATCAGGAGTAATTACTGGATCGCGACAAGGTTGTAGGGTCAGTGAACAACAATCGAAATCTTTCACAGAGTCTTTCCCCAAACGAATCTTTTCACTGCCGTACCCTGAAGACTTAGTGTCCTTCTTTTTCTCGTGGTAGGAATATACTGTGCTGGCAGTAGCGTTCTTTCCGTGGCGAGTCATTTTAGAAGCAACTTTTTTAAAAAACCTCCAAGAAAACAAGATGGCTCCAAAGCTTTTGAAGACCCAGGCCACCACGCTTTTGTTCATCCTTACCCTGGGATCCCCCCTTAAACTTCATCGATCTGAGATAACGCTAAAAATATCTATTCTATATAATAAATATATTTTTTATTTTACATTTGAATTAGACTTAAGATTAGTCGATAAATGTATTTCTCCTGAATTGATTTATATTATAATAGAGTTTCAAATCATTCCTTTTGTTCATTCTAGCTAACTTGATCTACGCTCCCCTCCCTAGCGACTATCTCAGTGCGAAACAAGATGGCGTCTCGTAGGCTTTTCCAAATTTCTCGAGGTATTCTTGGATTACGAACTGCATCTTTGGCTCAACCTCAATGTGCTCGTGCTTTTTGCTCAGGTAAGGCATCATCCATTGCTCCAACGAAAGTTTTTTCAACGATTTTCTTTATTTTTTCTGCACTATTTTTTTACTTATTGCACACGTGGCAAAAGTTAAAGAAAACTGAGCCTTAAGCTTACATACATACATGTAAGCTTATTACAATTTTGCATGATATCCTTGTGTACATATACAGCAATTTCTTAAAATAATATTTAATTCCCCTTCATTTTACAGCCCAGAAGCCATTCGAACACATAATAACCGAAGTTCGAGGCGATAAAAAGAATGTAGGGTTCATCCAACTGAACAGACCTAAAGCACTGAATGCTCTCTGTGATGCCCTCATGTTTGAATTGAGCGATGCGTTGGACGCTTTTGAGAAGGATGAGAATATTGGAGCTGTCTTGCTGACTGGTAATGAAAAGGCTTTTGCCGGTGAGTTATTTTGAAACGTTTAAGTTTCTTGGCCACATTTTTTAGCAAATTTAATATGCATATGGCCCTCCACCCTCACCAGGCAATTGCAATTTCTAAGCAGCTTACATTCAAACATTGTCATGAATAAGTCATAAAACAGTGATAGGTAAGACAGGGGATCGGGAAGGAAGTGGTTCAGTGGAGATGGCTAGAAGTGAACCAGTCTATTTCCCATTTCCTTTCCATTTCAGTTTCCCATTAGTTTGGTATAAAGACTATTTGCCATTCTGAGGTTGAGAAAAAACTTGGTCAAATTGGCAATGAAGTGCATGTTAAAACTGTTTTAGGGTACAATAGATGCCATCTTGGAAATATTACCGGTAAAACAGTCCCACAATGCACTGCAATGCCAATTTTACATAGTTTTTTCAACAACCTTGGATTGACTAATAGAAACCAGCAACCAAAACTTAAAAGTTTCATGGGTGCTCCAAGTATGTGCAGAGAGCAAAATTAATTCTAAGATCATGAATTTCTTTCCACAGCTGGTGCAGATATCAAAGAGATGCAGACATTGACATACCAGAAGTGTCTGTCTGGTGACTTTCTTGGACACTGGACAAGGGTGGCAAAATGTCACAAACCAGTTATTGCAGCTGTTAATGGCTATGCTGTGAGTTTCCTGTCTGCTAGTTGTGAAAATTTAATCTTATGCACTAATTATTTTATATCAATATAATCACTGTAGTTAGGCGGAGGATGTGAGCTTGCTATGATGTGCGACATAATCTATGCTGGCGAGAAGGCCAAGTTTGGACAACCAGAAATCCTACTTGGTACAATTCCAGGTAATGCTCAATACTTTGTCTATATCATACATCATTGTAAATATAGAACAGGATCAAGATTCTCTTGTGTATATACATACTAAATCACCATCCCATTGTCCACTTTGCAGGTGATGTTCGGGGAATCCTCAAATGTAACCAAACATCAATTATTTTAATAAGTAACAACATGCAGTGGCAGAATTGAGGGTGAATTGAAGTGCCCTTGTCCCCTCACTTCCTCCTTTTATGAGGGGTTCTGCCTTTGCTTTATGCTATTTTAAAAATCATTATGTATATGATGGTATCTTATCAAAACAGCCTCGAGTCCCCTTTTGGAATTGACTTTAACTTCATGTGTATCACTCAAGTTTGATAGGAATGAGTGGAACGATACATAGAATAAAATTATTATTTGCCACATCTGACACCATTTTGTTGTGTGCTTTACTGCAATTTTCATAAACATGTAAACTCTGTCTCCAAGTTGCACCCTGAAAATTTTTTTCGCTGCTGTCAGTCAAAAATATGAAAGGTACTGACTGATTAGGTTTGATTGACAGCAGCAAAAAAAAAACAAATTTCAGGTACAGAGCTTGCATGCTTATGAAAATTGCAGTAATACAGTTTCTGTCCATCCTAGGTGCTGGAGGTACTCAGAGACTTGCAAAGGCTGTAGGGAAATCTCTTGCCATGGAAATGGTTCTAACTGGAAACCCTATTGATGCAAATAGAGCCCTTCGATCAGGTTAGCTGCTATTTAGTTGATTTTAAATTTAAGGAATCAAACAAAAACAAAACAAAAAAAAATACACCATGAATAATTTTCAGATTTTTTTCCTTCTGACATTCTGGCTAATTTTATGAAGTGTATGGTAATATTTTTATCAGAAAATCAAAGATCATTCTCTTTTTAAAATTTTTTTCGCAGGACTTGTGAGTGCAGTGTTCCCTGTTGATGAACTTGTAGACAAGGCACAAAAGACAGCAGAAAAGATAGCTGGATTGTCAAAACTCAGTGTTGGAATTGCAAAAGAAACTATTAACGCAGGTAAGGAAGACAGCTTAACATTAAGATAATATTAAGCTGTTGGGCTTCCTGTGGAAAGGTTCTTGGCTTGACTCACATTGACCTGTGGGATTCCTGTTCTTGTTTTGTCAGGTTATGAGATTCCTCTTCAAGAAGGATTACATTTTGAAAAGAGAATGTTCCATTCAACATTTTCATTGGTAAGTGTTAGATTTATTTAGAACCAAAGAAAACTTCTGAGATTTATATTTATTATCGTGGTTGATATTTTGTGTTCCCCTCCATTTTCCACACAGGATGACAGAAAAGAAGGAATGTCAGCATTTGTGGAGAAAAGAAAGGCCAAATTCACTGATAACTAAATGGCAGTTCCTACAGGAAATTAATATAAAGAAAACAATAAAACCAGTTGTAGACCTTAGCGAACAGGTTATTTAGGCTTTTTTCATAAACATTGCATGATATATTGCATGATATTGCAGGAGTTTTAAGTCTAAATTCGATTAACACAGGAGTAAATCGTATGAAGTGTTATCTCGTAAAATGACTGAAAAACACAATTGGGCATGACAATGTCATGACAAACTGTTGATTCACTCTTATTTTTGAATAAAAAATCTATGTGGATTGATCTTATTTACCATACGTAGAATGGATAATATTATTTATCATGGAATATAAATAGTACATTTATTGTTCTTTTATATTCACTGACAGATTTATTATTAGTATAGGAAATCACACCATCTCACATACAATGCTGAATTTAAAGGTACAAGTGGTGCTTTGAAAATTTTCAAAATTGGACGAGCCTTTAGGCAAGTCCGATTTGAAACTTTTAAAACATCACCAGTATCTATAAATTCCAAATTAGATGAGAAGATCGTGCAAATTTTTGTTTATGATACACTCAACAAAATTGAGCAACTGAATTGGGATTTAATTGCACTCCTCTTGTCCAATCAGAATCAAGTAATTATGTTGAGCGTAATAGTATAATAGTTATCACTTTGCATACAAAGCTTCCATTACACTGAGTATCGTTAATGGATGAATTACTTGAAATACTTGAAGGGTTCAAAGACAAATAAGCTGGAATCAGAATCAACTTGCCTCTTAACTCTAAATTTTCTGTTGTGCTTAGAAGCTTTCTGTGTGCATCTGTGATTCAATGAATGCAAGCTAAAGTGTCAACCAATTCTTAAATTTGGAATTTAGTGGTGTACCTCTTGAAACAAAGTTCAATTAAAGATTCAACCATTTCCAAGAGAGTTAAAAGTGAAAGCAATTGCATCCATGTTTGTAGTATTGACAATTAATACTGTTGAGTAAACTTTCGTAAGATACCACCAACATGGCTGTGGTAAAACGCAAGATGCCAGCTGCCAAGCTGCCAAGCCAGCTATTGGTCTTCTTTCAAATTTCCATAAACATTTGACTACCAAAAAAATGTGAAAAGGCTGATAAACTGGTCGAAAGGGCATCTGGGATGCTGTTCTCGTGTCTCATCTCATGGCAGCAATGACATAACTTGCAAATAAAGAATTGCAGAATGAAAAAAGTTGCAACTATACTCTACAAGAAACTTAAATTAAGGTAAATATGGAATATTTCTAGACAAAGGACGAGGCTGACTACTATCCCACATGGTTTAACATTACATTGATTGTAACTGATTTGCATGTTAGGTTATTCAAGGAAGGTCTCATAAAGATGGGAAAGAGGTAACTTCTCCAGCTTCCACTGACGTTGTTCCATCTGTTTCATAGGTGGCTCTGTATTTTAATCGGATTGTTTCCTGGAAAAAAAAGGACACTATTTTTTAGAACTGCTGGTATCCCAGCCACTTATAGCACAAATTTGATAGGAAATATAGGCTGTCCGAGTTCTAAATATAGGGAAATATAGGAACCTTTTCTAAAATATAGGCACTTTGTAGGAACATTTTAGTAATAACAAATTGTTAAGACCTTGTTTTAAGAGAGTAACACTTCATAGCCAGTGGCTAACAATCTTGTGGCCCTCACTCCATGATTGAATTGGAATTAGGTGACATTTTTGGAGGGAGGAAAACTAGAGAACCCAGAGAAAAACCCTAGGAGCACAGAAGAGAACCAACTACATGTAGAAACTCTACTTGCATAAACAGCAAGCGAGAGTCAAACCTGGGTCGCATTGATGACAGACATGTTGTATGAGTAAGTGCATAACATACCTTATTTGGATTGGCTATCAGCATCACTTGGGTTATTGCTGCAGCAGGGAGAATTGGGTTATGAGCTGGGAGATCAGTGCCTGATGGAGGCTGTAACCTGACTCTCATAGCCTGAAAGGAAACATACACTGTAATAAATGCAATCAAGATATATTAGATTTTAGAATTGTCTTGGTTCTTTGCAGTTAGTTGGTAGACTGATTCCATGAGTGGTAGTTTTTGCTTCTTTGTGTGTTGTGCTTTCCAGAATCAACAGAAGTCGAGCAAAAACACCTAATAATGGAATCAGTCTAGTAAACATGGATGGATTGGAGATTGGGGCTCTGCATAAGATTGATTTACTTGTTATACCTGTATCTCAGGGCCGTAAACAAACAGAATACATTGGTTGCAATCCCCCACAATAGCTGAAGTTATGCTGACTCATTCAAAAACATTTTTTCCCAATTGTAGAATTTTCAATATCACTCATCAATTATTTTTTGCTTTGTTATTTTACTTTTCCTCAGTTATTGTATCGATCATTCAAGATCCCATTCCCTTGCAGAACCCTGGTTATGTCCCAGCATCTTGTACTGTAGTATAAATACCAAAAAAAATAATTAAGTTACCCTTGGGACGGCAGCTTGCAAAACAAAGTTACTTATTGCAGTGCTTCGAGTACTCATTATTGAGATAACCACGATGGCCACATCTGTGCGTGAAAGCTTTGCAGTGGTCTGATAAAAACAAATGATAAATTCTTCAGTATTTAAATTTTGCAAAAAAAAAACGAAGAAATTGGTCAGTAAAGACAGCAATAGAGCTTTTCGTATAATATGCCTAACGCCTCTAATTTGTATATCATACCTTTGCAAAATGGAAAACCATCTTGAGTCCATTTTTATCAAGTACTGTTAAGGGTTGATGATCTCCTGAAAATTGCACATCATTGGATAAGCTTGCACAAAATTTTCATAATCATAAGTAATTATAAAATAACTGCTATAATCTTGATTTCTTATTAGTTGAGAGAGCATATGCTTCATAAAACCACAAAGTTCCAAAACTTTAACGGTACACATCCTGCCTTTCTTGACACTATAGTTTTATAACTGCACACAGTACATGCACATGTTTTCTGTTTCTTCAATATTTTATGGTCTTAAGCATCATCAGCAAAAGAGTAATCTCTGCATGTAAAACATTTATATTTATGATAGCTATCAAAGCAATAAACCAAGGGCTTAAAATAACAGCTGATCAGTATTAAACTGGTCACGATTATGAGCCAAATTAGTTTTAGCATAGTTAAACCTCATTTTTGGCTAAAACATATTTCTGGCTAAAGTTACTGGTCAAATTGACCTGCAAGGCAAAGATTTGACTGGACAAGTCCTAGTTTTGCTGGATCCAGGCATTATTTTCAGCTCTGTAAACCAGTTTTCTTTTCTCCCATATTTGGAGGCTTATTGTAAGAGACATTCAATAATTTTTTGTTACCTGGTAAAACAGAATCCAGTGGAATAAACACATTGTCCAATGGCTCTGGTTCTGAGGAGACGCGAGTTATTGGTGTGGCTAAGAGATCTGCTCCAGTGTCTGTGCCCAGAGACAAAAGAGTATCTGTGCTTGAAGAATCATTAATGGCTGGTGTATTTTGTTCCAAGGATCTTTCAGGCGGTTGACATTGATTGACAGCCGAGGATACCGATGATAGTGATAAGAGAGTTTGGTCTGTGCTTTGTGGTAATGGTGACACCGACTGCTTTTGCTTCTGTTGCATCTTTTGATCTTGTAACATATCCAATCCAAGGACATCAAGTGAAGATGTAGGCTTCTTTAGAGCTTCAGGTCCTCTCTTATTGGCAGGTGGTGGACCACGAGGTGGAGCATACCCAGACATTGGTGCTCCTGCCATCGCTCCCAAGGGATGAATTCCTGGATTCATCCCTTGCATAGGTCTTTGACCTCCAGGGCCCACCATTGAAATTCCCATCCCAGGCTGCATACTATAAGATTGGTTCATTAATGGTGTTCTTGTAAATTGTTGACCAGGAGGACTCACTGGATTCATTGGACCAGGAACAGGTGATCCAGGATAACCCATTGGTCTTACCATACTTACATTGTTTGTACCAGCTTGAGTTTGAGCAACAAAACTCTGTGCTGGCTGGGAACTTCCCCAAGATAAAGCTGTAATATCCTGGGTATCAAATATATTTTGTCAATGAGCAACAATATCGTTTAAATTGTTTGAGGGAAGTGTACTGTACATGCACAAACATGATAAGAATGGGACCATGGAGCAAAACTCTTATTTAATTGGGGTATGTGTGGGTGGGTAAGGGCTTACATGTAGGAGGTAGAACATCACCCTAACCTGTTGCAGTACTGATACAATGTACAAACTAAAGCCCCTGTAACCCTTTCCTCCCTATGGTCCCTGTAGGAAAGTGTTGCCAAACTTACTGAGGCAGCTATGGTTGTTGGTTGAGAAGCCATATTGTTTGGTGTATCATGGATACCTAGTGGTTAAAACAGAAGAAACATTTGTTTACTATCTGGAACTCTAGAGTATGGCACATTTGGGCGACAGGTCTACATATTCCGTATATATCAATGCTTACCTAAAGCTTTAAGTTCATCATCAAGCACAGAAGAATTAGTATCAACAACACCATTGTTTTCTTGGTGCTGTCCCAAGTCAATAAGAGATGAAGCACTTGTATCTATTGGCGCTGGAGGAGATGCAGAAGAGGCTGGAGTAGCTGCAGGAGAGGCGGGTGTTGCTGCTGGGGAAGCTGGTGTTGCTTTACCCCCACTTTCTGTCCCAATTTTCCGCCTGTATTCATCTATTGCTTTTGTTAGCTCATCATTCGCTTTCAATATCTCAGCTACAGGTATATTTCAAGAAAGACAATCATTAGAGCTTATTGCAATTTTGAGCCACAAATACAGGTTTATACTAATGGCTAGTTGGGAGAAAATATATCCAGTATTGGCTGTAGTTCTGAAGCCAATAGTATATATTTTCATCCAACACCATTAATATAAACAGGTATATAACAGGTGTCTCGAAGTTTTGTATTGTGTAGTTAAAGAAATTATCCATACCCCTTCCACAAGAGGAAATTCCAATTTCTTTCCTTGCAAACTCTATAATTTTGTTCTTTCTCTGACCCCACCCCTCAGAAATTCCAAGGGAAAGGGGTATGGATAATTTCTGGAAATACAAATTACGATGGTCATGTGGTAATTCTGAGCCAACACAGGTTTATATTGGCAACTCTCTCCCAATCAAACTTATATAGGACAATCATGATACTGGGAGATGTGGATGGATTAACTCACCTAATCCTCCATCCCCTTCTTCTGTTGCCGCACTTGCCAGTCGGAATAATGATGGTCTCATCTTCTCACATGAAGAAAAGAGCTCCTAAATATATAACAAAAAATAATAAAATCGTAAATCCTGGGTTCTGATTTCATAGAAAAGTTGCATGTTACCTAATTTAAGATAAAATAGATCAGGTTATATGAGGATGCCTGTTTGGTTCCAAAGATTATCTATACCCCCCACAAAGGAATTTTTTTAAGACACCCCCCTACTCCCTGGAAATTCCAATTTTCTTCCATACGAACTCTGTAATTTTTGTTCTTTCTCTGACCCCCCTACTCTTTGGAAATTCCAAAGTCCTCTGCGGGGTAGGTATGAATAATTTCTGAAACTACACATGCCATTTACTATGATTTATAGTAACCTGAAACAGTAACCCGCCCTATCTAGATATCCTTCTTCATGTACAATACACTGTAAGTACCATGGTACTGACATATACATACTTTCATCAGTTCTTTGTCCTGTGATGGTGACGAGGGTTGATAATGACTTAACATTTCTGACAGCAGCCGTGCATTGTTAACACTTTGCTCTATATCCATGTTTCGTTTAACTATTTTTTCGGTTTTAATTTCATCCTGAAAATTAATGGCAATGTTTGCTTTACAAACTGATAATCTATGAGCAGTAACATTACCATGACTTGCCATATATATATATATAGCTGTATAGCAAAAATTGGGAATCACCTACTCCTCATGATGGCAAATTAAATGATTTTGTTCATGGGACTGGGAAGCACCTGTAAATGTTTAATAATTAAAGAGTGATTTCCATGTTGGCCTAAATTGATCTCAATCTAAATTTACCTGTCTAACCATTGTCTTGATAAGGCGATTGGCCGCTTGCAAATCTTCAGGGTGCCTACTCTTCAGTAATCTTGCCAAAAGCTTTATAAAAACAAAGAAAATTTAATCAAAGGTCTTTTATAAAATAAGGAAAAATACAAAGAAAAATAAACATGAGAACCTTTCTGTGTCCTATAAAGCTATAATTTACAGTTTATAATACAATTATAAGACTAATAAATTGAATTAGAGTACCTTAGATTTTTCTTCATCATCAAAAATGGTATTCTTTGGATGCTGTATTTCCTATTGAAAAAGATTAATGGAAAAGAGGTTAAAAAAATGATGCAATTTTTTACCTTTAATTTGTATAGTGCAGCTATATTGTATATCTTGCATGGTACTTTGCAAGTTTGAAATGTATAACTTTTTCACTGCTCGTTTTCACATCACCCATAGTGCATTTTGGGCTTGGTATGCAACACACATCAAAACCTTCACAACTTTCTTTAAAATAGATGTAACTATATGTCAGTGGACTATTTCGATGATTCAGCAGTCATCTTGAATCACAAGGCATTGTGGGTAATCCAAGGGACAAATAGACACAGCTCAGTTACAATGATGTTCTTCATTGACATTTACGGTACAAAACAAGACAATTTGACAAGACATTAATTTTAAAAAACGCACAGTTTCACAACTGAGGAGATTTCTCAAATATCCCTGGGTCATCATTTTATTATCTTTGTTTTTTGCCTCCTAGGCGACCCATATTGCTGGATGGCAATTCAAGATGGCTGCCGCATTATTGAAGTAGTCCATTGCGCCATTGAATGAGATGAGATATCTGCAAGATATCTGTTCCTTACCTTGGGATATATAGACTTGTAAGGGTCAACTGGATCACTAGTGATTAATCCTACAGAAAAGAACAGCAAATCACGTGATTTATTCTGACTGAAAGAGTAATTTTGTTTGTAATTTTTAACTAACCCTGATTTTTCAACATCTTGTAAGCATCAAGGATTTTGGTTTCTCGTGGTAAACCCTTTGTCCAGCTGTAGAGTAACTCTATGATACGTGCTTTGACTGAGGCTGGGGTCCACCCACCATCATATTTTGTAGAAAGCAACTTAACAAGTTCATTCAGGAATTTGAATTTTCCAATCTCTTGGTGGAATCTTGAGCCACAGTTTTTGACACAGGCTTCTATAAGCTGAAAGTATAATTTATAATCATATTAGCATCAAATGTAATAAACCTTTGTTACATTAGCTTATTTCACTTTAATTTCCATTTTAAACTAATTAAGAAGAAAAAGAAACGTTGCTAGAGTGCAAACAATTAATCCGTGAAACACTAATTACTATATAGTACAAAATAGTGCTAATTAAACAATAGAAAACAATGGAATTTGCATGAAATTGTGCTATTTAGTATTACTAAAGTTTCACGGACATATTGTTTGCAATCTAATAATAATTATTACAAACAGCTGATACCGTAAATGAATGAAAAATAATTTTATCATCTTATCTGACAAGGATGATTACATTGCATTTATTTTCCAATAGAAAATGAATGGCTAGAGATCACTTAAATTATTAAATACCTGTTTTGTCTTAAAATCAAAACCCACATTGACGTAAGTACACTAAACTAACCCCGTACCAACCTCTAAAGAACATAGCGATTCCCTTTCGTTCACGCTTCGTACTTTCTGTATCAGGTACCGAAGTGCTACTTGAGGCCTTAAGAAGGAAGAAAAGAGTCTTTAAAACGAAATATTTTACACCCGGAACTTCAAAATATACGAGGAGTTTGAAATGTTACCCATCGGTTTCTTTGTTAATTCGGTCCCAGACGGCTACAAAATGGTCCGAAGTGTCGTGGTTTTTAGTTTGATCTGTAGCTCGATCTGTGAAGATTGATAAAAAAATGTTAAAAAAGTGTTAAGATGATCGGAATTGGGAAAAAAGTAGGATAAAAATTACCAATCAAAAGCTCGAGATTCTCCTCCATTTTGGATTTCCTAATCAACATGCGCCGCGGTACTTGATTCAGCGGAATATAGCACCATCACACAGGAAGCCCATAATTAATTTTAAGACCCTTATTGGATTTTTTTTAGTTTTATTAGCTCCAAAATTCAATTAACTTTTTACAAATGTCTGATCTTTAATTTCTAATTTTAGTTTAATAATTTTTTAGTTCGATGTTTTGAAAAAATATAAGGATATAGATTTTGTAATGTATGGGTTACCTGTGCGTTATTCCAACAAAGATGGCGTCCGAAGTCGGAGGTTTTCGAACTCTACGAGCAAAACTAAACGAAGATTGCTCGTCATTTCATGTCTTATACTACAAGAAGCATGCCCTGAGAGAAGAGGAACCTATGAGGCCTTCTGACAGGACATTATTTATCGTTAACATCCCTCCATACTGTAATAAGGTAAATCGAAAGTCATTCATTCTTAGACTTTTCTCACCACACGTCCTACACGTGCAAATGGCGATTTACTTTACATTCTACAGATTTTGAATATTTCTTGGACTTAATAATGTAACTTAGTAATGACAATTCAGTAAGAGTAAGATAAAGGTACAAAAAAGCCTCTTAGATATCTGTTACGCACGTACTGTAGGTATAGTACTGGAGCAACGTACCCTCCCCTCTCCTGTTACCTTGTCCCTTTAATAATAATATAAATAATAATAATAATAATATAATAAATCATCTTTAATGAGGATACCAACATCATGATCAGTGGTTTAAAGAAGGGTCTTCAATGTATCATTTCATTCAAATCGTTTACTTTGCAACTTTCAAAGTCTTCTTGCTATATTGTTGGCAAGATGGTTGGCTGGCTACCATGTTTAGTCTATATCAGAGGACAGAGACACATTTATGTAAAGTCTTTATGATTATGTCTATGTACTGTAATATTATAAACACTCTGAAAGCTATATCTATTAGAGCACTCACAAAGCAAGCTCCCAGCATGTTTATATCAGCAGCAGTAAGGCGGAGTTGACAAACGCCGGCATTGCTAAAAATCACATGTTGAAAAACCCCAGCCCCCCCTGGGGTTTTGGAGGTAGGTTAAAGGCCCTACAGGGGTCCAACTGCGATCCGCCGGCATCGGCAATAAGTGTCCTTACTGCTGCTGTGTTTGGGTACCGCAAACGGAGGTAAAATATCTTATGGATATACGATGCACGAATGTAAGAAGTTCGTTTACGACTTCTGTGTAAAGTGTTTGGAACCTAAGTTTGTACCTACTAAGCCAAATAAGTATATTTGTTGTGGTAAGAAGATGCAAATAGAAGACGACACGTCAGCACAGTGTTACGAGTGTGGTAAGAATATTCGTAATGCCGTGCCTTGTGCTACCAGTAGCCAATATTATTCTAACGGAGGTCGTAAGAAGACCCCATACAAAAGAATAAAATACTTCCGAGACTGGATGAGTCATATCCAAGGTTTACGGCCGGTATATTTGGACGACGAAGTAATGGAAAGAATCATAGACCACTTAGAAGAGTCAACCCCACAAAGTCTGCGGAAAACACTGAAAAAATTAAAGCTAGGGAAATATTACAAAGCTATTCCCTATCTTTTGTCTGAAATTACCGGTAATTCTATTCCCGAAGTTTCTGATATGAGCAGAGCCGAGTGGATGTTTTGTCGGCTGGATAAGGATATTCCTTATTATCCTGACGTAATTTACGAAATATTTTACAAAATAAACCCCAACCACCCTCTGTTAGGTTGGATTCCAAGAAGATAGTGGATCTTATGCCATAAGATGAGAAATTAGCATAAATCTTATGGCATAAGATTACGCGTAATTTCCAGACTGTCGTTCGATATGCAAATAGAATCCTGTCACGCTCTTTTCAAAACTGATGTCTAAGCGAGTTTTCTTTGAAGCTCTTCTTTTGCTTCTTGGTAGATCTTTTTGCGAGATTCCTCGGTTAAATCTTTGACGACTGTTTTTTTATTTCTTATGCCCATCTTCAATTTCTCGTATTTTTCCTCTTCGGCTAAGATAAGCGAGAATTCTACATCGTCTATCTTTCTGTCACGCAAAGCCTTTGAGACAAGGTCAGTAATCGTATTTACTTTAGCCCTTGACAGAGCTATTGTCGTGTCATGCTTGGATATTTTGCTTGACAACTGTTTCATAATACCCGTAGCAACAGCTGAAATGATACCACAGGCTGCCCCAACGCCGGCCAAAGGAACTCCAACAACTATTCCCGGGCCTGTAAGCGAAGTAGCAACACCAGTGCCCGTTAATGCTACAGACATGGATCCTGTAGTTATCGCAATTTTATGTAGCGTACTTCGGGCTCTGACGTATTTCTTTCTAACGTTTTCGTAGTGTTTTGCCTGCCCTTCCAAGTAAGCCAGAATTAAATTCGCTTTATTCAAGCGGAAGTTTTCAGCGTTTAATTCGTTAGGGCCCGTGTCCTTAGGTATTTCTGGATACAACTGAGGTGCTGATGGTATAACGTCCATTATATACTAATGTACGACGCCTTTGGGAACGATATAGAGGAGCAGCCACATAACGTGGATTTCTACAAGAAGATGTTCCCAAAATCAGACCCGAATAAATTTAATAAAAGGCCTACCGGGATTTATTACGGTGATAAAATATTATACAGCAATGCAGAAATAGATACGAGTTGGACGAAAGAATTATTGTTTACCACCAACACTTATCCAATACCCGCGGTTTCATTCAATAAGCATCCAAACTTAAGCTTAACGTTAAATATGCGGGTCTCCGATAGCCACGTATTCCGATTAAAGATACGGGATATCTTCAAGGAAGTTCCTATAAATCACACCACTGCGAAAGAAGCGCACGAATGGTTAAGTGGACCCAACATGCGATATTGGCCGCAACAATTGAACTTTGCTGTCTGGTGTGCTACTAGCGGTTGTGGCGTCAGTGAAAGCCTAATGAAGAATTCGATATTTATGTTTCACTTTCACTTTACGGTCCGTAGAATACTCCACGAAATGGGCGTCATTGCCTTACCAGGTGATAGAGCATTTGACCCAAAAGATAACAAATACTCCTCACCCGCCTACGACAGACTTTGTAAGGAGTTTGGAGTTGTAGGAAAGGATTTTAGATGCACTGCTGGAGCCAACAATGGTCTGGGTCACATCTGGGCTTATTGGGGCGTCGGAGGACATAAGTTAAGTGATAAGGAAGTCCATGCATTACGGCTACAATGGGACACGGGTTATCATAAAGTATCTTACGATACCAGCACCTTCTTTGAACCAAATGCCAAAACCACCAAAGAAGTTAGAGACGGACCTCTATTCAAAGACGAGGGTGGTAAGTACAGAGGGGCTAATCCATTGATTATCCGCATAACGAACGACGAGCAAACGAAGCAATATTTTAATTTCATACCCACAAAAGGTAAAGGACTAACTAAAGCCGGTCTTGCTCGCCTAAACCGCAGCATAGAAGCTTACGTGTATTCTATCCTTGGAGCTCAGGTAAATACCCGATCCAGCATTATAGGAAATACTGGCGCCGCAGAAGAAACGCGCGCCGAAGCCTTGGTCTTATTCGAAAGTTCGATTTTGGAGGGCGACATTAGCAAAGGCGTACAGCGTTACCAGCTAGCCATACAAAATTCTAAAGCAAGGTTGGACTATGCGGTAGCCCCGGGTTGTTGGTTAATGCCCAGTAATTTATCCATGAATGCTGGCTCCGTAGTAGGATACAACAACAAGCTCCAAAAGGCTACCAAAGACATGAAGTTTGGAGTGAATGACGTAAACTCTGACACTTTTAAAGGGACTCCACACTTCGTAGAGAAGCCAAAAAAGTCACATGAAACGAAGCCGCCTGTAGAGAAACCATCAAAAAAGGTTCACGTAATGCCTACGATATCTGAGGAATATGACCATAACTTACTAAAAGCCGGACTAGCAGCCGCGAGTGTTGGTTTGAGTCTTTATATATGGCGATGAACAACCCCTACATATCCGGAATGGATTGTGTTTATACGACTTACATGGGTGAGAAAAAATACACCCAAGCATCTTGGGTTGATGTCACGGGCATGTCCGTGGATTTGAACTACTCTGGGAAAAAGTTAATCCTTTGTAGCATTTGCATTGGCACGAGTAGTAATGCTAACGTCGGCTTCCGCTTCCTGGATGAGAATGGCATACTGCAGCCCATGCGTACGAAAACGAACAACAGGGAACCGACGCATTTCTCCGTAGAGCCCAGCCCTCAAAGCGTTGAGAATCTTTCCGTTTGGACTTTCCACATGGTCGCTGATTGCCATGGAAAAGTAAAGCTGCAAATACGCGTAGACGACACAGGCACAGCAACGGTAAATAGCATACACGATCAAAGAGATCGACCTTATAATCACGCGACCATTAGCACTCTTACGGTAATAAGTATATGAACCCACACGCGAAGGAAGATTGGTTTCTTCATCATTTAGGGGAGGAGAACTATTATGTCGATAAATGGCATGATACCAACCTGCAGGTGAAGGTTGGAGGCCTGGGATTGGTGATGTGTACTATTAGTATTTCTACTGGGTATTCGTGTAATGTCGGGCTTAGGATCGTTGATGAGAATGGCCACCCATTACTACCCTACAGGACGAAAAATAATACTAGGCATCCAGTTCATTTTTCATCGGAGCCCCATACGATAAGCATAGAAGATCAAACACCCGTAACTTTCCACATGATAGTCAATTGTCAATATGCAAAACTACAAGTTCGCCCCAGTGATGCATCTGGTGGATTAGCTGGTAGCGTGCGAATGAATACCTCGCCGGCAGCCGGTAATCCGATTAATGCTATTTGGAATCATAAGACCATTTCTACTATGACTGCCATACCCTTGGCACCAAATTATCAAGGCGGTGCGAATACTATCTTTACTTATCCCCAGTCGAGGATGCCTCAGACACCCGACGACGATAAGCCTACACCTTCATCTTCTTCAAAAGGACCACGCCCATAGCTACCACCAGGATCCAAATGTTATTCCCCACGAACTTTAACAGTTCTCCGCCGGTTCTAAGTACCAAAGAGAGGACACTACCCAGCAAGCCAGGAATGCTGGCTGCCATCGTCTTTCCGAGGGCTACCAAGCCAGCACCTAATTTTTTACTCATTTCCCCTATTTCTTTTCCCATCTTCTTACCCATTTCCCCCATTTCTTTTCCCATCTTCTTACCCATTTCCCCCATTTCTTTTCCCACCTTTTTACCGAGCGCCTTTGCGCCTGAGGTCACACCATTAATTGCATTCATGATTCCAGCAATAGCGCCTGAGAGCATTACGGCGAACGCCAATGGAATGCCGTACCTCCGAAGGACCCTCAGTATTTTTTGTCTGGTGGTAAGCCCTAATTCTCTTTCCAAGCCATCTCTTTGCGCTTGTAATTCCGCAATACTTTCCTGAATGGTTTCTAATTCCTTTTGAGCTGCTTCCCTTTCCTCTTCGGAGCGAGTTTGGTCGTCGATTATTTCCCGTTGCCGGTCTATTTCGTACTCCAGATCCTCTATTGCCTGCTCTTTTTGCCTCAATTGCTCCTCCTTAGCGATGATTTCAGTGTTTAACCGCCGCTCTTGCATTACCGAGGCTTCCAGCTGCGCACCCACGCGCCTAAGTTCGGCGTCTCTGTCTCCGATGTCTCTAACTGCGCGGTCGAAGTTTCTCCTAGCAGTATCCCTGTCGTGCAGCAACTTTCTAATGCGGTCCTTGTTGTCTTCATCTTCACGTTCATGGGAATCAGTCATTAGTCGCATTTGCTTCATATATTCCTCCTCCCTTTCATCCATTGCCTGCTTTAGGTATTCAAGGTGCTCGGCCGTTGCTTCCTGTTCGGACGTTTTTTCATCTAATTGCCCTTTGAGTTCGTCGAGTTTTTCCATGTGCTCGCTTACAAGTTCTTGCTGCCTGCTTTCTTCTGTTTCGAGGGAATCTAAAGATATCTGTAGAGAAGGCGACGGCGTACTCGTTAGCTTTTCCTCTATGTCTTCCTTAGCAGCCTGTATTTTCGCAAGCTTTTCTTTATCCTTATTCTTTTCCTCATTAACGCGTTCGATTGCTTTAATCAAGGCGGGTGACCTAATTCCTTTAATTCCTTTAAAGAATTTCTCCTGTAATCTTTTCGTTTCCTTATTAGTCAAAGAATAAATGGCGCTTAAATCAGGCGTACCCAATGCCGTAATTATTTCCTTAGGTAAGCCATTGTTAAGTGCGTTAGACTTTTTGCTTTGGTAAAAGTCGTACCACTTTTCCCTGTCTATGTGGCGAATTTGTATTTGACCCTTATTACCATATTGTAATTCTAAAAGTTTCGTATTAACGAAGGGATACCTCTTACGTACGTCAATAAGTAGCTTCATGGGGACTGTTTCACCAATGGCCGCGATTAAAGTCGGAGGAATCTTGGGGTCGGCATAGAAGTTTCCTTTCGCGTCGCGGATGACGTAGACTTTGGAGTCCTTCCTAGCCAGTCTGCCCATGATTACCTCCCCGCCACGACCGTCTTCTTCGAATAACAACTGTGCTTTCTCGGGCAACCAATCGGGTAGTAATTTCAAAAGTCTATCGTAGTCATCTGGAGGCTCTCCGATGGATTCGTCCATTTCTCGTTGTACCTTTTCCAACCATGCAGTGCTGGGGGCTCCAGGGGCGGGTCCTAAGTCGTCCATTCGTAAATATTCTGGAATAGGTTTGTATGGATTCTTAGATTTGAATTTGTCTCTCAAAGAGCGCATAGCATCGCGGAGCCTGCTGCTGCCATATCTGCGTCTTAGCTTGTCAAATAGGCCTTCTTGGTCTACGTTGTCATTAGGAAGTAAAGACTCGTATTCTTCGTCATTAATATCTACTTGACCTTCTTCGGTAAGGGGATCAAAATCCGTTCCTTCTGCTTCCATTATATATGATAAGCTCAAAGTTAAATCCTAACCTCCTTCCTAAGCAGGTTGGCGGTCTGAAAGCAGAACGTACCTTTCACCGGGTCACCTTTACTCCTTCTAGCGCCAAACCTGGGGAGACGCTGTATGTAGGCGTACCCCGTTTAACGGATAACTTAGTATTAGTTCCTGGTACGTTAGCGTTAAGGTTTGATCTGGCGGTGCAGCCCAGCACTACGGATGAAAGGTGTTGCGTCAATAACATAGGCCGCAACCTTGTCTCTAAGATGAGAATTAAGTTTGCCGGGGAATCCTTGTTGGACTTAAACAGGTACGATCTTTACACCACATACAAAGATTTGTGGTTGACAGCCTTCGACCGCGCGCAAAGAATAGAACAAGGGATTGGTAGTCTTATCCTGCGCAAGGTTCGCACGCCTGTTAAGACACAGCCCACGGATTCCGGCGGAGAAACGGCAGTAGCAGATGCAAAGCGAATAAAGACGGCTTATGGTAGCAAGTATGTCATCCCACTGGACTTTGAAGTTATTTCTAACCACGGCGTGTATTACCCCAGGCAATTGTCCGAACTGCAGTTTGAAGTAACGTTAGCAGACACTACCAACATCCTAGAAATGGACACAGCACAGGCGGCACTTACTGGTAGTATCCATCCTTATTCTATCACCAATTTAGAATTACAGTACGAGACGGTATACAGCGAAGAACTAGCTCGAAGTGCGGGTATGGAATACAGCTCAGGCAAGGCATTCCTTTACGACCACGTGGTGATGTACAAGACATTCAGCTTCTTGGATAAGACGGACGAGGTTATTAACCAAAGCATTAACCTTCCCCGAAGGAGTCTCACGGGGCTGATGTTGGTGTTTGCCAAACCTTATGAGGCTGGTAAGCGCAACTCCGAGGCCTTTCACAACCCCAACATTACTAACGTAGGGGTCAACATAAACGGAGTACCAAACAAAGTCTACTCCCAGGGAATAAAGCCCGCAGACATTTACAGAGAGGCAATGCGCAAGTTTGGCGACCAGGTGTCTCCTGAGTATTTCTTCAAAGACAAGTACGCGCTGTGGATTGACATGCGCACGACGAATGATGAGAGCATGCATGGTCAGGGATTGCGGCTGGTAAACACCCAGGATGGCATAACATTGGAAATCAAACGCACCAAGAACACCAGTGCCGGCGATGCGGATAAGATAAACTGCTACATCTTTGTGGTGTCAGACGCGCAACTGAGCGTAGAAATGAACCAACTTAAAAGTGTTGCATATTAGGGTCAAAATATTCCTTAGATATACCATGCTCCGCGTATTTGAAAACAACGATAACGAACTGCAATGCATAGTGCAAGGCGACAATCTGTACTTCAGAGGAAAGGAAGTTGCCGCGGCATTAGGATATTCCAATGCCAGAGATGCTTTGATTACTCACGTTTCGGATAAGTACAAGAAAAGACTGTCTGAGTTAGGAAGTGTCGTGAATCGCGACACTTGTACTTTACACCCACATTCCGTGTTTATCTCCGAACCTGGGTTGTATGAACTGATATTCAGCTCCAAACTACCCAGGGCCGTAGAGTTTCGCGATTGGGTCTTTGAGGAAGTCCTCCCGGAGCTGCGTAAAACAGGCAAGTATGAAGTTGAACGACGCTTTAACACCGCAAACAAGTTGGTCTTTAAGATCGAAAATGAGTTCGACCTACATAAAAAAGTGGTGGACTACATCCGCAAGTTTTACCCTCAAATGCTCATAGCCCCTGGTCTGGGTGAACTACAAGACACGTCAAACAAGCGCATAAAGTGCTGGCAGAAAGGATACCAACGAGGACAGCCTGACTTACTGATACTGAATGCACACGTGTGGTACCGTGGTTTCTGCATCGAGCTGAAGACTCCTAAAGGCAACGGGGTATTATCTGATAGTCAACGCCTGCTATTGGAAAGGTATGAGCAGAATGGTTACAAGGTGCTGATCAGCAACGACTACGACGACATCTGCAGAGCAATAGCGGAGTATGCGCGTGGAATGCGTTTACCTTGTGCATATTGCTGTAAGCGCTTTAGGAACACAGACACTTTAAAGACGCATTTAAAGATATTTCATAGAATATATGGACAAGGATAAATTCAATGAGATAAAGTTCATTCAGACACACTGGAGGGATTTGCAGATAGGGGAAATCTACGAGGTAAAGAATTACGTGGTCTTTGAAGACTTGGACCGTCTGCGTTTGGTCTTAAAGAATAAAAAAAGAACATATACCCTTTGGGCGCCCGATAGAATAAGGTACGCCATCGAAGGGCAGGATGTTACCCATGTTATGAGTCATGGTAAGAAGGATGGTAGATGGGAATTTGACATAGTTACTTGGGAGCCTGAGTCTCCTCTTCACTCTTAAGTATGTTTGTGCACCGATGGCCTTCAAAGAATGCACTGCCGCAATGAAGGCAGCTGTATTTTTTAGGCGTAGGAATCATGTCTGGTGAGGGCTCGCACGTAATACAGTCCATATATACCTAAGACGATCATAAATCCTCCAAGGAATGCCATTAGGTATGCTATCATATACTTATGAGTTCTGCATGCCTTCTCTAAAAGGGGTCCTTATATTTATTAATGTATCTTCTTTTCTTCTTAATAAACAATCAAAGGATATTAATAAAAATAAGATCAGGATTTAGGACTCTTTGCGCAAGTCATACTTCACTACTCCATTGCAAGGTCCCTTTTAAAGGGGTCCTTATATTTATTAATGTATCTTCTTTTCTTCTTAATAAACAATCAAGGGATATTAATAAAAATAAAGATGAGTTCTGAGACTCTTTGCACAAACCCTATCTTACTATTTTAAGCCACCTGCTAATCCTTACGGGCTTTCTTTACCTCCACGTTTTGAGCATGCCAATCATCAAAGCGATCCAAGTACTCCTTAAAACCGCGGGGATGATGCTGCGGGCACAAACACTGCCAGATATGATCATCTCCTTTCCTTAAGCCACCACACACGTCACAGAGGCCACTCCAATACTCTGCGTTCTCCCAGCGCGTACCTTCGGCGCGGTCGAACTCCGTAAAGCGTTGGTCTATTTCTTTCTTACGAAGAGTTAACTTCCTTATGGTTTCCACTGGGCAACATCTCGCAGCGACATCACCATGCTCCTCGCATACGACGTCCAAATCATAATTACCACGACATCTATGTTGATGCCACGCGTCAGTTAAGAGCTCCCCGCAGCGCGCACACACATCCTTTAAACACACCCTATTTTCTTGGTGGTATTGCAACATTTGGGGTGTGCTAAAGAGCCGATTGCAATCAGCACAGCGTCTTTCCTTAGACTTCAAACACACCCTTCCTTCCACGTGATATCGCAGCGCCTGTTTACTACTAAACTGCCGATTGCAAGTGCCACAGGTGGTGACGTTATCCACCTCTTTAAAACATACCTTCTTTTTTTGGTGATACTGCAAAGCCTGTTTGCTACTGAACTCCCTGTCGCAATCCTTGCACTTCATTATAACTAAGTGTTATTTAAGCCTTATATGATGCCCAAAGAGTCTCAAAACACACTCTTATTTTTATTAATATCCCTTGATTCTTTATTAAGAAGAAAAGAAGATACATTAATAAATATAAGGACCCCTTTTTAAAGGAGGCTAACATTCTACAGTGGATACCGCATGAAATCCACAACGGACTCTTTTGCCCACGTTGCCATCGTTATCAGCGCACCAAACCTTTCCGCGCGCTTCAGACCGCACATTTCATCATACAATTCCTGCACGCGCTCTTTCAAACGATCGATCTCTTCTCTTTGCATTTCGATGGTGTCTCTCTTATCTTTCATGTCGCCGGCAATCCTTCTTACTGCTTCCACTGGGTCCATCGTATATATATTAATGACTCCAGAACATATTCCCTGCAATGCTCTGATAGTAGGACCAACCGGCTGTGGTAAAACGCAGTTCGTAGTGGAGCAACTCCTGGGACCCTTTAGGTACCGTTTCGACTACATAGTGCTATTATGCCCTACCTACGTGAATAACCGCACCTGGACAGGCGTAGGCGTGAAAGATGACGACTTCTTCGTGGATATCTTAGACCCTAACGAGTTATCCAGCCATTTGAAGTTTTGGCACAAGCAATTCCCCAAAGATACTCAGACACTCTTAATTCTTGATGACATCGCCTGTGGGGACGACGTAAAAAGACGCACATCCGAATTAGTGAAGCTCGCCTTCAGTGGCAGGCATGACAATATCAGCGTTTGGTTGCTCTCCCAGCAGCTTACCAGCGTCTCTAAGCCTTTTAGGGAAAACATAGGCTCCCTTGTCGTCTTCTACACTCCCAGTAAGAGTGATTTGGAAACCATCCTCTCTGACTACGGAGGCGAGATAAGCAAGGAACAACTGCACGAATACATGCGGCATTTAAAGACGCACCAACATTCCAAAATGATCTTCTCTTTGAGGTTTCCGTATTCCGTTAACATATATGGATATTGAGCAGCTCTTGGATGAAGTCCCCGTAGATGAAAGTAACCTTAAAGAACAACTTAACGTCCTGGTGTCATCGGGAAAATGTAAAGAAATGATAGGCAAGGAGTTAACGCATGAGCAGGTTAATAAGTTGTCAGAAGAGGAGGTTAAGAAGTTCCATAAAAGGTATGAGGCCGCCCTTGCAAGTAAGACCACGAACGCCGTAGCAGACTCCGCTATTAAGCTGGCCACTAAACTGCTTGGACTTGCACTGCCCATAGACGACGTGGAGGCGCTGCGGAAGGACATAAGTGAGGACTATGTCATATCCCAAGAACTTAAGATAACCTGCGGGTGGTTGTCCTTGAAGTGCGGTAAGTTAATGGCAGTCGCATCTTTGGGACTTCACGTAGCTCAGCATGTCGACTTGAAGGAGGTACTAACCTCTTGGAAGGACTACAAGAAGGATAAGCAAGTCGAGGAGATCTTCAAGGCAGCACTTACCGGGGTCGACGTCAAGTCACCACAAGAACCTGATCAAGTCACCTCAAGTACTTAGTCAAGTCATTCACGGGACTTAGTCAAGTCATCGTCAAGTCGTAAGTAAGTCGTCATCAAGTCATTATCAAGTCATTATCAAGTTACTTATCAAGTCCTTCAAGTCCTTAGATATAAGATGAGTGACACCGAAACGAAGGCGGAGGAAACCCCTCAGCAAATTACCAAGCCTAAATCCCCGGGCAGAGTCGCTGCGGGGAAAAAACTCGCGGAGATGAACAGGAAGAACAAAGCCAAAAAAGAAGAAAAGAAGGAAGAGGAAAAAGAAGAGGAATCCTTTTGGAATCCGGGCTACGTTATCGGAGCATTAGGAATTGCTATAGCAGCAGGCAGTCTCTACTTACAATGGCGGGCTGCTAAACCAAAAGTGGAACCAAGGGCAGAAATAAGGTATGTGGAGCCCCCTAAGAGAAGTAAGATACCCGAGATGGAATAAAACCTCCTCTCCTTGTAATATAATGTCGTCAGCATTAATGAAAACCGTCGAAGATGCAGCTATTATTACTTCTATTGTCGCAGGTATTGGTTGGGTAGGTAAGAAAGTGCTCAAAGAAGACTTTACTGAAGACCCAAGCAAGAGCATTACGGGCTTTGCTAAGATGACTGCTGCAGTAGCAGGTAGCATTGCCCTTAAGGACTACCTACAGAAGGAAAAGTACCTGCCTAGGCCGTGAGGCCCTTATATATGGCAAGCGTATTGGTAGGTGGTGTCATTGCAGCGTTAGCATTCACTGGAGCTAATTATGGTGGTCAATATTTGGATAGATTAGTCAGAGGTAATAAAGGCGATGCTGAAAGGAAAAGACACGATTTGGCCCTGGAGAAATATCAAAGGGACGTGGCGGCTTGGAATGAAAAAAGACAGGCTTACAGAGGCTGGTTGGATAAGAACTACCAAGACAAAATGCAGGCGGATAAGAACTTCGAAAATACGGACTACGCCTTTAAACTTTATGCGCAGGCGCACCCCGAATTTAGGATTAGCAAGCCACAATTTAAGAATTACTATCAGCCGTCAAAGAAACAAAAAGACAATGAGTTGGTCTTTGTAGGAGTCGCAGGGCTGGCAGGAGGCGCAGCCTTGGCGTATTTAATATAATGATCGTCTTTTTGGAAAGCGACAAGAATAACTTTACCACTTACCTTAATCCCAGCATTCGAGCCCATACGGTTCGGCTGGTCAGTTGCTCTTTATACAATTCTTGGTATAATTTGGTCGGTAATACTACTCCAGCAATCCCAGATGGGCATTACACTCCAATAACGTTAGCGAAAGAGTTGGCTAAGCACAGTTATACTCTAACCACAGGATTACCCCATGAAATGAAAATTAAAAAAGATACTGGAAGCGCTACTACGGTCTCCGGCCCTTTGGTAAGCCTTTTAGGCCTTACTAACGCTTCAGTTGGCACAACGGCTGTGACCGTAAAGTGGAAAGTCGCATCCTCTTATGAAGTCTATTGCGATTTAGTCTGCAGTTACAGCAACGGAAATCCCTCCCATCTTATGTCTAAGTTTTCACCCAAAGGTAATCCATTCGACCTGGTAGAATACACGCCCATTTCTTTGAACTATGACTTGCCTTGTGATTTGGTAGAAAGCATAAACATCACCATTAAAGTGGACGGAAAGACGGTGGATTTCAACGGGCGCAAGATCAATCTTGTTTTGGAATTCATATAATGGGTCGCCTGGAGGACAAACTCAAAAGGATTTACTACGGTCCCGAAGGCTATTGGAAAGGAGTGTCGGCTATCAAGAAACTCGCCACCGCAGCCAGGGTATCCGACGAAACGGCTAAGAATTGGTTAAAGAAACAAACCATCTGGCAGGTTTATCTTCCCGTGCCTAAGTACATTCCCAGACCCAGCTTTACCGTAAATGCCCCTAATGAAGTTCATCAGGCAGATTTGCTTTTCTTACCACACGACACGGTGAGAAGAAAGACCTATAGATACGCTTTGACCGTAGTTGATATCGCAAGCAGATACAAGGACGCCGAACCCATAACCAGCAAGGATTCTGGGGAAGTCGCAGAAGCCCTAGGTAGGATTTATAAGCGCGTTTTGAAATGGCCAAAGCTGCTGCAAGTGGATGCGGGGACGGAGTTCATGGGCGTGGTTACCAAGACACTGAAAGACCACGACACCAAAATTAGGAGAGCCGAAGCAGAGTACCACAGGGGTCAGAGCATCGTCGAAAGATTCAATAAAACCCTGGCTGAGCGTCTCTTTGGATACCAATATTGGAAAGAGCTGGAAGATCCCTCTAAGCGAAACAAGGAATGGACACAGAGACTCCCCCAAGTCATTGTGGCTTTGAATAACGAGGCGGCCAGGGCTACGGGAATAAAACCCAAGGACGCTATGAAGAAGAAACACGTGGAACACAAGTCCTACGTCAGAAGTTCGAGGGCCGTTGGACTGAAGGAAAAAAAGCTACCCCGCAACATAGTGGTTAGATACCTCTATCAGCCGGGGGAACTCGAAGGTGGCAGTAAGAGAGCCACGGATCCTAACTGGTCTCTGAAAACGTATGAGATTTCAAAGTCCGTCACCAAGGAAGGGCAACCCGTGTTGTATTACCTAAATGGCCCAAGTCGCGGATTTGTTAAGGAAGAGTTACTCATAGTTCCTAAAGATTCAAAGTAGTGCTAGCTGCCCTTCAAAGTAGTGCAGCACCGCGCGCCCGATTACACTCTAGGCATGTCAGTCTTACGTTGCCTCTGCAATGGCCGCGTTTGTTATTTATGCGATCCACGGAGAACTGCTGATCGTCATTCGCTAAGAACTTCCATAGTAGCGGTATGTTACATTTGGCGCAGCGTGCGCCTTTCTTATAGACGTCGTCCACGCATAGGTCGAACGTCATATTTTTTTCTTTGTCGTGGCGCTTGTAGCGAAGGAGTTTCTTAGCAATGTTTTCTTTGGCCTCTTCTTCCGGGGTCTCATCGTACCGTAATTGCGGACCCCAGGCTCTTTTTAACTGTTTGGCATACTCCACACGACTTACGGCGGTGTATATCAAATTGCTCCAACACAGCCGCTGGTCTATGATCCACAAGGTTTCTGTTATGGTAATCCCCTGCGCGCTGTGGACTGTCATGCAATAACCCAAACGCCAGTCTGGATGGGAGGTAATTCTTTCCACCATTTTCATAGGCACCCAAACCTTATCGTGCGTTACTGCGTTTTCCAACCGGGTCTTAGTTCCCGGGACCCAGACGTCTCTTTTCTGCATTCGGGTGTCGTGTGGTTTGTAACAAATGGGCACCAGATGCCCAGGGAAGCGTTCCTGGTGTATTTTGAGTAAGTCTTTCTGTATGCGGGACTGCGCTGCGCGTTTGCTGCTCAGCACCAAATCCTCAGGATGCCAAGAATACAAGAAATCTTCATAAGACTTTGCTCGTACTCTCTTGCGCAGTGTTTTGCATTGCTGGGCATCACTAAGGCCCCTTAATTCCGCTTTCAGATTTCTTACTTGATCCTTACTACGGTAGTCGGTGTCAATTTCCTCCGCATGGTCTACCATTTCTTTTAACCATTCGTGGGGCATCTCTCCGGCTATTGGAGGCGGTTGACACGGATCCCCGGCAAATATCACTTGAGATTTCCCACGGAGGAAGTCTACGAACTCCTGTAGTATTTCTAATGGCACGGTGCAAATCTCATCCCAAAGTATCACCGGAGGTATGTCGTGGATGGCTTCCGGTACCCACTTTTGACCATTCCAGCGAAAGAAGCTGTGGTAGGTTTGTGCGTCGTAACCCATTTCGCAGAGTTCTCTTTCCAAACGGTGCGTTGGCGTTAACACCTTTATCTTCGGAAAGAGTTCCAAAACCCTGGTGGTCTTACCACTACCACCCGTTCCGTAAAGATAAGAGAAGCGTTGGTAGGAAATGGGGTCTGCAACTGACGGTAATGGCTCTTTTGTAGGCGTGGTGGAACCTTTAGTGTGTTCGCCGTGATATTCTACACGTTCTCTCCAAGCTTTTATCTCTTCGTCTTTGACGCGCCATTGACCGCTTTCTGCAAGTTCATCGGCGGTATAATACTCTTTCATCTTCTCCAACACCTCTGGCTTTACATACAGGGAATCCGTAGCTACGCGCGGGATGTCCTCTTTGTCAAACCGCAGTAACATTGCTAATAGGTTTATGTGCGCATATGCTAACATGCTGGCACGCAGATGATAATACTGTGGTCTGTGGTCTTGGTAGTAACACAGCGCATTCCATTTCTGTTCTTTTTGGCCTTCTATGAAATAGTCCCACTTTTCCACAGACACCATCGTTCCTTTTCGTGGGCGCGTTCGATAAGGAAACTTAGCTCTCCTTCGTCTGTTATCAGGCGTCGCTGCATATGTTTTTCACCTTCTTTTGCGCCTTGTGTGAACTTACCTATCACAACCCGCGCTGTGGGGTTATGCTCCGGTAACCATTTCGTAAAGGAGGAGTGACAAAGTATGGCTTCATGTGCAGTGTATTTCAGCAATTGGCGCTCTTCGAGGAATTTCAAAAGGGGTATGGGAATCCATTCCTTTTCCTGTAAGTGCTTCCCGTACCACGCGTAAATTATTGGATGTAAGTCTTTTGTAAATTTCCAGCTGGTTAATCTTACGAATCCAGTTGCTGGGGCGTCGTAGATGCCGTCTAAGGACACACGAAAGAACTGTGAGTCTGGATGTCCGTAACGGTCGTAATATTCCTTACAATCCCCTAGACCTTTAAAACTTGCAGGGTAACAGTGTTTCATATCCAGCGACACATACTCATCTTTGTCGTACTCCATGTTCCACAGACCACCGTGACCGTGTTCTACACAGGCTTTGGCTATATCTCCGAACTCCTCCGGTGTGGATTTCCATCCATTTCTTTTCTTTGCGGCCAAGAAGTCCAAGCTGCGACTGCTAAGGACCTCGTCAGAGAAGTCTTCCCCTAAGGTCTCACAAGCGCTTTGAATTCGCTGTTGTTCTACTTCGGGTCGGTATAAAGTACCATCTTGCGTCATAAACTGACTTCCTTCTGAATCCATCAACCAAATGGAGTTCTCGTGGATTAATTCTGCCAACGGAGAAGACTTATAGACTTTTGTTTCTTTCTTTCTTGGGAACCTAAGTTCTCGCCAGGCGTGTCCATTATGCTGGTAAATGATTATAGGTGCACCTTTGCCGGCATATTTATCCGTGCCGTCATAGATAACGCCGTCTGTAATGTCCTTTACCTTGATGCGCCTTCCTAAGGCTGTTTCTAACTTCTTGATGTTTTTAATGGTCCCTCCGGTCCTATTAGTATCTTTTTCCCATTTTCTGATGGCTTCTCTTCTCTTTACTGTGAGATTACCTCTGCGGGAGGAATCTTCGAAGAACTCTCTTACCAACTTACCGACACAGTTACCAGGATGTCGCATTGGTTTCAACTTCTTGACGTCAGGCTTCTTAATCTCATACGCACCGTAAATGACCACAGTGACCGGGTAAGCGACTTCGTAGAACAGCATGTCTATTCCTTCAAGTGCTCCAGGTCTGGTATTCTTATTCAGAACGAACAGACTTTGCTTACCAGATGCCCGTATGGGATTGCGGCCCCTTTCTATTATCCACTCGCCATCTAAATACTTTATAAACGTCAACTCCAGACGGTAATCGCCTTCGGGCATCAAATCGATTATCCTCTCTGCTCTTTCTTCTGTCATCGTCTCATCTGTATCTCCCTCCATAAATGTTGTGAAGGCAAAGTCCGCATCCAGGCGATCCAACACCTGAGTTCTGAGCTTACGCACAGTTTTGTTTTGTATGCTTTTGATGGCGTCCATCTATATGTAAGGAATATCTTAACCTCCGTTTGCGGTACCCAAACACAGCAGCAGTAAGGACACTTATTGCCGATGCCGGCGGATCGCAGTTGGACCCCTGTAGGGCCTTTAACCTACCTCCAAAACCCCAGGGGGGGCTGGGGTTTTTCAACATGTGATTTTTAGCAATGCCGGCGTTTGTCAACTCCGCCTTACTGCTGCTATATCACAGTACAGAGTCATGCTCACACCTTTTATATTCCTTTATTACAGTAGCAAGTTGTACTGTATGCCCACAAGTAAACCTTTGTAATTGTGTATTGAGAGAGGTGTCATCATTTGATCTTATTATTGGAAAAAATGAGTCTTAAATTCAATTGGCTTGTTAATTCAGTGGATAAATTTGACCCTGCATAAAAACATGAAGATAACTTGAATATGAGCTTACTAAAGGTTCAAGCTAATGCTCTAAGATGGGCATTCTATTCATAATCTTTACCACTGAACTTTCCCCTTGCAACTCCCCCCACCTGTCCCACAATACATCTACACTTCGTACTGAAAAGAGTTCTAGCAAATAATCGTCTTTTGATATATCATGATTGATTTTCAGTCTGCTCTGAAAAGGTTGTTTGGTACATCATGTGGGGCAGTTCAGAGTGTTTTCCTCATGAAACAACCTGGAAAAGTCAAGAAAACCAAGGCTAGCCTTGTGAGCCCAAACACTGCGATCAAGGTAAGTCATAGTGATAAATACTGCTGATGGTTTTTACTGCTAAGTCTGGATCATTAATGTAAAACATTTGTGTTCTACTTTAGCTGTGAGCATTACAAACCTTGAAGAACCACTTGGAATTTGCTGGTTAAACTTTGTGAACACATTTCTTTTATAAATGTCGTTTTTAAGTGGATTTGTTATTTCAAGACTCGTAAAACTTCAGTACTTTTGTTCTTTCTCTCACCCCCTCCCCTCCAGAATTTCCATTTTCCTTTGTGGGTGGGTATGGATATTTTCTGATGCTACACAATTTGACAAAATAGAAAATCCACATGTGTTTCAGGGATTCAAAGTGGCATATGTAGTATTCAAGAAACCATCATCTCTCAAAGCTGCAATGGAATTAGATAACACTGAAGTAAAATGCTTATCAGATGAAGAAAATACTATTCTAACAGGGATGGAAAGTAAGTACAGATATAAAAAAAGATCAGTGGGACTGCAGGAAGCACAGGAGTCTTAGCCAATTAAAAGTGCTGGGTTCGATTCCTGCACTCTGTATTGGATTTTTGTGGGTTGGAATGAGATTGGTGGAATAGGAGGGATGGGTAGATGGATAGATGGAAAAGTAAGCAAATGAGCAATCAGAGTTTAAAGACGTACTATTTTGATGTCAGAATGGTGCCAAGAGTATGGCTTACAGTATCCAAATCCATCAAGACTGCAAGAAGAGGTTGACAGATATATGGCTACATTTGATGAAGAACAAGAAGAGGTAATGTTGAAAGAAGCCTGACTGCTTGACATCAACCTGTTGTACATATTTTCTGTGATGGTATAAAAGGAATATTTCGTGGTCTTGCTTCAGTACAGATGTCTCATTCATGTCACCATAGTAAATAATTGACTGTTATGATGTTATTATCTCTAAGGTTATACAACACAGCTTTTAGCACAACACAACTTTCAGCGCTACATTGCTCCTCATAACATAGTGTTAGTGGCTACACAAATGGATGACAACAATGTTGTAATTTTTGAAGGTTCTTCCATAATCTACAAAATGTTTGCGCAACAAAATATTGTTAAAATTTTGTTGCCACAAGCCACGTTCAACAGAAAAAAATGTTGTGCAAAAAACTTTCGTTCGAATTGTCTTGTGAAACACAATCTTCAAATAATTATAATTTGCTTGCACTGAAGGAAAAGAATGCATTCTTTCATAGAATAAACAGTCTATTAAATAGTCTATAAGAAAAGACAGCTTATCTATTCCTGCAAATTTTTCATAGGCCAAAAAGGCTGAAGAGAAAGCAAGAGGCAAACCTGATGAAGAAGGCTGGATAACAGTTGGTAAAGGAGGAAGAAAACCAGCGTCCTCACAAATAGACGCAACTGAGTTAAAAGAAAAGAAGAAAAAGAAGAAAAAGGTATAACCCTAGTTGGTGATTAGAAACGTTAGCATTGTGATCTTAATTTGTCAATTTTCGATCTCTGTTTTGCAAAGTAAAGACAATAGCTTACGTCAGAAAAGCTAGCGCGATTGCACTCTCTTCCGGGTTATTTTTACCCTGGTCCTGGTGTTTCCATGACATTGTTGTAAAAACGAAGTGTGCCTATGGAATGTCATGTAACACCTTTATTGACGTCCACCAGAACCTACACTTCGCCGGAACAACGATTCCGGACGTGCTATTTAGAAGTGCTGTAATTGTTTAATTAATGTTTCTTTTAATTTGGTCTATAGCAAACGCAAGTAGACTTCTATCAATTTCAACAAAGAGAATCACGAAGAGAACGTAAGTATTATTTATACTTTCATAAACCCACCTACAGTCAACTCTCGCATTGCGGACACCCCGACTTTACGGACACCTTGCTATTACGGACAGGATAAAAATTCCCGACAAAAATACTGACAAAGAAATGACCGTAAATAATTTTCGAAGGTGTCCGCTGTAACGACAGTTGACTGTAATGTGTCCTTGAAGTCACGCATGACACCGGAATCGCCATGGTACGGGTTCGAATCCCGTTCAAGACTCATGAGTCTTTCAATTTGTAGCTACATCAGTTGCTTGATATACTGCGAGGAACAGCTTAATTTGATACATTACAACCGCAGTTCAATATATAGTTTATATGTATATTCTCATACACATATATATATATTTTTTTTTTGTAAAAAAGGACGAGTTGGCAGTCTTGAATTACCTTGTTCTTACAGCGCTTCTCAATCACACGCGCGAAATCATACATTTTTCTGTCACGACAAAGTTTTGGTGGTCTTTGATTGTTTACCATTTAAACCAATCCATCCGGGTGGAAAATTATTTTTTATTGGTATCGTAAGAGCGGGAAAGTTTGACTTCCGACAAATGGTTCACGCGTCTAACCGAAGAACCGAAAAGAGCGGGAAAACTTTCCCATTGGCCGAACGACACATTCCATTTGTTTTCCAACCTAATATTCTTGTTTTTCCAGGTAAGTGGATAGCGCCCTTAGCCTTTCCCCGTTGCACAGTTTTATAGGAACCTTTTGATTGATATCCACCAAAATCTGCTTTGTGAGCAAGAAACCATTCCTGTATTGTGAAGCCATTTCAAAGTCAGGGCGAAAAAACAAATCACTATGTACTGTAAATCAGATTATAGTTTTCCACTGCACTCATAAGAAAGACCTTTATAAAGAATCTTCAAATGTACTCTTTCTCTTTTCTTCAGACATTGCTCAATTGAGAAAGAAATTCGAAGAAGACAAGAAAAGAATTGCAGAAATGAAGGCAGCAAGAAAATTCAAGCCATATTAAACACTATTGACCACTGAGACAAACCTACTCTCTCCCTATCTCTCTCTCTCATTTGTTGTTTAGTGTTTTCGAAGGAATGGCTGCGGAAAGAAGAATTATTTCACCTCGATATCCAGGCTTGGGTCAGGGGGAAGGCAGTAATTTATTAGACCTTTGATTTTACTGAGTTGAGGAGCGTCTTATCAAGCGAAATTGGATGCGGTTTCTAAAACAAGCCCCGACACAACTTCTTATAGTCTGCTTTGTCATCCGTGCGCGCACTATTACATTTGACTTCCATTTTCCCAACGTTTTTGTGAATCACACTGGTAGTATATAATGACGATTTTATTTGGGTAGCACTCAAATTCAGATTGGGGGGAACAGGATGGTATAGTAAGGGGTGTCCGTTAATTACAGTTACCACTGTATATAAACTCGCTTGAAATCCATTTTTTTGTTATTAAGATTTTGTTATTTAACCTTTCACACTAATGGGTGTTTGTTAATTGAGTTACCACTGTATAAAACTCGCCTGAAGTCCACGTTTTGTCATTTAACCATTCAAACTAGCACATTTTGATCGACAGAGATCATTCAAGCAGGTCAGAGACAAACGTATCAGATATCATTGTTGGGAATACATATATATGGTCTATTGCAGCCTTAATTAGGGCATTCTTGCAGACTAATCCAATGTTACAAGATGTCTTTGACCAGTCTTTGCATGTTTGTTGCGTCCGTTACTTTCATCCTCCCGACGTCAGCTTCGTTCATTAACTCGTCAGCAATTCAAGGTAACAAGCGGGGTAAAGATAGTTTTTTTTTTCAGAAATAACTCGAGCATTTGAAAATCGTGTACTCACTGATCAATTAGAGAGCAGACGCTTTCGTTGTATGCATAACGAAGCTGTTTTTCTTCTTGTCTATGTTTATAATTGGTTTATCATTATCAATTAGAATAGAATAATCTATTTAATGTCACTATAACAGTAGAGTATTTAAAATCTATTTACTATCCCGGTTTTTTTCAAGCCTTCAAGTATTAGTAGACCTTAGTAGGCTTATCTCTTATATCTAGCTCAAAGATTAAACTTCTTGTGTGCATTACCTAAAGTTCATTCAACTAGAAGAGGGTGGGATTCAAGTTAGCATCCTATAGTTCATTCCTTTCCTTTATTATTTTCATTTTTATACGCGGAGTGTGAAAGAAATTGTTAGTTTTCTAATCGCGTATACAAAATGATGCGTATCCAAAAAGAAAGAGCCAGACTCATTGTGTCCCTGTAGAGACATCTTTCCTCACGTACCGTAGCTTACTACGCCAGATTCCAAGTGCAAACAACGTTCATAAATAATTGTTACGTAACCGAAGTGTTACATAACGAGACTACGGATCCGGAACTGCGCAGCTTGACGTAAAGCTGTTTTAACTGATCTTTAGCTTGGATAACAGACTTGCACTGATCGTGTTTGATGTCTTACCGGGTAAGGACATCAGCAGAATTCAGCACGGCTTTTTAATGTGTTGATAATATTTGGAAAAGTCATCCTCTGCAGTCCAGCATGTAGAGACAAGAAGAACCGTCAAGTAGCCGCTAATATATTATTTCATAATTATAGGAGGGGTAAAGAGAGGGCGTAATATTTCAACTCCCACTTCCAGTCCAAAAACTTGGAATGGAAGTGACAATATAATACCTCGGTACTGCGGTCTGTCCTAAAGCAATTTAAGTCCCTCTATCAGTCCAGCCTTCCCCGCCTCCATCGCCCTTCCCACTTCGCACTTATCCCCTCCCCCTTCGATTAATGTTTAGTAGGAGGTAGTCAAGCTTAAGCCCGCACGCTGACTTCCAACTGAGCCAGCAATGATAGCCAACTCGAAGCACTCAATACTTCTGGTGCGATATAAATAAATCGTGGTACCATCAAAATGGCTCCAGGGTGGGCCCTTGTCTGCAGCTACAATAGCGCAAAGAATACGTTTGGACCGATCTAGTAAATTTGTATCGAAAGTAAAAGGAGACTGACAGACTAATCAAAAGATAAAACATGGCCTTTACCCCGGCTCTCGTTACGGGATCTTGAGACCGTGAAAATCATCCGATACATGTTTTAGTTTAGTTTAGTTAGTTTACTATTTCGCACCGTTTTGACTGGGACAAGCCCTTCTGATATGACCGAAAGTGCTAAGTACGCACCCCTCCCCCGATGGGTTTTAGATACAGTAATTCATATATACAGTCGACTCTCTTTGAACGACCACTCTCGTAAGCGATTATCTCCCGTAAGCGACCGCAACCATCTTGGGAATTTTTCATTGTTTTTCCTCTCCCGTAAGCGACCACCCTAGAGCCAGCAATGGTGATAGATCATAACAATAAAAAAATTAAGAACATAGAGTCATCGGGTGTTAAAAACGCGATGAAATATTGACAATTACGAACATATAGCATATTAAGCTTTGATTAAAACAGTTTAATCGTTAATACAGTAGTTTTAACACGTGAGTATCAAATTATGAATGGTTTAACCTTCCTGTGCAGGGATTCCCATTTTTTGGCCTTCCTGTGTTAACTCTCAAGTAAGCGATCTCACCGAAAAGCGACCTCGCTTTCTCCTGGCCCTGGGGTGGTCGCTTTCGGGAGAGTCGACTATTTGTCAAAGGAGACGAGCAATGCCACTTAATCTATTTTTGCTCTCCGTGATAGGCTGTCAGCTTTGGATGTATACCAAGTGTTGCGCAAAACTTGCCAGATTATTGCGATCATAGCGCGGCACTTTTCACCGTAAATCCGTACCGCTCTTCACAAACTACTATCATGGGAAAGTTAAATACTATTTCATGAGCCCCTTTAATGCAAGAAAAAGCTTTCTAAGTGACGTAATCTGAATTGATTTCGATCGTAACAAAACTTCACTTCGCAGACCCCCAAAAAGGAAGAAAAGAACATGATACAGAGGGAGGCTGACATTCACTTAAAATTTTTTCGACGAATGTTAAAAAGAGATAATTAAAATATACACTAGGATACAAAGGAACAAAGGCTCTTTCAAATCCTTTTACCTAATATTTGTATAATAATCAATAGTCAATAAAAGAGAATCCAAAATATCAAAAAAGTCACCATGGTTTTGGTCAAAATTTCCATACTGACCCCTCCCTCAGTATCGATCATTTGTCGTTAAAACGCGCGTGGTCAATGGCCTACAGGCAGTATGATACCTGATGGATGGTCTCTGCGTTTTCTCTTCGTTTTTGGCGCTTATTATCCTTTCATGTCAAGCTTTTGGTCTTCAAAAGATACACGAAGGTACATTGCAACTATTGATTTATTAGTCCGTTGATTACTTTAGTTTTCACATGGCTTTTTGCCTCGTGTTTGAGAGTCCGACTGAAGCTCGGCCGCTCTTTCACTGTTCACGACTTTTGATCTAAACATATTAAATCAAAGGCCATTCCTTTTTATAATACATATTCATATTTGTTTTCTACTGCCCTTTTTCTTATGGTAACAAACCCTTTTACAGTTCAGTACCTTTTCTTAACTCTAAAATGAATTGAGAGGATCTAAAGTTTACAGACATTTTTACTCTGTTTGAGTCAAAGATCTCTTATTCGTCTTATCATTTCACTTCATTCATTTTTTTATGAAAATACTCATAAATTATACACAGCAAAAAACAATGAAAAGCTCATATTTCAGCGTATATTATCTAGCTAGTACCATCCTCTTAATTAAATTCATTTTTTATGTTTAATATTGGCCTTCAACTAGTTGGCATCTAATCGTTGTGCCTTGTTTTTCTTGACATAGAGGTTTTGTTTATTAGGTCCTGGTAATTCTAGACTATTATGTCTTGTGAGTTGTGTATATTAAGGTGTTTGGAGCATGATCAATATTGTATAAATGTGAATATTGAATGGGCAGAACTGTGGTGGAATAATGATAGATGTGTTGATCATCACAGTGAATGAGCGATCTAAGCGAACGCTGTAAAGAAAGACTTGAAAAAGTGATTTCAAGCTTCAACGGGAATCGAATGACAAAAATGACCGCTCGCCAACATGATTGGCTTCATAGCTCAGTTGGCAGAGCATCGCACCGGCATCGCGGAGGTCATGGGTTCGATTCCCGTTGAAGCTTGAAATCACTTTTTCAAGTCTTTCTTTACAGCGTTCGCTTAGATCGCTCATTCACTGTGATGATCAACACATCTATCAATATTGTATACCATTTTGCACGCATGAAATACCAACATTAGTGTGAACATACTTCTGATCCAGACATCTCTCCACGTGCTGAACTGGTTTGATAAATTAAGGTTTAGTAAGTCAGTTTGTTACAAGCACTCTTGCCATGAGAAAGATTGCAATAGCAAGGCTTGCGACACTGAGAATAAATGAATATGTTTTGTAATGTTTATTGTGGAAGATATTGTAGGCAGCTAAGGTATCAGCAAATTGGATGTGGCAACTTTATTTTTATTCTGAATGGCAAATTAGTGGATTAGCAACACCAGGAGCAGCTAATTTTCTTGTACCAAAGGTGTGGGAATCTAAGGTGGAAAGGGGTAGTGCTCTTCAATCTCTTCTCTGGTATTTTTGATTACCAGACTCAGTATCACTTGTGAGTAGAGTTCGTCAAGTCTCTTTCTTGATTCAAGGGTTTTTCTCTGAGTTCTTCAGTATTCCTCCCATTGCAAAACCTCACAGGCTTAATTCAAATTCCATCTGTGAGTTAGCAGTATGCGTCCTGATTTTGATCAGCCAAGAGGCCGCCTCAGGATAGTGATAGCAATGCCTCGGTCACGCTTCCAAACCTCTACGTTTTCACTAAGAAACATCAACCCTTTAGTCTGACTATGCTTTCAATAATTTGTTGGAAAGAAAATTATCAAAAGAATATGGGTTCATCAGTCTTCCTCCCATTGCAAAACCTCACAGGCTAAATTCAAATTCAAATCTGTGAGTTAGCAGTACACATCCAAGAGGCCGCCTCAGGGTAGTGATAACATGCCTCCTGTCACGCTTCCAATCCTCTATGTTTTCACTAAGAAACATCAACCCCTTAGTCTGGCATGCTTTTGATAATTTGTTGGAAAGAAAATTATCATAAACGATGTGAAAACTTCAAACAGGAATTGGAATTCTACTATGGAGTACAAATGTACATAAATGTATGATTTGCATCAACCCAGTGCTTCTTTAATGCTATAGAATCAATAGTTTCAAGCAATGTCCACAATATGGATATAGGAACCAGGGCTTATAGGTGCTCTGGACATTGCTTATATCCATTCAATTGAAGATTTTGTCAAAAAAAAAAAAAAAAAAAAGTTTTTAAGATTTAGTGCACAAAATCAAATTGGTATTTTCTCGCTTTTGTATATGTGGTATATAAGAAGCCTGAAGCGAGATGACGTTTTACCCCCAACTTTATACCATGTTAGCTTTTAGAATTCTTTCGTATTAAAATTTTTGATTCCTTAGAGAATACAGGAACAATAGTCATAATTAAAGAACAAAAGCAGTGTGAAAAGGATTATGGTCTAGAGATGGGGGTAAAACGTCATCTTGCTTCAGGGTTATTCCTGTGAATCAATCCATACCTTTAGAATGTTAGCTCAAAATGCCTGAAACTTTTGGTGGACATAGCGCACTATAACTACCCAAAAGTCTCAATCATGTTGCCCTAATTCTCACAGAGATATTCTCTATTTGATAATTTATCTTTTTACAAGGATCCTGGATTGACGTCACCATTTTGTGATTTCTATATTGAATATCTCGGCAATGAAAAGAAATATCAAAAAGAAAGTGGAAGCCATTCTTATTTATTTTAAAAAGGCTTTGAAACAAGAAAGACATCCTGTGCATTGATAGGCACTTTTAAATTCTACCTGGTTTCTTAGCACTAGATGACACTGGAAAGCATGTATATTTAATCAAAATAACACACTACAAATGTTGAATGATTTGCTAAAAGCTTCTTAATACTCCTCAAACAGATCTTTGTTCTTTTAAAAATACTCTTTTATGCTATTTATATACAGTATTATATAGCTATATTACTGATGACAGTCTAGTTGATTATCATTCAAAAGATCTCTGACTCGTTTTCTCAGTGTGTGGGTTGTTTTGGGTAATAAATCTAAGAATTGAAACAAACGTGTTCTTTTGAAAAATCCCCTTTTTATGCCTTTTATATACAGTCTTTTGCTTACTTTATGTGGGTTTTTTATATGTATTGCAAGAAATCTAACAAACAATTCTTCTTCTTTTTTTTTTTTTTTAAACATTTTTACTAACAGTCTTTGTATATAGATCTGTTTTATTGATGACAGGACTTCTAGTTAGGGCAGTTCAAAAATCCTCTTATTTTTTGGTTTGAGTTATTTATGTTATTAAGAATTCAATGGAGAGTATAAAGGAGGGAACATCACCCATTGTCGATAATGCTGGTACCATAATTCTCTGCTTATTATTAACAGAATTATTATTTTTAGAGTCAGGCCAGGCCAGGTCATGCATTTCCATCGAGGTTCAAACATTCAGTTTATTATTTGAAGTTTAATTTCCATCTTGCTCTGAAACTTACATTTATAAGATGAACGTTGTATATTTGGGACCTGATCAAAAGTTCATTTAGTTCTTCACAGATTCTTGCAAAGCTTAAATTATTTATATGGTTTTAGCTACCATTTTATAGTAAATTTGTTTGGTACACCTTGTTTTGTTCAAAACATCCTTTCACAAGTTAGTGAACATTTTGATGTTTTGAGGTAAAAGGCCAGTATTAAATTTTACAGCATTCATTTGATTAATGCAAGCTTCAGAGAGAGATGAAAATCAAACTTTGAATAATAAAATGAATCTTTGGACCTCAATAGGAAGTTTGACTGTGATATTATATGATATTATCAAGTACACTAATTCATCCATTGTGTGGCTTTTTCAAAACATTCATAATATATCTTTAGTCACACCCACAGAGCTTGATGATTAATCCTAGACTTCCCTTCCCCAGAATTTTCAATAGAACAAACAGCATTAACTTACAAGTATCCCTTAGGCAACTGATAGAAAAAGAAATAAAAAAATTAAGGCTGATGTTCAGATGTCCAGCATATGTACTTGACCACTGTGTAACATAGATTCTGCTTGTATTGCCACAGCACTTAGCATTCATCATCTCAAATTTTGTAAAATCTATGATTGTTTGTACAAAATAAATAATAATAATAATAAATATACAAATATATATATATATATATATATGTACTTGACCAGTCGGCTGATAGAAATAATACAAAGGTATCCACAATGCTTTTGGCAATGTTGGCCATCTTCAGGGCTGTACCATATAACAACTTACAACTGTGCAGAGTCTAATTATTCATACACAAGGTATTGCTGATATTTCTACTGCAGACCTACTGACCGTCTACACCTCATAGACTGATGTGAATATAAAAGTTAATATGAATCATTATAATACTCATTAATATGTGATTAATGAGGAAAACACAATAGAAATCATTGTCCGTGGAGGAGGTTGTATATCTGATACAAAATCGTCCTGATTTGTATTAACTTTAACTCCAATCTTCTTAGCCAAATTCAATTTTATCTTTAAAATTATAGTAGAACATGAATATATACACCTACATGTAAACGTTTCATAAGTAATATACAGTGATATCTTTTGTCATGAACAGGGTCTCCTCCGGCCGAGCACAGGCAGTCCAAGCTGGATTGTGGTGCTGGCGTGATGGTGCAAAACCTCTATTCAAGATTTAAATCCTGTAATTCCCTAAAATCTATAGCCATGATAAACCGTCGGCTGTGATTGGTTGATAGACAGTCCTCGACTCAGTCATAATGTTTTCCCATTACAGACCATGTGTCATTCCCTAGAGTATCATTTCTTGGTTTAACAGTTGCACTCAGTTGCAAATGAAAATACCTCACATGAATATGGATACAACTCAAACAAAGAATATTTTTCTCAAGGGAAAAACTTTACAGCTGAGCTGAGAAGATTTATTACAGTAATGTACTTGATGGATGCATGCTATTCCATGATCAATCCTTAACCTAGATTTTTCTTTCCATTAGTAGCTTGTAACTCACCACTTGGCATCAAGAATGGACAAATCCCTGATACTCACCTTAGTGCATCCTCATACTCTTCTTACCTCTACATTGGAGGAGGAAAACACATGGACATGCAAGCCAAATATTGCAGACTTAATAATAAATATGCATGGTGCACAAACAAGGGGAAAAAGGAACAGTCATGGTTGATGGTCGATCTTGGTCAAATTACAAATGTGACTGCTATTTCCACCCAAGGATTTGCTGGTGTCAGCGACTACTTTGTTAGTTCATTTAAACTCGCATATAGCATTTATAGAAATTTGTGGAAATTTGTAGGGGAAAATGGAGTGGACAAGGTAATATGAGACTATATAAAAAGTCAATTTTCAAAAAACTTCCATATCTACTTTGTAATATAGTTTACAGTCAAAACGACTCAATCTACCCCCCCCCCCCCCCCCCCCGGGTCCATCGATGATTTCATTATTTGAATATTGAAATTTATTATTCTTTCCAAGAATATGATTAGCCACAAGATTGGTAATAATAACCAATTCAAAACTTGAATTCTGATTGAATTATACATTATATAAGTAATGCCATAATATAATATCTATATCACTACTGCAGATTGACCTGTTTTGAATTTATGGAGCTTGCTATAACTAAAATGTTTCAATGTTTTAATGTTCCATTTATCTAGATATATTTATTTTAATGCTTTGGTATCATTTGTACAGGTATTTGAGGGTAACAAGCATGGTTTGGATATCAAAAACAACAACTTTAGTCAGATTGAAGCTAGATACATCCAGATCTTTCCTGTCTCCTTTTCTATTAGAATATGTCTTAGGATTGAACTCTTTGGGTGTGTTCAAGGTAAAATGATACAATACAACCCTATTCTCTTGTACAGTATAATACAGACAACCAGAATGCAAGAATATAACACAACAATTGCTATTCTATGCTTTTTGACGTACACATTTATGTCTCCATTTTTTCCCTTCTCTCCCTTCCCTTTATCCCTTCCTTCCTGTTTTCCTTCTGTCCAGGGCTTATCAGCCAGTCATCGGAAAATGTCTCACCAGAATTAATAATAATAATAATGATAATAATAATAACAACAACAACAATAATAGCATTTATTTCAACTTATCTGGTCAAATCTTTGCCTTGCTAGTCAGACCTGAGTAATGTTGAGCCAGAAACGAAGAATACCGAGCTGAAAATAAGTTGGCCAATCCTTATGGCCAATAACTGACCAGCTGTTATTGTTAGTAATGCCTACTGTCCTTTCTTATATTCAATGATTCAATCATCCATCCATTCATCCATCCATCCATCCATCCAATTTATCCCTTACATTCTATACAAAGTTACATAGCTGAGCTTTATAAGATCCTTTATCTTCCTCTTTGACTTGAACTTTTTGTCGTTTTTTCTTTCTATTTCAGGATCATCCATCCCTGCCACTACTACATCAACCACTCCTTTCATTTCAACTCCAAAAATAACATCTAGTACTTTATCTTCCACATCCACTACCATCACTCAAAAATCCTCTGCAATAACAACTCCAGTAATCACAAAAGCAACTAGCATAAAACCTACAGCAAAAACTTCTGTTAATCAGTTAATAACGCCTAGTACTTTATCTTCCACATCCACTACCATCACTCAAAAACCCTTTGCAATAACAACTTCAGTAATCACAAAAGCAACTAGCATAAAACCTACAGCAAAAACTTCTGTTAATCCAACCAACTCATCAAAATCACCTTCAATAGCAACTTCATTATATACCACAGGAATACCAAGCAATCAACACTCTACTAGAATACTATCATCTCAGTCAGTCCCAGCAACTTCAGCACGCTCATCCATCACTCATCCTGTTGCTATGACAACAATACAACCATCCAAGGGAGTTTCTACTACCATAGCTACCTTAATAAATGCCTTGCACAGAAAGCGTTTTAGTGACGATGAGAAGAAGAAGGACTTTATCATTACCGGATTTAGTATTTTTGGTGGTTTGGCGTTGCTCGTGATTCTACCTGTATCAATATTCTGCATTGTTAAAAGAAGGTACAATCTATTCCTTTAAATACTTTTAGATTTTGCTTGTCTGAGTTTGAGTTTGTTCTCAGTCAGCTGCTAAATAACCTAGCTGTTACATGTTGCAAGTAAAGTGCTGTGATGGAGTAGGCATGAAGCTGTGTTATTTGGGTATTTATGGTTTCTGCATATATTGTTTATCTAATGCCTGTCTCTACATGGTAAGGAGAACAGGGTTTCAAGAACCAGATTTACGATAAGCAATATTGAACAAATCCATTCAACGTGACTTATTATTGGCTTTAACTTGACCATGTAGATATTGTTATAACGTATCCTTATGTATTTATTGTAGCATGAGGTGTATAGCAATATTTATTTTAAGATTCTATTGTCTCAATCAGTGCATAGCAATTAAAACATTGGTAATTCTCATTATTGACAAAGTTGATTTTATTTTTCAATCTTTCCATTGACAGGAAGAGAAGTTTTAATATGGACTGTCCATTAGTAGATCTACCAGAATATCCCTATAATAAACAGTGAGTACATGCTATAGAATAGATATCAGTGGCAGATTCATGGGTGATTCCATGAAACTCTCTTTCCTTCAGTATAATATAATCGAAATCCCCTACCTTTGTGAAGCTAATCTTGGAACCCCATGCTCCTCCCACCTTTTTAAAATCATTGATCTGCCATTGATCTGATCTGGATATTATAGAAAAATAACTGTAACTCATGGCATCTGTAGATACAAGGGGTGTCCTGCAGTGCACCGGACACCCCCTGACACCCTAGTTACTTTTAAGCTTTTTTGAAGCAATGCATAATGCCTTTAAATTAATTATACATTTCTTCATTTTTGACACCCCCATAACAAAGTCCTGAATCCGCACTTGCATCATCATAGTGAAAATGTACTCTATGTCTTATTGAAAAGAGTGTTAAGAGCCTCTTAGTCACCAAGTTATATTGTAAATAATTCTCTTCTCTTCTTTTCTATTTGTTTTGTTAACATTTTTTGGTTTGATTAATTTCAGGGTGAATTCTAATGAGTCTTTCATTGCACTAGAAAATGACTCAGCTGTGATACATGTATAATCAAATCTAGCTCTCAGGAAACAAAACAAGGTATGAATAAGGGAAACAGTCTGGGTTTTCAGTACATACAAGAAGTCTGTTGGAAGGATTCTTGCTTGGTTTAGGCTACATACAGTACGGACTAGTTGATATTGTCACTAGCATGAAGTTGGCAAGTACACCTGAGTGGTTTTAGTGTGAGTGGTAAATGATAGCCATACCCTATCTTGGCATAACAGTAACTACAGGGAATCCTGATTGTCTGAATGAATTACTGGAAGACAATAGGAAGCCATTTAAATGCTACACCATGTTGTATCATGCTGTAAGTTTACTCGTATGTAAATCACTCTATTATGCTGACATAGTTGTGGTACATACGATTTTACCCAGGCTATATAGGCTTTGAACCATCATGTGATGACAGCCATGACAGGAGGCAGGAATAATTGAACTCTCTAATCTGGTTTACATGAGAAAGAATTATGCTTGCCAGGGAAAAACGTTGTGCCTCCTGTCATGGCTGTCATCTCATGATGGTGCAAAGCCTCTATTAAAAATGTGTTGTTTGAGCAATGTTTCCTAACACTCTGTAATTTCAGACCTGGTGTCATTCCCTTGTTTGAGGTTATATTCACTTACATACTCCATGTAAACATTGCTTCCATTATAGCATGCAATACTATTCAAGGGAGTGAAACTTGGTTTGATTATATTACACAAAGTTTGCTCAAATAAAAATATTGCCTTAGTCACTTAATTTGGGCATAATGTGAGGTCTATCATCAATAATTATCAATAATTTGATAACTCTTCAAAATTAAAGTGTACTGTTTCAGTGAAAACATGCACTATAATGTGTTAAATGATAAATTAGAATATTTTGGTATTAGGAGCGAAAAGACAGGATTTTTTTGTCTAAAAACAAATCAATCAACTGATTCAATGTCCATACTATTTCAGTGTAAATATATGCAAAAGGAAATGTCAGAAATTTGTCTTTCAATGGATAATAAACCTTACCCAAATTCACTTGACTGATCAAAAAATAATGGTCAAGTCAAGTCAAAGTCAAGGTTGGACTTGATGAATAAAAGAATCAAGGTCAGCCTCCACTTCAAACCATTGTTCTGTCATCATAAAGGAAATTTAGGAAGGTCTATTACAATTTTGTTGCAACAAATGAATGCTATGTACAGTATTTCAGTGTAAATAGGTTCATAGTTTAAAACTTTCCAAGCACTAGTTAATAATTGTTAATAGTTTTTTCGTTTCTAAATCTCGTAAACGACACTATGTACAGTATTTCAGTGTAGATATGTACATAGAATAATAACAATATTTAATAATGATACAATAGCTTTATATTTTTTGTACTATGTACACGATTTCAGAGTAGATATGTGCATAGTTTGCGATTAAGCACTACAAATCTGCTCGTTATCTGGATTATTATTAAGCAAAAATCCAATAAGTGATTTATAAATTATATTACACTGTTGTGTTACAATTGTATACTGTTATACAGTGTTCCAGTGCAAACATGTATTTCATATAACTATATTTATGAATGTTCTATAGAAAATGTACAGTATTTCAGTGAAAATATGCACACTTAAATCTATGTACTGTCTTGGGGTGAACATGTAATTGTATAAGCAAAGATTTTGAGCCAATATGTTGCTGTTGACTGTTAAAACACACACTGTTAACATATGATTATACATTGTCTTGAGCAGCATAGGGAGAAAGTAGGTAGACTAGAAGCATAATTTCTACAATGTTTCATCCATTGATATTTTGTCGAAAGAATATTTTTCTTTTTTATTATTTTTATATGCTGTTCCAGAGTGAACATATATAATAGGAAAATATTTATTAATCCATAGGTTAATTTTCTAATTCAGAGCTTATTATAATCTTGTAATAATAATTAATGAAATGTCTGGAATATGTACAGTATTTCAGTGAAAATATGTGCATAGAGGTAATGATTTTATATACTGTTCCAGTGAGAACATATATTTATTTCTTAAACTTTATTTATGTTTTTTAATACAATAGTAAGGAACTAGAAATGCGTTTATTTGATAATACAGTGAAATGACAGTAGTTTATTGGTATAAATCTTTATCAAATTTGCTTGAGTGACTGTGATAAATACAGCTTGAAACTTCATGAATAATTAATGAGCATTTAGACTTATCAGGTCCTTCAAATCCATCAGATCCATGCATGGATCTTTATACCTGATAATAGCTCAACATGGATATCTTTATATAAAGATTTTGAAATTATTCATGATTTTTTTAATTGTCTTTCAATAAACTCGCAGATTGTGTTTAATATCAGGTCTAAATCCCTCGGCTACGCCTTGTGGTTTTAAACCTGATATAACACTCCTACTCAATTTATTAAACTTCGGTATACTAAACAGATAAATACATCCTGTCCATGCAATTCAACTCGAAATCAATAATTATTGTTTTTGTGGTCACTTATTAAGTGAATTCAACCAAAGTCTATACATTGAATCAAAATTTGGAGAAAAACTATCTATTTATTTATATTTATATAGAGAATATCTATTGTCCTGGACTGACTATCGTCTCAGTGTGTGAGAATAAGTGTTTTTTCCCTATATTTTGGTTTGGTGTATAATTTTGACTTTTGCAACTCTTGATTCTCTGTGGAGATGTGAGACCAAAGCAATGGAGTAGGAAGAAAGGGGGATTGTTTTAAGCTTTCTTGCTCCTAGGGTTGTTGGAGGCTTACTTGCTCCAGGGGGCTGTTGAAGGCTTTCTTGTTCCTGGGGATATCAGAGGCTTTTTTGTACCAGTCCTCAAACAGTTATAGTGCCATAGGTCTTGGGTTATCATGTGAAACAAGGCAAATGATCACAACACTAGAGCAAGTAAGCCATCCGAACAAGGGTATAGGGACACCCTACCTTTGGTTTAGGAGGTCCAGTAAGCTATTTTCAAATCCTAGGCTTGCCTTACCAAGGTTTATAAGTTAAAACGATTTGGATATTTTCTATATATCCACCGTGTCTGTCTGTCACAGTGTTCCAGTGAGAGCATGTGCCGGTCATTGTTCTCTTTACATAGTTAATAGATAATGTAATCAAAATTAATTTTCTAGATTGTATTTTTTGTATAACATCTGGTACGATATTTCAGTGCGAATATATGCAGGTCAGTCGCTGGCTATGATAAATTTGTTGTAGAAGTTGGGTACCCTTTGTGCAGACATTAAGCCTTTCCTTCCCTCCATTGAAAGAAGATCGTAAAAATTTACTCAAGCTGTTTAACCATGTTTGTTCAGGAAGGGAGGGCTAGGTAAGCAATGGCTGAACACAGGATAAATTTAAGTTGTAATGTGAAAATAGACCTATTCTGAATTCTCTTGAGTGGCCATGAAACAATGGCGCCAAATCGAGGTTGGACCTCTCGTTTTGTTGATACATTGAAGGTATTTTACGAAGTCCAAAGCAATTGCTTTGTGGTCACTCAAGCCATTTTAGAAATCTTGATTGTTAGTCAGACATTTTTAAAAAAATTAAACTTTTTCAGGTAATTACTAGACAGGTTTCGAGGTGCCCCACCTCATAGTCAGTGTATAATTTTTCTTAAATAAACCAAATGGGTTTAATATAAAATATGTCTTGTTAACAATCGAGTGTATCAGTTTCTTTTCGTTTCACCGTCCTTTTCTCGAAAGGTCTATCTTCATAATTTGTTACATAATTTTTCAATATGTATATTGGGCTACCTGTGGTATAGTTCATCTGGCGTAGTATTCGAGTGAGGATATATGCTGGTAATAGTTCTCGTTGATAAACGTTGATGACTTGTCGAAGTTAGGGTAAAATAAAACAATATATTACCAAATTCAATAAATTTAACATTGAAATACTGCATTTTTGTATGTTCTCTGAAGCAACATAAATACAACTCCTGCCGCTTTGTATCAATAGACCAAATGCTTTCAATAAACCACTGCTTTCCTATTCCATTTCAGACCACCTGTCATTCCCTAGATTATCATTTCTTTGTTTACAAAGAATCTTATTCCTCAAGAGAATTGCATGATCTGAAATGGGACATTCTTTTTGCTGAAACGCCATAAAGAAGCGCTTGCACAGACACGCATCTCGATATACTTTTACTGAGTAAAGTCCACTTTGAAAGGCGCATCTGAAAGAGTGAAAACTATGCGCATAATTTTGTTTTTCATGGCAGAATGTTTATCCGCTACATTGACACCTGCAGCGTTCTTGCTTCCCACTCATCTGCACAACTTGAACACATTGCTAGAAAAATCTGAAACAGGGATGTTATTCATGGCCAAACATGGCGAAATACATGGGGCTTTATATTGTTGATCTTTCTTCGATAATAGAAACAGGATAAATAACTTTTTTGTTTCACTTCATGCGCCTTAAAAAAAGCAGCGACTGGATGCCAACAGGATTCATAGGATAGAAGGATAATTATTTAGCTGAAAGAGAATATTAAAATTACTACAAAACTGTGAAGTTTGACTAAGGAACTAAGCTCAACTCGAGAAGATATAATTTGCAAAAATCGAAATTTTGTATGGAATTCGAAATATACATAAGTGGGTAAAATGTTTTTTCACAACATTTTGGAGATATTTCCTTCAAACTTCGCCGTTTTAGTTTTATCTAGGCTGCGTTCAGCCGAACGCAACTGTTCAGTCATACAAGAGAAAAGTGTGGCTGCACGCAGGCTAGTTCAGTTCCAAGCTATGACAATATGCTTTACTTAAAAAATTCGTAAAGAATTCTACTCCAACCCTAAAAAAAAAGTTTCTTAAATTAGTGAATAAATTTAAAACTTCGGAAACTTCGAGGTTCATTAGATTGGATTTCTTGGTGTGTCAAATAATAGCAACACTGACAAAGACTTGATCAATTTTAAACTGAATGCTTTTAAAAACACTAAACTTTAGAATTTCGCATATACAGGCTCACTCCCTTTTTAATAATCGGTTTTAATTTTGTATATTTTTATAATTTTGCTTGAGAAAGAGAAACTTTGAATACGGTTCAGGTCAAACGTCGAACTTCACATAAGCCGAACCTTATTGATGCAGTTGTTAACAAGGCGGTCTTGTTTGATGTCATTAGGTTCGGCTCATGTGAAGTGTTTGTTAAGATTGCGTCCTAGGTTGTATTTTGTCGAGCTTATTATCAAGAACTCGCTTCAAGGGGTAGGAAACAACTTTAAAACCTCAGAAGGGTTGTTTTGAAAAAAAATTCATAATCAAAATCAGCTGTAAAGTATTTGTGTTGGTGCGGTGTGTTGGGGGAGGGGTATTTGGCGAGGGAAGATACTTAAAAGTATTTGTGTGGGTGTGTGTTGGAGAGGAGTAGTTGGGGGAGAGGTGTTGGGAGAAGGATGATTCTAAGGCTGTTGTTCAAAACTGTTAAAAGATCGTGGAGGTTTGCACAGAATTTTGAGTGCTATGAATATTCAGTCACGTAGCTTGATCTGTGGGTTAATTTCATTAGCGTTACCATGGTCATCATCATCACTATTATCATCATGATAACGTGACCATCAAAAATCCTCGATTCTGATTGGTTCGCTACTCGGTGATTTTTCCCAAATCACAGTGCAAAAACGTGAAATTACAGTGCAAAAAGTCGACATCACAGTGCAAAACAAGCTATTTAAATTTAAAATCAATACCTCTTAATTATCATTATTCTTAGTAGTATTTTTAAAAAGCGAAGCAAATTTCGCTTCATCATACGAACGCACGCCATGAAATGAGAATTTGTATATGATCTAAAAGATACTTTGATGGTCACATGGTTTCTCGTGCAATCCGAAAAATCAGCACTCGTGAAGCTTACAAATTAAGAAAAAATGCACTCGCCTCTTCTGGTTGAGTGCTAGCAACTATTAGTCACTATTAAGTCTCATAGCAGTGATTTGAAAGTACGTGCAATGTTCAGTGTAGATGAAATGACAGCTTTCTGCATATTTATAAGTGTGTCACTTCCACTTATTCTTCCCAAGAGCTCGCTCAGGCATTCTTCCAAGTCGGTTGAATATCCTCCTAAAACGTCTGTTATGATGTTGTACTGGTTCGATCTTGTATCCTTTAAAATGTTGCTTCAATTCCCACCTAAGTGCATGCTGTGTACTTGCGCGTCTTCCCGTCGTCTTTCTTGGTGCGGTTATCTATCCACGGACAGCTCATTTCCAGAGTTGTTATCTTCTTGTCTTTGTGTTTGATGATGCGTACGTCTATTCTGTTAGCTCTTACTTCTGTGTTGTCTGCGTAGGCAGGAACATCCCGCAAAAAAGCTTGACAATCCTCATTTTCGTACAGAGGCTTGGGGACTACGGGCGAATACTAAGGTGGTACACTATCAACCAAGCCGTACTCTAAGAAGCTCGAAAAAGAGTATCTTTAAGGCGGAATTATGCCTTCATACTTACTTAGTTTGCGCAAAAGTGGAACATCCCGCTATAATGTGCAGAACACTTTCTAGGTCAGTTCTGCACAGTCTACACTTCAGGTCGTTTTCAACTGCTGAGCCAATCTTCTTGACATAATGCAAGTTGGTAGTAGTGTTCATAAAGTTCATGCATACCTGCTATGACATGCGAGGGGCATGAGTTCCACTTCTACAGCCAACCAAAGAACTTCTTCTTGTTGATATTGGCATCATTCCATCTTTCGCTATTATAAGATTAATATTAATTATTATTATTATTATTATTATTATTATTATTATTATGCAGTTTATTAAACATCTGGATGCGAGGCAAAGACACTCATAGGGCGCGTAAACGTGACCTATGGGTGTTCAAACTATTTACAATTAGATATGCTCAACAATAAATTTTTACCAATCTTACAATAAGCCTGAAGCGAGATGACGTTTTACCCCCAACTCTATACCATAATATTTTTTTAAATTCTTCATATTAAAATTTTTGATTCGTTAGAGAATACAAGAACAATAGTCATAATTAAAGAACAAAAGCAGTGTGAAAAGGATCATGGTCTAGAGACGGGGGTAAAACGTCATCTCGCTTCAGGGTTATTATTTACGATATACATCAGACTATTTAGTAAATGCGAAACATAAGAAATACTTAAAAAATAATATAAATCTAAATTTGTTAAAAGAAATAGGTTATATCATGCGCAAAATTTATAACTTCTTATAAGGATTCAGTTCATATAATAGTTCATTTTCTATATGTCCAATATATCCAATATGCATATCCTATACGTTCTTAAATATCCTATATCATGTTGTATACATCAAATGTTCATGTTATGTTCTTAAATGTCCTTGCTATATTTAAAGTTCCTGATAAGACTGCTTTCTGCATATTTATCATCATTATTATTATTATTATTATTATTATTATTATTACTAGTATTATTATTATTATTATTATTATTATTATTATTATTAGCCATTTCGAGGCTGAGGGGGAAAACTGGGTGGAGTTGGCATTGCAGTGGATTGTGGTCTCTTTTGTGGAAAATTGATAGACTTCGCATCTTGAAATCGCTCCTCAATTTTTTTATCTCTTGTTTATAGTTAATTATTTTGCATCTTGAGAGCGAAACTGTGTTTGAACAATTCAATAATACATTATTACTACTATTATTTTTAACTTCGATTCCCGCTGAAGATGAACACTCATTTCTATTCCTTGAAGCAATAATTTAACGGAAACTCATTTGTATAATAATATATCTATTTCTGAGAGGTTGAAATCATGCCAGCTGACGTCCGATGGGGCTGGATAAATCTCATAACGACTTGCGAAGTTTCTAGAAGACGAAGCTCGCTTATTATAATTTAGCCTATAAATGCATTAAGCTTAATTCTTAACTTAACTCATTTAGATAATATATATCAATTTCAGAGAGGTTGAAATCATGCCAGGTCTGCATGACGTCCGATGGGGCTGGATAAATCTTATAATGATCTCCGAAGTTTCTAGAAGATGAAGCTCGCTTATTGTAATGTTTAGATCTATAAACACATTAAGCTTACTTCTTGATACTTGGCATCTAAAATCATTTTAGAAAATATTAATGGTGACAGAGTGTATCTTATTAATCTCGCTTTCCCGGCGTTGAACACTAAGAAAGTTTTACTAGGTTCGATTTCCTTGAGATTTTCCAATTTTCAAGAAAGCAAAGTACTCGAAGCAGAGCGTATACGCCAAAAAAATGCAAATAATTCATTTCTTTGAATATCGTATGGAACTCAATGAACCATTGTTTCGTAAACTGCAGGCTTTAGCTTAAGGGTATTTTATTAGAAAATTTCAATGGTGGGTGAATTTTGAAACAACGTTTCACAGCTAATTTATTCAACATGTAGTGACAGGTGATAAAATTGGAAAAAACTTTTTAAAAATGTTATTAAGTCTCAAACTTCTGATATAAATTGCAATTGATATTATGCAAAGTCACAGAAAAATGACTTAACTAGCTAAGAACTTTAGATTTAAAATTGTTCCTTCTATCTTGAACTTAGAAATATGCACCATAGCACTATACGTTGAACGTAATGCGTTTTATCATTTTTGCGTAGTTTCATTGTCATGGTGACCATAATGGCATGACTTCAAAAATTAACACCAACATTTCCATTGCACATTTCGTTCAAAGATTTGAACACGAAAACAACTTGATAAAGAAGTTTTGCATTCGCTTATAAAGAAGGTAAGACTTATAGATTATTGACAATTTTAATGACAATGAGTAAGATATTATAGAAGACTTCCCACCACGGGCTTTAAATCCGCATTTTTGAATAACTGGGATTTTTATTTTTTTACTAGTGAAACTCACGCTCTCTGAGATAAAGTTTTGCGGTTTTCTATTAATTGAAGGGCACTTTTTTTGCAAAAAGTTTCTCGTTCGAGAACTCGCGGTTAAAATTTCAATAAAAACTATGTAAGATTTGGGGAAAGATCGGGAAATTTTTTATTGATTTAAAATTAATTTTGAAATATTTGTGTTTAAATGTCACCATTTGTGCTTAAATGTCACCAACTTTATCAAATTTCTCGTGAATTTTAGTTCTTCATAAACGATCTATTCCAAAGATTTAGCAGTAAGAAACCAATCAAAAGTAACGCGTTAAATCATTAAAAACGTCAGTGTTCGCTGCATTTGCAGATATGTCAAAACTTTGACTGCACAGTTTTAGATTTACATCTTCATAATGTAGGACTTAATGCTGAGCGTTGACGAAATTTTCAGAATCTATCCAAACTCCACTTTCGTACGCAGTTAGACGGAATTTAGAGAAGTCAAAAAGTCAATAAGCGGATATATAGCCTGCCTTAAATTTCATCCTCCAGAGACAAAGACTGAGCTATATTTTTCAGTCCACACATAATCATTCTTTTGTAAAAATGAAAGACCTTTTTGGGAGCGATTTGAACGATTTGCACTTGTGCTTATCTTAGCATGGAAATGAATCATAACGTTTAATTGGTAGAAAGAACTTAGGTGACAAGGCGAGGAAAGAAAATTGGGTAGAGGTAAAATGTATTGGAAAAGTTCGAGCAAATCGAGAAAGACTTCGAGTAAAAATAGAGAAGACAATTACTTAATAATTAAATTGATGCTTAGAATTCCTCATCAACTTGCTGTCCGTGTGAGTCAAACTTCACTTTGTCAGCTATTTCTGCGGGCCCACAGAGTGAAGTAAGTTGCTAGACTGACAAAATGTAGATTTTATACTGGTTATAGAAATACCAACACTACTCCCACCTAAAGCAAACTCTTTTAAAGAAATACATTTCTGAAAGAAGAAAAAGAGAAGAAAATTTAATTGCTCATTCAAAACATATTATTTAACTGATTATTGTTTGGCAATTCTGTAGCTTAGCAACTTTACATCTACCCTTTCTTGGAGTTGTCAGACCGTTAATTTATCCTGTTAAAAAATATGGATATTTTTTAGGAATACTGCAATCTAAGCAGCTTTACACCTGCCCTTTCTTACCGGATAGTTTTCAGACTTTACAGTGCTAATTTAGTTTTAATTTAGCAAGTTTATTCCTTCAAGATGGCTAGATATTTTGTTTGAATAAGACGTCTGCGACAATATTTTTTCCGCAATAATTATTTGACGAAATTGAGACATTAGCTTTTGGAATCATTAAAAATTAACGACTACTGCAGGCAACGGATTGTAAACTCTTCCCTCGGTCTCTCGCTCGTCCTTTCCGTCTCCACGCTTAGAGACTGTAACGGTACCATGACCCAAAGAACTTATGAGTCCCGAAAACTTGGACCCGCTGTGCTTTGGGAACCAAAATACTCGTCCACAGTCTCTCTCGTTTCAATATTTTCAAGATGGGACAAAACCAAAGTTTTCGGACCCATAAGTCCTTTCGGTCATTGTACCGTTACAGTCTCTAAGCGTGGAGACGGAACGGACAAGCGAGAGACTGTGGATGGAAGAGTCTGAACGGATTATCCATTAAAGATTCATGACATTTCAGTTCAAAATAGAGATGATGTAATAACTTTAAAAATTTAATAGATGACAACAGAGCTTTTCCGGATTCTTCAAACTACTGCCCCGGGTGATCGAGTTCTTTGATCACGGATTTCCACTGGCGACCTTCAATGGAACACATTCAAAATATTTAACAGAAAACTAAAACCTCTTATTCATTGATAACTCTTTCTAAACATACCCTCTTGGAAGCATTACACTAACCCGAAGCCTTTACCATATTTCCGCAATTTTTCTTTGACTGACATATCCATAATTAGTAGACAACTAACTATGACATACCACTGTTGCAGAGCTGATATTTTTTCCAAGTTGAGTTGACTGTATTCCCCGAAAGGAATTATGGGTCAACTATTATTGGTTAGCATTTATCGAGTAGGAACTCAGTACAATGTAGAGTTTCTTGTCAAGGGATTGAAATCGAATTCCGCCTTGCGTTCGACTACCATTTACGATCAATTCAGTTAAAAAATGGAAAGTGTGTGGACCCTTTTGAAGTTTCACAATCAGCCACTATTAACAGGACACAAATTTAATACGTTTAATGAGATAATCCGTAATCTTTCTTACTCTTAGATGACAGCGACAACTTTAAAGGCAGCATCCGTCCTTTCTGTCGTCATTGCAATGACCGTTTTAGTCCATGGCCAAAGTGATATGCTCCAAAATTCCTCATCACATTCTTTGCCACCACCACCACCACCACCTACATCATTATTATCACCACCTCCTAAATCATCATCACCATCACCAAGTAGACCTTTACCACCACCTTCATCATCACCAGTACCACCACCTAAATCACTATCACCATCACCAAGTAGATCTTCACCACCACCTTCATCATCACCACCAACACCAACACCACCACCACCTAAATCACTATCGCCATCACCAAGTAGATCCTCCCCACCACCCTCATCATCATTACCACCACCACCTCCTAAATCATCATCACCATCACCAAGTAGACCTTTACCACCACCTTCATCATCACCACCACCACCAACACCACCACCACCTAAATCACTATCGCCATCACCAAGTAGATCCTCCCCACCACCCTCATCATCATTACCACCACCACCTCCTAAATCATCATCACCATCACCAAGTAGACCTTTACCACCACCTTCATCATCACCACCACCACCACCACCAACACCACCTAAATCACTATCGCCATCACCAAGTAGATCCTCCCCACCACCCTCATCACCACCACCACCCTCATCACCACCACCACCACCACCTGAATCAACACCACCACCACCTAAATCACTATCACCATCACCAAGTAGATCTTCACCACCACCATCACCACCACCACCACCACCAACACCTAGTAAATCCTCAACACCCATACCACCTAAATCTTCCCAAACAAAGTCCTCAGGAACAGCACAAACAAGTCAAACGACACGTGCAACATCTGCAGATATAAGACCAACGTCTACATCAAGCAGCCCAGGATCATCTGGTATGTTCAAATTTCAATCTTAACTTTAATTTTGATAATGTATACGCTTTGTTATGAAAGGAAATATTTGAACCTAAAGTAAAGACCGCGTTTTAAACTAACTTGTCGAGAGTTCAATCAGCAAGTTAGCTGATTTCAAAGCCACCTGGGGCCGGCCAGTTGTACGAATGGTAGATAGCGCTATGCTGTTATCAAACAAATTTATCCATTAGATAAGCGTTGTTTGTCCATAGCGCTATGCACCCTTCATACAGCTGGACCCTGACGGTGTACCCTTGACTTCCTTCCTATCCACGTGTGTAGTCTTTATTCTCTCTCTAAAAATAAAGTTACACGGGCTGGAGTAAATCGCACGAAGTCATTAGATAATTTTCGAAACTTTTGCTTTGCTATACTACTTTCTCCAGATTAACTAGTCAGAATTATCAATTTTGGATCGTGGATCACAACTAATTCCTACTGCCGGATTTTGATAAATCGAGAGATCCTGGTAGAAGAACGAGCTCTCGTATAGAATTTATTAAATGCAAACGAAACTTAAGATTTTCCTCAATTTGCCAATTTAGTTGTCCCTGACAATATTTTGAGTCCACTTTTTAAATTTTAGTCGTGAATGGGAACTGGGCCCAGTGGGGTAAATGGAAATGCTCTGTTGGCTGTGGAAATGGTACTAGGACGCGAACTCGAACCTGTACCAACCCAGCACCCTCCGGAGGAGGACGTGATTGCGCGGGAGATTCAACAGAGAAAGGAGGGGCCTGCTCCAACAAGCCTTGTGCAGGTGAGTGAAAAAATGTCGTGTTTATTAACTCGCCTTTCTAAAGTTGATAGCCAGAAAGATGGAAACGAATACGAGGTGAATTGACTGAATTTAGGGACGAGATCGTAAAACTCCACCTCGAAATTTAAATGCACCCAGTCGCGTGTCTTTATTTGAACTGCGCAAAAGCAAGTTTCTGAATTCCATAAGATCGGAATTCCAGTTCTTGGGAAATCCAAATCACGTATTACTGTTTGGCCATAGATAACTATGGTTTGGCTGCATGATCGATTACATTCAGGCTATTCATGGTTCCCCCTTTAGACAATAGAGACCAATCATCGTTACAGGCGTTTCCCATGATATAATTCAAATCTTGTGCAACAAACTTCTACACAGTATCTGTTTTACTAGTACATATATACATACATACAAACTTTATTGAAGTTTCCTTTGACAGGGCTTTTCAGCCACAACGTAATAGGAATAAAGTATATAATAATTTACAATCCATTAAAACGTTATACATATTATATAATTATCAAAACTATATTCGAAAACTTCATTATTCGAAATCTATAAGGATAACTATAAAAACTACAAATACTAATCTAATCTTTATTAAATATCCTTTGAAAAGTAAAGACTAAACAAGGATTACGAGGTAGTTTTCTTTTTTCTTCAAAGATAGTAAACGATAGAAGCAATTAATAATAAATTTTCCTTGATCAGAGTCTCAAATTCAGAGAGACTCTTCTAATTTGTTGAACTTTGAGGGACATAGCAACAGTAACTAGGGGGAACAGAACCATGAATTGATTCCACAGAAATTTTGTTGATGCCAAAATGTAATGGTTTTGGTTTTTTTCTCTTCTAAGAAACGAAAGTAAATGTTGCTGTTACTATTAAATCATTGGAATGGAATGACAAGCTGATGAACACAACTAGCGCCGAGTTTATCGATGCTAAGGCAAACATTGAGTCTTGGGTACGTGAGTAATATATAAGTAAAGACTAGTACTAAAAGGGGCATTTGGATAAAAACGCCCCAATTTTTGAAAGTCCAAATTGCTTAAGTATTTGAGGATAATATGACTCAATTACGATGATGTAAACCAGATTAGTGAAAATTTTAGCCTATGAGCCACTTGCAGTTGAGAAATTTTGGTTTAAGCTAAAAGAACAATAGGGTTGAGTAAATGACGTCATTTACTCACAATATAGTTGCTGAATAAAGCTGATAATTTTCATACCCCACTTTTGACTGCTAAGAAATATGTTGCTTGGCTACTACTGGGGCCATATAGATAGGTTTACACGAGTTTAAATGAGTCATTTCCAATTTTCATCCAAGTTCCCCTTTAAGTTCATGTGCCCTAATAAAGTCTGAAATCAGGACAAGAACGTTCTACAAATTACGAAATAGTGGCCTGTGTGCCTCCGAACACAAACCCACTGGTAGAAAATGTGTTATAACACCAAAAGGCGTACTCAGATATACTAATATTCAGTTTGTTTCCTTTCTTTCTCAGGGAGGCGAACATTTCAATAAATACGAGAACTTCCGAGGAATACAAAATATCACGCTTGTGAGGGGCAGTGTCATTGCTTACTTTGATGTGGTATTCGAGGCATTAGCTGCTAATTTTTCTTCTGAGCAGCCTAATTTCGAAGATGTTATCAGGGCTGCAGTGAATAGTGGAAATATCGGCAACCTGACTGTCGATCCATCTAGCCTTAAAATAGAAGAAAGAGTTGAAGGTATGTTGTGTGAGTCCTTTGCTCAGAGACGTTCTTTCCGTTCTTTCTACCAGACACGAAATTAACCTAGCCTTCTCCGCAGGCTACCCCATATATTCTCTGTTGGGATACCTGCGTTAATTTCTATTGCCTGAAGATCGAGGGGGCTAGAAATAATCTCATTTACTCTAATTTCTTCTAGGTGTGCAGTTGGGTAATTGGATTACGGATCGTTCGTTGTGCGCAGACAGTTGTTGCGATTCCATGCCAAGTTCCGTTTACCAAAACCGTACTTGCGTGTCCACAACATCCCCGTGCTGGGGTATTACGCTTGCTTACAAGATTGCATGTGAGAAAAGTGGGTGTATCAGAGATGATTGCAACAGTGGTGGTAAGTTAATCATTCTGTCCTGTCCTGTCCTGTCCTGCACATCTCTTCAGCGGTGTGTAGGCGTAAAACTCCCATCCAATTTTATATATAATGATGCATGTCTTGCTTATTCTGTAAGGTGTTACAGTCCAAATCTCCGCCATCACCATGGTGCTTTGTGTACTGGCATCACTAAGGTGGGCATTTTAATTAACAATCTTACCTGGTGATATTTTACACATGTTTTAGGCAACCATTCATCAAACCATGAATTTCGAACGATCTGATTGGTTGATTGTTCCAAATTTATGGATTTGACTCGTACAATAGCAAACCAATCACCGTTGCAGCAACTAGTTTTCCTAGTTGAATTTAGAATCTTGACCAAGTTCGACATATTAGCTCTAACATTATATCTCAGAAATTTAAATTTAAATTTTCGTTTAAATTTGATAACAGAAATTTTATCATGAATTGTTTAGATGGTTTACTGTCCCGTGAAAATAAAATAAGATTGCTTCGTAATCCTTGTAGTACGCTTTAAAGATACTGTTAAGTTGTTTGTGGTGGGACATAGCAACGGTAACTAAGAGAGGTCAGAACAATAATATAAGGTGTTAATATTTTTTCTTTTTCTGTAGGTTCTTTCAGTGAATGAATATCGAATGATGGGCACGCTCTCAGCGATCTTTTTCAAGTCAAGAGCTATTTATTTATTAGAGCTTAAATTTGGGCGTAGTGTTTTTGCCCGTTACGTCGTTGATGCTTGGAACTGAAAGCCACTCCCAGAAAGACATACTGAGCTGCTGGATTCAGCATGCACAATTTTTTACTTTTCCATAGCCCATAATGCATTGCTTTTTGGGGAGCAACCAGTCGAAAAATGTTCTTTAATGGAATATAAGTTATGACTGCTTTTATCTGTACAATACTGATTATCAATTCATTCTGAGTTAATTTTGCGCGTTCATAAAATCAATAGTGTTTGGTGTCACAGAAAATGACGAAAATGTATTGGCTAAGGAAGAAATTTTAACTGAAATTTATTTGAAATTTTTTCGAGACTCTATCTCTTTATATTTTGAATTGTTTCGTTGGATTTCTCGATTATATGAAATGATCGAGGTGTTTTCGACATTTTCTAAACAGCCTCTAGCACAATAAATGCGGTTTTAGCACTTTAGCACACCTTTTAGAAAATAAGTACTTTATTTAAAAACTAAATATAAAAATCTAAGATTCGTATGGATAAGCAGCTCCTCTTCATTAGGAGTGTCAAGTAAATGGAAGCCATCCAATAAGATTGGAATTAGTTTAATGCTTACTTTCGACCTATACTAGGCTACCTTAGTTAATCTTATTATTCTTATTGAGCTCTGCCATGTTCTGGCAATCTGTGTGTTGTTCAATGAATAGAATATTGTGTCTAAACAAGATCAAAAATGATGCCTGGCAGGCAAAAGACCCGGCCTTGTAGCACGTCTTAATGCCGCTCAATTTGGAGGACATAACAAAAGATTTTCAATTCTCAGGAGATTAGAATTATTTTATTTTGTCTTCCAAATTGAGCTCCTTGACGTCACATGCAAGGGCTCTATTTAATGATAGATGTGTTGATCACATTTGCTCTATTTAGCTTGAACGTAACAGCTATGTTCCCAAGGGGTAAGGAGTTGTAAAGGCACTTTACGAAATAAAAAACACTTTAAATTAACTTATTTGTACTATGAGTAAAGTATAAAGTAAAATAGCAGAAAAAATATAAGAAGTACGAGACAAAAGGAAAGAAAATATAATAAGAAAGAAAAAGGAATGACCCCAGTTGAAAGATAGGTGGGGTTGGGGTGGAAAGGAAAATTAAATAGCACAAGTTTTACTGATAATACGAGCAAAAAAAAGTCCGGTATTTTGGCTAATTATAGCTTGAAGAAATTTTTTAATTTATTCATCGGCGGAAAAGGTCCTCCTGATCATTTCAATTTCCGTTATAAAAGTCCTTGTTACCCGAACAAAACTGCGCACCCAAGGAAGACTAATCTTCGGCTGCACGCCGACCGGCTGCACGTAGGCTAATTAAAGACAGGCAAGAAAAACAGCGCATTGCACTTCCGGTCCTGTACAGATTCGCGCCAAATTTGGAAGTCGAGAGGGCCTGGAACTGTAGAGCGCGCGTGTGATTCTTGTTATATTCATGATATGGTGAAGATGTCAGCCAAATTTGTCTGAATTTACTTAGCAAAATACAGATTTTTGTAACAAAAGGTGAGTTTTAAAGTGTCATTTCAATACTAGATATTCGATATGAATGATTTGATATGCAAATAATATTAGCAAGATTAAAAGTTTCTGTTTTTGTTTACGTAATTTGATGTGAACGCTTCGCTCCTCAAGCAACTTTTGTTGTTGGCGGAGTAGAGCTTCAGTTGAAGATTGAAATATTTAATTAAGGAGTTCTAGATACAGTTTCTATAGTAATGTAAAGTAAGGTCAAAGGTATCCAGATAGAGTACAGGCCAGATAGAGTACGAAAGCTAAAAGCGTGCAATCTAAACCCGGGTCTAAATAGTAATGCACTTGTCATCGGCTTCCACGAGAAGGGGGGAATACTAAATCAGCATCTGTCTCAAGCTTGCACTTGCTGCTACAGTTAACTTGACTTAAAAGTTAATTTATTTAAACATGCAGCGATAAGATGGAAAGCAAGTGATGTTCATGTGTATGCTAACAGAAACTAAAAGCAAAACTTATTATTGCCTTGACACTGAATTGTTGTGAACTTGTACAGGCTATTTGATATGTGAAGACTTCAGTGTCCACCATCGTCCCCCATTTTGTGCATAACTAGTTTCCAGTTTACAAGCGGTGTCAGTTAACACAGCAACCCCAATGCCAGTAATCAAAGTCAAAATAAAACTCAAACAAAGAAACAATGTTTATACCTCCGTTTGCTTTTTTAGACCTTTAGAGTCCAATACTTTATTGAAAACAGCTCTTTACAAAGAACTCTACTGCTTCTAGAGGGTTTCAGAACATTTTATTATCTACCACATTATATTTTCCCCAGTACTGGGTCAAGGATTTAAGGTTGAGTTCCCACTTTCCCCGACATCAGTATTTTAAGCCAATTTTCAGTTATTCTAACGAATGAGGGACAGTTATAATTTTTTATCCAGGCATCTGCACAGAATTAATCTAAATTATGTTTACTAGAGTGAGGGTAAGTTTTATTTGTGGGTGTAATTTGAATAGGAATCTTTTTTTGTGAATGAGAAGTTTGAATGAAATGAATTGTTGAAAAAAATCCATATGTTTAAGGCATCAGAATTATCATTTTAAGATATGACCATTATTACAGCTATACCCCAGATAATACCTGTTAACCATTGCTCAAAGACAATTTTATTTTTCTAATTACCTAGTTTTGCTTAGTAAACCATCCCATTACATTAACTCCCCACCTTGTTAATATATATCAATTTTCCAACAATTTTTAAAGAAGATCTTAAATTATTTCAAGAGTCTTCAATCAGTGATAACGATTTTATGCTACACCCCATTTTATAATCAAACTTCAGGTATTAAAATAAAACATAAATTATACAACTCTTTAAAAATTCCTGCATTAACATTCATTTCCATAGACTTTTCCATAGAACTCTTATTTGCCCCCGCGCCCCCCCCCCCCCCCCCAGAAAGATATTCTCAAAGAAGCACTGATGGTGCAGTGGTGAAAGCACTTGCTTTTAACCAATGTGACCTGGGTTCGAGTCCCATCAGGATCGATCATAGTTAATGGATCCATAGTTAATAGCTAATGACTATGGATCAATGTCATATTCACCATTCTCAATAATAATAATAATAATCATAATAATAATAATAATAATAATAATAATAACTTTATTCTTATATAGCGCCATTTCCATTTCTGTCCAATGGCGCTTTACAAATTACATTTAAACAATAAAAATGTGCGGTAAAATAATTATGAATTATATGAAGATGTTAATATATTTATACATATATATATATATTTATACATATATAAATTTATTTTTACTAGTTAGACCGTTCTTGGTAATTAAGTATTTTATTTCTCGATTGAGAAGGTTTTCTATCAAATGTTGTTCATTATAAATGCAAGGTCTATTTATAACTATATATTGACCTTGTATTTATAATGAGGGTTATAACAAGAATAAAGCCTTGTGAATAACAAAGAAAACCGTGTCAATCGAGAAATAACAGCAGTTATTCCCCTCCTACGTTAATCATGACCTTTTGCGAATGTTTTGAAATTAATATTTGTTTAAAATATAAAGTAACTTTTATAAAAAAGAGTTTGAAATAATGCTATAATTAGGCTTGTTTAAATAAACTTTATAAATTCATTGTATTTTTCCATCTGCTTAAAGAGTAGAACAATCAGAACAACCAGAACAATCCTTAACACCCCCCTTAAAGTCATGCAAAAATACTATTCCCCCAAGGAAGAAATGTTTGTAGCTTCTTCCAAAAATTGTGCTACCCCACCATTTTTCTGATAAAATTTGCCCATCCCCTCTTTTTACTTACCAAGATTTTCCCGATCCCACCTCAATTTCACCTTCCCCCCTGGCCGTACTTTTTTAGAGCGCGCGATCAACGTCGCGTGTGTATCGAAAAATTAATTCGAACTAAAGTTAAGATCGAGTTGTGCATAGCTGGGGTAATTCAAAAATGGCCTTCTTGTCAAAAAGAGATTTTGATGCCGTTGTCTTGTTGTGCCTCGCCAATCTTGAAAGTCTGAGATACCACAGATAATAGTATAATTGGTCGGTCAGGGCAATGCCCAAGTTGAGGTAAATATAAGTAGGAAGATAGGATGCAGTAAACTTCTTAATAAAGACCTGTTCCGGTAAAATTTATAACAACAACTAGGGCTTGCTGGAGTGAGGTAAAAGTGGACGCCCATGATTTACGATATTGTCGTCTAACGCACCTATGTGTTTTAAAATCGACGAAAAAGACTTTCTTTAACGAGAGCCTGGCGGTCTGTGATTAAATGAGGACTTTCAATTTGAGGTCGCTCGTTTTCCGAATTTCAAACTATATTCCATATCGCTAATTGAGGATGACGGCTTAAAATACGTTATCTACACTTAGATCATATATTTTGCAATAAGACATTTACAAATAGAAAAATAAATCACCACTTCATGATCAAAGAGAAAATTTTCGTTATTTTGCATAGATAAGTCAACCAACCACTGCAGTTGTGGTAGCCATTGCAATATTAAATAACTTACAAAAATAGAAAAACAAAAAACAACAAAAAAAAAACCACAAAAAAAAAAAAAAAAAAAAAAACAGAAAAAAAAAACAAAACAAGAAAACTTCTGGCCTGAATTTCTAAAATTGTTTTCTTTCTTAAACGACGTTAATCGTCGATTTTATTTTTCATATCAATTTTATTTTTCGATATTTGTTAGGATTTCCAAGAAGAACATTTGAAGCTGGACTTTTTCTAGTAGAATTGTAAAGTTCGAATGTTGCTGATCGTTTCTAGCTAGCTTTCCGTATATCCTTATTTAAAACATAGTGAGTAGAGATGACTATCTAGGAACAAGAGAATACTATTCATATACCAACTATGTTTAAAATAAGCAGCGAAGAATCTTTAGAATGAGCAGTGTTAGATGATCACAACAAACCGGCTTTGTTTTTTTAGTTTGTCGGCTTGCATTCTAATAAACCCACAGGCTGTAACTCTTTTTGTTTACACTTAATGTTATTAGTAAATTGATTAAAATCTTCATGAAAGACCCTAAATTCCCCTTATTGTCTTCCTCTTTAAGACAACTGTAATAACCAATTATGAAACTTTCACTGAGTTTTTCACAATCTGCTTTATTTCCCCCCTTTAAAATGGAATGAATAATCCAGGTTATAAAGCCGAGTGAAGCTTAATGTAATTCATCAGATTAGTCTTGTTCATTGTCATCTGATCGCTAACCTTAACTTGGATGTTATAAGTAGCATCATAACTTCTTCTATAGAATTAGCTAAAACTTCTTCGAGCCTTTGCACCTGCCACAACGCCTGCGGAAATACCTTCATAATGCGATGCGATGAATTACATCACTAAACAGCTAGGACAAAAAACCTGTTACAATAACCTTTCTTTGACGTTCTTCCTTCATTTCAAACAATTCAGAGAAGCCTCCGTTTACATAAAGCGTACGGTTCATCTTTCTTATGCCATCGATTTTTTCACTTTTTTTGTAGAAGCATTATGCTTGCCGACCAACAAATATAATAAATTGTTAAGTTATGCAAATGACGCATTACTGACCCAATTTGCTCTAACGTTCAATTGGTTGTTGTCAAAGGGCTTTACAAATACCCTTCACAGACGGTCTTCACAGAAGTCTAAATATAAACTAGAGCTCAATAGTACATCCAACATGAAGAACTCATCTTGAAGTACTCAGTCCCCTTAAAGTAATTCTTTGTGGCTAGCAAAATAGACTCTGAGCATCCGATTAACTAAATAAAAAGGTTTTGCTTTGTCAAAAGAAACCTAAAATTGACAACATACCACCTGGAATTTTTTTCAACATTCATCAATAAAAACATAAAAATACCAATATCTTCACCACCCTTGATAATCCCTCTACACCTATTTACAGTGTCATAATTACCCAGTGTCAATGAATCTAGGAGTAATATCTGTTCCAATTGTTAATCTGTATCAGGTTCTATTCCCCACATTTTATAGAAATCATATTCTTTGGCGATTTGCATAGCAGAGTACGCCACTCCACAAGCACATCCGAATATTCCGATCAGGATTATACATGTATCGAGAATAATGTGATACCATGGAAGTGTCTTGTGATGGAGTTTTATGTGAAAAATACACGGAAACACATACACTAGACATGTTCCCGTTAGTCCACCCACGAAAGACATCAGAAGACCGAAATGAGGTACAAATATAGCGACGATTATTGAGGCAATTATGATGACAACCCTGGATATAAGCTTGGGGGTGCAAACCTTGCAGCATTTTAGAGGCTCATTGCCTAGCTTTCTCAGCAACGGTATATCGAGCTCGTTCTCGAAGATATGGTAGAGGGTGAACATCGGTACCACATAGAAGAGGAGAGCGGTGATGATGACAGCGATGGAAAGAAAAACACGGAACGGACTGTGCGGAAGACTGAGTGTCATGATCTGTTCTGTGTGCTTCCCGAAGCAAAAGAAAACCAGAATTCCATAGTTGTACTTGATTATAGTAACCAGGGTATAGGTGAAGTTCATCATTGCGTTAAATTCAGCCGGGTATCGCATGGACGTTTCGATTGCTGGAAGATAGGCAGTCGAGGAGTATGTGACTGTAATGATTCCCATTGCAATGCAAATATGCCTGAAATTGAATGCTGGGAAGTTGTGCGCTTGCCATTGCTTGTGGTGGTACAGGCTGTAGCCAAGCACACATGTAGAGGACCCCATGGCAACGATCACAGTCAAGAGACTGACGTATGAGATGTGTCTCATGGTGCGCACATAAGCAACTGGGAGAACAGCAAGAGAAATGAGAGTTATCCAAACACTCTCAGAAATCCCACTATCCGGAAATGTGTGATGCATCACCGTGCCACACATGATAAGAAACAAGATGCAATGGGAGAATTGTTCAACGAAATTCACTATGTGTACCATCTGCTTTCCATATCGTGGCCAAAACGCTTCTCCTAAATCAGCATAGCTACGCTTTTCGAAGCATTCTTCGGGGGTATTCTCGTGAAGGCATTTTATGAGGATTTTGCCAGTGTAGTTTCCGAGAATTCCAATCAGGATGATCATTATAACGCCCCAGTATCCTGTGAGACGTATTACGTATGGCATAGCAAGGATTCCTGTACCCATATTGGCATTAAATATATTGAAAAAAGTCTGAAATGAATGTGTCTTTACAACCTGGTCTTCCTCACCATCTTCAAAGCTTTTACTTTTGGAAAGCAGAGGCTCTTTGTCTTCCATTTTCTTCAGGACAAAATCACGGTTAATACCACCGTCAGTCAGGTCATAACATGTGTAATAAGTTTTTCGTGGAGTAAATGTAGTTGTTGAATACTTTCAATTACTTGACTTTAAACTCTTTCTTGTCATAAGTGACCCACCTAGTACTTCAAAGTGATATGGGTGCTTATAGTTCAGGACTTGAGTATAGAGCTGTGCTCGTCGGTTTGGTAAACAGGAAAAGATGGTCAGAACACCAAGTAAAGTGTCCGTTCTACTTGTTTGTGTAAGTGCGACGGGAAGCTTTCTTCTCTATGAGAATGGGTAATATATTTATCTCAAAATTAACGAGTTCTTGGTTTACCAACCAATTACGACTCTTCAGGAAAAGATTCTGGCCAATGATGTGCCTCACTTGAGAAAAGCGATAAAATAAAATAATTTGCACCTGCTGGTGCTAAACTCTGTACTTCAAAATACTTTTATCCCTCTTTATTCTTTAAACGTTGTTTCCGCGATAGTATCTTCATTTGCTTCTATTAAATTGATTCTGGATTCCTTCTTACTAAATTCCTTAAGACAGCCGTGGTCTAACTTAAAGAAGATCCAATACGACCAAAAGATTTATTTTAAGTAATGGAGGCGTTGTGCGAGGCTATTTGTACATTTGCATTGTAGAACAGCCAGTTGGCTATTAATTATTAAGCATCACCATTTTATCCTTCGAATAGTCTTTGATCTTCTTAATTAACTGACCTACAAAACGAAAAATAGAGACTCTTCGGTAACTAGGCTGCCCACCAAACACCCTTGGCGATATGTACTACGAGATAGGGAAAAATATCAATTAGTGAAAATACACATGAAATATTTTGTTTGTTAGTCATAATTTTTGCCGAGTATAGAGGCCAAAACGCTTGCTTTCCTATGCTTAGCTGATTGAATCATCTTTTTCGCTTATGACATTAAGTTCACCATAGGCGTTCAGTTGTTGACAATGAAAATATTTCACATGACAGACACGTTCGTTAGTATAGCTGAACTCCTTTTTCTATGTATCTTAAAATATCGTTCGCAACTTTTTTATCTAACGACGAATATATCTTAAGAAGCTGTTTTCTAAACTGTTAAAACACGCCCATTCTTCCGCTTAAATGTTTTCTCCCCCGCGTTTTACTTCCCGCGTTCTTTAAATCTCTTTTTCCGCTTGTTTTTCAAACAGTACTGAGTCCAAAAATGGTTCCGTTTATTAAAAACTATAGCATGTTTTTCATACATAGGTTACAACATCCCGGTTGATGCATGATTGCATTTGATTGATGACTAAAAACGAATACGTGGATCAGTATAACTTAGAACTCGGATCGACTAGAACTATTTTTCACTCGACTCGAGTATTCAATACTAATACTTTCATAAACCTCAAAGCTTCAATACCGTGTTTTTTTTAAATATAGAATGTCTCATATCTGGCATATGATTGTTGAAGGTTGTATTGGACGCGCACGACTAACGTAGATTCAATACTTCGTGGATTAACCTTAGAACCGTTTCTCGCCTGAATAACACATGAATAACTTAATAATAAATACACCTGAACTAGCTTGATTACCAATTTATCTTTAAAACTTGCATTTCTCATACGTTCCGTCATCGTTGCAATGATTATATCAGAACATAGATGACTAAAACCGCGTGCAACATTGTGATTATTTTCCACTCGAGTATATAGCTCATGGTAATACAATTATATAATTTTGAACACGAAGCACGAATCGTATACATCAATATGTTGCACGTCAGCTGAAATACGTTGCATCTCCAGCATAAAACTTATGGGGAATGATTTTTCCCCGTAAAGAAGACTATCCATGCATTTCGAATTCCGTCGAAGAAAAATTTTTTACTACATTACGAATTACGAATTTGAGATCCTGGATGATTTAATGAAATGTGACAGTGTGAGAGTAATTGATTGATACAGACGAAGCAGAAATCTTTCATTAAGTGTTAGTATTGGTTTTGGTCTAAAAACTTTATCTTATCTCCATATGAATGAATATTGTTTGACTGTGAAAGTGTATTAAAAATTTCGGCTTGGTGGTTTGGCTTACTAGATTATTCGATACATTGAGTGCTTCTGACTTCATGGCCGAGCCCAAATACCCTTAAATCAAGAGAATATATTCTCTTGCCAAAGCTTTAATTAAGTCGGTAAAATATTTCCTTAGTTCAAAAAAAAAAAAAGGAAAAAAAAACGTTTTCATATTCTAGTGAAGTAGTAACTTTGATGAAGAATTTGTTATACCTTAGTATACTTATTGGGATCTGTGGATCACTAATTCCGTTATTTTCGAGCAACATATAATGAGAAAATACCATACTATACCCAGATTAAATGTCCATGAGTGATTAAAGGCGACGAAGGTCTTAAAAATTACAAAATAAATTAGCTGACAGATTTTCAATTTGGTGTATATTAGTTGGCGTTAGTGCGCGTTGTCAAACCAGATGGAACTTAAGACTCATGCTACTTAACTCCAATGTAAACACTTATCTTTGAGTACTTATTGCTACTCAAGCTAAGTAGAAAACCATTTTCAGTAAAATATTAATCTGAAAGAATGTTAAATATTCCAAAGAAATGTAAAAGATACTTTGAAATAATTAATTTGTTTAGTTTAATTTGTCGTTTCTTTCTTAGCATGTTCTTTGTATTTTGGCTTACCTAGATCATAGTTAATATTAACTATGCCTAGATGTTTCCGACGAGTTACAGTATACATCGTATTTATAAATGTACTGAAACAATTGCTTGCTACGTAGGTTCTCCCATCTAATATTAGCTCAGTTCACATTAGCCATTCTGAGGTTGAGGGAAAAAACTGGGTATAGAGAAGGAATTGCAGGTATTTGTGGGACTGTTTAATAGTCCCACAATGCACTGCAATTCCAGTTTTTTTCCTCATGCATTGGTGTTCTTGTGATGTATACTGTGGGTTCTTGCGGTATGTACTAAAGTGTTTTTTTCTTCTAACAGTTCATGACGTATTCTGCAAAGAAAAAAACAAGGGCAACACCTTATCCGTTCTGGTATCATGTATGGGTCACCAATACTTTATCCATTGTGACATCATCCATGGGTCACCAATACTTTATCCATTGTGACATCATCTATGGGTCACCAATACTTTATCCATTGTGACATGATCTATGGGTCACCAATACTTTATTCATTGTGACATCATCTATGGGTCACCAATACTTTATCCATTGTGACATCATCTATGGGTCACCAATACTTTATCCATTGTGACATGATCTATGGGTCACCAATACTTTATCCATTGTGACATGATCTATGGGTCACCAATACTTTATTTATTGTGACATCATGTATGAGTCACCAATATTTTATCCATTGTGACATCATCTGATTGTGACATCTATTATTCGTCAATTCTTTGCCCTATGAGATCTGCAATGAAAGAAAAGACACATGCAGCCTAAGGGATTTGAAAAGGAAAAACCTGTGGTTCAAAATCAATGATGATAGTAAACTAGTAAGTTTAAAGATTCTATAAAGTTTTTATTATAAGGTCAAGGAACGGGCAGCACCCTAAAAAGTGGATTGGAACTACTGTGATAGTGTGCATAAGATTAAAAGTGTGTGTGCGGTGGGAGGGGGAAGGGGAAGGGGGCTGAAACTGCAATCAAATGCAAATGCAAATTACATAACAACATGTTTATATTAACTTATAGTCTTCCTATAAACACCTACAATGGTATCCCTTGTATGGTTTTTTCTAGATCTTTGTTGCGAAGAGAAGACGAAGAACCTGGACTATAAAAACTAGGAAAAAGAAAATTTTGTGCAGCGACCAAGTCATTAACCATCAGTTAGCCACCCTCACTCAACAGTAAGCTACAAACACAGGATTGAACAAAAGAAAAGAATGACAAGGAGGAGAATATATGGTTGTAAATGGTAAGTGCACAGGTCGGAAAGTATGCGAATTTTATCGTCATTTATTATTCTAGAATTGCGTCAAATATTGATAGATCTAGTTGCAAATCGTTTTCTCACGATGTTTTATAAACATAAGTAGGATGTCACAAGAAACAAGCAGAAAACATTTGTCCGGGGGATGGGGATTTTACTAGTAGTGGATAAGCCATATCTCGCAGTCGTCTTTGGTATTGGTCACTAACCTTTCAGGGAAGGAGACAAACAACCGACACTAAAACGGCTATGATACCACAGATGACTTGCTACGAGGACCCCTCCCCCCTCCTTCCTTTTGATCCGACGGGGAGTACGAGAACGAGTACGAGTACGAGTGTTTAACTTTTAAAGAGAGGTCCTATCTGTTTGTAGTCGTGATAGTGTACGTAGACAGAAACTTTAGATATTAAAAACTCGGAAATCGACCACTGATTTAGTGTTGCACAGGACCAATTTTAAACTCGTACTCGTACTCGATCTCGTACTAGTCGTCGTATCTAAAGATCGTTAATATTGACATACAACAACAGTTGAAACAAACGATTATTTAATGATTGTAATTTGAATTTACTTTCGCGTGAAAAATCCCGAAGCATATTTATATTTAATCAATCAGTTAACTTTTTTTGAAGCGGACGAGACCCAAGCAATCAGCAGAGCTAACAAAAAACGTGGCCCTTAAGCTTGAGGCCATACTTTAATAGCCTGTGTACAGCCACTTCCCCTCCCCCTTCCCTGCTTTTCCCGTTCGGAGGGGTACACAGACCATACTTCCACCGTACCGCTCCTTTCTAAACCAGTTACGTCTTGTTAACGATTGTTCACTTGAGCGCGGCCGTGCTTGACTGAATTCGTAATTTCTAGCGACCTCTGTCTGACGACAGCCTATTGTGCGTTATTCGGCCAACGTTCGCCGTCTAGATATTTCGAAGCTAGCAGAATACCTATCACGTTTGATATAAGCGTTGACGAAATTCACGAATTTAATCAAGGGAAATTCAACCGTGATAATCCATCTGTTTTGAAAATGCATTCTAACCAGAGAGGTCTAACTGCCGACATGATGCTATCACGTGGTTGATCACAGCATTTTTCGACGCTAGCTTGGCTCTTTTTGCACTTTTGGCTTCCTGTAGCCCTACTTCTCCTCCTCCTCTTTCTTTCCTAGTTCTTTTCTGCCTTAAAATTTAACACAAGGATCCCAACAGAGAAAATATGGGGTTCTCTGCAGAAGAAGCTAGACACTAGCTAAATTTGCATACGATCTAGACTCCTTTATTAGGGCCACTTGTAAACTGATAAAACCGACACGATACTTATCAGAACGTGTATGCAAGTACACGTAGTGTGACGAACTCATAGACATGCTGAGTGATCGTGACCCATTATTGACACAATTGAAATTCCTCGCGAACCAAGAACCTTTCAGTTAGCGACATGTAAGAATTTCCGAACACCCTTGATTACGAACATCGGTCAACTGGAATTTGAACTTATTGGAGCTAGACTGTCACGGATGAGATCTTGTCTCGTACAGGGATATATGATGATAGTTCTCTGTGATAAATTAAACATTTTAGTTGGAAATAACTCTTATACATGTCTTCAAGTACAATCATAAAGATAATCCGTCCACCACTAGTGTTACTCTAACGATCGTGCTTGGTACCCACTCACTCCAGACACTTGTTATGTCAATCTATCTAAGTCATGCATCTTCACCGAGTAAATATTCCGAATGCTTACTATATAGGCTTTTGCGCATTTGATCATATAATTGCATGAATTGGGAATTGTAAGTAATAAGCATTGGTATTAGAGCGCATGCAGTAAAACCATGAAATAAAAACAGTTAATACTGCCAAATAGTAGTTATTTAGTGACTAAGGATAGTTGCCGTCACCCTCAAAAGACAAAATACACATTTGTGTCTTTTGTGTAAAGAGTGTTCTGGTTGAGTGATACGAACTATCAATCACTTAATAACTTCTATTTGTCAGTATCGACTTTGTTTTTATTTCATGGTTTTTCTGCATGATGAGCTCTATGAAACTTGTCTTTCTTATATTTTATTGTTTTATAAATTGTGTGTATACTGCAGCGTTTGTTGAAGCTTACCGCCCAATGATCACAAAACCTAACTCAGTTTACCTATTCCCTAATTAATTTAAACTCATTTGAAACCTACAGTTGAGGCAATGCAATATAACTCTATTCATACCCGACATGCACAATGAGTAACGCATTCGTGGAATATATATATAATATATATAATATATATATATAATCATATCATCTAAACGATATATAAATGATACAAGTAAGAGTATGGATTCTATTGTCATAGGATTACAAAAAGCTTTCAGACGTGCCTTGATTTTCACAACGTGTAGTCCTAGACTTGATTATTTAAATATATCTCACGTACACATGTCGGGTATGTTGGGCCGACTGGTTTATTTAAGAGTTCAAAATAGATCATCCGTTTACTGTGTGTCTGCCTTTCTGGCTGCAACATTGCAACATAACATCGCTACAACTTAGCAGTGATATACCTCTGAAGAACGTTGAAGGTAAATAACAAAGATTAATCAGTAGAGTGCAAACGATATATCCGTGAAATATTAGTAATACTATTTCTTTTGTTTAACTAGCACTATTTTGAACAGGTTTTAGATAAAAACATCAGTAGATAGAAATCTCCAAGGGTAGCAGTTTTTACCACATTTAATCACATTTTGGTGAAATAAAAGCTAGTTGATGAAATTGATACATTAGGTTCAAGTACTAGATTCGTGAATTCTTTTGGGTCGTAAAAAGTGCCAAGACACGAGCATGAGCGAAAATTGAAAGCTACCCGGCTGAGCCGTTTGCACACCAATATACCAGGAAGTAGGTTTTTCGAATGACAGCTTAATATTTTTTTCAGTTTGTAAATGTGAATCACTATCGATAGCGCGCATACAGCAATATGGATGGCAATAGAGACTAAGACTGAGTATCTTCAGTGATGGTCGCATATGCATGACTGAGAACGTTTGAATACCAACAACCAATGGCAGTTGCCTGATTAAATGCTAGCCGCTATATGATAGTTTTATATAGTTGTATTAACGACGGTGTTTTAGTAAAAATACACAGGTGATTATTAAAATTCTGGCGCGCTGATTGGTCGAGAAACTCACTATCATACGATAATCACCTCCGGAGATAATCACCTCCGGAGAGAGTCGAAAATAGCGGCCAGTCGCTTTGTTGTTGTTACCGGAAAAAAATGTCTTTTACCTTCTCTTTTTTCCTTTTTTTTCCCCTTTCTTTCTTCGAAAGAATCACCTATTCACACTAAAGCAATTATTTGCCTTAGCCTCAGTGAATAGCGGAGAAAACTCGCGTCTCAGTAAATATTCCCCGATATTAACTTCAGCGAATAATTCATAAATATAACGTGACCTGGCTTTGCTGATATATAAAGAAGTTAAGAATAAAGCGTTTTGAATTACTTTGAAATCTAGATCTGTCGAGATCTAGATATTGTATTGACCTTTAGTAGTTTATCTTCACTTCCGTTGCCGTACAGTTAAGTACATTTTGATGGTCGGTGATAGACTACATGAATGCACGTGCTCCGCTGCATCTGCTGCCGAACATAACATATATTTCTTTGTCATGATGATAAATATTTTACTGAGTTTAGTGTTTTCAAATCCGTAGCCTTATGACTCACGTCTCTACCGAGATTGTGCTATTTTTGGCTCGTCGGAATGACACTTGATGACAATAGAATTCTTCGTTTGCAACCACGTGTATTTTGCTGGTGCTAAAGTACTTTTTGGTTCCAATCAAAAAACAATCCTTATGACCATAATAATAATAATAATAATAATAATAATGTAATAACCATGTAGAGCTACTTATAATACAACGCTGAGCAAAAGAGAATTTCTAAAACGAGCTATGAGCGAACGAACTTACCGATATTGTAGAATATGGCGAAAACTCGCTGGATGATATTTACCATCACCCAACATGGCGGCCAAAATTTCAAAAAAAAAAAAAAAAAATTAATGACAAAAATCCATCAAATTCACTTCAAAAATGACACTTGATGACAATAGAATTCTTCGTTTGCAACCACGTGTATTTTGATGGTGCTGAAGTACTTTTTGGTTCCAATCAAAAAACAATCCTTATGACCATAATAATAATAATAATAATAATAATGTAATAACCATGTAGAGCTACTTATAATACAACGCTGAGCAAAAGAGAATTTCTAAAACGAGCTATGAGCGAACGAACTTACCGATATTGTAGAATATGGCGAAAACTCGCTGGATGATATTTACCATCACCCAACATGGCGGCCAAAATTTCAAAAAACAAAAAAACAAAAAAAAAAATTAATGACAAAAATCCATCAAATTCACTTCAAAAATGTACCAAATCTAATTTGCAAATTTGTACAACACTAAAAGATTTCGACTTGGAAAAAATATGTATTTCTTTGACTTTTCAGACGCGTATCGAGCGTAAGGTGAGGATTACCGATCACAAAATAAGATTCGCACACCTCGGAAACAAAATGATGAAACGATTTGAAATTTTCTACACTTAGTCACATCATAGTTCTCTAAAACATATCAAAGAATCGAGTTTATAGCATTCATAACAAGTTTTATATTGTTATTTTCTTGGTCTGTGACGTCACGTGCAAACGAAGAATAGCTACAAAGATTTAAGTTTAGTTTCATTTGAATAAAAAAGGCATGAATAGGCAACAAGTAAGGGAAAAAAACCCAGACTTTTGAGGAATCGCAAAAAATTAATGGAGGAATATTGAATATATAAAATTTTTAGACAAATAGCTACAAAAAGCGTTGAAAAGTCTCTTAATAATTTAATACAATAGAAGAATAAATACAATCAGTTCACAGTAATTTTTTAAGCATTATAAATTGTATATTGATAGGTCATGATAATTATTATCTATTTAGAAATTAAAGTTCAAGTTTGTCTCTCTTTACCTGTCGCTTTTAAAAGCGTACGATGAGTAGGTTACTCATAATATAGGGATAGAAAGATAGTTCAGTATTTATTCCTAAAAGAGACACCATATGGAAAAAGGAAGCAGTCCACCGCATCTTGTCTGTGCTGCTATTGGGTGACATCTTTTATCTGCAACTAAATGAAATGATGGGAAAAAGTGTTAGTTTGATAAAGATATTATTTATTTATTGGCATGGAATTCAAATAATGAATACAGTTCCAAATAATGATCCCACTTTAGAATTATACTTGTGAGGACATTATTGGTCCAAAATATGGTGTCAAGCAAACGATATCCATGGATATATTGTCAAGTGTGGTCGAAACAGTGGTTGATCAAGACAGAACGATGTATGTGATTTAGAAAGGATGTGTTCAGCAGTTGTTCAAGTGCAGATGGCAATGATTACAAACGTGTATTATCCCATATTGGTCTATGTCAACTGTGTTGGTCAAAACTGGGTAATGCATGTGAGTTGGCTAATGATTAATGTGTGCAACAGTAATTCAAATGAAAATGGCCAACTAACAATGACTAACACCCATAGCTGTACATGTATAGTCATAGTATATATACATGGGCGGATCAGGAATTTTAGAAGGGGAGTGACTATTACAAAGGTTTTACCAGGAATTCGAGGTAAAGGGCGGTGACTGTTACTAACGATATAATGAGAAATGTGAGGAAAAGGGGAGTGACTAGTCATCTATCTTACCACCCTTGGATCCGCCCTGATATAGTATATACAATATACATAGTGCTATATTGTTTTAAAAATAAGAAGCAAAACTTAAGGAATATAAGCATGGTATGTAGGGTCGGTCTTACACAGATAATAGTCACCCCCTTTTACAAAAATATTAAGAAGCAAAACTGAAGGAATATAAACATTCTTGTGCGCTTTTATTTCTTTTAAAACAAGGACCATAATCATCAAAATCATGACAAACTAACAGTGTATGAAAACTTGTTATCGAACCAGGTGTTATAGCTATTTTGATTTAGCTCTTGTACACTTAACTAAGCTACGAATTTAAATGAGGCAAGGACGACCACGTTTACATAACCTTGATGTATTATTACCTTAGGGAAAATATCAGTGGAGCCTGTGTTGAACGCGTAAAATTATTAAGCTTAACTCAGCCGAAAACCAGAAAAGCGTCTACTAACTTTGAACCATCTTTAGGCAATTATCAGTTTGCCTTTGCTATGTTATTACTGTCTTTGCTAACTGGGAGGGGAAAAAAACGTCTATAACGCCTGTATTGCATTAGCTGCTGTTGTTTGATTCAGACTCAGTAGATTACGGAGTTATCAGCAGACTAGATAAGGCGTGAATCAAGAGAGCATGAATATATATGCTGTCTTGACTGAACTTATATAAGTAGCTAAGACTTAAAGGATCATGCAAAGAAGATTCAGAATGTACCTTTTATTACATTATACAAAGAAATCCTTAGACTGCTTGCTGTTGTACTACTTATAAATTGTCGGGTAAAGTTCGTGAGTCAAGTTAAACAACCTGTCAGTCAAGACTAGTTCTTAATCAGAAGTTCTTAAAGTTAGAAGAAAATTTCGTATCTACAGCAAATAAATGCTGAAAAGCATCCGCTTTCATGCTGTACCTGATCACAACCCTGTGCCTAGGTCTAACTCTGAGATCTCCCTTAATTTGCTCGGTCTACATGTTTGTACTTTAATTATACTTTAATGATAAAAGGGTATTGAGCACTCTAAGTCCCAACGGCATTAATGAACGATTTGCTTTCAACTAACGACAACTTTCTTTTGTCTTTTGATTGTTTGTTTTTGTTTCTTGCCCACCTTGTTCTCATTGGTTTCTTTTGTCTTATTCTCATCATATAAACACTCCTTTCTACCACCTCTTTCTCTTTTACTCCAACAAAGGCCAGCGTCCAATGAAATGTCAGTAAGTTTTTTTCATCTTAGTTTTCATGGTGTAACATTTACCCTCTTTTCATGACTGTTTCATTAAAACACCGACGCAGCTCACACTAGTCATTTAGCTAGTTATCTCTTCTGCTTGTACTTTATATGACTGAGGACACTCAAACCGTGAACACTTTCAAAACCTCTAAAATGAAGCACCGAACGATCCAAAAAATATATTATTTCCGATCGATTGGTTCAAGGGATGATTTGCAGTAACTAAACTCAAAGGGTCACTGTGCAAATGCCCTCATCACTGTAAAAGATAACTGGTAACGACTTAAACGTTCGCACCCATTTTTTACGAATCTCACTTCCCCGAGTCCAAATCCCAAAGTTCTTCATTCCCAATGAATGACCTAAATCCCATTTTTCCAGTGCAAAATAGTCAAATCCCAATGTCCACTTTACCCCATCAGAAGCCTTGCTGTGTGCATGGTAATGAATCGTATTTGACCAGATTAAAATTGAAAGTCAAGGCAAGAAGGGCAATTTTATTTTTCTGCGTTTACAATTATTTCAACGTTAAACAAGATCTAAAACATTTTAACGCAAAAAGTTGCATGACAGTAAGCATTCCTAAAATCCATTACCATTCTTGTAAGTAGACAAATATATACATATATATACTGGTACTCAATATTTGAATAACGCACAGAACAAGAAAGATGGTGACAAAATATCAAATATTCCCTAAAACTGAACTAAAATGTAAAAAAATAAACACAACACGGCACAAGTGATCACAACAACTCTCATTTCCAATTTTTTTGGTGCAAGGGATGATTTACAGTATGTAATTTAAAAATTAAATGTGATAAAACAGCTTGAACTGGTTTTTTTTTTCGAGTGTTCTCACTGTAGTTTGATGTCTACCCCGCCTAATTTCACTGTCTCTGCATTACCCTTTGATGTTTCCGCTCACAAATATCCTAGGCTCTCTATTAAGACCATGGGGATATGTTATCCCAATCACTCAAGGCCTTCTGCAGTCTTACTGGGAAGTTGCAGTCCAGCTTGTTTTACACCGAAGAGCTCCTAAGTACAGTACATGTTTACTACTCATTGTTTTTTCATCTAATTGCAAGGTCATTTTCATATAAGAATAACAAACACCAATAAATTAGAAGAAAAAACATTTTTGATCCTAAAGATCCGCTATGTACTGTTTTAGTGTATACCAAGATAATTTCAAAATGTCAGTTTATACCTTAAAAACAAGAATACAATAATCACACCGGAGTTGCTCAAAAGAAAATATTAATTCCTGTTATTTATTTGTTATTTTTATATGCCAACGTGTTTGCAATAAGATGTATCTACTGACAAACAAAACAAATTAACTTTTTAGCATTTTGTGATAACTTATCACAGTAAGAAATCATCTCCCCCTGTTAGATTGCATTATATTTTCATTGTAGAGAGAAAAAAGTTGCTTTGCGATTTAACTTACATCTGAGTTTTACTCCAAGAATGCTTTATTTCTTTGGAGACAGTTGTTTTTATTATTCACATGGTTTCTTATATGACATATTATTCGTTGCCTTAGGACCTGTTCAGTCTGCATTTGAGTCGTATATCGATAATAAAATGTCTAAATATGTTATAACACACGATAAATTCGGTCTCGAACTCAAATAATTTATCTCCATTTCAGTGAAAAAATGAAAGATTATTGTCACTTAGAATAATATTTACAGAAATTAGCAAATCAACTGTAGATAGCGCTCTACTGATTCAAAGCTCACCGTTGTTTTCATAAAGAAAGTCAGACGTCTTCATAGAAGGTTATAATATTCCTCCCCTTTACCGCTGACCCTCATTTGCGCACCAATTTTGTAAACTCAAAGACTCGATATGATCGTTTAATCTTCAAATTGTCCATGATGTCTAAGAAGGCAGGATTGAATTAAAGTGCTATAGGTAAGCCAAGCACTAGCCATAAAAGGCTCTACCCCTTCCATTCTACACCAATCAATTGCTTTATATACATAACTTAAATTTATATAATTATGTGACTTGAAGCAAGAAATTGAAGCCTAAACACGAGTTTCTCACTTTCTTTCAAAACAAGCCATTCCCCCCCCCTAAACGTTTGTCTGTGAGAAGTCTCTGCTTCATCATTCTGATTAATCACTGAACTTATCTTGCCTAGTGGGAAAAAAATCAAAAGTATAACTGATTTTCTAAGCAATATTTGGCCACTAATCGGGCATTTTGTATCAATCTTAATACAACGTGTTCACTTAGGCATCGTGCGAATATTACTTCATCATATCTTTTATCCTTCTCTACCGGCATTTGGCAGTTTCTCTTCTTTAAGAAACCGAGGAGTTCGGTTGATGATTAATTATTTCATATAAATAAAAACTAAATGATTAAACGAAAAATACTTTTCAAGTGCCGATATTAAAAGTGTGATTAATAGTATAATACCCGAGCTCCTATACCTTCAAAATGAATATGACTGTAAGAGTTCAGATCAGAATTAATATTGCGGGTAAGTTGCGCTCATAAAACTGACAAAAATTGCCTTTTTTTTTGAGAGTTAACCAGTCAAAATACAATAAAAATAAATAAACGAAAGGCGGGCCAAAAAACCAAGCCTAAAAAATAGTCCGCTACTATAGTGCATATAAATAATCAGTTAATATTTGAGGATTAAGAGCCGGGGGTTTATTCAGTTGAAAGGATTTCAAAACCATCATCATAGGTCAGTTTTAGGTCAGCATAGGGTCGTTCACATGCACACTAGCAGGCAAACAATATTTCGATTTAATTGCATTAATGACTGAAAGTATTGTCTATGAATATTATCATTGGCTTTAAAAAGCAATACTGAGATCATCTTCTCTGTTGATCTTTGAGCCATTTTAAATTCAGTTGAAGTAATTTTTAGAAGGGAATAGATTTTTCCATTGTTACATAGTTCAATCATCTTCGTGTACTTTATTTCGATTACAAGATTCATATAGGGAAAAAGTCTTAACTAAGATATATTTTAGCTAAGTAGTTGAAGTTTTAAACCTCTGAAATTAATTTTGGTTGTTTTGGGTGCAATTAGCACCCAACATTTCGAATACAATTTCGACAAGGAAAACAATCTGGACTTCAGTTGTTGCTTACGACAACGACACGAACAGTCATTGCTAACATTCTGAATAACATATTGATAGAGAGGTGCTGCATAATGGCGGCTGTTAAAAATTCATGGTACTAGTAATGATATTATTGAACTTGTGTATTATATTTGTAAACATACATTCATATTTGTGCAGACTCTGGATTTTGTTGAACAACAGGGAGACATTTTACTGATGAAATTGTGAGTCAATGCATTTTCTCAAACGCTTCACCAGTATAATGCTGATGTGATAAATTTGTTATAGAGATTGAAAACACTTCCAGGGAAAGGGGCAGAGCGATTGATATTCAGTTGATAACATTGGTATCGGATTTAGCAGCATATATACTGATCCCGTGAGTAAAAGTTGATTTGGATTGACACCTTGGTGCTCCTTGGAGTTTAAAGAGCAAACAAACTGATAGAGGAGTGATCCATTTTGTGGTGAGAAGAGATAACTAGCTAAAAGCTAGTATTTAGCTAGTTATCTCTTCATATCTCCTTTTATCATTTTGTGATGAGTGCAGCCTCGAATTGGTCGATAACTAGTTATGATACCACTTAGCGAAATCAAGTCGGTCAACGCGTTAGACATTATGCGTGAATATCAACATAATTCCTTGTATGATGAGAAAAGAAATATATGATTACTAAGGTATAATCGGGGTGAAGCCCAACGATTTAAATTCCATGTGCTCATATGGAGATGGACATACAATTAAAAACAGAAATGAATCCGACTTCTTTACTGATTTTGAACAATCAGTTGCACCATTGATTGAAACTAGAAGCATAAAAAGTATTAAAGCTCAAAGTACTGTAACACTAAGTATATAAAACTCGTTGGCGGAAAAACTGATAATTTAGTTCAAGAATATAAAGGCTGTATGATCACATCCACTTGTGCACAGGCTTGACAACCATTTTCTTCAATAAGCATGCACATAATGGCTTGTTATCTTTTAGCCTTTTTGAGAAACAGCCATTAAGATAAATGATACACATTGTTTTATATGTTCAATATTGTCAAAACTGATCAGCGACTAGAAATACATTGGTTAACTAAAAGAGCTGCAAGAGCAAGTGAGTAGGAGAGTAAGGTGTATGCATGTAAGTTGTACTAGGCAGGGTCTAGGCAGTTTGAGTCAGTATACTCCCTAGTCCTGAAGTGAATCCGATTAGCCTAAAGAATTTTAAGTCTACATCATATGATAATTATTACAGATTGAAACGGAACTTAAGTGAAATTGGAAGGTAAGTAAATAGTTATTAATTCTCAGGCCAATGTTCTCCATTTTGATTTTCCTTGCTGTGGTTGCTGTATTGAAGTGAATCCACTATTAGCCTAAAAAATTCTATATTTAAGTCTACATCTTACGATATTTGTTACAGATCGAAAAGGAACTTCAGTGAAATTGGAAACCGTAGATAGGTCAGGGTATTAGTGTTTTAAATTTTTTAATTATTTCCCTTGCTTTGGCAAAAGATATGACTGAGGGCTGTCTCATTTGTGAGGTAATTTTGAAGGTAACTTCAACTTCAATTTTTTATTTACACAAGACATAATGATGGTGAATTACTGGCGAGAACTTGAAACTATACATTTATAAACGAAAAGGAAAGAGAAAAAAAATGTTAATGAACGATTAATATGTTAGAGACTTGTCACAAATCATAAGTATGTTTTCCTGAATCAAAATCTAGGAAAATTAAGCCATGCACTAAAATGCATGGTGCCAAAAGTAGAATTATTATATTCAATTAAAAAACCCATATTTTTAAAATAGCATTGATAAATAATTCTTTCATTTTATATCACTTTATAACTTGCCTTTGATAGCTTGTTATTATCTAAGTGAGTGGAACCAAATACAATTGACACTCCTATTGACTAAATGTCTGCAAAAGATGAAAGAATAATAAACATTTGTCCTTATTGTTGACTTTCTTCAAGAAGTGTACCAATAATAAGTGTACCAATAACAAGTGTACCAATAACAAGTGTACCAATAACAAGTGTACCAATAACAAGTGTGCCAATAACAAGTGTACCAATAACAAGTGTACCAATAACAAGTGTACCAATACCAAGTGTGCCGATAGCAAGTGTACCGATAGCAAGTGTATCGATAACAAGTGAATTTTCCAATTTCTTGCAGCTCATAATTTACTGACTTTTTTATTTAAAGTTACTTTCATATGTTCTTGATATTTGTTCTTTGTTTGGTGGTCTCTATTAGTTGTAAAACTATATTAAAAGTCCAGACGTTTAACGCCTTTCATTTCTTTGCTTTATATGCTTTATCATTTGCTAATATCAATACTACAACACATCTTAAGATCTGCTTACGTTTTTCTCGTTATTTTTGAGCAACTTGACCGATGTTTCTAATATTTTTGGCAAGAGATCTTTCATATTTGCTTCATTTTTTTAAGCCATGTGCCTGCTTTAACATACAGCTATTTCAAAAAAAGGTTGGCAAAGCGTTTGTTCCATGTTGCATACCCGAGGCTCAACTATGGACGCACTATGGACGATGTGAATACGATCAAAGAAAGGACATAACAATTTGCGATAGTCTTCCTAAACTTTGTCTGCACGTTTTTCTAATATATATATTTTTCTGTTCTAACATTTTTTACATATGAATAGTACATTTTCTTGTACATTTGAAGCTTGGCAAGCAAGATGCAGCATGCAAGAAGATACAGCATGCAACAAAATCTTCACCAACTCATATGTGTAGAGAGAATAAGACGTGGGTTCAAATCCTGCCAAGGGCATATGATATTTTTCTCTTATTCTCTCTACTTCATTATATACACACCGAACGCATAATTTATTACAACTCATATGTGGGTGAATTTTACTCGATTAACTATAAAACAACGGTATTTTCAAGCTGCTATATCTTTCACTATTGATTATTTCAATTCTGAGCAGATAGTTCTTACTTTTCCTTAATTTCATCTTTTTCTTTTTTTCCACATCCTAGCTCCTTTTTTGGTGCTGTAAATTCTTCTAAAGCTTATGAGGGGTTTCCCTTACTACAACAATGTCATTCTTTAAAGGATTTTGCACTATCTATACGATAAATCGTCCAGGAGCATTCTTATTATAGCAGTATTTTTCCCATGCATAAACAAATCTAGAGGTCTATTATCATCCATATTCTTAGTATCGTATACTCCAAGTGTACAAAGCTTAGCATAAACTCACAGTTGAAGTAATATATAACCGACCGAATATGATTTCGCACAAAAGATTGTCAGCACCAGTTAAAAATTTCATTATTGAACTTGTAAAAAACGTAATTAAGTCAAGCTTGTTGTTTTCGGTGGCTTAATTTCAAAAGCTGATATTTGCAGCTTGTTTACACAGTGTCGTTCGTCACATTTGGTGGCTAAATATTCTTTACTGCAGGTTTTAATTTTCTTCTAATAAAAAAAATTTTTAAAGTTTTTTTTTTACTTAACCATCATTCGTTCCAAATTCCTATCACAGTAGAAAAGTACGAGAAAAATTAAATTAAAGTCATATCAACTGTTTATTTTAAGTTATTGGGGATATTAGAACGTAAACCACACGAAAGACTTCCATCAGTCAAATGAAATGTTTCAATGCCACATTGACCAAGAACTGAGGCCTAAACATTAACCAATTTCTCATAGTGAAAAATTATTCAGTCAAAATTAAAATCATAGAGTTGCCATATCTTTTTTGCAATACTAAATATCTCTTAAATAAGCCGACTAAAAAGAAAATGATTCGAATAGTGGAAATTTATTCGCACCAAGAATTATGGCCCAAAAATATATTTGTAAATTTGAATTGTTATTTTTAGTAAAATAACAGTTAATAATATTAGTAAATTTTAGCAAAAAATTTTTTTTAATAGCTTATAGACTTGACCGATGTGTGCCTCTTGGATTTGGGGTAACATCGCTAAAGTTCCATGCGTTCTTAAAACCGCCTTTAGTATTCGTACACGTGCGTGGTGCGAACTTTATAAATGTAGTGGCTTATCATTCTAGTTATTTAAGAAAAAAAAACATTAGATAGAAAGAGAAACATTTAAATAATTGATATTATCTATCTTTAAGGTAGATTAAGTATTTATGCCGGTATTATAAAATTAGTCCAACGGAAGTCCACGCTGATATCTCCAGTAATGTAACATTAGTAGTAAAAAGGCTTCTCATCACGCCGCGCTGTAAGGCCATTCGAAAAAAATCGTGTTTTTTTAACGAGGTTAATTAGAAATAACTAAGAGAACACGAAACAAATTCAGTAAGAGATTAAAAAATTGTTTTAGCATTGTCTGAATAAACCTGAATGGATATAAAAAAGTAAATTTTATAGGCTTTCTTAGATCTGTACCTTTGGTGGCGTTCAGTACTCGTTCCCTTAAAAATAAGCGAACCTTTTACATCCAAGAACACTTCAAATAGAAAAGTGTATTATGTGAAGTTTATTGACTTGAAGTTGATTTTTATTTGTTGCCAAACTTTCAAGTTATTGTATTTTTGAGTTTGTTGTTTGAATCGGTCACGTCTCTCTTAACAGCCAATAAGACTCCGTCCGAGGAATTGCCGATTATTTTCCGAACGATAAGTGCAGCGTTCGTCCCTCGAAGATTCAACCGACACATTATATTTGTTGCCTGGGGGCAAGTTGAAAATAGAATTTATTTGAATTTCTGTTATTTTCAGTAGAAAGGTTGAATTAATCCTCTTTTAACACTGTATACATGTACAAATGATTCTAAACAAACCAACATAAAGAGGGTTTTTCAAAATAGCGTGCCTGGATCTATTTTTAAACCAGTTGCCTTGGAACGTGTTATCGAATTCTTCTCGAACAGAGGAGCGTGACAGCCGGTATTGATATGTGTCACTTGAGTAGATCAAAACAATGTTTCAATAGCACACAGACAATCGAGACATATTAACTGGCGCGTCGGATCACGCATCGCGAGAATGTCAAATGATAACAGTATAAATCGTGAGTTCAGACCCGGCAAGCTGGAAGCAAACGTGTAAGCGGTGCAGTGCACATCTCAGTAATCCTGATGGCCACATAATAGCAGCATCCGTTTTTCCCTTCATTGCAAAATCAATATTTGTTCACTTTTCAATAGTACATTTCTTTGTTTTTAGTCAAATGGCTGCAGACAATTTTGATGTTCTCAGCATAACCACAGCATCTTCAATCTTTTTCTGTGACAGTGATCCTCTAACGACCGGAATGTATTCACTACTTCTCCCAACAACAGAGGAAGAAATAAAGCAGGTGAGGGAAAAATAATAATCTTTAAATTAGTGGATCTAGGGAACGTAACCTCTCTTTTGTACATGCTCATGATTGTAAGAAACCGTAAGTCTTGTCGTGGCGATCACAAACGATCATAGATTGATAACCTCTTTAATTCATTCATACAATCATGTAACTTCTTTTTTATTTGTATTTGCTTCTGTTAAGTTTATTTAAGTGACTTATTTTCCTTCCGCCTGCCGACAATGATAGATATCGGCTGCCGGACTTCGATAAAATAAACTATTGAATAATTGTAAGGTGTTCGTTCTCAGTTTTAAACAACTTCAAGGAGGTGTCGGCGAATATAAGAATATACGGTCGCATCTTTTTCACAGGATTAGATGTATGGAAAAAGCCTTTTTTATTACACTTCATCAATAGCATTTAATGGCGGTCCCTACTGAGACCGGCTTTTGAGGTTCACTTGCAATGAACAGGCTAACTTGTTTCAAACGCCGCTTAAGTTAACTTGATCATCCTTCGTATAGTGACTGCCATATATCTATCCATGTCTAATTTTTGCAGTAAGCTATATACGACATTTTTGTCTTGTTATCAAATGTTAAAGTACAAGACGTAATAGAGCTCATTTTTGTTTGAATTTTTTCATACTTAAAAGTGTACCAGTGCAATTTTGTTTCTAATGTGTATGAGTTTGATATGTTTTTAAACAATCACATTTGTTTTGTGTGCACCATTTATGCGTGCGGTTGTTTTTTTTAATCAAAATTTATTTAGTCAGTACTCAGATACGTTTAGTGTTTGCGTCCATGTTTCTATTTTTTTCTCGTGAACTTAATTTGTCATGTTGTGCAAATAATATTCTGTCGATAGTTTCCTTTCCGATCCAGACACTGTTTCAAATGTGGAGTTTTTAAGGTCAATCATGTCAAATGGAGTCAAGATGACTCCAAAACGTCGGATTTTTGCGTTAATTTTCATTTTAAATACATTTAGTTCAAAATCAGTCTTACTTAATCATATCTTGATGTTGTTTATTGCTGCTTTTAGACTTTGATGGAGCTCGATCGATACCTCAACTACACATCTCCATTACCTGCACCAACAAATACAGTGTCTTCACTGGACCCTTCCTCTTACTCCAACTGCTACGATAAGAGAGGAATAGAGACGGGGGGGAACGAAAGACATAACCATCAGTCAGTCCCTCCGCCAACTAATGCAAGGAACACTTCTAGACTTGAGGTGCAGCCCCGTATTACCGAAGCCAGGAGCCTTCAGCCATACCCCAGAAATACCAGCTTCTCCAGTTCTACTCATACTTCCATGAAAAATACTTTGAGCTATGGATATTGTAGGGAACAAAGCTATGGAAATTCCCATCCAAACCATTTTCCGAATCCTTCCTTGCCACATTATGAGCAGAATAGCTTGAACACTGCCAGTCATATGGGAAAGATTCAAAGGGGACCGAGACGAGAAGGCTTTGATAGAAAAACCTCGACTTTGGAGTATCGGCCTGAGTGCACAATTCCTCAAGGACATATGATGAGCTCTTTTATAAGCCCTGTTTCGAGTCCTGGAAACTATGGTTCGCAATCAGTTGCTTACAGTCAGCCTAGCAGTGATAGAAAGCAACCCGCAGCTTCTGCATTGTATTCTCCTCTTAACAATCTACCAGTATCACAAAATTCTGGCTTTACGTTAACAAAATTGGAAAATGTTCAGTTGGCCTGCAAGGCATCGACTTTGACTGATGTCAGTGTATCCAAGCCATCGTCCAAAGAGCACACTCCAGAACCCCTGAAGATCAAGAATAATAATTTTCATGACTGCTGTACTCCAAGCGAATTATTTCCATCAAGATCTCCTGAGAATTGTTTAGGAGGCAGTCATCCTAAGACCGTCGTTGATAGAAGAGAATCTAATATGAGTGTATCCAGCTATAATAGCCAGTCTAGTCAGGACCATAGTAGTTTTGACTCAAATAACAGTGGATCTGACCCAGAAACTCCACCATATTCTACTAAGAGTTCTGACTCACCTGAAATGCAAGGGGACGAAATGTCACTAGAAAACTTTATTTTTCGTTGTGACTTTCCAGGCTGTGGAAAGCAGTACAACAAAAGCTCTCATCTGGGGGCGCATCGAAGGATTCATACTGGAGAAAAACCTTTTTACTGCCCATGGAATGGATGTGGGTGGCGTTTTCGTCGTTCTGATGAACTCAAAAGACATTATCGAAGGCATACGGGTGAAAAGCCTTACGCTTGTCCTTTATGTGGAAGGGCATTCAGTAGATCTGATCATAGAGCTTCCCACATAAGGAAACTGCATCCCTACGAAATTCCAACTTTAGCTTAAGAAGACTGAAAAATGACTTTTGAAATCAGCTATTTCTAAAGATGATGGTGAAGTTTTTGATTCATGTTGCATACTACTGAATCTAAAATTCACCAACCTTCAGTTCTTTGAAATAGCTGTACCTCTACTTTTACAAATACATATATCTTAAAAAGATAAAGTACAAAGTACCTTTTTTTTGAACTTAGTATTCATAAAGTCTATGCTACAAGGCTATGCTTCTTGAAGTCGTTTACTGACAGTATCATAAAGGTGATGCCTTTTTTCAATATTCAAAACCATCCAGAATTTTTTTGTGGACTTACCAAGCGCTTATGTATCTGACAAATGTTTGTATTTGTTTGTAACTACCTTCATTATGACATATTGCAAAACAAGAAGTGGCTATGCAAAAAGATGTTTAAAAATAACTTAAAAACCTATCAATGTATATGTTACATAAATGAACTTTATAACAAAAACATATCACTGAATTGTTGTGTAATCTATTATAAATTTAAGCACTGCTTGTATCTCAAAGAAACTTCATCTTTTAAGTATGATGTAATTTAAAATAAATTCTTTGTTTTATAACTCTTTCTTTGGATTTGAGCCCCACGAAAAACGAGATGAGTCTCAAAGAATTGTTTCCAACTGTAACGTCTTAATGAATCCTTAATCCTCATCTTTTTATAGTGTTTATTATAACTTTGCAAATGCAATAAAAGATAGGCAAATATTGACAGTACTGTTGACACAGTCACTGTTTGATTTTCTAGTAAAGTTTGTCGTGAATCCCTATAGTTAATTTTGCAATGGACAAGTGGCCGGCGGTTGTGAGTTGTTTATGAAGAAACAAGATCTGGCGAGAAATGACGCCAAGTAAAACAAGACTGAGAAAAATAACAAAGTTGTATGCCTCAGAGGCCCGTCCAGGCCCACATTATTTGATATCATGTTTTGAATGCGCTTCTTGGGGGACTCCCTTTTAGAGACGTAAAGACACACGCGTTTGTTTATCTACGAGTCAGACACAGTTCAGAGTCTCACTCTGCTGCCGTTATGTTTTAATTGGTTGTGTTGTTAATTGTCAGTTCTATGGGCTAAAAAGACATGAAAGTAATGCGACGTACTATTTTGAACTGTCTCTTGACTATCCAGAAAAATTTATGTAAACAAGTCTGGATGTTCCACTGTCTATTTTAGAAACAAATCCTACGCACCAAATCTCTCAAATCAAAACATGTCATAGTAATCGACCGGCTTCAAAACATGCTTGAATAATTTATCAACGGGTGTACGTTTTCCAGTCTACAGTTTAAATATAGTCATTAAAACACGAGAAATGAATACATTTATAATGTCAATGTACGTAAGTGATCCGCAGCAAGGCCTCATGACCACGATCGAAAACGCGTCGTGATTGGTCGCCATTTTGATGAAAACTTCGTTTTAATTGACCACGCTTCAAAAGACAAACAATTTTTTGAATATCTTTTTTACATTTCTCCTTATTTCGAAACATCGCGATTTATGTGCCCAACATCGTTGAATGGAAGTAAATTACAGCTTCTCTATACTATTCTCGACTCATTCAATACTGCAGCGTTTATCGATAAGCACGATAGAAAATGTGATATTTTAATGGTGCAACTTACGGTAAACGTAAAGCTGTTCTGCGTACGTGAGAAAAAAAGTTGCATATATCCATTGCCTAATGTTTGAGTTTTACACTTTTTGGCCGACTAGATTGATACAGACGTGAGACGAAAACACGAGGGTGAACCGAACGTGAGAAATAGCGATTCAAATTTTAAAACGGCCCTCACGTCGCAGGGCATTCCATAAATATAGCTCAAAATGACCTCACGTCTGGATGCTTGAAATAATTCAAGGATGGCGATCATGTATCTACTTGCGGCGGTGTGACCTTTGATTACTGACAAGTCACGCTATTGTTTGACATCACGTAGCTGGTTTATAAACCATCTTAGTTACAAGCAATCGATCTATAATCGCTAATTGATTTGTTTTTCATAGTGGATTTTCATTACGGAACTACTTCGTGGCAAGTGGATGCGTCGACGGTGCCCTGCTGTGATTTTCATAATCACGCGAACTCGGTACTGTTTCAAGTTTTAAAAAGTGTAAACACTTTTTATGTGTGCTATTGATCGTCGACAACAAAATAGACTGCGAGATAAGTCCCTCTGTTTCCCGCTGGTCGTCTGTCTGTTCGTGTCGATTGGTCGAGGAAGAGTGGTTACGAGTCAAAAGTCCCTTGGGGAGGAGGCTGGGGAGGGAGGGACAAAAAAAATTTAGGGAAATAAAGGGACTTAGCTCTCAGTCTAACAACAAAAAGACCGAATTCTACTTGAATGAACAGAAATCTACGTGATATTGAAAAGTTACAGTAATTACGGTCATTTCTTCTTAGAAAGCAATGGTTTGTTTTTACACTGTATAACGCTGTTCGGACCTTGTATGTTCAAGGCCGAGAGAAAATTCAGTTCCATGAAGAATGAGAGAGGAAGCAAGAGAGAGCCAGGATCCGCAACCGTAAACAGCTGTTTAAAAATAATCAAACAGCTTTGTTCCTTGAGTTGAGACCTTTGAAGATTACGATTCTTATTAACCCCGCTTACAGTTAATTTTATTGTATTTAGTTACGCAACGTCGCCGTTCAATTATCATATTGAGATCACCGAACGTGATGCGTCGACACGTACCGCGATTTTAGTATCTATTTTCTAACAGTCACTCACACGTACGACAGTCTGATGAATTATGTATGTACTTGAGAGCAATTTTTTTCAAAAGAGACGCATTTCATACGCTTTTTATACTAGGACACATCTAGTAATAATGTGAGAAATAAATTAAATATTAGACGTACAAAAATATCATCACTCGATAAAAGAGAAATGTAAGCAATTCGCTCGACGGGGATTGTTTACATGCCGAGCATGAATAGCTTTGAATACTCAATGACCTGTACGTGTCCTTTTTGGGTGTGCTCTTCAAAGGACGTCTAGTGATTTGACACCTCGTTGTATGCTAATGAGAATGTTACACTGCCGTGAGGCACGAACGTGACTGAGTTGAATATAGATGAATGAATCAAGAACACGTCTTGTACCCCAGCCTTTGCAGAATAAACTCACGTCTTGGGGTTGCATGTACAATTTCGACTATTTTGAAAGTCTAAAATCGAGGATTAAGCTAAATGGATAGACAGAAAGTCAAACGAATGACATATGGTAGGTATTTATGAGCTACTATGAAGAAATGAATGAGTAGTACAAGATTTTTGAAGTTTGAAATTTGCTGTGTTTGGTATCGTGTTGCGACCGAACGAGTATTAAAAACAAACTCGCTTCGAGAGATAGAGAAATCTTACCACTGCAATTCCGATCCGCATTTCCTTCGATAGATTGTTTTCTGGAATATAAGCCCCGTTTATACACTGGCGATTTTTTCGGCGATTTTGCTGCAATTCTTGTGGCAATTTTCGGATATATGAAAGCTTTTGTTTCATCCTTCAAAAGAGACATTCGTCTAGGAAAATCTTGGTATCCTGAAAAAAACTTTTCAAGTAAATTCTTTACCATTATTTATTATGGACAAAATCGCAAAACAATCACCGCAAAAATCGCTAGCGTAAACGGGGCTTTATAAGTGGACTGTCCTACTATGACGCAAGCACACTGCAAACAGCCTAGGCGCAAGCAAAAGAATCATTCCCGTGTGCTTGCGTCGTTCTCTTGCTCGTTCTCTTTTTTTATCTCGATTAATTCAACCTTCAAATTATCGACAAGGCAAAAGAACATTGAAGTCTGCTGAGACACACTTTAGGCGAATAAAGGTAGCATCTACTGAATTCTTACCCAAGTAATGCTTTGAAAAACACCCAGTGCTTTCAAATATCAGACGTTTGAGAGCCAACACTGAATTTGGAAGATTTCTTTCAATTGTCTTGGTGGAAAATGGATAACACTGAATTTACCTTGATAAGACTGAGTTGCCGAATTGTTGTGAACACCACGATGCTTGTCCCTAACAATCTCTTGACAATTTACTGACTCAGTGACGATTTTCTTTTCTCAGTGAGCATCATAAACAAAATGTGCGCCCTTTTATGTCTTAACTGCACTTGAGAGGATTACTTTCCGCGTTGTTTTGATTGGCAGTCAAATCAGCAGCACGGATTCAGTTAAAAGCTCACTTGTCTGAGCCACCGTTGTCTGAGCTGAGTAATCAAGAAAGGGTGGACATTAATGAGTGGATTGTCACTTATTTGACGCCTTGATTACGAACGGGCGCGTTAGTTTAAAGACCAAGGGAAAAAAATCTTAATGGAGAAGCTGACAGTCTAACTTAATCTAAAAGCTGACAGTCTGTAAGCCTGAATATTTTGCAGAAGATATTATTTAAAGTCATTATATATGAAGAACCGCCAACGGAAAACGTGTTTGTCTTTTCCGCCCTTTTTCGCCAGACACCTATTATCAAAAGAAATTAATGGAATACTTGACATCTGTTGATCACATGACATAACTATTAACAGCATTAACTGTATGGTCTAAAATCATACATCGTTTCATGTTTGCCGAAGCTTTTGTCACTAAAAGCCTCGTAGCAAGCGGTGCGATTGTCGGCTTAGTAGTCATGAAAGCTGGCAAATGATGGGTTAGGAAGCCGCGATATTTGCAAGTGGGTCTTCTTTTCAGATTACTGTATAATTTAGACGGTGTTTTTTTTTTGTCATCTTTTTTTATTCTCATTTAATATTGATGATAGCTGCATACCGTTGCATTTTGTTCTTAGGACATTCTATAAGTTAGATACTTGTCGTTTATTAAATGTGAAGGGCGTCAAAGACGGAACCCACTACTGTGACTTTATCGGCTCACACCATCGCGGTGTTTGTGGTATATAATAAAAGCCGATTTCTCATTATTTCTTCTATCTTGTAACATTTAAAAAACAAAAGGTACTAATTTTAGCTGTTGCATCACAGCGTGGGACAATCACAACAGAGCTAGGCTCCAAACTAGGTGACAGCCCAAAGATCGGATTAGAATTTATTATTTGATTTTTGAGGAGGGAGAAAACTGGAGGACTCAGAGAAAAACCCTCAAAGCACAGGAGAGAACCAACAAACAACTCTTCTCACATACGACATCGAGATCGGCAGGATTCGAACTCGGCCGATCTCGATGTCGTATGTGAGTAGAGTTGTTTGTTGGTTCTCTGCTGTGCCTCGAGGGTTTTTCTCCGGGTTCTCCGGAAAACCCGGAGACAAGGGCTGCAAAGCTGGTCATCGTCATCGGCCCAGGCATTTGCTGATCCGTGATTGGTGGACATCTTGTTTTGTTGACCCCGGTCGAGCTCATATTTTCATTCCTTGCAGTGAAATTACATGTCTGAATCTAAGTCCTTAAGATTGATGAAATTGCAAAGTTAAGTCATCTTTCGTTAGTGCATTATTACATCGTCATAGATGGGCACTTTATTCTGATTGCACAGAATTTGCATGGTTGCTGTTTTGATAGTTTACTATAGCTCTCTCACTCTATTGACAGATCACTCAACACAATGCTCCAGGTTCATCCGATTCGTCGTCTCCAAAATAGCTCGTTCGGCTGCCACTAAGTCTAGATTTTCGCGCAGCGAATATATTACTTGGTTCTATCGAGGGCTTTTCGTACTCGGGCAGAAGGCGTGTCGATTCTTGGTCACAACCGCTAACACATACGGCCGATGGCTCATAGTCACTCTTATCCTGGTCTTCAGGAAATCTGTAATCTAATTTTTCGAGGCTGCTATACTTCTGTAAAATCAAAGTTTAAGACTTGTTAATATCCATGATGCTACGCTGCTAATATTTCTTTTATATTCTATTTTAGGAAATCACGTGACTGACTAAACAGAATTGTAGTCTCGATGAATAGGAGTGATTTTCAGGACTTGAAAAATATGGTAGGTTTTTCTCTATCTATTTTTTTTGTAACACTAGATCAATCCCCTTTTATCTCATTACAATTTAAAAAAACATCAAATAAACGATAATAATCAGTGTATTCTTGGGCTGCATTTACACCGCGGTACGGGCCAATTTTTAACCGTTTAAAAAGTCGTACGTTTATAGGTGTAAGAATAAAACTAGTCAAGTCTTGCACACTTGATTTCTGCAAATAGTTGTCTTCGTTAGTATCCAATCAATAGACCTAATTCGTCTCGTTGCAATGTTTTCCCATTCCAAACCACGTGTCATTTCCTAGAGTAACATTTCTGAACGGTTGCACACGAGAATAAGGATGCGACTCAAACAAAGAATGTTATTATCAAGAGAATGACACATGGTCCCGTCTGTAATGAGTAAATAAAACACCTCAACTGATAAGGTCTATTTGCCAAATAAGCAAGTAGATTTTAGTTTAATCTATCAAACTTTACCTTTAAACCGCTAGATTTTCCTTGTTGGTTTCTATTTCGACTTAGAAGGTTTCTTTTCTTCTTATCGCGATAAGAGGCAACAGGTTCATTCTCGTCGTAGGTATACGAATATTCACACTCGTCCTCAAAGCGCACAACGGTAGGGCGTCTACGTGGCAAAATCGGTGTAGATTCATGTAAATCCTCAGATGAACTAGAATAAGGTACAATAGTCCCTCGTCTAGATAAGCTCTTATCAGAAATGTCTGTGCCTGAGTCATACAGGGTTGATGACCGACTCTCATGAGTTTGTTTTTCCAACTCATCTAGATCGACTGAAGAAGACTTATATAGATTTCCTTGACGTACAGAAAACTCATCTTTTGAAACGTCTGTCTGCCGAGTCCTTCTTCCTTCGTCTTTTAAAGTTTGTTTTTCAATGATTTGTTGGTTGCCATTAGCAACTATATTCACGTCATTCGACGAAGGCCTAAAATCTCGTATGGAGTGTAACACTACGGGAGCATCAATATCCAAAAGTACTGAGTTTAATTCTGGATTATTTTTAGCTTCAGCAGAGGAGGGGTCAATATTGGGACTTAATATTTTCAAAGTGATTTTCTGTAACGAACCAGTCGAATTCCTTCTCGTGGTACGTTCTCTGTCATCACCTTTAAGCTCCTCTAGATGTGTCCCCTTTTGTTCCCTGGAAAACGAAGTTGGAACATCATCTCTGTTAACATGATAACTTTGTACCACATTATCTAATTGTCGAGTATGATTTTCTCGGACATGTTTTTCGCCAGTTGCAGCCTCATCATGACTTGGCACATCATTGCTACTGCCTTGATACGTATCTTCTTGTCCGTTAGTTTGACTCATTCCTGTTAGAGACCCCTCCCTTTGCACAGCGGCAGCAGCCTGAAAGGCATGCGCGTATCTCCTCAAATTACTTTCACTCTCATCACTGTGCATGTCTATTAGATCCCCTGAATCACGTGCTGGATCAGTCCACGTGCCTCCAGCGTCCGTTTGTGTTGTTTGCGTTGCCATTGACAACAAAGAAAGTCGATCTTCAGTCTGAGTTTGAATTTCTTGAGTCGGAAATTCTTCGCCACAGTCATAAAACTCCGAATCCGATTCTAGGTCGATGGATTCTTTGGAAGAACGTAGGTCAGAGTTAGACGGATCTTTTTGGCCTCCTTTTAGTTTACTAGCCAAACGAACGAGTCGCACGACAATACCTACAATTGCACCAATTTTTCCACCTTTTGCTCCACCGCTGCCCATCGCCATAGACGCGGAAGCAGCACCAGCAATGTCAGGGGCACTCCCGTCTCCTCCCCCACTAGCAGATCTTTTCGCCTTTGCCGGTGCACCACCGAGGGATCCCGTCCCACTTGCAGTGCTGCCCCTTCGAGACGAGTCTTGTGAATTAGAAGCCGAGTTTCCACGCTTAGTAACTCTCATAATCAAACGAACTAGTCTCATGGCGATTTGAAGAAGACCCTTAGACTTTTTCCCTGTTTGTTTTAAGCCTTGCTTTGCCTGAGAAGCAGCAGCGGACGCTCCTGCTGCAGCAGCAGGTGCACCTTCCGTCACATTACTCGCCATGTCTGGTATTCCTGGCAGAGGTTCAGGTATCAAGCGCTCGGGGTCTTGATTTTCTTCTGTTTCACTCGCTTGTTTAGTTTTCTTTTCTCCTTTGACCGTAGTGTTCTCTGGCAACAACTCGTGTGTCGTAATTAAGCGCTCAGGGTCTCGATTACCTCTTAATTCACACGTTCCTGTCCCCACTTTCTTTCTTCCCTTTTCAATAGCTTGTTTTTCCTCGCAAATATCTCCTATTTTTGATATATTCTGAAAATTTTGTTGTACGTTTTCTGCGGGATGTGCTTCATGGGGGAGGTCTCGTTCTGAATCTGTTTTTTCTTTTTGTGGTGTTTGTTTTGATATATCTGTCACAGACACTGTGTTTGTTTTTTTTTTGGTTTCTCTTTTCTGCCTTGCGACCTCAACCGGCGAGTGTTTCTTTGATGCCTGATGGACGTTCCGAGTCTTAGAACTAGTGTCTTCTTCCTTGATGCCTTGTTGGCTTGAACTCGAGCCTCTCTTATCTCCAGTTAACTTAGGTTCTGATGTGTTGAGATTTCTCTTTACTGCAATTTCCCCTTGCTTATCATGAAGGAGAGCTTTTTTTGCTTCTTGATTCAAATTGCCTGCAATAAAAGTAGCTTCTCTAGATACGGCAGTGCTTTCTTTATCTAGTCCAGATGCCTTAACAATTTCTTTATTTTTAAGCAGTCTTGTTTTTTCTATTGTATCCTTCTCAACTGATTTTGCTATGGCCTTCCCTTCCTTGTTTAAGTGTCCTGTTATAAAGTCCGCTTCCCTGTACAAACCGTGACCAACTTTCAGTGCGCCAGTTGACGTTAACACCTGTTTTGTGCTGCCTTGTACAACATTGCTTGCAGCAAGAGAATTTACTCTAACGAGTTCTGCAGCTTCTATACTGTCTTCTTTCACAACTCCTACTAACCCAGATACTTCATTCTTAAGCTCAGCTCCGTCCTCCCCTAGTGTAAGTCCTCCAAGTACACTCTGATTGCAGGTATTGTTTCCTTGTTTTGATTTAGTATCCGTAGGGGGTTCATTTGTACCTGTCATGGACTCGCCATCATTTTCATTTTCTGTCCCACAATCACCCGCTTTTCCTTCGAGATTTACACTTTCTTCTTTGTGCCCTTCTTCTTGGTCCTGTTGCCTTTTCTTTCTCAGTTTTGAGGCAATCCTTGCTGCTATTATGGCTATTCCAATGACTTTGCGCAAAGCACTCTCGCGAGGCTCAACCTCAACTTTAACATCTTGATGAGAAATATCTTGGTTGTTTTCATCTGTAACCACATCAATTTTGTCAACCGCGTCGTCCTTTTTTGAGGTTTCATCAACGCCATTGGTTTCAGCCTTGATAACATTTTGACCACCATTATTATCATCGTCATCGTCTTCACTTTCGCTGTAGTCCCCTAGGCCTAATGCTCCCGCTTCGCCTTCAACTTCTTCTACTGCATCCATAACATCATCCATCACCTCGAAAACATCTTCAATCATCTCCATGGCTTCTCCTAGTCCCTCAAGCTGAGCAGCCTCTGCTTTCCGCTTTCCTTTTCTTTTATTAGTACCAAATAAGAACACCCCGATAGTAACCACGAACGAGAAGGAAGGAAAAAATGTCATTTTCCAACCAGCAAAGCCGAACACTCCTAACACATCTTTAACGAGACCCATCGATGAATCTATAACGGCTAGAAAAGTGACGATCTCGAACATAAACTTGTCAATGTAGTCTGCAAATTCCTCTACGATTTGTAGTAACTCCTCCGTTACCGTAGGCTGATTTGGGTCGTCTATTGGATTCTCGAGGTCTTCCATTGTGATTTAGTAAAAATTAAATAAGGAAAAACCGCAACGGAAGCATTAAGGCTTAAAAATTAGAAGCTTTTGTGGAGAAGCGATTACATAGCTATGCATAAAACTCGAATGACGCTATGTGATGCAAGAGACACTGTTGCATGCGTACAATAGTTTGATGTTGTCAAACAACCTGTCAAACGGATTCAAAATATTCCAGTTATTAGGGTCGTCTTTAAATGAAGTTCGTTCCTTTTCTCAGGAAGTAAAGTCTCATAAAATTCAATGTGGAATTCAAATTTAATATATAGCTCCCAGCTAAACTTGATCAGCGAGATGATTCACAAAATTGTATAACGTTAACTATATCGAGCAAGCTTGTTGAAAATTTGTTGAGCAGTGAAAAAGTGAAAGACGCAGCTGCATTGTTTATATAATCATTCTATAATGAAAATATTCTATACTGTAAAATAATGGATCACTAATGATAGCAATTATGAAAAAAAAACAATGAATTAATATAGTATTTATTTCTTAAGAGTATTGCTTTGATTTAGAGTCACCAAGACATTAATTATTTATTTGAGACCTGTTACAATTCACGCGATACCAAATGGTAACGTAGGTTGATGTAACCGTGGCAACTGTTACCATGCAAAAACATTTTACCTGACTTTATCCTTTCAAGTTATCAAAAACTAAAACGAGGAAGCTTGAACAGTTATTTTGTCGACCAGTTTTAGATTTTAAAAATGTAATTTTGCTACGTAGCGATATGGAAACCTTTTGTTATGCAATATCCTATTTTTTGGAGGGAAATTCCCAAACGTTTAAGATTTTTTGGATATTAAGAAAAGAAAAAAAAAGTTTTGAATTCTTTATTTCATGAAAACAATTTTTATTCACAGGTCTATCATTGATTGAAAGAGAAATCCCAACTTCAACTAGAAGCCTTGTTATCGTACCCAGTCTGATGAAAACACAGGGTTCCCAGGTTAAGACTGATCAACCAGTATGGAGATTGAATGGACTAACAGCGATAGTTGAATCGCAAGGTATTATGGGGTGTTCAAATAAAGCTTACAGTAATGTCGTTAGTCGATTGATTGATTGATTGATCGCTCTTCACAAGAGAATACTAAAGATGAATCAAGACGGCACATCCACCAACTTTACCCATAAAAGAAAGACAAACACGCGAAACTCTAGATATTTTACGTCACCTTTGTTTTGCTTTGCCCCCCTGGCAAGATGGCCACCGTATCGTCGAAGTAGTTCATAAACCCTTTAGTGCTATCAAATCTTTGGGAACCCTGTGCTTTCGACTCGTAGCACAACGTGGCACATTTGATTCAAGTATAAAGACCACATCAAGATTTATTTGGTAAGTTTTTATTTTCATTCGATTTATTCCTGGTTTAAGTTTTGCAAATCTAATTTAGAAAAATTAACTTTTACGAGAACAAACTTATTTTATGGGATAGGTTGGCAAGGCAACCTTATCAAGAATATAAACTAATTAATCTTTATTCAAAATATATGGAATGTTTCCCTCCTTCTTAAAAATTATTTATTACCAGCGATAGAGGATGCTTTTCCCTTTTTTGTAGCTCCCGATCTCGATTAGAGGGTACCAATGGTGTTAGAAGTTGACTAACAATTACCCAAAAGATACTAGTTAACTGACAAAGATATAAATAGCTAACAGTTAACTGAATTTTATTTTGGTTAAATTACAGTTAACCGACAATGAATTATAGTTAACCTCACAATTGGGTTTCCCATTGGCACCCTCAAATTATTCCCGCGTCCTAATAAAGTTGATTCATTTCGTCTTCAATCATATTCACAAGTGTTTTCAAGTTTGTTTTGTACAGAAAAGTGTACTTAAGTTGCCACTGTCTTCTCACTATTTTGTTCCCCTTTTGTTCAGGATGTGATAAAAATTCGCTAGGAAGACTTTTAGATTCAGAAGATATCTACCATTATCAAGTGATAACTTTTGCGTTATATCGTCACTTCGGTTCTCTTCTCAGGATCGCGTTTGTTTTATTTCTTGCATGTAGCTTACCAAGAGATATTCATTGATCGTCGTCATTCGTCTTCTAAGGGAAAGTTTTAATTCGATTGGATGTGATTTCCTAAGTGATGCTCATTTCATCATCGTTATTAGTATTATCAACATCGTCGTTATTATCAACGTCTTAGGAATGTTTACGCTGTTATGTATTGGATGTGATCACTTGATGGTGCTCATCAGTCATCATCATCAACATCGCGTCTTCGTCATCTTCTAGGGAAGTTTATTCTATCTTCTTTTAGATATGGTGATTCCCATCGTCATAACCACCATCATTGCCAGCATGATATCCTCATCACTGCATGGTATCATCATCACAGCTTTGCCGTCTTCATGTTATAAATGCGTTACACCAAGTGATACTCATTATCATCGTCGTTATTTCTTGTACAAGGATATATTAATCGAGTAATATTCATCATCATCGTCTACAGGATTTTTCCACCATTCTTTATCGGGAGTTCACGGTGAGACAACTACCATCCGAGTAATCTAGGATTGATCACATCTGAGTGCATCATCTACTAATATAGGATATGTCATGATCGAGTAATTGCAGTGCAGTTCTTATACTACCATCAATTTCCTCGTTGTCGTCTTGTGGCTTTTTGGATCGCGTTTACTGATCTGCGAAAATTTATTAGTAAGATATGAAACAAGTACGGTGTGTGTGATAATCATAATCGTCGTCATGGGCTTTATTCTTGGAATTCATTGATTCGCAGTCCCGTCTTTTTAAAAAAAAAAAAGGAATCACGTGATGGAAATTATAACTATCTTTATCGCCATTATGATCTCCACCGTCATCATCGTCTTGGATTGTCATATTTCCTTTCAAAGTCCACTGAACTGAGGATGACACTGTCTCATAATAATACATCAGATAAAAACTACGTTATCATCATCATCATCATCATTATCTTCGTCATCATCTTTCCTCGTTTTATCTCCGCTGAACTGCGTATAGATATCTACGTTGCTAAGGTCCAGATTCATTCGTAGGCTCATTGCGCCTGTTTTTTCCTCGATACCAGTAACCTCACGATAAAATGGCATGCTCATTGGACCCGTGTGCCTCATGGAAGTACCCTTCGCATTGGGCACTCTGATTGGTGTAGTCGTCCCTTCACTGGTAAATTCACTCACAATATCTTCTCCTTTTTCTATGTCTTCAGGATATTCATCATCATCGGCTTTTTGCTCTTGAAAATCAGATCGCGTGCATACCGTCCACCAGTGGTCCTGCAACGAAAACGCCGCGAAAATGAAGAAATAGAAAACGCGCGCACGTGCTGTGTGCAGTTATAAAGCACGCGGATTGACAGAACACGAGAGAAGTGTTAGGAGATACACGACGCGTAGCGGAAAACTTCTCGACGCTTCTCAAGTGTTCTGCCAATCCCCAAGTGCTTTATAACTCCATACAGCACAGCAAGCAAGTTTTTTATTTCTTTCGTAAAATGCAAAGGGCGCGCGGTATTTTGTCATAGATAAAGTATCTCGGCTTGTTTACTTGAATGGGATAGTATCAACTTACACATAGAGCGATCTCCCATCCTGAGCCCATGGTATTATCAGCGGTAATATTAGTTCGTGATTTTATAGCTCCTTCATGACATACATACAACTGAAATCCAAATAAAGAAAGGTACTTGAGATGAGCGAGGTAAAATAGCTTTAAGCTAGAGCACGCGATTCTTTCAACCAATCAAAGCACAGGAATTTGCCTTTCCAATCGCTGTCAAAGAACTCAAGATACCTGGTTGTTAGGTCCTGTGGAAAGGTGAGAAACGTGTCCCTGTTCTATCCATTCTGTTCCCTCTGGATATACATCTGATACATTGATCCGATACCACAGTGTGCCTGCAGACAGATATTCAACGACACTAGTCACTAAAGATGCCTTGTACCAAATCCCCGAATAGACCCTTTTATCTTTAATGTAATTTTTACCCATTTTAGACCACGTGCCATTCCCTCGAGAACGAGATTCTTTGTTTGGGTTGTATCCATATTCATGTGTCTTCTCATGCGCAACCGTTACTAGGTTCGCAACGGGAGCAAATATGGCGGATGGCAAACGTGGATTCTGCTCGAGGGCATTTGCATAAACTCCGCCCCCTTCACATTTTATTGGCGTATCATAAAAACTCAAAATCCAACGGAAATTTGAAATTTGAACTTGTTTGTCGCGATACAAGGGTTTTCGCAGTAAACATAAAAAGATATTTCTCTATGGAATGACAAATTAGCGTAGTCTGAAAGATAAAAAAGACATTACGCCCAAGGCAAACAGGTCTACTCTTGTGAGGAAGACTTTAATTCATAGGCCTTTTCTAAGTTTTCAAACGATTGATAGTTGTATGTAGCTTTCACTGAAACAAGATGTACTTTCTCCGAGTCCTATGCGTGCGAATCAAACCCTTAAGGTTTTAAAGCGCCTTATTTTTTTCACGATTATATTCTCACCTTTCAATATTACCTAAATTGGGATCCCTGTATCTAAAACAATGTAAGCTCCGCTTTTACGCAGTGCCTTAATTCATATATCACAGAACCGCCTTACCTTCCTTGTCTCTTGCCCACACTGATGAAGCCCCAGCAGAAACTTGTACAAGATATGGCGGTCTATCCGCAATATGAAACCAGCAACTTCCTGGAAAGCAGTAGCCAAATATATAGATTAATTATCAGTTGAAGGGATTGCTTTTCTTCTTAATACAACAGCTAAGGGGAATGAAACAATCTGTTTTGGGTATTGAACTGCAATTTTAAGTTAATTTTAAGATAAATCAAAGTTAAACATGACTTGAGTACTAACAAAAAAGGAGTTAACCGTGATGTAAGATATAAGCTGGTATATCGAATCATTCGCACCTGTTTTTTCGTTATCAGCAAAACCTGCTCTAAAGTAAGATGTACCATCTTCAGCCACACCCCAAACACGACCTTCACCACCGACGGATATGCTCAGAAACGGAACATCTGCGATGATGTGCTGCCAGGAATGTCCCTGAGGATAAAAAAATGCTAGTCGAGAAAACTGGAGTGGATTACTCGAGGAGGAGAGGTGCGGAAGAACCCGCCACCTTTAGAGATAAATCGTGCAACCCCTTGGCCGGATCCTATGGAGCACCGAAATGACGATTAAACGAATGCACGGCTAAGCAAGTTAGGTTATTGTGCGTTGCTAAACTGAGACGATGAGTATTACAGCAGCAGCGTACAACTTATCTTGATTGATGGCGCCGTAAAACTCGACCGTCCCAAGACATGGAGACAACCACACTAAGAACATACGCACCCTCAAAATTTAACCAAACGGTCTAAACTGTGAGTTGTACGCATATACATTTCTAGGCTATGAATACCTGAGGACACGCTTTTGTTACTCCATGTCTGTACAACACATCTCCTTTACTACCAACCACCCACACGGAGATCTCTTCATCATCTGACACGACGTCATCGATCTGTACAGACACATCGCGTAGTTTGACTGTAGGCTGTATTAGCAGCCAGGGTCCTGTTGTAGTTAGCTTGCAACGTCTAGGAGTAGAATGATAAAGAAATGCATTTATAGGAATTGGGTGCGCATAGTTCATTGCGTACAAGGTAAAAAAATACTGTATTTTGAAGAACTTCCTCTGACCTATAAGACATGTTCATCGGTTCCACTCAAAGATTATTTTTTTTCATAAAAGAACGTCCGCTATGAGTACTCCGCAGAATGTCTATCTTTTTATATACGACTGCGCTAATATTATTGACCTGCAAACGAAATATTTTTCACTTAAACTGTTTCTAGGAGTGCTTTACAAACAGCTTATTGAGGTAGACTCGTGATACCAGTTGCGCTACAAAAGTATATGACAACTACATACCTTCTCCATCGACGTCTGCGAACGTAGTCGTTCCAGTTTTTCTCGGCGTGGTAATGCCTGAAAAAGAAATATGACTTCGAAATTGCTCAAAAAAGCAAACGTAGGGGTAGAGTGAAGCCTTGAACGTGCTACTCTACATCTACATTCTACATACTACAGTCTCGACATCATGTGTCATGCAGGTGCGTCAAGTTAAGTAGAAAATATCTATTAAGTTTTGGCTGTTGTATCACAGCGTGAGACAGTCACAACAGAGCTAGGCTCCAACTATGTGAAAGTTTCGATGCACACTGAAGAGAACCAACAAACAACTCTAAGTACTCACATACGACACCGAACCCAGGATTTGGACCGCGCCGTTGCAGCGCACCCCACCTGATTCCCGGGTCATAGTTATCCAGTGGCTTCCCTCTTAAAATATACTTTCCATCCGGTTGGAAATTCGTTTGCTAGTGGTAAGAAAAGAGCGGGAAACTTTGAATTCCGACAAATGGTACACGCGTCTACCGGAAGAACCGAAAAGAGCGGGAAAAGTGTACCTCGATCGGAAGACCGAGTTTTCCGGAACTTTACCATTGCAATGACACAAACCATTTGTTTTTCCTACCGGATTTTCCGGATAAGTGGAAAGCGCCCCATAACTCCATCCACAGGCATGCTTAACTGAAGATTGTAGCTGAAATAAGTTGAAAATAAGCTGAAATACGTTCTCACCTCGGAAAGTCCACAGCATACTGCCAGCCTTGTTTATCTGTGGCCCCGGGTCGTGTATCAATCTGCCACTTGCCAACCCACTGCCATTGACTTGAAGGCAGGAGGAAGCCTTCATTCGTTCGCTCGTACACTCCACTCTTATCGCTCCATACATAGCGGTCACTTGGGAGTCGCCTGTGTTTGAATGGAAAACAATGCACATCAGTAAGTACAAAAAACAACACAGTATTTCATAGCACTAGAAATGGAAAAAAACATGCTCACTGCATTGAGCCCATCAATTAGCCGTTCCGAGGACGAGAAAAAATACTGGGTCGAGTTGGTATGACTGCATTGTGGGATCGTTCTAGGAGACGAAATAGAAACAGTCTCACAATGCTCAAAGCTGGTTCTCACCTGTCAGAGAAGCCCTCGACTGGATTCCATCGTTGATTCTCGTAAATAAAATGCACATCGTAATCCTCTTGTTTATGGATACCAATGGAGCTGCTAAGAAACCCGTTGAAAACACCGCCACCATATCCACCAGTGTAGACGTATGGATTTCCATCGAAACCAATCCCCCACACCACTCCCCCTGTGCCAGCCTGAACGACGCTCAAATGGCCTCCAATTTGGCGCCAAAATCTGTGCGACTGCGCACAACCTTCTAGACCCAGACTCTCACTAACAAAGACGTCTCCACATGACGAAGTGGCCCAGAGGGCCTTAGATGGTACAGGGCCTTGAATACCATGGGCTTGCATGGATGCTGAAGAAAGGGTCGTCAGCCAATCATTGAGTTCTTTCTCGTTAGGGAATGAAATAAGAAGGGGGTTGTGTTCAAGTGTTCTTGACGAGGTAAATACCGCCATGCAGTTGTGACGAGCCATTTTATGTATTATACTAACACATGTGATTTCTGAAAAGGGGATACGCATTTCTCCATAACTTAGATAAGGCGCACTCTTCTCGTAATAACAGATCAAATCGCCGTCCTTGTTGCTTTTTTCTTGGTTCAATTTTATAACGCTATCAGACCATAAGTTAAACTGTGTGTCCATGAGTATCTGACATCGAGCTTTCTTGGACCATGTTCCCTGACAGAACAACAAAAGAATCTCGTTATCTAATCCAGACGGTGACATTTTCAACAAGTATTAATCCTAACAGGATATTATATGACTAGTTATTGTGCCTCTTGCACGAAATCGTGCAGTTTTCTGTCTCGACAAAATAAGGTTTTGGGGGACGTCAATCTAAGTGTTTCCATGACATTGTCGGAAAAGACAAACTTTTTTAGCGCTATCCGACGGAAAAATCCTTATCCAGTGGATAAGTCGATGCTGTTATCTAATAAATTCATCCACTGGATAGCGCTATCCACCCTTGGTACCACCGCGCCCAGGTAAATATATCAAGTAAGAAGTAAAGAAATACCAAAAATATGCCGAGGCTAAAAATAGATCAAAAACACGTGGTTAAGATTGTTTTTAGAGATACCTGTGATATAGCTTCCTCGTAGGCACCAAACGCGTTCACCTGCTGTTGATCACGTGAGCGCAACCTTCGCAGAATATCCTTTCTCCAGGATGTATCACGGTGGTCAAGGGTACTAAGACTCATGCTAGTGAACGCTGACAGGAGCCCGCGATGGTTGTCGTTGAAGAAAGTAGCATCCACGTCACAGGCTCCGCTGTTGATCCATGTGAGGAACTCGACATAACGTGGCAACGACGTATTGTCATGACTTCGAGGAGCGCCGTCATCTGAATCTGAAATTAAAAATGGTTGATTCTGTCCATGATTATAAATGCAATGGTGCAATTTCGTCGTGACAAGGCAGCCATATTGGTGTACCAAACAATAGTAACTTTCTGCACAGTTTTTGTATAAAAATAGAGTTCAATTCCCAGGAGGTATTGTTTTGGTACACTAACATGGCCGCCGGCTGCGACGTCAAGTGAAAACGCTCTATGGACACCTTGCATGTGACGTCAAAGCACCTCAATTTGAAGGACAAAACAAAAGGAAATTTCAATTCTAGCTCTATTCCGACGTACCGCAAGTGGTCTATCATGATTCATGAAAATATAGATTTGAATGAGAAGCAGGCATAAGATTCCTATAAGAGTACTGCTTGTCTCACGCTGTAAAATATAACAGCCATCACCTACCTTCAGTATTAGACCTCTTGAGCCGAGACCCGTGTATGTCGCTGAGCGATCTGCCAGTACGTAGCGCCCTCCATTGCCGACCACACATCTCGTCTTGTGTAACATCGGTCCTGAAGTAGATGTGATCACCACACGTACTCAACCCAAACACCTGTAATAACAACACATGGAGTACTTTACTTCATTTAGATATCAATATTGATGCTGTGACATCCTGGAGAAGCAAGTGTTTATATAAACATTGGTTCAACATTTGGTAATGGTCTATGAAAGTTGCCATGCTGCCTGTATTGTCGCCTCTACAGTTTGGTTTTGGAGGAGAAGAGTAGTGAACAGACGGGGGAAAAAAATTAAGGGAAGTCAGGCGTATGGAAGAGTTCCTATCCCAGCTCAAATCTCGTATGATCACCAACTTACATTTGGAAGGTTAATAATTATATTAATACAAGTTGTGACGTATTTTAGGGTCTAACTGCTCACAAAAACCGCTAAAATAAAGCGAAAATGTTTCCCAAGCTTTAACCTTCACCTGAAGCAATTAGAACTTTGCACAATAAATCCTACCGTGAAGAAAGAGTAAGTAAAATCTTTTTTTCGTTTTGGACCCAGAAGTGGCGTCACACTTAAAAGCTACTATTATATCATTACTTGATCATTTGGACCAACAGAAAGCAGAAGGAACCGACCAACCATCTGAATCCAACTTGTTCCAGTAACTTCTTTTATACTTGCATTCACTTGACTAGTGTTTACTCCTTTTCTAAACCAAACCTACGAGTTAATTGCATTAAATTTTAACTCCAATTGCTAAAGAAATAGAACACGCCCATGCGTGCTTTGTGCAGTGTTATAAAGCATGGGGGGAGGGGTTGGCAGAGCATGAGAGAAGCACGACGTATAGCAGAGTGCTTCTCCACACTTCTCTAGTGCCTTGCTAAATTATTCGTGGCTTCACCCACCTGCTCATCTTTTGTTAATGCCCAAACACCATTTACTCCAACAGAGACTTGCAGTAACTGACAGATCTCATTGTTTGGCAACAAGGAAGGTGGGCTTACTTCTACCCATTGTGTCCCTGTCAGAATAAATAGATATATAAAAAAAAAATAATTACATAAAGCAGCGGCAACTCAGAAACTACTGAGCAGCCTCTCATCCACTGAAAAAAAAAGTTTTGAGTGAATATAGGGGAGCCCGAAAAAAAACTTTACAGTCAAACTACCTCAAGCGTGAACACTTAGGGGCCATTAATGACTTTATTTTTGGATTCTTGATTTCATTATTCGATTTGAAGATTTATTAATGACAACAAATCTTCAATATTCAAAAAATAACAATATTCTGAAAAATTCGATTAACTTGGGTCATAGGCTCTTGTTTATGACGCAAACAAGAAGGTAAGTCATTAATATTACACATTCCTGGCACAAAACGTTTGTTTTGCATTTCAGTTGCATGTATGCTTGGATTTTGTATATGCCAGGCTTTGAAGATTCGTTTTCATTAATGAATCTTCGAATCGAATAATGAAATCAAGAATCCAAAAATTAAGTCATTAATGGCCCCTAAGTGTTCAAGCTTGAGGTAGTTTGACTGTAAATCAAAAGTTAGAGAGAACTAACAACCAACTCTCTCAGATATAATGCAGAGTCTGGGGATTAAACCTGGGTTTCATTTGTGAGAGGCTCAAGCACTCTCGCTATGTAATTCATGCTTCCCAATGATTAAATGATTAAACAGAGTTTTTCAAGTTTAACTAGTTGCGACCATTCTCAATCACCTGCGCCCCTAACGATTTTTTCCTGTTATAACAAAGAAGGTTTTGGAGGTTGTCAATCACAAGGGGTTTCCATAACATTGTCGGAAAACACAAAGCTATGATGGCACCGTGCCTATGGAATGTCATGGAAACGCTTTGATTGACGTCTACCAAAACCTACTTTTCTTTATGGTGAAAGAAACAATCGCTAGAGGGCATGTGTGATTAAGAATGACTGTAAAACTATTTGGATTCATTATGAGATTTATTGAATTATCAGTTTATCATGGTACTAATCCAAAAATTATAAAAAGATCTATAGGATATACCTGTAGGTTGATAGTAGGTTACACCAATGCGAACCACAGCTACGCCCTCCCAAGACACTCCCCACAGCACCCCAGTTCTACTGACTGATATCTGAGTAATCGTAACACCGGGGGGTGGCACATTCACCCATTTTTCACCCTCTGGGTTCTTGTCTGTGATTCCAGCCCGAAAAATAACCTGTTAAGAAGGGTGTTATTTAGCATGAGAAATCACTGAAGGTAATGTTTCAATACTCTTTTTTTTCCTACACGTAGCGTCACATTCAAGAGCTTGAGCATAAATTTATGTCACTTACACAAAGGTTTTTATTCTGATTCAATAAACGTGACTGTCATACAAGTAAGGTCATCCTGTCATCATTTTTTATTGCATTACCTGACCATGAAAGGTGATGGCCCACACGGACAGCTGGCCAGGTTTTTGTCCAGGAATCATGGTACCACCAATGGCAATGTCTTGGAAAGGTTGTTTGACAGGGTCATCACTTAGACCTTCAATCTATATTGCAAAACAATTCATTTGATAATGTCATTTACTAATGAAGTGCTATCCTTGAATTTAAATCAAGCAACATAAAACTACACATTGGACATAAAGAGCATGGGAAAAGAAAACTCTTTTCAGGTGCCCTATAGCAACCTAGGCCCAGTTGCACAAAGAGTGGATAGCGCTAGCCATGGAATAAATCCTTATACAGTGGATATACAGTAATGATCGATGCTGTTATCCAAGTTTTATCCCCTTGATAAGAATTTATCTAATGGATTCACCGATTGAATCAAAAAATGGCAACTAATTTGAATAGTTATTGTTCTGCACTGGCTAGCGACTGACTAGCCTCGTGTTCACATGGAAACATAAAAGTGTTTCCACCAGGATGAGAGACTTACGATTTCAATCTGACCTATAATATTATTTTGAGCTGTAACAGCTATAATCTAGTATTTAAGTTTTGTCTTCCTTACCAACAACCATCGATCATATCCATCAAATTTGTAATATCTTGACCAGCATCTTCTCCTTACACAGGATAACTGACCCTTCTCTGCATAATAAGTGCGTGGGAAGTCAATGGCATATTGCCATCCCTTAGACACAAAAGAAAACTAAATTAACAGGGCCACTTCATCTAGGAATCAAGGGCTCTGGAAATTTGATAAATTGAAAACCTGCCAACAGTCCACTTCACAGTTCTCTACGCCATCTTAAAAGGTAACCATGCCTTTGCAATGAAGTGAGATGAACGGTGAGCTTGTAATGATAGCGACGTGTGACTAATTGTACAAGGTGTTTAAAAAAGGTCTCTATTATTGCAAGCTCACTGTTCGCCTAGCTTCGATGCAAAAGCACGGTTACCTTTCATGATGACGCAGGAAACTGTGAAGGGGACTATTCTGGACTTGTCATGTTTACACAAACATGAAAACTTCTGAAGTGCTAGCGTGTTTATTGTGAGCTTTTGGGTTTGGCTTTGGCAAGACATTCATGTCACAATTCCTTCATCTTCATACCTCAATGTCACCAGGAACCTTCCTGTCAATGTACCAATCACTCTCCCATGTCCAGTACATTGATGGTAACATGAATCCTGATTGAGGAAGATCTTGTTTGCCATCTTTACTGCTAAATGGATGGCGATCACTACCAAACATCTAGACAAACAAACAAACTTTTTTTAAGAATTAATGATACAATTAAAATGGTATGTGTTTGGTGGGTTGGTGGATCTTCAAATCTTGACAGGTATATTGGGGAAGGAAGTGGGATAATAATAATAATGAAATAATAATATATTATTATTGTTGACATTTTGACAAATAATGATTGAATATTAATCTAGCATATATACAGCTATAGGTATAGTCATTAGTCATTGTCATAAGTGAGCAGAAAAATAAGGAAGTATGAAAGATTTTGTAAAATAATGCATAAGAGAACACAATAAACAGAGACAGCTTTGTTCCACTGAAGCCCCACAGCCAGACAAACTTTATTCCCAAGAAAAGTCTACACAATTTAACAGTTTCCTCAGCTGATCAGATACACCACAGATTTTAACTATAGGACACAATTTCATTTTCATTTTACGCTTTGCCATTTCACACTTCTTGTGAATAAGAATTATTTAAAAAATTAACGCTGAAGGAGCTAGATATGACAAATGATATGAAATGGGAAATTATTGCTTAAAAAGTCCGAATCTGTACTGAATCTTTATTTGAGTTTCCTTACCGACTTTACTGACCACCCATTCATTAATCCCCATCTCTGATTTTCCCACGTTTCCACTCGAGCTCTGATTGGCACCTGAGTAGCATGAACGTATAAGCAAGGTTGCTGGTTTGCATTGATTGCCCAGGCACAGCTACTAACAGCAGATATTCTCTTAAAACAGTTCCTTGATTTGAGCTCAGGAGTCGATACTTCTTTCCATGAGTTATCGCGCAGATTAACAATGAAGGAACGGCCATCTCGATCGATCAACCAAAGATGTGGAGCTTCCATTTCTTCTTCAGTCACGAAACAAGTTCACTTTTTGTTGCCTGCCTTCTTACTAACGACGATGATTATTTTTGATAAATAAGCAAGATGTAGAGATTAATTTGCCATTCTCTGCTTGGGAGAGAAAGTACTTCCATGACAAAATTGGAGATCAATAAAAAAAACAAATAACAACAAAAACATGAAATGCAAACACAGGAAGTGAAAACATCTACGAGGCATTTTATGACATTGCGCATATCTCATAGCCTAGAACCGCTGACAAGAACCACATATATTCACTTCCGGTTCCGGATGGGTTTATTCTCACACATGATAATGCATCGTTTTAGGAATTAGAAAAAGTCTTGGGGAGTATTTGAATAGTTATAATGCATCGAGGCTCATGGATGTGAAAAAAACCCTGAATTCATCAAATAATAATAATAAATATATATATTGTATAATTCTGCCATCATCATCATCATCATCTGGGGCAGTGAGCTAGAAGATACCTTTGGGATTCCTGTGGTATTCTCACGTGCTCGTACTTTTAATTGAGAAAAAGCTTTGTTTTCGATACGAAATTTAAAGTAGAAATTTTATATGTTTCGGAATTCTTGCATCTTCTATCGAATATCATGGCTAAGAATAAGCTTCTCACGCTCGTAATTGTCCATAATTCCAAACAAATTCTACTTGGGATGAAGAAACGTGGTTTTGGTGTGGGTCGGTGGAATGGATTTGGCGGGAAAGTTGAACCAAATGAAACTATCTTAGAAGCTACAAAAAGGTAAACATGAAATTGGTCGTCTCCACTTTCTTTTCTTTAAATGATAGTTGTAAAAGATCAAAAATAGAATCGTGGAGTATGAGTGAAATATAGAATACATTAAACCGACTTGGCCAAGAAGCTGTAGCTTTTACCGTACACAGTAAACTGCAGCAAGTTTTACGACAAATTTTTTATTGAAATGTATTTTCTAGTTCTTCATCTCACTAGCTCCCATACATTTCCTTATAAACGACCCCTTATAGAGGCTTTGTACCATCCTGTGATGGCAGCCATGACAGAAGGCAAGAATAATTGATTCTGGTCTAATCTGGTTTACGTTAGAAATAATTCAGTTTCCCCGGAGGAAAAGACTCCACTACCTCCTGTCATGGCTGCCACCATGTGATGGTGCAAAGCCTCTATGAGCTGCTTGTGTCCTCCATATACCATCCCTTATTCTAGCTGATCAGAGGTATTCTTTCTTTCTTTCATTTTTTTTTTTGGGGGGGGGGGGGGGGGGGAGGGGCTTTCAAGGGGAAAGCTGTGCTGTCACTCTATGATCACCCTTCGTTTTTCAAGCAAAAATTCAATTTTTAAGAAGTGTCTGGGTACAAGAATTCAATTAGGATTTATTGAAGAAAATAAACCCTTTGTTATCCCCTACCCTCAGGCCAAAATTGGGTGGTTTTGTACATTTGTGCAAAAATCTTGATACATCTATCTTAGGTATTTATAAATTTTAAATAGACCTCATGTATCACTTTTCTGGACGGCAGCTCAAATTAGAGAATAAAACAATAGGATTTTACTCTCATAAGAATTAAAATCCATTGTCCTCCAAATTGAGCTGCTCTAGGAAATAAAGCAAAGTGTTTTTTATAGCTATGCTGTTTTTAGTGTGAACTGCAATCAGTTTTCTATTCCTAACCATGCATGTACATACCTCATGGTCCAATTTTTTCTTTATTAGTAATAGTGCCAATCTATATTATGCCATTTCAGAGAGCTTTTAGAAGAATGTTGCATAAAAGCTAAAAGCCTTATTGAAGCAGGATTACTTAAGTTCGAATTTGTTGGTGATCCAGTAGTACTTGAGGTTCATGTATTTAGAGTAGAGCAGTTTGAAGGAGAACCAACAGAAACTGAAGGTATGTTACTTTTGTTTCCCACTGGGATACAAAATTGACTTTTCTGGAATTATGCACTAGCAGGCCCATCACTAGGGGTGGTTCAAATGAACCCCCTCTTCCCCTATGCAAAAATGCAATAAGATCCAATAACACAAAATGTTTATCAAGAAATGGCATAGCTAAGATTGGTAGAAAAACAAACCTCCCCTGTCAAGGTCATAGCAACAGGCCTGACTAGTCAACTATTGAAACCACTGCACCCCGACGATAGGGCATTATTACTTCAAAACATATAACATTGTGAACACATGAGGGATGCAGGGAATTCTTTCTCATGATTAGACCAGATTTATTTTCCACTATTTTTCTAAAATATTTTCTGGTAATTCCAGAAATGAGACCTCAATGGTTCAACCATGATGAAGTGCCATACAAGGATATGTGGCCTGATGACATCTTGTGGCTTCCTTTTCTCCTTCAGAACAAGAGATTTGATGGTTTTTTTAAGTTTGAAGGGCACTCAAACATTTTAGAGCAAAGATTAGAAATCATTGAAGATAAATAATAAATGTTAAATTCTATAAAGTAATGATAATTTAAAATATGCAAAAAAAACACATCAGAGTGAGGTTAAGTTAGTCCTCAGTTGACTGAACAAATAAAAAATCTCCGTTATTTTGATTCCAAATAACTTTACTAGGACTATCTATAGACTATTTATAGCTACAAAAAAAAATTCAAAAATACACACATTATACTTGCTCTTTTTGAGTGTTGCTTATTTTTAAAGATTAGCTTTTAAGTTTTCATGTATAATATAGTAAAATAGGGATATTAAGTTAACATTTTCTTTAGGAATAATGCTTTTGAGATTTATTTGGACTAGAAAAAAATAACATGGCATTTTTCAATCAATTTTTTTTTTAAAACTTCATAGCTGAATGAATTTGAAAATTTTAAGTTGTTAAAAATGTTTCATTTGGTGACTGTCTTGGACTTCTGCTTTGTGTTTGCCGTGTAACTGCCACATGGTACCCTCTGACACAACCTTCCAGATTGTCAAGCTTCCCACAGGATTGACACTAAAAAGATATGTTTTAAAAGTAAGTTCAAATACTTTAAAGGATAAAAGCTTGATGAATATACTTCTTTAGCTTCTAGGTGATCTCACACATGCACTTCCGGTTACTATTAACCAATCAGAAGCATTTTTGTTGCATGCCAAAAGTTCCATGATGAATTTGAAATGGAGTTGTATTTTGAGTTAACCTTTTAAAATATGACCTGAAACATTACTTTACATTGAAAAATTCTATGTTACATGCACCGTAAAAGCTTCCTCTTGCTCTATCAGCAGTTAAAATGAATAAAAGCAAAGCATAAATGCAATAAAAGTAAGCAAAATTGGTGTTGTCTTAATAAGTCACCAGCTGCCATTTTGATTACAGTGAGATATTATGAAATAGGAGACTGGGTATTAATAGCTGTTCGTTTTGACAAATAATCCTTTGCACACATTGAGGCGAAATTGTCTGGTTAGGCATTTCAGACCATGTGTCATTCCCTACAGCATTATTTCTTTGTTAAACATTCATTCAAGACAAGACACAAATATGAATACAATTCAAACAAAGAACCTTATTCTCAAGAGCATGGTGTGATCTGAAATGGGAAAACATTACATCCAATGTGAGGTAATTAGGAGTCTAATTTACTTACCATCTTATGTAATAACCATGAAAAGTCAAGTCAACCAGAAATGAAGGTCATAAAAAAAGAAAAATGTACTTTTTTTAGAATCACCAGCATTGATTTCAACGGACGTCTTCGGCAATGTGGTTGCTAACTTGAGCCACAAGGCATTATTGGTCATTCTTAGCTTTGTTACAGTAATGGAATCGATTGACATTTATGGTTCATAACGAGACAAATTGACAAGAGATAAAATAAAATAAATGGATGGTTCCACAACTGAGCCAATTTCTCAAAGATCATAGGGTCGTCATTTAACATCTTTGTCTTGTTTTGCCCTTTGTGTGACCCATAATGCCTTGCAATTCTAGATGCCTGCCCAACCTGGACTACTGGTCGAATACAATAGTGTCCACTTATAATGTGAATGATTAGAACAGTGAATACTTAAGTAGTTACTCACCCCCTGTAGATATTAGGCAGTACAGCAAAGCATAAGAAAATAAAGAAAAGAGAGAAGACACATGTTAACAAAATGCTCACATTTACTGATAATAAAATTCAAATAATTGGGGTAAGTAGGTCGGATTTTTTTCTTCTTTTTTTTTACTGATACAACAGTGGAAATTAGCTTACTGGGAACCCTGTGGTACATTGGAATGAAAAAATGTTAGGGTCAGCAAAAATTGGCAAGAAAATTAAGGTTGGTCACGCAACAGGAAACACATTTATTTGTTTGGCCTAATAATAAAAGCTTTGTTTGATGGAACTGGATGGTTGGAACTGGGGGTGCCAACGTAAGTATGGTTCTCACCAGCAAAGCAAGATGATGCTACTCCAAGCTAGTGCATTTTATTACTATGAAAAGAAGTGCAAGAGAACAGAAGACATTTTTTTGTGTTGACTTATACTTCAATGCTAGTGAGAACTAGGCTTTATCACAAAACCTGTCTGATAATCACAAAATAACAATTTGAACCCTGAGTTCCAGAAGCTCTGACACTGACACTCAATATATGAACTTGTTTATCCTTTATAACTCACCCCCTAGTGGTGTTGAGGTAAACCAGAGATATACAACAAAAAAAGAAACAAAAATACATTCGTTAGTTGGCTGTATGCTAGATATCAGATATTTAAAGTAAAAGCTGTGGCCAGGTCAAATATCAGAAACATGAAAGAATATCTACTCAATATACTTACAAACTTTCAATGTTAAGTTGTGTCGCATGAAAGAAAGCAAACAATGCAAGGTTAGTTTTATGATCTGCCATTTAAAGTATGATTATCTATAGTAAACAATCTACCCATGCATATTGTTTTAGGACAACAACGTTACAACAAGAAATGGCCAAAATTCTAAATCATTTAACAAATTAAAAAAGAACATTTATTGCCGAACCATATAGATCTCTCACACTATTATTCTTAATCTATATAGGCGTCGAAACAAAAGAATTCCCTTCTCTTGAGGATTGAAATCTTTTTTGATCTTAATATGTTCAAGTGTTTTGACAGGTAGGAATTTAGTGCTAAGGGTCTATTGAATCATTTATAGAATGGTAATTGAACAGCTGAGAATATTATTTATTTGACACTATTGCCAAAAGAATTTTTTTGTTTATTTTTTTGTTTTCAATTACTTCAACGAAGGTTTAGAGTCCAAAACGTCAGTTTTTTCATCTTTTCACAGTGTAAGATTTACCTTCTTACCATTACTATTCTTATCTTAGTAATTTACTTACCACATCTATGATCTTATCAGCACATGCATGAAAGAAAAAAAACAATATGTCACTTACTTGTTTGAGTATGTAGCTAAATGGATATGAATTAGATATTGGTTTCCTGATATTAATTAATTTTCGGAGATCAAAACATTGAAACTTACCGGCTTTAATAATAATAGCATATCCAATAATGACACCATGAAAAAAAAAGACAGATTAGAGATAATTATTATTTTATCAAAAGTGGTAACAAATAATTCACAATGAATATTTTAAAAGCCACTTCAGTGATTTTTATCCAAATTCCCTTCCAGTCCAGTCATGTAGGATTGAGCTCATTGGTTGATGAAACCATTTTTTGAATTAACTAGACAAATTAAAGGAATAGACCTATCCCGAATTCGCTTAACTGGTCATGAAACAATGGTTTCAAGTTGAGATTGGACTTGATTAAAAACAGAATCAAGTTCAATCTCTACTTCAAACCAGTTGTTTCATGACTGTAGTAAGGCGAATTTGGGATAGGTCTACGGTATTGTCTCGTGTTCACATGAAAAAGAATAGCCAAACACCATAGCAATATACATGTATGATACATGGCTTCAAATACTATGTAGTCAATAAATCACAGGAGAAGTTTCAATTCTGGCAAATATATGGTCTGATGACCAACCATTATTCTGAAGCCCTGGAATATAACAATAATATCTAACACCTACCCCTTCATGCCACTGACATGCTAAATCATGATTGTTGTCCTCCAAGAATAGTTTATTGCAATTCATGCACAATGACACACAGTCAGGATATGATCGTGTGCTTCTTGAGTAACTGACCCACCCTTGCCTGACCTGTACCCATCTGGAGAGCCACGCCCACTTGCCATCTCCATGGTGCTGGCACATCTACTTGGACTTGGGACTGCGAGACAAAATTCTATTTGGATTGTTACGATATATTGCAGTCCACAATTTAGTCTTTTCCAGTCTCTCTTTCATTTAGAGTTCTCCTAAAACTATCTTCATCCACTTGACGCTTGTGTTCTTTAACCTGTGCATCCATTACTCGTCTGCTTTGGACGATCATGTGAAGGCTTTTGCGTAGGGCACATTTTCTAACAATTTGATGTGTCTTTAGATTAACAAACCGGGTTTGAAAACCACAATTTTCACACATTACTATCCTATAATCACACTCCTTGTGATGCTCAGATAAAGTTTTCCTTCGTATTTTCTTAGAACATCCACTGTTTGAACATACTGCGTAAGTAAGAGGGCATTCCTCATCCAAATGTTTTTCCAATTCTCCCAACGGCATTTCCATTTCGCATCCCTTAATACAATTAACTTTAAGCCTTTCGTATCTTCTTCTCCACGACGAATCAAGCTTGTTGTTTCCTTCTCCCATAGAACCACCACAAGCAGGACATTTCAGCCGCCTTTTTGCCCGTTTGTTGAAGCATTTTTCACATATCACATGGAAACAATCGGTTACTAAGGGATAGTAAACCACTTTCCGACAACAAGGACACAGGAATTCTGCTGGAACATCGTCATCAAAGTTCTCCAAGTCAATTCCCATGATCAAAATTCTCTCCTGTTTCGATTGCCCTTAATCTAAACCCAGAACCTTTCGAGATGACGACCCGTAAAGCGAAATGTTTGGAATACTTTTTCAAGAGATGGAAAACAATATGTCAATATCCACAAGGCGTTGCGCACGAAGGTAGAGTGACCTGGATCTACTAGTTTTAATCCTCCTCGGACTTGAGAATTAAAACTTTTCCAATGTGGTTTCGAAGTTGCAAGAATTTTCTCAAGTTTTCTGTCTGTCGTTTTGTGTTTTGCAAGGGAAATCATTTAACTGCAGATTCTTTTTTCCAAGGAAAAGGTAAGTAGCTAAAGAAAACGTTCTGTTTCAGGTTTTTTGGAAAAATACCACCTGAATGTGAGACAGTCAAATTACATTTTACCCATATGCATATGAAAATACTATTATTAATATTGCTAGTGCTAGTGCTAGTGCTAGTGCTAGTGCTAGTGCTAGTGCTAGTGCTAGTGCTAGTGCTAGTGCTAGTGCAGTGCTAGTGCTAGTGCTAGTGCTAGTGCTAGTGCTAGTGCTAGTGCTAGTGCTAGTGCTAGTGCTAGTGCTAGTGCTAGTGCTAGTGCTATAGTCATTGTCATTGTCAACGTGATGGCCATTACTATATATTTAACAAATTGACTTCAGTTTTGTATGTGTCGGTCCTCTTATTGACAACTAAATGAATTTGCTGCTGCTGTTGTTATTACTATAACTATTACTAATACTAATTGGGTTTAGACTTTGTTTATAATTCATTAATAGATATAAATACTTATTATTATTATATTAATAATGTCTTAATATTTTTTACAGGACTAATAACCAAGCATTTCACGAGACAACTGACAATTTCGTCTGCATTCAAAAGCCACTCCAACAAAATTGTGATATCACAAGACGACATGAGAGTGAGACTCCTTCCCGCCCTGTCAGATAATTACATGTATCTCTTGATTGATGAGAACACCAAAGAAGCAGCTATTGTGGATCCAGTAGAGCCTAAAAAGGTACTTCATCCTGAGGTTTATTAACCTTGGTCAGGAGTGTTTTTTAACTACATGGGTTGTCTGTGTTGGTGGTTTGGTGATGAAAACACTAATGTTGCACCTGCAAAGTACATAGAGCTGTCCAGATTGAACAAAAATTAATAAACAATACTTTTTATTATGCCAACTCATTCTATTCTATTCTATTTTTGTTTACATTGTTAATCTTTCTATTGTATTCATCCAATTGTGATAGATCTTCTTAGAGCAGACATGACCTTGCCCTATGACAGGCATATATACAGTGTATATACCAGTTAGGACAAGGCTGAAAAACCTATGCTCTTGTGAAAACAAACATGGCTGCTTGAAAATGTCACATCTAACATGAGAATAAATTGTCCAAGTTTTCAGAGAAAATTTAAAAAGTTCCACTCTGACTCTACATTTTCCAGCCCTAAACTAGATGGCCAATTGAATAAATGACTTGTTTTTTTAATCCACATACAGGTGGTGTCTGCTGTAAATGAGGAAGAGGTTACATTGACGACAGTTTTGACGACACACCACCACTGGTATAATGATGACAATTTATTAATTTTAGTGTGCAAATATCAATTAAAGATATTCTTTTTAGAATGCACATATGCGTTACTATAGAATTTATTATATTTTGAACCTAGCTGCCATCAAGGCCCGGAAGGTGAAATCTCTTTCCCAGTTTCAGCTAGCCCTCTTCCCATTTTTCCAGTCCAAAACGAGTTAAATATATGGATCCCAGCTCTCATTTTATCCCATCAGGACTTTCACATTGAAAGCAGTTTATCTTTTTTTTCCCAGTTTGTAAACGTGGCTTTTTTTTAGCCAATCATGGTTCATTGTGTTGATTTGTATCAATGGTGTATACTTTGCATGAAAATATTATATGAGAACTATACATGAGAATATTAGTCAGTCAAGAATAATAGTTATGTTATTCAAATTTAATTGGTGTTGACAACTATTATCTTGGTTACGATCATAGTTTAATCTCTGTTCAAGGGATCACGCAGGTGGCAATGAAGAGCTGGTATCTTTGGTCAGTGGGCTAACAGTCTGTGGAGGTGATGATAGGATTGGTGCTTTGAACAAGAAAGTATCACATGGAGATGAGTTTAAGGTGTGTATTCTACCAGTACTCTGTAATCCTATTAATAACAAATCCATAAATCAATCTGATCCTAATGAAACAGTAATGATGAAAAGGTAAATTATACACTGTGAAAAGATAAAAAAACTTACTGACATTTCGGACGCTAGTCCTTCGTCTTTACTCCGACGAAGGACTAGCGTCCGAAACGTCAGTAAGTTTTTTAATCTTTTCACGGTGTATAATTTACCTTTTCATCATTACTGTTTCATTAGAAACACCGATGCAGCTCACACTAGTTTTAGCTAGTTATACCTTTTGATCCTAATGAAGGTAATTCTATGATGTATACATGTTGGTTGAAAAAGTTACCCTAAAGGTGAGGACTCACAATTTTTTATGCAATGTCCCAAAAGTTAGAGATCACAACATGTGACCACCTTTGCAATGGTGCAACGAATCTCACCTGTGCGCACAGTGCAATCTAATTTTTATAACCTCACATTGCATACAATGCTGCATGGAAAGATTGTCTGTTGAATGTCCATTCTTGATGAGAATGAGAAGCAAAAACACAAGTCATTCCAACTATTCTTAAATCTTGGAATAACCTATCTCCTATTGCTTTTCTCCTATCGCCAATTGGGCGAGGACAACATTTTTTGAAATAAAGATGTAAATAAAGTTATTCTTGTGTATGAAAATTCATATAATCATATGAAATATATACATAAAAGTTATTGTTATCATTATCCATTCTCCAGGTTGGTACTTTACATGTCAAATGTCTGTTTACACCATGTCATACAAGTGGTCATATCTGCTACCTAGTGAGTGGTTATGAAGATAAACCTAGTGCAGTATTCACAGGTATAGAGTCAGTAAGAGCATAATATATACTAATATAGACCAGGCACGTCATTTTATAATGTGCTGTGCTTCTCAACCTTACCGCAACCGGCTTGATATGAAGTGTCAAATGATGTTAATTCGATTTTAAAAAAATACTCAGAGTGCATGATTGCAAGAGTGCATGCTTCTGAGAGTGTTTTAATCCTAGTCACTGGTGTGTATGGAGGGGGATTAGAATTTGAGACGACTGAAATCTTGAAAGATTTTTTAACTACTTGGATGTCAAGACGGAACCCCCTTCCTTGGATCATTCTGCTTTTTTTGGCCCAAAAAGGCAGAGCAGTCAAAGTAGTAGTCATCTGGACTACATACAAGCTACACATTGGTTTTTGACAATGTAACCCCAAATGATGAGTCTATTGCCTGTATGCTCCAATGAAAACAATGAGGGCATGGACAATAACTGGAATGTTCTACCTCACCTGTTTCTGTCTTTTCCTTCAGGGGACACCTTGTTTAGTGGTGGGTGTGGCAGATTTTTTGAAGGCACACCACCAGAGATGTACAAAGCACTGATTGAAGTCTTGGGTACTCTTCCTTGTGAAACAGTATGTTGTATTTATTTAATAAATTTGTCCTTCAAAAATTCAATTATTGCCTTGCTGTTACCAAAAGCAACAGGTTTTTTTCTTCATTTGGTGGCCCGAAATCAATAATTTTTAAGAAAAAATTGCAAATGTTTTCAATTGTGATTGACTAACATTTTTTCTCAGATCAGCTGGTTACTGCTTTAAAGAATTAAGATTGTCTGTACTTTCGCAGTCTATGGCATTGTCAGAAAATCGTACAAATTACTGTCTGAAGGTGCTGGTAGACAGCAAAAGGTCAGACAACTTGAATTTTTACAGCAGTAGAGGTCTCATTTGAAAACCTTTCATTGAATATTAGCGTTTTTAGAATAGTTGTTTCAAATTAAATATGTTGTGAATCTCTTTCCATTAATCATAACTTAATCCTAATCCCGCCCATGTAGCTTTAGCCCTGTGTGCATCCCAACTTACTGGAATTTAGATAGTTAGTACATAAAAATGGTCCACATCTGCAACACTGCATCAAATCCACACAGGCTAAATCTGATCTTTTTGTTTAGCTCGTTTATTGTGGTCATGAGTACACCGAACAGAATTTAAAATTTGCACAAGCGGTTGAGCCAGACAACCCTGACGTAACGGAGAGACTGGAATGGGCCCAAGTAAGTGGTATTTTATTCATGTGCAATGATGCCAGGACCAAGGGCATAGGAAGGTAGTTTGTAGTGTGGGAGAAGAGGGGGAGGGGGTAAAATGATGGTAATTACGTTGTGGAGGAGTAAAACCGACCGTCTTGCAAACATCCTACCGACAGTCTACCGATACCCTACCCTGCGATACTCTACCGATACCCTACCGATGCCCTACCGATACCCCATCGATACCCTAACGATACCCTACCGATAGACCCCTTGCAGCACTTTGGAATATGCAGCTCAATCTGGGAGACAAACATAGTTCCAATTCTGCTAAAGCATTCAAACATGATGAAAAAATTAACCAAGGTCAAAAAAATATCTTTAAAAAAGACGCGGAATTATAGATCTTTCTTTTTTTGGCGGGCAAATGTAAAAGACACATGGAAGCTATTCATCGCTTAATGGGTTATCAAAACTAAGTTATTCCTTATCTGTAAAAATGGTGAATAAATGTTAAGAACAAGCATGGCATAAAATTACGTACATAGTTGAGCAGAAAGAATACTCCTATTTACTGACGATTCGCAACTTGAACTGTTCGTCGGGGTGAAAAAGCTATCTTATTCAGGCGAGGAACAAAGGTGTTCCCTGTTAGAGAGAAGCAGGTTAGACACTCCTCAATAAAACAACCTCTTTTTAGATTGTCTGAAGTTTGTAGTGATAAGCCTTTATTTTTACGACTGATTGACGTCCACTAAGAACATCGACGTGTTCAATTATTCCCAACGCCAGGATATGTCGACGATCAATCAAACTTTATTCACTTATCATCAAAATGCAGCTGCTAGAGGAAAATGTGGAAGAAAGAACGGATAGATGAAAAAATGACAATGAATTTGAACACACGCATAGGTAAAAATAAAAGAAAATAAAAACAAGTAAGAAAAACCGAGGGTTTCGACTATAATCTTCTAGCACGCGCAGCAGCCAAAAATGTTTATCCTGGTGCCGGTTGCACTAAAGCTAGATAAATCAGCAAATATTCGAAGAATTCTCGTACACGGCACTCGTTCATGGGACGGTATACAGCTATTCAAAACATTTTGGTGATGACCTTGCATTTTTTCATGTTGCAAACCAAGCCGGTGCTGCGCTATGGGAATGCAACAAAGAAAAAGTTACTACTATACATTGTCCGTACTTCTTTCCGCCATAATTTTTTCTGTGCTGTCATTATTTACATATTTGCATTACTACGCGGCCACCCCAGACAAAAATCACGACGTGAATTTTGCAATAAACTGCCGTCAATCAACCACGTCGACGTCATTTGAATAGGCCCTGATAGGCCGGTGAGTGTGGCCAAGAGAAAATGAACTAAGAGAAGGAATCCCCATCATGTGCGCACTTTGATGCTATTTTTAGAATCTATTCTAAAAATATCAACCAATATCATTTATTTGATCGTTTGATTTTCTGCGCGCGCTCTACGCTCTTTGCTAACGCTTTTTTTTTTTGCTTTTCTTATGTTCAAACGTAAGCAAACAGCGTAGAGCGCGCGCAGTAAATGCGCGTGCATAAAGACAAATGGTTTAAAAATAGCATCAAACTGTGCACATGATGGTTACAAGGCTATATAGGGGGGATTCCTTCTCTTAGTTCATATTCTCTTGGTGTGGCTCATAATACTTGTAAACGATCGACAAGTTTTGGTGCCTTTTGAATCACACACGAGTGTAAATGACGTCAACGTGTTTGATTGACCGCAGTCTGTTGCAAAGTGCACGTCGCGATTCTTATCTTGGGTGGCCGCGTAGCAATGCAAATGGTGTTAAATCTTAGTAAGAAGCATGCAACGAAACCTTCACCAACATGTTTTGAAATAGCTGTATACGTGCGTGCCGTGAGACTCTCGCGGTCGTACTAAAACTACTCCAATCTAGCCCAACGCGAATAATTTTCAATTCTCTACGGAATTCCATTCCTGTCAATAAACTACTCATCCTTTGTTATGCAACTTTCACAGGGTCTCAAGAAGAGGGGTCCCGATCCCGAAACAGGCGCTATTTTTTCCCCCGAAATCCTGCATCCCGCGACATTTTGCCCATATTAGTCAACATATTCAAAGGCGTTTGAATATTTATTTTATTTATTGAAGAAATAGGAAACGCGCGTGCATGCTCTGTGCAGTCATAAAGCACGCGGGGGTTGGCAGAGTGCTTCTGGACACTTCTCGAGTGTTCTGCCAACCCCGGTGTGCTTTATGACTGCACACAGCCAGAGTTAATGTTAACTCTGACACAGCACAGCACAGCAAGCAAGTTATTTAATTATTTTTTTATAAAATACAAATTACAATACCTTTTTTTAGATAGGAATGACGCAACGAAAAGTGCGCGCGCGTGCAATGTGTTTAGAACTCGACTTTCATATCATTTATTTAATGATGATCTTTTCACGTTTTTCCCGAGAATCAGAAAGCAAAATTCCACATCCCATCCCGTGTCACAACCGATGTAAATATCCCGAATCACGTAAGATTTATTCTAGTTCCCCGGATCCCATGCTATATTTTATCCATTTCCCGACTCCCACAAATACCCTTCCAGGCCCTGTTAAAACTGTCAATGTTACTTGCCTTGCAGCTGTATCCTCATACCAAGCAAAATACATGTGGAAAAGGTTTAGTGTAGATGCAGACTATCTCTAACATTTTTTTTGTCGTCCACAGTATGTGAGGCAGGAGAATAAACCAACCGTTCCATCAACAATCGGCCAGGAATTTAAATTCAACCCTTTTATGCGTGTTAGGTAGGTAAAGTTAATCATTGCTTTGAGAAATTAAGTTTTAGAAACATAGGTCATCATTAAAACTGTTTTTTTTTTATTTTTTATTTTGTTTGTCATAGAAAAATGTTTCCTGTGTTTTTGAAAGCCCCCAATGCTTGTTTTTTTTTTTGTGTATGTGTATGTGTGTGCGCATTTCTTGAGATATTCGTTATTAGTTTAAATATTGTTCGTAAATGTTGTGCGCAACTGTCACATTTTGTTTCCGGTGATCAGCTGGAATCATCAAAGGGGGGTTGAAATAAATGCTTTTTATTCGCTTCCAATGTGTTGAGGGAAAAACTCAATAAGCCCCCCCCCCCGCCACTAAAATTTTGGCTGGATCTGCCCTTGATGTATGTGATGTGTATGGTTGATCCAGTCAGACCAAAGGTTTATGAACTATTCATGAGTATCAATGTTTAAACTTATTCTTCAGGGAAGAAAGTCTCAAGAAATACACAGGTAAAAGTGATCCAATTGATGTCATGAGAGCATTGAGAAAAGAAAAAGATAACTTCAAAGCTTGATTCAAGTCCACTAGCAAGGGAAAAAACAGTATACATAGTGCCAGGATAGTAGTAAGTTTAAGGTTAGTGAGTTGATTTTTAAAGCAACAGTAGTTAAAGAATTTTCCAGTGCCAGTCTTAAGGTAGAAAGACATAAATACAAGTAAATGTGCACAGTTTAAATTCAATCCCTATAATCACGTGCACCCTCAAAGAACATTGGCATTTGCGAAACTCCTTAAAGAACCATTCAATTTTTATCGGGGAGGAGTGGCGGAGGGATTCCCTTGGTAATCTGTAAAAAAATTCTCAACCCCTCTTCATCCTTGCACAAACATTGCTCTTCCCTTGTTTTCATTCTGTTCAAAAGAGATGTGTAAGATTATTTTGTGTGGTCTTTCACTGTTTGGCCTGATTTTTTAAATCCCTTAGGGCCCCAGTTCACCAGTAAATGAAGAAAACTCTTGATATTGGAGATTCATTTTTAAGAGTGTACAATATATACAACCCATTTCATAGTTCCCTGTGCTATCTTGAAAGGTACCCATGCATTTGCATCAAAGCGAGACAAATGGAAAACCTGCAATGATAGAAATGTGAATAATTTTCCAAAGTATTATGAAAAGGTCTCTATCATTCCAAGCTCACCGTTCGTCTTGCTTTGATGCAAAGTGATGGCTTCCTTTCACGATTGTGTAGAGAACTCTGAAGGGGACTACTGTTGAAAAAGAAATGGCAGTGTAGAAAATTTCTAAGTTAATCATTCCTTGAAAAGTTTTTTTTTTCTCTTAAGATATTCCTTTAAGTTGATTAAACCTGATTAAACCTTGTAGATACCTTGAGATATAACGGTTATGGTAATCATACTCTAATATGATTAAATTAAAACTTCAATCGACACAAAAACAAACTTAATTTGGTTAGTTTTAATAGTTTATTTACTTTTATAAAATCAAGTGCTTACAAAAAATAAAATTAAAATTAATCACTGTTTCATTCCTTTGTTTAGAAGTCCTTGGTTTATTATTTTACTTCAGCTATTGTTTGTTTAGGCTTCATAGAGTTTCAGCTGCAGTGGTGTATATGTTAATGTGTACGAGTTTTATCCAAACAAAACGATACAAACTTTAAACATGTCATTAAAATATTGACAGCTTAATTAAATTTTAAACTGTTGTGTGTTTAACAAATTTTTTATCTTTTAGATTAATAATTTTGCCTAGTTTTTTCTAATTAGGGGGATATATTTTAGTTAACTTTACAGGTACTGTAGAGAGGAAGGGGTGGTAAGGCTAGCACTAGCTAGAATCCACACTAATTCCTGTACCGTTAGAGATGAAGAGATGATGTTTTATTAAGATGATGTTATAATAATAGTACAACTAAAGAATAGTACTTCGATAGGCCTAGACTTCTTATGAGGTTTCATAAACCTGATGCATTGTGGTCTACCTTGGGTACAAATAACACAATAGAAGTTGTAAATGTTTTATTTATGGCAAAAAAAACAAAATATGTTTGTAATTGAGTTAGACCATAGTGAGGCTGTAGATGGGAATTAATCAGCTATCTCTGAATAGTTCTATTTGTACTATTTTGAATAATTATAATGCAGCAGTCTAATGTCATACTCCCAAAACCCAACCAACAACTGCAAGCTACTGATCGGAATGCCCTAACCCACTAACTCCTTATTTATTATCACTTCCTGGGATGTCTGTATGTTGCTTTTGGCTGTCAGTTATTTTGGCAAAACATGTAGAGTATGCTTCCATGCACCAACTCAAGAATAACTTTATAGTGTTTTTATGTTTTATAGTCAGCTCACTAATGGTTACTCACAGCAAGGTTCCATCCAAACCTAAAGCTTTATTTTTGAGTCTCATAAAATCTAATGCATTTTTAGTTCGTGTTATAAGAAAACAAAGTAAAAATAAAGTTTCTGAAATATAAACATGACTTTCTAGGCAATTCCACTCTGGCTAAATAAGTCAAATAGTCAAATAATTAATTAGCATAGCTTATTTATTAGTTTGTAGTTTAATTAGTTGATTTGATAAATAATAATCGTAGTGAAAAAAATATATGAAGCTTCGTCAACAAAAGTTATTCATTTTCAAAATTTATTACAATTTATATAAAAAAAGAGCAAACTTTTAAGTTTTTATTTTTCTTCTTAAAAGAAGAAAAATCCTAGTCAAAGTGTCGTAATAAAAGCAGTGATAATCTTGGGTAGTTTTTATTAGGCTGCATGTTATTATTATTTTCCAAGCATGAAAACCAGGGCATTAATACTCCATCCTTTCATATTTTATCATGTTCTGCATTAGCTTTCCAAAAAGTAGATGTTGGATTATTAGAATAGCTTTCTCAATTAGCAACTTATTATTATTATTATTATTTCTTTGGTGATAAAACACAGGAAATTGAATCTATAGATGAATTGGTTGTATTTATGATTATTATTGTTATTGCTTCTTTCTCATTGTGTAACTAGCCATGTTAAATTTTCAGTTCATAATACAGTCTTTGAAATTAATTTAGTTTTATGATAATTGGAACAAACTGAGGTGAAGATTAGGTATACCTTGACAATAACTTACCCGACCTGCTTCATTGCATATAATACTTGTTAACTTTTATATTTTAATATTTTCAAATAATATGTTAAAGATTTATGTATTTTACACATACTACCCCTACTATGTTTAGTCGAAATATTCTTAGCTTGTTGATATAATATTTTCGATGGGTCTTAAGTTCTGCATTAGTGAATTTTCACTGTAAATTTGTTTTTTCAAATTACTTTGAATCATTAGTACTATTCAAAATGTTTACCCCTTTATTATAACTTTATCAAAAGTCTCCTTATAGTTTGCGAATATAAAAATGAAAAGTCATTTACAACACTTTTCCTTGCAAATCTTTGTACATATAAATCTTCTGTAAAATAGACCCAAAAATTAAAGACCTTATTTAGGGTAGTATAATTAAATCATTTCAAGATTGTTTAAGATTAAAACACCAGATTATAGAAATTAGTTTATAGTTCAAAACTCAAACCACATCATCAGTCCCTGTTCATCTACATACATTTATTTTGCCCACTCAAAACTCAAGTGGTTTTCTGACATAAAAAATATAAGAAAAGATAATATACTTTAATATCTATACAATACCACATTTGACAAACGCTTTAAAGCTCACACAAACTAAGATGACAGTTTTAGTTCTACAGCTGTACATTACATTTTACTTTAATAATAATAATAAAATGTCTCCAACTAGTGAGAATCAATATTTCTAAGAGTCAACAAAAATTTGAGATTCAATGGATTACCTCAAGGGGCATCTTTTGGTCCCCTATTCTTTCCAATACATCAACATATATAGCAGTTTTTTCCACTCTTATGACATTATCTTCAAAGTATAAGGTGTTCTTGACACACTACAACTAATTTGCTCATAGTTCCATGCAATGTTTGAGGATCTACAAGAGAAATGATTTGATCTGGGCCTCGTTGTACAAAGCCTGGATAGTGCTATCCAGCAGATAAATCCTTATCCAGTGGATTAGTCAATGCTATTATCCAATAAATTTATTCACTGGATAAGATTTATCCATCCAATAGTGCTATCCAGGCTTTGTACAACCGGGCCCAGAATGACAGCTTCGACATGCAGAAAGAGATGTTATACACAATGTTGACAGGTGTCAAAAGCCAGATAAAACAAAATTTACAAGGGCATACTTAACATTTGATCTCGATGTTTGTGAAAACATACATATAAATTGACTAATAACATTCTAGGGCATTGCAATGTAAATTTCTACCATATCTAAAAAATCAAGACTTGAGTTATTGAATTATTTATGACGTTAATAAAATTTGCACAAACTATTTTGGCATGAAATTTTCTAAATAATAGGTTTGATTGGCAGCTTGTTTACATTTTTTCTTAATCAAAAGGCCCCAAAATAAAGGGTATCTTTCATCCATCTTAATAATCATAGATAATAACAATAAAGTTCACTGTCCTAGTGCAGAACCTAACTGAATGCAGGATGATAACTTCTATAAAGTCTGATCAAACTCCCAGTGCAGTCCCACATACCAATGAACTTTGAATTAGATACAGTCCATGTACCAAAAAAATCTTCACTCCAGTCACTGGTTCTGCATTCAAACTAAGACTTGAACTGATTATGGCATTTGAATCTTTTCAATCTTGATGCTGATTTGGTCAAATTCTTGATGAGTTACCAATAGCAATGATAGCAGCATCATGTAACCAAATGCAGCGAGTTTGGTGATGTTAGGAAGCAGCAGCACCACAAGGCGCAGCAATTTGAAGGGCATTTTCTTCTGACACCAAACATTCATTTGTACACTATTCAATATTGATGAAGTTTACTTAAGTCATGTGGGATGTAACCCAGTAATTTTACCAGTACAGTACAAGTATGTACTAATGATAGTACTATGTCCATCGTTTGATGCACTCTCTTTGAAAATAGATGATATATTTTTCTAATAGCATTTCTCTTTGGGTATCAATTATTGCAACATTAATGCCTTCAGATTCTCTTGTAGGATTGTATCTTTTACAGCGTGGAACACAAACTTGATATTTTCCGTGTCTACGGCGGTGGTGAAGTGGTGGAATAGTGCTTTAGATCTCTCTCTTCTCTTGCTGTCAAACATTTGTAATATAAAGTTCTGCACATCCTCCAGCTTATGAGGGTTACCTTGGAATGCAGGGAAAAAGTCCTTGATGTTGGTATGTTTGACCTTTTCTGTCAAAAGATCTGTTTTATTAAGGAACAGGATGATGGACACATTGGCAAAGAATTTGTTGTTGACAATTGTCTCAAATATATTACAGGACTCCACTAGACGATTCGTTGTCCTATCTTCCATTAACACTTGGTCATAGGCACTGGATGAGACTAGGAAGACAATAGATGTGACTTCATCAAAGCACTGAAACCATTTGGCTCTTTGAGATCTCTGGCCCCCAACATCAACCATTTTGAATGGTATTCCCTTGATAATGAACTCATGTTCAACTATTCCCTTGGTTGCTTTTCTTGAATGGAGCATGTCCTGCTTTGTAGGGATGTAGTCCTGAGGAAAAATCAAAATTTAACAAGATCAAGATCTCTTTCCAACTTCTTAATTATTATTTGAAATACCTGAAGATATTATTATCATTGACCAACAAGGAAAGCATCACATTTGTCTTCATTAAAACACTTATTTACTGCTGTCGATCAGCCACTAGGGTACAAAATTGCTATACATCTCATTAGAAATATAAGTCTTTTGAAAGACTTTTTAATGACGGCAATAAAACTTTTTGAAGAAGAGACAATGAAAAAGAAGTTCTTGATTGTAATCTACACCACAGATCGCAAACTGCCAGTGTCACATAGCTTGGATGAATAATGGACTGTAATGGTAATGTAACTAATAGGATCATCATCACATATTAGTTCCAGATGGCTACTATTTTAGATACTAGTGAGGACCGACTGGCTGGCCACTGTTTTAGAGCTATAGAACTCACAGGAAGCAAAGTGACACTTGTCAATAACTCTTGTTTTATACATAATTTTGCTTCTCTTTTGCTCCCCAGTTCCCTGCCCCCGTACATTACAACCTGCCCAACTTTAATACTACTTTTAAAAAGGTGAACATAAAGAGCTTGTACTACTATTTCAAAACTGTCTTGTTTGGTGGTCAGTTTGGTTCTTCTATATAAATGTCCCAGCAATTAAATAAGTGATATATAGAGGAATAAAACTGATGCTGATACTTGGAAAACCATGTTATACCAACATTTACCACAGTAATGACTATTCTATAAAGAGAACCTTTTTGGAAAAAGTTGCATCCACATTATATATTATTATTGCAGACATTCCCTATCAATGTTAATGTCACAGCTGGGACAGCATCTCATTGCAATGGAAACAAAGAGATTTTTGGTCTAATTGTTGAGAAATATCAACGAGAAATGCCTCACATCAATGTTTGCAAACACGAACACCTGTCAGTACTTAAAATGCTAGCCACTCAGGGTGGCACAGGGGCTGGACTTGACGATTGATTTGGGCTAAGATAAATGAAATAAGTAAAAACAGCAATATAATCAAAGGTATTCCTGAATTCCAGGGAAACTGTGATTCATGAATTTTCTGTTGAAATGTGTGTGATTCGTGGATTGATTCAATTTGGTCAAAAATAAAAATTCAGTAAAAAATTTTGATTTATGTGCCACCCTCTTTGCCACCCTGGTTATTAAATTCAAAAATGTGGAAAATAAATGTTGTGATTGATTTATCGTTTTCCAACCAATCAGCTTTGCTTTCAAAGGTTGTCATACGGCATAAAATTCATTAGATATATATGCTACAACAATGTCTGAAGCAACTTAAAATTAAGTGAAGAATTACATGAATGTCACTCTTTCCTTGTCCAGTGCACAGCCAAATTCATTTGGATTGTGTCAAGTCGTTATAACACTGTTTAAAAATTGGCATGTCTTGCACTTAAATGTAATTAAAATTATTGAATGTCAAGATGAGTAATTAAGGAATAGTCATCTAAACAAACAATAAGTGTAACTTTGGCCTAATTGAACTGAAAAACACTTTTACTGTAACACATTCATTACAAGCTTTCTGATAATCAATTAGCCACTATGGAATCTGGCAAATGTTTTTCCATCAAATATATATTTAACTAACTCCTTATTTTTCATTTTTAATAATTGTCATTCCAGGAAGGGGGTTCTAGCACTGGTAGTGTGGACTAGCTGCTAATGCAGCAGTTTTTGATCACTGCTGTGCTTATGCATCTCCTCACCAATGTACGTTTAAACAGAGTTCTTTATGAGAAGAATTCTTGTGGTTCAAGGGTTTTCTGGGGGCTCAAAACTCAACTCGTAAATTCTAATTTGATTTTTTGGAGACTCTGTCAATTGGGCAAAACAAAAACGGTTATGTTCTTCATCCATTCCCTCTGTAGCGAGGTAAAACTGGATTAACAATTCCAAAACAATTGTAAAAAATATTTAAATTGTAAAACTAATGTTTATTTTCACTAAAACAGAAGTGCAAATTTTCCTAAAACCAAGGGAGTGCTGCACACATAATATATTATGTGTTACATTTGAAAACACAAAAAAGATGCATTTGACTATCTAACTCAACATATTGCCAAAAACGACATCTTATTCATTTTGTTAGCACTGAGGACTCTATACCAACAAGTAATTATGTATACTGATTAAAAAAAGAAAACTGCTTATGGCAATAAATTCTAGCTATCACAAACAAGATGTAAGATAAACTGAATAATCATGAATCTCAAACACAGAGTCTATAATATAATCTTTTGCCGTTTACCATTACTACATTTTTACTACTATTTTAGGAGTGGTTTTCAAAAACCTGTGAAATACACTTTAGCGGATTACACTTTAATACACTTTATTGTGCGCGTTTTCTCTTTATTTTCTTTCGTATTTTCGGTGTATTACAATAATAATTATTACACCTTAGTTATTACAATTTGTTTCACATGTTTTTGAAAACCACTCTATATACATAATATATCCTAGCAATGCTGATTGTTTCGAATCTACCAATAATGTGCAAAGCTAAAAGGAATAGCAAAAAGAAATCAAGGATAAATATCTTGCTTGGAGAGCTGAATATTGATAATTTCACATAACGTCCCCCTCCTGAGGAAATAATCTCAAAAACTGGTAGAATGATCGATGAAATCTAGGTAGCAGTAATTGTATATTAAATTCTGAAGGACTGTACTGCCAAGCTAGGGTCAAATAGGGTTTTCATATTTATCTTGATATTTCAGAACATCTCCACATTGTCTTCTATACCCTTCCTATCAGAGATGCATGAGATCCATATAACAGTCTTATCTCGCAAGCCAGTCACAGGGAAGAAAATAGATAACCAAGTTGACAATGATATGCTGATGAAGAGCTCATTCAAGTTAATAACATGCATAAGTATAAAAATATCTGATTTAAGTATTATGAGCTTAATTTCTGTCAGTATGAATCATACAGGATTGCTATGCAAACTTAAATTCTTTTCGAATTTTAAACCAAGAATAGAACTAAGAAAGATCATTCAACCATGAGCTAAAACACCATTCTAACTTCTGTCTTGTTACTAGGAATTTTGATTAAGCCAAGTACACAAGAATATTAATATTTATTTGAAAATTTTAGAAGAATTTCCTTGCCAAATTCCAAAGCATTCCAGAGCTGTGTATTTTGTTGCAGAAGGGCGTTGTTACTGATCGTATATTGAAAAAACAGATTTATTACGAGACAGCAGCTATGGTATCACTACTGGGTCACAAGGGGGTCTAGACGCAAAAATTAAATCTATTTAGAAAAAAATGCAATTATAAATTTCTAACTCGCACTACAACACAGCATCATTTATTATTAGGTTGAAAATTTAATAAAACAAATAGCGTATCTTGAAATATTACACAAATATTTCTTTTAAGTTTGCTCGGATCGTATTAAAGAGTTTGACTAACCGTTGGAATGTAGAAATTAAGATCGTTTTTAAAAGCTAAGAGAGCTCAAAACAATGAATAGTAATGGTCTTAAAATCATCTGTAGTCGAGTATATGGTGCTGGAGACGAAGGATGGGCACAAAACTGGGCGTTAAACGAGAAGGCAACCCTTCTACAACCGAAAAACCACACATTAGATCTTCAAATCTTTTTTGCAGATCCTTGAAATAGAACTCACGGTTGCAAATAAAAAGGCGATGTAAAAAGCCACTGCAAAGCTGGGATGCAGTAGCTCGAGTTAGTCTTTCTTAATTACAGCCAAGAGTCAAATCTTTAAGGATTGGAGTCGACCGACGGCGAGGATAGCTCTTCGCATCGTGTTGAATCGGTTTGTTTATGAATGATCTCTTCTTGTGCTCTCTTATATTGATACAGGACTAACAATTTATGGCAACATTTTCCACAGCCTGGCACCAATCATCATGAATTGACTGCAACCATTAAAGTCTATCTTGTGTTGGAAATCAAGTCAACATCTCCGTGAGTGCTCTAGGAACAATCCTCGGACATCAGAGGATCAAAGTATCACAATTAAACTTCGAAGTAGACGAATAAGACACAGTTCTGTTCTGTTAGACACCAAATAGTATGATCAAAGAATGCACATTGACCTTCGTTTACTGCCGGCACGAGCAATAAGCACATTACGAGAGCTGGTCTCAAGATAGGCACGTTAAAGCAACTCAACATAACTGAGACCATAATTTCATTTAAAATATCGAACAATCTGTTTAAATGAGATGAAATTCTCAGTCTCTTCAATTTCGAGACCACTGACAGCGATTGAAGCGAAAGAAATTCATTCACTCGAAGGACATAGACTTCACAAGTACAGTATGTTTACTATCAGCCACTCAAAGAACAATGACCCAAACATCATTCTTATTTTCTCTCATTATGGACACAAATATAATTAATTTTCAACGTAAGAGAAAGATTACTTACCGGCCTACATATCCGCTCAAGATTATCGAGAAAATATCTGGTTGAATCGCCCTGCAAGAGAAGAAGGAATTCCTGTTATTCGATGAAATTTCTTTGCTACTCGAGTCAAACTAAGGCAGACTAGTTTCAAAACAAACACTAAATTATACATTCATCAACTTCAATCTTCTCAAAAATTCAACTAATAGGTTGGGTATCGATATAAAAGCCTTTTAATAAAGAAAGAAATCTCAGTATTAACTGCGATGAAGCATTAAGACGAGCGAAAAATGTGTCGCAGACACGAGGAAAGTTGGTTAGCCATTTTCAGGGGCAAAAAAAGGTCAACCAATGCAAAGCCGTTCCCCGATTTAGTTTTGCCATTTTATAGTTCGATGTCCAACCGTATGCGCTAGCCACATCGAGATATGAGAAATCAAACAGTAAGATTTAATAGAGAGTCAGAACAAGTTCTACGCATAGCGATAGAGAATATACTACTGAGGGCGATCGTCGACCTTGTCTCGCCCAAATCCAACTTAGTAATCAAGAGCAGCTCTTTCGCTTTTCTGCTCCAAGGTATATAACAACAACCATAGGATCGAAGTTTGGGGGCAATAGTATATCTAAGAGCTACTTAGACAAGAGTGTAAGGTAATACTTCTATCTAGCTTGCGTACAGCATTACAATAGCAAAAGAAACTTCTCCTACCAGTTGGAATTCACGTCTGCGTTCAAATGCATCCCGAATCCCCGAATCTGACCATAAACTGGTCACACTCTGTGAATATTCTAAGAACAGTTCTGTATCAATTCGTGGAGGAGCTTGAAATGTTAAAATGTTTTCAGCCTCTGCTTCATTTATTGGGGCATCCCAATCTATCCTTAGCTTTCTTCGAGCGTCAGCCAAAACCTTCATTCCCTTCAGAATGTTGCTATAGACTATGGGTTTGAATTCGTTGAGATCCTCTGCACTAAAATCCTTGCCATAAATGATTCGCATTTGCTTGAGAAATGTACTTTTGCCGCTTTCCCCAGCGCCGAGCAGTAGGATCTTAACCTGACGGCGAAGCTGTGCCTTCTCTTGAGCTAGCTGTTTGTCTATTTTCTTCGATCGAGTCTTCTGATCGGCCTCTTCTGGAGTCAAACAACAGCCTTCGAACACCATGGTGGAAGACACGACAGAACTTCAACTCGGTCGCTTCTTCCACACCCACAGATCAAGCGACGACCTTGGGAGAATCGAGATTCTGATCAGCGGCACGACCTCGCAATGGAATATGAACTATTTCTTAAGACCGGAACATGCAGTTCATGTTTTCCTTGTCGCAGTAATAAAGCCGATAGAGAGCGCTAAAACCAAGACAAACACAGCACATATTTCATGGCTCGTAACCGAATAATTAAATAAAATGTTGACAGATTTGGAGTGGATTTTACGGCAATAAAAAATCTCAAGATTCGCTTTCAGTAAAACTCGAATTAGCCTTTATGGGGGATTATGCCAAACTTTTTTTGAAAGCATGGTGGGGATTTTTCAGCTCAAACGTAATCATTATTAACTGTAATGATAACAAACGCAAAGTCTATTGAATAATGATGTTTTCAAAGTACGAGACGGCCTGAAGAAGGCAAGGAAAGCCAAAAATTCAATTTAAAGAGTTCAAACGGCAATAAAATGGTGCTAAGACTATTACAATAATTTCCAAAGAAAATCCTCTCGATTAAATTGCATGTAATTGTCAGATGTCAAGCAACGACTGTAAAAACATCGATGTGAAAATTCGTGAGCTTCGTTATTAATTCAATTCCACTAAAATCTGGCCAAACGCGAGTAATAAAAGTAACTGTTTTTCAATTAAAAATATAAATTGTATGAATCCATGATATTGTTTATACATATGATTGGGAACTTCAATGCGCGCGTTCTTTGCGTCAATAACCTATATGAATGACGTCATTGATGACGTTTATCGCCAATTAGTTGGTGGGATTATCTTTCAGTTCTCTAAATGAATGGCTAGGAACAATAGAAAAACGGTTTGTTTGTTTCGCTTTAGATTTTTGAATTTATTTCCACTCTCTCTTTTCGCTGCCTTCCGCGGACAACTCCGACCCAACACTGACTGCATGAAAGTGGTTTTGACTCGGAAAAGCGATCGATTAAAAGTATTATACCTCAATCATTTGCATAGCAGACAATTTTGGCTATATATAGTTCACAGACGTAAGTGAAGGTGGTTGTGGGAGGATTAGCCGGCTTAAAATAAAATAGATTATGGAGATAGATCCGTCTAACGAGATTGAACTCATTTGATTAATTATGATCAATAGTATGAATCGAAAAGATTTTTGTGCTGGTGAAGTTCCACCAGGGTAACATGAGTTTAACTCATGTTTAATACCAGGGCACCATTCTTCCTCATGTAGATCTACGACCTGTATTCTAATCAGCACTCTCCTATAGTCCAACTCTTGAATATATTTACTGTAGCTTCCCCCTTTGTTTAGTTTTACAATATAGTCCCCCTTCACAGTTCCCTGCGCCATATTGAAAGGTAGCCGTGCCTTTGCGTCGAAGCGAGACGAACGGTGAGCTGGCAATGATAGAGACATGTGAATAATTGTCCGAGGTGTTAAAAAAGGTCTCTATCATTGCAGGCTCACCAATTATCTCACTTTGATGCAAAGGCACGGCTACCTTTCAAGATGGCACAGGCAACTGTTAAAGGAACTCACCGATTGGCTAATTTCACACTGACGCATTACTGAGCGCGGGTCGCTCAGTAATGCTCAGTATTTACAAGAGAAAATGAACTAGTTCATATTCTCTTGGTATTTAGCTTTCCCTTGTATTCAGCATTCAACCTTTTTTGAATTAGCTGTATCGTATTTGAAATAGATATTTCAATATTTTTCATAATCTAGTGCATGGAATTGGTCCAAACTTTCCGAATTTATTACACCTGCATTTAATAGTATCTTCCTTATTGAATTATTATTAACAGATTTTATTTGTTTATTAATTAAACATTAATGAAAATTATCTTTATTCTCGTTTTTATCTTTTTCAGATGGTCGTACAGATGACGCAAAGGACTTCAAGACTCCTCGGAACTGATCAACATGAAATTGGGGAGCTCTGGTCTTAGAGTTCCAGGATCTAACGACTTGGGAGTTTTTATACAAGCTGGTTTAATTTGTAAAATTTCCTATGGACCAATTGTTGACGGCCCTTAATAAAACCGAGGTCAGTAAGTCTTATTTTTGAACATCCATCTATTGCTACAATAAGATGGTTCTTTACACGAGCCCGAAGAGCTAGTGATGATAGTTTCAATAACTCACTCGGAAGAGACGAAATTTCCGTTTTAAGTCACATTGTTGATTGAGTTTATCAAAAGCCATTCATGATTTATTTACCAAAAATATTATTTTTGTAAGTGGTTTGATGCTGAAAGGGTTGAATGGTAACCTTGTATGCCCATAGGAGATATTAGTGGAGGGAGGGGGGGGGGGGGGGGGGGGGGGGGTGGGGGAGGGCTGCGGACCCGAGAAATAATTTTGTTCCACCATGCATTGAAAACTGATAAGAGCGGTTCGTAATGAACTATGGGTAATAAAAGGTTTTTCGTTAAAACTGAACGATAAAATCGTTGTGGGTAGTTTAATGACTGTCTTTTAGCCTCAGAGGGAAAAACGACATTAGATCAAATTAAAGCAAGAAAATCGTTTACAGCGCATAACCGTCTGTAGTTAGAAAAGCTGCCATGATTTAATTGATTATTTGCTTCAAATTAATCTTCATGTGAATGCTTTTCAGTTCCCGGAAGTCATATTGGTCTGCTAAGAAGTTAATTAATCTCATCAGTTGTCGAGCTGTGAGATTTGGTTATTTAATTCAATATATACAAACATTGAAATAAAATTCCGATATTTATCGCATCTCGAAGTTCATTTCTATACGTTCTTTTTTGTTCCCCATTGGCATGGGGATCTTATGGACTCTCAGTCTACCGAACATATTTTTTCAGTTATATCATCATAAAATTGTACGAGAATATAAAATTGATGACAAAAAGATTTCAAATCAACATTCTATCTTATTTCACAACAATGTTCGGTAAAATTTCAAATAAACATGTCTTTTGTTAAGCTAGTTATAGTCCACGGGGTACAGATCAAATTTAATCTTCAAATCTTTATTTCCTTGAATAAACTAAGCAGCATTCGACTAAGCTGCATCCGCTGGTGATTACCAAGATGATGAGGTGTTTCATTTTCTTTTCTTCCCCTAGCCAAATTATCTTTTATCATTCGGGATAAACTGACGCACAAGAATATCATCATTACCAAAACTCACGAAAATACTGTATAAGCTGTCAGAGTGTTTTACTGATATGCAAATAATGTTACTTTAGCCTTATCTTTTAGTATTTACCATGTGAAAACTTCATCCTCGAATCGAGATATTAAGAGAAATGAAAATGGAACAGAATAAGGGCAAAAAAACATTTACATTCAGGGATTGGTTTCCATGCTACTTTTTAGTTGCCTAGCAACGACCTTTTTCTAAATATGGAGGTCCTCTTACAACCGTTTTCGCCAAACGACGAAAGAATAGCTTTAAAAAGATTCATGTCGACACTTACAGACCAATTAGTCCAAAAACAAAAATACTTGTGTCATTTATTAAATTAGCGACTAGACGCGCTCATATTCGTTGTCATGCCGACTAAAAGTGGTTTGTGCTTCAACGTGTCTTCCAATATGTTCATCTTCCTATAATGATCATTAGCAAAGAGACAAATGGCTCTGTGATGTCTAACGAAACAGATCACTGAGTCAGTGATTTTTTTTTCCGGTTAAGACTTAGGGCTGGCCCTTCAAAATTTCTTGATCAGTTTGCTAGCTACACTATACACTCTCAGCTATTGGAGAATCGTTGTCGGGTTCAGAACTATAGAACATAGAAGCTGAGACCGAAATGGCACATGGGAAGTACGTTAATTAGATGCATGCTGTGACAGGCGACCCGTGGCATCATCCACTGTTTTAATACTTGTTTGGCATTCTAAACCGACTGTATGGATGGCGCAAATGAATAAATTATAATATAATTATGTCATTTCCAATGTGATATCTTTCTAAACCCGACAACGATTTCTTCAATAGCTGTTGCTTTCAAACCATTGTTATTTGGGTCAATACAATGAAATGTATAGCCTGAACTGAGCCAAATCTAACAATTGTCTGAAGGCAATAGAGTGTAACTCCGATATCTGCTATTGAGTGTATATAACGAATGCATAAAAGCATAAGCACTTCATATCAAAATTATTCTACCAACCTGCCAGGAGGGAAAGAGAACGATTTTAGCGTCACTGTGTTCTTCGGAACACGAGCTGCTGAACGAATGCGGCAAACAACACTTATAAAGTGCGGTATACGGGCAAATAAAATCAACACATGACTGTTGCAGAGTAAATGCTTCTTGTATATTACCACTCCGTGCGAAACAAATTTTCAATTCGTTGCGCAAGTAAAAACTCTCTCTAGTCTTTGTAACACCTGCAAATTCGTTGCGCGCGGAGTGGTAATCCAAGAAGCATTTGCTCTGGCAACTTGAAACGCAACAACGTTGTACGATTTTCTTCTCCGTGTTATTGCATCTTAATCAGCTTTATTTTCTTCTTCAAAATATTTGTTTATCATGAAGCCGACTGGTACACCAAAGGATAATTTATGAATTTAAGCTCTGTCTAAGCTTAGTCTTAGAACCACTAAAACCATATTTAAAGGGATTCTTATAGGACAACAGAAAATAGTACATATATATACGAATGAAGGAAACATGTAAAGTAATCATGTAAAAATTTATCACGTCGGCTAAGTTTTTGAAACGTTTTCGTGGAAGTAGAAAACGGGTGCACACGGGGAAAAATGACTTTTAAATGGCTTCCGTAAATAGTAGTGATTGGACTGTGTGGGTGGGTGTTTAAGAATCCTGATTGGTTTACATTCTCCCACTCGTTGAAAATCCGTTATGATTGGTTGATTTAAAAGATATTACATTTCCTGCTTTACAGACTTTAGGAAATGAGTTTAGCTTGAGTGAATGGGTGAATTAATGGGAAGTTGTCGTTTTTTGTTTTTTTTGCACTTTACGTGGGAACTTACGTCTTGCATTCACAGCACAGGAAATCCTTGTCCTTCCTTCCTTTCTTTCTTCCTTCCTTTCTTTCTTCTTCCTTTCTTTCTTTCTTTCTTTCTTTCTTTCTTTCTTTCTTTCTTTCTTTCTTTCTTTCTTTTTCTTTTCTTTCTTTTCTTTCTTATTCTTTCTTTCTTTCTTTCTTTCTTTCCTTTCTTTCTTCTTTCTTTCTTTCTTTCTTTCTTTTCTTTCTTTCTTTCTTTCTTTCTTTCTTTCTTTTCTTTCTTTCTTCTTTCTTTTCTTTCTTTCTTTCTTTCTTCTTTCTTTCTTTCTTTCTTTCTTTCTTTTTTTTTCATAGAAGACAACGATTGTAACAGCCATTTGATAACCTCGTTAAAGTTGTGAGAAATGATCAGGGTACACTGAAACAGTCTTGGTAGGGGGGACGGCGATAACTTTTCAGGCACTTCACTACAAGTCAAGTTATAAGGACCTCTGTTGCTTTGCTATCCAATCATAATTCAGTGGTCAACGAGGAAAAGCTGTTTAACGGCTGCGTTGAACATTCGGTTTCTCATCGAATAAAAAATATCCTCTGATAACACTGAAATGAATTCATCATGATGATGATCGAAGGATATAAACTCACTGGCGTCACTGTGCTACCACTAATTCAATACCTTAACGCAAATCTTTATTTCATTAAGATTTATATCTCCATCGAAACATGACTTAAAGACGAAAAGTCACTGTGGTCGCTCACCGATATTACAACCAGGGAAGACCCGTGATGAAAAAAAAAACAAATAAATAAATAAAGACTTCATAGTTGATGACACTCGTGCACCGAATGCTCATTCTGGCATCAGTTTTCCTTGCCCTTGGATTTTCACAAACCCTCGCCCACTCCATGCCTTACTTTTAGCTCGCTCTTATCTACTTGCATTGATTTATTGTTTCTACATGTAATTGGTTATTAATTAGACCTTTTGTTACCATTGGTCACGTGACCCCATTCCCTTAAAACGAGAAGTCGCGTCAAGTTGAACATCAAAAATGAAAAGTGCACCTTCGATTTTGGGAAGTAGGCAAAGTCTTAGCTCATAATGCTGGCTATGGCAGAAATAACATTAAAAGTATCTTGAATATTTTATAAGGATTTGTACGGAAAAGAGCTCTAGAGGGCAAGCGATACATGTTATGAATTGAAGTTTTCTAAAATCGAGGTGCCCTTTCTATTTCTGATAACTATGTTGACACAACGTATTATTTTAAGGGGGTAGGGTCAAGGGACCAAAGCCGGGCCTTTTGGACCTCCATCAAACTTCCTCCTGCTGAATCTTGTGATAGATAGATAATGAGATATATAAAAATAGAATACTTCTCCTGACTCACAGAAATAAAGAGCATGCCCCTGGGTCTTTCCCATGGGTGGGGAACTGTAAGTGATAATTTATTCATTTATAACCAATCTTCTGATATTATTGTCAGCCATGTGACCATGCCCGTGTGTTTCCACACCTGTTATCTGTACTTTAGGGGTATGGCTTACTTAATTTTATCTACGAAACAATAGATATTCCTAATCAATCCTGGGATAATACATTATGGCGACTTCAGGCAATATGCCCTTTTTTATTCTTACACTAATTTTTTAAAATCGGTTGGAAAATTGATTGATTGGGTCAAAACCTTGACCTTTCCCTCTGAATATCATAACCACAAACAACAATTACTGTAATAGACTCTTCAGTGTAAGGGTAAAAATACTATAGCACTGTCTGCTGCGTCACGTAAAAGTTATGGCCTTGGGGTAGTTTTTATTTATTGCTTTTTGCGCGACTTATGTCAACTTGGTGAGGCGGATCGGTAGATGCAGAGGGAGATCGAGACCCCATTCTGGACGTTGTTATGTTTCTTGACGCGGAATAGAAAGCATATTTTTAATATTTATAATATATTATCATTATTATTGATATTAATAAGTTCTGTAGTGTCATTCGCAGAATTCGGTCAAGCCCCCCACCTAATAATATTGGCTGGTTCCGTCCCTGCTTGAAGTGGCGAAAGTAGAAAGAATTAGAGCATGAAGGAAAGTCTTGAAATACTGATACGTCTAGAAGCCCATAAGGGACATCGGTACAAACAAAATGAGAGAAAATGAGAGAAAATACCGAAAATCAAAACTAAGTGAAGTACCCGCTATTGCCAGTAAGCCTTTCCCTGAAGGCCGTTTGACAGGAAAATACTCATTGATTTTTCCTATCGAGATTGCTAACTTTTAATTAAATACAATAAAAGCTGGATGGATAAACTTTATTTATACATGGATTGAAATCACTAAACAATCACTAAACAAAGAGTGCTCTCTCATTGAGCGGTGTAATCGTTAACCATTGTTTCATGGCTATTGTTATCATGCTGTGGTCCAGTGGAAACTTGGATCGGAAGGCTCGGGCTACCTGTGCTTAGTCGTCTCTCATCATTTATTTTCCCACAATGCATGTTCTATAAGCTTCAATGCAAAAACAGGCATATTCACCGTATATATTTACTGTGAAGATTTGAAATGTTAAGACTTTTACTAAAGTAAATCAAGTTATTGTTAGCTATATGGTAAGTAAGCGTTGTTCCTGTGGTATGATTTTAGGGCCGTGATTTCTTGCCATACATTTATATCTACATGTTATATTATGGATATCTACGTAGATGACTCACTTAAAATCTACAAATCTGATGGTGTTTTCTGTGAATTTCTTTTGTGACCTAAAAACTTAAACGTCTCCTCTAACTAAGATATCATATAGAGGGTAATAAATCCTTGAAAATTGAATTAATTCAAAGAGTTAGTTTACATCCGTGCTCGCTACAAGCTCAAAATATTTCTACCCAAAATATTGAAGCTGTAAGCTAGCTTGTTTAGACAAATCTCTTATGTTTTTTGCAGACCAAATACATATGTGTTTTAAGAGTTCCTGTGGTTCTCTTGTTTATTGTTGCTTTTATAGATTTTCCTTTAACGATGTCATTTATTTCCTTAGCTTCTATGTCAGGGGATTTAGAACCCTGCGGTTAAGTACAGAATCCCAGACGTAACCTGAGCTTTATACTCTATTTATTCCAATTATTAAAGCATATGCAATAGTCTCGAATGACCTCCTGTTGATAAGTCTTATTATTGGGTGTGTAATATCAGGGGATATATTTCACAACGAATCTCTGCTTTCGCATAGTTAATATTAACTGTATGGTTCTTAAAATCATAGAAGAATGTCTTATGAAATATTGTGTAGTTGTAGAAATGATGCGTTCGGTGTGTATATAATGAATCAGAGAAATAAGAGAAAAATATCATATGCCCTTGTCAGGATTTGAACCCACGTCTTCGGTATTCTAGTCCGATGTGTTAACCACTACACTACAAGGACCAACCACGCTGGTAACGCAGCCAGAATATGAAATGTAGGGTATTCGTGAGGATCCCAGATTGTGTAGTTGGATATACAAATTTTCCCACATAGATCTGGCTAAATATACAAGTCACTGCAATGTTACATTGCATGCAATCTTTTGCAAATCATAGCTGCTACAGTGCTGTCACTCTCAGCTGTGTAGTTTATGCCTAGGGTCATGCTTTCAATTTCTTACTGAGCTTCAACTGATGAGCCACCTATGTGAGTTGAGTTCATTTGTTGTGTTGCTCTCTCCCTTGCCACCAGATGTTTCTGCATTCTCCAGTTTTCCTCCCAACACAAAATCAAGATGTGAGTTGAGTGTTGTGCACTGTAAGTAACAAAAATTTTGCAGTAGCAGTGTATGTGGAGTGAAACCTCACAGAGGAGCCGCTTTTGGGGAGTGATGGTTGTAAAAAATATAAGACAAAACTTAAAAATATAAAACGAAAATTAGAAATATAAAACAAAACTCCAGTTCCACCCAGCACCTAGCACACTGTCCCAATCCCCTTCAGCATTGCTTTCAGCACTGGAATTAGCACTAGAATAAGAAAATAATACTGTCCTTTCCACACCACCTTAGGGATATTGATCCCTTTAATATATGACAGAGATGTATGGGTAGTATCGTCATGTACAGGTTAAACCATTAATTTAATGTCATGGATTTCCAATTACCAAGTGGGATTTTGGTTCTCTTCACTAAGAAAAAAACAATCAATTTCAGACAAGATTTAAGCCTAGCACATTGAAATTTCAAGTTGATTAGAATATTCCCCTATAGTGACAATAGTGCTCTTCACAGTTCCCTGCACGCCATCTTGAATGGTAGCCGTGCATTTGTATCAAAGTGAGATGAACTCACAATGATATAGCTTTCCAAGATGTTAAGAAAGGTCTCTATCATTCCAAGCTCACAGATGCATTTGAGCTTTGATGCAAAGCATGGCTACTATACCTTGATGATGCAGGTCACTGTAGAAGGAACTATTTCATTACTCAACAATATTAGTTTAGCATGGTTATTTTCTGGAACTATCGAGTAAATTTCCCCATGTTTTAAAAAAACGTGTGTTCAAAATGAGCTGACTGTAACTACCATATGCAAAAACATACCTTAGGAATAGGATAATACCAGCAGGAAGTTTAAAGAAATTATTGTTATTCATAGTGTAGTCTTATGGGTGTCAATAATATCTCAAAATCAAAGCAGCTTGTAACAGATGGATTCGTGAGATAACTTTGTCGGGTAATCCAATTATTATCCTAATGTTTATTTATAAACATCATCTAGGGATGAGACATCAAGAGTCAAAACAATATGTTTATGCTATTTTGCCGTTCCAGACTTAGTGACGTTTGAACCCTCAAGAAAAATGATTTTCGTATGACAAATTTAGTACATCCTGTTTTTATCTTAAGGATCAGTCATTAATATAGAGGTTGAGGACTAGAAATGAAGGAAAGTTCATCACTTTTCATGCATACTCAAAGGGAAGGCCACAAAAATTGCAAACGTTTGAGGGAGGGCTATTATTTTTTGTGTAAATTATTATGCAAGTAAAAAATGTGAAGCAGGAAAATGAGGGCTCTTAAAAATATGCAGATAAAAAAATGCAGCAGGTCTCCCCTGCTTTCTAATAAAATTAATGACCCTAATATCTTAGCTTAGACTATCAAACTTTTGGTGCTTGACCGACAAGGAACATTCCTGCATTTTGTATGTTTTTCTCAAGGGTTAAGGAATTAGTAGCAAAAGGTAATTGACTAAACTGTTCTCCTATTCAGAGCGTTTTGAGCTGCAACATCACAAGAAATGGCAAGACAGTTTGGACAAGAAAGATCTGAAATTGCTTCACGGCTGCTTCAAAGATGGGAACAACTGGATATAAAAACACAAGCTGCACCTTTATTGCATTTTGCCAATGATCATCCTGTGATAACCCTGTTTTTGGGTGTACTTGCTGTACTCTGCTTTTTGCCACTGCTAATCTTCCTGACATTCATCATGATGACATTTATGTTTACATTTTTTGGTTTTCTGCTTTTTGAAGGAACTTTAGTTTCAATTGCAACCATCCTCCTGGTCATTACTTTGTTTGCAGTTGTCTGTGCCTCATTTTGTGTGACAGCATTTATTTTGCTCATCTGGTTTACTGTTGCTGCAAGCAATGTTGGCGTGCAAAAATTAAAAGAAATAATCAAGATGCAAGCACCAATGATGAATGAACTCAACTCATTCCATGGGGAAGACAATGTACATGAGCATATGCAGTAAAAATAGACCTAATTTGTCTTGGTTGCAAAGTTTACCCATTTTGGACTTTGGTCTGAGTTGTGTCTATATTCATGTGCAACAAACAAAAATACACTTGGGAATTGTAGGTGGTCTGAAATGCGAAAGCATTGCACCAAGACAAATAAGGTCTAAACAATAATTACATCCATCAAATGTACATGCATGTTCTGCTTGGTTTTTATGAACCCATGAAGCAAAATCAAGATATCTGTGACGTTACCCCACAAGCAGAGTCTCCTTTTTCTCTTACCCGGAAAGAAGGTACTGTAACAGGAGACTCTGCTCGTATGGTATTATGACGTTAGAAGCAAGATGAATTTTTGTTGCACAAGCTAAAGTTGTGTATTACACAAGAGTAGCACAAGTGAGAAGAAATTATCAAGATACACTAGGCAAACCAAAGACCACTCGCATTCCGTGTGTTAGATGTAACATGAGCAGAGGCAATAAGATTATAGTTGCTTGGCTTAAATGCAAATAAGCTGGAGTACAGATTTAGGGGGAGACACCTGAGTTTAATTTATTTATGTTGGTAGAAATTGATATTTAAATGCATTGTTTATTGCAATCAGTCTGGCTGTCCACGTAAATAAAGGAGTCATTCATATAAAAAACTTACATAACAGGACACCAATAACCTATTGTTAAATGTATATTGTACACAATAATAAGAATATTTCATGTGACATAAGTCTTCATTATTTATATGTGCCAATCAGAGTGATTGAATGGCTGATGACACAGCAACTTGATTCAAGCAAAATAGTTGGCATTTTAACATTGCAATGGTTTCATTTGCTGAATAAACATGGTATATCGCTATTTGCTCATGCCACTGCATAATTTAGAGACATCAGAGATTTAAGAAAATTTCCAAAGTTTTACCTAAGCCCTATCCACATGTAAATGGTTATTTTTGAAAATGGAAATTTCCTGTTCTATTTTACAAAAATATTTTTGCCACAAGTAGCAATTTTAAGTCGTTTTCTCTTGTCTATGCATCTGTTTTCAAAAAAAATCATTTTCAATGGGATTTTGCAAAGGAAAAAGGTCAGTTTCTAAAAATATCCCATTACATGGTGGACAGGGCTTTAGTTTACTCAAAGGAAAAAATAGATGTCTCATTACTAATACTGATGTGATGCTGTTAAGCTTTATCAGTTAATAAAGTAGAAGCATTATACACTTCTTCTTAAAAGAGCAGATTAATAATAATTACAATATTTGTACATTTCTTTCTTCCACCAAGGAATGCTAACTAGAGACTCACTAAATAAAGGTAAAAATGGTATGAAAAATGGGGTTTTATCTGTTTTTGGTTATGATTGTTTGGGCTTCCTGTGCTTTACGAATTTTATCGCTAAAACATCTCGATAACAGAAAGATGAGTATCGGGTTATCGATATTGCACGAAAAAAGGTGGTAGTCTATGTATTCTGTGTCTTTTTTTTTGGATCAATATTGTTATTATTATAGCGCATAGTCAGCGCATAGAGCATTCATTTGGATATGGATAATCCAGAATCGTCTTGCGTGACTGATCTTGCAAATGTGCTGTGTCACGATTAGTCACACTACTGGGTCACAAGCATGTGAAGATCCACATCGTACTGACAAAGGCATCAAAACTACTAGCGTAAAAGGAGTTATTTACTAGAGAAAGAAATCACCAAATAAGACCACGGTCTTAACAACGTTTCTAACGATGGCTCAGCTTCCAAAGGCGGAAAAAATTCCAGTCAAGCCTAAAGTAACTGTGAAGAAACAGCGATGGTACTTGGGAGGAATCGCGTCGGCCATGGCTGCATGCTGTACTCATCCTCTTGATCTCCTGAAGGTAGGCTCTAAATGCTCCAGAACGGCAAAAGCTCCTACGAAAAAAGGATAAATAAGTCATATATGTCTTTTATCGTAATTTAGAGTTGTAGATATTGTAGATGTTTAGACATAAATACGCTTTCAATGGGAGCAACACACGTTTACGCACCTGGGTCGATCGTGCCACATGACACGTATTCATGCGTATTGTTTTTTCACAATTTATTTCATAAATATAGCTTTTAAACGTATTACGATATGTTTATAATAGGGAATAGTTCAGTTTGCAGAAATGTGATCTTCGTTTAAAGAAATTAAATCCCATTTGGAAATACGAGAGTCAGTTGAAACTTGAAAACAAATTTTTAAAGCTTAATTGTTAAATAGGAAAAAACAAAGAATACAAGAATTTCTAACAACAATAACAGCGATTAGCATTGTTTTTATTCTTGTATACTTGTTTTTTTATAATATGTAACTGTATCAATAAGTTATTAAAGTGAAGACAGCTTGTAGTTTTCTGAGGTCATATAGCAGTAATAGGCGTAAGCACTAGTTTTCACATTCACTTCTAACTTTTTTTTGTTCCTTTGTTATTTAAGAACATATTTATTTATACGACTATAACATAAAAAATTTGTTATTGTTCCTAACATGAACATACTATAACAGTATTTTAAAATGGTTATGCTTAAGCCCTATTCTCAGTGAGGTGTTTTTAGTTTTATTTACGAAATAAAACGTTGCCACACCTAAGTTAATCTTTCTTGTTGAGATACTGCTGGTTGGCAATTATGAAAAGGGCTCTAGCAAAACAGCTGTTTGCAAGTTAGTCATATATATCATATTGCAAGATCACAAATGAAATGATTCTCGGGTTTCAAATGACAAGTTTAAAAGAGTTGAGTAGGTTAAGAATGGCACATGAAGACATGGTACAAATTAATACTATTAGAAATGCAATTGGAAGAGCTGACATTTGATGTAAATATGATGATCGTGCATTGCTGGATTATCTAGTTTTACATAATGCAATCAAGCCTGCATGACTAGAAACTTGAATGTAGTTAACAGATATTTTCAGTTTCCCAGCCAACCGGCCAAATTGCCAATATCATCACAAAGTTGTGTTGTTGAAAATCATAACCACATCTAATGATATCATGCATTTGTAATATTTAAAGTGCAACTACTGTAACTAGGGCCATTCAGAACAGTTAGACAATAGTACCAATTAAATGTAGAATGAAAAAAATGAATTCAAACTTAACCATAGAATTCCAATTATTTTATGTTATTTGTGTTATTTTACATCGCTAACAAAATCAAAACGTTCCTCCTGGCTGTTCTTGCAAGCAGGCCATTGTAATGTTTGCAACACTCTGATTGGTCAGAAATAAACCAATCACATCAAATGTTACTAAGTGAAAGACGTCTTTTTGTGCGCTTTTTGACTCGCTGTGACGTCATGTCCCTTCTCTATCAATTCTCCAGATTTGAATATCTCTGGGGTTGACAGCCCTGTAATATGTGTAAACGATTCAACTAGATAGCCATTGCAATTTTCTCATGGGAATAAAAAGGTATGTTCTTGAAAAGGTTATATTGTTTTCTGCTGCTTTCTGATTGGCTACACTTCCCAAAGTTGGATTCTATTGTTTTCATTCTACAATTTGATTGGTTCACGCTGCTTAGGTGGCCCTAGCTGGTTATATATAGTAGTTTCAAAGTAGCAACTATGGTCAAACAATAAACCCTGAATACACCTTTTGCTGTTCATTAACCGCAAAGGAATATTCATTGAAGCGAAGAAGCATTGTCATTAGAGTGAACAGGCATTCAATAAGGCAAACAGAGTCTCAAGAGTGTGATGGAACGTTCATTAAGAAATTTAGCATTGAATTTGACGATTATGAATATATTTGCGTTGGTTCATTAACTTTTTCGAACTTTCATTAGGGTTTTGGTGCAGACAATAAACCACGATACACATTCAATACAGTGTTTTGGACATTTATTTACGGATAATGAACAGCAAAAGGTGTAATAGTACATAATATGTCTTCAAAAATATATACATGTGCACACAATATACACAGTCATATATGGTAAATATTTTAATCTATGTTTATTATATCCAGGTTCATTTGCAAACCCAACAAAATGTGAAGCATGGGCTCAGTGAAATGGCAGTACAAGTGGTAAAGCTGCAAGGAGTCAGGGGACTCTATAATGGATTGACTGCATCAGTAATGAGACAGGTAACTACTGAAATAAGTTATTATATATACTATGACTATTTATTATATAGAGGGCTGAGACAAGAATATTATGAAATAGGCATAGAACATTATGATTGATGGCTGTGAAAAACTAAATTTCAGCAAGTAGCTCGCAGACACAGAGCTTGCATGTTTTTGAGAATTGCAGCAATCATAATAGTTTGCTAAGGAGTGGAAAATCAGAAGGTAATTACTAGAATCAAACGCATGCACCAGTGTTCAGTATGGTTATTTGGTTGGGTTTTCCATCCCTGCCTGAATAGTTACTCAATCATTGATTTTTTTTATCCTTCATTTATACACGATAATGCCAACAGAAAAACTAGTAAAGAAAGACAAGTAACTAAGATATAATATCAATATATAATATCGAATATTAATAAAATAAAAATATCAAAAAAATAGAGGTAAGGTCAGAGCTTGCTAGTGGAGATTAAATCTGTTTAAACAGCATTTTTAAAAGATGTAAAACTTGCTTGATTTCTAGCAGTATGAAGAAGATAATTCCATAGTTTAGCACCCCTGTAAGCTAAACTCCTCTATATTCAGTATTAAATCTTTTGATAAAATGTTTAGATGGTGATCCTCTAAGATTGTGTTATGTCTGATTCCGATAGCCCATTCCGATGATTTGTGATTTGATGTTTCTACAGTTAACATATTCAACAACACGTTATGGATTATATGAAATATGGTCAGGAATGCTTCGTAAAGAAAATGGTAAAGTAACCTTGATGTCTTGAACAGTTTGTGGGAGGGGGGGGGGGGGTGTGTGAGGGATTTGGGGAAAGCTGTCTATCCTCTCTAGTGCAGTAGCACTGATGCTGAACTGTGAGGGACACAGCTCACTTTGGTCTAGCAGTGGCAGTTCTATGATTTTAAAATAGGGGATTCCAACATGGCCAACATGCAGAAAAAAGCTGGTAAGATAGGCTTCAGGGGGAGGGGGGAGGGGTTCCAATTAATTTTACTTAGTGTAAAGAACATGATTAGCTTCACACGATTTCTCATAAAAGGTTCTATGAAACCTCACCTGGATCTGCCACAGTCTAGAGTCAGATACTTGATTGTAAAGCTGCACTGGCTACACTACGATCATGCATTTCCACCTTTGCAATGAGCATAGTTCCAAAAAAGGATATTACCATTTGAGTGTACCAAAATTTCTATCACTTAATGTTTTCTTGTGCTCATACATATTTGTCTATTTTTTTTTACAGTTCCACTTCCTTTCTATCAGAAAATTATGTTAGGTGCTGCTTCAGGTTAGTACATTTAGCCATAAACTGGGTGTCTTAATTGCCCTATTTCACTATGACGTCACTGCTTGTTTATGTGGGGGATAGAATCGCCAAATCCAACTAGAAAATTCAACAACGTTATTGCTCCTAGCTCAACAGTTTAATCTAAAATGGCCTGGTTTTCAGATATAATATGTTTATATGTACTAATTAAAGATATTCTGAGTGTTTGCTGGCTATTCTACTTCTCTTCATGGATTGATATGGATTTGAGAACAATTGTCAGTGAATTTGTGTTGATTTGACCCCCTCCGACAACCATAATCCTTTGCGTTTAAACAATACATTGTTTTGATGTGACATCATAGTGATATAGGGCAATTGGTCTGTCTGCTAGTGTTAAAAGAATACAGTAGAAGTATAAGTACCCCCCACTACCCTAAGGGTATTAGCCCACCCATCTGTTAATAGATACCCAGATGCACACCAGTAGAGCATTGCCAATCCACTCAGATTATGCGCATTCATGTTTCAAAAGGTTTTACAGCTGTTTGTGTAAAAACTGTTGTTTTTAAATGAAATACGCTGAACATTTTTTAATAGGACAGATTTCAAACTTTTTTACCTCTCTTTCATAAGGCCTCCACTCCTATTATGAGCACACCTCAAAAGATCTACCAAAATTTATAGGCCTTCAATAATTTCAGTATCCAAGTTGTTCTGATCCAAAGTCTCAGATGAATGTAAAATTATATTAATATGTAATATATACAGTACATATATGAGTTAAGTGTCCATGTCCTATAGGATGTATAAACTGTATATTGCTTAACAAACGTCTACGGTAGTTCCTTTGTGTTTCACTAAAATTTTCAAGATAAAAGTTAATCTGCCCAAAAAATCCAAGTTCATGATTCAATGAACATGATTCTGTATCTGATTTACAAAACTCTTCACTGTCATGATTTCTGTTGTGTTTTCAGTGTTTTGTGTTGTCATGAGTCATTTATGCATTTTTTTAATGTATGTATAATATCTATCAAAGGTTTTCTTGGTGGCATTGTGGGCAATCCTGCAGACATGATCAATGTTAGGTAAGAAACTAGTTCTATGTATTCAAGTTAATTATATAATTATAAAATGCCAAATATTTCAATTCAAATTACTAAAATCAATTCAATATTAATAAATAATATTATATACCTGATATATGTTTGATTTTGTTTACCCTGTAGGATGCAAAATGACATCAAACTTCCTATTGAGAAACAAAGACAGTAAGCCGATTTAACCATGCTTATTAAAGTGCACTTAACCCCTGATACAATGTATTGATTCTACATAAAGTAAATAGTTGAATGGTGAAATACTTCACCATTTAAATGTTGCCTCTTTAAGACTTCATGAAGGTTTATACTTCCATTACGTTGCTGACTGTGACGTCACCCCAGGCTTTTAACTGTAGTTGTTTTAAATTTTAATACTAAACACTAGCCATTATGAGACATCAGATTTACAATGAACATTGTAGAAACATTGAGTATAATGATGATGCTCTTTAAAAACTGTTTGTATGAACCAGTCAAAATGAAAGCCTGGTGGGATGTCACAGTCACTAACATATTGGAAGTATTAAACCTTCATTACTTAAAGACACAACATTCAACTATTTATTTTATGTAGAATCGATACTGAAAGCATTGTATCAGAGGTTAGGTGCACTTTAACCCATTATACTTCATCTAACAGCTGTGATGCTAGCTGTGATGTGCATCTAACTGTAACATGTTGTAATTGTTGCATTTCAGTTATAAGCATGTTTTCGATGGACTGTACAAATCAGCCACCCAAGGTAAAATAAACATCCAGCATGAAGCAACATGTAAACAAGACTTTCACCTACGTACCTTTTTTGAAAGGGCTGTATATATATTCACTATTCTTTTCTTTGATGCACACAGAGGGCTTACCATCATGGATGCGAGGTGTCAGCATGACTTCTACAAGAGCACTGCTCATGACTGTAGCTCAGGTATTACTAATCATTTAGGGGTGATGCAGCCTTATTAAATGTAGGTTGAACAAATAACCTTGTGTCATGGGTAGCCTAGCAGTGAGTTCAAGCCTCCTGTCAAGATTCGTTTCAAAAGAAATGCTTGGTTCTTCATTTGTCTATGAAAACCCTTCAAAAAACTGGGTAAATTATTGTCTGCCCCACCCTGTTCTCATGTGGCAGCTATGTTGACTGAAACAATAGATATTGCTCAACATAGCGTTGTGTTTAAGCACTTCAGAATGAGGTTACGCATAGTCAAACAAAGGATTCTCAAGGAGTAAGTTACATGGTGCTGTGGGATCAAGGTCTTTGATCAAGATAATGAACCTGCATTGCAAATGCCATTTTTGTCTGTTTTTGAAGCTAAATAAATGTGTTTTTTTTTGTCACAGGTTGCTTGCTATGACCAGACTAAACAAATACTATTATCAACACGGTATGCAAGGCCAAGAATTAATTAGGAATGTTTATTAAACATGTGGTTCTGCTGTCGTTATCACTTACAGTAAGGAAACTTTACATGAGTGTATGCAATGAGAAATTGAATACCACTATGATTCTTGCTTTCATAGGTACTTCAATGAAAATATTATTACTCACTTCACAGCTAGCTTCATAGCAGTAAGTATTTCTACTAGTATAGCCTGACAATTACACTGCCCTTGGTTGGCTCATTTGTTTGATAATGTGTGTTGTGGTTTAAGTCCCTGGCAGTATAAAAAGTCTTGAAATAACTGAGGAGAAGGTGCTGCCTTTGTAATAACATCTGCAAAGTCAGTTAGACATTCCTGGCTCTAATGACCATGTAAAAAATAATTAGATAAAAATAAAAAAGTAGTAATCCCAGTTGCCACATTACATATATATTCTCTGTGTATTAGGGGGTTTACTTCAAGTCCTATTGTTTTATCCCAGGGTACCATAGCAACTGGTCTTACACAGCCATTTGATGTGATGAAGACAAGACTAATGGAAGCAAGGCCAGGACAGTACAAGGTGAATCACTAACACCTTACCAACCACTTAATAACACCTTACAAATCACTACATACCGACACCTTACCAACCACTTACCAACCACTTACCAACCATTAAAACAACACCTTACCAACCACTTACCAACACCTTACCAACCACTTAATAACAACTTACAAATCACTACATACCGACACCTTACCAACCACACCATCCACTTACTAACAACTTATCCTCCGGTGCAGTTCGATCACAATATATATCCAACTGTGATGAAAAGATGAAAAAACTTACTGACGTTTCGGACGCTAGTCCTTCGTCGGCGTAAAAGAGAAAGAGGTAGTAGAAAGGAGTGTTTATATGATAGAATAAGACAAAAGAAACAGCTATAAAAGCATTTCACACTAGTTTTTAGCTAGTCATCTCTTCATAGATAAAACTGTTTAGTTCATTCTATTTTCGCTCATCTTCTTCATTCTTTTCTTTCCAGACTGCTCTACATTGTGTTTACTTTACAGCAAAACTTGGACCAATGGGTTTTTACAAGGTAAGGATCACTTTTTCTCCTTCATGCCCTTGTTGTCTGAGACCACTGGTAGATAATAATATTAATGATGATGATGATGATGAGGTCTATGATGACTTTGATGCTTCTGCTGATCATGACTATGATGATGATGATGGTGGTGTAGGTGATGATAATAATCATGATGGTGATGATGATGGTGCTGCTGCTGCTGCTGCTGATCATGACGACAATGATGATGGTGATGCTGATGGTGGTGGTGTAGGTGATGATAATGATGATGGTGATGATGATGCTGCCTCTGATGATGACAACAATGACGACTATGATGATGATGATGAAGATAATGAACATTATGATGATGATGATGACCCTGCTGCTGCTGATGACAATGATGATGACTATGATAATGATAATTGGAATTAAATATCATTCCATTTTCTTAGTTGAAGTTGTTGTCTTTTTCATAGGGTTTTATTCCAGCATGGGTGAGACTTGCACCTCACACCATCATCACCTGGATTTTCTTGGAACAGCTAAGACATTTTTTCCCACTTGAATAAAACTATAATGATATAGGTAAATACATTACTGCAATTTTCAATATATCGCGAACTCTGTAGTTAAAAGTTGGCTGTTAAATTTGGTTTTTTCACTTCTACTGCCAGTCACAAATGTAGAAGGTACTGACTGATTATTTTTGATTGATGGATTAGTGAAAATACACACATTTTATCAAGCAACTCTAAGCTGCCGAGTTTGCTTAATATTGAAAACCTCTATTAACAGTGTGCCTATGTAAATCATTGGCACTTCGAAATATTCCAGAAAAGTTCTATTATCCTATTATAATATTTCTGATTGCCCGAACTTTCCTTTATGTAGGTACATGGTAAAAGATATATGATTATATAAGTAATAAATATTATTATTATACAGCATCTCATTAATCCCATATGGGTAACTTTCCAATTATTTTCTTAATTGGACAGGTCTTGTTGATATAGGATTAATCAGGCAGCTATATAATTAATAGGTAATGGCCGATTTCATGCTCCCCAATCAAGAAATAATTAGACTCGAAAAATTCCTCTGACTGTCAAATTGGACTCGGCCTACAGCCTCATCCATTTTTGTCAGTCTTCAGAAATTTTCTTTAAATTTTTTTCTTTTATTTCTTAAAAGGACAGCATGGAGTCCTTTTACATATACTAATTTAATTAGAAATTATGTCAAAGAGATGAAAGATGAAAATTACTAATTGGGTGCTAGAAATTTTCCCTAGATTACAAATTCAATTGAAATTTAGCATAGCAGTATTTGATCCACTAAATATAACGCCGTCTAAAGTCAAAATATTTTAAAACATGGTAAATTCTAGTATAGTTTGGGTACAAAAATTATTTGGGCACTTTGAACCCATTGTAAACCAGAATGCACCTTGTTTGTCAATATAGAAAAGACCCAACCCTTTCTAGTTTGGTTCCACATTTTTCATTCCTATATTGTGTCTGTGCCAAAGCCAGATCAGAATGCAACTATGTTTACCTAAAAATTATCAACCCCAAGATGAAAATCTCTGGCACTCAGATAACAAAACTATACAAAGAACAAAATTGATTTAACAAAAGCTTTTAAACAAAACAATCATAGATAAATCTATTCTGTCAAGCTTGTAATGCTCCCATATTTGATATTACATGATATTATTAATATTTTTTAGTTATTGTATTAGTGGTTTTACTTACGAATCTGTTTTACTGGTAAAAGTAAAACCACCATACCAAAGGTTAGTAATGAATGAGTGTTTAAGATAAGAAAGAAAATCTTTGAATTATTATTGGAATGTGCGTGGTAAGGAAGTGAGGTGATGTAGAGGTGGTCGTGGGGTGGAAAGAGAGGTGGTTGGGGTGTGAACAAAGGTATTTTTGAGTATTGGACAGGGTGGGGTCGAGAGGTGGAGTGTGAGAGGGAAACACTTGTCACTCTACCATCAAGAAAAATAATCATAAAACAAATAGAAAAATGTTTTTACGTTCCTAAAGATTTGAGGATTGTAAAAAAGATATAAATATGTGATATTACTTTGTAAAATAAAAATGAAATTATAGGATGTGAATTGACGCTTTTCACACGATTTTAAATGTGCAGTCTTGCTTTTAGAGCCTCTTTAGGGTATCAAAACACGGGGCGAATCATCCAACTGGTATTGGAGTGTTATCCAATGAACGTACTGCCAGAAGTTAAGGAGCGCGCAATTACTCTACGGAGGCCAAAAAAGACGCAGGCCCTAGGGACCAGGACAAGTTTGGCCATTTTCGGTCCAAGAGAATTTATATTTCTCTATGTGAAAATTTGGATGCAATGTTCCAATCCAACCACAGGTAGCCCAAGCTTGGTTTCTGTGGTGTCCTGTTATAAGGAAATGTATGGGGAATCATCAAAAATTTCAATAAAATCATCAAAACGTGAAATAAAGCCTCGAAATTTTACCTAATCATTGAGAAATAGCACTTCTTTCGCTCTGCGTGGTTATTTTTTGAATTTAGCCCGTTTTAAGATTTTTTTTACCCACCACTAAAAAAAATGGGTAAAAAAAATCTTAAAACGGGCTAAATTCAAAAAATAACCACGCAGAGCGAAAGAAGTGCTATTTCTCAATGATTAGGTAAAATTTCGAGGCTTTATTTCACGTTTTGATGATTTTATTGAAATTTTTGATGATTCCCCATACATTTCCTTATAACAGGACACCACAGAAACCAAGCTTGGGCTACCTGTGATCCAACCAGCCCCGACACTGGTGAAAAACGCACTGCGCATGCGTTGGGAGAAAAACAAAATGGCGAAGAATAGCAATTTATTACATCTAAAGGTATGCCTTATCTTAACCGACAAGGCTATTTCTTAAATATTCGTTTTGGAATTTTACAGATATTTTTAGATTTCTTTACATAGAATCCAACCATTCGATTATCTGCAAATTACCCATGCTGGATGTCGACGTCGGGCCGCTAATGGCGACATTTTCAACGATAATTTTTGCTTAGTATAAACAAAAGTTTTTTTTGTATAAATCAGCTGTGTATCACAATCGAAATTATCTTGCTATTGCCAAAAGAAAAACCTTAAGTTTTCAGTATTTTTCTTAAGTTTTGAGATTTTGTAAAACAATTAAAACACTGGCATCAAAAATATGAGTTGCCCTTAGTTACGTACGCCATCTCCGAGCGTGCGCAGTGCGTTTTTCACCAGTGTCACCAGCCCCTAGGATTATATGATACCGTAGGACTCAACCTTTACTGTCAAAGTATTTACGATTGTATTCATTAGAATCTTGATATCATAATAATAACTATTATAATATCTACATTGTTAAAAATAGATGCTCTTCCTGAGAGACATACCCGCCTCATTTAGAGTCATTGAACGATGTTTTAAATAGAATCAGAGAAATAAGAGAAAAATATCAAATGCCCTTGGCAGGATTTGAACCCACGTCTTCGGTATTCTAGTCCGATGTGTTAACCACTACACTACAAGGACCAACCACGCTGGTAACGCAGCCAGAATATGAAATGTAGGGTATTCGTGAGGATCCCAGAGCGATATTTTTTCTCTATAGGTAAGTTGAACACCGTAAATGTACGCAGATATAGACATAGTAAAGTAGAAATTATGCGTTCGGTGTGTATATAATGAATCAGAGAAATAAGAGAAAAATATCAAATGCCCTTGGCAGGATTTGAACCCACGTCTTCGGTATTCTAGTCCGATGTGTTAACCACTACACTACAAGGACCAACCACGCTGGTAACGCAGCCAGAATATGAAATGTAGGGTATTCGTGAGGATCCCAGAGCGATATTTTTTCTCTATAGGTAAGTTGAACACCGTAAATGTACGCAGATATAGACATAGTAAAGTAGAAATTATGCGTTCGGTGTGTATATAAATAGTTGCAACTGAAATAATACTCACTCGATGAACTTTTTATCGACATTGAGTGTATTTGGGTTGCGCGCGCGTTCGCTAAATATCGCACGCCGTGGGGAATTAGAACGTTACGTCACAGTGCTCGATATGACAGAATCAATTACTGAGCTAATCCTGTCAGGTCAAGTGTGTAACAGTTATTTAACAAGGGACACGTTTTGTGCTCCCAAGACATTATGGCAGCCCCTAGAAAAGTAAGAACGTCACTTCGAGCCATCGGGCAGGTGAAGAGAGTCAAGAGACGAAGAGGAAAGATCAAAAGTTTTGACGAAGAAGGAGCACTCCCGAAGCCCGAACCTTGCAAGGTTTACTTGGAGGATCCCATCGAATTCAAACGGAAAAGCGAGGCCATGACAATGGACGTTTTTGACTTTTGGGAATATGTGAATCGAGCATATTGGAAAGGAAGACTGAGGATTTGCGATGGTGACTTGATGAGAAAGCTGATTGATTGTTTTGATGATTTGGCACAAAATAAGATTCTTGCTAAGGTCGTCACGACAAGAAATTTCTGCAGACGTGATAGAGATGGAGGATCGGTCCATTCTTTGTTCAACGAGGAGGAGAAACAGTTCTGGGAAGAAAAGGTGAGCAATAATATCAACCTCTTTAGCTTTGGCGTAATGTTTTTCTATTTCAGACCAAGTCTCATTCCGTAGAGTAACATTTCTTTTTTTAACGGTTGTGCACGGTTGTGCATAAGAAGTCACATGAATATAGATACAACTCAAACAAAGAATCTTATTCTCAAGTGAATTACACTTGGTCTGAAATGGGAAAACATTACGCAAGCTAGAAAGTTCTATCAAAAAAACTGGAGCACTTGTTGAGATGTTAAACGTCTTTACCCTGGACGTAAAGTTTTCCCATTTCAGATAACATGTCATTATCTTGAGAATAAGATCTTAGTTTGAGCTGCATCCTTCCACATTCATGTGTCTTCTTATGTGCAACAATTGAACAAAGAAATTTTACTCTTGGGAATGACTGTAATTAATGGGTAAATATTTACGCCTTAAGAGAATTTTGCTTTATTTCAACAGAACAGTAAACAATTTATGAGCGATTTTCTGCGATCAGAGGGTTAAATTCTGAGATATTCTAGCTAATTTGTTGGGCTTGTGTGACATAGCAACGGTAACCAAGGGGAGGAAACATGAATGCTGTTTAGGGGGCAACAAGTGATTTCTGTTTTTATTGCTGTTGATGTTTTAGGTTTATTTTAGACAAATTATAAGTCCAAACTTATTAGATGAATCATTCCTTGCGCAAAAAATTGTAACTGTTTTACCTAACGTTTCTGTTTTATCTTCTTTTTTTTGAAGGCTCTCCACGTTAAAGCAACATTCACGTATTATGGAGAAACTCCAATCAAAAAGCACCGTAAAGTCTCCTTTGCAACATCGCCTAACACAGTCTTTACACCTCATATTCGACACTCGCTTCCTATTATCAAGCGCAAACACGATCCCCTTGCAGTAGACCCAAAGGTATGTAGGCAAAGTACAATACGTGGGCTTTAGACCTCTTTAACTTAGGCGTATAAAGTGTTTTCCTATTTCAGACCACGTGTCATTCGCTTGAGAATAAGATTCTTTGTTTGAGTTGTATCCATATTCATGCTTCTTCTCATGAGCAACCGTTAAACAAAGAAATGATACTCTAGGGAATGACACGTGGTCTAAAATGAGAAAACATTTCGGTCCAGATAAAGAGGTATATCGTTTTGAGGAAAGAGCGAACTGGGTCTTTCTAATTTCGGCACTAAGAATAATGATATCAGGACAAGGAAAGGATCCAGGAATGTTAAAATAATAAATGTTACAGGGTAAGGGCGCCGTATATACAATTGCCGGGGACACTGGTGCAGTTGCAAAGGAAATGAAAACAATTCTCCGATGCTCACCTTTTTTGTGAGGTGAATATGGTTATGCAACGGGATAAAATTGGTCCGGCTAAAACCATGCCAACTGTACTGGTGGGTATTAGGGTATCTTGCGCCATTTCCACAAAAAAAAAATACATAAAGGTCGGCCATGCTATGAATTAATGACACACATGCCTCAACTTTCCCCCTCAGAGAAGCTAATTTCGATCTTATTCTAAAACTTGTCGCTAATCTCGATTGAAGGATGAAGCCATATCAAAACTGAATACCAAGTTTACATCGTTTTTTCCTCGACTCGGCTGGGACAGCAACATCACGTGCCAGTCGTCAGTCACAAGTGAGTGGTTCATTTCACCTGTCCCAGAAGACTTAGCGACCAAGTGTATCAAGGCAGCCCAAGAATTCCTGATCATCAAAGAGCAGTTTACAGACAGCGAGACTTGGCGGACTGTTACTAGTATCACAGTCAATAGAAAAGAAAAAGGTACAAAATGTATCGTGTAGTGAAGGGGATGAAATCCTTCTACACGTCTGCGGAGTTTGCTTTGTATCGTCATGCATTGGAAAAGAGATCAGAAATACCTAAATCAAGAGGTCTCTTTACATTAAGGCCGCGAAAAAAGATTGAATATGTGGTTGCAACGTCACGCAATCCACAACTGAGGCGCACTGTGTTGCCAAGAATAGAAACAGAGACAGCTTGATATGATTTTAACTTTAATTTATTAAATTGATTTTCACATTTCTTCAAATTGATATCCGAGTAATTTCATGAAATACCTGGTTTCATGTACACTTGTTTGTTTATTGAAAGTTTGTTTGCACATGCGCTTATGAAGGTCCTGACAAACGGCCCAACGTTTGACCCAACATTGCTTGACTTGACTTTTTATGGTCTACAAACGATTTGGGGTCAAAATGTTAGCCAAATGTTGGATCAAAATGTTGGCATAATTTTGAATTGGGTCAGTCAAATGTTTGGACCTTCAGACTGTTTTAACCTCCTACTCTATATTTTACAAGGCAAAGTTCTTGCTTGCACGGATAGCACACCTGAAACTTCTTTTGACTGCATGCGCACAATCACGACTGATCTTATATATAAACAAAAGAATCAGCCATTGGAATAAGCCTTCTGTGAGCTTATTAGTCTCCTACTCCATAGTTCTCAGGGCAAAGATATTATTACTGGTATGGGAAGCTGTCAAAAACACCTTTAGAAATGAACTGACATCTTAACTATCACCCTCCCCACATGCACATTAAGACTGAGCAATAACTGAACATGCGATCTTACGTGTTTCAATACATTTATTAACTTATTATTTACTTATTAGGTGACTATACATTATTTTTTTGATCATAAAATATGTACATTTTAGTATTGCAGATAACCATCATTTTATTCGAACTGGCAGCGTTCTCTTGACAAGAGACAAGAGTTGCAAATCCATGCCTTCTTTACGTAGAAAATTTACCTTGTTCATGCAGCACAAGTTCTTCCTTTTGACACAGTTGTCAGCGAATTGCGGCGGTATAAGTATAGCGCCTGACTATGAAAAACGTGACTCCGAGATCGAGGAATAGTCCCCCTTCACAGTTACCTGCGCCATCTCGTAAGTTTGCTGTACCTTTGAATCAAAGCGAGACGAACGGTGAGCTTGCAGTGAATAATTTGTCCAAGGTGTTAGGAAAGGTCTCTATCATTGCAATGTCTCGCTTCGATACAAGTGCACGGCTACCTTTAAAGATAGCGCAGGGAACTGTGAAGGAAACTATGGTTTCTCGATCTAAATATGTTTGTTCTGTCCTAGATGTATCTTCGATCGATCCATGATATACACAGTCTACCAAAACACTTGTCCAGCATCACAATATGTTTGCCATTCCTTGAACACAAACGGTGCCAAATGTTCATCTGGGTACTTTCTAGTAATGCGACTCACGCAAATCAGCTCTAGAATTTTATGCGCAAAGAAGAGAACCTTAGGACTGTACCATTCTGTTTCCAGACCAGTTAATGATAAAACGTAAGGAACAAAGAGTTCCTCTCTTGAGTTCTTCCTGGTGATTTCAATTACATCAATTGGTACTAATTCTTGTCGTGCTGTCCCAAAGAAAAACCCGCTGTTACTCTCCAGAATCTTCGCTTTTCCTCTTCCCTTCTTTCTCAAAAAATTGTCAGTTTTCTTCAAAAGCGTTACAAATTCTGTAAATGGGAGAAAATATCAATATCCTTTCAAATAATAACCATTAATTCGATATCCGATAGTTCAATTTATTTCATAACATTAATTTTCGAGTCATAGGACCCTTTCTAGGAAAAGAGATTGCCAATAACAAATTGAAAAAGTCTTGCTTTGATATACAAACCAAAACGTAGTACTTACTCATTTTATTTAAAAGCGGGTTATCTTCAACTGAAAGTAATTCGACAGAAAGCTTTGTCCTTTGGTATTAAATCTTCCACTTAATTGTTCAACCTTGCTGTAGTTTTTTCTTATGATCACAAAAGTTGCATTTTAACTTTGACATCACAAAGGGCTTTGGTAATGTCATTTTTCGCACGCTCACCACAAGCAGCTTGCGCGCGCCTTTATCTGACGAGCTTCTTCGCGCGCAAAGCTGCAAGAATTTACCCTTTTTTAAAACAAATTTTGAATTAAAAACAAAATGGTACAATCTTGCTCATTTTCGAAAGCATAAGAGTGAACCCGAAGAAAATATGCCAAGAAAAATGTAGGCATAGTTTGGTAAAATTACATTTCGTTGAGAGTTTTCGCTGATTGGATTCACATCACGCATATGTAGTGCGCATCGTCCATAGTCCACTTGTCATGCGACATGCAATACAAACTTTACAAACCTCTTTTCATTGAAATAGCTGTATTTACCGAGTAAATCCCAGGCATTAAAATGGTTACTTATTCCATTTATTCTAGTTCTCATAATTAAATCTTATTATTTGCTTTCTTTTTGCATCAAATCGATTAACTTCATTTGCGTATCGATGTTATTTCCGTGATGATTAGAAGGGGATTGGGATTCATTCGGGGAGGGGGTATAAAAAATCGGGTTTAAGTGGGGTGGGCTCACTCAAAATTCGAGTTTCACTCACCCACCCCCCCTCGATCGAAATTGAACGGTCTCTTCGGCGTGTAAATATGACACACAAAAATATAAATTCTCTTTTAAATATCACCCGCCAGACTTCCGTTGTTTTTCCTAAAACATCAATAAAAACACTGTGGACTTTTCCGAGGATAATATTTATTTGGAAAAGATAATTATTTTGAAATAAGCGTCTCTTGGCGGTGATTTTCTTGAGAAGATCGGGTGATCAGCGCCGTTGTTTACAAAACATGACCATATATGGAAATAATACCCTAAAAAGGTAATGTATTGTTTAGTAGAGTTCCCGTATGTTTCTCCTCGTGTTGTTGTTTTGCTTTCTCCATCAGATTTTTACTCCTTGTGCAAGGAAAAGAAAAACGCTTGATCTTGCCTGAAGAATAATGTCTTCACCCAACAGAGATCAAGAAAGCGATGCACTGGCTCTGCTGGCCCTTAAAGCCAGCAAAACTTCGCCTGTTTCTGCGAGTAAGCCATTGTGGTTTGGTGTAAACAATGTCACTCCGATAGCAAAGCTTGAAGGACGTGAATTCGAATATCTTGTCCGACAAAGTCGAATCATTATCGGCCGCAATAGCAGCCTTGGAAGCGTCGATGTAAACATGGGACATTCTAGTTTCGTTTCTAGAAGGCACTTGGAAATTCGTTATGAAAATGGTAATTTTTACCTGTCTTGTAATGGTAAAAATGGAATATTTGTTGACGGCGTTTTTACCAGACGAGGTGCTCTTCCATTGAAACTCTCGCCCGCGTAAGTCAAGATTTCAAACCTTTTTTTAACCATATTTTGTTACCGAGACTTTCTATTTTCATTGTTTTGCTAATATTTTATTATCTTTGGGTTTAGCTGTGTGTTAAGATTCCCTTCGACCAACGTTAAAATACGTTTTACCTCGCTGTTGAATGATGGTGTTCCTCGACGAGTACCAAGTCCCCCCAAAACAAAGACCCAACTAGCACCTTTGAAAATAAACATTCCAGATCACGATGCTTCATTTTCTTCGCCAATCCCTTCTCCTACCGGGACAATAAGGTGGGTTTTTCTTTGAAATCTTAAAGCAATCTAACAGTACATTACCAAAGAACAGTGGACTAAATACTGCACCGGTTAAAAAACTTGTTTATCGTCACTAAACTGGAAAGCAACAGTGACACATAGGTAATAACAGCTTGTTTATCATTCAAGTTCTCATATATTTTAATTTTTTAAACACTAAGATTTGTCTTGTTGGCTAAAGCTAGTATTCTCATCGTTTGATTGGGAGTTAATTACAAAAAGTGTTCCTATAAACAAGCAAAAATATTTAGGAATTTGAAGGACACCTCGTCAATATGAGAGATTGCGAAATACTCAAAAACAAACTTAATGATTCAATTTTGACACCACGTGTTAGTCTTTGATTTTTGCGTTTAAGTCCATCCTTTTCTGTGCAATTATATCCGTTTTAGAGAGTCTGATTTCCCGAGAAGGATTCCCAATTGATTCTAAATTCGAATACTGATTCAAACGCTTCCATAACATTCTTTTCCCTTTGATGATCAAGAAGTTATTGGTCGTAATTTGAAGATGTTTTACTTCCATATTGACCCTAAAAGGGTTAGATTTGATTTGGTTAAAAATAAGTTATTCTACGAAAATCTTTAAAAAAAGCATGATCACTGTTATCCTTCTCACCATCAATCTGTGCGTGCATAGCTTAGTCACTGTATGTTTTTGATCATTTGATCGAGTATATATAATACAAACAGTAGTTTTGGTGGGTTTATTGTTTGCAATGTACAAAAACGTTTGAATACTAAACAACTCGCACTTCTTTTGATTGTTTACACTGTGTACAGAAAGTAAATCTTTTTTTTTTGCAGGATTGTGTTGTTTTTTACTCAAAATTAAACTCCTTATTTAATTTTCTATCGCCATCTATATACGTGAGATGTAGTTTTCATCGCTAGTAAAAAGCAAACGATTAACAGTCTTTAGACTAAAGGTCAGTTTTTTACTTCCTTTGATTATCCTCTCTAATGTATCTTAAGCTTCTCTATCAAATTCATTTTATCTTAGAATGGTAAGTTTCTACACCACTACCTCTCACTTTGTTTTGATTTAAAAAAAACACTTCAGAATTTGATCCCTAGCTAACATTTAAATCAACGTGGAATTGGGTAACATTATTAAGTGTGTCTGATGCTCAAAAAAAACAACAACTTGAAATACCCATTCCATTTTTCAAGTCTTCTTTGTCCAAAGCAAATAGATGTAGTTTCGCAGTCAAAGTAGATGCTTCAGGCTTGAGATTTTGTGCATGGAAGTTAATTTAGAAAAAAATATTTTAAAAAGTAGTGAAAAACAAAGATAAAGGAGGGGGATTTTCATCTAGTTTCATAGTTCATGAATTGAATCTGAGTAATATTGCATATGACTTGTAAATGCAGCTTGTTTAGCCAGAGCATAAAGTTAAAATCAAAGAAAATGCATGCATAATTTTAAAAAAAAATGTGCATCTAGCTTTTTCTGAAAGTATAAAAAAATGTGTAAGTAATCAAAAAATGCAATTTTGCTAAGCACAACTTTCCTTCCTTGAATAGTAATGTACTTCTTTATCATGGAAACCTCTCACTCATGCACTGGCTTTCTTTTCCTTTTGCCTACAGCTATACACTCCTAAAAATGCATTTGTTCATTCATTTTTCTTTTCTTTCCTTTTTGATTTCCTTCCCTTTATTTCCCATCCCTTTTTTCCTGTTTCTTCTTTCCACTACTTCCTTCCTCCTTTCTTTGCTTTTGTTTTCTTTTTGGCCATCTTTATCTATATTTCAGAGAGATTATAGTACAAGCCTCTATCTAATTTTATAAATGACGGCAACTTGTATAATAAAGGAAAGTAAATATTATTATTCCTTAAAGCAATTTACAACGTAAATTATGTTAATATTTTCCTTAGGTTATTTCTTTTCTTTTAGGAAATTGATACAGTGATAATGTTTCCTTCCTACTTCGAGACACTTCTTATATTTTTGCTTACATAGCATTATTTACCCTATATCCAGACATTAAGATGAGATTTTGTCAAGCCACACACTCATAATCCACACAATATCTGTACAATACTCACCCAATGCAATGTAGTAATTGTATTTATTTTATTCAATTATGTTTTTAATATGATTTATTACCTGTCAGATGAGGAAAAATGTTCAGTATTGTAGCTTATTATTATTATTATTAGTTAATTACTGCATCTGAAATTGGAAGTTGAGAAAAAAGAGAAACTCAATCAAAATTCCAGACTGTCAATAAAAGTTGTTATCAGTAAAAGATCAGTGCAAGAGCTAATAATTTTTTATAATTAAGTTGGGGGAAAATGCAAAAAGATATCAGAATTGATAATGGTTAGGGTTACTGTAAATATTTGTGATGTCTAGGCTAGTTGTGGTTAGAAATAACTGGGAAAAATACAGTGAATGTGATATCTATTCTTTCAAATTGTGAATCAAAATAAGGTGTTGGATTTTATTTGCTCAATTTGTAGAACTTCCTGGTTTTGACGTAAAAATGTTTTTATTTTGAAATATTTTGATATAATGACATTCAGTGATACTGAGTATTAATGGCGTTTTTTTCATTAGAGGAAAGATTTGAATCATTTATTACACCAATTTGGGGCTTATTTTTCAAACTTTCTTCACACATAGGCTGATCACAGTCTCTTCATAAAAACTGTGATGTTCAGTTGAGAAGAGAAATTATAAAGCTTGAAATGTTTAGTATTATGGTGGACTTTCATTTGTCATATCCACCATGTAATGTTTACAACATGAATGCTGTGTTGTATCAAATTTACGACACAAGCTGGATGCAAGTGATCGTAAATCTGATGCAACGTGAACGCGAATGTTGTAGACTCCTTATTCATTGTTTGGATGAATAACTTTATGCATTCAAAGATTTAGATAGGCTTTGCTAAAAAGATCCATGTTAAATGTTAATGCAATTGAACGGGATATTGTATCAGATATACAAAATTCTTCATGGGTATGATTTCTATTGTGTTAATTCCCAAATTCTCAATGAATTGAATAAAATGAGCTACAATCTGAAAGAATTTATAATTTGCAAAATGTTTCATTCCAAAGCCCACAATCACTCCCTATGATTGATGATTGAGTGATGTTTTTTCAATCAGATGTGGTTTCGTTTACATATATTAATCATGCTCTAGACACTGTATGTAGAATTAGTAAAAAATTTAATATGTTTTGCTTGTATTTTTTCCAGTGTTCCCAACTCATGTCCTGCAAGCCCAAGTAATTCTAGGGAAGATCACAAGTTTGTCAGTAATTTACGAGCTGTTGCAGAATATGCAGCTAACGTTTCACATGCCGCCAGTAATTCCAGCTCTGTGTCATTGGAATCCAAGATGGAATCAAATGCTGATGGGGGCAATAAAGAGGATGGCAAGCCACCATACTCATATGCACAGCTTATCGTACAGGCAATCTTGACAGCACCTGACAAACAATTAACCCTCAGTGGTATATATGCGCACATAACTAAGAATTATCCCTATTATCGCACAGCTGATAAGGGCTGGCAGGTAAGTGTTGTTCTTATAAATTCTTAAAAAAATAGCTCTAAGTTTTAATTCTTTCTTATGATGGTATTTTATGTACACATGCATGCATTTATTTAGAGCTTCTACGTATGTCACAAGACTTGTGTTTTAGCTAATGGTTGTTGCTTTCCTCTACAAACTGATAGGAAAATGATAACACTTTAAAAAATAGAATTAGCATAAGGAAATGTGCATTATATATTTTTTTATTTCTTTGCTTAGAACTCCATTCGTCATAATTTATCATTGAATCGCTACTTTGTAAAAGTTCCTCGTGCACAAGATGAGCCAGGCAAGGGATCATTCTGGAGAATAGACCCAGCTTGTGAGCAGAAGTTGTCGGAACAAGCTTTTAGAAAACGAAGGCAGAGGGGTGTCCCTTGTTTCAAGCCACCGTTTGGTGTAGCATCTTGCAGGTTTGTTTTACCTTCTCGGGTGGCAAAGATGGCATGCACTGCTTATGGTGCTGTCTCTCATCACTTAGCAGTTTATGCCTGGGGTCGTAGGCTTGATCCCTCACTAAATTGTTGCTCTGTCCCTTGCAACAAGAGTTTTTGTCCCTGTTCTCCAGTTATTCTCCCTCCCTATGAAACAGTTTCAGCCGAGCAATAATCTTTTTCATAGCACATCCATGACCATTACTTTTTCATTTGAAATATATTATGAAACCAAGTCAGATTGGAGTCCATCAATAAATTAATTCCAAATTTGTATTATTTCATATTATTAATTTCTAGGGCCCTACTGAAAATGGCTCCATAGTAAAATATTATATTTTTATTTATGATTATTAAATCTTTCCCTCCTAGGTCTGCTCCAGTCTCACCTACCCATGGTCTTCGATTGCCACCTCCATCAACACCACCCGCACCACACTCCCGTGAGTCATCACCAACAAAAACAGTACCACCACCTATGTCTGGGGAATCCACTGCCTCCTATCTTCTCTTCCAGCATAAACAACACTGTCATGTCCTCTCCCATTGCTAGGCATGCTATCCCAGTCCAAAACCTTCAAGCTATTCCAGCCAAGTTTGCATTGCATCAACTCCCAGCAGCAAAACTCATCCCAACAGCTGCTTTCCCAGTCAGCGTCATTAAATCTGCTGGGGAAGCAACTAAACAAGTAGATGGGAATGAGCCAGAAAAGAATGGGCTGTCACAGTCATCAGGGGAAGAATCTCCCACTGAGAGCCCTAAAGTGGTTTCCCTTGACAACAAACAACAAATGTCATCATCACTGAAAAGTATTCCTGCAGTATCATTGGTTGTTAGCTCAGGTAAGTACCACTGTTTTTATTGCTACACGCCTCTGATCAAGAAAAACTAATTTAACAAGTTACTGGCAATCATCAGTAGAGGCTTGGCAACATTTTGTTTTTTTGTTTTCCCCTTGGAAACTGAGTTCTTTCTCATGTAAATCAGATTAGACCAGATTGAATAGAGGTTTTGCACCTTCAAGTGCCCATCCCATAATACTGCTTGGTCAGTCCTGTGGTTAGATGGCAGACAAAATCCCTCTACTCTGGGGAATTTAATTCTTTATCATGTAAAATAATTGTATTGCTCCTGCCTCCAGTCATGGCTGCCGTCATGTGATGTTGTAAAGACTCTACAGGCTACCATCAATCGAATTAGTTGTTCCCTAATACAATGTATATAGAAGTTCCCAAGTACCATTAACTAATTTAGTTTTCAGGCAAGTGCCTATCTTCATGAGTTACTTCACCCAGATATATAATTTCTAGCATTATTCTTGATACTGATCAATTTTATTACCATTAAAGCTGGCGTCCTTACTCCTGCGCCCACTCCTACCAGTGTGTCACCAACTGGCCAAGAACATATCGCAAAACCAAGACTCCCAGCCCCTTTAGTTGTTACTAGCATAGCAACATTGACCCCAGAGTCCTCTCCGCTTGGTGTCCTCTCACCTTCTGCTACCACTGCTGCTGTTTCCATGGTGATGAATAGTGCCAAGCGCATGCTTAACCCTAGTATGCATGCAGGAAATGGCAATCAAGAGCCTGAAGCCAAAAAGTTTAAAACTGAAGCTGAAACAATACCCAAGGAAAGTCCATCAGAATGAAATGCTTCCAACAAGGCTCCTTAATTCATCTTTCATTAATTATCCTCTGTAAGAATTGGATTCCATGTCTTGATAGTAAAGCTGAGTGTGGCTGGCTTTAATTCGTTTTACAGATAAATAGCTCTGGGAGCTGTGGAAACCTTAATAGTGACTTGCTAATGACTTTACTCCTGTACTTACAAACAGACAATTCCTATATACATTGTGATGGAAAAGGCTTAAGACATTGAACATGAAAAAAACCTGCTTGCTCTATATATAATATGGAGTATTTAATGGTAAGGAAATATGTGCAGGCGCAACAGAAGAATCACACTTAAATATATTAAAAGTGTGCCAAGTATAGCATATACAGGATCTGGAGAAGTCATTATAACAAGGTGCATGCAATGTACATCAGATATATGGAAACTCTTTGTGGTGGTGGACGCTTGTCCTTGCACACCATTGACATTATTAACCCCAATTGATGAGTTTCCATGGGAACGATGGAGACAGATCTATTTGTTCCAAAGAAAACAATTTCCTATCCCATGGACTTTATTTTAAGACTCGGCTTTTGAGTCTGCATGAAGACACATTCTGAAAGTCATTTGAAGAAGAATTCACATGCCAAAGCGAAATGACAAATCAGCTTTAATTTGAAAAGTGGACAAAAAATAGGTGTATGTTGTTGTGCTCCTCTCATATATATTATCTTCAGTAAATCACCGACTATATCAAAACAACTTTTCGTACCTCATCAACTATGAAGTTTAAAAAAGTTGTAAAACGATTAATATCTATTATGCATTCATTCTGCCATTTTCAGATGCATCTTAATTATTTAATTTTTTTAAAAATACGACTAGTTATCCTTTTTGGCACTTTATTCCTAGTAATAGGTAGTTACAGATAATTCTTTTTTAATTAGCTTTCTCTATAAAACTCAAAGCAGGTGATTTATTTGCAGGTTTAAAGGGAGGAGCACTGACAATTTCCATCCAAAAAGAAACAAAAAATAAGGGAATGAACTTTTAAAAAAGTAATGTTAAAAATGTATGGGCCATTATGTTTTCTTGAAATAGAATTGTATTAGCGAGTTTGTGCAAAGTTTCAGTCAATCATGCAAGACATGGAACGTATACCTTCAATGTTTTGCATTCGCGTAGTACAAGCCTTATCACTATCCTTTAAAAATTTTCCATCTGTCAAAACAAGGTTGGTGAAGGTTTTGTTTCTTACCAAGCTTGAAATGTATTGTGGATCATCATATGTATATCAGCACAGAAAGAACGTCTTCGCCAAAAGCGATAGGCTAAAAGCAATAGGAGATAGGTCATTACAAGATCCAAGAATAGCTCGTGGAATGACTTCTGCTTCTTATTCTCGTCAAGAATATGGATCTTGGTGTTGAAACTAATTCAATATTCCTTGTATTCAACGAGACCATTTCTTTCTCGGAATTACCTATCGACTTTGGCGATGATATTATTGTGACCTAAATGCTATTCGAGCTTGGCATGCAACAAGCAAAACCTTCATCTACCCATTTTGGAATATCTGCACTCCAGATTTCAATCCTTCACGATTTTCTTAGTTTAATAACGAAGGTATTCTTCAAAGACGTGTCTCATACCCACTCGCTATTGAGAGAACATAATGGCTCAACTTAAAATACCCTTGATTCAAACTTATTTGCAAGTTAAGATTTAGGTGTGCATTACCAAAGAAAATTTAAAATCTCCTTAAGAGTAAGATAGGTTTAGACAGTAATATTTATAGTTATGTAGATTTTATAAGTATAATTATTGTGTAAGAGTCCATTTAAAGGATTTACTGGGCTGGTGATATCCTCGAGCTCGGTATTCATTGATTGTCTTGCATTGTGAGACGTATTCTGTGAGATCGATAATCGTCAATGTTATAACGTCAGTAGTAATTCTCATTGAATCACTGTCCAAAATTGAATCAGAACGATATAAAATACAACTTGCTTAACGTCTGTGAACTCTTTGTGTGACCAGTACAACGGCTCAGGAAAAACTTCCGTTTTGGACTTCCTTTTGGACTTTATTATACGATGAAAATCAAATATACGGTTGATTGATTAATGACTCCAGCGAAGGAGTTATACATCAGTAATTAAAACTGACTACCAGGAACGACTAAGTTATAATACAGAGTTTCTGTTTGTCCTTCACAACACAATAGGACAACACGACGGTCTCTCATGTCACACGATACAATCACGCTAGTCAAGATACAATCACGTCACAATACAATCAAGTTTCTAAACACTAGCAAGCGCTAGATACGAGTTAAAACATAGGTATCTAGTACTGTACGTCTTTATCACTATCATTAAGCTTCTAATAGAAGCTACCAACAGATATGAACAGAACATTTTTAATCTTCAGGTTGCCAAGTGGAACCAATTTCTTGTTCAAAATGCAACGAACCCTTTCCCACAGGATTCCACTTACTTTTTACTTCACAGAGCCTTTTGTAGTTCACCCCATAGTACTCATCAGCCCAGTTCTTAAGGTGGCGTTCAATGTAGTTCACATAACTGCCGAGAGCAGACCCTGATTTCTTGACTGTGTCGTATGTTGACGTAGCGAACCTGTGCACTTCTTTCTTGTGTTCTGGGTCAATGAACCTACCATATGTGTAAAAGCTGTACTCAGCAGAGCGATGAGGGAAAGCTGTTGATGTCGAAGAAAACTGTTGAATGTCACCTCCCATGTGGACGAACTCGATAAGGCATTCAGAAGGGATTTCTAAAGTAGCAAAGAATTTGGCCAAATCTGGAGGCAAGGATTTGATCATAGCTCCCTTGACGTATATTGGCTCTACTTCGTAATGAACAAAGCCATGCCTCTTGCTGTATTCGTTTGCGAACTGCAAGTAAGACGTGTACCTTCGTGGAGGATCCGTCGTCGTTGGGTGAAGACTTTTTAGCGCTTCTAAAACTTTGTTTTCGTGGTGATCAGAGTAGACAGCATCAAGAGTGAGGAACCTTTTTCCCAAAGAAGCCATGAATAGCCATGTCAAGGTTCAGCTCTTTTGGCAGGAGTTTCAAATTAGCTCCAACTGCAATAAGACCTTTTTCGCAGTTTTCAGTGTCATCGTAAATGAGGCGAGTCCAAACGAACTGACGAGGGCGAGGACAAACCTTTAGGGTCACATTAACCAATGCTCCAAAATTTCCTCCTCCACCGCCTTTCAAAGCCCAAAACAAATCCTCATTCTCGTTCTCTGATGCCTTCACGACATTGTCGCCATCCACCGTCACCATCGTGTATGACACTGCCTTGTCACAAGCCAGACCACCATATGCACGAGACAGCATGCTGTAGCCACCTCCGAGAATGTATCCCCCGATACCGACTGCTGGTACACATCCTCCAACAGCTACATAATCTGAGCCTTCAAGTTTCGAGTACACGTCGCCCCAACATGCTCCAGACTCTACCGTGACCATGTCATTATGGAGTGTAACGGTGTTGATGTTCTTGAAGGACACGACAAAACCTTGGCTATCGATGGTAGAGTATCCGGCAAAGCAGTGTCCACCAGATTTGATAGCCAATGGAGTACCAGTGTCTTTAGCAACACTCAAACATCGCTTGATGTCATCGACATTTCTAGGAAAGGCCACAAATGCTGGCTGTTCGTAAGCATAGTTTGGATTGTAGATCTTTACTGCTTCCTTGTAGACTTCTGGCTGATCTGGCGTTACTGCAATGTCTTTTAGATGTGAAAGAGCAGATTGCACTGGGCTTTCCCCAGTGGACCATCCTTGCAGAAACTGCTTTGAAAAAGCTCATGAAAATGGACGATCTTTGCAAAAAGGAACGACGTTTACCAAACGAAAGCATTTAAGTTGAATCACTTCCTTGTCTCCGTGAATGATGTCATAAAATTAACACAGGAAGCCCAAATAAAAACTTTCTGATCCCGCCTAGAAGGAATTATAGCTTAAAAATAATGTGTCAGGTAAGTGTCTATGTACTTTTTATTTGGTTTTCAATCGTATTCTACCTTTAATATATTTATTTTGTCACGAACCAGGCCTGGTTACAAAACAGGTTTGTCACTGTCACACCTGAGCAACGAAAAGGATTGTCACACCATGCAATCTCACCTCTCGGAGGATTTGTGATCACTCAGCAGTAAATCACGTTGAGGATTATCAATCCTTAGGGAGAAGTTCTGTGGAATTTCCACAACTCTGCAGGTATATATAATAAGAATTATCGTTCCTCAGATAGAAGGATTGTCAAGTCTCAGCAGGGAGAAGGATTGTCACACCTCAGGGAGAAGGATTGTCACGCCTCAAGGAGAAGGATTGTCACACCTTAGGGAGAAGGATTGCCACGCCTCAGGGAGAAGGATTGCCACGCCTCAGGGAGAAGGATTGTCACGCCTCAGGGAAAAGGATTGTCACGCCTCAGGGAGAAGGATTGACACACCTCAGGGAGAAGGATTGTCACACCTCAGGGAGAAGGATTGTCACGCCTCAAGGAGAAGGATTGTCACACCTCAGGGAGAAGGATTGCCACGCCTCAGGGAGAAGGATTGACACACCTCAGGGAGAAGGATGTCACACCTCAGGGAGAAGGATTGTCACGCCTCAAGGAGAAGGATTGTCACACCTCAGGGAGAAAGATTGCCACGCCTCAGGGAGAAGGATTGTCACACCTCAGGGAGAAGGATTGCTTGTCTTATGAATACCTTGATGTGAGAAATTACGGCTGAGAATTTGATATGTATTTGTATGCATTTGATATGTAGTCAATCAAATGTGAATAAAGACACTAAGAAAGAGAAAGCGATGGCAAAATTTAACGGGAAGAGGCTCATATGACAAGAAAATGGAAAGCGGAATAAGAGAAATGTACTCACACATATATAGAAAGATGGAATCTGATGGCTCAAATAATTTAGACGTGATGACTCATTTAGTTATTGTAAATTTTAACAAACAGCTTCCTAATCAAACACGCCTCTTTTTACATGCGATATAGGGGCGGGAACGCTTATGTCAATAATGCTATTGATAAAGTGCTCTCAGACTTCGCCCATCTCAGCACCGTAAGTCATCCTCTGCTATGGCGTTAATAATACAGATATAATATGGCTGATAGTGTCAGCGGTTTTCAATTGATCCTCTTGAAAAAGCAAGGTGTTGAGAGGACTGCGGAAGCAAATATTACAAAAAAACACCTGGCAGTTACCCATTTCTCTAAGAAACTCAATAATATATTCCGATTTGCATTTTAGCTGTTTAAACAGAGCAACCGCGGGGTGGAAATTAAAATTAACTTCAATCTTCGACGACAACACATTTTGGTAGGATTTTGGCTCGTTTTCCTGCCAGACGGAACGCTAAGACTGAGAAAGATGGAAAATGTTCGAGACTGTTATTCGTAATCCTAGCTACCCGTGGTGGAATTATTACGAAAATTGGATCATCATCATTCATATATGATCAAGATATGCGTCTTGGTAAACATTGTAGTCTAATATACTGAGCTGTATCAGTTGCTAGGGCCTTGGTTTGAACCAAAAACGAACCAGTTGAGTTGTTGGACCGTTTTCTTTACAAACTACAACAATATGTTTGTATAAGTTTCACTTGTTTACTCGCAATTTAATAGTATTTTCTAAACGCAACTATTGAAGCTATATATTGCAGGAGATATCGAAAGCCGACGACTTCGATCGTAAATTTTCCGACAGCTTTGAAAATGATGTTGGACGAAATTTACTTTGGATTAGCCGCTTCCACTTTAACCGCAACTATCGGAAGTTTTGTGACAGAACACTGGTTTTTCTACTTAATGACTGCACTAGTAATATTTCAGGTATGGATGCTGTTTTTGGGAGCACTTCGGAATCCGAATCTGCTTTCCGAATATGACGACGAAGATAGCGACTACGAAAAAGAAAACTTTCATGAAATGCAAAAGAGAAAAGGAAAACACGGGATTGAAAATTTGGGTGTTGTCGATAGAATAAGAAAAAGAATACATATTCACACTCCTCGTTTTAAAAGGAAGGCAGATATGACAATTGAAAACCTTAAAAATAACGAAGATACTTTATCACTGTCATCAAACGTAACACCTGTTTTACCACAAAGTTTAGTTGGGCTCAGTGATAGCGAAAAACACATTTCAGGGTCTCAATGATCTGAACGTTCGGCTATCAGTTACGTTTCGTCTTAAAAATACATCTGTGGAAGTCGATTTCCGCGACAAGCCGATCTCTGATTTGCATAAAATGGTCACGATATACAGAAGATCCTGAAGAAGCCAGACTTTCAAAGTAGAAAATATCACTGTGAGTTCTCATCATTCATACAATTACAGGAACAAACTTTTCAGTAGCACATAGTTAACTTTTCAGTAGCACATAGTTAACTATGAGTAGCAGATTTTAGGGATTGTTTTGCATGATGAACAAAATGATTTCAATGAGAATTGGAAACCTATTGTTATGTCTTCCAAATTCAGCTGCATTGAGTTGTGCTGCAAGGGGTCTATTAGGGGAGACGAAATGCCTTAAATTTTAATGTACCCTTAAAGTCTGGGCATATCTAATTAAGGAGGAGGTAGTACAGTACGGTAGCTCTTCATGGGGAGGGTCACATATTTCATGCTAGCATCGATTTCCTCTCCTACAACAATCCCACAATGCACTGCAATGCCATCTCAACCTAGTTTTTTCCTCTAATAGCCCACCAGTGCAGTTGATCTGTCTTCAACTGGACCACTTTTGTGGAGTAATAGAGGCTTCAATAGACTTTTTAGCATTGTTGTTTGCTGTGCACATTTAGACCATGCCATGCCACTCTTGGGAGTTGAATCTTTCATGTGTAAATATTTTAACATGTTCGTCTTAAAAGAACAATTCTCAAGGGAATGTCATGTGATCTGAAATGGGCAACTTGCATATAAGCTGAAAAGGTCATTTGTCTTCTGGTAGGTAATGTTCAGCATCTGTATCTATAGCCATGAAGCCAACAGTCACTAATGTTTCATTCTACCTTAAATTATTGCTCAGAGATGCAAATTTCAAGTTTATATATTCAATCCTATATGGTTTTTGAATGGCAGTATTTTACTAGAAAAGGTATAGTTGAAACATTTGTAGTATTGCAAGTGAAGAGCATTATTGCTGGTGTTCAATCATTCCCAGGGGAGTGAATTAACAAACCACACAATGAACATATGTTGGATGATGAAACAAAAGAATTCATTTACAACTATTCTTTTGTTAATTCATCCTAGCCTGCATGCAGACCGAATTTAACTGTCATTAATAAATACGGTCTGCACACAGGCTAAATTCATCCAAGATGGTGGCTATGACGTCAGGGGAAAAAATGAAGAAATTGCCTTGAGGGTACTCGTGGATGGTTGAGGATAGTCAGGGTTGGCATAGGATAGTCAGGGATGGCTGGGGATAGTTAGAGATAGCTGAGGATAGTCAAGGATGGCTCAGGGTAGTCAGGGATGGCTGAGGATAGTCAAAGATGGCTGAGGGTACTCAGGGACGGTTGAGGATAGTCAGGGTTGGCACAGGATAGTCAGAGATGGCTGAGGGTAGTCAGGGATGGCTCAGGGTAGTCATGGTTGGCTGAGGGTAGTCAGGGATAGCTTATGGTAGTCAGGGATGGCTCAAGGTAGTCACAGGATAGATTAGGGTAGTCAGGGATGGCTCAGGGTACTCGTGGATGACTCAGGGTAGTCGGGGATGGCAGCGGGTACTCTGGGATGGCTAAGGATAGTCAAAGATAGCTGAGGGCAGTCAGGGATGGTTGAAGGAAGTTAGGGATGGCTCAGGGTAGTCAGGGATCGACTTCTGACCATCAAAATGCCAACCATTTTCTAGCCATGACAATAAATTGTAAATTAGTCAAAGCCAAAGTGGAATCCACCAGGTCAGAGAAAAACAATAGGCAGAGGCGTTGCACCACAGACATCATTGATGGAAATTTGGAAAAAGTATCTTAGTTATTAGGAATTGAAGTGGAACCTCTATTAAGTGGACACCTTCAAATCGTCAAGATCTTCCCTGGTGTCTGCTGAATAAGAGGTTTGTTTTACCATAAATTTGGGAAGAAGTTTCAGAACCATGCAACTAGCTGTATGTTTAATGAAGAGTATTTGCTTAATAAGTTATTATTAGTTTCTGTCCCAGACCCTCCCCACTAATGATGACTCTGAAGCACCAGGGGTTCACTTAATAGAAGTATCAGTCATTTTCATACCCATATCCTTCTCAGCTTTCTAGGTTAAGAATGAGGTATCACTGTAACATGAAAAACAAACTAAATATAAAACAGAAATAAAACTAAATGATATTTTTTAGCTATAATCAAATCACATAGCAGATGACTGTGGTTCAAACTTAACAATACAGCTAAATACCTCACTAAGTAATTTTTCACTCATTGCCGTTAGAAAATAAAACTTATTAACATCACATTCCCTTTTGACAACAAAAGCTATAATGATACGGTTATCTCTTCTCTTGATAACAATGTCAGAGTCTATATGGTCATAGAAAACACCTTCGATGTATTTTCGCATCATGACGTCATCAAGTAATCTATCTGATGCTCCATAGCTACCCTTCAGACTTCCTATAATAGATAGAACGAATAACAAAATTATTGGTACAATAAGATTTACTCATCTTTTAAATATGACAAAGAAGGGGAAGGGGATGAAATAGTCATGTTATACTGAAAGAGAACTTTACAGTGTGATATGAAAAAATGTCCAAATTTAATGTATTGGGATACTTCTATGTGTAGGTTTTTTGCTGCCAAACGAGCTTTTACATGACGTTTTTGGTGAGTCCAGCCAGCTTTGTATCGAAATGTGTCAGTTTAATGTAGTTTAATGTGCCTATAAATATGCCAATACATTATCGCCAGATATACTGCTGTAATGGATTTTTTAGAGTATTCTTAATCACCAATATTATAATCCAAATGTACCTGTATGCTGTGATTCAAATCCTTTTGTGACTGCAACCCTGTAACCTGGTACTGCTTTGGTTTTCACACCTCCTTTTAATGGTTTAGCTTTTGTAGCAAATCTGACCCCCATGATTCCTAGCGTTTGAGGATAATTATTCATGGCAGAATAACAGGTTGATACATTTGGGTTAATCCTATTATGAGGTAACTGAAATACAATGACAAAAGATTTGCTGAAATTGACTCAAAGATTCACAGTGTCTTGGTGTGTACTTATACCTCATAGGCACTATGTTGGTTGACAATAACAAGGCATATTTGTTCCTCATTAGCTTCCCCTGTTAGAGTGGTAAAAAATGCAGCTGTTCTATAGTTTTTATAAAAAGTGGTCAAGTGGTTGGTTAAGTGGTCATAGCCTCTGTCTCACAATCTGGTGGTACTGGGTTCAAGTCCCGTTGTGGCCACTATCTGAGTTTCTTGGTCATGCTTGTAAATAGCCAACTAGTTTGCCTCCTTGCCAGTTGGGGTTCTAAAAACACTTTATGTTTCTTTAATTGTTTCTTCATTTAAGTTTATTAATTTGTAGACTACACTGTAAACTAGCAGTTATACTATTAGCTAAGTGCGATGTGAGGCTTGGATAGGCTTTACTTTATAGTGATACTTTATGTGGCGTAAGCCATGCTAACTAGAGATCAGTTGGCTGGTGACACAAAGTAACTTGTGAAAATGGTCCAATATTTTGGTAACAGACACCCAAAATTTGAAGGGCTCCATAAAAAATAAAATAAAAGTATTATCTATTTATCTTTACCTGGAAAAAAGACTTCTTGATAACATTTACGCAAGCTCGGCCAGCCATCGCTCGTTAACGATACAACAAGGCCTCAATAATTAAAATATAAATCAAAGAAAAAACATCCCAACTTTATAGTCCGCCATTTTGAATTTTTGTCAAATTACCCCATAATCCTTATCGCGCCGGCTCGCAGGTTGCGTTACCATCCAAAATCAAATAGCGCAGCGCACCGTGTCGTCTATTCTTCCTCGCAGCCGTTTTTAGTGTCGGTCGTCACGTTGCGTGACGACCGACACTAAAAACGGCTGCGAGGGAGACTACGTGTCGTAAAAGTGAAGACAAAGGCGAATTTCGCACAAACAAACTTACAAGTTTACTTTCAGCAGATAATTTTCACAGCCGATCGCAATTGAGCTTAATTTACATGGGTTATTATTGTAGGGCTTTTAACTAAAAATAATAAAATTGGTTCGTATATTCCTCGAAGCGGTTAAACAGAATGCAATGTTTGTCCGAATTTTTAAGCTATTTTTAGAATCAGTGCGCTGGGCTATTGACTGAATTTTAAAAAGATGAGTTGGTTCTGAGATACTTGATTTAAAAAGCATTTCAAGAGACCATGGATCTCTTCTAGTCCTTTAAACGTTTCAGTGGTCTCATGCAGAGGAAGGTTAGAGGAGGTCGTAGACAATTTGGTCTGTGTAAACAGTTAATTTTTTGAAGAAACATGTAACTTCAGGGTATCCAGAGTTTAAGTAAGAGTTAGTAACCCACTTCTACATGTAGATAAATTGAGCCTAGAACAAAAGATAGAAGTGGGATGAACAGTGGGTGCTTCATGTATGCAACCCCCACTACTGGCCAGCACCACTTGAAAATTATGTTCCGTAAAAAGGTCGTTTATGACCTCTTTCAAATACCTAATATGTGCATCCAAATCTGTGTGCAACGTGAGAAAAATTCTATAAACCTGGCGCAGGATTCCGAGAAACGTTTCGGACAAGAAAACTCAACCAAATTGTGATCGATGTGTGTTTATATTTGGAAGCTTTTCGAGCAGGCCAAAAGGTTTCGAGAAGCGCAATTATCAAAACAAAATGTTTTAAAGATGCCCCCCTTACCCATTGACATGCATAAAAATTGACCAGATACCGGTTGAGTAAAAAAGATAACACTCATTTGTTTGGCCAACGCTTAAAACATCATTAAGCTGAGAATCAATATTTGAACTCGAAAAAAATAATAATAGTAAACTCAGTAGACTTTTTAAGAAAATATTTCAGTGCAAAATTTTGACTAGCATTTCCAAACAAGAGAACTTATGAAATATAAATTCTTCATTCTTTAAATTTATCTTAAATGATACTAGCTGAACTCGTAGTGGAATTCTAGTTCAATCGACAAGAGAAATCTACATTGTACTCATCCCCTGCTTGGAAAATGGTAACCAAACATAGTTGACCCATAATTCCTTTCAGGGAACGCAATCCATCGTGTTCTTTCCCAGGCTCTCTCATTTGACACGTAAACATTAGTCCCAGTCCCCAGACAGTAACGCGTCCATTCAACATGGCGACCATGTTTAAAGTTTTTTCTTATGGAAAATTAATTATTTTCCATCAATTATTTCTCCCTGACATCCTAATTAATTGACTGAGATTTCTGTTCGATACAATTAAAAGATGAGTTGGTTTGACGCTTCAAGCTTTACTAGTTACGCCAAGACTGCCCTGGCCAGTGCACAGAAGTCCATCGATAAAGTGTTAGACATCGATGAGATAACAGCAGCCTCATCGAAGAACAAGAATGCCGATGTAAAAGGTATCACTTTAGCGACAACTCTTCTCATTTTTTACATTCTGGTGTAATGAAGTTTATTTTTTTAAATCACTCGTGCATGATGTACACTAGTACACGACACTTAATAAGTTTAAGCTTATTTATGACCTAAAATTTCTTAATTTCAGTTTTAGTTCCTGCCAAAGATGCTATTTTAATTTTCTTGTAACTCTGTGTTTCTGGTATAAAATAGGCTTTAGGCACAGTCAAATGCATATATACTATTCTTAATATTACTCAAGGGATTAATATTTGGGTGGAAATTGGAAACATAGACCTTCAGACAAATATAAAAGGTACCTATAATTTGTCCCAGCTTTAGCAATCACAGATAAGAAGTTATGAGTAAATACTTTACAACCAAACTAGACCATGATATACCATGTTTGCTATACAGAAAAGGTACATTAATAGCCCCAAACTAAAGTTATTTCATACTTGTAGGTAAAGAAAGCACAGAGTCTGCATCAGTCGGTGCACAGAAAGAGTCTGGTGTGATACTTCAGACATCGAAGCCTCAGACAAAGTCTAACACCTCAACACAAAAAGATTCAAGTAAAAATAATTCATCAGTAGATGGAGGTGGGGATTTTTGGTCATCATTTCTTGGAACCTCACTACCATCATCAGCATCATCAGCATCAACTTTATCATCATCTTCTTCTTCATCATCATCTGCAGACAAGAAGAAAAATACTTTACCATCTTCAAAACAAAATTATTCAAAAGTACAAAATAAGAGAACTGATAATCAAGGAGAGACATTAGAAAAAAGGAGACAAAAGAAAATAGAAAATAGGTTAAACAATTCTAGTGGAATAACTAAAAATCAAAATCAAAAGGAGAGATCAAACAATGAGGATCTTGAGGCAATGTGTGACAAAGAATCTTCAAATGATAATATGAAAGATGGCAATGGAAAAATTCATATTGGAAATGAAATGAGAAGGTCTTCCACAGATTCATCAGGACAGCAAACACCACATAAAAGCTATATTTCTAAGGATAGTAAGGAGTTGATTACTTCAAATGATGAAAAACTCAATGAAGCAAAAACTGAAAAACTTTTTCCTATCAAAGATGAACAAAAATTACAATTGGTAACAGAAAATGATTTGGGGAATAAATGGGAAATTTCAAAACAAGCTGATATTAAAAAAGGAAATGATCAAACTGTCAGTACTCTTAAATCTGAGAAAATGGGGAAAGAAATAAAAGATAATGACACTGAAAACACTGGTGAAGTAAAATATAATGAAGGTAAAGAGACTTCCAACTTATCACCAGAACCTTTAGAAAGTCAGTCAGTCACTGAAGACAGTGAAAATTTAGACGTTGTTAGTAGAAATATTGAATCACTTCTTCATGCAGCACCCAGAGCAACATCAACTCCTTACACTGAAAAATTGAAACTTTTAACAGGTGACGAACATGTTTGTGAAGATGATGTTGGTCTCAGTAGAGAAACAAAAAAGAGTTTGTTAACAGAAGATGGAAAGAGTAGAACTCAAGAGCAAGAAGAAACAGTGAGAAAAGAACCAGCTGAGGATGAATGTGATGGTGAGGATGTTATTACTGGGTCTGTGTATGCAGTTGAAGAAAACATGCAAGACAAAGAAGATGATCTGGAGAAAAGTAGCAGTAACGAGATGATGAAAATTGCAGAAAGTATCATCAAACTCTCAAAGCAGGAAGAGTCAACCAAGATCGTCACTTCTCCAGCACTAGAAAAACAAGATTCTGAAGACATCAACTTGGAAGTGACTGGGGAATTGACAAAAGATGAGACTTCTCCAGCAATAGAAAAACAAGAATCTCAAAAAGATAACTTGGAAGTGACAGGGGAATTGACAAAAGATTATCAGAATTTTGTGAAAGAAAAAGAGCAAGAATCTGCTTTATCTGAGGAGTCTTTACAAGAAAAAACTGTGGCAGCTCAAGAAAACAGGACTGAAGAGCCCAATAGTATTCAAGTGCAAACTCTTTTGAAGGTAGGTGATAAAGTCTGGCAATTCAAAGGGTTGGGTAAAAGTATTTTGTCTCTCTTTTTTCTCTTTCTTTGGGTGGCATAGTGGTTTACTGTACCACTCGCCTCTCACCACTGTGGTCCATGGTGGCACCCTTGCTCAGACTAGATCATATGTGAGTTGAGTTTTTTTGATGTCTTGTTCTCTCCCTTGCCATAAGGATTTTTCTCGGGTTCTCTGGTTTCCTCCCTCCCTGTAAAAATCAACATGTGAGATGAGTGTTGTATGTTGTTTGGAGGGAACCTCACAGAAGAGCCTCGTACAGGGAGTGATGTTTGTAAAATATTAGTTTTTAAGTTTTCCTTGGCATAACTAAAGTACAATGTGTATGCATTTCTGTATATTACCATTTGAAAGGAAACCAAATGTATGTCAAATTTTGGTCATTAGTCAACTTTTTATCTTTTTCATTTCATTTCCTTTGTAATCATCATGCCTTGGTACCATTTGAAAATAAAGGGAAAATAAATTATCATGTTTATCACATGGTACATTGGTACATGTATTTATCAACTTTTAGCTTCAATCTGTGTGCTGTATGCTCCGTAAGCAAATGAAAAACTACTTACATGTAGCATAGGTTACCTTTAATATTCTTTGTTGTCTCTGAAATAGGAAGTGTCAAGGTCTAAAAGAACTTGTTGATGCTAGAGAGAGTAAGATGGTCGCTTTGAGTAAGGAAAATATTGATCTACAAGAAACAAATGCCATACTGAGAAGGTAAGGATAGAAACTACTGCTATTTTAAATGCAGGGGGAAAGGTGCATTTTGTTAAAACCTTAATTGATACCCAGTTGGTAGTATAGAGTCTACCAACAGCAGATCTCTTAATGGCAGGGCTTAAAAAATGCTCTGGCCTAAGAAAATGTCCGTCCCGAATTGAAACATGACTGGTCAAATCTTTTCCTTGACAGAAATTTTGACGGTAATTTTGAGCTAGAAATGTGGTATAACTGAGCTAAAACTAATTTGATTGGTCATCACGACTGGAAACTTATGGGTGGTTATTTTAAGCCCTGTTTTAGTATCTTTCATACAATCAGGATGTTTTATTTATGCTTGCAAGTATATTAAATATAATTATATGCACAATCTTCATTAACCATGTTTATAATTTCTAAGTCAATTGGAGCAACTTGAAAAGGTGCACAACTCAGAAGATGAAGAATTTGAGGAAATGAAAGAAGAGTTTACAATAAGGATAGCTGCAACAGAAAACAAGTTTCATGAGGTTGCCAAGGTGAGAATGGGAGTGAAAAAAGAATTGAATGAATAAGTGAATGGGTGAATGGGAAAAAATATATTGAATGAAAGATTTAAGATGGCGTACGTGATATACATGTAGTTTTTCAGGCTTGAGGTACCTTATTACTTCTATAAACTGTGGGCCTATACAACAAACTTGACAAAATATCAAAGCAATTGAAGCATTCTTAAGATTTAATCATGATTCCAGTACGGGGAGTGATGTTTGTAAAATATCGTGATTCCAAAAGAGGTGATGTTTGTAAAATATTAGTTTTTAAGTTTTTCTTGACATAACTTAAGTACTGAACAATATGCATGCATTTCTGTATACCATTTGAAGCATTCTTAAGATTTGAAATGATGATTCCTGCACAGGGAGTGATGTTTGTAAAATATCGTGATTCCAAAAGACTCGGGTACCTCGGGCCAAAAAAGAACTATTTATCGTCGAGCCACCTTAAGGAGTGAATAAAAAAACTATTAATAAATAAATGGATGGATGGTTAGATAAATAAAATAATGACAAATTGAATGAATACTGAGGGTTGAATAAACAAGTGCAGGGATTAATTTCATGGAATTAATCATATCTACTGTTTTATTCTTTTCATTTTACTTCATAGGAGAGAGATGACTTGAAAGTGGCACTAGAGGAAACGAGTAAACATTTGACAGCCATGTAAGCTGTTGTGTGCATAAGATTTTTTCTAATAATCATAAATAAATAATAAAAATAATAACAATTAACAGTGGATTCCAAAGTGGGATTATTATTCAATTATAGTTCCGATAGTATTGATTACCTATTAATCAATTAACCTTTTTTTGCCTTCCAGTAATGAAAGACAAAACGAAGAACTGACAACAATCATCTCTGAGAAAGATGAGCAAATAGTTCAGCTGCTAGCAGAAGGTACTGGACAGTTGCTGTTAAATATAGGTTTCTTTTATTTGAGAAGATGGCCATGATTATTGGTGTATGAAGCAAAAGAACAGTTTCATTACATTGTATTTGTTTATTTTCTGTGGTAAAATCATGTCATCATGATCCAGGAGCTTCAGACTCAGGATCATATGTAAACTGAGTTTGTTTGATGTGTTGTTTTCTCCCTTGCCACGAGGTTTTCTCCGGGATCTCCCGTTTCTCCCTCCCTAAAAATCAACATGTGACTTGTAAATATAGAATGTAATGTTAGTGCGCAAGGAGGGAACCTCACGGAAGAGCCCCGTACGAGGAGTGGTGGTTGTAAAATAATGACAAGTTTTTAAGTTTTATCATGATGATAATTTCATCTCTAATTAACAGGAGAGAAACTTTCCAAGCAGGAACTCCAAAGCAACATGACAATAAAAAAACTCAGAGCAAAAGAGAAAGAAAATGATACTCTTATCAAAAAACAAACGTGAGTTTCTTTGCACTCTAATAAGAGCAAGAGTTTTGATAAATAAAAATTACTTAATTTCTTCTGCTGTTCTTTGTCTCAAGGAAAAATCTTGAAGAGTATGAAAATGAGGTAAAACGACTGACTGACATTCTGACATCACGAGATGATAGCCATTCAAAGCATGAAGGTGTGTGTGAATTGTGAAATAAGAAATAAAAATTGGGAAAAAGGATAAAAGAACCTACGACTTGTGGACATTTGAAATGAAATGGAGATTTTGAAATTTCCATGTCCTTCTGCTTATAGTCCCCTTGTAGCACGTTGGAGTGCAGGTCAATTTTGAGTGCATAATAATCAGCTTCCATTTCTCATGAGATTGAAATTCTTTTTTTTTTTGTCCTCCAAGCTGAGCTCCTTTGAAGTCACCTGCAAGGGGTCTATTTATTGATAACTAATTACTACCTGTAATGAGAAAGAAAGAAAATATAAAGGAAATTACTGTCAAAGCCTATATTTCTGTGACATTTTATTCATTTTTATACCAGATGCTATCATTAAACTAAATGCATATGTGAAGAAACAAGAAGAACAATTAAGCAAACAAACGGTAACTAGTAATAGCAATAATAAGTCATAGCCTTCTGTGCAGGCATCTCTCTGACTTTTGACTTCATGTGTTAGGAGAGGAGATGAGAAGGAGAGAGGGGAATGGGAGTTTCCCCTTTTTTGTCCTCAATCCCATAATGGTCATATTCAGTCCCCTCACAGTCTATACCTGTATTCTGTGCCATCAGACTTTCATGTGGGAGGTCATAATTCAATTCCCGGCCAGACCAACACTCAGGTTCTTAAAATAACTGAGGAGAAAGTGCTGTTGTAATTACATCTGCTAATGGTTAAACTTTCAAGTGCCTTGGATGACCACTTTAAATGTATTCTCATCTCTCCACACTCATCATTACCAGCTGACATTGGAGGAAAATAATCTATGATACAAAATTTTAATTTCATTTTTTTGTATTTTCCAGTCTGAACTAGAAGACGCCAACGAGAAAGTTCGAAGTATGCAAGTTGCCCTAGACAATGCTTACAAGTAAGGCATGCATTACCTATCAATTATATTCCCTAAATACAGTAACATCATTATTTAGCACCCATCTATTGAAATTAGACTAGTTTTATCCAAGAGAGCAGGCTTGCTGTTATATTCATCATGGCTAGATATATATTTCAGTCTGACAGGAATACACATGCAAAAAAAAAGATTCCCAAATTGGGAATTTGTTGGGAAATTCCTTGAATTGCCAACGAATTCCCATCCAATTCCCAGGGAGAACGAAATTGGGAACGTGGCATTGATTCCGAATGTTATTTTGTTGGGAATTTTGTTTTCCTATTGGGTATTAGAAGGAAATTCCCAACAATAAATCCCAACGTTGGTGTTCGAATTGGGAATTCAAGGAAATTCCCAACAATTCCCAATTTGGGAATCCTGTTTTTTTCCCTGTGATATGAACAATAAGTTTCACAACTTAAAGTTTAAAATAAGTGTAGTTGTCTGATCTTTATTACATCAATTTACAGAGAGATGACTTCACTACAGAAGCAAGCAGCATCTTCAGACAGTTCAATTCAGGCAAGTCAGAACTCTGAGAGTTTTAATCCTGCAGATTTGTTTATACATTTACTGTATTTTATCATGTAGTCCAACCTGAACTTTGAGCCATTGCTAAGTGGTCACTCAATTGAATTCGGGAAAGTTCTTTTGCTGCAATATTCCTTTTCTTCAGTTCCCTTCCAAGTTGGGGTTGGAGTTGCCACTGCATGATAAACTATAGTTTTGATTTGCAAGGCAGCTCCAACCTTGACTCAGAACTATTACAAGTATTTGTGGTTGCTGAACAGAGCCACAAAAAGGAGTGTATTCCTTCTAAGCCTGTACACACCTTGTGGGGTAAAGGCCATCAACAACATCTGATCGCCAGTTTCTCTGTTGGTGATGTTTCTGTAGCCTTTTCAAGTTTTTACAGGGTTAAGGGTTGCTAGCCCTTCACCCAACCCTTCTCTTTTCTCATCCGGGCTTGGGACCAGCCATGGCGGAGTTAAGAGGAGTGTATTGGTCTTACAATAACATTGATTCCATCTAGGAGGCAGTGCTTAGTACTGAAATGAAAGCCAAAGAAGAATTACGAATAGCATTAGAAAAAGCTCGCCGTGAATATGGGCAGGACAGTGAATTGATGGCACTGCAGATATCTGACCTACAGACCACTTTAAGCCGTGCTGAGAAACAAGCTAACCGGCGAGAAGAAAGTCTACGAGAGGAAATTAAAGACTTACAACAGGTTTGTTAGAACATAGTTACTGTACAATAAATTTCTATGACCTTAATAATGTGTAGAGCTTTTAAGTTTTTAAGTAATGTATTAGGGGTCTTACTGCTCACCAAATGCACTAGATGCTCATTGATAAAGTGCGAGCAAGCAAACCAAATTGAAATTTAGAAATTGATTTTTGTGGGGAAAGGAAAACATTGGTCTGCCTGTGGCTCTCACAGAAATATGACAAGCCACAGGAGCCGTCAAATAAGGGGCCAGTGTCTAGAATAGTGAAAGCATTGCATATTCATGCAATAAATGAATGAATGAATAAATGATAAGAGGACTAACAGTGGATTCCAAAGAGGGGCTATTCTTTCACTAGATTTTAAACGTTGGAAATTAGAAGTTGATTTTTACAGAGGGAGGAAAACCAGAGAACCGGGAAAACCCTCAAAGCGCAGGAGAGAACCAACAAACAACTCTATTCACATACTACACTTAGCCCAGCAGGACTCGAACCAGGGATACAATGGTGAAAGGCGAGTGCTCTCATCCCTACACCACCTGTGCTTCCCTAAAAGTGAATAATGTAATGAGTGATTTGTATGCGAAACAAATTATTTCAATGTTGATTATGTATTTATATATTTTCCAGAGAATTCAAGAAGCTGAGGATCGTAACCAAGATCTTGCTGCTAGCGTCTCGCATGGTCTGTTTCTCCTTTCCTTCTTTCTCATCTGTTACCTCTTCCATCCAGTGTCCTTCCCAAGTCCTGTGCTATGACTATCATATTCCTTCTTTCCCTTTCACATAGTCCAGTGCCCTCACTTTCTTTCTACATTTCCCTTCCTCCCATTCCATTACTTACCATATGTGCCATTTTTCTCATCTTCTGTCACTCCAATCCAGTTTTCTTGTCATTCCATATAGTCCTTTACTCTCACTATCATTCCTTCTTTCCCTTCTTCCTCTCATTCCTACACTCTCACGCTGTCCATTATCTTTCATCTCCTGTCCCTTCCATCCGTCATATTTTGTAAAAATATATCCTTTCATTTCTTTCAGCCACACGTCCTTTATTAAGACAAATAGAAAACCTACAAGCCACACACAGTGGACAAGCATCAACTTGGGAGATGGTGGAGAAAAACCTAACTGAACGACTAAGTATGATTCTTTACCTCATCTGATATTATTCGGTTATCGTTTTTGTATTGCTCATCGCTCCTTCTGTTATTCTGTCTGGTAAAAAATCCTCTTCTCTTTTTCCCTCATCCCCCCCTCCCCCCACACCTTTGCTTGGCAAGCCTATAATTTATTGCCACCATTTGCTAAACTTTGTTTCACTGTTCATCTTTTTAGATGAGGCTCAGAGTCAGCTCCTCGCTGCCCAGGAAAAAGAGCGTGTGGCTTCACGAAACGTTTCCGAACTGAACAGTCGTATAACAAGACTTGAATCACAGGTCAACTCATATCGCACGGAAAGGGCGCGATTAGAAGCCGAATTAGAGCTTGAGAGGACCAAGGTTGCATCCCTAGAGGACACCCATAGCAGGTAAAAAAATTGGCTTCATTGTTAAATAGACCTTTTCAGCATGGGCGTAATAATTTCCCATTACAGAACACGTGTCATTCTCTTGAAAATTAAATTTTTTGTTTGAGTGTTATGTACTGTTTAATAAACGAGCAGGAGGGTTTTATCGGGTATGAAACACGAGGCGTAGCCGAGTGGTTTATACCCGATAAAACACGATCTGCGAGTTTAATGAACGGCTTAAAAAACTCATGATTAAATTTCTCATATTGTACCGAATTCTTTACGAAATGAACCAAGTTTGATAGAGAAAATCCAAGTTAAAGTTTATGCAAATGAAGACGAATCTTTATCAGATATAAAACCTCCTTCACGGTCATGATTTCTATTGTGTTTCCTTCATGAGTTTTTTAACCATATTTATTAGACTTTTCATGCGAAACTGTTAAACAAAGAAATGATACTTAAGCGATTGAGGACAAGTGATCTATAATAGGAAAAAATTACGCCCGTCGTAATACGTAAGGGACATTTTTCCTCAGAGAGGTGGCCAAATCAAATGCTATCATCAAGAAGTACAAGAAACTGATTGAAGAAGCAAATATGGACAAGGTAGAGTTAAAAAAAGCTCGACATACTTTCTTTATTATTGTAATTAACTGAATAACGAGATGTCGAATATTGTATTAATTAACATTATGGTATATTTTTCTTTGGTTTTGAAGGCGCATTTAGAGCAACAGTTAGCGGTTGAGAAAAGTCGATTGGAAACCGAATTAAAGAAAGTGAAAGCTGCTTTGGAAAACAAGGTGATTCTGTTATATCCCGTTTCCTTCTTCCCTTCTTTTCCTTCTCCTTCTCCTTCTTTTTTTCTTTTTTTTTTTTTTAACATGGATGATACTGGTTTCAAGGTCATTCACAAAAGAAAATGACTGAGTAGAGTGATAGCGTCTCTCTTCTCAATCACTGCTGCATTTTATCCCCAATGGCCTTCTATTCATTGTTATCTTCTTCCCTCTTTGTCTGAAGGTCATTACTAAAAGGATAATTGCTAGTGCGAAGGACTTTGCCATATTTCCCGACCCCTCCCCCCACCTTTTCCTTCATCTGTTGAGTCTTCTGCCTTCGTTGTCTATATATTTCAAATGTTGTTTTTTCTTATCCTCGTAGGAGAAATTATTGTCTCGCCAATCAAGTTTAAGCAATGCACCTCCACTATCGCCCTCAGGTAACGGCGAACCGAACCAGGTACTGATACAAATCATATATTTTGTGAATTGGGTTTGCAATCTCCTGCAAAATTAAGTGCCAATTACTATTCTTGGGAATATACCCCCCCCCCCCCCCACTATTGCAGGTGCATTTCACCCTTCATCAGCGTCATAAGCTTTTGAAAATTTGAAAGACCAACACAAGTTGCAGGGGAGGGGGGACGTGGATTATGCAGATTATTATAGCTCCGTTTCAGTAAAATCAGCCTCACAATTACATCCACCTTTTCGGGTTTCGCATTATGCTTTTCCAATTCAGGCCAGGTGTTATTGTCTTGATAATGAGATTCCTTGTTTGAGTGTCTACATATGCACAACCTTTAAAGAAATGATACCCTTGGGAATGACACTTGGGCCGAAATGGGAAAGAATTATGCTAAGGCCGAAATGGTCTATTGCACTTTTTCCCACTTTTTACATTGATTTGTTTATCCTTTTTTTAAAACAGGATGATGAGGCTATTGAGCTGAAGACCCATATTCGAAAAACTAGTTCTAGCAGCAGCGTCGTGGACGGTCTTGCGCGTGGTTTTTTTGGAGGTACAACTGAGTTGGTTGAAAGATTGCAGGCTCAAATAAGACAAAAAGATGGAGAAATTAAAGTGTTACAGGTAAGTTGTAAATACAGCTGTTTAAAAAAAGGATGGGTGAATGTCTTTTTACATGTTGCATACCAAGGCCTGAAATGCACTATGGGCGATATGGATGCAATCAGCAAAAGCTCAAAACAACACGGAATTTCCCAAAACTTTGTTTGCACGGTTTTAGTTCCAGTAAATTTTCTTCTGTGCTGACATTATTTACATAAGAATCATTCAACCAAAACCTTCACCGACCTTTTTGTGAAATAGCTGCATTTACATATTTGGAAACCTGTTTTATACTGACCAAACCAATAATAATTAATCTTTAGGACGAAGTGACGTCACTGCGCCAGTCACGTGATTCGGTCATGGAGGAGCTGACAAGATGATTAGTGAGTTGCATGACCTGGAAACGAGTCACGAACAGCTCATACTTCTCAAGGCCAAATACGACGTGAGTGTATCCTTCATTTCCAAAACAACATCCTTTGGCTGGTTTAAAAAATCAGTTTTATTCCATTATTTTTTTTAGCATTCTTTAGACTGGTTTTCACTTGAGATGAAATCGAAATCAAAAGCAGTTTATGACGAAGTGAAAATGAGTAAAAACCGGAAGAGTTGGAATCCGATTCAGATGTGCGTTTGGGTTTTGCTTACGTACGTTTATGAAGAGCGATTTTTTTGTATATGTTCACTCATGAACTTGTTCCCACTCCGATTCTGTCGCAAGTGAAAATCATAATGATAATAAATGATATTAATCTTTATTTATGTGCCATAAGTATCTAGCTTACATTAAAGTGGGCTAATTGGGGACACTTATCTAAAGATAAACAAATATACATAATATAATAATATATCATATATCATATGCGATGCGTTGTTTACGCAGATTTCAAAACCGCCAATCATTCCTCTATCTTAAAGCGTTATACTTGATGTTATATGGTGCAGTATTAACGCTATGGAAATGGACTATACTAATAAGAAATGAGACTCAAATATTTAAGAAAGTGTGTTAATTGTGGTTTAATAGGGTTTAGAACAGCGCTACAATGCGGTGCTACAAATGTATGGAGAGAAAGAAGAAGAAGCAGAGGAACTTAGAATGGATTTACATGACGTGAAATCCATGTACAAACAACAGGTCGGTCAGCCCGTGCTAACCTGTTTCTCCATTTCCATTTTTTCATCTCTAATATACAAGCAACCTTCTATTCATTCTCCCTTTCTTGCTACCTCCCTCACCAGCCCTACCTCCCCTTACAAGCCCTCCCTCCCTCCCTGTCCTCAACCCCCCACACCATCCCTCCCTCCCTTATCAGCCCTACCTCCCTGTCCCCAACCTCCCTTATTTCCTTTAGCAATAGATTATTTCCACGCTGCCATCGGGCTTCCATTTACTCCATCTGTTTTAGCGGGAATGTCTCTAATTATCACTATTGTTTCTTTTGTAGCTTGAGCAGCTCTTTGGTTCGACCAGATGACTTCTAGTCAACACGAGAGTCAGTAAACACTGGTATTACATACTTAAGTAAACAGTCGAAGGTCATAGGTCTCGTGTCATACAAGGACCCAAGGGGTCAACACGAGGGTCTGTAAACACTGGTATTACATACTTAAGTAAACAGTCGAAGGTCACGTGTCATACAAGGACCCAAGGGTTCAACACGAGGACCTATGAACACTGGTATTACATACTTAAGTAAACAGTCGAAGGTCACGTGTCATACAAGGACCCAAGGGGTCAACACGAGGACCTATGAACACTGGTATTACATACTTAAGTAAAAAGTCGAAGGTCATAGGTCACGTGTCATACAAGGACCCAAGGGGTCAACACGAGGGTCTATGAACACTGGTATTACATACTTAAGTAAACAGTCGAAGGTCAAAGGTCACGTGTCTTAACAGGACTTTCTACATTTCTACATTTTATTTTTAGCGCAGCTTTGGAATTCAACGAAAAAGTCATGGTTTATAAAATTGGTTCAGGGAATTTAAAATTTTGCCTTTGGTTCAGTGAATTAATACTATGTGCTTTTGAACGAAAGTTATTTGGGTATATCAATCAGAATTTGCGTTGATGGGATAGATAGCTCTGTTTCTGATCATTCTTTTTACGCTCATTCTCACACTCGTCCATTCATTCACTTTTCCTTTGAATTAAATAGGATGAAATTAAGTATGTTTGACCGGCTCTGAAATTTGGGATGTGAGGAGCAGTGTTATCCCAACTCAGTAGACTTTTTTTTAAATGTACGACTGCTATGTCTTTTATATGCCAGACATGTCCAGACAAACTGAGCTGTTCGCCCGTTCTTATAATATTCGGTCGGGATTCCTGTGTCATTTTAAAAACGTTTTGGGCCTCCTCTGTCGAGTGCCAGGTTTCTAAGCTAAATTCAAGATGGTGGACAATTTCAGGTTTTACATTACTATGATATCTCCAAGTTTGGACTGCTATTTTCGACATTTTAAAAGCTTGAAATGATGGGGAAATTTCCAAAGAAGAATCTATGTTCACTTTCAAATCAAGGTAAGCTTACCAAATATGGGTGGCCACGCGAACGGGACAATTTTTGGGCAAATATGTGTAAGGCAAAAGTCAATAGAAGAATGGTTATTTTCCCCAAAAGTAACCATAAGAAAATCTGCTTATTTCTCATCTGGGACAAAAGGTGTTAATATGAGACTATTATGGATATTAAAGATACCTGAGTTTGATTGTCATTTTAATGTTGACTGAATGCAGGATGCACTGAAAACGTTTTAAAATATGACACAAGTATGTTACATTGAGATAAAAGTTTCGTTCCAGCACAAAAACACCCTCGACCCCTGAAGAATTCCATCACAAAAACACCCTCGACCCCTGAAGAATTCCATCACAAAAACACCCTCGACCCCTGAAGAATTCCACGGTCCTCAAGGGGGGGGGGGGGGGGGAGTTTTACAGCCCACGCGCCCTCTAGCGATTGTTTCTGTCGCGACGAAGAATGATTTGGTGGACATCAATCACAAAACGTTTCAATAACATTGTCGGAAAACACATAGCTATAAGGGCACGTGCCAGTATAGAATGTCATGGAAACACCTTGATTGACGTCCACCATTCGAGAAGAAAAATGCCAGAGCTTCGAGCAAATGAAAATGTTTGCTGATTGGCTAATTTATTCGGGCTGAAAGAAACAAAATCAGCTGGGCATGGTTTCCCTATTTAGAAACTACAAAATACATCGCTTGGGATCCTGTTCTAAAAGCTCGTGGACTTGTACAACCGTTAGTTATAAAGTGATGACCTTGCAGTTATCAAAAGAATCTTCTCACACAGACTCTTGGGAAGTCTTGTCAGCCAATAGCATGTGCTTGTCAACAGTCAACGCCAATATCTCCTGATTGCGATAATCAGAATCTGCGCATTATTTTCTATTTTAAAACCTTGACACCTGGTATTGTTTAGAAATAGTCATCAAGATTAATTTATTTTGTAGTTATAAGATCACTACATAACGAGAAATGAAATTATTCGTTGCAAACTCGAACTAGAGCTGCTCTGTGTACGGCTTCTCTTGTAAAATTAATCTAGTAAAAATTGAAAGTGCATCGCTAAAGAACTTGTGTAAATGAACTGACGTCAGGAGAAATGTCGTTGCTGGAAAATGAGGCGTTCGTCTTGTCAGATTTTAATTTGTTTGAAAAAAGTAATGAGGAGAAAGAAAACTACTCTCCTTCAGGCAGCATGAAGATGCCGCTATTGAAAATCAAACCGGGTCGAAAGAGAAATTGGATTTGCGATAGTTCGACAAAAGAGCAGAAAAGTATAGCTGAGTCTGTGGAGAAAAATTTATGTCGACGAGTACGACTCGGTCAAGTAAGTCGTTGTTCTCTTTGTGTGTGTAAGTTTCGAATTGCCTCTGACTCTTTCTGTCTAACTCGAGCAGATTTTTTTCCTTCTCATGCTCTTTCTTTATCTTTCTTTTCTCTTTCTCTTTCCATCTCCCTCTCTCTTTTTCTTTCTGTTTTTCTCTTTGGTCTTGTTTCTTCGTTCTTTTTTCTTGACTTTCCTTTTTTCTTTTTCCTTTTTCATTCGGCAGGATAATGTAGGATAATTACTGCTTAGAAAACTGCTTCAAATAGATCTTGTAACGATGAAAGCATTAAATGATTTGAATAAATCTGTGCCGGGGACACGTTTGCCGAAGAACCTAGCGTCCAAGCATTTAATATAATCTCTGCTTAGAAAAAACTGCTTGATGTAATGTTAAGATGAAAACATTAAATAATTTGATTTAATCTGTGGAAGATGTTCGTCGAATATATGCATGGAAATATTATGTAATATATGTATGACTTCTTTCGAAAAACGTTTGTTTTAATGCTGCTATTAAAAAAGTCCAATAGCCATAAATTTTACTTTTATTTAAGGCCAATATATCGAACTCAGAGTGCTAAGGAATTCTTTGGAAATTTTTTAAAATACTGAAAAAATAAGGCAAAGTGTTTGTTTATGTTGGAGCAGACAAAACGAAAAAAACAAACATGAAATACCAGGGTTTTGTTTCCTTTTTTTTTTCTGGAAACGCCTAAAGATTCCTCCATGCATCTTCGTTTCGCTGCGCCATGAATTCTAAATTTTGATCCATCGATCCAGCGAAAATGAATCGCTGAAAAAAAGAAAAATATTCATGAAGCATAACAGATTTTACGGTTTGACATTTTTCTGCCATTTCACATACAACTGAAACACATTCAGTCAGCTTTATGATAATTTTTTTTAGGGAAATAGCTTTCGAACGAGTATTAAGCAGTGCATTAATTTAATTACTTTATTTTATTACTATCTCAAATGAGGCGCCCGTCAAAGTGATTGAACGGATATGTAAAATTTTCACTTTTCTATAAACTCTCACAGTTGCATTCTATAATATATTAAAAAACAATAGAACATCATTTTTATTCGTCCTTTTCAAGCAAAGTGTAATAAAATAACTGAGTTCAATGGAATTAGGAATAAATAAAAAAATTCTAGAATATGGTTGAAATGATAAATATTTCTCATTAATGCAAGCTGCTTCACGCACTTCAGCTTATTCCTGTCCTTGATTCAAGGACTCTTACGAAATCTGGATCTCCGTGATCAATTTAAACATTAATTAATCATTAATTAAGTCGTTGGACTGTGTGAGAGGTCTCCGTTGTTCATTAGTATGCAGTTATGAAAATATAAATATTTTGGTTCTGTCCTCCCCCCTCCCCCCTCCCCCATGTACTTTATCCTTGTCGCCTTTTTAAAGATTTATTTTAAAATACCTTGGGCTTTTATTGGTCGACTTTTAGTTTTTGTCGCCTTTAGGGGTTTTTAAAAGGACAAATAAGTCAAACAAAAGATAGAAATACGTGTTATAAGCATATGTATGTATGCCACTGGGAAAGCTAAGTAAGTTTAGCTTACGCCTGAACTGAAGTTTCGGAAGAGTTAGCTGTCTCTTCAATTTGTTCATCAATTAACGTCAACTTTGTAGATTATTCGTTCAAACTATCAGTGAAGTTTCCTTCAATTTGGATTACAGTGCCGTAGTTGCCGTACTTCTTATGACAGACATTAACTTATGGAAAAGGGGAAATGCCAACTGAACTGATAATGATAATTACTACAAGACTTCGAAATTGTTATAATTTAGAAGCTGTCTACATGCAGTGAAAACTGTTTTTTCTGTCACCATAAAGTAGGAAATATGAATATGACCAAAGTGGAAAATGGCAATAATTTACATCGCTTTCAATTATCTTTTTTTTTATTTTTTATTTTGAGAAATACAAGAGCATCATGAGCACAATCAAGCAGATCAGCCGTGGTAGAATACGACGCTTTGAAGCACTCGACGGAAATGTTCTTCACAATACGCACTTTTTTTACGATAACATCTACGGATAAGTTTTTGAACTTCCTGTACAGACTAACTAATGAACTAACCCCTTACATATAACGTGATAGGCATCTTTCTTTTCAGTAGTAATCAAGCTTCGCTTTTTTTCCACTCAATTTGCCTTAACGCGGAAACGGAGATGGACAAAACTGACACTTCTTTTATAATCTTTGGGGCTTGATTTCTTGAAGGAAAAAAGACCTTAAGGCAAAGCTTGACGATATAAGATGATAGTTATCAATCATTCTAAACGACACCAATTCCTCAGATTCGCCAATTAGCCAAAAACGCGGAAACAGATATCAGAGAAAACTGACACTTTTTTAATAATCTTTAGGGCTTGATTTCTTGAAGGAAAAAGGACTTCAAGGCAAAGCTTGACAATATAGGCTTCATCAGAGTTAAACGGCTGGAGATTGCTTTCATGTCGAGCCATTGAAAAAACTTGAATTATGATCAACGACTCAGTTCAAAGATATTTCGCGCGATAAGCTCCTCTCAACGCTGTATAATTTGTTGGTGTACAAAAATACTTTTAATTACGTTTTATCATTATCTACATCTTTGTGTTTTAAGATTTTATTCGATAACTCTTGCAGTACATTAACACGCTCGATTGTCTTTTACTCCTTGATGCACACAACGCGTTGCATCATAAGGCAGTTAGTTTAGGGACGCTTTATTCGTAATATGGCTCCCCCTCCAGTTAATCGATGCGTAAAATGCCAACTGCCCAATAATGCAGCGCAGTTTTACAACTTTGCGCAACGGCTAATAGCCACACGCGGCACATAATCACTAGAGGTCTTACCATGGCCGGGGGCAAACCCAGACCTTCTTTCAGTAACTTCTTAGTGTTTTTTAAAGAAAACAAATGGAAGAGATGTCACCATTTTACGCCCGAGCCACGAAAGTTCCAACCATTCAATTTCAACCACCCAGTTATTTTACTACCCTTAGGGTCAATTTCCGTCCCCAAGCAAATTAATCATAAAAAAACAAATTCACATTGAAACTAGGCTCGGTTTCAGGCCTTAGGTTGCCGTTTGTGCAAAGCGGACCTCCCTCCACTCCGACGTATTTTCAGTTCTAAATATCAAATCAGGATTCTACAGGGTTCTCAATATTATGTTATGCAACATAAATTTTTTTTTTCACATGAATTTGCTTTTTGTATACGATTCTGCAAGTCTAGCATGTTTACTTTAGTAACCCAGATTGTTTTGACTTGGAGATCTACTAGTAGTTTCCTGTTCTACACACCTCCTTAAATTAATCTAAACATTCAAACCACCAAGGCATGCGTTCATAATGTAGTGAAATTGAGGGGGCATCGGGAAAATTTTGGTAGGAAAAATGGGGGGGGGGGGGGGGGGGATGTACAGTTTTTGGAAGAAGCTACAAGCATTGCTTTGGGGGATCGCATTTTTTTTTGCATGACTTTAAGGGGGGTTGGGATTAAGAATTATTCTGGCAATTCAAATTTTCTCCTGGTCAACCCTGTCTCTGCTCTAGTTTGTGTAGTTAGATCTGACACTTAACTTGTGTAAATGAGGTTCAATAAACCGAGTGGCTCGACAGACCAGAAATCCCTTTCGTCTTACAATTACATTTCCTGTTTTTAAGATATTGGACGTGAGCATAGTATAAATAACCAAGTCAAGTTCTACTTCTTCGTTATACCAGCATTATTTCAAGGATTTCAGTATAAGGACTCTGTTTGAGACTTAACAAATTGACATCAGATTTTTATGTGTCTGTCCTCTTATTGACGATAAATTGCGTCATCACATTGTCAAAGTAGTGTGGATCCGCATACTACTTTGACAATGTGATGGCGAAATTTATCGTCAATAAGAGGACAGACACATAAAAATCTGATGTCAATTTGTTTTTTACAATAACAAAAACGATCAAAACTTCTCATTTTTAGCGATCAAAACAACCAACGGAAAGAGCGCGCGCTCGTTGACGTCAGCTTTATCTGTCTGTCCTCTTATTGATGATAAAAAATAGCCAATCAGCGCTCAAGAAATTTCTAATTTATTGTAAAATTTTGTTTTGATTACGTTTTTTTTTTTTTTGATGTTTCGACAGGCAGTGAGGATTCGTGCTCCTTCATATTTTGCTTTAAGGATTTACGTAATTGGTTGAGTCATCAAATTATTTTGAATTAATTCCTCGCGATCTATTAATAATCACTCTTTGTATTGATCGTAATATTCATAATTCATCTTTTAGAGTAATTAAAGAAAAATGCTGAGTCACTAGCTCATAACCGTCAGGTCATATTCGCTAGAAAAGACTTCTAATAATGAAAAAATACTAAATCTTGTCATAGCGTCTTTAGCCCTAACTTTTTCCAACAAACCTCATGATATTTCACTTCATGTTGACTTAGGCCCCGTCGTATCCGGATATCTTTTAAACAATATTTTTTTCCCGTATTGGCCTTTAAAAACTAACGCATTTTTTTGAAAACGGGTAGGTGTGCACAGGCGACAACGATTAGAGAACTCTATATGTGAACGAGAATTTTTCAATGAAGGAATAAATAACTCTGTTTTCAAGAATTTCAAAATACGTGTGGACGGTTTTTTTTTCTTCAGTTTTTCGTCCCCACGCTATGAATTTCATTGATACGAGACAGTATACTACAGACAACCTCATCTAGTTACGCATTCAAACAGGAAAGCCTTCTTCTAGTTTCTGTCTAAATATTTATTATTATCTTACAAGCAATCTAATTTTATTGCCAGCGCTTCCCTTCTGCTTGAACTATTGTATAAACTACTCATCTTTTATTTACATTTCATAAATCCACATTGTAAATATCTATGTGACTGCTAGCGAGCTGTATAAATAATCACTTCTGTAGGAGTTTAGGATATTTGTACTCCCTGATCTCATGAATGGACTCAATTTCTGATTACAAATAGCTTTCATCTTGGTTGAATGTAACACAAAAAAATTCATTAGAATTCGTAATAATGTCAACCAAAAGGCAGCAACTTCGGCGTCTTCTCTTGGAAATAATTGCAAATCGCCAATTTTTATTGAACCCTTTTTGTTGACCAGGTTTTATTGGGATGAAAACCGGGTATATCCTCGGTGACGTCATCACTTTTGTTAATTTTTGCCTCTTTGGCATATAAAAATAGGAGTTGAGCTCAAGCCCAAAAATCGCCGTAGGCATTACTTGAGAAGTGACGGGAAACCTCCAATGAGTCAGCTGTTTATGAGCAAAAGTAGAATATGATAAAATCTACCTTCTTCGGATTTATCAAAAACCGCAAAAATCTTATTTGATTACAGACTCGTTTAGAGTTAAGTCACTAAACCCGTGAAATACATATTAGACTAACACACTTTATTACAATGAATGGTCTGAACCCAGGTGAATGGATATTTTTTGAAGTAACAATATTTCTCGAAGAGATAATATTTATGTTATGATCATCCGGGTGGATGTAATCCTTAGAAGGACTGTTTGATGTGACTGACGTTTCGACAACCTGTGCGGAAGTCATCTTCAGAGTCTAGTGAAGAAAAACTTTTTTCAGAGATGACTTCCGCACAGGTTGTCGAAACGTCAGTCACATCAAACAGTCCTTCTAAGGATTACATCCACCCGGATGATCATAACATAAATATTATCTCTTCGAGAAATATTGTTACTTCAAAAAATAACACACTTTAGTAGACCCTAATTCCATTGTTATCTTTTGTAACTATTTGACTATTACACGTTGACTAGTATTTTTTATTTCACGGGTTAAATGCCTTCACTCTACACCTTATTTCAATGTCAGAATATTTTTTCGAAACTACCAATGGCTTAAAGTCAGGAATGCACAACTTCAAAAATTCAACAACAACAAAATTTAAAATCTTACGGACTTTCGGTGGAATAAAGCAATGTCTTACGCAAAATCTAAGCTAACCCTAAGCAACAAAGAAAATTCGAAACTGGAGTATTGGTACTCAATAAAGCAAAGCTAGTGTTCACTAGCCATCATCTAGCTGTTAAGAGGTTAAGGAAAAACTGGGTCGAGTTTAAAGGACAGGTTTCCAAAATGTCGGCTATTTTGTCCCCTAAGGAACACAACCGTCCACACTATGCCGGATAAATTTGATTCCGAGTTTTTATTTATTCGGTTAGGCCTACCGTCCACACTAGTCGGGGCGAATCCGGAACAATTCTTCACCGAAAAATAATTTTCGAAATAGAACCGAATAAATAAAAATTCGGATTCAAATTTATCCTGCATAGTGTGGACGGGGCCTGAGACAGCCCCAAAATCCACTGCAATCAATGTCAAATTAACCCAGTTTTTATCTCAACCTTGGAATGGTTATTTAGATACTCAAATTTCAAATAGTGGTGTCCTTCAGTGTAATACAGCTATGGTGGTTGCATGTTTCATACCAATTCTGAAATGCTCTATGGGTGATGTGAATGCAAAGGTCACAACAACATGCGGGAATCTTACTAACCTTTGTCTTCACGTTTGGCTGGCATGTTTTCTACAAATTCTGTGGTTATAATTTACTTACGTATGAATGTAATGCATTTCAACCTGATTTAACAACATGTAGCATGTATGCATCGTGCTACAACTGACCTTTATCAACCTTTTCTTGAAATAGCAGTCCTGGGCCCGGTTGTACGAAGCCTGGAAAGCGCTATCTGATAGATAAAGCCTTATCAAGTAGATAAAACGATGGTGTTATCCAATAAATAACTATTGGATAAGATTTATCTGTCGGATAGCACTACCCGTCGTTCGTACAACCGGACCCTAGTGATTGATTGGGTGGCAATCATTAACTAAATTGCACATACCGTAATCGATCCCGCATGTGAAAATAGTTGCAAATACTTTTTATTATCCCTTTTCCTGACAACATCTTTGCACCATCAATAAAAACCAATATCCACATTGATCAATGTTACATTACAGGCATGTCGAGATGGGCGAAAGGACGTCGTCGAGAAGCTTCTGAGTGGAAATCATTTAAAATCAATCAACGATCTAGACGAGGATGGCATGGCTCCTCTACATTACGCTGCTCGTTCAAACCATGTGGAGATCGTTAAAATGCTATTGAAAGCGAACGCAGGTCAGTGGTAACTTCTTCATTACTAGCACCTCACCTCTCAGAACGATGTTCCTCTTGAAATCAAAGATAGTTTATCGATCAAAAGTTTCCTTACAAATTAAAAAAAAAACCTCATTTCTCAGTAAACTACAAGTTCTTATATTTAACTCGTAAATGTAATTCTTTGCCGTAACTGTTTTCAACTTAAAATTGCTAGATTTCTATTTTAGTATTTTACTGTAAGTATAATATTCCGCCATCCACTATTTCTTTAAAATTGTTTACTTTGGTGCAGGATCTTTCTTAGTTAACCCATTTTGGGTTGTTCATCCTGCACCTTTCCACTTCTTTCTAAGTTCTATTTGTAATTTTTTGCTTTCGTGTGTGGAAAAATAAAAACCTTTGAAACCTTTATGATTACCTATCGTTGAACCTCCAGCACGAGCGTTCCCTGGCAATACTACTACATGTTATATCAAACATAGCTATCAACTTATCAGCTCGCAAGAAATCTTACAAGTATGGGTTATAGCAATGACACCGACCTATAACCATTTTCGAATGATCCTTGATCAGAGACTTGTTAACTCAGGGTTATGACAATATTCACAAATACCAACGGTAAAGTAACGAATGCACAAATTCAACAACACAGCTGAATGCTTTGAGATTTCATGAATCTTCACTAGGAAGCATGAATATTCTGCACGAAATCGAGGCTAACCATGAACAACAGAGAGCTCGAAATTGGAGTATTAATGTCAATTCGTTAAGTAAGTAATTATATATTTATGGTAAAGTTTGTATTTGTATATTAGACGTGGAAGTGAAGGGGTCCGAAAAGATACAGAAAATAACGCCTCTGGTCTGCGCAGCCAAGTTCAATGCCATCGAGGCTTGTCGTGTGCTAATACAGAATGGAGCCGATGTTACGTTAAGGACTGTTATGGGCAAACAGCTCTGCATCATACTACTAGGAGAACCCATCACAAAATTGTTGGGGTGAGTGTGCATAACATAATCTAAAATCTCATTTAACAGTTTACTCGAATACTTCTGCTCTCTCTCAAATACGACCAAACCTTGTACTAAAACAAAAACAAAAACGGGTGGAATCCAAACCTCAAATGGCCTACTTCGACGATACGGTGACCATCTTGGATTGCAAGGCATTATTGGGCGTCCAGGTGGCAAATAAAGCTTTGTTACAGTAATGGCGTCGATTGATATCAACAGCTCAACACAAAAGAATTCAACGAAAAATGAATTAAGACAGCACATCGATCACCTTTACCCATAAAAGAAAGACAAACACACGAAACTCTATATATTTCCCTTCATCTTTGTTTTGCTTTGCCCCATCCCCCCCCCCCCCCCCTTCCCCCGGCAAGATGGCCGTCTTATCGTTAAAGTAATTTATTGCAGTGGATTTTTCTCATGTATATATTTATAAATATTAAACAAGTTTTCTTGGTTGGATTTTTGTCCTGCATCTGTGTGTCTTTGCTTTTATTGGTACACTTGTATCATTTAGCCTTTTTTTCCCTGTGAAGGCAGGGACACCACATCAGCTCCTCTCCAATTTCTGTCGGGGCCCTGTAGTGCCCAGAGCCGTGTACAAAAGTTATATATCTTGCTACGGGCTCCTCTCTAGAGAGGGAAAGCGTTTTCCCGTTCCTTTTACAGCGACGATTAAACGTTTTCATGTCTCATAACTTTAACTTTGTGTTTTGTTGTGTTCACAGCTTCTCTTGACAGAAGGCAAGATGGATGTGAATGTTGTTGACGTCGATAAAACTACTGCTTTGCACATGGCGGCTCAGGTTGGAGATCATTTGTCTGCTGAGATACTGGTAAGCCACTTTGGCTTCCAAACGTATCTGATTCTAGGGACTTCAGTCCTTACGAGAGTGACACCTTATTTCAGTTCTCTTAGTTTGAGTTCCGTTGTGACGAAAAACAGAGATTAGCTTCTCCTTACTTTAAAGATTGCTCCGCCGTCCTTGTATTCGTTATTATAAAATGTTATGTCTTACAGCTATCACTCCCCGTGAGGTTCCCTCCACACGTACTAACACTACATTCGTTATTTGCAACGCTCAACTCACATATTGATTTTTACGGAGGGAGGAAGACCAGAGATTCCAGAGAAAAACCCCCATGGTAAGGGAGAGAAAACCACATCAAACATACTCACTTAAATATGTAGTTCAATCGAGAATCGATCGTGCTTCCCCAGGCATGGACTACACAGCACTGTAGCATACGAGATACGTGGGCATATGATAATGACTTAATTTCTTTTGGCCGATTGCATTGCCTCTCACTGCCATCAAGAAAACTACAGGATAATCCAACGAAGGAAAGTGAAATAATCTATGATATTGTCAGTATATTTGGCACTTTACCGCTACCATGATCGAAGGACCATGAACTTTACGTTCACCCATGAAAAACTACGTTGCGGCTGGAAGGAGTGCATCAGATATCTCATCCAACTCGTCCTCAGTGACCAGCTTTAAGCTACGGACACACGGTGCAACATTGTGCGCAATCTTGCATGCAATTGATGTCGCGAGCCATGACACACGACGCAATTTGCTGCACGCAACGTTACTGAAGTAGAAAACTATCCGCGCAATGCTGCACCGTGTGTTCGTGCCTTTATTTGCGCGGTTCTCATAAAAAAGACCAATAAATTGCCGGTGAACTCGTCGGCAATTTCACACATTTTTTTTTCTTTTTCCCCCACAGCTTTTCCATGGTATTGACATCGAAGCACAAGATAATGACGGATTCAATGCTTTTCACATTGCAGCAAGAGAAGGGAACACAAAAGTTTTGAAAACCCTACTTGATACAGGTATTATCACGGTATGAACTTGCCATTTCGCCGTGACCGTGCAAACATTGTGTACGAACATTCTCATTGGTTGAAAAGTAGCTTAACACCCTGATAGGTTAAACCTGAAAGTTTGTCAATGCCGTAGGATGTGTCGTGACTTGTCATTGTCATACGTAATCCAGTCTTTAAGTGACTTCCTTAGTAGAAAGATGTGATTGGATGGTTTGTTTTTAGTGCATTTTAATTGGCTCAACGTCAAAGCCATAAGAGAGCCATGATACAATGTTATTACACCTCATAGGTAACCATCAATATCAGATATTAATGCTAGATAGAACAGAACACTAAAATCAATAACTAAGTCACTGCCCTCATTATGATCCCAGGCTCCTATGTATACCTTAGTTATGGCCAATGTATATATGTATATATACGTCATTTATGAGGGTGTCTTAGTGCTCAGTATATAGAAGGCTTCCTTGCTATCAGTGTCTTCCTCATTGGCAAATAGTGAACGAGGGAGACTCTGTTAGCAGTGAAGTAGAATGCAAAGTTAACCTTGGCATCTTTTCTCAGCACGAAGCTTTAAGATGAATACGACGTCACTCCTAGACATCACAGATCACTATGGCAACACATGCCTACACTTGGCCGTCAAATTTGGACACTGCCCTGTAAGTCAATTCAAAACAAGCCCTTCAATTGTTCTTCAATATTTCGTGCTTGTTTATTTAATATATGTATCTTATTTTGTTTTGTTAGGCAACTAAACTATGTATTGATTATGGTGCATCACCTTGTTGCTGGCAGGTACGCACCTTGAATCTTATAACTAGTTCTTTAGCTTTGGTAAACCAATATCTATTGAATCTGACAATGACTCTAGTGAATGAGTCCAGTAAATCTGATGAGGACTCACTTTAACAGGCGTCTCTACAAACTCCCTTGCACCTTGCTGCTGTATCTGGTAATCTATGTATCCTCAAGATGTTAATGGCCAACAAACATTCAGACATTCATATTGAAGACGGTGATGGGATGACACCTATTTAAGGTAAATCTATTCATATATTTTGTTGTTTAATATAATGCATGTGACTGGCGTCTTTGTCACCAAGTTGGAGGTGTTTGGTGATTAATGTGGTCTTATCTGTCTTATCAAACCATCACGTTGGCCTTTTTTGTTACATGTTTTTTTTTCTTTCATAGAGCTGCATTCCTTAAAAGTTTTACTGAATTTTGCGTGTTTTTTCACTAGAAGGTTTTCCTCTTCTCAAGGATGACCTAAAAAGATCTAAACAGCGACCGTGTTGTGTAATAATGTTTAAGCTATGATTTTCTCTTTTAAAAATCTGCATCCCTAAAATCTTTTACTAAATTTTACGTGCTTTATCACTAGAAGGCTCAATAATTTTCTCAAGGATGACTCCTAAACAGCGCCCATGTTATGTTTAAGCTCTTACCAGCGGATTGAGAATTAAGAATATTTATTGGGAAAGAAAAGATGACGATGCGCATCTTCTTGCAGGTTTGACCGCAGTTCAAAGGAACGCTCCTGCTCTCTCTAAAGCTTTTTTTTTAGATTTCAGTCATTTCTTTGTGCAACCAATTACAATGCACATCCATGATCGAGATAACTTCAACTAAAAGCTTAACATTTTACATGTACTATTTTTCAGGTCTTCTTTGGAAGGACATACTGATATTATGGAGTACCTTTTAGATAAGGTAACATTTTATACAACATTTTATACTCGAGAAAGGATGCTATCAAACTACGTATCAGTGTCAAAATATTAATACCAACGGTAAAGTAACGAATAAGTAACACATGAATATTCTTCAAAATTTCGAGGAACTAAACTTGAGCAACAGAACTCGAAACTGCCAGAGTATTTCTTCCGAAAGTAGCATACTATCAAGAGCTCTTAACTTCGTTTAAATTCTCAGTATTTTACCTCTATATTGCTTTGTTTTCTGTCAATGTTCACTGTAGCTGCGTACTGACAGTCGACCCAAAAGCAGTGTCTAGTTCCTTTGCGACAAATTAGTGCCCACTAACTACTGAAGACTAAATCATGTTCTGCCTCCAGGGAGCCCAGCTTAATTCCCCTCCTGGTAGTGGAACTCCTTCTCCATTGATGTGTGCTGTTGAACGTGGACAACACAAGGCCATTGAGTAAGCTATAAATTATACGAACAACTTATTTTGAAATTCCTAAATAAAATGGATTTAAAAGTGGCGCACTTCAATTTTTTGTTAGTTCTAAACTTTCTTACTTTCTTTATCTAATTTATCCAGGGTATTGGTGGCCCAAATCAATTAACAACACTTATGTTTAATATTACAATGATTCTCTTATGTATTCATTTGTTCTAGATTTCTTCTCTCTCGAGGTGCCTTGATTGACCTGGTTGATAACCAGTGGAGAAATTGTCTTCACATAGCATCTGCTTGCGCTGATCCAGAAACAGTTCAAATTCTTCTTCAGGTACGGAGTCCTCACTTTTTAGTTGCCATGCTCATTGCTTCCTGGCTCATTGCTTGCTTGCTTGCTTGCTTGCTTGCTTGCTTGCTTGCTTGCTTGCTTGCTTGCTTGCTTGCTTGCTTGCTTGCTTGCTTGCTTGCTTGCTTGCTTGCTTGCTTGCTTGCTTGCTTGCTTGCTTGCTTGCTTGCTTGCTTGCTTGCTTGCTTGCTTGCTTGCTTGCTTGCTTGCTTGCTTGCTTGCTTGCTTGCTTGCTTGCTTGCTTGCTTGCTTGCTTGCTTGCTTGGTGGGTGGGTGACTTGGTTAGTTGGTTGGCTGCTTAATTCCACGTTATGCTATTACTTTCATACTGTAAAAACCTATCCAACTTGTTTAATGTGATTCTATAGAATGGAGCTAAGAGCCTGGTAAACAGCAAAGATTCTTACGGCAAGACGCCTTTACATTACGTTGCCGTACGATGCAAGCATGCAGCACAGGTAAAAAGCACTCTGATGTGCATATCATTGTCGCTCCTCCTTTTCACATTGGACCCTTACTTACCGACTCCCCCTCCCACTCAATACAATCTCAGAGGTGAAGTATTAACAAAGTGCATTATAAAATGAAAATATTATGTCATAATCGTGAGACAAATGAAAAAAGATAAGCTTGGAAAGTGCATTATGTTACTATAAAACGACGTACTAACTTATGAACTTGCAAATTATTTCTTTTAACAGATAGTCAGTCTGTTGCATGCAGCTGGTGCAGACTTTTCTGCCTGTGATAACAACGAACAGATACCTCTTCATTATGCTGCTATGTAAGCATCAAGTGGTGTTTGATATTTTTTCTCGAACTGAAGTTGTGCACTTATTTATAACCAAAAAACATTTGTAGGAACCTTTCTTTAAAGCCCAGTTTACACTGACGATTTTTGCTGCGATTTTTGGATAAGAAAAATATGAAATCTTTTGTCTTATCCTTCAAAAGAGACATTCGTCTAGGAAAATCTTGGTATCCTGAATATAACTTTACAAGCAAATTCTTTACCATTATGGACAAAATCGCAAAAAAATTGCAGCAAAAATCGCCGCAAAAATCACTAGCGTAAACGGGGCTTTATTCTGAAGTTCTCATGGCATTACAGTTTGGTTCCAAGTTTGGAAGGGTGATAAAAACAAGAATTTCATCATTTATCTTTATTTTTGTAGGAGTGGTATTGTAGTCAGCATTCGCGCGCTTTTAGAAGCATCACCATCTACTGTCAATCATCCAGACAATCGTTCCCAAACCCCTTTTCACCTCGCGGCTTCCAACGGCTGTTCCGAAGCATGTAGATTTTTACTACAAAAAGGAGCAGAAATAGATTACAGGTAGGTAGAACTTAACAAAAGATTTAATGCTTAACTTTTCTTTATCTGGTAACAAAACTGGTGATTGATTGGACTCTTGGCCAAAGAAATTCGTATGGAAGTAATGTGCACTGCGATTGGCTCAATTTATTCCTCGAACCTTGTCCGTGCCGAGCCGTATAAGGTAGGGGGAAAAAACCAACTTGAAATACTGCTATGTGCTGAGAAAGAAAGCAGTCGTGACAAGAAATCGGGCAATTAATACACTGCCGCAAGAGAAAATGAACTAAGAGAAGGAATCCCCGTGCCCCATCATGTGCACACTTCGATGCTATTTTTAGAATCATTGATGCTATTTTTAACTCGTTACCATGCCCGCGCGATAGTCATGCTTCCTTTAATGCCTCGTTTTAGGACACGAAAAGCGACAAAAACACAGGCTTTTGTTTACTGCAAGACTAGAAGCCGCCTACCCTCAAGAAATCAACCAATCAGGTTCTTCGCTCAAAATATCTCCAAGCTAAAAATAGCATCAAACTGTGCACATGATGGTTACAACGCTATATATGTAGGATTCCTTCTCTTAGTTCATATTCTCTTGACTGCCGTCAATCATAGTATGTAAAGGTACCAGACAATTTCTTGTGATCGTTGACTAATTTCTCTGTCGTGACATGATTTCTGTCTCGATCAGCGCTTTTACTGAACAGTAAATGGTTTTTGTTTTTCAGGGATGATCTTCGGTTGACACCTCTATTCCATGCTGTCAAATCAAAGTGTCCTCTTTCAACTAAAGTGCTGTTGGAGTCTGGTGCAGATATCAATGCAGTGGATAAACACAGGGTACTTAAGGGAACAGTCATTATTATTTAAGTCGAGGGTGTGGGGAGGGGGGAGGTCGATGGAGAAAATCGGGGGCTTTGAATGGTCAAAAGGAGGATTTGGAGGATTTGGAGGATTTGTTAAACAATTGAAGGGGGGTACCCAAAAAGCATGAATACTATTGGGTTGGGGTCTGGAAAATGTTTCGTCTCGCCTCATGGTCCATTCGGGCTCGAGGACTATAATTGCTAAATGTTAGCGCTTGGAATGCGCGCGCATCCCTGTAGGCACAACACTCTCGTAAAAATGTAAACGTTTAAAATCTTTGTGACTAATGACGTTCTTTTCTTGTACAGAAAACCCCCATCATCTTAGCTGCTCTAGAAGGCAATGTTGATGTGTTTAAGACTTTACTCCAGTTTGGTGCTGACATAACCTCAGTGTGTGTCCATGGTTATAGCGCGTTAGATGCAGCCCTGCTAAACAATCAGCTGAATATATGTAATGAGATCATCAAACACGACAGGTAAGTGTTGACAATGTTTAGTTAATGTAGAGTTTCTCGGGCTGTGATTGGTCGAACGACCAGTGATTCGGAGACGATAATCACTGCTCGAACGGTAATTTTTAGCTTTTTTCTAAAGTTTGCAAAAGCGGAAGTAATACTAAAATGTTTTTTTAATGCTTAATTTCGCCTCTTGTCTGATTTTGAAGTAAATAATTATTGTTGACTAATGTTTCCTTATATGTTTGTGGGTGGCGTTGGTTGCTAAAGCACCAGACCGGTTAAGACAAGAGAGCATGAATAAGAGAGGGAAACTGCTTAATAACCGCGCGCCATAAAAATTTCCGGTTTGGGGATATTTTTAGTAACTGGATGCAGTTTAAATTTTGGCTTTTCCTACTCCGTCATTAACTTGGGCGCGCGCGCTCTTTCCCTTTCGTTTTTAGTGATCAAAACAATAAACGGTAAGAGCGCGCTGCGTAGTATCTTTTTTAATGGTATGCCGGAGATAAATCTATAACTGAGCGCATTATGAGTTTCTTGGCGCTAGTTTTATGCTTTTGTTTTGACAGATGGCAAGATGTCTTGTTGAACACCAACCTAGATAAAGTGACGCCAATGAAGAAAATAATTATAAAGTTTCCGTGTTTAGCCAAGGTAAGAGATCCTCAGTTGGACCTTCAGTATGGTTGACATGGAGTCCTGAAGATAAGTAAACAAGTCTTGGGTCCACTTTTCGCCTTACTTGCCATACTCTGAATCATGAATGATATGTTTATAGTTTTTTCCAAAACAACCTTAAGATACTCGTAATGTGTGCCATCAGAACTGCTAAAATAGATATGTATGGAAAGATAGATGCATGCATGAGTGGGTGGGTGGTTGCATGGGTGCATTGATGGATAGATGGATGCATGGATGCATGGATGCATGCATGGATGCATGGATGCATGGATGCATGGATGGATAGATGGATGCATGGATGGATGGATGGATGGATGAATGGATAGATGGATGGATGGATGGATGGATGCATGGATGCATGGATGATGATTTATCAATAGAATATTAATAATCTTATTTTTTGTAATACTATAGGTTGTATTAGACAAGTGTTTGACAGAGTCCATGTGTGTGGATACTGACATTAACTACGCGGTAGGTCTTACCTTATTCTCTTCAAGCTTTTCTGAAAGACAGCACAATTTGAAATTTGAATTTCTAAATAAATAGTCCGACTATATATATATATATATATATATTGTCTACTGATGCTATTATTGTTGTTGTTTTTGTCATATCTTATTTCAGGTAGAATATGATTTTCAGTTTCTTTGTCCACACCCTGATCGAGAGAGAGACAACGAAGGCAAAAGATACTTTGGTCCCAAGGTAACTAAGATATAGCACAGATACAAGTGACTTCTAAATAACTGATAGTAAATAAGTATGATACAAACTTCTTTTAAGAAGACTGGTCATAAACTGGGTAATTGATGGTATTCACCACTGCCATGTTGGAGGAACTGTCAATGAAAACTGGCCTCCGTGTCTTTTGTTATTTAATTCTCTTGGGAATGGTTGAAAACCATCAATAATATGTCGTATTTCTGATATCATTGCTTATATTTATAATATATCTTATATTTATATTTATATTAGTTCTACATCTTGTTAAGACCAGTGTTTCTTATTGATGACAGTTTCAGTTTAAAAAAAGTATGATTATTATTTAATAATTAATATTTCGTATTCATGCCATAAGAGAGATCTTCTGCATTTACCACTACGAGTGATATTGCGATTACAGGTGATGTTGGATAATGGCAGAGAAGAACTTCTACGTCATCCTGTGACGAAAGCGCTGATGGGAACTAAATGGTGCGTTATCTTGCTAAAGTCTTTGAAAAAAGCAGTCGCATGAAAGAAGTAGTCAGTCTGGAAGAAGTTGATCACTAGTAATATGCATGGATGTAGGGATGACATGCTGGCAGGATGCGGCTAGCTGGATGAAGGATTATTTATCATGTTTTATTGATAGTATACTTATTTTTATATTGTTTAGGAGAAAAGTGGGAGTAAACTTCTTCTACCTTGGTGCACTCGTTTACGCCATCTTTGTTGGAATATTCTCGCATTACATGTATATCATGCATGTGTATGATTCTGCTCGTCGAAAAAGTGGAAAAAACGAAACCATTGATAACCTCGTACGTTTATTATTAAAAAGAGAGATAGAAAGTGCGCCGCGTGCCTTGTGCTCCTATAACTAACGCGCTCCCAACCAATCAGAACGCGAGATTTATAGCAGTTATTTCATTACTATCTGTAGGAAGGCATATACATGACACGAGTGAAAAACGTCTACGCATGCTCCGAATCCGTATGTAAATTAGTCAAAACATAAGTAAATTTGACTTTCAAACATACCTGATAAATTGAACTTCACCAAATTCCAAAACTTAGTGTCCATGCTTGAAACTTAAGACTAATGTTAAGACAGTATCTTGGTCTGACAAAAGTATACTTTTGTGCGCTTGGAGAAAACAAATATTTATTTTTTCACTAAAACTCTTCAAAATTCGTAGAAAACGTGCTGAAAGTGCACGCACGCGCAAACGTCCCTGGTGTCTATATACATACCAAAAGAGCTTTGGTGATAACCTATGTATTTATCAGGGCTTAAAATAATAGCCGGAAATCGGACAATGTTCGCCCAGAACTAGAACTCCTGTCAAATGGATGCCTTGCTGATCATTTTGACGGTAATTTTGAGCCAGAAATGAGATATAACTGAGCTCAAACTAATTTGGCCAGACCTCATTGTGACTGGCTATTGCCGGCCGTTATTTTAAGCTCTGTTTATTATTTCTGTTCAGGGCATTTGGAACCAATGTATCCACTCGTATGAAATTTGCATTGCTGTGTTCTCAATTGCTAATCTGTTGTACGAATGCTATCAGCTTTACACCGAAGTAAGTCATAGCTTTATAAAACTCCGAATTTATGATATAAATCTAATTATTTATTTCATTAACATTGTAAGCGCACTCTAAATGGTTAAAGGGACTCTGAGTTGCGAAATGACTTAAGCTGGGCTCCCTGTGGAATATCGCGGATTTGATAGCTTGGGATGCCTGGGCTGTGATGACGTCAAATAGTGGAACATGTCGGATAGCTGAGTTGAATCAGCCAAATTTCGCTATGGAAGTATTGCTATGATGTGTCTGGCACCTCAGAGTCCCTTTAAGAACTGTGCTTTACGGTTGCTCACGCCATACGCGCGCGCAACAAAATAGGTTTTTGACACGGATCACGTCAGCGACCATGCTCTGTTTTCTAATAAAGTACGGTCATCGACCAATCAGAAATAAATATGAATATGAAATAATAATTAGAATTATATTTGAGGAGTTCATAATCTTTTCTTATAGCGTTAATTTTGAAAGTACGCAGCACTCGAGTCGCAGGCTTGTAGTGGTAGCAGCCATAATACGAACCACGTCTAAATCCGAATAACAGTTCCAATCAAAAAGGGTGGGCTTTTCTCGAAGTCTAAACAATAATAAGATTCAAACAATAAAACCAAACCGGATGTGACGTCACATCTGGGAAGGAACCCAGCCTACAGTGGTGAGGTTTGAGTACTTGCGTACTACATCGACCCATGCTTTCTAAACTATTCAACCAAGCTCACTATCAATATCCAAACTGTAAATGGGTTAGATTTGATTTGGCCACGATTCGAATGCTGGGGTCCCTTAATCGAGCGCAAGGACACTGCATTACCTGCAAAGATATGGGTTATACTTGCACAAGGATTATACTGCGATGGAAATGTTTTAACTTCGTTAACTCATAAAGAATTTGTTCATTGAAATCCAAAACTCGCTGCGGAGGCTGCAGAATTGCTGAAATGGTCTGACGAAATTAATTGGTCTTTTGTATTATTTTTTCCAGCGTTGTAACTACTTTGAGTTAACCAACATACTCCAAGTCTCAACATTTGTTTCCTCACTCATCGCTGTTTATCCCATGAATGGAGACCAATACCTATACCCGGATATCAGCTGGAACGCGGGTGCTATTGGGGTCATGCTGTCCTATCTTACCATGCTGCAATTTATACAGTGGTAAGATGAAGAAACCTTTCCCCATAGCTCGTTTGTCCTTTGGTATCATCACTCGAAGTAAAATGAATTTTTATCGTGTAATTCCAATACTCACAGGACAGAAGGATAATTTTCATGGCTGGAAAGAGCGTGTCAATAGTAGTAATAATGTGAAGTGTGACAATATGTTACGATAATGTTGGTGGTGGATTTTTTTGCTCTCTTTTATTCTTAGTTTGGGACTGTCGCCTTATCAATTTATTATCGTTTCGTTTCTTCCTTTTCCCAAGCCTGTTCTATTCTGGTATCTATGTAACGATGCTCTTCGAAGTTTTAAAGTCTCTCTTAAAGGTAAGCTGGATTAACGATAGATGAAATTAGAAGAAAATAAGACCAAACAGACCTTATTCGTATTGGTGCAATATTTTCCAGCTACGGACTATGTACAGACCTCGAGAATAAGATTCTTTGTTTGAGTTGTATCCATATTCACGTGTCTTTTCGTGTGCAACCGTTAAAGAAAGAAATGATCGGGGTCGGCTGTAACGAAGCTATCATATCTGGTGTTCCATACCTTCGTTGATCAGTTTTCTTACTTTGATTTAACTTTGGATTCTTACTTTTTTCAACAGGTATTTGCCGTCTTTTGCCCCTTGATGGTTGGATTTGCAGTGGTACTGTTGCTGGTCATGGATGAAAGAGTAAGATAACTTTACTTTGCTTTGGTTGCTTGGGTCATCAATATCGTTAAGGGTCATGATTATTACTATTGAGGGTGAAACACCCATGACCCTTCGGCCCCACCCCCCACCCCTCACCACCATGGTTTGACGCCAGCCTTTCTCCTGTATTTTGGGGGGAAACAACTAAAGAACACTGCATTTGCAATTGCTTCGGGCTTCCTGCATTGCAAAAATAGAGGTTCTACTTCTAGACATATTTACCTTGGATGCAATGTTCCATGTCCCATTTCAGACCACATGTCATTCCCTAGAGTATCATTTCTTTATTTAACATTGCACATAAGAATATATCTCTTTATCTTGGGTGCAATGTTTTCCCATTTCAGACCACATGTCATTCCCTAGAGTATCATTTCTTTATTTAACATTGCACATAAGAATATATCTCTTTATCTTGGGTGCAATGTTTTCCCATTTCAGACCATTTCAGACCATTCTCTTGCGAATAAATTCTATATTTGAGTTGTGTCCATATTCATGTGCATCTGTTAAACATAGAAATGATACTCTAGGGAATGACATGTGGTCTTGAGAATAAAATTCTATGTTTGAGTTGTATCCATATTCATGTGTCTTCTCATGTGCAACCGTTAAACAAAGAAATGATACTATAGGGAATGGCACATGGTCTTTAGAATAAAATTCTTTGTTTGAGTTGTATCCATATTCATGTGTCTTCGCATGTGCAACCATTAAATAAAGAAATGGTACTATAGGGAATGGCACATGGTCTTTAGAATACAATTCTATGTTTGAGTTGTATCCATATTCATGTGCCTTCGCATGTGCAACCATTATATAAAGAAATGGTACTCTAGAGAGAGACACGTGAAATGGAATATGAAAACATCAGCCCACCAAATATAGAGAATGTACCATGTACTTTTTATTTGTTTTGCGTCGTTCTAGGCTCCCTTTACCGACTTTAGAGAGTCACTGCCCAAGGTGTTTGCCATGACAATCGGTGAGATCGAGTATTCCCGATATTTTGTGGATGAAGGCAGCTTACTCAAAAGCTCCGAGGAAAACCTCGCTATGTTTGTGTTCATACTCTTTTGCCTCTTGATGCCCATAGCTCTCATGAACTTACTGGTAAGCAGTTTACGTTTTAACTATTTTTGACTGACTGACTGACTGACAGATTGACTGACTGACTGACTGACTGACTGACTGACTGACTGACTGACTGACTGACTGACTGACTGACTGACTGACTGACTGACTGACTGACTGACTGACTGACTGACTGACTGACTGACTGACTGACTGACTGACTGACTGACGTTTTGCATTCATTTTACAGATAGGTCTTGCAGTCGGTGACATCGATTCAGTGCAGAACCACGCTGAACTCAAGATGATGGCAACAGAGGTAATGGCTGCCATATCCAGCAAATGTAATAATCTATCAAGGTTACTGAGAGAGTAGCTTCTTTGGCAGTGTATTAAGAATATATAAAGAATGTATCTGTCCATTCAAAAAAAAGGGTAGATAGAATTTCTATACATGGCGCAAAAATCCAACCATGGCTAAATCCATAGCACTTCCATCAATATAAGCCATGAAGGTAACTTTTCAGGTAGCAAAGGACGTTTTCAAAGCAATATACAGTTTCTCAGCGAGGCTACAAGAAATAAATTTGTGCATTATGAATAATACATATTTACTATAGTTTATTAATATCCTGTTTTTTTATTTTCAGATTGAAGCTGTTTTTGATTTCGAGGAAAAGATTCCTCTTGTTTTGCGCAGACGCTTCCACAAATCCAAGCTTGTCATCTTTCCAAACAGGAGAGGATTCAACAAAGTTATTCAGGTATCACATTAATGGGCACCTTTTTAGCTGCTTATGGTAGTGCATAGTAAAGGGAGTTCAAAAGGGGTTGGGAAATTTAAGTAAAAGCAGAGAACGGTCCAACCTTGTCATCTTTCCAAACAGAAGAGGAATCAACAGAGTCTAATATCTTGTCTTGTCTAATATCTTGTTTTGTCACCAACCTTGTCTTGTCTTAATCCATTGCTTTAGTCAATCAGCAACAAATACATTTTCTCCGCATGGCCCAGCCACTTAGCTTGACTAGCTATTGCTATTTCTAATTGGCTGTGCTCTTATCAACTGCAATCTCAACTATTACGATTTTTTATATGTAAACTATTGAGCACAATAAAGATTGATTGATTGATTGATTGAGTCGTTCAGGTATCTTATCAAGAACACCTTTTTTAGCTCCTTTCGGTAGTGCATAACAAAGGGAGTTCGAAAGGGGTTGGGAAATTTAAGGAGAAGCAGAGAACGGTCGTCGATTTCAGATTCAAAGGCGTGCACTTCTTTTTGATTACTTCTCCATGCTCGTAGTATACACCTACTTCAAAAAAACGTTGTGGGTCGAAGATCTGAAACTATAGGTAGTTTTGTGCTTTTATGTTTTCTGGACTAAAAAACGAAAAATCACACTTCTAACTAGACTGTTATGCTTCATATTCCAATCTAAGAGGAAACTAAGTTATTCGACTGTCAACATATTACATTTTGCAGCGTGTTACTTGGTCTCTGAAGTACCGGTAGGTGTATGAAAAAAGGGAGTTCCAAAGAAGTTAAGAAATTTTAAAAAGGAAACTGCGTTGTCGACTTTGAACATATTTCATTTTGCAGCGTGTTACATGATCTCAAAGTAAGTGTATCACAAAGGGAGTTCCAAAGAGGTTAGGAAATTTAAAAAGAGGAACAGCCACAAAGTGTCCCCGATTAGTGTATTACTTGTGATACGCTAGAAGACCAACACGTTAATAATAAAGCTTTATGTATGTATGTAAGGCCACTCACTTCTTAGCTAGAAATGAAACCTCCGTTGTAATATTTGTGAGCACGTATAAAATCTGCTGTCCATACCGCATTCCTCTCTATGATCAAGCACATTTTTAAACCTATCAGATTGCGCATAGTGAAGTAGCTACCATAATAATATGATGGACAGCACAATTCACTGTCATTTACGACTTTGCGCTTGCGCAATTCGGAGGAAACACAACTTAAACCAATCAGAAAGCGTGCCTAGTGAGGTAGCTACCATAATATTATGATGCACAGCACAATTCACTGTCATTTACAACTTTGCGCTTGCGCAATTCAGAGGAAACACGACTTAAATCAATCAGAGAGTGTGCCTAGTGAGGTTGCTACCATAATAATATGATGGACTATTGATTTTAATATTCTTCATTTTCAGACATGCTTTGGATGGATCAGTAGCATCAGAGATCTCGTAGAAATACGAAACGTGCGCAGAGATGACACAAATAATGAAATAACACGTGATGAAATTAATGAGATTCAAGAAAATTTGAACTTGCACAGTGATAGGTAATAGACACGTTTCTTTCTTAGATACTTTTGCTTACTTTAAGTTCCTTTGAGCGAGGCTGCATTATTTTTTTCTTCGTGATGAAACAAAGGGCCACGGTTATTAATGCATCGCTTCAATGAAAACTAACCAATAACAAAACAACATCACTTTTGATTCTTAGGCCCCGTCCACACGTGTCCGCAAATTTTTGAATCCGTATTCGCAAATTTTACGAAAACGGATACGTGTGGACGGTGAAAACGATTCGAATACGCCCTCGTGTGAAAAAATATATATTTGCGCATACGGGTGGACGGGGCCATAGTGTACTTTTCGTTCCCAGACGCAAAATACAAAAATTGCGCAAGCTCATCAGACAAATATATCATAGATCTTTCTCAGAATCGACGTAATTTAACATTGTTAATAAATGCAAGAGATTTTACGGTTTGGTAAGACAGATGATGATGGAAATCATTGATTCTCCGTTTACGACAATTCATCTATTTATTTTTTTGGTTCTTTGGCCCGCCCTGTATGCGCACGAACCCTTGATACTACAGCGTATGTTTTACAATAATCGATGCAGGCACGTGTGCTACACATGTATAGTTTATCGTAACCTTATTCGGTACTCTTTTCTCAGGATGTTTATGGTACTAGAAGAACTAAAACAGCAGAGGTTGATGTTGGAAAGCATTGTATCAGCTGTGCATGCACCACATATTCCACACCCTGAAGACAGAGGACGCGAAGAAGAGAATCATGATGAAGGCATCCTTGGCAAACTCTAAGAGATAAGGTCAAAATAATTGCCAAAATAAGGGGTGAGGCGGGATGACCCGGTATCCTCCACCTCTGAAAAGGGAAATCAAGATTTTGATCTCAAACTTCCTGAAATCGCGGAATAGGCCATTTGAAGGAATTCTTTTATTTAATTAACTTTTGCTGGATTACTAATGACTTTTGATTTCAAGATACGAAGCAGTTGAAATTGAGCTGAATTGATTCGTTAACAAAGAGATATATCAGCATGTGAATGTTTGTTGCAAATGGCCTATTGAATGTACTGTCTGTTTGATTGTAAGCGGCGGAAAGGGGGAGGGGGGAGGGGGGGAGCCGAAGGAATATTTATCGGTACCCACCACCACCTGTTAATTCGGATCCCTATTTTGGATAATTGTTTTGACCTTAGCTTTAAATCAACGCCGGAATAAAGAATCTTGTATAAAGTTTATGACATAATAAAACACGTGCGAGCGTGTCAAATAATAAAAATAATAATATAAACACTGTAGCTAGCCAATCAGCTATCTCAAATATTTTAGAAAAACCTATTTCAACTTTATTATCTGGATATAATATACTAGACTCATTGGAATCACTCATCTGAAATAATCTTATTTTCAGTAAAGGCCACGCGCATGCAGATTCTCACCGAAACTTGCCATTCAAAGTTGTTAAAATATGCTGGTAAATTTGTTTAAGGGGCAACGGGTATGTCTAATGTAATCAGTCTAAAGAGTGTATATAGACCCCTTGCAGGACGTCGGAATGCAGCTCATTTTTGAGGACATAAACATAGGTTTCCAATTCTCAGGGGATCAAAAATATTTTGTTTTTTTCCTCGAAATTGAGCTGCTTTGACGTCACATGCAAGGGGTCTATACGATAGAATGCATCTATCATCAATCGTTGCGAGTCATGAAAGATATGATAATTTAAGGGAATTACGTAGCATTGCATTTCTATGTGTAATCGGGCCAAATGCCTGTATATTAATCAGGTGTTCAGGAATTCACAAGATTTCTACGTTATCTTTGCCCATAAAGTTAGATTACGCGATCTTTCCACCTGAAGTATGGTTTATCGCGAGAATCAACTTAGGGTTTCAAATTTTCACTGGGGTTCAGAAAAACCTATTAATCTGAAGAACTAAAAAAAAAAAAAATATCGTAACCATTTGTCATTTTTTCTTGTAGTTTTACAATAAAAATACGTTGATTTTTTTGTAGTCAAATCAATGCTTCGCGCGAGGGATTATGGGCAGATCTAAAGAACACGTCATAATGCGCGCGCAGCGGAACGTCATAGTTAAATTTCCCGCCCAGGTAACCTAGCCTTAGAACTCAAAAAACTCGTAAAATCGCATAAATGGCTTTATTGGAGGCTAAAAAGACACACACTGCTCTTAAAAACAACAGATGAAGGCTTAGTTAAAGCTAAACTACCTTTCTTAAGGTGTAGAGGTGCATATTTTCTATGCAAAAGGTTGCAATCCAGCTTTTGTTGGTGCTAGCGTCAGTCAATGGATTCCTGTGGGATAAAGAGGTTGAAGTGATTAAGTCGGAATGGTCGCCTGTGGTAGTGGTTATACGTCATGTAGAATACATCGGGCGTCAAGACAATGGGACCTTGGATTGTAGTGTGCCTGGCTTCACTAACTATCGATGGACCGTTATCAATAAAGCAACGATGGAAGGCTTCACAGAATCGTACGTCTTAGGAACCGGTAGCAAAAGGATCCCCGAATCACAATCCCACCTAACTATCGGTGAAGGAGGATTTGATCTACTAAATGATGTCTTAGCTGTATCATGTAAAGCTCTCATTGGTCTCAATCCCCGGATGCAGATTATATGGGCTATCACCAGGCTTCACTCGCCTATGGGCTACCCAACCGATCCACGTGTCTGTGATTTCGGGTCAACGAGTCTTGAAACGAACTGCTTGTGGTATCAATGGACGTATAAGAAGGACTGTTATTATGACAAGGGAATGGAGTACACGGGCAGCGTGAATATGGCAAAACACAACAAGTGTAAATACTGGCACATGGGTACTGGTCCACATAAAAGATCTCCTGTTATAGCTCGCTTGATGGGGATCTTTAATAAAGGTAAAGAAAGTAATGGCTTAGTAGAGGAGACCAGGATTAACGGGTAGGGGGAGAGCGAGATGTTAAGATCGTAAATCGAGTCCAAACATTCGCAGCAAGTTGTTATAGCTCGCTTTATGGGGATCTTTGATAAAAGTAAATAAAGTAATGGCTTAGTCAGAGGAAACCAGGATGAACGGGTGGGAGGAGAGCGAGATGCTGAGAATGTAAATCGAGTCCAAACATTCGCAGCAAGTTGTTGAAGATCTGGTTTAACTCGCTTAATGGGAATTTTTGATAAAGGTAAGGAACCTAATAGCTTAGTACAGGATACCAGGATGAACGGGTGAGCCACAATAGTGATATTGAGGATGCTGATAATGATGCACAACGATGATGACTAATGATGATTAGCAGGATAAGTTATGGAAATTGTTGGCAGCAAACGAGAGAATTTAGATGTTGAGAGAAAGACTAAGCATGGCATAAGATACAAATTAAAGAATAGGCTATGGATATTAATGATAAAATATAAAGCAAATATAAAGCACGCGCTGCTCAGCGTACCAGCCAATTATGAGGCGAGATATATTTTCACAATACTAGTGTAAAGTGTTTTATCTTCTACTAAACAGTTTCAATAACACTTTAATTAATACTTTTTCACATGTATTGTTTGTAAAATAAGTATGTAAAATATTTTCGTTTGGCAGGTTTTTTTTGTTGTCACGCGTTAGTCACACTATCCTATTGTTCCAGGTGGTCACGACTATTGCCGCAACATTCCATGGAACCCAACATGTTACTTGAAAAAGGGAGAAGACCCATCGTGCAAGGAAAACGTACTAACACAGCCCTGGTGCTACTCGGACGACGATCCTAACGAGGGTGAGTTTAAAGTGCACTACTGTGACGTCCCGGAATGCTCCTCTTGTATGTATGGCAATGGTGACGGATCATTCAAACTTTATCCAGGAAGAAAGTTCCCAGTTTACCTGGGAAGAAGCATAAGGACTACGAAAATCACAAACAAAAATCGAGTCTTGTGTCAACAAGGCATTGGCTGGCAAGACAATGTTTGTAGGGCGAAACTGTCAATCAGAACTCAAGAGATGGGTGCCCCTCACGTGGTTACTAAGGCGACACCTCATTGCTATGTAGCCAAGCCTGGCGCTGATATAAACAAAATCAAAAAAGTCCCGGATGAAAATTTAGAACTCGTGGAGTGTAAATTTAAACAGTGTACTGTAAGGCAAGTGTGGTTTCTGTTTTTCAATACCTACGGAAATCCCTTTGTTGTGGAGTCTAACTTCGATGGCATTAAAATAAAACTAGTTCGAGGAAGGAAAGAAGAGCGTATCAAATTCGCTGCCTTCGGTATTCATCTGGTCAGCGGTTTGACCATAGAGAGCAACGACAATCGAGTTACTAGTTATCTGGATAATTTTTCATTGATTACCAGAAGGCCTCCGGAGAAACTGAGCGAACTGGTAGTGAAAAATGTTCGAAAGGAATATAGTGGACTTTACCAGCTACAGTACAAGTTTGCCGAGGCGGACCCTGCTGTTGACCAGGGAACTTACAAGGTCAACTTCAAAATCGATGTCAAAGAACCGACTTCTTTTTCACTCGAGCCAAGCGTTTTAAAAGTATGTGCGAATGGGGAAGGCAAATTACGTGTTGAAGTAAGGGGTTATTTCCAGATCCTCGAGGATACAATCAAATGGAAGTACGGCTTGTCAAGAATGAGTATTAACACAGAGATCTTGCCTCAGAATACTCGTTTTGAGCTCAGTGCTGATGCCAAAGGGCTCTCAATTAAAACGGTTACTGAAGACCTGTGGGTTAGTGTGGAAGGAAGTAGTTACTCAGGAAAACCAAAAGCAATAGCACACGTCACATTGAAAGGTAAGTCAGGACCCTGAAAACCTTCCTGGGCCAACATTTGACCCAACATTTAACCCAACATTTGACCCAACATTTGACCCAACATTTGACCCAACATTTGACCCAACATTTGACCCAACATTTGACCCAACATTTGACAAACATTTGACCCAACATTTGACCCAACATTTGACCCAACATTTGACCCAACATTTGACCCAACATTTGACCAACATTTGACCCAACATTTGACCCAACATTGACCCAACATTTGACCCAACATTTGACCCCAACATTTGACCCAACATTTGACCCAACATTTGACCCAACATTTGACCCAACATTTGACTCAACATTTGTCACAACGTTTGACCCAACATTTGACTCAACGTTTGACCCAACATTTGACCCAACATTGACCAAACATTTGACCCAACATTTGTCACAACATTTGACCCAACATTTGACTCAACATTTGACCCAACATTTGACCCAACATTAATATTTGTCACAACATTTGACCCAACATTTAGCCAACATTTGTTAGGACAAAATTCTGAGACCGTTTGTCAGAGCTTCTAGTGTTTCTTATCGATTTGACTAACAAAGAAAAATAAGATTTCCTATCTATAGCAACCTTTCCTTTTCAGATCAGCCATTCCTAAAGAGCGTTAGTCCCACAACACAGTACGCTCTACCAGGTGATGTCGTCAGCCTCATCATCGAAAACGACCAATTACAGAAGGTCACATGGAGGTTTGACGCCATGGAGATATCCAGTTTACCAGACGACCCAAATATGGGATTTCGAAGGGTGCCGCGAGGGGATCACATTGTAACGTCATTGGTCATTAGTAACGTCAGAGAACATCAGTATGGTAGCTACTACGTACAGACCGAGACGGATGGATGCAAAAGTACGATCAAATTTGACGTCAGACATTTGAGTGGTGAGTTTTTAAATATGAATGGACCCTACCCTTCTCAAAAAATTTTTAAATTATACTTTTGCTTGTGGCATTTGTTTGGTATTTAATGTTTGCCTTGTGTCAAGATGTTTTGAAAAAGGGTCCATTTGAACGTCGTTCCTTTAATTTGATAATTCATATGATGAATATAAAATCAAGTAGGATCGCTGACATGCGTATAACAATTCAAACATCTTGCGGATGAAAACATTTTTGCAACAGATGCTATAGAGGCTTTGCACAATCACGTGATGGCAGCCATGACAGGAGGAACTCAGATAGGCGTAATGTTTATCTGAGCATTGCCATTGTGATGTTGATGTGCTTACTATTTTAACAATATGTTTGGTTTCTGCAAGGTAGTGTCGTCACGGGATGCAATTTAGCAATTTTCTTTTTTGATTTTTAGAGAAACCAGATGCTGATCAGAAGATACTAATAACAAACAAAGTCAAACCCGTGGATTTCAACAGAACTGGTATGATATGTATGCATCTTTAAGGAAACACTTAAAAAGGCAACTGTCCTAAAAAAATCTTTCATTTTTCGTTAGGATTGTGGTGTACTGATGAACTGGACCCTTATGCCTTCTACTTTGATATTGACTTGAATGACGTCACGACTATTGGAGCGCTCCGTAACGAACCGCTGACCCATTCCAACGCAGTTGAAGTGCAGTACTACACGATCCAATACAGCATGGATAGAAGAACCTGGAATGCATTGATACTAAAAAGCAATGAGTCTAAGGTAGGGATATGAGTTTCTTGATTGCAGACTCATTTACTCAATGTTAGCCCTGTATCACAGTCTAAATACTCACAAGTACTAACAGTAAAGTAAATAATGTACTGCTTCAACAGACATCCACGGACACTCACTGGTTTCACTCACATGTTTTATACTGAGACTGAGCAGCAGAGAACTCAAACTGGAGCATTCTTCTACCTTATCAAAGGTTATGGCACACGACCATGATAATTACGTTGATTATTTCATTCTCCATCAGATTCCCTATACATTGCTTGGAAACGAGATCTACTGGTTAAATAAGTCCATTACGACCCGTTATCTTCGCTTACTCCCAGAAACGACAGAAACTGCAACGTGTATGAGAGTGACGCTATTCGGCTGCCAGGGAGGTAGGTACTTTGTACTGATATTATTGACCTTATTTTGTTATCGATACCTTGAAACACCTCTTGGCTGATCTAAGTCAGGGCAAGGCTAACTCACCGAACGAAGCTCGAATCAACCTCTGGGCTGATCGAAGTCAGGGCAAGGCTAGCTCACCAATCAAACTGAAAACAACCTCTGGGCTGATCTAATTACGAACTGGGACAAATCAAGAATTTTCTGCAAAAGTGGTTTCTACTATCAAAAAGACTCAAAATCGTCACATCAAATCAAAATCGATCAAAGAGACACAAATCCGTCCCAAAATCTAATAACAACAATTCATTTATATTTACATTCTCGTGTTTATAGATAGGGGAAAGGGTTTCAACATTTCCGTGTGTGAACTAAACGCGTCAGTGAATACAATTGATATAAATCTAATAGGATCCAATCATATAACACTGTTCAATCCCAAGAGACATATGAAGAAACATATAAATCATTTAAGTTGTTTTAGTAGTGAAAATGAGGTGTTTTCCTTGATAGAAGTTCGAGGAACGCCTGGCGAAAATCATGGATTTTACACCAGCTCAAAATGTTTAAAATGGAGCTTAATCCGTTGGTGTAAAAGTCATGACTTTAACCAGGCATTCTTTGCTCATCCATATATTAGATTTTTAGATACTTTTTCCCAAATTAAAAATACGTAGAAAAACAGTCAAAATAATGTTATTTTCAACACTCAGTATTCCCCAGGGATTACAAAAGGACTAATAAAACACAAATAAATCATTTAAGTTGTTTTGGTAGTGAAAATGAATCATTTTAGTTGTTTTGGTAGTGAAAATAAGGTGTTTTCCTTGATAGGAGTTCGAGGAACGCCTGCCGATAATCACAGATTTTACACCAGCTCAAAATTTTTAAAATGGAGCTTAATCCGTTGGTGTAAAAGTCATGATTTTAACCAGGCGTTCCTCGCGCATCCATATATTAGATTTTTAGCCCATTTTTCCCCAAATTAAAAATACGTAGAAAAACAGTAAAACTATTGCTATTTGGGCCACTCTCTATTCCCCAGGGACTAAAAAGGTCCAATAAAAACTTTGAAATCATTTCACTTATTTTAGTAGTGCAAATGTGGTGTTTTTTATGTATATCAGTTCTGAACGCCTGCTGATTTTCATCACTTTCACACCACCGGATTAAGCTCAAAATTAAACATTTTGAGCCGGTGTAAAAATCACGATATCGACCAGGCGTTCCTCGTCCTTTTTACACCAGATTTTTTCACAACATTTTAACCCCATCTTAAAAAATGCCTAGAAATGCCCCCAATCCCAAGGGAATTGCCAATGGAACTCCCCAAAGCGTGGGAAAGTTATAAATGACGGGTTTTACTTGGAAAAGTTTCGAAAAACACGGATAAACCAGAACCCGTCATGCAAATGAGAGCGAGGAACGCCTGCTGATTTTCATCACTTTTACACCACCGGATTAAGCTCAAAATTAAACATTTTGAGCCGGTGTAAAAATCACGATATCGACCAGGCGTTCCTCGTCCTTTTTACACCAGATTTTTTCACAACATTTTAACCCCATCTTACAAAATGCCTAGAAATGCCCCCAATCCCAAGGGAATTGCCCATGGAACTCCCCAAAGCGTGGGAAAGTTATAAATGACGGGTTTTATTTGGAAAAGTTTCGAAAAACACGGATAAACCAGAACCCGTCATGCAAATGAGAGCGAGGAACGCCTGCTGATTTTCATCACTTTTACACCACCGGATTAAGCTCAAAATTAAACATTTTGAGCCAGTGTAAAAATCACGATATCGACCAGGCGTTCCTCGTCCTTTTTACACCAGATTTTTTCACAACATTTTAACCCCATCTTAAAAAATGCCCAGAAATGCCCCCAATCCCAAGGGAATTCCCATGGAACTTCCCAAAGCGTGGGAAAGTTATAAATGACGTGTTTTATTTGGAAAAGTTTCGAAAAACACGGATAAACCAGAACCCGTCATGCAAATGAGAGCGAGGAACGCCTGCTGATTTTCATCACTTTTACACCACCGGATTAAGCTCAAAATTAAACATTTTGAGCCGGTGTAAAAATCACGATATCGACCAGGCGTTCCTCGTCCTTTTTACACCAGATTTTTTCACAACATTTTAACCCCATGTTAAAAAATGCCTAGAAATGCCCCTAATCCCAAGGGAATTGCCCATGGAACTCCCCAAAGCGTGGGAAAGTTATAAATGACGGGTTTTTATTTGGAAAAGTTTCGAAAAACACGGATAAACTAGAACCCGTCATGCAAATGAGAGCGAGGAACGCCTGCTGATTTTCATCACTTTCACACCACCGGATTAAGCTCAAAATTAAACATTTTGAGCCGGTGTAAAAATCACGATATCGACCAGGCGTTCCTCGTCCTTTTTACACCAGATTTTTTCACAACATTTTAACCCCATCTTTAAAAATGCCTAGAAATGCCCCCAATCCCAAGGGAATTGCCCATGGAACTCCCCAAAGCGTGGGAAAGTTATAAATGACGGGTTTTATTTGGAAAAGTTTCGAAAAACACGGATAAACCAGAACCCGTCATGCAAATGAGAGCGAGGAACGCCTGCTGATTTTCATCACTTTCACACCACCGGATTAAGCTCAAAATTAAACATTTTGAGCCAGTGTAAAAATCACGATATCGACCAGGCGTTCCTCGTCCTTTTTACACCAGATGTTTTCACAACATTTTAACCCCATCTTAAAAAATGCCTAGAAATGCCCCCAATCCCAAGGGAATTGCCCATGGAACTCCCCAAAGCGTGTGAAACTTATAAATGACGGGTTTTAGATTTTGAGCCGATTTTTCGTACGTAGAAAAACGGTCAAAATAATGCTATTTTCATCACTCTGTATTCCCCAGGGATTACAAAAGGACTAATACAACACATATAAATCATTTGTTTATTGAGAAAAGATATATTTTTAAATCTTGTTTTACTGTTTAAATTGGGAATTGTCGTATCGTTAGAATGGTAAAATTTGATACAATCTGATGTTTCTTTTTCTTTTCAGATACGCTAGACTGTGATATAATTCCTCTTAGTTTATCCGGATCAGGAATTAAAAATCTTGGCATTTACCTTGGTATCGGAGCAGTTCTTCTTGGTTTGTCAATTGCAGTTTTTATTGTAATAAGGAGAAGATCTCGCCTTAGTGACGAAGAAAACAAGACAAGGAAGACGAAGAAAAGACGGCGGGAAGACAATTCAACTCGTAAGAAGCCAAGAAAAAGGGAGAAGCCTTCAGGAAAGAAAGATATTTGTAAAGGAAAAGGGAAATCAAATCAACTGGGTTTGAAAAACAAAGGAAAGAAAGGGAGACATATAGATAGTTTCGACGAGAATTGGAATAGCGAAGTTTCAGGAACGCGGGAAATGGAAAAGGGAATACCAAAGAGACATATAAAAGAAGATGGAAGAAAGCCCGGAAATAAAGTTCAAGAAAGAGCTCGGCGAGCGGGTAAAGGAAAAGACAAAGCTGTGAAAGAAAACGAGAAGAAGAGAAAGGAACAGAAGGGAAAAGAAAACAATAGACACAAAAGAAACAAAGATACAAGTTCTAGATCTAGTTCTAGAGGTAAAGATAACAGGAAAAGGAAAACTGAAGAAAGGAAAGAAAAGTTTATACCATCACCTTCTCGAGGAAGACACTGTTCTTATGGTTCCTATGAGTACAGCAGCACTTGTTCGTCCTCTTCATCCGAAGAATGCAAAAGAAGTAAGCGAGGAAGATATAGCGACAGTGAATACAGTGGAAACTAATATTTACGTCTGTGTTTTGAAACCACAGTATTAAAGAAATTAATACAATATTCTTCTTCAAAGTTAATGTTGCTTTTTTAAAAAGGAAATGCTATTTAAGGGAATTTATTTAACGGAATCAAAGTTTAAGAAGCAATCGACTCATGCTCCTGGTATTCGATATGGAGCTCTTAATTCGAACGAATAACGACTTCCGGGTCCAAATTATGAGTTTTTTCTTCATAGCAGGATTTTTTGTTCATATATCTAGTTGTTGAAGGAAGATAATAAATCCTAGGAATAAGTTGTGGCAAGATTTTAGCGATCTTTTGTGTTATTGGACCCGGAAAGACGTCACATCTTTAAAGCCCTATTCGTTCCACCAAATTAGAACGCAGGAAGGAGACGAAGAGCCTAACTAAATGAGTTCTTTAGGGATTGAAGCAATTATTTGATTTCAAGAATTATTAGAAGTCAATTCGTGCAGACTTGGTCGCCATGTGCAGGTTCACTCAACATGTAAAGGACTGATCACTACTTAAAGCCCATTTCACTATGAGTAGACTTTGATTGGCAAGCATGTAAAGTCTTGGCTACCATGTGAGGCTTTGTCACCCTATGTTAGGCTTGCATTGATCACCATGTGAGGCATGGTCCTTTGTAAAGGCTTGATCACCATGAGAGGTTTGGTCCCTTGTAAAGGCTTGGCCAAATGTGAGGCTTGGTCCGTTGTAAAGACTTGGCCACCATGTAAATCTTGGTCCCTTGTTAAGGCTTGGCCACCATGTGAGGCTTGGTCCCTTGTAAAGGCTTGATCACCATGAGAGGTTTGGTCCCTTGTAAAGGCTTGGCCAAATGTGAGGCTTGGTCCGTTGTAAAGACTTGGCCACCATGTAAATCTTGGTCCCTTGTTAAGGCTTGGCCACCATGTGAGGCTTGGTCCCTTGTAAAGACTTGGCCAAATGTGAGGCTTCGTCCCTTGTAAAGGCTTGGCCACCGTGTGAGGCTTGGTCTCTTGTAAAGGCTTGGCCAAATGCGATGCTTGGTCCCTTGTAAAGGCTTGGCCAAATGTGAGGCTTGGTCCCTTGTAAAGACTTGGCCACCATGTGAGGCTTGGTCCCTTGTAAAGACGTGGCCACCATGTGAAGCTTGGTCCCTTGTAAAGGCTTGGCTAAATGTGAGGCTTGGTCCCTTGTAAAGGCATGGCCAAATGTGAGGCTTGGTCCCTTGTAAAGGCTTGGTCCCTTGTAAAGACTTGGCCATCATGTGAGGCTTGGTCCCTTGTAAAGGCTTGGCCAAATGTGAGGCTTGGTCCCTTGTAAAGACTTGGCCACCATGTGAGGCTTGGTCCCTTGTAAAGGCTTGGTCAAATGTGAGGCTTGGTCCCTTGTAAAGGCTTGGCCACCGTGTGAGGCTTGGTCCCTTGTAAAAACTTTGCAACCATGCGAGGCTTAGTCCGTTGTAAAGACTTGGCCACCATGTAAAGACTGTTCCCTTGATAAGGCTTGGCCACCGTGTGAGGCTTGGTCCCTTGTAAAGGCTTGGCCAAATGTGAGGCTTGGTCCCTTGTAAAGGCTTGGTCCCTTGTAAAGACTTGGCCATCATGTGAGGCTTGGTCCCTTGTAAAGGCTTAACCACCGTGTGAGGCGTGGTCTCTTGTAAAAACTTTGCCACCATGTAAGGCTTAGTCCGTTGTAAAGACTTGGCCACCATGTAAAGCTTGTTCCCTTGTAAAGGCTTGGCCACCGTGTGAGGCTTGGTCCCTTGTAATGGCTTGGCCAAATGTGAGGCTTGGTCCCTTGTAAAGCCGGGCCATCATGTACAGCTTGGTCCCTTGTCAAGGCTTGATCACCATGTGAGGCTTGGTCAGCTGTTAAGGCTTGTCCACCATGTAAAGCTTGGTCCCTTGTTAAGACTTGGCCACCATGTGAAGCTTGGTCCGTTGTAAGGCTTGGCCAAATGTGAGGCTTGGTCCCTTGTAAAGACTTGGTCATCATGTGAGGCTTGATCCCATGTCGAGGCTTGAGCACCATGTGAGGCTTGGTCCTTTGTAAAGGCTTTGTCCCTTGTAAAGGCTGTGCCATCAGGTAAGGCTTGATCCCATTGAAAGACTTGACCACCATGTTAGTAATGGTCCCTTGTAAAGGCTTTATCCCATATAAGGTTTGTCACATGCGAAGGCTTGGTCATTTGTGAAGGTTGTGTCACTACTTGTAAGCTTGGTCACTATGCATGCCAGGCTTGGTGAAGATTTTGGCATCATATGAAGGCTTTATAAATTTGCAGGCAGCTTTGTCACGTAACTTTGAAAGCTACTGGATGTTCAAGTTACTGCATAAGAATTTAAAATGCTGTGCCACTTAAATGTGCAGTTTGGCCTCCATTTCTGTATTCCTTGTGGCCGGTCCCCGTTCTTTCCATCTTTTGTTTTCTTTGGAATTCTTTGTAGCGTTTTTCCCAATCCTTGTGAAAAACATAAAACTCAGACTCCAATTTCATGACCTCCATTTTCTGTCTTGTCATCAGCTTTTCCCATGGAGTGTTCCCATAGGATATTTTAGTAGGATGGCAACGCTCTAGTACGTTGATATGTCGAGGTGTAGAGGAACTCCTACCAGGACGGGTTCTTGTGGTTTGTCTTAAGCTTGATGGTGTAGCTGATGATGGTTGAGTTTTGCAGTTGCCATTTCTTAAGATACCTACAAATATCAATACTTCTTATCAGTCATACAATCTTCAGATCTAGAACACACTTAGTTTCTTCAATATACAGTTCTACGAAGAACGTACCCAGGATGCACGAGATATATGAAACAAATTGTATTTACTTAGCAACAAACACCTGGCGACGTCTCATGAAAATACACAGCCATACCAGAAATTTAACTGACAATAGATATTGATTAAGTTTAGTTAGGAATTTCCAAAACTTGCATAACATATGCTGTACAAGCAACTGCACGTAACATGCATGCTAATTCTCCCATGTTTACAAAGTCTTTTTTTAGTAAAATTGAACATGAACTCGTGCCACAGCTTCATGGTCGCCTTTGGGTTGAGAGCGGACCCTGCCAAGATGATATTTGAGTGATAGAGTAATCATGCCTTACCTTCGTTTGGACCTTTAGTTGCGTTATATATATCTAAGCGCGGCTGAGGCTTTTCGTGTCGTTTAACATGCTTTCGCTTCCTGGAGCTGTGGTATTCCCAAACTAGACCAACGACGAATAGCACTACAAACAATGCTAAACCAGAGTAGACAGAAATACTGAAGATGCCACCACTACCAAAGTAATCCTCCCCTGCGGTCAGTTGAACCTGTACGGTAAAACAACTTATTATTATATTAAGTATCGTGCTGTCTGCATATAGTACAATACTAACGCGATAATGGCAACAGGACTACTCCGTCTCGCGGTATTGTCACAAATTTGTTATACGACATTTGACTTTTTTCACGACTCTGACGACGCAGCATTTGCATAAACTTGACACGATATTTTCAAAAGCCTGACGCAACATTTGTACGACTCTGACACGACGTTTTCAAGTCTCTGCCATGAGATTCACAAAACTCTCACACGCCTGGTACAAAAACGTTTCTGCGCGCACAAAGTGCAGGCTAACACTCGACAGAAGAAAAGGACAACAAATGGCCGTGTTTAACAGGGTGTAAAATGATACAATACACTACAAGATAATATTATTACCCTTTTACTCCCAACCGCAGCTCTCAGCAGTTCAAATTTCCAATTTTCCTTCACTTCCATGAAATCCCTTAGACAGCTTTCCAGTCTCGATGCATTCTTGGACAACAGAAAGCCAAAGCTGACGTAGTTTCGTAGAACACTTGCGACAACCACATGTTTACTTGTTAGATATGAAATGTGGTACTTCAACGCATGTGTGTCCAGGAGGGATATTTGTACGTGACGGTTAATCAGTTGATCAAAAGCCATGTCTTGGTCAGGAAGAGCTGAAGGAAATAGCGATAACATAGTTAGAAAGTTTTTACGCATGCCCTAGCTAGGGCATTGAAAACTGCGGATCACACTTTTAACATAAAACATAAAACGCCTAAAAACAACAGAAAACAGCAACCCTATAGCCAAAATTGCCTCCCATAAATATGCCTTAAAAGAAATTCTACGCAGAGCATATTTTGGGTTCCTAGAAACCTCACATTGTACACTGATCTGTAACTAAAACCCGGTAAGCGAAAGAAGCGATCTTTTCAAAATACGTAATTTAAACTGATACTTCAAATTATTAAAGGTTAAGGATTTTGCAGCATTCCCCAATAATACAGCCCTAAAAAATACATTTACATCAAGAATAAAAGCGTTTTATTCGGAATAGTAGTCGTACCCTACGATAGCAAAAACTATCCTAAAATAAAGATTTATGTATTTAAACTAACTCCACGACCTGGACTGCGAGTATTTTTTCTAGCTATCTCCATAGCAGCCGGCTACAAGGTATAACCGCAGTCCCGGTGATTGGGAGAGCCTAGGAGGAGTATACTTTTCAGACGAATATTATGCAGTCCGATAGTAGTCGTACCCTACGATTGCATAAGCTATCCTAAAATAAAGATTTATGTATTTAAAAATGACTAACTCGACGACCTGGACTGGGAGTATTTTTTCTAGCCATCTCCAAACGAGCCGCCTACAAGGTATAACCGCAGTGCTGGTGATTGGGAGAGCCTAGGAAGGGTATAATTTTCAGCCGAATATTATGCAGTCCGATAGTAGTCGTACCCTACGATAGCATAAGCTATCCTAAAATAAAGATTTATGTATTTAAAAATGACTAACTCCACGACCTGGACTTCGAGTATTTTTTCTAGCCATCTCCCAACGAGCCGCCTACAAGGTATACCCGCAGGCCTGGTGGTTGGAAAAGCCTAGGAGGAGTATACTTTTCAGACGAATATTATGCAGTCCGATAGTAGTCGTACCCTACGATAGCATAAGCTATCCTAAAATAAAGACTTTATGTATTTAAAATTGACTAACTCGACGAACTGGACTTCGAGTATTTTTTCTAGCCATCTCCTAACGAGCCGGCTACAAGGTATATACCCGCAGTGCTGGTGATTGGGAGAAGCCTAGGAGGAGTATAATTTTCAGGCGAACATTATGCAGTCCGATAGTAGTCGTATCCTACGATAGCATAAACTATTCTAAAATAAAGACTTATGTATTTAAAATTGACTAACTCGACGAACTGGACTGCGAGTATTTTTTCTAGCCATCTCCTAACGAGCCGGCTACAAGGTATAGTATAACCGCAGTGCTGGTGATTGGGAGAGCCTAGGAGGAGTATAATTTTCAGGCGAACATTATGCAGTCCGATAGTAGTCGTACCCTACGATAGCATAAGCTATCCTAAAATAAAGATTGATGTATTTAAAAATGACTAACTCGACGACCTGGACTGCGAGTATTTTTTCTAGCCATCTCCTGAGCAACCGGCTAAAAGGGATACCCGCAGTCCTGGTGGTTGGAAAAGCCTAGGAGGAGTATAATTTTCAGCCGAATATTATGCAGTCCGATAGTATTCGTACCCTACGATAGCAAAAACTATTCTAAAATAAAGATTTATGTATTTAAAATTGACTAACTCGACGACCCCGACTGCGAGTATTTTTTCTAGCCATCTCCCAACGAGCCGGCTACAAGGTATAGTATAACCGCAGTGCTGGTGATTGGGAGAGCCTAGGAGGAGTATAATTTTCAGGCGAACATTATGCAGTCCCATAGTAGTCGTACCCTACGATAGCATAAACTAACCTAAAATAAAGATTTATGTATTTAAAATTGACTAACGCGACGACCTGGACTGCGATTACTTTTTCTAGCCATCTCCCAACGAGCAGGCTAAAAGGGATACCCGCAGTCCTGGTGATTGGGAGAATCTAGGAGGAGTATAATTTTCTAGTCGCGAGTACATTATAAAGGCAAGTTTCAATCTCTATTGCTCTATCTTCAGAATCGAGCTGCAATAATAATGCCCACCCATATTTAATAGAAGGGAATGGTTAGGAAACCTATTGTTATCAGGCCTTTGTTCGCTTTTGATGTTGAACCAGTCTTGACAGTGCACAATGTTTGATTTATGCTCATCTGAAATTGCAAAATAAACATAAACTTTGTCTATGGGATTGTTGTAAGGAATATTAAAATATCTCTTTAAAATCTTTAAGAATTTTGAACTAGCTGCCAAAAGAAAGATTTAGGTCTGTTCACTCTGAATACGCTTGAAAAAAGTGAACAATAACCTATAACAATAGAGTTTCCTAACCATTCCCCTCTATTAGCTATGTTCCACCTTAGTGAGTCATATCGTGTCTTACTACCTTCAACTTCAGCATTTTTACGTATTGCAAGTTTGTGTTCCACACTCTGGTTGACAACTGACACCTAAAGATTGGTAGATAAAGTAATAATAAATAATTAACTAAATATATAACAGCGATATATAAAAAGCTTTCCTGACAAGGGTTGGCCCTTGTTCCAAGAACTTGTTATATTCTTTAAACTCTTCCAAGTTTCGAAAGTGCTATTACTGAGAAAAGTCCACAAAAAGACTTGCCTTCATTCCCCTGATAGAGGAGTACTGCTCATAGCTGCCTGATGTTAATGCTGTAGTGATGATGCTGATGAATATAGTGATAATAATGACACCCACAAGCATCCAAACACTGCCTACGATCTTCCCCATGATGGTCTTAGGAGCCTTGTCACCGTAACTAGTAAAAACATAGAAAATTAGGATAAAATTAAGATAAACAAGAAACATAAGTTCCATTCTCAAGAGGCAGCCACCTTGGCTGCAAAAAAAGATTTTTGACGAGATAGCTAGCCCCGCATCCAAACACTCAAGATAAGAGCTAATTGATCCATTAATTATTTATACCGCAGACTTATATATTCAAGGGGATATAAATATGGTGGTCATGTGACAAAGAGCCACATAAACAGCTAAAATGTCAACGTTATCTTATCACGAGAATGCGCGATCAACTAGATAAAGATACTAATAAATCACGTGGCCAATCAAACGTGGAAAATAACGACTAAGATGTCCAAGTTCATGTTTACGAGCATGCGCAACTATTACATCACGTGGGTAATCCAATATGGCGGAAAAGGTTCGGTTTCTACTCACCCAACCGTTGTCATGGTGCAGAAAGCCCACCAGAAACCTTCAAAGATACCCGAACTAAACGATTCAGAAAACTGAAGTGAATTATCCTTCCTCTCCTAAAAAGAAAAGAAAGAAAAGAAGAAAAAAAGAAACAGCATAAGCACCAATTTTATCCTTTTTTCACTTCTGTATCATCACTCTATAATCCCGATATGAGCAATTATTGTATTATTTCCAAATTCTCTTTCCTGTCCGATTTAATGATTAATTTGGATTGTTTCCATTCACATTCTTTCGAGGGAAAACTATGACTTATGGAATCAGTCTAGTGCAGTTTGGAATGATATATTTAATCTGCAATAGGACTACATGTCTGTCCAATTTGGAAATAATTGAATTCAAAAAATCCCTCTGACTGCCAAATTGGACTCGGCCTATCGGCCTCTTCCAATTTTGTAAGTCACAAATTGGACAGCATGTAGTCCTATTACCTTCACAAATTTGAGTGTCTTCGTATATTATGCAGAATAGGTGAAAACTAAGCTACTCCAAATAGAAGCAATTAAAGAAAATACGAAATAATATCTATAAAAGGTCTTAGTACCGCCTCAAAGATAATTTTAAGTTGTTAAAATTTCTTTTTCCTGAATCATTTTTATAATATTTAACTTAGAACTAATTTGACAAAACATAAAATAAAAAGTATAATTAAAGTTTGTTTCAGCCTTTGGCCTCATAAGGCGTTTATGTTATCTTTTGAATTGATAACCTTTCCCTTACAATAAACAAACTACTGTTTTGATGCTAATCGTTTAATGAAAAAAGAGGGAGTTTTAATGAGAATTTTTTCCAGCTGAGATTTTTTACGACTGGTACTAAAACGTGGTTTTTAGTAATGGCTTGCCTTTGGGAGGTTGTAGCAATGTTTTTTATTATTTATCATTTTTATTTAAAATATTATGGTAATTTAATTCGGTATGTCGACTTCACTTTTTTTTTCGATTCACGAAAAAGATTTTTTTCCCCACAAAACTAACTAAGGACGATAAAAATAAGAGTTTGTTCTAAAAATTTTTATTCCTAAATGGTCGTTGTACAACTTGTACCTACATAATCACACTGCTTATGATTAGTACTGATTAAATCTAAATTACAGATATGTATGAAAAAGGAGAACATGATATGAGTTGCCTGTGGCTACAAATTAATTAGAATTTTTCCAATAAGTCGATCCTTCAGTCAGTTAAGCCAGATAAAATGTTCTTTAGGAAACACAATCTGTTTACTGTTTAAGGCAAATCCCCTCAAAATGACTTCCAATTTCAAATTATCTACAACATTGTTTTGACTTTGTTTACTTAACGCCATGACAACGAAGCTCTTGTTTGAGTGTCGTCTCTATATGTTACGAGTATCAGTGGTTTTTTAAATTTTAAATGTAAATTTGATAAAAGTTTGACGAATGAAAGAAAAATAACGATGTACGTAAGTGGGAAGGCCCTTTAAAATAGACTGAAATTTATGGACGGGCGCGGGAATATACGTAAATGTTCACAACTAGCAGGTAGGAGAGTTTGAATTTCATCTTTCGATTCTCTCGTATTGTCTTTCTTCCCTTGGTGAACATACGGTGAACTTACAAAAAATAATGAATGCAGAAACTTTACCACTAGGAGAAAATTCTTCTCACATTTGCTAGCCTTATATTAATTCTTAAAAAATTGTTTACCAAAACTAAGCGTTTACTCGATCAATACTAAGAGAAAAATCACCTTAATTTAACTGACACCAAATGTGTCGAGCCACAAAAAAAGAATGATTATCTGAATGAATGAACTGAACTTTCATAAGCAATATCATTGTTTGATTTAAGTGTGATCTTTGGTTCACATTGAAAGTCATTCATAACTTGATGTTAATATTAATTCTAGGTTTGTAATCTCTCTTTTATTTGCTCGTCAGCGCTTTACAGACACATTAAACTGAGGATGTTCTTATTAATAATTTAATTGGTTGGGTTGCCGTGGCAACTGTTTAAGAAAAGGCGATAGACCTCGGATTAGTTGGGAGCCGATAGAAAATGGTATTAAGAAGATGGCGGAGTGAGTTGATAGAAATCAAAAATAATTGATCTGAGACAATAACAGACTTGTGGTCAGACTCTTGGTGGAGAGAAGAGATAAAAGAGGTCTTTTAAAATTAAAAAGATGAGGAGATGGATAAAGAATGGATGGATGAGTAAGTGGATGGATGGATGGATGGATGGATGGATGGATGGATGGATGGATGGATGGATGGATGGATGGATGGATGGATGGATGGATGGATGGATGGATGGATGGATGGATGGATGGATGGATGGATGGATGGATGGATGGATGGATGGATGGATGGATGGATGGATGGATGGATGGATGGATGGATGGATGGATGGATGGATGGATGGATGGATGGATGGATGAATACATGGGTGGGTTGGTGAATGAGATGACTCGATGGTCTATAAATAAACGAATCAATTCAAGAGTAGGAAGAATATATAAATGAATGGATTTCTTGTGAATAGACCTTCTATAGATGAGTCAATAAAAGAAAGTGTAGCTGAATGAAGAATGCAATTAATAATTCACTGCAGTAAGTATCCAGACAAAAAGACCCAATTACAACAATGAAACAAAAATGTCCCAATCCTGAAAAAAGCTGTAAAACAACTCACCAAAAACCACATCAGTACGCCAGCAAGAACAGCAGAAACGATGATAAAGACAAGGACAGGCCAGGCTTGAAGGACTGATAACAACAACTTTGCGCCAGAAGCATTAGCGGCCATTAAAATAGCAACACCTGTCGACGGCACGATACCAATGAATGAAGAACCACGAATATTTCTTGTAGCTAACACACCATTAACAGGAACCATTATATCAAAATCCTCTCCATCCAAAAGATCCGTTAGTACAGCGGGACCGTCTTTTTCTTTGACAAGTTTAACCCTTACGGCTGCCTGGCAACAGACCTTTAAGCTTTCTTGTAAAACAATCGGAAAAATCCCCTTTAGGTCTGTAAGGTCTTTGAAAGACCCAGAATCGTAGATATATGGATGTTGATGCCAAAAATGAATTTTAATAGTTTCGTTTTGCTGGCATTTTTCATCGAGCGAAGCTGTAAATGTGAAGCCAATTTTCCATTGAAGAAACAACACCATGGTTATAACCTTATTCATGACTTCTGTTAGTTTTTCAACAAAACCCACAAGCAAAGGTTTTCAATCGTCTTAGTGACACCTTGCGAGTTGCCCACACATTTTAAAATATCCTATATAATTGGAGTCCGTCGATGTTATCCAATTCTTGGACGGTTATCATGAAAGGGAGATCATCTCGAGCTTTAAGCCACAAAAACTATCGTATGAAAATCCATGAATTAATTAGATCAGTTGACAAGCGTCCTGTGAAGACGCAGCGGTGTGGACAAAACTGAAAACTGAGCTATGAATATGCAAAAACTTTCATTGATGTTAATCTTAATTTATTTATATTTTTAAGATATAACGGCGAGCTTACAACTGACTTTAACTTATATGTTTATAGACGAAAAAAGAGAAGTAAAAAACAAGAACAAATCCTATCTTTTTTGAAGTATAAAGTGTCAAATGTCGTACTAAAATAGAAGTAATTTTGTTCATATTGATTTTGTATTGACACAAAAAATTACAAATTTCCGTTGAAATTCTAATCATAATATTTTGATTGGACTGAATATATTATATCGATCTCAAAGATAATTTCTCTTTTAACTTCTCCGCCATTTAAGATCACAAGAGTGGGAAAAGAAGTCGAAATTCAGCAATTCAAGAATTTCTCTCGAAAGAAATACTCTTGATCGGTGATGTCAAGAGAAGTTATCTCTAACATTTGAACTGTGAAATAACCGAAATATCAGATTTACAAGACGTTTTAAACCAGCTTTTCAAATGTCGAAATGGAACTTTTGGAAGAAGTGTGAAAAACTAACGATTAGCGGACACAACTAAATATATGAGGAACATTGCAGACAATTGATGGCCGACTGCAAAATGCAAATGCTAGAACCGTAAACCTTTTGTTTCGAAATGAATTGGTCGAAAAATAGAGAGTTTGAAGCTAACTCACAAATTCTGGCTGTCAAAGATAATGTTGATGATTAGAACAAAGGCCAAGGCTTGGAAATTAAACATTTTATCGTCGCTTTATTCGCGGATTCTGTTGCTGCTATGCTCTGGCTGTGTAAATGGAAGTTTAAATCATTCTTATGCGATGGATGAAGCTTGTCTAACAGGGAAAATGATTCATGTCAGATACGTTGATAATGCACCATATATATTTAAAAGAAACGACGAATTGAAAGGAATACTCTTGGAAATATTCGAAAAAGGAGTTAAATTCTGCTGTAAAGATGGAGTTCAAATCTCGTACAGTTTATCTACGTCGAATAATATTTTGGAATTGAGAACGAAACACGTCGGCTTTTTGCCGTTAAGTAGAACTTCACAAATTATATCCTCGATTCATGGCTTGCCTTTCGTAAGCTTAATCGAATCTCCGGGCTTCGCTGTAGTATCTGTAAAGAGCGTTCCCGGAGAGGATCTCCTCATGGCCATCCTGGATTCATGGCCAATTTTGGTATTCATAATAACTACTATCAGTCTCAGTGGAATTTGTATCTGGGTACTCGTAAGTATTGCCTAAATGTAGTATGTATTTATATATATGTTTTTCTTTATTCATGGTGTAATAACTATATTTAATACACGTAGAACTTGCGATAACAATTTTTTTAAGTGCCAAAACACCTTTTTTTGGCTTTCTTGCTTCAGTTCAAAAAACTTTCAACTTCAGAAAACCATAAAATCGAATTAAAAAAACTAAGAATAAAAAGGAAAATTGAGGCTAAGATTTCGAAGCTAATTCCAATAATTAATATTCTCTATCATGTGCTTGATAACTAGGAGTTTTGTTATGAGAATTATTATTCGTTACATTTTGCTCCCAAGGAAATAAAAAAATAAATAAAACATAACTTACGATAAAATATTAGCATACGTACGAGAGTTTTAAGATTGGTTTTCAGTGACATTACTATAACCTTTTAGATGTATTTCTCGACACATCCGTACATTTCAGCCAAATTTAATTACTTAATAACAATGACTAGAGCGCCAAATGAAAGAGCGAACAATCTATCAATTTATCTTATCACAATCAGTTAAATACTTAAAAAAATAATCACGAAATAATTTTTAGAGTTTTGCAGTCTTAAAACCAACTTTTTGTGTGAGTTTCTTGACTTAAGATTCAAACTGAAAAAATATCTATAGATTTTTCAATGAATTGCTTCCAATATTATACCTTTGGGAAAGTTGTAAAATTTCATGAAGATAGTAATCACTCGAACACAAAACCACAAAAGAATAAAAATCAACTTAATATATTATATCTGACTTGAAGTTAGTAGAATGACATTGCATGTACAATCACTAATATTCAACATTTCTGTTGAATTGTAAAGGTACACGCTTTTGAGAGTTATTTTTAGAAACACATCATTGACCTATATTTTGAAAACCCTTTTGTTTTCTTTTGTGTCCATTCGCTACTAAATGAAATCAATAGGCGGAATGACATTCATCTTGTATTCTCATTAGTTCAAGAAAGATAGATTTCTAAAGATAAGAACTGATCGATGATAAATATCAATTACTTATTTATATTTTGACGGCGACAGTAGTACAGTAAGAAAAAGAAGAAATAAAAAAGAGAAAAAGGGAGGAACGTCGGAAGAAGGTAGAAAAGAATGTATGAATAAATAAAGGAAAGATTGATCGAAGGAAATAAAGAAAGGAAGAAAGGAATGAATGAAATAAGTAACTGCCAAAGGAAGACAAACAGAAATAAAGAAAAAGTGGAAGAAAGAAAGAAAAATTAACTGAAGAAGGAAAGTATTGATTACTAATTCTACTCGATTATTGGATTCAAACACTATTGTTTGACGATTTGATAATGCAATCCACTGCAAAGTACAGTATAACCATGGTAAAAAAAGTATGCCTCATCCACTGCTTTTGTCTTCTTTTAGTTCAAGTGTCATTCCTCTTAGTAGCATTTCTTTGTTCATCAGTGAGGGACCTACACTCCCTAGTTTCCTTTTCGGTACCTTTTTTGGTCATCCTAATTTTTCGCTATTGTCTTCGTATTCTCAAAGAAATATTAACATTCAAACACGAAAAGATAAGAATTTTGGTAGTTTAGATACGAAACGTCATTATAGGGTTAAGATTTATAATTAAAGGACAACCTAAGCCACTAGAACTAATATCTAGTATATAATAACAGTATATACTGTCCCGCATTGTAAAAAGTCGAAAAGGTGTCATGATGCTTTGCGCTGAATTCCTGTGACGTCACATAAAGCTGTTTTTGACCAATAAATACTGAGCAATAAGCCTGAAGCGAGATGACGTTTTACCCCCGTCTCTAGACCATAATCCTTTTCACATTGCTTTTGTTCTTTAATTATGACTATTGTTCCTGTATTCTCTAAGGAATCAAACATTTAATATGAAAGAATTTTAAAAACTATTATGGTCTAGAGACGGGGGTAAAACGTCATCTCGCTTCAGGCTTATTGCTTTGGTGCGCACTCTGCAGAAAGACTACATGACTTATTTCGAACAGAGCAGTGGCATCTTACGGTGCGCTGTGGTTCGCTACGTAAAGGTACAGAATCGATGTTAAGTTACCCTATGTGTTTCCTGTTCATTCAATAAAAATACCAGAATAATATAATGTACTTTCGTACTGTTCGTTAATTATAGTCCTTCGAAATGTGCTAAGTTTAGCCGTTAAGCACCTTTACGGTCATGTTAAAAATTGGTTTCCTGTTACGAACACCTAAGCTAACAAACAAAAATTGAATACCATTAACTGTCTTTTTTCAGTTTGTTTTGACCTGACAAGTTTACGAAATTTTGCTATTCTTGAGAATGAACGTGTAATAAATCAAATATTTATTTCCTAACGAACAATTTTTCTCCAAATTTCTTTCTTTCATGATTGTGCAACTTGTACAAATATTTATCTTAAGATGTCATTCCTGGTTTTGCCACAAATAGGACGAATGAAAACTACGTTGTGTAGGAAAAATTGATATAAGCCGGGAAACACTCAAATATTAATGTGAGGCGTAACTCGAAAATCTATATGATCGCACCTTTTTAACCGATTACATTGTCTCTTAACAAAACAGTGATAAGTATTGGGCTTAGCACACTAATGTGACGGCCAGCACTCGAAGCGAAGACGCAAATTTGCCTCTCGTGAAAATTATACAAACCTAACAGCACCGTTACGAGGATAGCACGACAATATTGACCGCGTAAAAAGTTAAGGCCCTGTTTCACGTTGAAACTTTTGGTTGGAACTTGTGTACATCGGCGTCGAGAGACAAATTTCATGGGGATGTTATACGACGCAATTTAGGCTTGGTGAAACTTTCTGCCCGAGAACGTTTCACGAAAAAGTAGAACGGCTTTCCACTCGTACAACCGCGAAACTTGTGCCGGGAACAAGTTTCAGGACGCGTTGTGTAACCCGTTAAACTTCGATGGTTGTTCGCAAGTTACAGCTAAAAGTAGCAGCTAAAAGCTTCAACAGGGCCATTATCTAGTTACTTTAGTCAGGAAGAATCGCATTTCTTGTGATACCAGTAATTATTAATCCAATAATAAATCTTTTTTTCTCATTGGATTTTTCAGGACTTCCACATCAATCCAAAGCATTTTCCCGCGTTTTTCCCCCTTGGAGTATGCGAGGGATTTTGGTGGGCGGCTGTCACCATGACAACAGTAGGGTAAGTGCACTGCCCTCTTTCAATAGTTTTAATTATCTATACATAATGATAATGATGATAAAAAATATGTATTGTACATAATCATCATTATCTATATGATACATATTGATCATGGACGAGATAATGACAATGACGATGATAATAATGTATTATATATGTTATGTAAGGTACGGCGACAAGGTGCCAAAGAGTATAGGTGGTCGTTTATTTGCAGTAGTGTGGATAAGTGCAGGGTTGGTTATCCTCGCGATGTTCATGGGGATAGTCACAGCTTCGTTGACATCAAGTGGTATAGGACAAATCAATCATCTTTATGGTTTAGAGGTAAGATGAAAAAAAGGCATTGAAAATGTAACCCAGACCTACTACGTTACGACTCGCTATCCTTGGGGTGCAGTAACGTCATATTCGCCATGTTGGTTGACGATAAGAAAGCATTCCTCATTTGATCAAGCAACTTTATCTCAAGGTATTTTGAGTTACGTGGTTGAACCCCAAGAATTGGTGTCGCGATAGTCTGGGACCGACAATAATGATAGCGAGGAGGAAAACTAACCCAAATCTATTGGGTGTAAAAAATTAAAGGAAAGCAGCGCACGCGCCAAAATATAAACAAAGCTGTATACAGTAAATAAGCGTACTCCGGCCGTCTTCCATGTGCGCATCGGTAAAATTGGTCCAAAAAGGTCTTTAGACCAATTTACATCTATAAGTTTAGGTTTGCGTGAGAGTAGGACATTTGCATGATGGCGTCATTTGACTTCCACTACCATAATGCTTCACGAATGTTCTTTTTTTATTCAAATTTGTACTCCCTCATGAGAATAGTAAGACAATTGGTGCTAATTAACTGAACAAAAGGAAGTGTGCAAGGGAGTCTGGTAGAAGAGGTCAATGACGCAATCATGCAAACGTGCTATTAATTCACTAATTTCTCACGAGCCAGAATGCATTTCGTTTTGACTCATTAGTATCATTGCCACGTGCAGTAAAGGATTGCGAACTACTTTTTTAATTCAAATAAAGTCCCTCAAGTCGAAAATTAGAATCCATGCGGTTAGTTATCGCATTGCTTTGATAGCACATTGAAAAGTATAACAACATCCTAACTACCCATGGCAGCCATCTTGAAATAAAACTTCTAAATAAACATGAAGTTAGTTATGTTTTCGAACTAATATCTCTAAAGTAAATCTTCTGAAAGTCAAACGATTATACTAAAAGTGTATCACTTTTTAAGCCATGAATTCAAACCATGCATGAGTTCTTTCTATATGTTCAACGCAGTAAATAAACACGAATTTCGTCAAGTTTTGAAAGAACAATATCTATAAGCCAAATACTTTGATGTCAAGCCACACTTTACGTAATTCAATAGAAACAACAAAGACTCCTAGTTATACAATGGAACCAAGCAACAAAGAATACAATAAGTTTATATTACATGCAAAAGACTAAAAGATTTAGCTTTTTATGACATCTTCAAACAAGGCATCATGTTTTACAAAAATTATCTTACCTTGTAAACCGACCACTCGAACAGCCTAGATCTTCTCATCCCATACATTTAAGCTTTTACTTATAAAAATCCCCAGGTTTCTGCAATCAATGGGTCAGCTGAATATCAGTTTGCTATCCTCCAGAGTGCTTATGTAAAAGGTAAGTGAATGGACTTCCTTTGTTTGTGTGTATTAGCCGTTCCGAGGTTGAGAAAAAACTAGGTCGAGTTTGCATTACAGTGCATTGTGGGACTCTGCAGTTTCATATTTCCAAGATGGCGTCCATCTCGTCTCCTAAAACATACCCACAATGCACTGTAATGCAAACTCCTCAGTTTTTTCTTCGACCTTAGAATGGCGAATATGAGACGCTACGTTTTTGATTTGCAGAAGCACGTATCATTTCATTGGGAATAAATTTGCTTGTTCGTTCATTCTTCTCCTTGGTTAATAAAAAACAATAATGAAGATAATGACACGTGGGGGGGGGGGGGGGGGATCGAAAGCGTAGTGGAACTCTATAACGGCTATTTATTTGTAAAATGTGAAAAGTATGTGTAGAATGCCATTCTTCCCGCTTATTCGGCTCCAATCTCCGTTCACATCCAAAGGAATCCCAAAACAGAGAGAAAAGTGGGAATGCTCGAAGTCTAAGTATGTGCAATCTCAAGTAAATTGTTTACTTGGTGCAAGCGACGAAATTACTACCATTGTTTAAGAAAATTAGTAATAAAATAAATTAAAATTAAAATCCAAACAATAAATGTGAGTACACTCATGAAATAATGAGATAAACATGGCTTCCTTCATACCTCCCCTCCCTCTTACAGTTGTCATCTGACTGATACTATATTCTCTGAAATTCGTAGCTCAAGATTCCTACACTTCTGCATATTCCAGTATCGCGTCTGGTAAACCAAAGCTCGCGCTCGTGGATCTTTACGCAACCACTCAACACCAAGACTTCTTTTCCCGCCATAACCTACGAGTTTCCATGGTGATCGAACAGGAATTGTCTTATGGTTTGGTCTTACCACAGGGAACCCAAACTCTACACAAATGTTTGAGAGAATATAAAGAGGCCTATCAGTTTCAAAGCTATTCCTATATTCAAAAATATCTAACTAAACATAAGGTATTTCCTTAATACCTTTGATTCATCTTATACCTGTGAATAGAACCTTTCAACTTGGGCGCAATGTTTTCCCATTTCAAGTTTTATCTAGGGAATGACACTGGAACTGAAATGGGAAAGCAAATTTACTTAAGCTAAACATTAATATAGACTGATATCTCGAGCAAAGCTTCTACGTTTTAAGAAGCTTGATTTGGGAGATGTAGTATAGACCTCTTGTAGCACTTTGAATTGCAGCTCAATCTGGGGAACAAATTAATAGGTTCCAATTCTCAGAAGATTGCATGGAATACTTAATTTTTTTCGTCCCCCAGATCGAGCTGCTTTGACGTCACATACGAGGGATGTATTGACTATTACTCATAAAATAAACTTACGAGACAATTGATTTTTTAGATTCCAGATATCAGTGATGGTACAGAATATTTTCATGGTATTTTTGGATATTCCGTCTACGCAATGACCGGGGTCTTTATTTTGTTATTAGCGGTAGGATTCTGGTGGCAATATTATTGGTTAAAGAGACGAGGCGAGTGGAAGGAGGAGAATGGTAAGTATTATTTCCAAGATGGCGTCTCTTTCGTCGCATAAAACATTCCAACAATGCAAATCCAACTCGACCTAGTTTCCCCCTTAACCTCGGAAATGGCCAATATGTTGCTATTAATAGACGCGTTAGCTGGGTTTTTAATGGCTTGTAGAATATTGGAGGTTGTTTTGATCCCTTGTTTTCTAGTTTCATGTCGTAGAAATAGTCAAATACAATAGTTTAAGGACTTATTTTGACATGTTTTGACTAAACATTCGCTAGTTGCCCATCAGTCAACCCCTTGTTTGCAGTAAGGAAATCTAGGGAGGGAGCGGGGGTGAGCTTCTCTAAGGCTTGAAAAGAGAACGCGTGATCTAGAAATCCCGTTGTTTGTAATAGGAAGGACATCATATATTCACTCTATGGACGACAATACCAAATCCTGAATAATTGTTTTTTGCAGAAGACATTGATATGAAAGAACTAGAATTATCCACAATGGGTCCCTACCATTGCTCACAAACACAGCATATACCTCAAGTGCGCAATAGCTCTACGGTAAACCACTGGTCCAGTTACATGATGGCTCAACAAAGCACACAGACACAAGGACTGATAGATGAATACATGTCTTATGAAGGAAACTGGACGAGACGATTTGAATCCCTTCAGGCAAAACACAGAAGAGAACAAGTTGAAATATTTAATTTAGATAGAAATGGATGAGAGGTTAAAAGGAGAACTAACAAAAAGAGAAAAACTTATTTTTGGATTATAGCAATAATAACGCCAAGGGTGCCTTTAGTTATTAGACGAGGGTTGATTGTTGTCAATGGTCAATTTATGAAGGAATTTTTCAAAAACATTTTGCTAAATGTTAACCGTAAAATCCAGGTTAGCTGAAGCCATGGGTTATATGTACGAGGGTCTTTTTAAGGCACAGGAAAATGAAGAGGAAACTTTTATGACTGACTTTCTTATTTTTCCCCAGTGAATCTCTTACGTTGCATCAACGAAATGAACAAGTGATTACAGAGGTGGACGTACGACTTGGGGAGGGGGAGGGGGAGGGGAGGATAAAACTGGAAGGATATTTTCATTAGGAGATTAGTTGCACGATGGCTTATAACCGGGATTTTACGGTATTTGTGTATTGATTCTTTTTCATCTATATCGAATGAAAGGCAGACTGCAGACACGGTTGCTATTTGTGTTGGCTTATGGTGGCTTATAGTTAATATTTGGCCAAGCGAGAAATAGTAGCTATAGGTCTAGGATCGCCAGGGCTAAGGTGCTAGTGTTGATGACCGCACCACCCCCCTGATTAAATCACTGAAAGCCACCAAGATATCGTTCCTGAGCAAGTGGAGGCTAAACATATTTTCTTCTAAATTATCTAAAGAATCTATAATCAAAAAGTATTCTTCTAAAATTAGCGATATAAATGATGCAATTTTTGATCATTTGAATAAGCCTGAAGCGAGATGACGTTTTACCCCCGTCTCTAGACCATAATCCTTTTCACATTGCTTTTGTTCTTTAATTATGACTATTGTTCCTGTATTCTCTAAGGAATCAGAAATTTTAATATGAAAGAATTTTAAAAACTATTATGGTCTAGAGTCGGGGGTAAAACGTCATCTCGCTTCAGGTTTATTGCATGATTTCATAGGTTTGATTTATGATTGGTTAAAAGGGCAGGTTTCTGTCCAATCAGGATAGACGATTTGTCATTGTTGGTGCTTTACATATTATATGACCCATATTTAAAGTTTTATTTTATCGCTATTTACTATATCATGTATAAATTACACACTACACTGATCGCTATAATTATTTATGGATATCAATTTTGGTTAATAAGCCGCCAATTATAGCATCCTAATTTTACAGTGAGAGCACTCGAATCGTGTCAACATTTTGACACTTTTTCTAAAATGCATATTGCAAATCATCCCTTGAGGCATTCGATTGGAAATGAGACTTATTTTGATCACTTGGTGTATTTTAACCCAATTCTTCCTTTTAGTGGATTTGAAACAGTAAAACGTTCGGGAATGAACCTGAAAAAATCTCGAAGTGCTGATAATATATATTTGTAAACATATTCTATGCGTTTTACATATAATTAATTTCATACTAGCTGGAAATGCATTGATTTGTGAAACATCATATCTTGTCCATAGAGTCTTAACTGTGCGGTTGATACAGGACCCAGAAAAATTCTATAAAGTTAATATATATTTTTAGTAAATGAGAAACGCGTAACAAATAATCTGGAGCATGAGTTACATACTTTGGTCCTGTCATCTTGCTTCTCTACGATTTTACTACTTTCTACAAGTTGATGGTGACATCGTCGCCAATCAGAAAGAAAGGTGCCCAGTGTCTTGGTTTTTTGTAGGCTTCGTCTTCTCTCACATCTTTCATGGCTTGCTGTAGACTTTTACTAGCACTTTCGCCCATCTTTAAACAGGTATAAAAGCTTACCATGAAGTTAAGAGTAGCTTCGTCGTCAATGGCCCACAATGAAGCCACTACAGCACGAGCCCCTGCAGCGAGAAACCCTCGACTGATACCAACAATTCCTTCTGCTCTGATTTCCCCTCGTCCACTATGACAACAGCTCAGGACAACCAGTTGTGCTCTGATACCAGTTTCTTGTACTTCTTGCATGGTCAACAAGTAGTCCTCTTCTTCTGGGATCTTCCTTGCACCAGTTAAGGTACCTGGTGCAAGTACAATTTCTCCTTTCGTGCTTCCATGAGCTGCAATGTGGATAACAGCAACTCCTTCACATAATCTTTGCTTGATGACATCTTTAGTTGCTTGTGCTCCTAATAGTGGCTGAACACCTAGAATGTTACCGATGACTGTAGCTTCACGTCGTGCTTCTGGTAAAGGTGAGAAAGTTGTTTCTTGCCCTTGAAACATTACAGCTCCCGAGTCTGGATCTCCAACTACGAGGGCGCCAGTTTTGCTGTGGTAATCTGAGGGGCATTCTTGTAAAGATTTCAACGTTGCCAATGAAGGAACCAGGCGAATACGCTTCATTTCGGACAGGAAAAGACCAGTTTCTGGATCTTTTAATGCTGCGAATGGAACCATGTACAGAGGGCCATCAGGAACTATGATTAAATCCTCTTGCGTGGAATTTTGAGAAACGTACGTTAGTGGAGTACGTAAAATATTCCACATTGGCTCGAGTGGGCTAGGGAAATTCATTTGATCTGTTGATCTCGACATTTTTTTCGCATTATCTTTTCGAAATGGTTCCAGAGATTCTAGTGACCTGTCTTCGCATCGCATATCATTTTCGATTTCCATCTTCACGTAAGCTGCACCCACAACTTCTCTGATCACTTCGTTAGGATCGTTGCATTTCAACGTAAGCTTCAAATCTTTTGCTGAGTTCCGAAGGAAATTTGGAGCAATAACCCAAGAGGCTAAGCTTGTGAGTAGCAGAGAAAAGTATAGAACACAGGCGTCACTTTCAGATACGACTGCTTGGACTTCGTTGTACTCCAGCTGTACGCTCTGATGAGCGTTTTCCAAAGGAACTTGATGATATCTAGAAACGAACATGTCACTTAAAGCTCTAGCTTTTCCTTGCTCGCACACTAGAAGTGCTTCTTCAAACTTTTCTTCTTCAAGCAATACTTTAATGAACCACTTGTGAATATGAATGAAGGTTTCCATGACCGATATTTTAAGATCATCACGTTCCTTTAGCTTATCAAATATTCTGTCACAGCACTTAAGTGCCTCCCTGAAATAATTTATGGATTTGCTCATACTGTCTTTGTACGACCTAATATCAATGCGAGTTTCGAGGGATTCAATTCCCAAGAAGTAATACGTTTTAGCTAAGTAATCGTAGGTTATGTGTTGACCACTCTCCCTGTTTAGCAGCTTATCAATTTCAATAGACTCTTCAAATTTTTTAATGGCCATTTCGTATCGTCGTACTAACATAAAAACAGTTCCCAGGTTAGATTGGACGCATCCCTCTAAGCCTTTGTCATCTATCTTTTCCGCAATTTCAAGCGATTCTCTGTAACAGATGATTGCCTCATCATAAAAGCACTTACCAGTATAAGCCAATCCCAAAACATTGAGTGAGTATCCTTCATTATGCTTGTCACCTATTTCTCTTGCTATGGCTAGAGCCTTTTTAGCATATTTGATTGCTTCTTGGTACTTTTTTCGTAAAGGATAATTTCTGCACAAGCCCAAGTATGCGCGCCCCTCACCTTCTCTGTCACTTGTTTCAATGGCGATCCTTATGGCTTTTTCGTTGCAATAGGCACCCTTTTCATATTCTCCTAACTGGTCATACAGGTATCCCAGACTCCAACAAGTACGCCCTTCATTAATTCTGTCACCACTTTCTTTAGCTTTGGCGAGGCAATTTTCTTCATTCTTGATTGCTTTGCGGTAATCAGCAAGATATAAATAGTTATTGGATAATTTTTGATAAGAAAAGCACTGTGCTTCCTTATTTCCTAACTCTGTGGAAATCATTTGCAATCTTTCGTAATGATTGACTGCTAGGTTTCGTTTACCTAATGCCTCATATTTCCTACCTAAAGCCTTAGTAACGGCGAATTCTGTGATTTTGTCGTTAGCTTCATCACGTTTTCCCATTTGAGAATAGGATTTTCCAAGAAGTTTCCGCGCTTGTTCCTCTCTACGTTCATGGCCTATCTTGGAAGCTAAGTATGCCTTTTCACTTCCTATATGACATTTCGTAGCCTCTTGACATTTAACTAATGAAGTATAGCTTTCTTCCAAATTTGCATAAGCCAAGACTTCTCCAATTTTGTCACGATCTTCTTGACTGATTTTAAGTTGCTTTTTGTGGAACTTAATGGCTTCCAAAAACTCACCCTTCGATTGGTAGACTTTCCCAAAGTTTCTGTATACTAGCGCCTCCACCATTCTGTCATCTGTTTCCAAAGCAATTTTGAGACACTCATCAAGGCAGGAAAAAGCTTTGGAATATTCTCCAGATAAACCATGTGTAACCCCTAGCTCTGCATATCCACGTGCCATTCCTTCTTTGTCGTTAGTTCTAAGAGCGGTTTCTAAAGCCTTGTTCAAATAGCAAATTGATTCTGTGAATTTTTGAATCTTTTGATTCAATTCACCAAGGAAAATATACAACGTTACTTCCATCCCGGAGTATCCAAAGAAACACACTAAACATAGACATTCCTCATAGAAGCAGATCAGACTTTCGCTGTCTAATTTCAGATGCCCCAGAGTTGCATATCGTATACATGCCTGTATGAAAACCAGGAGTTTCCAGGGATCCAAGCTTATCCATGTCATAATTACCAGTTGTGGTAAAGATTTTTCAGACCTAACACAACTGGATGGGGACTAAATTGTTGTGAATAAAATTGTATGGTCCTCAGAGTCATCTACTGGTTTCAACTGAAACTTTCTGAAATTGAAGAGAGAACATTTAAATACTTTTTTGTGGGAATCTGGGAAACATGATAAATAATTTTTACTTTTTAATTAAAAATTCGTAAACATACGTGCTTCAAGCAATGAAATAATCTAATCTTATTGGATAATCCCACATACTTGAAGGGCAACCCAAATATGTTTAATTTGGTTAAAAATAGTAAAAAAATAAAGATTTTCTTTAGATAATATTCCAATGGTTAGGAAGCAAGGGGGATTTATAAACATTTTCGATCTAAATCTCATAAGACCTATAAATACATCTGTAAAAGAAGTACGGAACACATAATTTTCATACAACAATCGTCTTACTTTAACATTTACAGTAACCTGTGTATGTATCGAGTCACCTCACTGTAGCTGGCAAAGGCCTTCAGTAAAATTTGCCACACTTTTTGCTGACTTTCAGCGGCTATAGACACTATATATGATATAAACCAAAATTTTCCTGACTCAAAATGGCGTATTAAAATATTGCTTTTAAAATATTGAGGACGAATTGGCCAATGAATGACTGTGCACGTGAGCATGCGAATAGAGGATCTACGCAGTCTTGCGTGACACACCACTATGAATAAATATCATAATAAACACAGGGACGTCTTGCGCACACAGGTCACGACTTTCTATAAAAATACAGTAAATAGCGTTTCACAAAAATGCAAATTGCTAGAGCGCAAAAAAAGACCTTTTTAATACATCCCACAATGATTTATGTCAAATTTATTCTTTTCATCAATTTCATTTAAAGAGATTGACCGATCGCGGGCGCGCGTTTGTTTTATAGTAATATAATAATATATATATTTTTCTATTTATTTGTTTATTTTTTGCACTCTAGTACACATTTCCCCCCATTTAAGACCACTTGTCATTCTCTTGAGATCAGAAAAAATCAGAAAAAATCAGATACAGTGAGAGGCACTAAGATACATTGTGTTGGTATTCATTGTACAAAAAGTGTTAATTTTTATTCACTTGTGAAACCGTCAATGTGGTAGACGTTGTTTTCCTTTTTGTTATTTAATTAAAGGCGAAATAGGAGTTGGATTATCCACGTATGATTCTTAGGGCAGTTATCTATTAAAGTCCCAAGATCCTTATCCCTGAAAGTGTTTATTTTTTTATTATCTTGCAACAAATACATTTATTTCCTGCCCTCTAGAATTATTTTGTCAGCTGTCCTATCTTATCATGATTAGTTTTACTAACGGAAACAAGAAAATCCTACAAAATATTTGAAACAACATTGAAACAACTGATTTGAATCAATAAGTTAAGAGGGGTTGTCAGCAAAAATCAAACATCGGGTGGCAAGGGTTGAAAATTTGATTTTGCTAATATTTTAAACTTAGGTAGGCCTTAGTGTAAGTAAAACCACTGTGTAGTTTGTTTGGTAAAATATCGCTTAGTTTTCGAGAAAATCGAAGAAAAGAGTTTTGAACTAAATTCGCTAATTTTCGGCCGATAATTTACATCAACTTTAACAGCTTATCGCGACCAAACAAAGCAACCTAGCACTGTAATAAGACTAAATAGTAGTTAATTGGTATCTTAAGAAACAATTTGTAGAGTTTTAGTAATTTTGGTGAAATTTTTCGATTTTTACTTAATTTATTTTTGGAGCACATATAAAACTCCTCTTAAAGTGGGGTAAAAAAAATCAGATATTTTTTTATGTGCGACGAAAAATTTTTACCAAAAAGACAACCTGAATTAAAGTTGAAATAATGATTTCCACGAATCATGCAAAATTTTCTTGGGGAAATTATTTTGCGCGTTGCACCACAGCCTGTAAGTTGTAAGAAACTCACGGATTTTATCTGTCGGCGAGTTCAATCAATTTACATATTGTTTACTAATGCAAACGAATTCATGTTGACTTTCTAAGAAATAATAAAAAAAAAACGATTTTAAAGAAAAAATAAAAGTTCCTGGATTTATTCTGAAAGAAGTTGAAACACTAAACTCAAACTATAAATTAAATTTGCTCAAAATTCACTCGACTAACCCAAAATAGTAGAGCGCGTCTATGGCCTGAAAATGATAGCATGATTATTTTCATCAAAACGTACAAATATTCCATAGTTGATTCATGTTTGGATTTTAAGGATTCTTGCAATGATATATTTTTTACTATGATTTTAGGTTTACATAACAAGACACCCTCCAAAATAACAACAAAAGGAAGTTTTTAAGATGTCATGGTTCCGGTCGGTACCAATTAACGTTGCACGCATGAAATTGACAAGTAATAGTTGTCCATTCATGTTTATGTTTTGCAACATAATTACTTTAGTTGGTTTCTGTGTTGCTTGTAAGTACACTGAATAGAATGAAGATTTGCTGTTCATTTAAAACGATTGTTGGAGGAACCTGTGGATTCAACAGGAAAGATCGAAAGCAAGACACCACAGTTATACCTTTACAAGTATGTAAAAAAGTAATCAATGCGCATATAGATCCGCATTTCAGTTTACGGGCATCGAGAATGAGATAGATCTGATTCTTTGCCGAGCCGCCATATTTAATTCGCCAGAAAATATCCATAGTTGGACTGTTTGTCCCCTGCATCGATCCAAACTTGGGCTAGGATGGGCTAGAGGTAATAACGCCAGGTGTAGAGTACCCCCTGCACTCTCTAATCACAGTAAAATCAAGGGAAAGTGGCCAAAGTGCGATAGGGGTATCGATTAGATGAGTGCATTAACACTTGTAAGATAGAACTAGTAGTTCACTACTGAGGTTTTCCATATTCTGTGAACTCAGACATTTCATTGGCTTGTTGTGAAATTGGTTTTTCACTGCCGCCACTCAAGAACATACAAGGTACGGACTTATTATTTCTGATTGATGGCAGCGAAAAACTAAATTTAATTGTGCAGCTCAATACCGAGTTACTGTGCCATGCAATTGATTATTTAATGAATTCGACGAGTATGAGAAACTTTTTATTTGCATTTTTGGCGGGAAACGGCGCACCTGCGGCATTTGTATGTACTGCGCTTATATTTAATACTAAATAAATAATAGAAAAGAAGAAAAAAGCAAATGGTTGTTTTATTTCCACTAAATACTTACTGCTACTATGTACTCCCTATTTCCAGAATAGTGATAATGAGGATGAGAAAGTAAAGTTTTGCCCACAATTTACCACCCCAACGTTTCAAGCATCAGCGGCTATTGTTACGGAAACCCCTATAAGCCAATATCAACCTGGCGAGACATCTTTTGCTTCCACCATCTCAGAAGATGAATCTACCACTCTAACCACATCGAATTAAATATGGCTGCTCGGCAAAGAATCAGATCTATCTCATTCTCGATGCCCGTAAACTGAAATGCGGATCTATATGCGCATTGATTACTTTTTTACATACTTGTAAAGGTATAACTGTGGTGTCCTGCTTTCGATCTTTCCTGTTGAATCCACAGGTTCCTCCAACAATCGTTTTAAATGAACAGCAAATCTTCATTCTATTCAGTGTACTTACAAGCAACGCAAAAACCAACTAAAGGAATTATGTTGCAAAACATAAACATGAATGGACAACTATTACTTGTCAATTTCATGCGTGCAACGTTAATTGGTACCGACCGGAACCATGACATCTTAAAAACTTCCTTTTGTTGTTATTTTGGAGGGTGTCTTGTTATGTAAACCTAAAATCATAGTAAAAAATATATCATTGCAAGAATTCTTAAAATCCAAACATGAATCAACTATGGAATATTTGTACGTTTTGATGAAAATAATCATGCTATCATTTTCAGGCCATAGACGCGCTCTACTATTTTGGGTTAGTCGAGTGAATTTTGAGCAAATTTAATTTATAGTTTGAGTTTAGTGTTTCAACTTCTTTCAGAATAAATCCAGGAACTTTTATTTTTTCTTTAAAATCGTTTTTTTTTTATTATTTCTTAGAAAGTCAACATGAATTCGTTTGCATTAGTAAACAATATGTAAATTGATTGAACTCGCCGACAGATAAAATCCGTGAGTTTCTTACAACTTACAGGCTGTGGTGCAACGCGCAAAATAATTTCCCCAAGAAAATTTTGCATGATTCGTGGAAATCATTATTTCAACTTTAATTCAGGTTGTCTTTTTGGTAAAAATTTTTCGTCGCACATAAAAAAATATCTGATTTTTTTTACCCCACTTTAAGAGGAGTTTTATATGTGCTCCAAAAATAAATTAAGTAAAAATCGAAAAATTTCACCAAAATTACTAAAACTCTACAAATTGTTTCTTAAGATACCAATTAACTACTATTTAGTCTTATTACAGTGCTAGGTTGCTTTGTTTGGTCGCGATAAGCTGTTAAAGTTGATGTAAATTATCGGCCGAAAATTAGCGAATTTAGTTCAAAACTCTTTTCTTCGATTTTCTCGAAAACTAAGCGATATTTTACCAAACAAACTACACAGTGGTTTTACTTACACTAAGGCCTACCTAAGTTTAAAATATTAGCAAAATCAAATTTTCGACCCTTGCCGCGGATTTGCCAAAATGTGTGATTTTTGCTGACAACCCCTCTTAAGTACTTAGCTCCTTGCTTCTCTACCATTTGGTGCGCATCCATTCTTTCTACAAGTCGATGGTGACATCATCGCCAATCAGAAAGAAAGGTGCCCAGTTTCTTGGTTCTTTGTAGGCTTCGTCTTCTCTCAGATCTCTCATGGCTTGCTGTAGACTTTTACTAGCACTTTCGCCCATTTTTAAACAGGTATAAAAGCTTACCATGAAGTTAAGAGTAGCTTCGTCGTCAATGGCCCACAATGAAGCCACTACAGCACGAGCCCCTGCAGCGAGAAACCCTCGACTGATACCAACAATTCCTTCTGCTCTGATTTCCCCTCGTCCACTATGACAACAGCTCAGGACAACCAGTTGTGCTCTGATACCAGTTTCTTGTACTTCTTGCATGGTCAACAAGTAGTCCTCTTCTTCAGGGATCTTCCTTGCACCAGTTAAGGTACCTGGTGCAAGTACAATTTCTCCTTTCGTGCTTCCGTGAGCTGCAATGTGGATAACAGCAACTCCTTCACATAATATTTGCTTGATGACATCTTTAGTTGCTTGTGCTTCTAAAAGTGGCTCAACACCTAGAATGTTACCGATGACTGTAGCTTCACGTCGTGCTTCTGGTAAAGGCGGGAAAGTTGTTTCTTGCCCTTGAAACATTACAGCTCCCGAGTCTGGATCTCCAACTACGAGGGCGCCAGTTTTGCTGTGGTAATCTGAGGGGCATTCTTGTAAAGATTTCAACGTTATCAATGAAGGAACCAGGCGAATACGCTTCATTTCGGACAGGAAAAGACCCGTTTCTGGATCACGTAATGCTGCGAAAGGAACCATGTACAGAGGTCCTTCAGGAACTATAACCACATCTTCTTGTGTAAGGTTCTGCATCACAGGAGCTATCAAATTACTGTATAACATTTCGAGTGGATTTGTATTACCTTCAACATTTTTCTCTCTGTTTGGTGGTATTTCGCGCTCGTTTTGGTCAGGTGCACTGTTGTCCCCCTCTTTTTGGCCATCAACTCTGACTAAACAGTCATCACTTTTAATCAGCTGCACACTTTCAGGCAAGTGATCTAGTGATCTATCCTCGCACCTCAGGACATTTCTGACATTCATGGCATCGTATGCCGCAAATACAAGCTCAGAAATAATCTTGCTCCCGTCATACCCTTGTATTGTCGGTAGCTGTGTATGTTCTAATCCTTGTGCATTCACTGCAAGGAAAAATGGTGGTTTTTGACGAGCCAAAACCCAAATAGCCACGGTATGGAATTGAAGTGCGAAATACAGAACATGAAATTCATTTTTGCTCGCATGAAAAACGGAGTCAACTTCAGCGTACGTTAAGATGACATTTTTGCCATGTTGTGGAACTTGACTGTATTTCATTGACAACAAATCGCTTAAAGCTCGAGCTCTGCCGCGATCAGACAAAATAAGAGCTTCGTCGATCTCTTTTGTTTCAATCAATCATCGCATGTGCTAGTAGATTGTGAGTTTTAATGAAACTATCCATTAATGTTATTTTGATGTTGTCGCGATCATGCAAGTGATCAAACATCCACTCACTGCACTGGAGAGACTGCTCTAAATGCTTCTTGCATTGTTTCATGCACATTTGATAGACATCACACATTTCTCTGAGGGTGTTGGCTTTTACAAGATACAGACAGCCCAAATTATAGCAAGCTGTTTGTTCGTTATTCTTGTCTCCTAACAATACAGCAAGTCTTAACGCTTTCCCATAATGATCAAAGGCCTTTGCGTATCCCTTATATTTATAATATAGGCCTCCAAGGCTAAAATATGCATTGATTTCCACTTTCTTGCTGCTTATCTCTTTGGCAATTACTAGTGATCTTTCGAAACATTTCAGTGCTTCGTTATCCTTGTCTTGCATCAAGTAATCATGTCCCAAACGGTTGAAAGAGTCTCCTTCTCCTTTCTTATCACATATCTCTTGCGCTATTTTCAAGGATGTTTTAGAACAATCCATGGCTTCTTGGAATTTTCCTTGCTTATATAAACATTGCTCAGGTTTCTGTAGGCAGTTCCTTTACCTTCCCTGTCCCCTCTGTTTTGACAAAGGTTTAATTGGAATTGAAAATGCTTTAATGCATTATCATAGTTACCTACCTTTTTGTGGAGGTTTCCTATGTTACCATAAGTTACTTGAAGACGTCTTATGAACCCTGTCTCTCTCTGAAGATCCAACACTCTTTCATGGCATTGGAGACTTTCATGGAATCTGCCCAAATGTCCGTAAATATTTCCCAAATTTTCATGGGAAACCAATTCATGCTCTTTGTTCCCCGTCTCTCTGGCAATGCTTAATTCCTCAAGATAGTATTTAAATGCTTTGTCGTATTCGTCTAATGAACTAAAAACTGTCGCCATTTTTCCATAAACCAAACCTTTGCTGCTTTTGTCTTCAAGTTCTTCGGCTATGCTAAGGGCCTTTTGTAGATAGCAAATAGCCTTATCGTATTTTCGAAGAGAATGGGAAGTGTCTGCCATTCCCATGTACGCTTTCATTTCAACGTCTTTACTGTCTGTCTCCAAAGCAATTTTCAACATTTCTTTATTGTATTCTATGGCTTTATAGAAATCCCTTACTAAGATACTGCAGGTTCCTAAGTGGCCATAAGCAACTGATTGCATTTTTTTATCGCCTGTTTTTATTGAAATGGTCAGAAGTTTCTTCAAATGTTTGATCTCGTCGAAATATTTTTCCATAGAAAAATAGACAGATGACAAATTGAAATGCGCACATTTGATTTCCTTCTTGCAATCCATCGTCTCCACGAGGACCAGTTGCTTTGTGTAGTACTTGATTGCTTCGTCATCTTTGCCTAAAGACTTGTAGGCTTTTCCAAGATTCTCGTAGACTGATGCTTCCCTTTTAGCGTCATTGTTATCTTTGACTAAGTGAAGAAGCTTCTCATAATATCTAATAGCCATGTCGTGTTTTCCAGACGAGTGGTAAATCGTGCCTAAGCGCTCATAAACAGTTTTTTCTATTTCTTTATCATTTATTATTGAAATCACTGGAAGGCACTTCTCATACCATTTTTTGGCCTCTTCGAGCATATTTTGCGACCAATAAGCACTTCCTAATTGATAATAAGCACATCCTTTGCAAGCATTGTGGTCCAGTTCTTCGCTAACGGCAAGTTCCTTTTCAAAACAGTTGATGGCTGTTTGGTATTCACCCTTGAATTGGTCAATGATTCCTAGGTATCTATATGCGATTCTCTCTATCCACTTCATGCCTGTGTTTATGGCAATTGCTAGACATTTTTCTACGTATAAAAGGCCTTGCGTTGAGTTTCCCAAAGAATCATAAAATAATCCTAACTCTGAATAAGCGTAGGCCTCATAAAATATGTCGTTTGTCTCAACTGCCATGACCAAGGCCCTTTCAAAATATTTGATGGCTTCCGTAAATTTTTCAGTTTTTCCACACAATTCCTCAAGAGAGATGTTCACCAACACTTGAGTAGAACAGTCTTCGATGTATTCTGCCATGACCAAACACTCTTCATGAAGACGAATCAATTGTTGGCTTGTCAAGTCCAGGCACCCCTCTCGTCCACATCTTATACAGAAGGGAATAAAAAGCATAAGCTTCCAGTGCTTCATGATTAGACATAAAGACCAAGATTAGCTATATAGTGCTTTTCCGTTTGGCAGTAAATATTTTCCAAGTAGCCTTGCACAGAAGCTCGAAGATTACTACTAACCAGATATCCCTTTCCTCCAGACTACGGGTCTATCCAAGTCTACGATACCTAAATATACATTATGGAAACCTGGTTTTGATTTTCGAAAGAGATCGTCGTTATATATCTGATCTCTCTCCAAGCAATCTTGACAAATTTAATATTTGGCGTACCAAGGGAAATTCCCTGCCGTCTACATTCTATGTAAACACCGTTAATATCACCGTTACCCAGATCACTGATGGTGCGTCATCACGCGGAACGCCTGCTTTGAATTGACTTAATGGCGCAAAGAATTTTACAGAGCTCTTTTAAGAAGATAGTATTTGTACCATTAAACATCATTCAAAATTGTCGCTCATCTAACTCTCTCATCACTAAAGCTTTCTCATTGTATAGTAGTGGCATCAAAGGTACTATGGAACAGGAGAAGGGTTTTCATGTTATTGATGTGAGGAGTGATACAGTAACGAAACCGACTCCAGAGATGAGACAAGTTATGGCTAATGCTGAGGTCGGTGATGATGTATTTGGTGAAGACCCTTCAATCAATAGTAAGTTTGAACAACAAACAATGACTGTGTATATAAATATAATGATGTAAAAATTGCTCAATGATTTTGTTTGTTTTACGTAGGTCTTCAGGAAAAATCTGCAAAGCTGCTTGGAAAAGAGGCTGGTTTGTTTGTTCCCTCAGGATCCATGGGAAATCTTATTTCCAGTATGTGTAGAAATCAAAAATAACCATTAATAATATTTGTTACCAAATTTATAAATGCACTGATGAAGAGAGGGGTTAAAATTACAATTTCAGCTACCTGCAGGGATGGCAGAGCGAGGGGGGCAAGGAGGAAGGTTACACTACCCCCTCTTTTATGAGAATGACATGCACAGACCTGAAAGGCCAGCTATGATGGCAGAGCGAGGGGGGCAAGGAGGAAGGTTACACTACTCCCTCTTTTATGAGAATGACATGCACAGACCTGAAAGACCAGCTATTAGCTGATGAAGGAATGCTGATGTTAAATAAGTGCTATCAAATGACACTTATTGTATTAGGAATTTTTTCCCTTTTCAGTCATGGCACATTGTCCTCATCGTGGTGATGAAATCTTAGTTGGAGACAAGTCTCACATATGTATTTGGGAGCAGGGCTCTTGTTCTCAGGTAATATAATACTGGTAAGCATTGTAAGGGGGCAAAATATCCAAAAATTATCCATACCCCCCTCATGGAGGAATTGTTTAAAGACACCCCCCTACCCCCCTAGAAATTCCAATTTTCTTCCATACAAACTCAAACATACAAACTGTAATTATTATTCTTTCTCTGACCCCCCTACTCTTTGGAAATTCAAAATTCCTCTGTGGGGTGGGTATGAAAGATTTCTGGAACTACACAATAGCAAAACCAAGAGAGGGTTTTACCGTTCCCTAGCTTTGAAGTCTGCAATGTATTTTGCAGTGGTACACTTTTCATATTACCCCTAATTTTCATTACATAATATATGAATTTCTTAAATATTTATATACACCTACTTGCAAGAACGTTGTCATACGATATTAGAACATTAGTAATTTAGTGACAAAGGAATACATTAAAAGACAAAAGAAAAAGTTCAGCTTCAGTGCATGATCTTCTTTTGTTATTTAATATAATTCCTATCCCACTAAATCACTGTTCTATTTTCGTATGACAACGTTCTTATTGCAAGTAGGTGTATATAATTTTAATCCACTTAGATTGCAGGAGTGCATTCCAGGCAAGTTTACACCCATCCCAATGGAGAATTGGACCTTGAAGACATGAAAAGCAAGATATATGATGGACAGGATGATCACTTCACTCACACAAAATTGATCTGCCTGGAGCAGACTCACAATTACTCAGGAGGTTCCGTTCTTTCTCTTCCATATTTAGAGAAGGTAATGATTGACAGCTAAAACTCCACCCACTCCCAAATTATTTATCCTTAACACCATATCAATGATGCATCTATAAGAGTTCGAGTGCATTGATCCATATAATTTTGAAATCATGTATACATGTATTAAATCCAGGTGAAAGAGATTGCTACTGTTAATAACTTGTCACTTCACATGGATGGTGCAAGGCTTTTTAATGCTGTAGCAGCTCTTGGTGTCCCAGCAGCAGAAGTTACCAAGCATATGGATTCTGTCACATTCTGCCTGTCGAAGGTGATTCTTTGATATTTGTTTCATCATCCAAGCTGTAATAGTCACAGATCCCCCTTAAATAATATCTGAGCAACATAACTTCCACCTTACCACTATTTTCACTGCTATGAGATGATTAAGACATTTTTTCCCCCGACAGCCAGCTCCATGGAGAGTCAGAAAGAAAAACCTCTGCTCACAGGGTAATTGAGACAACATTTGCGACATGGGAATCAGGCAATAGTTTGTTGTCAATCGAATAATTTAAAGGTTCTGAATGATTTATTTGTCTGTAGCCTGATTTCTCTGTCACTACTTTGGTCTTGATCAGCATGTAGCAATGAAAACTGTGGCAAACACCAGACATATTTTGACTCAAGCATCATTGATAAAATAAATTTATTGCTCTCTACTTGATATTCATAGGCCCTTGGTGCTCCTGTTGGATCAGTAATTGTTGGCTCCAAAGAGTTCATAGCAAGGTATTTAGCTAATAAGCTTATAGCGAATGAGTTATTATATTGGCCTCCAGCTCGTGATTGTATAGGCCATACAACACAGCCACTCATGGTATAAACATTACTTATAGAATGGATATCTTGTTTGACAGGTGCCACAGACACAGAAAAGCCCTAGGGGGAGGTATGAGGCAAGCAGGTATAATAGCTGCAGCTGGAATCTATGCACTTGATAATATTGCACCAAAGTTGGTGGAGGATCATAACAATGCTAAAAGGCTTGTTCAAGGTAAGGTATTTAACTTTTAAGTGTGTGCAACCACTGATCCATGATAAGTATAAAGAGGAAACTACATTCTTTCTAGGCTTACAAGAGTTTTGAAGAAATAGAAAACGTGCGTGCCTTCTGTGTGCCGTCATAAAGCACGCAGGGGTTGGCAGAACATGAGAGAAGTGTTAGGTTGAAATAGCTTTATTGGCATGACCTACGGTTTACAGGTATTGCTAAAGCATTGAACATTAACAGGGATTTTTTTTTGTTTGTTGTCGTTATATTTTACAAACACATTGTAATAAGAAAAATATCTATATATCTATATCTGTCTATATGTAAAGTAACATATTTAAAAAAGGGAAAAGAGGAGAAGCACAAGACATAGCGGAGTGCTTCTGGACACTTCTTGAGTGTTCTGCCAATCCCCAAGTGCTTTATGACTGCACACAGCACAACAAACAAGTTTTTTTATTTCTTTTATAAAATACAAATTACCATAATAGATAGAATTGATGCAACGGAAATTGCACTCATGCAATGTGCTCTCATAAAGGGTGCGCTCCAAACCAATCAAAACACGACATTCATAAGTTATTTTATAATAGTCTTTAGTTGACAGTTTGACACAAATCATGCAGTCTTTTACTATCTCAAATGAATACCCAAAGGTATACAATTTTTTTTTTGCATTAAAAAAAGTGGGCTATTGTTGTCCCCCTGAACAATTCCTTCAGGAATTGGGTAACACACAACAGGCAGAACGAAGCCTGGGAGTGGATGAACAAACAATGAATGGTGAGATTAAACAAAGAATGCAGCTAACATGTAGAATAATTCTACGTGAGCTGCATTCTTTATTATACACATTGTTCACCATAATCTGTGCTTTCTTTGTTTTTGTTATTTTATCCAATCCCAAGCTGACCCCAGGAATTCAATGCAAGGGGTCTATTGCATTTTACAGAATGCCTTTTAGTACCAGCTTCTGTTTTTAACCCAACAATAATTTTGCAATCAAGTGAAATCGCTATCATCTTCATCTGCAGGGCTAATCAAATTGAAAGGCATTGATGTGGACCCCAAGGAAATACAATCAAACATGGTGTACTTCAATGTCACTCATGACAGCCTTACAGCTAATGACATTGTGCAAGGAATGGGAACATGTTCAGATAATGAACCACAAAAGGTCATTGTCAAACTTCTAGCCATTAGTGCCAGAAGAATAAGAATTGTATTTCATCACCAAGTACAAAGTAATGATGTGGAATTAATTATCAATAAGTTGAGATACATTTTGCCATCTTGAATTAAAATCAAAGAGCTAGGAATCATGATTATTCTACTTTGAAATCATACTTTTTATAAAATGAAATGCAGCGTTTGAAATAATAATACTAGGAAATAAAATTTTAGAAGATCATCCCACGTACCAAACTAAATAATATCAAATAAATATCAAGCTATTCCTCTTTTCTGTTCTTTAAGTAATATATACAGTATGAGTGGCTGTGTTGTATCAGATATACAACCACAAGGCATAGCCGAGTGATCGTATCTGATACAACACGGACATGAATACTGTATATGACTTGTCAAACGTCTAGGTTAGTTCCTTTGTGTTTCACTAAAATTTTCAAAATTAAAGTGAATCTGGCCAAGAAAATCCAACTTAAAGTTTATGCAAATGAACACCGTTTCGTATCAGATTTACAACACTCTTCAGTCGTGATTTGTTTTCCTCATGAATTATTAATGAGTTTGATAAAGTTTACATAACAGTTCTAAGCCGACAAGGAGGACTGGAAGGGATTTCAAGTGAGTTTGATAAAGTTTACATAATATTTCTAAGCCGACAAGGACTGGACAGGATTTCAAGTCCAAGCAATTAGTTCCAGTCCGAGGCGAACAGTTATACAGACTAAATTCAGTCCTTTCACATGACTTTATCAGGTTCCAAATAAAATTGTGACCCAAAAATAGCCCAATTATTGGCTAGTTTCCTTATGAATTACTAATGAGTATGAGAAATGATATTCATGTGACCTGATTCTTAAGCTATTATTATAAAATTATTCATTAATTTTACAAACCAATTTTCATAATGGAATTTTCATATTATGGATATTAGAACAGTATCATTCAGCTGCCTGTTGGCAATTTGACATAAGCAAACCATATCTTGAATCTATAGCTAGATGTGTCATGTAATAAATTATGAGAATAGTTCAGACTAATATTTTATAGTTACAACATTCTCATGTTTATTCTTTACACTTAAATGCAAGGAAGATTTATTTCTATCAGGAGGTCGTCTCTACTCCACTTTGAGATGCACAAATTCAAAGCAGTTTAATTGGCAGATGTTGAGTACGTAGATAGTGTGGGACAGTTTCATATTGTTTTGATCAACTGACCTAGCATGTGCAAGGACAAAAAAGGAATTTATGCTTGGCTTTATGGAGGGTGGATAGCACAATCTGATGGAAAAATCCTTGTCCAGTGGATATGTTGATGCTAAATTTATGTCAGATAGTGTTATCCACTGTAAAACTGGCCCAAATTTACACAGAAAACAATAGACTCTCCGCATTTCAATAATTTTACTTTTATTCTGCAAAGATTTTGAGTTGCATTTTTAAAACACTGCTCTTTTGATAGAAACAGGCTTTCATACAGGTCTGATGGGTGTCCAGCAACAACATGAAAGAGAAAAAATAAAATAAAACGTCAGTTTAGTGCAGATAGATCTTTATAGATATTGCTGGATCAGCTCATAAAATACTTTGATTTCAATATCTGCTCCAAATGGTGATCAAACCTTGACCACTCTGTGTTTTCAGGCAGAAAGAATCATATTCAAATCTCATGATTCAAGTGATAAACATTCAGCAATGTTGAAGTCAAATTAAACCCAACATTTTGATATATATATATTGAAGGCACAGAATCTTAGATTAAGGAAATAACTCCAAAAAACATCCAAGATATCCTAAAGGTATAGTCCATTCATTTCATTCAGAGCATGCAAATATTACCTAATCTTCGTCTTCCTCCTCCTCACCACCAGATCCACTTGACTTGTGCTTCTTGGCATTCTTTCTCTTCACACGACCAGGTCGTCCACCTCCATATGGAGAGTTGAGAGAGAAATCTATATGCTTCTGTGAATCCAGACGCACAATGAAGGATGGGACATTGACAAGTTGCTTGCGGACACTAATGAAATGGGGATATATTAATGATTGCTATACTACTGTAATACTCTCTAAAACCAGTAGAGTGCGAAGAGGGTGGCTGTGGTCATGTTTCAAAACATAAAAAATAGGGGTACAGTTAAACAGATATTTTGTGGAGGATGCATGGGAAGAATCTCAACGACCAACAATCTATTTAATTTAGTTATACTTTAGTTCCAGGTATATGAATAGTTGGGAAAATCATGATCAGCTGCCTGCCCAGTTGAGAATGTTTAGGAACTGTGCATAAGGAATTATAATGTCCTTTTTTCATGAGGGTATCACGTAATAGCCAGGCTAACAAACCTGTGTGATAAACTATCAATTCCTAACTAAAAAATCTTTATACGGTTAAAAAAGAAACTACACTTAGAATCCTTGAAAATTGAAAAACTATAAATACAAATATTCAAGTAAGATATGGTTGTATTATATAGTTTTGATAAGCTAACATGTGCTTCATACCTGAGATTGATTACTTTTGGGCCCTAATTTCAGTGTAAATCTGTACTATTACAATAAGGGCTTCTTTAAAACCAAATAAAATTCGTATCAAATAATTTAAGATCACTCTTACGTAATATTTTCATAGTTGTACTACTGTACTTACTTACCGAATGTGTCTTTGCCTAATCAAGACACGGGCATGGTGAATTGACTTGGCCAATCCAAGCTTGAACACTTGTGTCTGAAGCCTTCTTTCTAAGAAATCCTCGATACGAAGACCTAAAACGTAATCGAGCTTCATCCTGCTCTCATCGAGCACTCCAATGCGTACAAGACGACGTAAAAGAGCGTTTCCTTCGAAGAGACGACGAGGGTCTTTCTCTTCTAAAGTAAGAAGCTCTCGAGCTGCCTTACGGATTTTAGCCAAGGACAGCTTCACACGCCATACTTCGCGCTTGTTTCGGAGTCCATACTCTCCAATGATCTTTAATTCTTGGTTTAGACGCTCTTTCTCGAAGGGCCGCCTTGGTGTACTGTAGGTTTTACTGCATACTGGTTGAGGCATCTTGTTCTTGGACCAAGATGGCGATCAAAAGGAAGGAACGAGACGACCGCAAGGCCTTTCTACACGTGGTGGAACACCATTACTATTAACCCCCCTCTTACAAGTACACAGGAAACCCAACATTATTGCACACTGTTTCAAAAATCAAAAAATCTGTAAAAAAAATCGAAAATATTTAAGAAATTTGTAATTAAATATGAAAATAAAGCAAGTACTGCTCCTTTGTATATCTTAATTGTCAAAAAGTCCATAAAAAGTTTTGCGGAGATTTTGATGCACGGACCTCATCTTGGAATACGCATATGGTAACACAGGTAGCCCATTGAACCAAAGGCGCGTCAGAATGGCAAACAAACACACAATCATTGAAAAAGTCAACTTTACTTTCACTTTCACATTGGAGGAAGACATTTAAAAGGTGGGAGATTTAGTATGATAATACTTGTTATAGTGCTGGTTAAAGAAAATTTCACAAGCATTTTATAGAAATCTAAAGGATTACTGTAAAATTATATTGTCCAAACATTGAGGTAATTCGCATTTGTGGTGACATTTTTTTGAAAGAGTGTTTTGTTATCCAAAGATCTGCCATTACTGTTCGAGATTATCAGCGCACTAAAATCGTAAAAAAATTGTACAGAATTGTAATTGTAAAGAAGTACACAGAGTAAAAACTTTATTGAGTCATGGGCTTGAAGCACAATAAGAGTTTGAGACTCTCCTGGGACGTATGAAAAATATAAGACGTTGCCTTAATTTCCTAGAAATGTGATAAGACATGTACATATCGATCTCAAAAGCCTCCCTTGTTTCATGACACTGAATGCGGCTAAAAAATACCTATATAACTCATATTTTACTGAAATAGGTCAAAATGCTGAATAGATTCAGGGCTTCCATGGTGTTGAGTGCTGTTGGGGATGCACTGGGATACAAAAATGGAGAATGGGAGTTCTGTTACAAAGGGTCTGCAATCCATGAAGAACTGCAGAAGCTTGGTGGTTTGGGGAAAATAAAGGTGGATAAGAAAAACTGGAGGATAAGCGATGACACTGTACTGCATATTGCGACTGCTGAAGCCCTTATTTCTGATTGGTCTGACAAACAGCAACTCTTTCTTACATTGGCTCAAGAATACAAGAATGGCATGGTAATGGGATTATAAATTTAATAAGTAGACTGGTTCGGCTGCCTTTAATAAATGTTCTTTTCAATCTCAAGTAGTCAATAGGTAGCTGTCAGGTAGTGTTTTCCTTTATTATTTATGATCAAAATCCGTCCAGCTGATTAAAGTTACCTAGACCAATATGAATTTATTTAACATTTCTCATGAGCAGTTTCTGTTTATTACATGCAGGATGCATTCATGGAGATCTTACGTTTGGTAATAACATTTTTGATGGTCCAGCACACAAACATAACATTTGTGCCGTGATATATCTCTCACAACTAGATATATTTACCTTAAAGAATATTTTCAATAGCTTAATTATAGCTTCCCCTAATGAACTCCCTTCTAAGTACCTATAGCCCCCACCCCATAAATTGCTCTCTAAATGAAAAAGTGTACTACTTTGGGCTTTTTTTTGTGTTTAAATATCCATTTGAGGGTCATGAGAGACTTTAAACGGGCATTAAAACAACATCTTATTTCAGATTTCTTAAAACCTTAATGTTATTTAAATGTACAATTTATTTATCTATTTATTTATTTTCTTTATCCTTTGATCTTTTCTTTTTGCTTCTTATGTAATTATATATGGTATTATTTTACTTGTAATTAATTAGGCCGTTTATTCTGAAAAGCCTTAAAAGAGGACGAATAAAGTATGTATGTATGTATATATTATAACAACTCAGACTTTCACACTAGACAGTATAGTAGTGATTTTTGATTTCTAATATTCTAGAGAGACATGTGGGGACGAGCACCTGGTGGAACCACACAAGCAAGTTGTTCGAAACTCAATCCACTAAGGCCTGATGGGTATATAGTACCTTTTGATACCCATGGGGGTGGATGTGGGGGAGCAATGAGGGCTATGTGCATTGGTCTGATTTATTATCAACCCAAGCACCTTGATGATCTGATTGAAGTTAGTGTGGAAAGTGCGAGGATGACTCACAATCATCCAACAGGTATGGATTAATCTTCCTTCCAACATGATCATTAGCATGCAGCACCACCAGCAAACCACAATGGTTACCATCACTAGCTCTTTTACTCTGACGAAGGACTAGCGACGGTCCAAATCATCAGTATTTTTGGCCATCAGCATCATTAAATCTACCAATACCACCATCATTTATTAGGAAAAGTTTCACCACCAACATTAACCACTACCATGATTGATATACATGGTGATCAGAAACATGAGCACTGTCACATTCCTCTTGCATTATCTTTTTTCCTTTTACTGCAGATTCCATTTCATTATATGCCATCACCCATCTTGTAACCATGATTCGTAATCATGGTCATCACTTTTTGAAGAAGCATACTAGCTAGAGGCTTAAAAATTGGAAATGGTTATCATTAGCATTCAAATGCTTGCATTTTTTAGGCCACTACTTCTGCTCAATTAACAGCACTGGCATTGCTTGTTTAAAAAATTTCAGGTTTCCTTGGAGCTCTTGCAGCATCTCTTTTCACATCTTATGCCTTGCAAGACAAGCCTACAAGGGAGTGGGGTGCAGGTCTTATGGCAACCATTCCAAAAGCAATGGAATATGTTAAGAAAACTGGACGAGACTGTAAGGAGAATGAGGACAATTGTGCTTACTTTACAGACAAGTGGAATTCCTACTTAAAGCTTAGGGGTCTAGAAAAGGGAGACAAAGATCCAACATTTCCCAAGCGCTATTCTTGTGGTGACCGGGATGAATTTTATAAATCAGTCAGTTTCTCTGGGTGGGGTGGTGCAAGTGGTCATGACGCACCTATGATTGCATACGATGCTCTACTTGGCGCAGGGAACTCATGGGAGGAGCTCTGTCATAGGGGTATGTTCCATGGAGGTGACAGCGATAGTACAGGAGTTATGGCTGGTGCTTGGTGGGGTGCCATGCATGGATTTGAAGGGGTTCCTGAAGGAAACTATGAGAAGCTAGAATACAGGGAGAGGCTTGAAGATCTTGCCGAAAAGTTGTTCAAGAAGTCTGAGTCACTTAAATAAACTGTCACATGTGAGAGATTTTATTATTGTTATCGCTTTGTTATCAGCTTTGTTATCTCATCATCGTTGATTTTTAGTCACAAAGCAAGTAAATCTCATTGACAAATACATTTCAGCTGAATTTTCTATTTAATAGATTCAGCATAAACAAAGGCTTACAGCAACACTGGGGCAAGGAATGCATTACTTTGCCCCTAGTTTGTGCAGATATAAAATTTCTACAATTTTCTAGAAATTCTGCTAACAAATTCCTGTAAATGTGTCTGGATTTAATAATCAAGCTTAGAAATTTGAAGGAAAATCATTAGTACTTTAAGGGGAAAAAAAGGCAGTTGCTAAGAAATATAATTACTATAGTGCAGTACTACATAGCCTGAAACTCTGATGGCAAGGCTTATGAATGCTACAAAAGATAATACTAGTTAATAGATAGCTGACTTATTTATCATAATTTGGGTTGTATCGTCGTGTACGGGAATTGTCAGGGGAATTCTATTCAAATGCAAATTTGGAGTAATCGGCTAGTAGTCGTACCCTACGATAGCATAAATTAAACTATAATAAATATTTATGTGCACATGCTAATGATACATCGTTTAAATATGACTCAAAAATGAGACCACCCAACCGAATTCGCTTCGTGGTCTAGTGGTTAGGTTTAGGGTTAGGGTTGGGGTTGGCATTGTAGTAGTCCTTTGGTGCCGAAGGTACCGAGTTCGATTCTTGGTGTCTTCACTTAATTTTTTTTCTAAGTGAGGAGAACCAAAATTTCTAAGTCTCACTCGTGTGTTCGGAAACTCTATGACGCACTTTGTTAATCCGTACACGACGATAGAACCATAATTTGATATGTAGGTATTGATGATTTTATTTAACTCCTATATAGAATTTAATATAGAGGTTGTCCAGGATATTTGGAGACATATTAAGCTTTTTATTACCATTATTTGCATCTACGTGTGAACACTTGACAACAAAATAATGTTCTAACTGGCTCCTGAAACTAATAATGTATTGTATGAAGCTTTGCAGAGTGAAACCTATAGCACAGTTTGAAATAATGTTGTGACAAAAGTTGCAGCAGTCAATGCAAAAAGTAGAATTTATTTCTACTTTTGGCAACAATTGCATTTCCGATTCTATTAGGACTGTGGGCGATAACATTATTATTAATAATTCAAATTATTGACTATTAAAGTTTTGTTTTGCAGGTAAAATGAATACTCTGACATTTTGTAAAGTTAGGAAATTCAAAAATCTAATAAAAATAAATAAAATATTAAATCTGCATTGATATTAATAGTGATGTCCTCTCAAAAAGGAAGCTAGGGGGTATATTGTTTTTAATGGAATGCCATCAAAATGTGGTATTCTTCATCAAGCTTCACCTTGGGTCCTCTACCCTTCATCAGGATTCCATTAGAAGCCTTTTTACATCCAGAAGACACTAGACTTGATGTGTGAAGAAAGTGCATATTTGGCGATAAAAAACATTCTCATCACATTGTCTTACCCACACCAGATGGTCTTTGCTAAATGATGAATAAAATACTAAAGTGCAACACTCCTTTAAGAGAAGAGAACTTCCTTTAATAATGCTTGTAAAATATTTTGGAAATTCTACAAATACGACTCATATATACAATTTAATATCATTATTGTAATCTTAATTTGGCCAAATTTGGATAAAATTAATGGATAAAATTTGTGTTTATTGTTAGGACTAATATTACAAACAAATACAAAGTGGGAAAGTCATGGTAGCTCACTTGGAAGGCTTCCCCAAGGAGCCAATCAAAAGACACAAGGGTACACTGTCACCATACAATCAATATATAGCTCAAATATTTCAGAACCCTACTGTGATGTGAAATGAATTTTAAAGAAAATTCTATTGTAATTTTTGTAGTCCTCTATAAAAACAGATACTGCGTGTACTGTAGTTTGGGAAAAGATATAAATTCCATTGGGAAAACTGTTGCAACAGTAATTATTGGTTGGCTAATATTGTCTGTATCAAACCAATAATTAATACAAAACAGAGTCAATAGCTTCAGACATTCTGCCTTTAGTTAATACTTTTAAGGGTCCGGACAGACGCCAGTTGAATGATGAGGATTGATTTATAAGTTGTTGATGAGGATTGATTTATACCTCCTAACCAGTCATTCATAGTATAAATATTAAAGCTACGTAAGGTGTATGTTAAAAACGCATTGAATATAATTATTTATAACTGAGTATAAAAATGTTCTACATCCAGCTGATGTAGTGACCTCAAAAGGATCGATTAAAATTCAGTTTGGGTCTGAAAATGTGCTCAACATGTTCAAAATGAGTATTCATTCGTGTGATAAAATGTTTGTGTCTGATTGGTTGAAAAGTGTGTGGTACACACAAAGTTGAAGGGATCTGATTAGAAAGACTATATTATTGACTACTTCACTGCCCTCATACTGATTCAAGAATGCATCCCATTGTTGAAGACCAAACTTGTGATTACCATAGTAACAAAGTCTTGTTGGCATCCTCATAGTAATACAAGCTCTCATTTTTTGACAGTATCTTGAGTTGTTTGTTGCATGGCAACCCTGCTTTATCACAATGGCAAGATTTTTGAGCTATGACAAGCAATAAGGCCATAGATCTCCAAAGCACTGATCACCATGAAAACAACTTTTACTGCCGTGGTGATTTCAGTAACTGGATTCAGGGTTAGACTGTGGAATTTGGACATCACAGTGATGACGGTGACAATAAGAATTCCAGACATTCCTCTTCACCAATGATTCGCTTGCACTGGCAGTCAGGGTAACATTGTTGCACTGTCAATGCACATTGTCATGGCAAATAACAAGAGCTCCCAGAGATTTCTCATCAAGGATCATTAAGATCCATATCACAACACGAGACCTCAAGAGTTTTGCTGCGGATAATATGTTTGAAATACAGTCTCTTGTTTGCATATGCTTAACGTATCGTAAGTGTGTATAAGCAATCGGGGAAATCTACTAGTAAAATATTGAACGTAGCCATCAGGAATTGAGCCCAGAGCTGTTCTTACGTGTGCTGGTAATTCTCTATAATGATGTTTCTGAAACATAGAGTAAGAATATTACCAATGTTTGACAGTAATTAATGATTGCAGAGTTTGTAAACAAATTTTGAAAGATATGGTTAACACAAGTACCTTATTTCTCATTGCTCTCAGTAAATCTCGAAGATGAGCCCCCTTGTATGTTCTAAACCTGCGAAGATCTGTTATCAATATCAATCAGAGACCAATCAGTCAAATAAACTTTTGTCTGTCGTTCAACAGGAAATTGAAAAATGATACAGCAAGTTTATAGGAGAAAAGGTGCGGCGATGATTAAACAATCCATGGTTTGTGCCATTCCCAAGGAAATCAAAAAACAAAGACATGTCAGCCACGTTTGTGGTAATAAGAAAGGAAGCTAATGAGGATTTAAGAAAAAAGTAACAACACGGCTGCCACAACGTAATGCACAAACAATGAATATTTTATCATACTGTGACAGTACCTTCTTGTAGCTCAGAGCCTATGTGTACTTTCCAGTCCCCTCGCACCACTGGGATAGAATCCTTTTGTAATGCATTTAGTAATGGTGAGTCATCAGGCTCTTTTTCTATTCTATCACTAACGTCCTGCAAAATAGAATAAGCTGTGTTTCAATTCGATAAAAAGAACAACCATAGCAAATTAACCACATACTACATGTGGTTCTCTCAGCTACTACATGCAAATGATAAGTTGCCACAGCTTTCTTTAGCTTTGCTATACTACAACAATAAATTAGGGCCAGAGATTACCATGACAACAGTTGTCATGGTAATTTAATACACCTTATTACACATATTAGATCTTTACTGTACCCTAAAATATCTAAAATGCTATTTATCATCCAACTATTTTTAGTGACTCAATATTGCAAGAACCTGACAGTTAATTACCCACACAGTAAAATATTTGTAGAGTACAAAATATGTTTTGATGTCTGTACATGGTTTAGGCTTTGTTCTATGATCTTTGTATTCTACTGAGACAGAGTATAGTTTGATTATAATCATTTTTGTTATTGCATTACCTGGAAAAATGCTAGCTGCCTCTCTTTACTCCAGAATACTGGATGTTTGAGAATGGACTCAGTTGTGGGTCTGTCAATCAATAAAACACAATCATGCATCTGTCACAAACATTTTGACACTGTATATAGAGCCAGTGATATAATAGGCCTCAACTGGAATGTAATTTTTAATCTCTATCATACACACCTTTGACTAGGGTCTGGACTTAGCATGTTTCTGATGAGTTCTTTCGCTACAAAAGGACCTGAAAACATTTCGAATATCAAGAGGTGAGGGATGTAAAGCTGTACAATGAAAAAAAAATGAAGAAATTGGAAAAACTAGGCAGGATGCAAGGTAAGACAAGATGCGGCAAGGCAGAGTCAGGCAGTGAAGGGCTGGTTGGGTAGGATAAGTAAGGAAAAGAAGGGAGGGGAAGGGAAGGGAGGGGCAGGGCAGGGCAGGGCAGTGGAGGGTGGGTAAGGGCAGGGCAGGGCAGGGTAGCATAGGAACAAGTACAGCTAATTCTTTTATGGTTTACTTACTTTCTGTGTTGGTAATTCTATCTAGATTATAATCCCCAGCAAGGATGTTAGCTTGTCTTCTGTACTGATCACCAAATGGATGCAGCCCTCCAGACAAAACATAATAAAACACACACCCACTTGAAAAGATATCCACCGAGCGATTCTGCAAGAAAAAAACACAGTCACGTCCACAGGGAGTCCAATTTAGATAAAAGTGATAGACGAAAATGAAATATGGAAAATATGTATCATTTTTTTGAAAAAATATCTCTACATCTTTATGTCCAATAAATAATTAGTAAGGTAAAAAAGAAAGTTCATTTAGCCGAGAAGTAGCTCTTCAGTTATGATGCTGTGCTGTGACAGTGCATGCAGTTGGGAGCATTTTGATTAAATAAGCATTGATCCTGTGTGCTGATTGGTTAAGGATCAATCAGTATAAGATTGCTTTTTTTTTCTTCCTGCAAACAGAACACCAACTGTCACCCTTCGTCATTTCCCTGCATTTCATTTTACCGTTGCAAAATTATCTTCTCACAAAAGACAAGAGTTTTTAAAATAATTTACTACTCTTAGATATTATTCAAATCTTTTTCATTAATGAAATTTAGTGAATTCTTTTTTGCTTATCAACTGAAGTTTCAGGTTTGCTTAAACTCATACCTGGCTGTTTTGCCTTTCACAATTTTCCCAATCAATTACACCTCTCTATCAACGCTACTTTTCTTGACATAATATCAGGTATTCATACCATGCAGCATTACCATACTTACCATTCTATTATCCTCTTTAAACATTTCTGGAGCAATCCAACCGTCTGTTCCAATAGCACCAGATTGACAGGTTATGGAGTTGCGTCCATAAGAGAGCTTCTTACACAGTCCAAAGTCTGATATCATGGCATTGACTTTACCACTGGCATTGGCTTTGGAAATCAATACGTTATGGGGTTTGATGTCACGATGAACTGAAACAAGCAGTAAAAGTATAAATATCCTACTCTTAAGGCAGAGTCATATGAATAAACATTTTAAGGAGTGCATTGTTGCAGAAGGAAACCTTCTAAAACACGAAAAGAAACTTGCAGTACAGGAGAAAAGAGTTTGGGAAATTTTAAGCTAACATTGAAAGTGTTTTAGAATGTGTAAATGTAGTACATGAGTTTTAGAAGTATTGTCTCATTTCACAGCAATGCACAATGCAGTAAAATAAAAAGGTGTCACACTCTTTCTCAAAGGTATTAATGATTTATGATTTATATAGTGCCCTTTCTATATGGATATAATCAAAGACCTATGCTTTACATCGAGTGAATTACAGATTGAATGACAAGTATGAGAGATGGTTAGTATGAAGTGTAGGCACTGAGGGTGGTCACTGCCAGGGATTCCTTACATCCTTGGTTGTTCTTTTATATCCCTCCGATGTTGGTTAGTAATGATGAGTGTGGAGAAACAGGACGACCAATTAAAGTGGTCATCTGAGCCACTCAAAAGTCTAACCATCTGCAGATGTACTGATTACAAAGCTGGCAGCACTTTCTCCTCAGTTATTCTAAGACCCTGAGTGTTGGTCCGGCTGGGACTCAAAACACAACCTCGCAAACTGGTTGGTAGTATTCCATAATATGTTACAATTAAAGGGCTGTGACGTAAATGATTTCTGACGTAAAATAATCTTAAAGTGTAATTACCAATGTTGAGTGCATGAAGATGATCTAAGCCTGCCATAGCTTGTTCCAAGACTTCAAGGTGTGATAAACCATGGCGATCGAATCTGGGATCTTCCACAAACTGGCAAGTGCAAATATATGATTATTAATATCACCACATGTATCTATGCAAGCCATGATGTTAAGGAATTTTAATTTAAAAACTCTGTTTAAAAACATTGGCTAATCAGTGCTGGTGCTTATTTTAGGATTCTGTAGGGAGTAACACTACTTCCGCCTGAGGGATGCTTGCTTATCGCTTTGTCACACCCTCACAGCAGTCGTCTTAATTATCTCTAAGTGTCAGTAACCGGTAAAGTTAAATAAACTAATCCTTAGGGACTCCACTACATCTCTCTGTGTGAATATTTGCATTACTGGTATAAATATAATTTTTTTCAGTTTCGTGAGACTGAAAGCGTAAAAAACTTATTATTCCCCTTAATACCCAGAAACAACATAAATTACCAATTTATTGAAATAAAAAATTGTATATCAACTTACCTCTTGTAAAGTAGCTTCACACAGTTCAAGAGCGATGTAGCGAAACTGATGATCTTGTTCCTGTGGAATGAGAGAAATCTTTTGATGAAAATGCCCCAACACAGTGCTGTCACGCAAGCTACAATAGGACAAGTCCATGTTGTGAGATTTTCACATTCATATGAGTCCATGTCGTGAGATTTTCACAGTCATATGACACTTGCACTGTTTATTGTTACATATCAAGTCCTGTGTCAGATTTCATTTAAATCTTTTGTTAAAAATACTTTAAATGTGGTTCCAAGATGGTAACAGCATGACACGTCCATACCATGAGATTTTCTCAGTCATAGGACATTTTGTGCTTTTCATAGTTACATATTTTTAAGTGCTGTGTTATGCAAATATAGTTTTCAAGAATCCTTTTTGGTGATAAGATGGACTTTTTAAAATTGTCACAGGTTTATTATGTACGTCACATTCTTCCGCAATATATCAAAGAAGTTACAAAGAGTCTACAAGAAGTTATCACAAAGATACTATCAAACCATAATCAAGAACTCACCATGCAGAAGTATCGAATCACATTGGAATGAGCATCTGATTCTCTCAACAGTGCAACCTACAAGATGTATACATTTACGTGTTCGATTAATATCTTAGTTCTGAAACTATAGAGTTGTAGTTTTTTTTTCCATAAGAAAATCTTTGGAAATGAGATTTGTTTGTTTGAGCGCATCCATTATAAATGTCTTGTCTAAGGATTTCACTTGAAATATTTCATCATTATTGGGAAATGACATAAAAGTCATTCTATCATTTCAAAAAAGCATTATGTGAGACATTTTTAAGATGCTGTAAGGGTACAGAATAAGATGTGGTGAAGGGGGGAGAAGAGTGTGTGGGGCATGCATGCAGGGAAACGTACCTCTCTGTCTGCAAAGCTAAAACATTCAGGAAGAATTCTTTTAACAGCAACATCTCGACCATCGAATGTTCCTCTAAAGTGATAAACAACATTTCAAAAAAGTTAGTCTAGATGTCAACAACTTCCTGAAAACTGAGATTACAATGCTTTTAGTTCAACCCTGTTGAGATACGCCGATGCTGTACTTACAGTGATGATTGCAATAGACTCAGTTTTTTTCATTAAGATAAAATCAGTACCAATATAAATCAAAGCATAGAAGAAATCCATTGAAGCAAATATTTCACCTGTAAACTACAGTCCCTTCACAGCCACGACCAAGGACATTTTTAAGACAGAACGAGATCTTGCCAATGCAAATAGTACTGTTATGATCTGCAAGTGAAGCAAGCACGAATTATGTGTCATTTCTTGTTTGATTACATCAGGGATATTCAGCTACTTTCAAATTATTGTATTATTACATGAGCTGAAAATGGTAGCAACGAAAAATAAAAGATGGCTCTGAATGTATTGTTCCTTACTTAGGTTTAATTGTTCCAGATGAGAGACACTTCCATTTGACATGGTAGAGGAGTGATTTGATCCATGAGATGGCTGTGATGACATGGCTGCAACTTGCCTGGTTGACCGCTATATTAAGACAAATTTGATAGATATCAATACATATGGAGTTCTATGTGGACGTCAATCTGTAATGCGTAGTATATATAACTAAGGCAAGAATTGTGAGGTATGTGCAGTTCTGAACCAAACGCTACAGTTACTATACTAGAAGAACTTTAATTTTTTTTGCTGGGCTTCTACACTATGGCAACAGTAACGATAGTGACAACTGGTATGCCATAGCAACAGTAGTAATGGCAACACCAGTATCATCTTGTTTACCATAGCAACAGTAATTATTGTAACATTAGTAACATCTTGTGCACCATAGCAACAGTAATGATGGTAACATCAATAACATCTGGTACAACATAGCAACAGTAACTATGGCAACATCGCTAATATCTTGTTTACCATAGCAACAGTAACTATGGTAAGATCAGTAACATCTTGCGCACCATAGAAACAGTAACTATGGTAAGATCAGTATTATCTTGTGCACCATAGCGACAGTAACTATGGTCACATCAGTAACATGGAAGTACCTCAATGTAGAAGAGAACCAACAGTACCACAGGGATCCCAATAGTTGCAATAATCGTATAAAGCAACCTTTGGTGTATCTTCATCATTTCAAACATCTCTTGTTGTCTTTTCCTCTCCTCGTCTTTAGCCTTCATATTATCGATCCTTTTGTTCATGGCTGTTGGATGCTCATGAGTGTTCATGTAGAACGGCATTAGCTTGTCAGGAATGTGAGTGATGTGAAGTTGCGGCGATGCCACTTGGGGTACATGATGGTGACCAAGTAACAGAGCGGCTTTTGGCTCAAGGACTTTGGGTTGCTGGAGAGGACGTCTTGGTATGGGTAACTCCTCTTTTGAATCTTTTGATGCTGTTGATGGTGGAGAACGTTTTTTGTGCTTGGGTACTGGGATGTCACTTCTTGGACCTTCTAGAAGCATCACTTTGGGCTTTAAACAAATAGGGCAGATATAATGGGTGGATGGTCAGGTTGGATGGATTATTGAGTAAGATGGGATGGGATGAGATGGATGGATGGAGGGATGGATGGATGGATGGAGGGAGGGAGGGAGGAAGGAAGGAAGGGAGGGAGGGAGGGAGGGAGGGAGGGAGGGATGGATGGATGGATGGATGGATGGATGAGTGAGATAAAATGGGATAGTTGAATGGATGGATGGATGTGTGGGTGGTTGGAAGGGATCAATAAATGGAAAACAAAGCCTTGGATAGACGGAAGAAAAAACAAGCATATATCAGAACAACACCAAGATCCTTACCTCTACAAGAGTAGACCCCTCCTCTACCAAGGAAGGAAGAGCATAAAATCCACCAGAATGCTCACCAATGTAGAGCGTCGGCCTACAAAAAGTTAAATAAGGAACATTTTTTAACTTTTTTATTCTTTGGTCTGATTGCCAAGTGCTCCCAATTTGTTCCTTGGTTGGTATGACAACTTACTGTAAGACCATTTTCTCTGATGATGCATTATTAGCGATTAAAACATCCAGCGTTTCCCTGGCGATATGGTTCACTTTAACCCTGTGCAGCCCATCACCGTCAAACTTGTACATCCCCACCACTGGAGACCCAAAATTTTTGGTCCATTGGATTTCACCTGTTATGGTAAAGATAGAAAAGGTAATTAAGAAGTAAAAGAGGCCAGAGAAAAAGTGGATTAATTGAATGATTGAGAAAAATGACTAACCAACTACTACTTGTAATTGACTAACCAACTGACTGAAATGATTAATGACTGGGCGGCTGACTTATCATGACTGACTGGCCAATAATTGTCTGACTGACTGACCGACATATAGTCTCGCTGACTGACTGACCAACTGATAGACCCACCCACCAACCAACCAATCAACATACTGACCAACCAAACCACTGACCAACTGACTGTCTACCTGTACAGAATGGCTGTTAATCGATGCCTGAATGAAATATAGAGGATATTAAAAGGAAAACATTAATGAAAGATACCTGTGTTTCCAGCCATTGTGACGGTAAACCCATCAGAACATGAACACATGTGATGAAATTCTATGAGTGAAAAGAAGCAGTAAAGAAGCTGCACAAGTGTTGAAGGTAAATTAACTTAAATGTGTGTGGCTTCTGCAAGTGATCAAGTCATTCACTTACCATACTCAACATCTTGGGCTAAGTTTGTGGAGTAATCATGAAATGTGCCGTTCCACCTGTCAACCAAAAAGACAAAACAATGTCATTATAACTTATAAAATTAAAACTTATAAATTTATTTATACATGGCTACCACACATCGTAGACTTAAGCACTTTAAGTGAAAATCTGTCAAAATTGGAAACTGATTATTCCTAGTTGAAGTATTTAATGATGGGTATAGATGACTTTTAAGCATTAAGAAATCTTGGTTTAAAAGCTAAAATAACAATAATAATTAATCATTTTTATCTGCCACTTTTGACTGGGCCATATAGGCAAGGTTAACCAAGTTTCAAGTCATTTCCAACTTTCATCCAAGTGCCTATTTAAAGCAGAAAGATTGAAAAGCAATTTTTTTCTCCTGGATTCTACAAATTATCTCTTGTTGACAAAACTAAAAGCACCATGGCAACAATAGGGAAGCTGTATAATGTACCTTTTCTCTCTTGTTTTGCTGTCATACATTGTGACTGTGTACTCTGAGGATAATAATGAATACATTAAAAATCATTGTTCCATCGCCATGACATGTCATTGCTACCAGTATATATGTCCATCATCACCATGGCAACCTGCATCAGCATCATCAGCATCATTGCTTATCAACACCGCAAGTACAGCAGGGTTGTAGCTTAACGAGGTCAAAATGTAAGCATGTGAGCAAATCACGAATTTGCAAGAAGTGATCCAATTAGAGGACACACGTGTTAAGAACAATAGAAAACAATGACCTTTCCCCAACACTTCCCCTAAACTTAACCAATCAAAGGGGACGTTTCAAATTCATGAAGCCTTACCCCATCATTGTTCAACTACCTCCTATTGCACATTACCTGTTCTTCCAAAAAATATTGGTGCTGCTTTGTTTGGCATAATAGGACAAACTGTCTCAGTGCCGTCTAGTCTCAGCGTTTGTTGTTTAATCCCAGTATCAGGATCAATAGCATACCACACATCAATCTTGCGACCTGTACAATAAACAACCACACATCTGTAATTACTTGGTATATCCATAATCATAATATATATATAGACTAAGGCAGCTAGTGTCAGGAAACTCACTCACCGGTGTAAAGTAAGCCATCTGTACTGCGGCATGGAGAAGCACGCACAAGATCTGGTATTGTAAATGGAAGTTTCTGAAGAAAAGTAAATGTTAAATAAAGGGCTGATTAATATAACATATTTCCTATAAATTATGGATATTATATATATTTTTGCATTACCTTCAGACCATCCAGTGCACTACCAAATGCATACAAACTGCCATCTTTGGGGTCTGGAATAAATATTGCCCTGAAGTAAAAATCATTTGCAAACTAAATTAATACATTATTTAATAAATGATATTAGATTAAATAAGATTTCTATAAAAATTATCAGTGTATGGGACTTTACCAAGTGAAAGTCTGGACAAACAGTATCAGATTGAAGTATCATTATGGCATTGTCATGGAAACCTTTAGTCAGCCAATCTTATACAGGGTTTTCATTAAGTTTTGGAATAATAAAAGAAGATTGTGGACTAGCCAAAGAGTACGTTCTGGCATTAGAAAGGGTTTATTTGAATTAATTTTTGAAAAATAGAAGAAGATTATGATGGTAGTATAAACTATAATATATGGAATTTTGCTCAATCATATTTGTTATTATTTGTAATGGTACCCATATAGCTAGAGGATCGATAGTCTGTCAGATATCTTTTGAATATCCAACTTTTTTAGAAAAAAAAATTAGCACCAAAAGCACATAATATTATAGTGAATGTAGTCATTTGTAGTCATTAGACAGCAGGTAAAGAGGGAATTAATCACATTTAATTGATAATAACAATGTTTCACACAAAATGAAAATGGCAATTTCCAAATTTCATGAAATAATGATTCTTTACCACCTTGGTCATAGACATAAGAAAGTCATTACATTGCAAACAAGTAGAAGCAAAGAAACCCTTACCCAGGTCTCAAAAACATTGGTGTCTTCAATACAGGATCTAAAATGCAGAATGATGAAATTCATTTAAAAATACCATCAGGGAAGGTATGATTTTATTTGGGAGGAAGGCCGGGGTTTTGAGAGGAGGGTCATTATTATGAATAAAATATATTTTTTGCTAGAAATAGAATTGATTTCACATCTCAATGAGGAACTACTGGGAATTCCCCTTGATAGATAAATGAATTTACCTCTCAACACACAAACAACACAAATAGCTATAAGAGCTAGTTTCTTTAATACAAATAAATATCATATGAAATTACATTGCAGAAATGAAAAATTCAAGCTTCATGGAATACAAAAATAACAAAGGAAATAGATTGTACAATATACCCTGGTGTTTATCACAGCTGGATCATTTTTTTAAAAAGAATTAAATATTATTTTCAATTAAACTTGTGACTATACTGTTAAAAAATTGATTTTTTTGTGTCCTTCTTTCTCTTCTTCAATTAAAAAATGATAGCACACTAAAATCTTTCATAATTTAACAACAAAAAGCAGCTTTGCAGTAAAAGAGCAGCAATTTATAATTGAAGGATTTGAATACAAAATTATTATTAATGACCATATAATAATATATTATGATATAGGAGCCAATCATTAAAAATCTTAACTAGAGAATCCTACTCATTCATTACGATAAATCTCCACTTTCAAGAATATAAATACCAAAAAATCAAATCACAATACTGTTATCAGAAGGAAAAATTTATCAAAATTTATTTGAAAAAAAAACCAGGTGATTTAACACCATCCTTGGAAGTCACAACAGCTTGGGCATTCAATCAACCAATGATGTTGGGGATTAATAATAAGTCTAGGTTACCTGGGCATTTCTTACCATGAATTGAGACATGAGTTGAGTATTGCATCACTATTCTTATCATATTTATTACATATTAATTCAACAGGAAACATTGGGAATTGCCCTAATCCAATAAGATCTGCCAGAGTGGTAAGGTTTCAAGACTTAATCTGAAACTGTAGTACCTAGACTTATCGCGTAGGAGTTATCTAAAATAGATATTAAAGTGCCAAAAATATGTATAACAAAGTCCAAAAGACAGTTTTCAGGAAATGATAGACTGATTTAATTCGAGCATAGTAAACACAAAATGAAACTAAAAGAAAAATATATTTAGCTAAGGATGCTTTGTTTCGATACAAAGTGTTAAAATTTTAAGATAAAAACAAAAACGAGAAAAAGTACAACATTATGAAATTTGAATTATATTTTAAAAGGCTTTTTCGCTTTCAGTGTTTTCTTTCTGGCCACACGTGGTTTGTATAATATCGATAGTTTTCTGTTTACTATCATTGTCTTTCAATTCAAAAGTATCAAAAATAATAGTAACAATGGGAGAGTTTCTAGTTTGTAGTCACACGAAATTTAGACCTAAATTAAGGTGAATAAGGTTTGATATACCTGTTAGATCGCGTTGGTGCGAGTTAATGTCTGAAGAAAAAGCTTGTGATTGTTAATAATAGGGGAATATTTTAAAGTTATTTTTACCTTCTTTTATAGACCACCGAATTTCTCCAGTGGTTTTTCGAACAGCATGCATCGTCCCATCCAAGGTAGATACAAAAAGAAATGATTCAGGGACGCTCAAAGTATTAGGCTACCGATAGAAAATACAAACAATTATGATATGAATAACGCTTAGAAAGCAGCAAAAAGGCTTCCAGCTAGAATCAAGTCACAGATGATCGACTTTAAGATGCTTTGATTTTTTCGAACTGTAATTTACCTCTTTATCTGAGTTTGAAGGCTTTGATAAATACAGAAGACCAAGGATAATGAGAAATACAATCCTTTTTATGAATCGGCACATTGTGAGAACTTAAAAGAACGATCATAAAAAGATCGATCTCAAAAAAACCAATTTCATTCGAAAATAGTTTGTTTGGAAGAGAGCAGACTAGGTTTGAATGACGTCATGGAGCATCGATATCCGGTTGGAGAAAGAATTACTTCCGGTTTTTACGAGATTCCGCTGATTGCAGACTCACAAGCAAAACAAATCGAAGGAGAGCGTGCATGTGTTCACTCATATTGCACATGTATGTAAACCGACAAATTATCGCAGCGATAGTTAATTCCTATCGATACATGGTTGGTTGGGGCTTGATTATTAGCAAATCATTTCTGTCGTGGATTCAGAACGAACGATGAGTGGCAAAAAGCCACCTCCCCGTCCACCATTGCCCAAAGGATACTCTTCACTGAAGCACACTAAAGCTGTGAACACTCCTGGAAGATTAAGATCCGCGCTTGCTTCTATTTCTATTCGTTATAACCCTACGACTGCTGCTACCAAAGACTCGGACTCCGAGGAAGAGATTTATATTGTACGTAAAGAGGAGGAGAGCACTTTAGCCGAGGAAAAAGATGATTGCTCGGACGAAATCGACCAAAATACAAGAGTGACGGAAGATCTTTGTGAGGAACCAAAACATAGATCTAACATCACAAATTCGAGCTCATGTCCATTACCACTTTTTAAGCTAAGTGCTGAAAGTCTTAATGGCGTTGAGAAGGGATTGGAAAACGGTGACAAAAAAACTATTGTAAAACAGAAAACTTGGCCAGGGAATTCGATTGAGTCGTCTGGAGTTAACAGTGAATCCACCGAAATGAAATTTATACGTCGTGACCAAGGGGCCAAGAATGACCCGATCAAAACAAACGAGAGTAAAGACGAGGCAGACTCGGGCTCTCAACCATCAAAAACTCATTTAAGTTTGAGCAGTATGGAAAGTGGAAACAGTGATCAAAAGGAGGGAAATCATCCTCGATCGCCTTCGCCATTTCGTCGTCTCCACCGTCATGCAAACAATGACCATACAGTCGGAGAGAAAATGGCTATTACAACATCTGCCATCTCGCTATCTTCACTTCTCGCTGCTGCTGCTACAGAGGATAATGACGCAGGAGGCGAAGAAAACGAGGAAGTAGAAGATTTTCAAGATGCCATGCCAGAGCTGCCTGGCGACTCGCTGCCTTTGGAAGGAGCACTAATTAATTCAGAAGTGAAAAAGTCTGTGAATTTGTCTAGCCTCGCAACACCCATGCATGAACCATCCTGTTCTTTCCTTTTGTTTTGCGTCCTCTTGTCCTATATTTATTTGATTTCTAACCCTCCAGTCTTTGTAAATGGAATGATAGCTGGATCAGTTATTTGTTACTTAGTTGGATGTCTGATCCTCTTGGTAGTGTGCCCTGAGGACTCTTTTGATGAACGATTTCAACGCGAACTTGCCGAATACAACATGCATCTTGCTCATAATCCAAAGCCCTCATACACGTCTGTAGATCCAGGATTACTTCTGCGTCCACGAGGAATGAAGGTAAGACCTAAACTTGGGGTTTATTAATGGTGTACAGTTTATAATTAAAGAAACAAACACTTCTGTTTTACTCTCCAAAACACTAGCGTCTAGTACTCTTGACAGCATCAAAATCAAAATAAACGCGTGAATAAAATAACCGAGATCATGACGACTTTTTTCGTACAAGTAAGCCATATTCATATTGCTTTTTCAAAATATCAGCTGAAATAATGGAATTTAATATTTTTTCGACATGGGAAGGTGCTTTAACTTTTCGCGCAAATTTTAGCGCTACCGGTTGTCAAAAAATGTTTGGAATGAAAATGAAGGCGTGAGTATGCGCCACTTAAATGGCTTACGTCTTAAAGGTCCTAGTCACTGAACGCTCGGCCTAGCGTATAGAATTGGAGGCCCATCTGGTTTGCCATCTGTCAATCGCTGATAAATCGAACAGACGGTCAAAGATTGTAAGATTGGTACCTCATTTTACCCAGATGTATTTAAAGTCATTGGTCAAAAGTTTGCTTACAACACATTTACTACCAGTGATTAATTAAGACTGCCAAACATAAATATTTCAACACACACCCACAAGTTTTCCCAACACCAATTTCATTATTTTGATGCAATTATACATCAGTGGTGAAATACCTATGATTTTATAAATATTGAAAGATTTTATGATTCACAAAAAATTAGGATTCATGTACCTCTTGCATTGTATTCCCAAAACAGCATAACATGCAGGACAAAATGATATAAATTTACTCTCACCTGAATTGAAATTTATGATTTTGTCCTCCAAATTGAGCTTATTTTATAATAATTTTTTAGGATTTTTCATTTTTAGATTTTTTGTTTAACTCATCTTGTGAAACAAATAATATTATGGTTATATTGAGTTTGAAGTTGAAGTATTAGAAATTGTTTTTATTTAAGTTGACAGGAAAATATTAAGAGCTTTTTCACGAATGATTGATTAGTGTGCCCTTAGGAGTGGAATAGAATAGTCCAATAATTATAGTGTAACCATTTCATAAGAGCCGGCAGGTGGTAATATATACATATATAAACATATATACTTTGCCCAATAGGTTAAAACAAAAACATTAAGTGGGCTTTGCTATTGAGTACTTCAGATGGCACATTAATATTTGGCTTTTTACAATGACAGAGGATATTCTAGCACACTGATTAGCTGACACCTATATCAATAAGAGGACAGACACACAGAAGGATGAAAATTGCTTGTGCTTAGAGCCAGCACAGACTTGAAACTGTTTTTCTTTTGAACTCTTTCCTTGTTTACATGTGTTTTCATTCTTATTTTATTGAAATAAATCAGCGCTCATAGATTTTATTGATTGTCCTCTTATTGATCATAGATAACATCTTAAAATGTTCAAAACTCTACAGATTAAGATCATCTATAATGATCAATAAGAGGACAGGCAATAAAAATATATGAACGATTTGTTAATTTTGTAACCAACCAGTCGAAAATAGACAGTCATGTTACAAGCTGCATAAGAGCAATGGAATACTACATTTTGCTGTGATAAAATTCCACTTTAGTTTTCTTGCTATTTTTAATTTGTTTAACAAAATTTAACGTTTTTACACAAAACAACCCCTATTCTTAAGGCAGACAAGTTATTAGCCTATAATAAAATCACTTAACCAAGTAACATTAAAGTAGTTTTATATTAGCTTAGTGATATGGTGGTTTGGAATGTCAAGGTTGATTGTTTCCAAGGAAATATTGTGGAAATAAGTAGTATGTGCAATCTATATTATAGTCTGTTGTCAGCTATTGCTTGTGTTTTTACTGTCGTCGTACTCTGTGAAATGAGTGGTATGTGCAATCTATATTATAGTCTGTTGTCAGCTATTGCTTGTGTTTTTACTGTCGTCGTACTCTGTGAAATGAGTGGTATGTGCAATCTATGTAGTCTGTTGTCAGCTATGGCTTGCGTTTTTACTGTCAATATACTCTGTTGTGGAAAAAAGTAGTATGTGCAATCTATGTAGTCTGTTGTCAGCTATAGCTTGCCTTTTTACTGGCATTGTACTCTAACCATGAACACTCATAAGTTTGTCAACCAATCAAATTACGTTTCTAAAACAATGAAATTTGAGTTGTCATGTTTGAAAGTCTATGATAGATAAGAAGATGAAATGGTAAAAGGGAAAGAAAAAATAAATAAAATATATTTAAACAAATGAAAAATAAAATATATTAAACTTGAGTGTTCACAGTTAGAGTAGAATGACAGTAAACCTGATTATACACTCCTGCTCATTTATTAAATAGTACTTATTTGCCTTCTGATCAATGTTTTAAATAAATAAGCATTGTGAGTTTCCTGGTAGGTCCCTTTTGCCTTTTGCCTTTCTCTTTTTAGGGTGGTCTGCAGTCCTTGTCATTTGAATTTACTAGCTTTTTGTGTGTTGTTGTTGATTGTTTTGTGTATTATATTTTAATTTGTGTCTACTTTCATATTTTTCAAGGGATGGATGTTAAAAGCATATGATTACGATCCCAACAGTGTCAGTGAAACGATGTTAGTTTATGCACAACTGAGAGACAACAACCTCACATTGTCACTACCAAAGCTAGATGGAAGCTCAAGAAAGATTGACATCAAGACAGTTGATGAGAACACTAAGCTGCCATTTGCTCGTACTTATTACTTTGACCTCACAGGAAGTAATATTTTTTTAACTCCACCAACTCTTTCACCAAAACGAATATGGAGCAAAAAGTATCCTTTGTGTATAGCCTTAGGAAAACTTGGAAAAGAGCAAGAGGAAGTGAAAGAACTTTCTGAAGACAACTCAAGCAAACACAAGTTGAAAGCTCAAAGTTCTTTAGATGATGTACATGTTTTGTACCTGTTTGCCAAGACTGGACGGCAGAAAGAGGAATGGCACCAACATTTTGATAGGATTTTAAATCCTAAAAAGAACATTTCAGTTTCAGACATTGATAAATTAGTGCGCCAAACGTCATGCAGCTACCCACACTACATGGCAAAATTGCTACCCAATCCTGACGTGGGCTTGCAGGATTCACCAGAAGTTCAACTTTCCTGGGTCAATATGCTGTTTGGTAGGGTCTTCTGGGATGTCTGGCAGGACCGGTACTGGGCAGATAAAATCAAACAGCGATTTCAGAATAAACTTAGTAAGCTACATAAGCCACAGTTTATCCGTGACATTCACATAACAGATCTAACTCTTGGGCACACTTTTCCACTTATCAACAAAGTGTCACTTCCAGTTTTAGATGAGCAGGGCGTATGGGTTGACTTTGATGTGACTTACAGTGGAGGAGTCGTTTTTACAGTCGAGACACACCTCAACATTGATGGCTACTTGAAACATTTCCTTAACCTCGGGAAAGAAAACAGGGATTCCGCAGGAGATTTAGACATGGCAGGGCTGACACTGAAGTATGAAATGCTGGAGAAGGAAGAAATTCTTAAAGATCTGAATGAGCCCAGAAGAGATATTGGCAGTTGCACTAATAATGATGATGATGATGAATCTCTCACATCAGAGAGCCCACCAGAGAGTGATTCTGATTTTGAGTCTCCAGAGTCTGACTTTGAGGATTTACTAAGTAAGCCGAATGTCAGTGGGTCAACAGAAACAGTATTAGAGTCAAGCTCATATGCCAAAGAAGCACTCTTGCAGTTAAAGTCCCTAGAAGGATTCCTGGAGAAACAAATAGCAGAAGAAGAAGAAATGCAATTTTTAGATGTGGACGATGTTCCACCACAACTCCGACTGTCACAGGAATCATTGTCAAATGTGGAAAGCATTTCAAACTCTGAGAGAAATAGCCCAGTGCAGAAGCAAAGTTCAGGTGAAGATTCAGAAAAATCGTTGCATCTTTCCCCTCCGTCAACTCCAAAAATAAACAAGGCACATGACGCTTCTCATGCAAGTAGCTTTGTTTCAAACTCTGAGAGAAACAGCCCGGTGCAAAAGCAAAATTCTGGCGAAGATTCAGAAAAATTGCCTAGTGCTTCTGCTCCATCAACCCCAAAAATAAACAAGGCAGCTGTCACTCACCACACAAGTAGCCCAGTAAGACAAGGATCAAGCAAACCAACCGGAACAAGAAAAAAGTTGATTGGAGTATTAGAGCGACTTGCCAAATCCAAATGGGTCAAAAAGGCTGCTGAAACCAAGATTGTTAAGACAGCAGCAGAAAAGTTCTCAAACTTGCCTATTATTCTATCAGTGGAAGTGCAGTCTGTCAAAGGGACTTTGACACTGAATATCCCACCACCACCAACAAACAGACTTTGGTAAGTAAGAGAAACGTAATTGATTTAGTATTTTGAAATTGAGGATGCACCAAAATAACATAAAGTCTATCATCTACAAGTAAAGACAGAGAGATAAACTTTAGTTTTAGTTTGCATTGCGGTCAAATAACAGATATCACACTTTATTGCTTTCAAACATATTGCTTCACAATACTCCCCTTCACAGTTCCCTTCATCTTCTTGAAAGGTAGCCATGCCTTTGCATTGATAGAGATATTGTGAATATTAATTGTCCAAGACGTTAAAAAAAGGTCTTTATCATTGCAAGCTCACCGTTCATCTCACATTGATGCAATGGCATGGCTACCTTTAAAGATGGGGCAGGTAACTGTGAAATGGACTATTGTTTGGCTAAAAGCATCCATGGCTCTGATAGAAGTTGTTTTCCTTACTTCCTTTAGAGACAAAGGTTTTCTGTTCTTTCCATCGATCATTAAGACATTGTCTTGGTCATACAACTGTTAAAACTGCTAGCATGCAATACTGTTTATTTCTGTTTGATCTAGGTATGGTTTCCGTGGTAACCCCATGCTATTTGTTACTGCACGACCAAAACTTGGTGCTCGGCAAGTGAAACTCACTCATGTTACTGATTGGATAGAGAGAAAACTGAAGCAAGAATTTAAGGTAATGCTACAACTCAGGACCCTGTTCCCTCAGTATAACAATCACCCCTACCAAACTCCATATCCTCCCTATGAAATAACTGTGATAAGAAGAGATAACTAGCTAAAACCTAGTGTGATCTGCGTTGTTGTTTTTAATGAAACAGTAAATGATAAAGGGGTAAATTTTACACTGTGAAAACTAAGATGACTGACGTCTTGGCTGCTGGCCTTTGTTGGAGTAAAAGAGATAACTGTGAGAGTAGTTGTGGCAGTAATGAGCGATGCTTTTTTATTGGACAACGGTAAGGGGGACAATCTTGCACCCACTAGTATTTAATCTCTTATAGATTTGAAGTTTGGGAGGTTGTACTAGGTCTCTGCATGCAGTTTAAATTTGTTGAAATTGTTCAGGGCTAATGATAATGGCTGGTCAATAAACAATGTCCAGTCAAACACCTCTTGGGCTTGTCCTATTTTACTGGTCACATTGACTGGTCGCATGTTGATTGTTCACTCATTTTGTTTATACCAGGACTATATATAGGTTTATCAATAGTTTAATGGGTTTTTTTTCTTCTCTAGAACATGTTTGTCCTTCCCAACATGGAAGACATACCAATCAAGATCATGAACAGTGATGTAGAGAAGCAGTTTTCAGACAATTAATTAAAGTACAAGTAAATGTACAGTTTTAGTTCAATAGCAATACTTAAGATACTAAATTATTATATTATTAATACACTCCTAGAGAATTTATTATGAGCGGGAAATAGCAATCAAATTTTATTTGATTTATTGATGAGTTATTATTATTATTATAATTATTATTGCTATCAGCATGAATAAGGTTCTCTTTCAATTAGAGCAAAACTTGAAGCCTCGAATCAGAAAGGCATTGTATTTTGTGTTAAATAAATGTCTTTATAAAATGGTATTCAATGTCAAAATTATACACTGGATCTGGGATCCATTTGAACAGTCTCCTGGTCTAACTTTTTCCAAGTCATATTGGTGCTATTCCCAAAATTAAATCTTTTTGGTTGCCATTGCCATAATCAGCCTCACGACAGCCTCACACTAAGATAGCCCTCAACCCGGTCTTTTCTTTCCAGTCTCACCACAGGTATCCCACCATTGTTTTAATTAATGAATATTGCTCATATAATTAAGCATGCAACTTAGCTTTCCCTAACACTGTTCTCTCTTGTTCTGGCAACTCTAGGCCTGGCATGACCACCTAGCATACTTTATGCCTATAGCAGCATGCACATTTTTCATCTCTTAATTGAAAATTTGGAACTTATCTGTAACCTTTAAATAGCAGGCAATGTTTACTACGAAAGATAACAAATTTAATTGAATTAATATTTTTTAAAGACAAACACAATATAAGTTATTACATGTATTTAACTGTAATTAATGACAGTATTTAGAGTATCATTAGTTCAATAAATTAAAGTAGCTCTTTAAACAAATTTGATTAAAATAAAGTTAAGATAAAGATATTGTCTGATTTATGTTGAAGTAATTTTAAAAAGAGAGAGATTGGGGTTTTGGGGTTTCCATGGCAACAGGCCTGCATAAATCTTCCTATCTCCACTCTAGTTGTATTTTTGATAATTTCATTAAACCTATAATGTGCATCTCTTTAAAAAAAAAAAGATAAAATTTTGATACCTCAAGGCTCACCTTAATTCTATTTTTCGTAGTTTGAGTAAAACTTTCTTGAAGCTGAATTTTCTTCAAATTTCTAACTTGAGCAGTCTAATATCACTATCGTCATCATAAAAGAACAACTTCCTAGATGGCTTGTTGAGTACTTTCCACTTGATATTATAACCAACTGAGTAAAAATAAATATCATTTATAATAAATATCATTCATCATAAATATCATTAATATTAAATATTAATCATAAATATCATTAATTATAAATATCAATAATCATAAGTATCATTAATTATAAATATTAATTATAAATATCATTAATATTAAATATCAATCATAAATATCATTAATTATAAATATCAATAATAAATATCATCAATTATAAATATCAATAATCATAAATATCATCAATTATAAATATCATTAATTAATAATATTATTAATATTAAATATTAATCATAAATATCATTAATTATAAATATCAATCATAAATATCATCAATTATAAATATCAATAATCATAAATATCATCAATTATAAATATCATTAATTAATAATATTATTAATATTAAATATTAATCATAAATATCATTAATTATAAATATCACTGATCATAAGTATCATTAATTATAAATATCAATCATAAATATCATTAATTATAAATATCAATCATAAATATCATCAATTATAAATATCAATAATCATAAATATCATCAATTATAAATATCATTAATTAATAATATTATTAATATTAAATATTAATCATAAATATCATTAATTATAAATATCAACAATCATAAGTATCATTAATTATAAATATTAATTATAAATATCATTACTTATTAATAACATTAATCATAAATATCATTAATCATAAATATCAATAATAAATATTAATTAATAATAAATTATTAATAAATTTTTAATTATACTTAGGTTTAATACTAAAGTGGGATCCTTTGTTGGACTTGAATCTGACGTGTTACTATGTTGTTGAAATTGGAAAACATTGTTTCATGGTCATCCAATCAAATTCAGGAAAGGTCTGTTAAGTGCAACTACTGTAACCAGGGTCACTTAGACAGACAAGAGAACCAATTAAAATGTAGAATGAAAACAATGCATACCAACTTTGGTTAGTGGAGCCAATCAGAAACCTAGACTGCATGAGAATTGTAATTTGAGCCTGATGTTATGTGTTAACAACTATACATCCATCGTTATTTTCTTGTGGGAATAAAAAGATGTTTAAAGGCTATTGTTTTCTACTGCTTTCTGATTGGCTGGGCACATCATAAAATCAAATAAGATATACTAACCAAGTTCTTGAAGAAAGTACTCAAATGTTTCTGGATTACGGACAGTTGATGTTACGAAGGCTACTGGTTTAATGACACCATCACCATGACAACTAAAAAACACAGGAGTTTTATTGATCACTTCCGATAGGTACACATGAGATCCTATGGCACAATATAACCCTGACAATGAATCAGGGCTGAAAATAATGGCCATCAACAAACACCGTGTCCAGTCAAACTGGTACTTGTCCAGTCAAACATCCCTTAGGCAAGTCCTCTTGACTGGTTATTTGCTGACAAGTCCGATGTGCCAGTTTCGATGTGCCCAGTCATCATGTCCACTTATTGAGCAGCCATTATTTTTAGTCTTGTGAATACATAGGGTAACTTCCATAGTAACAGAAAAAGTTAGAATAATAAGGGTGATCTTCGCAGACACAAATTTTGCACAGCCAGTAAAAAATTAAGGTTTTTAAATTTTCAGCTGTGTGGTCCACTTTCCACCAATGTCGAAGCAGAGGGATACAGAGCATGGATGAGGAATAATTATTATAAATTTGAAGATATTTAACTACTGACATTATTTCTCATACTTACCTTAAAAGTTTAAATACAACTGGAACAAAGAATTTGATCAACTCTACATCGTATATCACATCTGAGTAAAAGAAAAACTTGTCAATTAATCTTTGTCTTGCTAGTCATTTTGACCAGACTGGTTTTGGTTTTGGTAGTGTTGAGACAGAAACAATGCATGGCTGAATTAATTTGGTTGGTCATCATTCAACCAGCAACTGATCTGGCATTATAATATTTATTTCCAGCCCTACTCATCAAAATCATTGTTTGCACCACAAGATATATCTGCCTCAATAGATATTGTCAAAGTGGTTTCTGTATGAGTGACAAATGATATTGCAAATGCATAGCTGCATATGTGCAGACATGCCATAATTGACAGTAACTGTGACAAAACACTATGATTGGATGATTCACACATTAAACACAATGGACACCAATTTAAGTGTTACGGAAAATGATACGCAGAGCATGTGTACATTTTGTAATTGAGTACTATACATTTCCCATTCATAATGCTTTACAGCTTATGATGCAACAATAAGTTACACCATTTTATTGCCTATATTTTGTACCAATTAATTATTAATCATAGCTTAATACTTACCAGTAGCCAAGATAACTCCACAAGATAATCCTCCTAAATCGTCCATACTGACGTTTTCCCAGTCCAACCTTATAGATGCCACATTAACCTTATCTCTGTCTCTACTTTCTTTCCTATAAAGATCTTTTTCTTCAAGCTGTACTCTTTCTATACCATTTGTTTTAACATTGTCTTGAGATTTACAATCTTTGCCTAATGGTTGAAGAGTGCTCGGTGGTCTGTAAAATTTGCTGCATTCTTGAGAAGTATAATAAACTGTTTCTCGTTCCCTACTATCAGAACATTGCAACTCTTCTCTAAAATATTCTAGTACACACCTGTCATTACAACCATTGTTCATGGTAAGGTCAAAAGTCCAGTTACTCCCAATCAATTTATTACTATTACTAATACAAGGGCACTTTGGCAACACAGTCTCATCCTCTGTTCCACAATGACAATTTGAATCTGCATTCCTTTGAAAGCCATTTATGGACAGGTTTTTATTCAGTTTTCCAAGCACTGCTTCATGACAGTCAGTAAAGATATAATGCCAAGGGTTGCAGCTCATGCAGATGGACAGTCCTAATAGACCAAGACCACAGCCCAGCTCAACAACATTTCTGATAATATTCAAAAGAGTAAAAGAATCACTTGATTAATATCTAAAGTATATGATGTGTGTGTGTGTAAGTGGTAATAATGTTCTAGCCTGAAAAGCAGGCATCCTTGTGGGTTTGGGGAAAAACCGGGGTTTTGGGGGAACTTTGGAACAAGCGAGAATTCTTTTTTTGCTAGGGTCCATTTTTCTCAAGGTGCCTAGGACAAAACAGGAACCCCAAAACCCTGATTCTTCCTCAAACCCATCGAAAGAATGCCTGCTCTGTAGGCTAATAATGTTCAGTGAACATTTATATGAAATTCTGGTAACTAATATCATAGTTGGAGTGCTTTTAGAGGAATTGTGCCCATACAGTAATTGTTACTCCATTATCATGTACTTTCTGACAAGCCGACATGTGTCAGTTGACAGTCCACAGACTGTTGGCCAACCAGCTTTCAAATAACTTGTCAGCTGTTAATGAAGTACATGATTACCTTGCCAATTACATAATGAAACCAGTTCTTAACTTCTCAACACTGTTTCTCACCAACCTATTTTCAAACTCTTTGCTATTTCCCAAGATCCATTCCAGCATGTAAAGAGCTGCCTGTAAAAGGATAATAATGAATTTATAGACCTCTTGTAGCATATCGGAATGCAGTTCAATCTGGGGGACAAAACAATAGGTTCTAATTCTCAGGAGTCTGATTGAAATTCTTTTGTTTTGTCCCCTGGATCAAGTTGCTTTGACGTCACATGCAAGGGGTCTATATATTACAGCTGTCTGGTATGAAAATAATAATAATATCATATAATATAATATATATACATCATAATTATAGAAATGATATACAATTATAATAATATAATGGACAGTCATTGTTTCAGAGTAGCCAATTCTAGTTCATGATAATTGACCAACTATGGCTGATCAGCATTGACATTAGTTGATCATTTGATTAGATTAGATGATTATTTAATATCGGCTTTTGAGTAGGCTTTTTTAAAGGAATAGAGTAACACATTATTAGTACTAGTTAAATACCTGCCAAGTGCTAAGGCCAGTTGTCCCCTGAGAAATTATGTTTTGTGATTCTTCCACAATAATACCAGAACCAGATGGCTAGGACATTTAAATCAAATCACTGCTTGTTAAATATCAATTTAATTAAAACTTGCATCCTTGAAGTTTTGTCCCTCCCCTCCCCTCCACTCCCCTTTCATCCCTAACCCTTATCTAATATAGTTAGCCAGGCAAGATAATTAAGACCAAATACATAGAGCTCATCTACAAATTGTGTGGCTTAAAAAATTTCACTTAAGGCCTGTCAAACACTGCAATTTGTCGGCTTGATTCTATGCCAGAATATATGAGGAAGAAAATTGTATTACACATACATGTATGATTAAAAATAAATAATATTGTCTTGGGCCCATGAAATTGGGCTGACAAAAAGCAGGACATACTTCCTGCTTAAATCACATTCATTTTTGCAAAACAATGAATTGAGCCATTTTAGCACTCATGATAATTGTTGCTGACAGTGTTTGTCTTAAAGAAGCTTAAATCTATTTAATTCCTTTTCATCCTGAAATGATGTATTTTCTATGCATTTTGGTTCTCATGCCATCTTCTTCAATGGCTGCTACTTACAAGAATATAAGTCTTGTAGCAAGGGCTCTGATCATCATCCACTTTGCTAATAACTTCTGCATAACATTCATAAAGCTCATCTACAAGTTCATGGTTTGCCTCCTCACTGATCTTCATCAGCTGTTTTAGGAACATCCTTTTGTACCTAATTGAAGGAGTGTACTTGAAAAACTGATTGCTCATGTAAGTCTGTAAAGCAATGGAATCACTGGTCAGAGGCTGAGTGACAGAGAACTTAAAACTTTAGTTTATATCTTGGGGGAGGGAGGTTAGGGGTAAGTGCTGTAGTGGGAGAGAAGATAGGCATAAGTGGGTCTATCCATTATCAGGGCTAAAAATAACAACTGCTCAGACTAATCAACATTTATTGCCCAGTCAACGTGACTGCAATCAAGAAGACCAAACTATAAAGAAGTATTTGCCTGAATAAGTGCCAATAAATATTTCGGCTAGATATTGCCAGATAAACTGGCCACGTTTTTGAGTCCTGGCATTTCAGGGTATGAAGTATCATCATCATCAATATCAGTCATTACTATTATCATTATTATTATTTATCAAATCATGAATATTCATAATGTATAGTGCACTAAAATAGTGTTAAATAACTAACCTTTTGTAGTACGACTTTCTGTAAAGTACTGTCTAAATGTTGTGCGATATTCTGATACGAATTAAGTAAGAGTTAGAATAAAGTTTAATAGGACGAAAAGTAGAGGTTTTGTAGTTTAAGTAAAAGATAATAAATGCTCCATCTTTTTCTTAGCTGTTGTTGTGTTCAAGCCATATGAGAAATTTGCATTACCTTCCAGCCAAATAATTTGATTGGTACCATTTGAAAATACTGTTTTTGTATAGAGAACAGGATCTCTTGTTGTTCTTGTTCTTCAGTCTTCATGTTTGCCGCCATTTTGATGACCGCGCGAAAAAATAGCACTGGGATCTAGAATCTTTAAGCTAGTACTCAGGCTTTCGTTTGGTCTTCTCTGTTCGCCGCCATTTTGATTTGGGTTTGTAAAGAAATGTAAGTATTTATCCAATCCATCTTGCTCAATCCTTTGCTTGTTTGGAAAGAAAAGTTGTGAAATTCGTTTATCATTGACTTCTCCTTTAATATAAGGTTGTATTTAAGGGTTTTTCTTCCTAAATTTCACTGAATTTGTTTTTTTTAAGGGGTCGTCGCAGTCGCTCTCGCTCCCGCTCTCCAGCTCGTCGCGACGCCAAGGACAAAACTAAAGACAAGGCCAAATCATCTACGAGAGGCCGTAGTCCAGTACGGAAAAATAAAGCAAAGGAGAAGCCAGCTAGACGTCCAAGTTCTTCATCGAGCAGGTCTGCGTCTTGTTCAATCGCGTCGTATAAAGTGTTTACATTTGTTTGTTTGTTCTCATGCGTCTTTGACAGCTGTATATATATTCATAATTGGTTTATATTTTTTGCAGCGACAGCTATTCTTCAAGTAGTGGCAGTTCAGGTAGTTCCAGCCGCAGCTCCAGTTCAGGATCAAGCAGCAGTGGTAGCCGCAGTTCTAGTTCCAGCAGTTCCGGGTCCAGCAGCTCGAGCTCACCATCTCCTACTCGGAAAGGTAAGACTTTGATACTTAAAGCAAGATGCTAACGACAAAATAGATATATAGACACATTTTGTAGCAAACAAGGTGAATTATTTGTTGGCTTATATAAGCATATCGTGTACAGTATGTATTGATATAAAATAAAGTGCTTTTAGTCTCACTGTTGAATAGTTAGATAAATTTATCTAAGTTAGATAACTTATTTAGTTGACGTCACCTAAAATAATAAAAGTGTGCCATATAACGGTCATGCTAATCCGGGGGGGGGGGTTGTTTTACCGGAGAATGAGTAAATAGACATTTATTTGTATCATCGTTTCTCCCCCTGATCTCAGTAGCTGTTTACTCGTAGTTTCAAATTTAGGTGAAGTCACCTAAAATAGTAAATAACTTATCTAATTTAGTTGACGTCACCTATTCAACAGTGAGACTAAAAGCACTCTACCCAAGCTTGGCTAGTAAAGAGGAAAATTCCTTATGATTGGGGTAGGGGGAGAGCTTGGGTGGAAGTATGTGGTATGCATCCTCGGGAGCATAACGTTAAAGGGCAACTTACCCCCCAAAATGACCCATTTTTAAGAGAAAGTACATCAAATGAGAAACACAAAAATTCAATTTTTAGAGGGGATAGAGCATCCGTGTTCCAAAAAAAATAATTTCAAAACATCGCATATATCGCTCTGGTGGCCGCCATCTTGCACTTTTATCGCGGGCTCAGAAAAACAGGTAATGACGTCACAACGTCATAAGAGTTCACGGCGTCAAGTTGTTTACGAGCGTTTGGTTGACTTCTTCCCCTGTTTCTGAGACGTTTTACTCAATATTTTACGAACGAAATACGGCCTGGTCATTCAATTAAAGGCATGTCAGAGTCTAATTCTTTTTCCGAAGACTCGGACAGCTCGAGAGACGATTTTGCTCAAGAATTTTTAGAAACGGACGAGTTTGTTTTACGGCCATATCAGTTCGAACCAGAAATAGAAATCTCCTCAGATGAAGAGTTCAGAGAAGGATCTGACAGTGACATTATTGAAGACGATGAACAAGAGAACAATCGACTAACAAATTCAGATTGGTAAGTTTTACTTCTTTCTTATCACGATAAAACTCAACTACTTATCCATTTTTTACAGTCGTGTTTACCACTTTCTTGCACTGTATATTTATGCATTTTAATCTGCCTCACGACCTTTGCAACCAAAAGCAAAACCAACTGTCACAATTAAACATCGCTTGGTTGTCAATAAGTTATATACTGTAGGACACAGATTCAGGGATATAGTTGTGTCACAATTTGTGTATATACTCTCACTTGGGACAATCATTGATAGTGTTCAAAAATACTAAGGGTTGTTTTATTTGTTAATAGGTGTACCTGTGGTAGCTGCCAAATTATGGATACGATAGCTGAATGCATTTGTTGCCAAGAAATCCAAAAAGTAGTTGCAACATGCCAGTCTGTTGTTGAAGATGGAGATGCTGATGAACCACCACCATGCATTACTCAACATCCTGGATTCTTACCTGTTTGTGGCAATAAGTATGTTCTTCGAACCGCATGGGCTCAGTACAAACAGCAATACAGAGATGCTTATGAAGGTCCAGAGCAGAAGCAGTACAGACACATTGCATATAGACAACTAGCAAGATGGTGCTGGGGAGTTCTTGGAAAAGAAGTTCGGGTTGTTCTGCCCTCTTGTGCTGTCATGTGCATCAGAGCACACTTCCCTCCTCCTGGACTAGAGGAGGACTTTCAGTTTGAGGGTTTTCATTATGCAGATGATTAGCTTGATATAATGTTGCATGGAGTGAATATATATATTTTATTTATTCCTTACTTCAGTTACTATACAGAGTGGACTTTTTTCTATCAGGAAAAATTCCTGGAATTGCAATTTTTTGGCATATTTAATTGCAAGATAATTGAAAACAAAAACATAGACTAGAAAAAGCTGAGACCAATATGCATAAGAATCATGTATTCATTTAGGATGCAGTACACGGAAAGGTGTGTTATATAAATTTCTTTTTTATATAAAAGCTTTTTGTTGGTACAAACATTTTTTGAATGTTTTACATATTTTATTATTAAAAACACACTAAACAAAACACCCAGCTGAATAGTGAACCTAGTGTACAAAGCACTATTAAACACGATCACTAGCCAACCAAGCAAAATTTGCAGTTATACGAGTCCTGGCAGCAAAAAAGTTAAATTTGCTGAAGCAAATGTCACCATTCAATTGGATATTTTTCTTTAATATATTCATACTGGGGGAGACTCCCATATATAAGGTAGTGTAGATAGGTAAAGAAAAGACCTCTTTTTTACAGTCAATTCTTACCTAAATGGAAATAATATTTTAATAAAATTTTCATTTGGACATCTAAAAGGTACTGCATACTTATCTGCCCGTTTCATCAGGTCCCCTTGTCATTTTTAAAAATTACATATTTTGTATATAGCATTTATACTTGGGTCTGTCGTGTACCTTTCCATATCTGGGAGCTTCTTTCATTAAGGGATATCTTTTACCAGTATTTTACATGACTGTCCAAAGATAGCCTGCAAAGCAGAGGGGGATTGGGACTTGAGGGAGGGGAAGAAGGACCAAACAGTGGAGGGTCGTATGACCTGCAGGTACACAAAGGCTAATTCTAATTTAGATTATCTTGAAAACCTGGACCGGTGTTTCTGAATCAATTCCTGTTTATCCGGTGCAGGCAAACTTGCAATGTTTGCTGGTAGGTCTACTTCTTCAATTTCCTGGAGGTCAACTTCTGAGCCATCACACAATCCCAGCACTTTCTTTTGAAGCTCAGGAAGGAAAGAATAACTTTTCTTTTCCAACACAGGCTTAACTACCCAACGCTTGTGCATTTTTGGGAAACATGGGCGGTATCTTGCCTCTCCCATCCTCGTCCCCGGCTTTTGAATCACAGCTTGGTTCCTTCCTGTGTTGTGGTTGTTGTCAATGGCTGCCAGTTGTGTTCTAGCAACCATACCCTTGTAGGAGAAGTGCTCTCTCTTTGGGCAATACTTCAGGATCATGGAGTGGTATATACTTCAAGCCCACCTGTGTGACAGAAGTCAGTGAGTTTTGCCAAGTCCTTCAGCAGTTTTGGTTGAAGGACCACTTCTTCAAGGGCTATATGAGCTTCAGATCCTGGTTTTAGCCAGCACTTTTTACGAGCTTCTCTCCGGGTTAGTCGAGGATGGTCACATTTTTTGAAGATCTCTGCATCTCTCCAAGAATGCTTGTTTGTCACATGATGCAAGATAGAGACCCACTTCTCTCTCAACAGCTGCACACTACCATTGCATGTTGCTGCACACCACCACAGATGGTTTGAGACCGACTGGATCCAATGTGAAAGGTCAGCACTTTTTTTCAACTTGGCCTTCTTGTTGAGTTTCTTCACAACAGATTTTGACAAATGCCATACGTCATATTGGTGTTTGATGTGGCTGTAATCTTTTTCCATGGTGCTAGTGATTGAGGTATGTCTGTCAGTAGTTATCCTCTTGATGTTAATATCGTCCTCATCCTCAAGACTACCAAGACTCCTAATGAAACCTTCTTTCTCCATAGCATTTGAAGATGTTGTTTCTGTGACCTGAACCACAGAGAAGGAAACTATCTTCCCTGAGTCATTGTCCATAAATGTGTATGTACCATACTTGGCATTATGGCCAGGGCTGTCACACCGTCCATCCCCATTCAAGTATACAAGAGGCTTACTTGACAGTTCTTGTAAAACGGCTCTTCTTTCTCTTTCCCAGGTATCATTTATTACAGGAAATAGATACCTATTCTGATTTTGGTAAAAACCTTTTTCACTGATAAATCGTAACCCAAGACATGAGGCAAAGTTTTGGATTCTTGTAAAAGTGTTACCAGTTAACAAAATAGATGAGCAGATTAGAAGGTTTCCTACTGGTGCACGATTGATGAGAGGCTGGGAATTCCACAAGCAGTTGTGACCTTTCATACATATGGTTTTAACCGTTACCATGCTTCCTGTGCAGGTAATGTTGGTGTCAGTTACGATGGAACCACAGTTGATACAAAACCTGAACAGTTCACCTAGGCATGCTGCAAATACCAAATACTTTGGCTCTTTGATGTAGGTGTCAAAGTGATACTCAGGTTCAGACTCTTCGTCTGTCGAAGAATTTGTTTCTTGTGATGAGATAATGTATTCATCCTCTTCATCACTTGAAAAAAGATTCACTTCTTCATCTGACAAAGGAAAAGACCCAGAGGACTTTGCAGATTTCTGTGGTGATACATCATTCTTGCAAGACTTTTGTGGTGACACACTCATGGGCACAGAGGGAGCAGTATAGCTGTATGGATGGTCATGCAGGATACTGTTCAATTGCTCAAATGTTGAATTTCCTTCTACTTGAATGCAGGCATCAGAAGTCTCAACACTAACATCCACATTTTCTGTTTGGGTTGAGGTGCTTTTTCGTATTGAAAGCTTTTCATCCAGACAGCACTGGACTCCAAAGTCCCTTTTGTTGGAAGGTGTTTCATCGAAGGAAACCTCCATATCAGATTCTTCAACCATTTCATCAAGTGCATGTGTAGTTGGAGTCAGTAGGTTATCCAATGTCTTATGGGGAAAAAGAAGTAAACATAATCATTTATAGAACAAATACAAATAACAATGAATGGCAGTTACTGGGGTTTTCACTGATTCCGATAGTTGAGACGACACTCAAGCTTTAATTGTTTATAGGACTTTCATTGACTCTATATGAAAGAGCGTATAACTTATTCATCCGCAATTCATCATAACTAAACCCGCAGCGGTAAACTTAGTATTAAGAATTTAATGCATTGGTTTGGTCTGAGTACAGTCACAGACCAGTCACGAAATAGCTCTAATATATATATAATACTTACATATTACACTGACAATCTAGCAGTGCACGTGCGAACACAAACTACAAATCACCTACCTCTTTTTGTCGTTGTCGTCTTATACGGTTTTCTGTCGTAGCTCTTCTTTTACTAGGGATGGTTGAAAAGTTAAAAATACTTGGAATTGCATCAGCCTTTAACCTCCTTTTTCTTTTTTCGCCTGTTAGTTGCTCCATAAGGTCGGATTCGAAGCAACCATCCTCGAAGTGCTCGCTACATACATAGCAATTCTTCAATGGTGGCAGATTTGCTCGTCTTAGACGAGAAATCCAAGCTTTCTGAATTTGTAAATCTTTAGGAATCTTGTGATAGCTAACATCTTTTGTTTTTGTCGAATAGTTAGTGCATTCAGGCACGCAACACTTAACCATTTTTTCGAAAAAGCCACTTCAAACTCTCATGCTTACAGAAAAACTCTACATATCCAAACACGTTGACGTTGTGACGTCACACCTGAATGCGGTAATTTATCGCGGGCTCAAAGATGGCGGCCACCAGAGCGATATATGCGATGTTTTGAAATTATTTTTTTAGGAACACGGATGCTCTATCCCCTCTAAAAATTGAATTTTTGTGTTTCTCATTTGATGTACTTTCTCTTAAAAATGGGTCATTTTGGGGGGTAAGTTGCCCTTTAAGCTTGACAGATTGATTATAGCATATTTTCTTGATATCCATTCCACTTGTAGTATTTTTACCACAAATGTAAATTTTCTGGCTTTGTGATTGATCTAGAGCTGTGGTGAATAAAACAACATACCAACAAATTATGACAATAAATTATGAATCCCTCAAATATTCAAATGTTTTTCATTTTTTTGAGGCAAATATTAAGTTATTTTGTGGAAAATAAGAGGACATACCACGCTAAACCATTTGAAATTTATTGAATATCTTTTTTTTGCTTGAGAAATAAAAACGTCGAAGCGGCAGAAAACAATATTGGTCTTATTTAAAAATCAACTTTACATTATTTTTTATTAGGAAGTGCCAAAGTAAAGAAGGAAACAAAGAAAGAAATCAAGGTAGAAGGAAAAGAGGTTGCAAAAGAGCCAAAGGAGACTAAAACCAAAGCTGTGCCTCCACCAGAACAGCCCAAGGTAAAATCAAAATCCCCACCTCCAAAACCACCAATAAAAGCACCCAAGAAATCTGTTTCTAGATCAGTGTCCAAGTCTCCAAGTCCTGTGCGGCGTATTAGGCCAAGATCAAACTCGAGTTCATCTTCGGGATCAAGATATCGCTCTAAGTCAAAGTCACGATCACCAAGGCGACGGAGGAGAAGTCCAACTCCAAAACCAACAAAGTTGCATGTTACTCCCCTTTCTCGTAACATTAACAAAGATCATGTGTTTGAGATATTTGGTATTTATGGACATGTAAAAGCAGTGGACTTGCCACTGGATAGGTTTAACTCTCTGCCAAGAGGATTTTGTTATGTTGAATATGATGATCCAGAAGAATGTGAAAAAGCATTGAAACACATGGATGGCGGGCAAATCGATGGCCAGGAAATAGCAGTACAAACTGTTCTCCCCCCAAGACAAAGGGATATTAGACCACCCTACAGACGCCCAAGCCCTCCTCGAAGAAGACAGCCATGGAGAAGAAGCCCACCAAGATTCAGAGGGGGTGGCAACTACAGGTCATTTAGGCGCTCTCGTTCACCAGCTTCACCTCCACGCAGACGTAGATCACCATCTAGGTCACGATCGCCACAAAGAAGACGTAGATTTAGTAGTTCTAGCTCAGATTCTTCAAGGTAGAGAACATTTTCTAAAATGCCTGACTTTTTCGTAATCTACTTTTCCTTCTCCAAATCTTACTTTATTAAGCCTTTTTAAGAGGCAAATCAGAATTGCTTCGTTCCCAAGGACTTTATAGGTAACAATGCCTATTAGTTTTGTCATAAACTTTAATGGGCAAAACTAGCCATGTTCGACATCAAGTATTTCTAAAGCCACTTGTAGAATATGAGGGTGTGAAAGATCTGCTCTCCCAGGTTTTAAGTATATGACATATAACTTCATTTAGTTTGTATATTGCATAATAAAAGAAAATAAAAGACTCTGGTTGTAAACGTTTTGAAAATGCTTTTTATTTGAATTTTGGTGTTGTTAATTGTCATTAATTAAATGTCATTAACGTCTACCAAAAAAGACATTTGGACATTTAGATTAAAGTGAGCCTGAACTTTAAATGTAAAATTCAACTCGTGAATTGAAAATCCAGAATGCTCTGACCATTTAGTGAAGATTTAAGATGGAGAATTGTATTTCAGTGTTTGCTTTATGACAGAACATTCAAGGCAACATGATATTTCTTTTAGTCTAAATGTGTAAATGTCTGTTTTCGGTGGACAATGTTAATGACATGACTATATCTTCCATCCAGCATACTGTATTAGGTTTGGTACCCACTAGCAACATAAGGATCAGAAACATAACCTGCCTAGTAGTTTATTCTTTTGTTCATGAATATGTTAGTTTTCAATACATGTTATGTTTCAGGGCACTCCCACTACAAAATAAACGACATAACATTCTTACGAAAATGTTTACAATGATTATAATATTATGACCCTTACATCACTAGTTGGTACTAATCCTCATCATAAAATACCTCCGATATAACACACAACGATTGGCTGCCAACTGTTTTATATAGAGGAAAGGATGCTTGTGCAAAATCAATAAAAATTATAAAAACAAAATGAATGCCATCCTATGTCTCTGTATTGTGATATAAACACACTAGGACCTGTAGAGCACTTGAAAATCAAGAGAAACACTTGGCTACACCTTGTGTTCCTAGACTTGCTTCTCTTGTGCTTTATAGCTCTCAGTGCATTTATATCACAGTACAGAGATGTGTCTACACATTCTATATTTATTGATCATATCTTTATAAATATATAACTCCACCCCAAACAAGTAGGTGTAGTTGAAGGAAAACCTTTTTTTGCTTTCTTCTCTAAAAAAATAAAATTCTAAAAATAAAACTAGCTACTGTTTTGCTTTCTATATACCAGCAAGTATAATGTACTTTGAATGAATATCCGAAATGAATACATCATCTTGCTTCCTGTAGCTTTTTGATATTTTTGTAAAATATAAAAGGTACCGACTGAATATTTTTGATCAATGGCAGCGAAAAGCCAAATTTCAGATTGCAGCTTGTAACTACCAAGTTCACAGAATATCGAAAACCACTAATAAAAGAAAATAAAACATTTTCACACTGAAGCTGAACACAGGAGAACTTAAACTGTGATTATTAAGTCATTTTCCAGAATACCTTTTGGTATGGAAGTTTGGTTTATCCAGTCGTATTAAAAAAAACAGTTCTAAAAGGATTTCATGCATGATGGCATCGTTTTACTATAACTACCCATATCCTTTGCGATTTTCCTTTCATAGCCAAATGTGTACTGCCTATGAGATATAACAGTGCATGTTTTTGAAAACTTTCTGACAGGTTGACAATTGGTAAGACATTTGGTGCTAATTAACTTAAATTAAGGAAGTGTGCAAGGGAGGTCTGTTAGATGTAGTAAAATGTCAATGCCATTATGCAAGTGTCCTATATCTACGAGTTTCTAAAAGCCTCATGAACAACCTCATCTGACTCATTTCCAGAACACTGAGATAATTTTTGAAGAATTTCTTCGCAGTTGTCTGATACAACACTAACTTGTACAGGATGTGGAGAAGTATGAGGTCGTATAAATTGTTGTTCCATGGCCTCTTTCATCTAACATTGCATAAAGAAAGGGGTTAAGTAATTATTAGCCTGCGTTGCCCACCCTACAGAAGGTGGAGACAGGGGCCTGGCGATGGTACTCCCATATAACTTAGAGTGAGGATGATTGTCATTACCTTTTAGGGGTTGATATGGAAAATCACTCCCTCTTTTAGGGGTGAAAAAGGAAAAGTTGGTTTTTAGCATGCCTCAAATCATTTATCTTGTGTTTCACAGTGGATATCCTTTAGGGCTAACCAGGACTCCTTAATATAGGCTCCTTGTCTAAATAATTTATTTTCCATAAAATGACAAAGCCAACTGCTGGATCCATGAATATGTTTCACTATTAAACCCTCGTACCCAAAAAGGTTATAACGTATTCACACTTACCCAATCTAGCATTTTATCATAAAAGCCAGCTATGTTGAGAATTCCTATAGGTTTCTTGTGAAGTCCTAGCTGTCTCCTGTAAAAAAATTGGATTAATTTGATAACTAGCACAATGGTCGATCTAAGTCAGGGCACTGCTAACAACCGCTGGGCTGATGATCTAAGCTAATTGGATCTAAGTTAACTAGATCTAAAACAACCTCTGGGTTGATCTAAAAGATTGAACCTGAAACAACCTCAGGGTACTTGTTCTTGGTTAGTCATAGCTGACTCCCAGATTAAATTGGAATTTAGAGAGAAAAATCAAACCCAGAGAAAAACCCTTGAATCAAGGCCAAGTTCAGGAATTGAATTTGAGACCCTAGAGGTGAGAAGCAAGTGGTAAGTGCAGTAATAGTAATGAGGTTTCTAACAATGAAGTCTTAGTATAGATTTACCAAGTTATCATTTCAAGTAATTCTTCTGCTGTTCCAAAGCCTCCTGGTAAAGCTATCAATGCATCAGCCTTTAAATGTTTAGAAAGAAAAAACTGTATAAACCATTTCTTGTTCAGGTCGATCAAGCTATCTATCCACTCCGGCAAGTTGGCCAGGAGGGTGGGGGGATGGGAGGGTGTATTCTTGCCCGTAGGGTAGGGATGTGCAGCTGAGCTCTCTAAACCCTGACCATGTTCCAGAGTAAAATCCCTGAAATTCAACCCCTGTTTCAGAGTAAAATCACTGAAAACCATGTTCCTGTACTTGCAAAAGTAGATACCCTGTTCCAGAGAGAATGTGTGATTTCATGAGGGTGAGCAGAATTTTATATACTCTGTTCCAGAGTAGAATTGCTGAAACCATACCCTGTTTGGTGGCACATACCAGTGTATAGCGAATAAAGGGGAGTACCCACCCCGGTCAAGTTAATCCACATTTCAATTCCTCAACAGATGCCTGTTTCCTTTCCCACCCTCCAATTTTATCCATATATTAGGAGTATATTATGCAGGTATTTTCTAGAAAATTAATACAAAATATCCTTAATAAAATTGATGATTAATTTTAACATCAACCTTTTCCAACATGTTTCTTTTTCTTGTGTGCATATCTTCGACGATAACTGTCTTCCCAATAACTTCAAGAAACGTCGGATCTACATAAAAACGGACAATATTTTCAAAAGTGCATCTCAAAATAGAAGAATTTTTATTTTGTATAATAAAGACATATGCATGAATTAGTTTTGCAAGCAACAGAGTCCATCTGCACTTTGAAAGAACCCACATGTTTGTAGTAGGTTGCCAACATGTACCCAGTTGCTGGGTGTAGACCAAAAACAATGCAGTTAAGGAAGGACCATATATCATTCAACTTAGAAACATTTGAAAAATTCAAACAAACTAGCTAGTGCCCCCCCCCCCCCTTTCCCCTGCACCCCCCATTCCAGAAAAAAAAACATTTTGGAATTACAACTAAGTCTTACTTTTTGTGATAAAGAACTCTGGAAGAAAGCCAGTCACTTTTCCACCATTATCCAATACCGTCTGTGCTAATGTCCCCATAAGGCCTGCATTACCTCCTCCATATAACAGCTCAATTTGGTTTTTGGCTAAGCACTTTCCAAGAGCTAGAATATGAGAGATGTTAGGAAAAATGTTATCCTGACACCTTACCTATTTTTTACATTAAGTTTTGAAATAATAGGAGAAGATCGAGAACTCGCTGTAGAGTTATGGTAGGGTTTTCATATGTTAAGTATAAAGGAATGGATAAAATTAATTAATAGTACAATCGCTTGTGTATATAATACTGGAAGCATTATTGGTGGTGTAGTAGAAGCATGGGTGGTGTGTGCAGCTAATTAATGTGCTGCCTCTCACCAATGCGACCTGGGCTTGAGTCCCATCAGTTTCAGTACTGTATGTGAGTAGAGTTGTTTGTTGGCTTTCTCCTGTGCTTTGAGGGTTTTTTCCAATTTATGTTGCGAGCCATGACACACAATGCAATTTGTTGGACACAATGTTGCTGAAGTAGAAAACTATACTACTTCAGCATCATTGCATGCAATGTTGCATGCAATGTTGCACCGTGTGTCCATGCCTTAAGTGGCTCCGGTTACAGTAGTTGCAATGTAATTGGTTTGGCAATTTTGGAGAAGAGGTTTTTGATAGTGAGATTTTCTTTCAGTCTGTCATGCAAGTGGCAGTTTGTGGTACTACCAAAGTGAATCAGTCATTAAACTTATCAATATTAATCTAGGCGATTTTGTTGGATTTTAATTGTTTGAAAATCGAGTTCCATTTTTTTGCTCGCAGGGTACGCCGGAAATCCTATAAACCCCTTGCATATGACGTCAAAGCAGCACCTGAGAATTGGAACCTATATTGTTTTGTCCCCCAGATTGAGCTGCATTCCAAAGTATTGCAAGGGGTCTATATCTTAATAATGCAATAAATAATGACAAACTTCCTTCTACTTTCTTTGACTTAATACTGTTATCTTTTTTTATGCAAATCACTGATCAAGTGCTCGTTTTACTTTATAGCTTGAATGTGTTATTACTCTACTAAATACGGAACCATATAACATTATTATTCGTTGGTCAAAGTACCGAAAAAAAGAAAAAAGCTTAAAAAGACCTTATTCGTGGTGTGACAATGTTTTCCCAATTGAACGTGACAAACCCCTGGGGGAATGAAGAGCTATTGTTTTACAACTCGTCGGGATATCATCGTAATATTCCTTTCGTATCCTTTGGGATACTCATCAATTTTTCGAAGAGTAAAAACAAAAGAAAATGAATCCTCTGGAGGTTTGTCACGCTGAATTGGGAAAACATTGTCACATCACGAATAAGGTGTATTGTTTAGGGATTCTTGAAATCGTTTCGTTATTCTTTGGAACAACTTACCCATTATAACGAGACAACAGTCTAACTTTTTTTTGCATTTACAAAACGAAGTCATTTTTGTTGTTTATTACTATTTCTTTTGGGAACATATTGATCCTTGTTTTAAATAATATAACTTCCTATGCCCACTAACCTTTTGTCTAGTCTTTAATTCATTTTATCTTTATACTTCTTATAAATAATAAATAAATAAGCTTGAACTTTATAAATAAAAATAAACTCTTACTTAGTGCTGCTTCTTCAAACGCAGGGTTGTTGCCCGACGACGAACCACAAAACACGGTAACTGCTTTCAAAGGGTCCATTGTTATGGCTTATTAGGAAGTTGTTTACGGTATATGTATGTATTTATATATATTTTCGATTCCACAACAATATGTAAGAAAAGATTTGCTCTAAAGAGAGTAATGGATGTTTATAATGAGCCTGTAGGTCTTTATCATCGAACATGTCAATCGATGTTCACGTGTTCAAGCACACAGGAATCCCACAGTACTATTTAATGTTCATGGTTTTAGTGCGTGCACTCTTCGTGCACTCTACTGTAATGTTTTACATCTTTTTCAAGCTTAATGAATAAATGAAAAAAAATTATTTTATGTGATGGCACAAGAATTCGATCTCGACACAGCTTGGACATCAAACACAGGAAGCCCATACAAAGCTTTTTAAAGCATCGCTAAAATGGTTTCAAATCACTAAAAAAGAACAAGGACGACGTAAGTAACACTTCATGCGAGTAAATATTAGCTTTAATCTTTTTTTCTTTCGTCAAATTACATTCGGTTCTCAAAGCTCGTATGGGCTTCCTGTGGTAGGATACCATAGCCTGCTCACAGAGGGATGATGAAAATAAATAAATAAATAAATTGACTTCATTTAACGAGGGTGACATACATTACTGGTAGCCCAGTGGTTTCCATTATGGCCCTCCTACATTATTAACAAACAGAAATAAATGATCAAATAAACATACTGAGTGTGTTAAGAATCCCAACTGGCAAGAAGGCAAACCAGTTGGCTATATATATAGCTATTTACAAGCATGGTTGAGAAACTGAATCTGAACTAATCAGGAATCAGGACAAATACAGTCTCAGCTAGTGGCCACAGCGGGACTCGAACCCCGCACCATAGGATTGAGAGACCGACGCATGACCACTTGACCAATGCTGCCTCCATGAATCATCAAGTCCATCAAGAGCACCCAGAAAGAATGGTTGAAGAACAGGACAGGAATCCCCCCTAAATTCACTTAACCTACACGTACATCCCTGCTTTCTGTTTTCACACTTTACTAGCCCACTTGTAACAGAATTCATATAAATTTAGTTCTAATATGTGTATTGTTTTAATAAATTTTAAAACACTTATTGTTCATATTTGTTCAAATAGGATATTCCTTCTGCTACTGGTAGTCTACAGTTGCTTCACATGTTTCTGCAACCCAGACCTTGCAGAGTACCCTTAGAAGTAGGGAGGTAACAGAAAAATTAGTGGATATGGACGGGGGGAGGCAGATCCAAGGGGGTTATAGGGGTTGCAATAATTCCTCTATGGAAATTATTTCCTTCACTGTTTTTTTTTTTTTTTTGGATCAGCCTTTTGTTTACAGTCAGATGCCTCTTAATGCAGAACTCCCTCTTTTTTAAAAAAATCCTGAATCTGCTCCTCCAGGCCTGCCCTCCCACTCCAACATACATCCTTGGCTATCAAAAGGAGAGATGTTATATACATTAGTGCAATACCTAATGATTGATATGTGATTAAAATATTAACACACAGTAAGTGCAGATATCAAGTTTGCAGCATATTTTACAAAGAACTTTTTGTACTATAATTTGTAGTCAAAAATACACCAACAGGCTATCACTTCAATATGTGATTTTGTAGTTAAATAAGAGAGGGAATGATACATGAGCTGAAAAACCATGATATATTTTCAGTCCTTCAGCCATTTTCTCCCTAATTCGTGCACTATTTTAACTGGAATATAGGACAAATTTCGCCTGAGAAAATAAGTTACTGGTGAGTGAGCCTGATCTTTCTACTGATAGATAAATATAGATATTCAAAATGTGGCTGTACATGGGAATACTTGGAAAAAAATTTTTTCCACACATATATTTACAAATTTTATTAGCCAAGCTTTTGCACAACTGGTGCATCATCTGGGCAATGTGGCTGCTAGTGAGACAGTTTTTTTATGTTAACTAGAAACTATTAACTATCCTTGTTAATGTAAAAAATACTGTCTCACTAATAGCAGCCATTGCCCTAATGATGCACTAGTTGTGCAAAAGCTTGGCTGAATAAACCTAGGTAGAAACAGGTATATTTTTCAAGAAGATTCCCAGTTGATTTCCTTTTGATAAATCAAGCACTGTAAATTACAAAATTATTCTTTCATATGACATACGCCATACAGTAATTAAGTTATGATTGCATGTTATGATTGTCTTATTAATGATGAATGCAGATGCTCAAAATTTCTTACTCTTTAGACACAAGTGAATAAAATGAAAACTAGAGTACAAGGTATTCCAATCAGATATGAAATAGTGTTACTGAGTCATGTATAGTGTTTTTTGCATTAGATTTTAGTGTTATCATGCCAATTGCCTGGCATGACGAAACTAAAGCCATGTAGTGTAGTTATGTATCCTAGCTTCACACCAGAAATAAAGTTACTAACTAAAATACTTCTAACAACTTCAAGCTTTTTCAAGTTCAACAGCTGCAACTTTATCATTGGTCTTTTGTTGCATTTCCTTTTCATATTCTCTCACATCTTCAAAGTTCATTTCTGAAAAAAAAAGGTTAAAAATAACTTGTACGCTTACTTGTAAGCTACACATAAGGAATTGGAACACAGGCATTGAGGTACAGTGTAAGGACAGTTGGGAAGTCCAATATCAGTGATTCAACTGAGGTTTGTAGATATATTTAATTCCAGTGGCCCCTCATACTTGTTTTAAAGGAAATCGAAAATTATTCAAGAGTGGTGTAGCAGAGGTACACTTGCCTCTCACATCTGGGGTCTCGGTTTGATTCCTAGACTAGCCATCAAATGTATTCATTGAATTGAAATTTGATCTGTTAGTTAGCCATGCCTTGACTTAGATCAGCCCAGAGGTTGTTTAAGGGTTCGATCTGTGAGTTAGTCATGCCCTGACTCAGATCAGCCCAGAGGTTGTTTCAGGTTTCAAACTGTGAGTTAGCCATGCCCTGACTCAGATCAGCCCAGAGGTTGTTTCAGGGTTCAATCTATGAGTTAGCCATGCCCTGACTTAGATCAGCCCAGAGGTTGTTTCAGGGTTTGACCTTTGAGTTAGTCATGCCCTGACTTCTATCAGCCCAGAGGTTGTTTCAGGAACATTCGATCTTAAAGAATTGACATCAGCCCAAAGATTGTTGGTATTTCTAAATGTCAAAAAGTAAGCCTTGTGCTTTAAACACCTTCATAAAAATGACTGAGAGAGCTCTCAAGGACAAAGTCTATAGAAATCAAGGAATTAAAAAAGATTGGTCGTAATAGATAATAGATAAAGATGAGATCAGGGTTTGATACATACCATACCACAGATCAATCCATGCAAATGCTTGTCTATGACCAACCAGAAGAATATCTTGTACACACTAACAGATAATAAGAAGGTACAGTTACACACTTATCAAAGGCATCACAGGGGGGGGGGGGGACCTATGGTGCCTGTGACCCCCCCTTTCATAATATTGAGTATGTAATAATTAATAAAACAATCTGTCTGTAACCTGTTTTTAATCTTTACCTTGTGTACATATGATTCCACTCGCTGACTTAACCCCCAGACATCAAATGTAACATTAACCAGTTTATAAGAACACATAATCGGTTGATGGGTTTCCTACAAAACCATTAATTTTTAAATCAAAATAAATCATTTATTCACATTCTGAGAGCAAATACTCTTTACAAGTAATACTGCACATGGACAGTTTTCTAACCAACTCACATTCCTCTCCCCCCCCCCCCCCCCCCCCAAAACAAACGTTACCTGCCAACCAGGTTCCAGGGGTCCTCTGCCAGTAACTTTTGATTTAAAGGTTCTACAGTCCTACCATACAATCAAACAAACAAAATTTTCAGTGAAGGCTTGTTTACACTAGCAATTTTGTTGCATGACTTAGTGACAAATTTTTGCCAACAGATCATTGCCAAGTTGCAGCAACTTGAAACTTGGCAACCTTCATCTAAATTTCAAGTACGTTTGGATATACGACAACTTGGCGGCAATTTATGACTTAAAAACCACCAGGTCCTTGTTTACATATAATATGTGATTTGGAGATGCTATAAAATCGCCATTGAAATTGCTCCTCAAATTGCATGTTAAAATGCTAGCTTAGTGAAAAGTGATACTCAATAACAATACTACTCGACTCTATGATGAAGTGTTAGTATGCAAACAGGTACTTACCTCTTCAGGAACGTAATACTTTTCAGGAAAAGTATCATATGCAATGTCTACGTGAATGACCTCTCTAGAATCCAGTGAATCTTTTCCAAGGTCAAAACACTGAAATTTATAATATTATGATCAGCAAAATGAAGGCAAATTTGGGAAATTTGGTCATAACTTTTTACAAATTAGTGAATCAAGATTTTCAAAATTTGGGTGGGGCAGTGGAAGGTGTCATTCTGAAAAGTGTCTTATATGACATTTGCATTATGGCTTCATCAAATACAGTATTACAATGTGGATCACTTATGGATATTTCTTCACGACATTAATTTACATACAATAAGATCATTATTGTCTGTTAGTGTAAACTGAGATTCTTACATTGTCTGTACATCCATTGTCATCGAGGTATTTAGTTTCTATTCTTACTGAAAATCTTGGCAGAAATGAGCACTACAAGAAAAATGTTTAAACAATACTGAAAAACCCACATCTCATTAATTATCAATTACTATACATGTAACTACAATTTGTTCCAGGAGAAATATACTGAAAGAGTTACTTTTTCTTCTAGTTGAAAAAAAACAAGTAATTAGTTTCTACATTTAATACTAAGCAAGTTTCAAATGAATCTAAAAACATCAAAATAAAAAAAAATGCACACTTACATAATATTCTTTCAGTAGCGGGTGTTTGGTTTGCATAGATTAAAGGACGATTATGGAAAAAAGATACCAATAAGTAAAGAAGTAAGTCAAGAAGTCAATGAAAATAATTCTAAACTTTCATAAGCTAGTTTAATCTGCCTGCACATAATTTTTCACATTTTAAACCATGTGCCACAGCCTTTAGAATTATTTCTTCCTTATCATATAATAATAAATTATCATACTTTTCACGGTGTATAATTTACCTTTTCATCATTACTGTTTCATATAATAAAGAGATACATGTATGTCAAAATTAAAAAACAAAAACAGAAACAAAATTAATTTTTTTTAAGTAAATATGACTCAAGGTTTGAAATTGGATTTTGGATTTATCTCAATATCAACTTCCTCAAAGATTATATACACCTGATTGAAAAGGTTCAAAAAAAGGTTATATCATCAAAGCTAAGACTGAAGGGGAGCATGGGAAGACAAACAATTATGCTAATTGCATGTGTATTGCAGTTTTCCTTCCTGTGCACATTTTATGCATCATGGCTTTAGCATGTTGTTAATCTAGGTCGACTGACTTTGCTCTACTGTGCATTATTACATGTCTATATGCAAATATAATACACATTTCAGAATACCCAAAATCATTTTCAGTCTTAGCTTCGATGGTATGACCTTCTAACCCAAATACGTTTTTTCAATTAGGTGTATATTATAGGAACCGATCATAGGAACAATACAATAATTTGATTATACTTGGGAATTGAAAATTATTAACTCACCTGTTATGGTAAACGGATAAAAATTCCAAGCTTTCTCCACCACATAAAAGAAATTTGGAATATAAGATCTCACCCAAGTTGGCAAACGACTGAAGAAATAAGAAAATTTGTGAAAAAGGGGGAAATTTAAAAAAAAATTGTACATAGACTTCTTTATCTTGGGCTAAGATTTTCCCATTTCAAACCATGTGTCATTTGCTTGAGAAAAAGATTATTTGTTTGAGTCGTATCCATATTCAACTGTCTTCTCATGCACAACTGTTAGACAAAGAAATGACACTCTTGCGAATGACACATGTTCTGAAATAGGTAAACATTACGCCAAACCTAATTTAGTCTGTCCCTGGCCTTTTCACTAAACGTATCCAATTTTTTCCTGACTTCACAGGTAGCTTTATGGTTCCAGCCCTCACTAGCAGAGTCCACAGGAAACCCAAATTTCTAAAAGGATTGAAATATATTTTTTATAGCCTTCCTGATGGATAAGATTTCTCTGACAATTCCCTAACCTTGAAAAGTAACTAGCTTGACCCATGACTTCCTCTGAAAACCCTCTCTTGAATGATTTAAAATCATGGCAATTTCTCCATGATTGCCGTTTTTAAATATTGACAAAATGTCCCTACTAAAATTTTGGATAGGTATCAAAAATAATGCAAATATGAAATTACATCCATTTCAGAACATAAAATATACCTCGATAAGTATATTCTTTTTTCTGTAAGCCTTCCTCTACCATATTTTTCATCTTCACATTCTTCATTTTTCACGACATGTATGCCCTCGCCTGTGTCGCTCTGTTCGTTGCTGTGTCTGTTAATCATGTACAACTGCCCTATCCGATACTGAAAATATTAAGTAAGAAAATAGACTTTCTTTAGTTTTTAAACTAAAATTTCAAAGCTGACAATGAGGACTGGATGGGATTTCTAAGTAATTAGTTCCAACTAGAAAGAGTTCCAATTAGAACTAATTGTGTGGACTTGAAATCATGTCCAGTCCGATATTGGAGGCTTTGAAATGACTTCTCATGCTCATCAATTATTAGACTTTGAGTAAATGGAACAAAATGAATTCAGTCCTAGGAATGAACTAATATTTTGTTCCAGTTACTCCAGACTGAATGTATTCCTTTCACAATACTTTACCAGGTTTCAAGTAACATCATGTGACCCAAACTTAGCCCACTGATTGGCTGATTTCCTCATAAATTGTTAATGAGTATGAGAAAAAAATTTTCTGCACTCCTGACATAATTGAATTGCCAGCACACAAAAAATTGAATTCTGCATTGGTGCCTTTACAAATAAGACTTATCAGGTATGTGACCAAGAAATGAGATTTATTTGTCTTTTGCTAATATATATTTTAATTGAATGAGTCAAAAACATTAGACCTGAATCATCTTTCCTTGAGAAAAACTTTTAAATGATCTTAAAAGTATCCCCAACGTAACATATATAATTGCATGATATTCATTGAATAACACTGAGAAAAAACTACAAATACTATTCAAAAGCACGGGTGGCGTAGTGGTGTGAGCGCTTGCCTCTCATCAATGTGACCCGAGCTTGAGTCCCGCCGTGTTCGGAGTTGTATATGAGTAGAGTTGTTTGTTGGTTCTATCGTGTGCTTCAAGGGTTTTCCGGGTTCTCCGGTTTTCCTCCCTCCACTAAAATCAACTCCTAAATTGCAATTCGATCATGGAATGAGGGCCACAGGTTTGTTAGCCACTGGCTATTAAGTGCTACCCTCGTGAAAAAAGGAAGTCATTATAATTTGTTTTAATTTGCATTTTAGTATCATGCTATTTTACTTTTCATCTTTTTTTTCATTTTCTTTTCTTTTCTTCTTATCTTTTCTTTACATATTCTTCTTAAGTATTTTCCAATTTTTTCCTGTACATATCTTCTCCATCCTTCCCTTCCTAGACCAATTTTCGTAAATTATTTCCCTTATGAATGATAATACGATCAAAATGCTAAATTTTTGATTTCACAGCTGATTAAACTCAGCTTTAAAAGGAAGAATGATAATAAATATGATGTAACATTGATATTGTTTGACCTACGAAGCCTATTTATGGATCGTAATTGAAAATAAAAGCATAGCCAAAATTTAAAATCTAAACTTTGAAAAGGAATTTGTCTATTATCATAGAAATATCAAGCCTTCTTTTCTTTAGTTAGGCGAGAACTGGCAATCCAACAGCTGTCGGGAATAATATATTATATTAAGCTTAATTAATTGTCAAAGAAAATATATAAATCCTTCAAATTATAACCGTAATTAGAGCTGAAAATCACGATTGGTGAATTGAAAAGAAAAAAATATGTAATTTTCGTTTTTTTTAATCAAAAGTCAAAATGAAATAGCTAGGGAAATAACGAAACGTAAAACTTGTTCTTTTGCTTTCGATGTGGTTGCAAAGTGTCTGTTCAAAACCCCAGTAATACTAATATCATCAAACCAAAGAAGATGAATATCGAAAACTAAAACCAAAACCAGCAAATTAGAACGATAAGATCCTGACATTTACGAAACTAAAAGGGTTTAATTAATACAGAGTCCTTAAAATATATATGTTACGTACGAGTTAAATAAATATTCATTAGCGCGCAACAAGTGAGCAAGAAAAAGACGAATAAAGCTGATCACAAGAAAACTTACCTCATCGACACTCAAAGGCATACTTATTCTGTACTCTTTTACCAACATTATAATTAAGTTAGGCTTATCACGTTTGGTTCATCTCGGAATTAATAAATATACATCAAAGCTGTCTTCAAACACACTGAGAAATTTTCCGCTTTGCTGGTCACTGGGCGGCCTGGCCAGCATCTCAGCCGAGGGGTTGACGCGGAACGTGGACAGACTGAACTTTTAAGCGGGAAATGTCAGGGAAAAGTATATAAAACACTGGAGAGATCAGGTTATAACCTTAACACTTTAACGCAAATGATCTGTTAAGTTAGTTCTGAATCAATAGGATTGGATACGTTCCTATTCCATAATCCTTTGTAATGGGTGCATTTTGCCCCTCCTTCATCTTCTTCTACCCAGTACTGCCTACAGCACCTCTCTTCAACCCTTCAATTCTTGCCAGGTTTACTTTCCCGTTATTATATTGCGGAATTCGTATGATTTTTACGACATGCAATATTTCTGCCTACTAAGAAATAAAAGAACCAAGGTTGGCTGACTGGACTACCCGTGGTGGGCCACTTGCCTGATATAGGCTGTTCCTTTCCACAATGTATAGGTAGCAAATAGGAAAGTGTGCAAGGCAATAGAAACCAAGGCTCTTTAAGGTACTATTTAGAAAGCTTTTATGTCCAAGCATACATGTTTTTGAGTTCCAAACTGAACTGTGCAGTTAGAAGGTGCAAGCACAAAACTAGTCCAAAACATCTTTGAACTCAAAAAGTATTTAACATTCAAAAAAAGGTTTTAAAATGATTTATGTATTTCATTGTACTATATCTTTTAGCATCTGTTGCTTTTGGGCTGGCTGTGGCTGTGGTACAACACAGCTAGCCCACTCATTAAAAAACATTCTTTAAATAAGTTTTTCTTTTACATAGAAAAAGATTTGATATTCTGTTGAGCTTTCTGAGGATTATTTTTCATTCTCCAAATCTTGACATGTTTTTCTATGACACTTGCTATTGTTTTTGAATGTTCAAAAAGAACTGCATCAGCACTTCCTGGTAGATGGATAAAGTTCTCTGCTCCTGAACTGCTGAAAAACTTCTCAACAAGAACTTTGGCAGTTTGCCATTCCTGAAAAAAAATAATTTAGATAAGGCATATGAAGTAATTAGTTTGTAATAAAGAATCATAAACTGCATAGATTGTTTGGGGAGTAATAAAGGGAGGTAGAAAGGAACAAGGAGGGAGGCAAGAAGGGAGGCAGACAAGGAGGCACACAGGGACTGTAGAAAGACAGGCAAATAGGGGGAAAGGCAGGGAAGGAGGCAGGGAAGGAGGCAGGGAGGGAGAAAGGCAAGGAGAGAGGCAGGGAGGGGGTGCAGGCTGGTAGGCCATCAGGGAAGGAAACAGGAAGGGATGGGTGCTGAGGTAGGGAGGGAGGAAGGCAGTAAGACAGACAGGAAGAGAGGCAGACAGGAAGAGAGAGAAGGAAGGAGGGATCTGCACAAAATGCAAGGGTTCCTTATGTTTCATGCAAATAAGGAAGGAGTCAGAAATCTATAAACTACAAAGGAGGCATAGGCTGATATAAGAATGTTTCCAGAAAATTGCTGTTATAATTAATCTTAAACTAACCTTATTTATAATTTCATCAGCTCTCTTGTTATATGCTTTACTGATCAAAACACTTGTTTTAACATTGTTTGGATCAAAGCGCTTAAGTTTTGATAAAGTCTTTAACTGAGAAAGGCTCTCATTGGCAAAGAAATACTCGTCCACAGCTGAACTCAAGTGTCCTGGTTTACACATCAAGTACTTTTGCCTTGCAGTTACATCATCAGCTACAAGAGTATGATTAATAGGTGTTTTCATAAGACCAAAAATAAAAGCCAAGCGACTGACACCAATAGCGGCAGAAAACTGAAGGGCCTGTAAGCCTGAAATATGATTTCTCAGCCACAACCCAGTCCATGGATACTTTTCACCAATAAACATATCTTCTATCAAAGGGTTTATCAAGATGAGTCCTGCTACTCGGTCCTCGAAAAGCTGTGCATAGAATCGTGCATTGGCTGCACCAATTTCTGATCCAACTAAAATAAAGGGCTTTGCTTGGGTACTTGATGCTGTAAAGAGTCTATGGAAATCCTCAGTCATTCGTTCAGTAGTGGATGGAGCGCCACGATTTTTATCTTTATCATTTTCTTTTGACCTGTTTATAAAGGGTCTGTCACTAAAGCCAAGCCCTGCTCTATCAAAGAAACAAACCGTCGAAATCCCAGCTAACTTTGGTACAACAAGGGTCCATGCATCTGAGGACATTCCTGTGGGTGCATCAAGTATGATAGTAGGCTTTCCTTTCCCAACACAGCCCATGAACATCTTCTGACCAGATCCAATGTCATAAAGCTCACCTATAAAACATGTTAATATATCCACATTATTTCAAATATAGAGAAGATATAACTAGCTAAAAACTAGTGTGAGCTGCGTCTGTGATTCTAATGAAACAGTAATGATAAAAAGGTTACCTTTTTATCATTACTGTTTCAAATATAATTAGTTTAGGGTCTAGAATCTAGACTGTTGGTAAGGGACTTCAATGGTGCAAACCAACATATCATATATAATGTTTAAAGTTCACTTTGCTGACCATATTGGGAATATCTGAACAATTTGCAACCCTTCTTTTAATACATTACAGTAAGATAAGGTCTGGCTGTGTATAATCATATAGGCTTCCCAGTAACTGCAATGGTGCATGATACAAAAAGACCAGTTTTGAGTTCCATATTACTCTGTGTTTCTTGATTACAGACACATTTACACAGGGTTAGTTTCGATTTTGTGAAGAATATTCACATTTAAACAGTTGAAATTTCAAAGTGTTTATGATGATGAAGTCCTGCATTCTTTAATTTTCCATTGGTATTAAACACTGATAGGAGGCTAACCCTGTGTAAATGAGTCTGTACTCAAGAAATACTATGGTAATTTGTAATTCAAAACTGTTCTATTGTGGTCCGCTCCACCAGCTCTTGTGGATTAAAAGGGTTCTTGGGGGACCTGGGTTGCCAGGTGGTGCACTAGCAGAGCTCACACTAACCAATTATGTTACCAATGTATAGAGATATGTTCTCTTCTTTCATTAATTTATTAAAAACATAAATGAAAAACTTTATATAACCTATTGGAGTTTTCAATATTATGCAAATTCACTGAGCTACATGCTGAAATTTGTTCTTTAATGCTGTCAATCAAAAGTAATTAGTTGGCACCTTTTACATTTTTGACTGGCGGCAGTGAAAAACCAAGTTTGGGCAACTCGCAATTACAGACTTCGCCTAATATCGAAAATTGGAGTAATATATTCATTCACCTCGAGGCTTAAGCCCAATGGCTTCTCTGTACAAAGCTGCATGATTCAGAAAAGCTGGAACGAGAAGAACTAAAACAATATACTTCAAAACCCCAGAACATCTTCCTCCTTTATCTGACTCTGGTGGAACATCCTGAACAGCTGTTTCTCTACTAGTGCTCTTAGATGATGCAGTAGAGTCACCTTGCTGTGAAAGACAACGTAAACAAAACGGGTTCCCTGTGTGTTAACTTGATTTCAAAACAATTCCTTCAAAAAAGTAAATACGCTTCGGAAAAAAAATACTGAGGATAAACTACCTCTTTCTTTGCAGTATCCGTTCCATTACCTCGTCTTTTGATCACCACCATTTTAGTCCTTTTCAAAAGGTCTTTCTTCGTGAATTTTCTTTAGAAAACTAAAACCCACGTGGACTTAGTCACGTGATGAATCATCCGATTGCTCCGGTCAGCTGTTTTACCCATTAGAGTTATAAAAATAGACATTTTCATTCAATTTTTGTACGAATTCCTGGGATTTTGGGATGCTTTTGTATTATAATCGTAAATATTGCAGTCCTTCATAATGACTGTGTTCTCAAAGACTGTTAATTTTAATGATTTGGTACCTCTATTGCCGTACTTGGAAATCCCTTCGTCTTTGAAGTCTGTGTTTTCGTTCAGTAACCTTGTACATGCTTTGTCCGGAGCTGTGGTAAGTAACCGTGTTTTGTTTTGAAAATATTAAAATATTCTTTTTGCCTGATTTTATTTTTTTCTCAGGGAAGTGTTACGGCAATGAGCGTTTTTTATCCACTGGATACTGCAAGAACACGACTACAAGGTAGAGGAATTGTCGTTATGTCGTTCATTGTGCAATAATTTTGCCATTAATGTCTTTCTTTTCTTTTCTTTTACTCGGTTTAGTTGATGACAAAAGAAACTCCAAAGGCACATTTTATGTTTTGAGAGAAATAGTACAAGATGAAGGATTGTAAGCCTATATTTTGTTACATTTGACAGATGTAAAACCACAGGGAGCCCAAAGCATGAGTTTTACATTAAGGGTCACCTCCCCCCCCCCCCCCCCCCACCACTATCCCACTACCAGTAAGTATAAAGTTTATGCATCAGTGGATAAGCGAATGATCCTTTAAAATAAGTGAAAATGAATCCCCGAAATCTCGTAGTACGTAAACAAAAGTATATTTAATTTGTCTTTTGTGTGAAGATCTGCAAAAAGTGAAAATATGCAGAAAAGCAATGAAAATGCAGTCATGTTTGTCATTTGCAAGGGAATTCTTACTAGAACAGTTCTGATGTCATTAGAACTAGTATAGTATATGCTTTAATAAAATGGCAAGGCATGGCCAGGTAGGAAAGAGAGAAGAGATTGAAGTAGATGTAATCCAATGTTTGTAGTATATCTCTATATTTTTTTCTGGTCTTCTGCTTTTCAGATTGTCTCTTTACAGAGGATTGGGTCCAGTTTTGTTCAGTCTCTTTTGCTCCAACTTCCTATATTTCTATACATTTAATAGTCTCAAAGCTATATTTCTTAGAAATAGACATGCATCAACCTCGAAGCAAGATTTACTTTTTGGATATATTGCTGGTATGTAAATTAAAAAGGGATTTTAAAAATCAAATTCTACCTTGCAGCTTCATGCAGTAACATTCCTACCCATCTATGTAATAATAATAAATAATAATGGGATTAACAGTGGATTCCACAGATTGGCTCTTCTTCCACTGGATTCCAATTGGAATTTAGAAGTTGATTTTTGTGGAGAGAGGAAAGCCAGAGAACCCAGAAAACCCTCTAAGCACAGGAGAGAACCAACAAACAACTAAAGTCACATACAACAAGGAGCTCGTAGGGACTCGAACTGGGGTCACATTGGCGAGAGGAGAGCGCTCTCATCCTACACCATCCATGCTTCCCATGTGTATATGCTTTCTCTATATATAGCTACAAGGCTTAATTAACAGAGGGAGAAAAACTGGAAAACCCGGTAAAAAACCTTCATGATAAGGACAACACATCAAACATTTAATTCTAACATGACATTTGGCACGAACAAAAGAAAGCAGTAAGAGACAGTTCCATAGCAGCTCATGACACCCTTTAACCACCTAAATCATTGTTTTTGCTTTTGTTCATCTGTGTTATTTACCAGATTATTTCTTCAGTACACCCAGTATGGCTTGTAATTCCATCTTAGTATAGTCTTTTACAGCTGTTATTAGTGTCACGCGATCATGCAATGCCAATAGGGGCTGCAGCACTAGTACTAATAGCGACTCCATAGAAGACTACTCTTGCAGTCGATTTTTATTTGTTAATTTTATTCTTTATTATTTTATTATTTAATTTTTAAGGTATTGTGAATGTTTTGGTAACCACACCTCTGTGGGTGGCAAACACAAGATTAAAACTACAGGGTGTCAAGTTAAGGTCACAAAATTTGGAATGCATAGCTACACCTAAATACACTGGAATTATAGGTAAGTGCAATTAAGGTATGAAGTATGTACCCATCTTACTTTTAGTCCCATATCATACCCTCCAATAGCTGTGCTCATATAAAGCATAGTTTTCATATTATGACTGTGAAAAGCTAGGTGCAGTCTGTATGCCTTCTGCCATCATGAACCCATGGCACAACTGTGTCTGGAACCTGCTTATGCAATGCCTTTAGGTGGATATTTGGATAGTAAATTTTTGCGTAATATAATTGGTTTGGTGTATGCCTTGCCATGTCAGCTTTTCACTGTCCAGGGCTTAAAATAAAGGTTGATAAGTCGGGTAGTCAAAATCATCGAACAAAGTCCCAGTTTTGGCGGGACTTTGTGGATTTCCAGCTGTCATATGAAAACTGTTCTAAAATCCATGAAATATGATCCTTTGTATACAGATGGTATATGTCGCATAAGTAAAGAAGAAGGTCTGGGTAGCCTGTGGAATGGTACTGGTTCTTCTGTATTTCTTGCTGGGAACCCTGCTATCCAGTTTATGGTTTATGAAAGTATTAAAAGGTTTCTAAGAAGAAGTGGGAAAATGGTAAGAAATGACTGGGAGAACTGCAATACATTCAAAATGAATAAAAGAGTGGAAATAAGTGAAAGGGAAATGGAAAGGTCCACTGAGAAAACTACAAATAATGAACAAGAATAGAAACTTAGGAAGAATGGAAGGAATTGAAAAGGAAGGAATGATCAAGAAACATTGAAATAACAGAAGCTTGAATATATGAAGGAAAAGCAGGGAAGCACGGATACATCTACTCTCACCAATGCAACCCAGGTTCAAGTGCTGTGGGCTTGGTGTTGTATGTGAATAGAGTTGTTTGAATGTTCTTTTCTGTGTTTTTCTCTGGGTTCTCCGGTTTTCTTCCCTCCACAAAAATCAACTTCTCTGAATTCCAGAATACACCAGTTTTGCATTCGATACATACCACTGTTTTCGAAGACCACAGAAGGCTTTGTACAGGCTTAGGCTCGTCTATACTGTAAATGACCTATTAGACGCCCACTCTCTAATAAACCCTCCATATCTAATAGACGCCCCTCTAATCGTTCAAATATTTATTAAACGCCCCTCTCTAATAAGAAACCCCCCATATCTAATAGACGCCCCTCTAATCGTTCAAATATTTATTAAACGCCCCTCTCTAATAAGAAACCCCCCATATCTAATAGACGCCCCTCTAATCGTTCAAATATTTATTAAACGCCCCTCTCTAATAAGAAACCCCCCATATCTAATAGACGCCCCTCTAATCGTTCAAATATTTATTAAACGCCCCTCTCTAATAAGAAACCCCCCGTATCTAATAGACGCCCCTCTAATTGTTCAAATATTTATTAAACGCCCCTCTCTAATAAACCCCCCGTATCTAATAGACGCCCCTCTAATTGTTCAAATATTTATTAAACGCCCCTCTCTAATAAGAAACCCCCCGTATCTAATAGACGCCCCTCTAATTGTTCAAATATTTATTAAACGCCCCTCTCTAATAAACCCCCCGTATCTAATAGACGCCCCTCTAATTGTTCAAATATTTATTAAACGCCCCTCTCTAATAAACCCCCCGTATCTAATAGACGCCCCCCTCCAAAGGTTAGTCAAGTTGACATTGAAAAACACATCATTGGTATTGTAGAACTGTATTGTTTGCACAAAGAATTTGTTGTTGGTTTGCTAGATTACTAGACAGTGCTAGTTAGTTGCTCCTGCAGTTATCACTGAGATTCTTCTTCTTTTCTTCCAGAAACTTAGTGCATCGGAGTTCTTTTTGATTGGAGCAGTAGCTAAAGCTATAGCAACAGTAGTTACTTACCCACTACAGATTGCGCAGTGCAAACAAAGGGTAAGTTTAATATCATGTGTCGATACGGATTCCAAATCACAAGCCAAATCATACAATTTTTGGTGGATGTCAATCAAAGTATTTCCATGATATTGTCAGTAAACACAAAGTTTTCATGGCACATGCTGATGGACTATCATGGAAATGCCTCAATTGGCGTACAACAAAACCTACTTCATCAAATTTTACGATTTTGCACATATGATTGGTAAACATTATAAATCCCTAATATCAGATGGAGCTATTACCAGTGTATGCAAAATGCAAACAGCAAAACTGCCTAATGTGCAAATCATGTTTTCCTATTTTAAGGCTGGCTATGAAAGATATAAACAACACAGCAATCTTCTTTCTTTATTGACAAAATTGATAAGGTAAGACATGAAGATATAATGATGGCAATAATGATGTCAGTGACGACAATGATCAATGGATAGCCATGTAGTGACAGTGATGAGTTCTATAATTACAATAAGGATGGGTATGAATGAGATGAATTATTTATGATGTTGATAGGTGGAAGAGAATGATAGTTTACAGTTACAATTTTGATCAACAGTGATGATGATTAGAAGATATTTGGTGGTAAATAATGTGATGATGATAATTGATGAGTTGATGGTGAAGTTGATTGTGATAAACTAGTTATGATCATAATAAGTGGATGGTAGTGAACATTGATGATTCTTATTACACTGATGTTCATATGGTTGATAAATACAGTCCTTTAGCTAAACGTTGTCGTTGATCAGATCATCCCTACGCACCTAGACCGAAAAGAATAATGGGTAAATTACCCAGAACTCGAAGCATGGTTTTAGCAATTTAATTGGGATCGAAAACAGTGAGCTCAAGATGTGTTAGATAACATATGCGGCAACTAGTAACTGTGAATTAATTATCCCCATGATCCTGTTCTGGTCTAGGCACGTAGGGATGAAGCGGATCAAACGACAACGTTTAGTCAAAGGACTGTATATTACAGGTGAATGAACCACGACTAGCTCTCGGGCGACTTGAAAAATGAACCAATGCCATTAATTCTTCTTGTGATTTTAATCCTGCAGGGAGCAAGGCATTCTGGGACTGTACAAGGGTCTTGAAGCTAAATTGCTACAAACTGTATTAACTGCTGCGTTGATGTTTCTTGCTTATGAAAAGATTGCCGCTTTTATATTTGCACTGGGTAGAAGAATTAAATCTTAAAATTGCACTCAAAACTGACCTTCTAATTATTGAATTTAGGACTCTTTATATTCAATAAACATTAAACCCCTTCATACTTTTTATTGTTCCTTTAGAGTGAAGACATTTAACCCATGAAATAAGAATTATTAGTCAACGCATAATATTCAAATAGACACAAAAGAAAACAATGGAATTAGAGTTTCCTAAAGTGTGTTAGTCTAATATCTATTTTAATCTACATTTCATTCATAATCATGGAATTTATTAACAAGCTACACTGCCTGTATGTTGATAAAATTAATTATTTAATTTATTTCTAGGAATACATCTGAATGTTTAACATTAAATAAACACCGGCAACTACCACAATCATTGAAATTCCTTGTGGATATGATTTTAATCCTAGTGATCTTAATAAAGTGCTGCTCATGGAAACTGTTGCACAGCTAAAAGGCTCCTTTTCCTGCAGGAAATAATTCCTAAAAGTTCCAAACTCCATAACATAAAGCAGTACAGTCAAGTTAGTCGTGGTCGGCTGGGTTGATAGTCAATAATATCTTTTCTAAGATTTCCTTCTGGTGGCTCAGTTCACTGTTCAGATATTGCATTCTGTCAAGAAAAAAGAAAGTTTTATTGATAGATATAGAGTACAAACACTATAAGTGTGTAACATAAATACCACTAAATACTTCTAAATTATGCTAATCCTATTGTTTTCTATTGTTTAATTGCTAAATACAACAAAGTGTTGCACATTTTTAGTGTTTGTACTCTACTAGCTAGGTGAAACGCCCTTTGGGCTTAAAGTCAGAGTACAGGTTATCTAACAAAATGCCATGTATGTGATGATATGTCATGCCGTGCTAATATGCAATTGTCCGTTTCACCACGAGAGACCTAAATTTGCCCCACCCCAAAAACGATCCACACCCCTGATGTTTTATACACTTAATGTGATTTCTTTAATTGCATGGGTTGCCCATCCCCTGCAAAAAAAGTAATCCCCACTTGCTGGTGTGCACGCGCAACTGATTCAATGAAAGAAAATGGATAGCACCCTTCCTTCCCTCTCCCCCCCCCCCCCCCCCAAAAAAAAACATTCCTACCCCTTGTCCCTGACTACACCTGATATCAGTGCCTCTCATGTTTCAATATCATGTTGCTTGTCCAAATTTACTCAATATTATGATATTAATCAAAGAACAGACTACCTTTCTTCCTGTATTTGTAGTTTATTGTCAAGTTCCTCTGTCATCTTTTGCCATACTTCTGATAGGTCAGTTTCAGGTGCTTTGTTGGTTGTACTGAACAGACGCTTATTCAGTCGGCCCTAAGAGACGAGCAACGACAAAAATAACCTATCCAACACTAATTATTGTTATCCCTTACTTTAACCCTGATGATGGCTGAAGGAGTGGTTGTATTAAAAACACGATTTAACACAGATGCAGCTTCTTCAGTTAATATAAGCTGTTAGATTTGAAAGTAAAGTAGAAAACAAATCGCTTAAATAGCTACATGTATGTGGAGGTGGACCGCATTAATGTTTGACTTAACGGCTTCTAACGATAATAAAGTTATTTTAAAAAGACCTAGTGAGAGATAACACATGCTCCAGCAGATACATACCTTGAGCTTTTGCAACAATGTTCGTGGTTTTTGATTGGGTTTCAACACTACTTTGGATCGATGAAAACGCTTTAACAACCAAAAGGGCAGTTTCTCTTCAAATTCATAAATACAGTCGATCTGTCATGATATGATGATAAACCATGACAAAATCAATCCCACTTGTGACACCATTTCAATTGTTACCTTTTCAAACCCTCGGGGGTTGAGGGGGCCCCACCAGAGGCGAAAAACGGAGATACGTAGATGAACCCATAGTTTAGTCACACGTCTGACACCAATTTTTCTAGTTTGTTCTTACACCTGTTATCACCAATAGCAAGAGTCGGTTTCCAGGATCACGAAGACAGGAATTGAAAAATTTAGATAGAGACGCTAAATAAGATCGTTTTGCTCTCCCCACCCCACCCTTAATTGATCAGCTTACACCCCTTTCTTTGTTCTAGCTTCATTAATTGACCGCTAAATTCAATGAAGAGTCATTTAATACCTGTATGGTAAGTCTTTTGAGTTCTGCATTCTTTTGGATTGAATCGATGTCGCCTACAGCCAGACCAATCTAAAACCGCAAGAAGTGATTCATATTATCTTATTCAACTAGAACTGTAAGACTTAGATCAAGCGTTGAACTTCACATAATCCGAACCTAATGACATCGGAGAAGACCGATGGAATTAGGTTCGGCTCATGAGTAGTTCGACGTTTGACCTGAGCCTCATTTGCATCATTCCTATTGAAAATAACCTGTTGCGCTTTTCCTACAGAACTCTTCTCTAGTGTTCTGACAACTCCCCATGCTTTATTTAATGGGTTCTGTAAGGAGAAATATTAGTTCCAAGATACGTGATACATTAGAAAATATAGAAAATAGAAAAAACAAAAATAATCAGATGAAAGGAAAGGATGCATAATCACTGCAGAGAAAAGCTGAGGTGCCGGATAGTCTGACAGCGGCACCACTGTTTCGGAAAATAGCAGAAATTAGATACGATTAGCTCTTTGAGAAACAGCGATATCAGCAGTAATGGAAGTTTATATTTAATTAATCGCCACTGCGTCGCCAACTTGTCTGGTGTAGTTTCTCGGGCTGACACCAACGCAGAAAGCTGAGGAAAACCGATTAAGCATGTAATCTTGTTTTTCTCACCAATGATTGCCCTCTCTGTTTGATTGATGCCTAGAGGTTTTTTAGCTGATAAGTTACTTAAATATTTACTTTGGGCGCTGCCAGGTTTACGATCCAAAACGTAACTTTAAGCTCAGTAATCTTTTACAATTTCGTTTGTCAGCTATAATTTGTACCGGCGATGGGAAGCCTAATTAACGATCCTTCGACGGTATAACCAACCCACTTCCCTTCGTGACAGTTCTAAATGCGCGCACATGTCTTTGTACTGTGATAGACACTAGGAGCTGTAGAGCAAGAGAGAAGCGAGATCAGCAAAAAAAGGCGTTGCCAAGTGTTTTTTTTTATCTACCAGTGCTCCATAGCTCCCAGAGCATGACAATACAGTAGGAAGACTACCCGTACTTCTCTACCTTCTGGAAGCAATTTAGTATAACTACTTACCATAAGGTTCATTAATACGATTGGTAGGATGATATCGAACATCAAAAACACGTTACGAGCGGTATCTGTCATCCACAATGGTTCGTCGATGAAAAAGCTACTGTACTCGATCTCACCTATCGTCATAACTATCACCTTGACCAATGACAAGGGTATAGTACCAAATGGATCCTGTAAAGAACAAGTCGTCGTTTTTTCAGTGTGCGTACTTTAGTTCCAAATTACCGATGCGTTCCTGGATTATATTCTCATTTACTCAGACTTTGTCTCGTATCAGTATAGAAATATTCACGAATACCAACGGTAAAGCTAGTAAAGGATGCACAATTTCAACAATACAAACGCTTTCAAATTCTAAGGACCTTCACTGGAACACATTCGAGACTAAACCTGAGCAACAGAGAAGTCGAAACTGAAGTATTAAGCGATATATACAGCTGACCAGATTCAAGATATCTGGTTTTTGGCTTCTGTCAAACAAATTTCCAAAACTTTGAATTTCGTCTTTTTACTCTGACGAAGGTTTTCATTTGCGTCGTGTGCATAAATTCCTACATTTTAAGTCAAAGCAGCTCAATTTGAAGGATAAAACAAAGAATTTCAACCTCTTGAGAATTGGAAACCTATTGCATTCGGGGAAGTGCTGGGGATTCGTCTTTTCACCTCTCTTAAAGAAGCTGTTCAACTAGCGGTTCTTGTAATAAATTTATAAAATTTGGAATAGAGGAATCGTTAATACATATTCAACAAAGAGACTTACCTTTGTAATGTCTGTCCCATTCTCGTATGGCAAACCAAGAAATGCTCTCTATAAGTTAGACAAAACGTTTCACAAATATTACCTTTAAAATAATGGCCCCATTGGAACGAAGTCCAACTGTTCATTCAAAAGACATTATCGTACCGTCCATCTTTATAACAGTTGCGCGCACTGAACATAGTGTAAGCTCGGCCACGTTACTGGAAACTGCGTGAAATCAATAGACCTCTTTACCTTGTACGCATTTCAGACCAAGTGTCATTCTCTTGAGAAAAAGATTCTTTGTTTGAGTTGTATCCATATTTATGTGTCTTCTCATGCGCAACCTTTAAACAAAGAAATAATACTCTAGGGAATGACACGTGGTCTGAAATGAGAAAACATTACACCCAAAGAGGTTTATAAATTGTGCGCTTTCTACCTTTCCTAGCTAGTAATTTGTAGGTTTATTTGCAATGCTGGCAGCTTCACTCCGGATATTAAAAACTATTGAAGAACAGCTCTAGAGAGGGAGAGTACAGAAGGGGGGAGGGGAGGGAGGGGGATATGTCTAGAAGTCAAGGTTTACTCACGTTATTCTTTTTTGAAAGTAATAAATGGAAAGTAACAGCGAAGACGATGAATATTATCGTGAAAAGACTTACAACCTGAAAATTAAATATGTATAAAAACAACTTATGAAATACCGAGCAAAATGGAACTTGAATTTAACGAAAACTTTGAGTATAAGGATTTTAAAAAAACACAGACCATTCGATTGAAAATTCGATTGACGTAAGCAAAAAACGCATGTAGACTCCTAGAATGGATTACTTCGACGATACGGCGGCCATCTTGGATATGGGGTATATATAAGGGGGGGGGGGGGGGGATAAATGTTTGTTAGAGTAATGACGTCGATTGCTAACCACAAGAGAATATAACAAAAGATTAATTAAGATGGCACATCGATTACCTTTACCGAAAAACAAAACTCCATATTTTCCATCATCTTTATTTTATTTTGCCCCCTGGCAAGATGACCGCCATGTCGTCCAAGTAGTCCATTACAGCTGGTCTTGTGGGACGCGCAACAACGAAAATGGGAACAATAAAAGAGCAAGTCAAGAGCATGCGCACTTACCTTGACAACCGTTTTTAATACTTCAAACAGCATAGTTACATATATTCCAGACTGAAATAGCCTAAAGATGTCGAAAACATTCAAAAATGGGTTCAAGTGCATCTATTCAATTGATTTAAATGCTAAAACATTGAAAACGAAAAAGGCAAATAACAGCCCCCAAAACCAAAGTAGATGTGGCTCGATCCTAGAAATAAAACACTTAAACGAACAATACAAATGGCGTCTTCTAAACCGCCCCATGATTCAGCGCACGTCCTGCTTGGCAGCGTTACCATTTGAAGGTCAATACTTAATCTTTGCGTAGCTAATGATACTAAGCCTTACGTTTGAAACTGTAGTAGCATGGTCAGGTACGCCAGTAATACTGAAATGACTGTTAAACTCCAATAGAATTCGTCCTCTTCCCTGTTCAGTCGCATGGAGATGGCTATCAAAGAACAGGAGAAGGTTGTCAACTCCACAACGTTACTCGTCTCGATGTAATTCCATCTCTAGAATGTAACACCATGATTTCTTGGTTAGAAACAACTTTTTATGTTGATCAATGTGAGGAGAACGAGAAAAAGGATCTAAGACCCTTTGTAATTCAATCCGTACAGTGCCGTACTGTGCCGCGCCGGTATTCATTTTAGCGTTCTCCGGATTGGATGAGAACTGAGTAATTCGGCGCGCAACCGAATGAATTAATAGATGTCGTCACGTTACTGCCTTATGTGCTGTTTGTAATAAACTCAAAACTTTCATCCTTTTTCCTCCTTTCTAGCTTGGTGCTTTTGAGATCATTAATTTTCGTGGCTACTTAAGCTATCAGGGTACCCCTAGCGACCGGTATGTATTCAACTCTTTATAGCGCGAAAACTTTTCATCAAAACCCAAATAAAGTATACATTTCCTTAAAGCTGAATAAATGTAGAAGCTATATATATCTTTAATTTGATAAAATATATTAATTCTTTTGAGTTAGAGCGAATTTTATAAATTTACACATTGGTCTCTTCGCGGAGATCCATGACTGCCGGTATTGATCGGAAACTTCAGATAAATCGGTTAAATTTCCTTTGACAAGGAACTCAAAATATACGGATAACTAAACGCAAAATCACTTCTGAGAAAAACGCAAAAATGTTTCTGACTGAGCGGAAGCGCCTTTGTTGACACAAACCGTATTTTTTTATTACTCGCTATTAAAAATCACTATCGAATGTTTTTAATAACTACAGTATTAACAGTTTGGATGACTTTATTCGCAAAACATCATGATATATTCACATTATATGCGTTGCAAGTAGGGTGTATGTGGTTTATTAACAGACTCTGAAATTTCCACTTCCCTCTTTCCCCTTCTCTAGTTAACTCTCTTATCTTCAGCGCATTTCCCTTATACTGGTTTTAACAGGTTTTTCTGCTTAAAAACAGGTTAAACAGACATACCTCAGTGTACATCTGGTAGCCTTCAATACAAAGGTTGAATAGCGAGATGGCAACGATCCCCAATTCGAATCCAGCGATTACATGAGCTGAGCAATAATGCTGAAAATATAAGTAGAAAAAAAATAGAGTTTAAAGAATTAATCTCTAGCCTCTTAGTGAGTGTCAGTACGCGGAAGTGTGAAGGTACGGAATTGTTCACATTGATCCGCAGTGTACGCGTTTACGGTTGTCTCTAGTCCAACCAAGGTCACGGTACAGATAGACTACATCCTTTCAGCCAATCACAACGCGCGACAATCACAATGCTTGAACACAGCACTGTCTTGTCAACCAAATGACACGGCGCTTCTTTAGTGGACTAAGGGACGGACCATTAGATTTTTGAGGGGGGAGGGGTTAGGCAATTTCTTTTGTGGAGGAACTTGTTTTTATACGCGTCATGGCTGTGCAGGAATTTTTTTTTGAAAATATTTGGATTTTGTTGTGTCACTTTCTCCATTTTAATTTTTCACTCGTTTAAGCTGTGGTCGAAATTTTTTTTGCCCATACCCCTTACCTCAAAAATCTAATGGCCCGTCCCTAACAAGGCGTCACACAAAAACTACTTGCATCGCAGCATGATTTCCACACTCATACGATATCCATATCTATATCCTATGAGATTACCTGTGGTTCTTCATCTTCAGTAGAATTCCTCGTCTGGTTTATGTGTCGCTCGTTATACAATAGTCTTTGACAGGTGACATATTGACCCAGTGTTATCAAGAATATCACGTGCAGGATTGCAGCGGCGTAAAAAAATCGAAGCCCAAACAATTTCCTGTGGAAAAAAAAAGGAAGAACAATCAACGATAGCCTAATATGATATTTGCTGGGTTTTAAATCAGCTGATAAACATTCTACACAAGACAGGAAATGACATCAAGCGAAACCAAGCAATAGACCCCTTGCATGTGACGCAAAATCCCAATAGGACATTTGCACGATGGCGTTATTTGACTCTCACTACCATATTGCATCGCGAATTTTCTTTCTTATTTAAATTTGTATTCCCTGGTGAGAATAGTAAGACAATTGTCGCTAATTAACTTAACAACAGAAAGTGTGCAAGGGAGTCTGGTAGTAGAGGTCAATGACGCCATCATGCAAACATCCTATTCGATCTGTGAGTTAGCCGTGCTCTGACTTAGGGACAGGTCAAAAATTAGAGGGGGGGGGGGGGGGAGATCTGGTGCCAATGGGGGGAAGGTCATTATTTTTCATGCCAGCTGAAAGGGAGGGCCAGAAATAATTGTGTAAGTCTTAAGAGGATGGCCAAACTTTTTTGTGCAAAACAATTACTGTTGGTCAAAAGAAATGTAAAAAATATTTTGCTGTCATTGGATCAAGCTGATATTATCAAAACTCCAAAAGGAAAGTAAATCAATTTTTCTTTGCATTTTTGTTTTGTTCATTTTATATTTGAAGCCAACAGTTTTTATAGCTCCTAAGTAAGCAAACGCTTAATTCTACACGTAATCACAACTACGGTGAAAACAAGATAGGGAAGACATACGTGCATCTCGTTTACTGCCATATTAAAAACAAGGTCAGCCTTTATTATAAGTAATGGGGGAGGGGAGGGCCAGAAAAAATTGTGCAAGTATTTAGGGGAGGGCCAAATTTATATATATAAGGAAATGGAGGGCCAGTAAAAAATATACGGGCCAAAAATATAAATGCACCTGCCCTCCCCCCCCCCCCCCCCCGTCTAATTTGTGCCCTGACTTTGATAAGCCAAGAGGTTGTTTCAGTGTATCGATAAAATGTTAAGGAATTTGAATATTGCTTCCCGACATTAATCAAAAAAGATATTTTCAAAAATTCAGTGTATTTACCATTTGTATCTGATCAGTTCCAAAGTGAGTGGATGGAAAAGCAAGTCTTTATGTACACTCTCCAACATATACTGAAAAAACAATGAGAACAATAAAAAGAATGAAGCTTCTGCCATAACGCTTTTTGACTTTAAAAACAGTGAAATCACCGGTGTCAACTGTCAATACTGGACTACTGGAATCCATGAAATATTGGACTACATCTTGGATCGCAAGGCATTATGGGGCATCCATTCTTGGTTTTGACTCCCCTTAGTTACCGTTGCTATGTCTCACAAGCTCTTCCTTGAAGTACTCTTTCAAACAGACATTATGTAGTTGTTTGTGAGACTAGATCTTCATTTCATTGGGAAAAATGCTGCAACTGTGTGATTGGTTCCCTGTTGTAAGAGTCGGAACCAATTCTCTGGATAGATATGGCCTTGAAAACGATGTTAACTGCTCTGTGGAATCGTTCAGTCTTACCTTAGGAGCAAAGAATTTTTTACCACTTGAAATCGTCCTTCTGTTGGGCTCAGGATCAAGGTAATCAAACCGATGAGTAACCTACGGGGAAAAAATAACAAAAAAACACATAAAAATTGTACAAATACTAGATTCCTTTAATCCGTATTGAATGTAGGAATGGTTCTGGTTATAGCTCAAGTACGAAAGAATTATTGATAACAGATGCTTGTATCCAACCTAGAACAGAACGTTGGTTGCGCAACGTTTTTAAGTGCTAAAAGCTTGTTCCTCAATAGCGACATACGCACAAGCAAGCCCTCCTTCAGCAGAAAAAAAACTGAAGAATTAGATGTCTTTTTATTGTTTGCCGTTGTGATGACGGAAGAAACTCAATTAGCCTCCCTCCTAACGGTTGAGAAGAGAAAAAGCGATGATGACATACCAAAAAACTGAAGAATTAGATGTCTTTTTATTGTTTGCCGTTGTGATGACGGAAGAAACTCAATTAGCCTCCCTCCTAACAGTTGAGAAGAGAAAAAGCGATGATGACATACCTCCATCTTTTCATCATTCTCTTGGTGACCCGATGACGAGATACACTTGTCGAGGACAACCTGGTCAACCAATACAAACACACTTCAAAAATGACCAGTGCTGATAATAATTACTAATATACCCAATAATATATAATAATAGCCAATAAGTGATAGATCATTATAACAATGACCAAGAATTTATATTGGGTGAAGTTTGACACGTTACCTTAGCAACGTCAGGAAACTTTTTAATGAGGCTTTTGATTGCAGGATATCCATTAGGGTCTTCAAACTGACACGCCTCCTCCCACCTATGAGTCAAGCACAAGATTTGATGACTATATAAGGCAAATGACGTCATTACCACTTGACTAGGTACCAACCCACCTCTCATGTTTCACGATTGTCATACAGACATCTTTGTGACCAGCGGTTATCGCGGCGGTCAGGCAGTTATCTCCATTTGCTGTTACTATGGAAACGTCTGCTCCTCGATCCAAAACCATGGAAACAAATAATGCATTACCGTTGCTAGCTGCGGTAGTGAGAGCAGTGTTCTGAGAAAGGAAAAACAATCCACTTTAGAATTGATGGTCTCTTGTGTATTCCTATGCGGTGTGAGTCCTAATTACTCTAATAAATTTGCTTGAAATAAAACTGGATAAAAACGTATTTGTATTGGTCTCTTGTGTATTTAGTCTAAATGGGATTAATGAACGCTTTACTTTCAACTAACCCTTTCTTTTGTTATTTAATTATTTGTTTTTGTTTCCTTGCCTACCTTGTTCTCATTGGTTTCTTTTGTTTTATTCCATCTTATATACACTCCTTTCTACCACCTCTTTCTCTTTTACTCCGACGAAGGACTAGCGTCCGAAACGTCAGTAAGTTTTTTCATCTTTTTCACAGTGTATAATTTACCTTTTCATCATTACTGTTTCATTAGAAACACCGACGCAGCTCACACTAGTTTGTAGCTAGTTATATCTTCTTATTACAAAAGAAAACAATAAAGTTAGGGTCTACTAAAGTGTATTAGTCTAATATCTATTGCACATGTTCAATGACTTCACTCTAAGTTTTGTTAAAGCAATAATAATTTGCATAGTCTACAGTTAACCGCTAAGAAGGGTTGTACGGTAGTTGCAAGAGAAACGTCCTAATTATATTTTCAATTAGTGACAATAACTTTCAACATATAAATTCCTTAATGTGTCCTTTAAGGGTCTACATTCTACTATGTTATACTGCCCTATGATGTACCCATTGTTATAATGCTTACTCTGTCTTTGTCTACAGCGTTAATACTGGCTCCTTTCTCCAGCAAGACTCGTGCTGTGATTAGACAGCCACACTTCGCTGCTTCGATTAATGAAGATACATGATTATCGTCCCTAATGAAAAAAGAAACATGAAATGGATTAAGATTTGATGATGACGACAATTATTATTATGACGGTGCTAACGGAGATATGATGATGATTGCGATGATAGCTATGACAGGTGGTGCTGGTGATGTGGTGGCCATGATGATGGTGATGATGATAATGCTGATGATGATGATGGTGCTGGTGGTGTGGTGGCCATGATGATGATGATGATGATGGTGATGATGGTGATGATGGTGATGATGGTGATGACGGTGATGATGATGATGATAATGATGATGATGATAATGATGGTAATGATTATAATGGTGGTGATGATGATGATGGTGATGATGATGGTGATGATGATGATGGAGATGATGATGATGGAGATGATGGTGATGATGATGATGATAATGATGGTAATGATTATAATGGTGGTGATGATGATGATGGTGATGATGATGGTGATGATGATGATGATGGAGATGATGATGATGGAGATGATGGTGATGATGATGATGATGATAATGATGCTGATGATGGAGATGATGGTGATGATGATGATGATGATAATGATGCTGATGATGGTGGTAATGATGATAATTATGATAATGGTGATTATAGAAACAATAATCCTAAAGATATTAAGATGATTGATCGATGGTTATCGATGATGGCGCTGTTCATCGCTGCAGATTGCTGCTTATAATTATTTCATTTCTGTCCTTCGTTTCAGGCCACAAACGAACATCATATTTATCTTTCCAAGTACCAGAATCATTAAAATACAGCCCCCGACCAACCTGTTATCGACATCAGCTCCTTTGTTTATCAAATACCGAGCGACTACATGATTTGCGCCTGCAGCAGCGTAATTCAGCGGTGTACGCAATCGCGAGTCCTGACAATCAACCGACGAGAGCTTCTTCTTAAGCAGAACATGCACGCACTCTAGATTCCCATTCCTAAAATAAAATAAAAATAATTAGGAGGAAGTACACTGAGAAAACGTAAAAATAGAACATCCCAGGTGTACGTTACTAGCGTGACAGAAACAAAGTTTGCTCGTTTGATTTCGCTTGAGTTCGGCGCTGAAGGTATAGCAATAGATCTTTTTTGGAATTTCAAACAATGTTTCCAATTTGAGGCTGAACATCGTAAAATACAGTATGAATACACCAAATCCAACCTCGGCTTGGCCACTCAATAGACTCGACTCTGACGTAATGTTTTCCCATTTCATTTCTTTTTATAAGGTTTGCGCTCGGTTGCACATGAGAAGACACATGTATATGGATACAACTCAAACAAAGAATATTATTCTCAAGGAATGATACGCATGGTCTGAAATGGAACAATATTACGCTCTAGTGCTCCAGAGCCGAGGAGGTCTATTGAACTCGGAAAGGGTCTATATATACGTGTGGAATGCTCGCGCAGCTTGTCAGCTGTCAGCTTGTCAGCTTGTTATTTTCTAAGCTGTAGAAGGAAATAATGCTCGCATTAATCCTCACTCGTGCTGCGCAACCATATCTGCAAAGAAATGCTCTTATCACTGGCCCTTTAGACATTAATGAAATATGTTACGTGACAACCGTATGGTTACGACACCGTCAAGTACCTGGCGTAGTCACTCTAGTTCTGCAAGATTTTATCCACAGTTTTCCATACATCGGTTCACTGGTCAAACACAAAGACCAGCAAGGCACCAAGGTACTTTCAAAGGATTATTCAAATTTGAACCTTGCAACCTCGACTGAATGCTTTGTGTTTGACCAATGAACCGATGTATGGAAAATGGTGATTATATATCTTTCCAGCATTTTGGGCCATATTTGATGTGTTGTTGAGTTCATGCGGGCCGTTAGAGTCAGTGTACAACTTACTCTGAAGCGTAATGCAAAGGAATTTTCTCGTCCTCATCTCGAAGATCGACAAGTGATCCAGCGCATAATAATTTATTAAGAATCTGAAAAGAATAGGAAGTGAGTAAAGCCTGCGAACCGCCTTTTTCTGGGAACTAAAGTAGAAGCCACAACACCGAGCTTGGTTAGGTACCTGGATATCTCCTCTTGCTGCAGCGTAGTGTAGTGGTGTTTTATCATCTTTGTCCCTCGCATCTAATAACCTTTCTCCGCCATTCTGAAGATCAAAAAAGAATACTTCGTCGCACAGTTTAATAAACGACCTTAACCCTCCCCATGCCCCATCTTGTTGTCCCCCCCCCCCTCACCCCTCTCCTCCCTACAAGAATGACTATTATGAGAACAAATAAAGTTATTTTACTACTTAATCTTCATGACAGAATTTGTTACTCAGAATTCCAGTTGTTTCATGTGAAGGTTAACTCATTAAGAACATTTATTTCGTTTATTTTAGCGTTTTTCTGCGAGAAATAAAAATGCGTCATATTTTTACTTTGCACTTTAAACGAAGGCTTATTACCTGTAGTATCACTTGTACTGTCTTGATATCAGCACTATAGACAGCAATGTGAAGACACGTTCGATACTTTGTGTCACGCAAGTCGATCGGTGATCCGCGCTTGAGAAGAAACGCGACAGCATCGTGATGTCCGCGATTCACGGCGCACAGAAGTGGTACAGGCATGTCCGACCCTGGTGCTGGGTAAAGTTTAGCTCCCTTAAAATACATGCATTACATATAGTTACATGGCATTACTCAAAGAAGAAGCATGCGTTACACATAGCTACGATGGCGTTAGGATTAGTTCGTTTGCATTATGACGTCACATTAAACCAGAATCCTCTGCACACCTTTTTTATCAGTTCGTTTGCATCAATTATTATATTTTTTTCATGGGTTAACAAAAATTTGAATAAGGAAGATCATTCTGGTAGTGGTATTAAAGTGAAGTCATTATGCAAACAGCGCATTGCGTGTGTGTAATTGCGTGTACCTCATTTAACAGAAGATCTATTATCTCCACTTGTCCAGAAAGAGAAGCTCTGAGAAAAACGAAAAATATATATATCATTTTACGATATCTTTTGTTTCGGCTACGCCTCATGGATCCAAACTATTTTGACAATGTGATGACGCAATTTATCGTCAAAAAGAGGACAGACACATAAAACTGATGTCTATTTGTTAATTAGATCTTTAGAAGTCTACAATACCTAAGTATCGGGGTCATGCCATCTTTGTCTTTCGCCTCGATATCTGCTCCATGGAATACGAGTAAAGATGCCATGTCTATGTAATCGTTATTGCAGGCCACGTGTAGAGGAGTCTCCAGAGATTCCTAAAGAAAACCGGTTCATCTGGTTATTATGGAGATAAAACCGGTCAAACTGGTTCGTTCGGTTATGGCATGGAGATTCAACTCCACAAACCAGTTCCTCCTGTTAGTCAGTATGAAAAGTAAAACTCGTCAAACCAGTATGTTTGGTTAGTGTGCAAGATATAACCAGTCAAACTGGTTTCGAATCTCACCTGAGGGGCCGAAGGATCGGCGCCATATTCGATGCATACCTTTGCAGCCTAGAGTAGATTAATATATCATAAAACGAACTGTTAAGTCTAATTTAAACAAAGGTCTACAAAAATCCTACAATAGTTTCCTGGGAGAATGGAATGTGTTACCTAGAGATATAAAAAACTTACCAACAAAGAAACACTTTAATTAAAAGAGCGATTTTAAATAGACTTAATAATAATCAATTTTAGATAACTTCATATTACAAAGGTTGTTTTATATTTTATCTTTATTAGTTTTTATAGGATTTTTATATTTTGTTTTTATAGTTTGCCTGATTTCGCTTTTATTTATTTAGTTAATCTTATTACTTGTTTTTATTCTAATTTATACAGAGCCCCACTGAAAAGCATTTTTAAATGATGTAGGCCAACTGTTTAAAGATTGTAATTATCATCATCATTATTATTATTATTATTATTATCATTATTATTATTATTATTATTATCATTATTATTATTATTATTATCATTATTATTATTATTATTATTATTATCATTATTATTATCATTATTATTATTATTTTTATTATTATTATTATTATCATTATTATTATTATTATTATTATCATTATTATTATTATTATCATTATTATTATTATTATTATTATTATATTAATAAATAAATAATAACAAATAAAGTAAAGATAATTAAAATATAGAAAAAATAAAAAATGTAGGAAAACGAAAACTACATATAAGATTCAGTTATAAGTGGTATTAATGCATTAACACAATAACAGCAGCAGTTAGTCTACTTCTACTGACCTCAACGTGACCATATTGTACCGCGAGATGAAGGCTTGAGTTGGTTTCTCTGCAGTCAGTATTTAAGATATCCTGACATGACTTTCCCGCCATTGATGCTGAAAAGACCACAAGAGAGAAAAGACTCAATATTGATCTCCATTACACTCAACAGAGGTGTCAAGACGCACCTTGAAATAAAGCTTTGGCACATGTCAATCAAAAGCGTGCATAGAAACCAGGAGGTACTCATTTCGTATGCCATTTTTGGACGGAAAAGTCGTAAATACTTAGGAAATTATATCCTTTTTTGTTTGTTAATGGAAATGCCCTTTAGTGCGCATAACCTGTTTTACCTGTTTTGAGGAGCACTCGTAAGATATCGGCGCGACCTTCCGGTGCATAACCTGTTTTACCTGTTTTGAGGAGCACTCGTAAGATATCGGCCCGACCCTCCTTGGCTGCATAGTGAATAGGCGTACATTTGTCACAGTCGATCTTGCATGGATCAGCTTCGTGTAACAACTAAAAACACCAAACCAATACTATAGTTAGTGAAATGCTGATACCAGACGGCTTAAAAACGGCTGCGCATGCGCGACATTTTGAAAAATAAAATGGCGGACGCGTTGGAGCTTCCCGTGGGGTTGCGCAGACAGTAGAAACCTTTAGCATCACTCAGGTTTACGCTAACCGCTAGGGATCAGGCCTAGAAAAACGCCTGCAAACACGGAGAAACACCAAGCATCAATTAAAATTCAATATGGCGGCTCTTCCAGCAACAACTTTGTTATGACGACTTGCTAAATGTTGAAAGTTTGTCGAAGAACGCCTGACGTCAAACTTTAGTTTAAGAACATAGCAAATGTGTCGTGCTAAAGGTCTCTAGTATATGAAAACCGATAAACGGACCTTAAAGAGCCAGAAAAAGTTTGTCCGAACTTCAGATTCTGCGCACAGAAAATTCCGTGAGGCGAAGGGAAACACCTATATTGCTGGCTTTGAACAGCTGATAAAAGTCTGTGAACTCATTATTTGCTGCAAATAATGGTCAAAAACTGGCCACATGTGCTGTCCGGACCGTTTTAGTTTAAAACCGATTTCGTGAGGCGAATTCCGTGAGGCGAAGGGAAACACACCTATATTGCTGGCTTTGAACAGCTGATAAAAGTCTGTTAACTCATTATTTGCTGCAAATAATGGTCAAAAACTGGCCACATGTGCTGTCCGGACCGTTTTAGTTTAAAACCGATTTCGTGTAAACGGTGCCTGAATTTCTGGGTTTCACTTGACGTCATTTCCTGTCTCGTGCGGAATGTTCATCAGCTGAATCGCAAGTTTTCAATATAATTCTTTCTGGTTGACAGCACATGGTGGTCAGTGTTGAACACCATCAGGAGCGAAAATAAAATTCGAAGACTTTTATCAGCTGATTGAAACCCTGTATTTGCATGATGAACATTCTGCACGACACAGGAAATGATGCATGTGAAACCAACTCTATTATATGAAGCAATTCACGAAACAGGCTTGTCGGGAAAAATGTTGACTTGACTTTTTCTTCTCAAACAAATATACATATATATATATTATACCCATACTAACGATACTAACCAACCAACTGTCACTACTAACTCACTTACCAGAACATTAATGACGTCCAATCGTCCACACAAAGCAGCCACATGTAATGCTGTAAAGTTTTCGTTGTCAGTCACGTGCGGGTTGACTTTTCCTTTGTCCAATAACAACTAAAACAAGAAGTATTAGTATAAAAAGTATTAGGTTATTATATTTGATTAAATGGAAACTGAAATTCGTCCGTCTACTAGTGAGCGAGGCAAGAAACATTGCGCGCGCGCTTTTAATAAAGGCGAGAACTGATAAGCGTGTTCCATCAAAATAGCAAAATTAAATATTTACAGGGTACCCATGCTGGGAGGGCAGGATATTAACTCTATCCACAGGAAACCCATTCCGGATGCCTTTATCGCATAGGCTACGGCTGAGTTTCTTGATTACAGACTCATTTGCTCTGCGTGTAAGCCTCAATTCAGCGTCAGAATAATCCCAAATACCAACGGCAAAATTAAAAAATAAACAACTTCAAAAATAAAAACAGTTTGAAATTCCACGGACCTTCATTGGAACACATGAATATTCTATGAGAGATAGAGACTGACTGAGCAACAGGAAATTCGAAGCTGAAGCCAGCATTAGCGAAGATTGGTAAAAGCCTGGGTCGAGTTTGCATTGCAATGCATTGTGGGGCTGTTTTGCCAACTCGACCTATTTTTTTCTTAACCTCGAAATAAGTAATTACCTCAATCAGTTCTACACTGGCTCTTTGTACTGCATAGTGTAGCGCATGTTGACCAAACACAGATTGTTTCTCCATATCAGCTCCATTGTCTATCAAAACCTTCATCACGCCCAAAGCATCAAATCTGCTTGCCATGTGTAGTGGGGTCAGATTACGCTGGTCATAACTTGAGCCCACGTTGATGTCTAAAGCAAGACAGTCAAACAGCGAGCATAAATACTAAAGGACAGAATAATACTAAGTCATTATGTAAATTGTGCATCGGGAGAGTTTGCTCAAGGAAGCTGACACCACGAAACATGAGTTTTATTACACTTTGCTGACGACGCGAGTCTAGGATTCGTGCGGAGCATAGAGTTAAGACTAAGGAAAACCGCTTTGGACGTTTTGTTTCTTGCATAAATTATTTAGTTAATTCAATCATCTAAACAAACAGTAGCTAGCTAAGGTGAAACAATGTTACACAAAGATCAAACCGCGCATGCTCACCACCTCCATTATCGATCAGCAATGAGACTATCTGTGTCCTCTGATACCGAGCCGCATAGTGTAATGGGGCAAAACCGCTGTCATCAAGATTGTTGATTGGCGGGTTCTCGTTGTCTTCGAGAAGCCTCTTGACCTCTTCGTATAATCCTTCCCGACATGCCTTTAGACGATAAAAATCTCTCTTAAAATGCACAAGATGAATTCAGATCAATTAACAATAGAATTGTGTTACCCTGAACTATCCCGTGATGCATCACGATCGAAAATCGTCAAGTAGCTGCTGCAAGAGTTCGATCAATTGAAAGAGATTCTCATACATATGTATATTCCTAGCATTTGTTTTTTACATTCTTCCAGCATACTTTTCCTTTTTTTCTATTCTTTTCTTTTCTTTACTTTCCTTAACCAACTTAGTATAGAATCTCAATCTAAGTCTTTTATGCGCGCCTATTATGCATATGACTCAGCAGCTGTACGGCGAGAGTAGATTGGAAAGAGCTTCGGACAACCAATTTACCCTAAATCCCGTCATCTTATCATTCAATCTTCACAAGGAAGACATATCCGGATGTCATAATCAAAGCAGTTTTCTCCTAATTACGACTTTTGGGACATATCCGTTGAGAAGCTATATATACACTACGTAAAACAGAGAGCTCGATTTCAATTGAAAATAAGTTTATGCAAAATAGTCAAGGTATTGTCAAGTGCCCTATTTCATAATGAAATCACATCGGAAAAAAACTATTGTTTTGACACCAGCAATCATGGTCGCTGTGGAGCGGGATGGAATGAAAACAACACATCTTAAATCACAATAAAATTTGGTTTATGAACTGGTGAAGGCAAGAACAACAAAATATTACGCTTAATTTCTCAAAAGAAGAGAATTAAGCATAGCCTAAATTCCTATCATTTTAGCGATGTCATTATATAATAGGGCAATGTGGACAAGTAAGTCTCCTTCAGTCCTACGTTTTCCGTGGCAGGTTTTATGATTATAATCTCCATCGATTACACAGCAAATTGCTATTACTATGACTCAGTACATTAAAATAAAAAAGTTGTTTTGTAACTAAAGATAATTTTCATTTCTATACATATTCTGGCGCGTAAATGGCTTTGGAAAATGAGATTTTAAAAAAGAATGAAATGCAAAATTTTTAAAACTGAAAAAAGGGTGAAAAGGAATTTCTTTTGGTCATTGCCTTCTTATATTCTGATGAAATTTCCAAATTTTGACACGAACTGAGAAATTGTACTATGCCTTATTGTATTTCATGTGCGGTCGTGAGGTTGGGGGTAAAACGTAATAAAATGAAATGAAATAATAATATAAGAATAAATCTCTTTATTTACGTGTGTAGTCGTACAAGCGCCTTCTTTCACCCTATTCGTCATATTCAACTTGGGAGAAATAACTTGTCTTTTGAAAATTATCAAGTTTTGGTTACGCCAACATGTTACGAACAATGTTAATTAAGATAAACTATTTCTTGAATTTAAGCTTAAAATGTGGTGGTGTCTGTCAAAAATCACCTAGCACTTGCGCTTCTTTTAATATTTCACACCAGACTCACTAATAAAACCAAACAAGCCATTTGGAAATCGCACTGGTTGTCAAGGAAAAGAAAGAAAATGTCCAACGAAACGCAATCAATTAAAACTTACCTTGACCAAAAAGGGTTGAAAAAATGCGTACAAATTCGCTGTAATAATGCGGCTTCATTGGTTTATTTTCTATAATTTAGAAAGTTTCTGGAATACCCTATTTCAGTTAATACTTTAGCCCCAAACATTGACGGGCAAATACACAATATGAGCAAGTTATCAAGTTTTTGCTAAGCTCAACGTTGGTATCTCATCTCATCATTTCATATTGAATGGATTTTAGACTGCATCGCCATTTTTCGTTGAAACGATAGTAAGTAATTTTTTTCCTGCTTCAATTGTTAAATTTCTGTTTGAGATGACTTGCGTCGAGTCTCAGTACAGTATTTAAATTTTTCAATACCTTCAAAACTGGCAAGCTGCAATACAAAAGTAAATTGGAACGCTAAGCTTGGTTCTCACTAGTGACGCAAGCCAACATAACCATAAGCAAAGGCGCGAGAGCTAAGACGCAAGAAAAAAACAAAATCCTCCAATATCTTGCGCTTGCGTCGCTTCTTTTCGTAGTGAGAACAGGGAGTTGCGTCTGCTTGGATCGCTAGTGTGAATCATACTTTAAGGTTCCCAAGAAAACCTTTTTTCGATTTCTTACCTCATGAAGAGTTGCAGCCCTGTGAACATTACGTTCAACCGAATCTGATATACTTCTCCTGAGCATACTTGAGGACTTCACATGAGCTGTTTTGGAAGTCATCATTGAAGCAGAGTAGAATATTTGGTTGTTTGTTTTCGTCTTTCTCGTTCGCTGTTTGTCTAAAATTTCTTTTAGAGCGAAAGAATCGCGAGCTTTTCTCTCTTCATCGTTCATCTTTGATCCAGAATAACCCACAAGCTCGAACTCGGATATTTTAGAAACTTTAAATGGCGAAAACTTAAGTTACAAGAAAGTCTTTAAGCAGGAATGAGAGAAATAACCATTCGTTTAGCATATACGATATCAATTTGCAACTGATTAAACTGTACTCGGTAGTTTCAAGTTCTCTAGTCTTCGATGCTACTAGTGGTTGGCACAGATAATGAAATGAAAAATGATAACATAGCAGCATTAATGAAAGATATTAGCATAGACAATAATATTAAAAAACACTCGAAAATGTAAGCAAATGTTTGATAGAAAAAGGAGTTTTTTTTTCTCTTTTCAAATAGGTTCGATTACACACGTACATCAAATATTGACAAACAAAAGATCTTAAAACTTAATATTACTTTGATAAAAAATATTTTGGGAAATTTTATCAAAATGTCAGCTGGATTCGAAATCTAATAGTTATCGAGAAATCTTTATTTTATCATCAAACGAGACTTGAAAGCTATTCCACATTATAATGAGACTAGTCTACGATTCATCATGGGTTTAAGATAATAATTAATTCTAAGATATACTAATATCTAGGTTAACTTGATTTATTTTGTATTTTTTTCAAGCTCTAAATAAAGATAGAAAGTCAGTATCATCTTAAATTTTATCTTCATTATAAGGTTAAATTTTATGTTTTATTTTTTACATTTTCTTATCTTTTTTATTAATCATTGCTCAGGTTTTCGCTTCTAAAATTTAAAAGTATGCCAAATTAAAAAATCACGATGCTTTTGTTTTTAGAGTGAAGGAATACGTTTTGTTATAGAGTGTAAATAAATATTTTAATATATGATAGTGCAATATAATTACCCTAGAAATCCATTATCAAAACAGGGATGATTTTTTAATTAAAACCAATCAAAACAGTCAATCAGCTGTTGAGTTTTCCATTCATCGCTTCCCGAGCCTTCGGTCAGCTCCAAGCAGCTCAAAACATGAACAACCAAGTATGACATTTTTAGTAAAAGGACATTGAGTTATTTTATTATTTTCAATGACATTAGGATTTGGATGACAGAAACTGCATGTAAAAATATGGTAATGTTTAGAATTTCAAAGCGTGAATAAATAGAAAACGCGCGCGTGTGCTGTGTGCAGTTAAAAGGGTTGGCAGAACACGAGAGAAGTGTTTCAGGAGAAGCACGACGCGTAGCGGAGTGCTACTTGACATTTCTCGAGTGATCTGCCAATCTCCAAGTGCTTTATGACTCCACAAAGTACAGCAAGAAAGTTTATTTCTTTTATAAAAAATCAACAAATTACATGAATGACGAAACTGAAAGTGCGCGCGCGAGCTTTGTACTCTCATAATGCACGCGCTCCCAACCAATTAATCAGTACGCAAGATTTATCTCCATCTACTTGCAAGTTTTCAAATTTTATCAAGTCCAGGAAATGTTGACTTTTTCATCCAAATTTATCCCTTTATGGTCTTTAACTCCTTACTAGCCAGCACGGTGAAGCACTACAAATGAAGATACTCCATGTATGTATAATACTTTCTACTTCACAATGAACCGTTATGATTTAATATATTTCCGAGAAGTACAATTCTCTTCACATTCTTTAAGTCAAAAATTTATTGCAAAGTCATGACAACAGAATTACTTGATATTAAAATTATCAGTTGCAGCCAGCTCATCTGCTCATTTCCAAAGCTATCTATTCAGTATCTTTTATTTTGTTTTGAAGTTTAACGCCATTTAGAGAGAATCCAGGTTAGCTACGACAGTTTCGAGGAGACTAAAAATGATAGAAAAAAAGAAAAAGAAAACTTTGTTGGATTTAGTTTGTTGTCATTTATCTATACAATTAATATATCTCTGATTCACCACCTATTGTCACTGGGCTTAGAGAGAAATGTCAGTGCATAAAAATCTGGTGAGCATATGTTTTATTCAATATACGATGTTATCCAACGTTACGATGCAAGCAATTTTGTGCACTATTTCATGGGAAATTCCACTGAGGTCAGCAATTATACACATGCTTTTATATGAATGCTTTTATTGATTACCTAGCAAATCAAGATCTCTTTTCTATGGTCTTATCGAGCATGTAATGGTGTCAGCATGAGCGCAGTGAGAAATCAACAATTATTTTTTTATTTGTGGTAAAAATAGGTTTCGACCTGTGTATTTTGCTGAACACATCTGGGAAGTGCTGGAGAGCACACATTTCAGATGTTTGCAGGCATGCACTAGCATTTCTTCTCTAATCATTGTGTCACCTAACCCAGAAATAACCAATTTTATTAACTGAGATGATATATGAAGCAAAAATTTATAACTTACCAATTCTTTGGAACTGATTTACATATTTCTAAAAGGTCACCTGGAGATCAAGGGAAACAATGAACACATGTAAAAATGACAAGATTAAAGCTATCAGTGTAGCTATACTCATACTCACACCACCATGATCATAACAACACCAATATCATGTTATAACCAGCACCACTGGAGATAAAGGAAAACAATGATTGTTTCATCACCTTATGTCACACCAACTAGCGCTATAAAACTTTTCTCAATACAGATGATTAGGAAGCAAAAATTCAAACTCATAAGGAGTTACTATTAAAAAAAGAATAAATAAAAAGAAATAAAAACTACAAGGAATACCAGTAAAAAAATATATTGAGCTGGATAGCGAGTACTCACCTTTACTACTAGATAAACAACCAGTTGCTATGGAAACTTGAATGATCTGTGCTATTCTGTCAATTGATATATTAACAGCGTCATTTCTTGCATCAGGTAGTACGTCAATAGTTTCATTCAGACTATCAATAAATTTCACCATGCTGTCTGTCAATCTTTTAAGATCCTTACTGTCAAGCAAGTGCCGCAGGGTGTCTGATTCATCCATCACTTCTCCAGGTTCAAGTTCCATATCATCCTTAGGATTAAATTTACTTTTTCCTGACATGACAAGAGCCTGAAGGAGTCCAAGATGGAGCTCTGAATACATGTCTTTTAGACTTTGCTTCATGTCTGACGGTTCATTTAACTTTAGTCTAGTCAAAGGTTCAAGGACTGTCCATTGTACCAGGCCTCTTACTGGGCAGAGAGGTAATGGTGGTGTGACTGGAGAAGCAGCTGTTGGACTGTGTAGGGATGGGAGAGTAATAAATGTCCTGTTGGGTTTGATCAGGCAGATGGAAGGATCTTGGCTTATCCATTTCACTATGACTTTTAATGTTGATAGAGCTGGGTGCAGTTTAAGAGAATCTGAGGAATGTTCTTCAAAAGAAAAAAGAAGGAAAAAAGGTTTACTAAGAGAAGGCATGGAGGAAAGATTTTATTGTGGAGTGGAGGGGAGGGGGGGGGGGGGAGGGGGTGGAGGCTGGGAAATTAAAAGCAAACATTTTAAAAATGTAGCCCTCCACTTTTTACTCATTAAGAAATTCATGGCCCTCACAAGGAAACAGCTTTCATCAAAATAAAAAGGGTTGACCCTCAACAAAAGTTCATTTTTTTACTAAAAACCTCTCCGAAAACCCATCCCTCCCATAAACATAGCTTCCCTAATGGAAGTGTATCATGTAACATGGACAAGTTTATTTCTAACATGCATAAGACTTTCCCTTGGAGATAAATTATCATTTAACAACTTTCTACCTCAGACTCAGTGATTATCGGTGGATTCCACCAAGATGGATTAGCATGCCTTACGATAAAAAGACATCACCTTTACCTGTTGGAATCATTGTATGAATACTTGTCAGAGCAACAATTAACTGACATGCAAGATGTGGAGAAGAAAGTGACACAGACTGCAAAAATGGCAAAGAAATAGGCACCAAACAAGAGTAGTCTTCAATGACAGATGTCGATACTTGGACAACAATTGATGAAAAATGACGGTGTTTCTAAATAAGAAAAAAATAGCTTCAGGTAGCATGATTGACCTCCTTTTGCATTTATGTAACAATATTAGCTGAAACAACAGATGTATATATAAACCTGTTACCCTAATGTTTTTCCATTTCAGACTATGTGTCATTTCCTACAGTGTCATTTCTTTGTTTAATGGTGCACTTTAGAAACATACAAAATGTATGGATAACTCAAACAAAGAATCTTATTCTCAAAGGAATTACACCTGGTCTGAAATGGGAAAACATTACGCCCAAGCAGCGGGTCTATTTGATGAAATCGAGTAGAATGCATGTCAATGTTATAATATATTGGGCCATTGTATCGAAACCTAACACTTATAAAATAAAATAATAATAATAATAATAATTTAGCACTTATTTTTTAAATTATTAATATTTAAAATTATTATCATTTATTTATTATTTATAATTCACTGATTCTACTGTGGGGATTTCACTTTTACCTGCATCCACAATGCCATGCAGTCCATAATGTTACCATTCCTTAGTGCTATTGCCATGGAAACCAGTTTGGTAAGCAGGTCTAATCTTCTATTAAACTATGGGGTAAGAAGGATAGGTAGTGTGTAAACATGCGAAAGAAACTGGAATTTTTTCAAAACCTTTTTTCGAAATCGTTAAAAATATCACCGTGTTCCCTGACTACAGATTCATTTCCACATAGTATAACTATGATTTGCATTGAATATCCTGCATTTCATTGAAGGTCTGTGGAATTAATTTAAAGTGATTGAATTTATGGTTTTTACAGCGGCCAAGTTGGAGGAACTTAAGAAAAGAATTGTCAATGAATTCGTTTGTTATATCCTCCAACATGGCCACCATCTCTTTTGTTATTAATTCTCTCTTGGAAATGGTTGAAAACCATCAATAATTGCAGCTGTGCATTATTTACTTTACCGTTGGTATTCATGCGCGGTTTGGCATGAGGGAAACCCTGTGTAAAAGAGTCTCTAATCTAGGAACTCAGTGGTAACATTGGCAAATACTCCACTTTACAGTTCAGTTCAATGACCACAAATAATAGTTCCGCACATACGAAACCTATTATACTTTTTATCATGTGCAGCAACTCCAACCTCTGCTTGAAACTATTATTCGTGATCACTGAAAAGAAATGTAAAATGGAGTATTGAAAAAAGATCCTATGGTACCTTTTTCTCTTTTTGTTCCTGGTTCGTAAAACTAAAGAGTGTATCAAACACCAACCATCTCACAAAATCAGATTTTTGCTCCTTAAAATGTGTATTTAGAAGCTCTAAAAGACGAAGTTCTTGCAAAGCAGTGAGAGAAGATTTTTTTTGGTCCGTGATGTGGAATAAATACTGGTCTATGAGCTCAACAAGGAACGCGGATATAAAAAGGGCTGGAGTCTTTATGCTTTCTGGATCGCTTGATTCAAAGTACCGATCCAAGGCATGGACGACTTGATAACAACAGTCTGGAAATGGCATACGACTTATGCTTTGGTTTATGAACTTGACTTTATTGGGAATGTCCGTCCGCCAGCTCGAGATGACTATAAAGTATTGAAAAATATGCTCAATTTGGAGAAAAGTTCAGCTGTGTGTGTATATTCAGTCAACGTCCAAATTAATGTAGAAAAAATATAAAAAATATGTTACCCTTACCCCAGATATCTTCGTCAGAACTCTCTGATATCATCTTTCCTGTATTATAATTAATTTAATTGCAGAATATCTTATATTTTTAACGTTCTTCGGCTTTCAACTCAACATGACAAAAAGTCCGCCATCTTGAAAGTAGCAGCCTGGCCTTATCTAGACATGTGATGTATAGAAAACTGGTTCTAGCTCAATTGGGTTGTTTTACCAGAGAATCGGAGTGAATAGACATTCATTTGTATCATCGTTTCTCCCCCTGATCTCAGTAGCGGTTTACTCGTACTTTCAAATTAACGTGGGGTCAGCTAAAATAGTAAATAACTTATGTAATTTAGGTTACGTACACTATTTGACCTACACGGTTTGACTGAATGAATTCTACACATGAAACGAAGTAATTAGAGTCAAGAGAATATTAAGTACTCTAAGTACTCTTGTTAGAGTGTATTAAGTCAGATACAAAAAAACACAGTTAAAGCAATTAATGTGTGATAGAGCGTAATACGCTAAAGTGTGTATCACTGACGGGTTAATAAAAACCATTTTCTCTCATAGCAACGCTATGTCTAAGGATTCCGACTCCGAATTTCAACCGCATAACTGCAAAGCTATCGATATTGACTTAACTGATCTTGAAGAATTTTAAATCATAGTCAATACCGATAGCTTTGCAGTCAAGCGGTTTGAGATTCGGAGCCGGAATTCATATATCGAAGGATTTTGAGTCATGTGGTTGCACTTCAAGAGTATTGCCATAATTTCTGCCGATTTCTGATACTGACTGGTATACTGCGACCATTGTATAGAGAGGCTTTGCAATGTCACGTGACGGCATCCATGTGAGATGGAAGAAACAATACACTCCTTTTACACGAGAAAGAATTAAGTTCCCAAGAGCTAAGGCCTTTTGATATTTTCCCATCTAACCACAGGCAGCCCAAGCTGTAGTATGGGCGTGGGCACGTGATGGTGCAAAGCAGCCGAATTTCCCACTCCTCACGCCACAAACAAGTGCTCGATCCTCCGCCATTTTTTCTGTCAAGGGACATTAATCTGTTCTGAATTTGTAGCTTTATCAATAAAAACATTCAAATGTTTTCATACGCTTTATTCATGCGAAATACGATTAATTATTGACAATTTTTCATCTAGTGAACTGTGAAACTCGATATTTAAAACCATTATCAAAGTCACGACACACGACCCCAGGCTACATGAAAGATTCACAGCAATTGTATGCCATAGATAATTTCAAGATTTATTTGATGCTGGAATGTGTATCGATTGTCGCAGAGGAAAATTTATGGTGTGCTATTTTCTAGTACCCTTCTCAGCTTTCTAACGAACAATCGATATTTAGCTGAAGGGACTTGGTACCGGAATGGGTGTGCGTGGTGTTTCAAGGCATTTTAACAGACAATACAACTGAAGCAACAATACGAAATCCGGTGCCACCAAGCTGCGGAGAATTCATTGTGGATGCATCAAGAAGATTCAAATTGATATGGTCATGACTGAACTAGGCTTGTAAGGAATTTAAACTGAAAAATATGAAGTCGATCGTTCAATCGTTTTGCCCAATATTCTTATTAATGAAAAAGAATGAAATCCTGTACACAATATGCTTGATGTATAGAGCCGAGTGAGTTCGTTGTTTTTAGATTTATGTGAGAGTCTTTCAGACAGCCGACCAAATACAACACCCCCAAAATCATTACTATGAAATAAATCGTTTCAACTGTTTTGAATACGAAAAAGTCTTTACAGCCTACAACACAAATATCATGCACTTTGTTTTATCACGCTATAGCTTTTTAGACGAATGTTCAAGAGGTCGAATCTGGATATAGATCTGTGCAGCTTGGCGAACGTCGTCCGATGCCAACAGTCACGACGTCAAGATCCACACGACTTGACCGGCGCAATTGTTTCCCTGTGTTCAATGCGTCACCGTGGCTTTTTCTACGTGACTTGTGGGTTCCGTGAACATTGATCAGTGATTGACCATTCCCTGAAGCCTGGTGCGCATTATAGATGGTGTGTGGACTTAAGAATTGAGGCGCAGGCATTGGTTCATTTTCATAGTCATCCTCAGCATCGGAGTTCGTGTCGTATTCCGACGGTTCTTCACTGCTGTCACTCATTCTGCTTACTACGTCCTGCATCTCCTCCTTACGTCGCTTCTCGCGATACGCAAACACTGCTTGGATAATGTCTTCCTCGTTGTGATTAGCAATGTACTCGTCAAAGATCGGGATGGCATCACAGATGTCGTTCTCGGAATAATTCTCGTCGGCTTCTAAAAGCATTGCCAAAAGCAGCTTCTTCTTTCTGGTCAGGTTTTTAGTGTCGAACCATTTCATTTGTCGTATGTCTTCCATGCACATATTACGGAATGCGTATTGGATGTTGTCAGATATTTCCTCGATGTTATCGACGTCTTTCTCGAGTTTGGACTTTTCCTCCACATAGGTGGGCTTAATAGCGGGACCAACCTGTTTGCCAATGTTTTGCTTGACAGTGTGCATCATAAAGGACAGTATTTCGTGGTCGTTGGCCTGATTGAGAACGTCTCTGTTGACTTCATTAAAAGTGTCACAAATGATGCTCAAGAAGACGTTCATCAAGATAAATATTATGACAAGAACGTACGAGAAGAAGTACAGTGGACCGAACAAACGATTGGCCTGCAGAAGGGAAGGGAAGTCTATATCTCCCAGTGTCATTCCAAAAAGTGTCACGATCGTCCGATGAAGGCTTGAGTAATTATCATCAGCAAAACCAAACACCGCAAAACCAAATTGAGCGTAGGCGAGGAAAATGACACCAAAGTAGACGAAGAAGTAAAAGAGTGGTCCGGCGGCTTGCTTGAGGGTCCTAGTTAGTAAAGCCATTCTTCGGTTGAAGCGAAGTAAGCGAAGAAACTTCAGGAAAGAGAAGAACACTGCCAAGCTACAACAGGCAGACACCCATTCGTCCAGGAAGGCAACGTATTGGAAGCTGACAAAAGTATCTGGACTTTCTTTCATAGTCTGTAATGTGTACGATGTCATCCCCATTCGAGCAAAGTACAGTCCAACTGAACTAATCGAAAACGCAAGAACCACTATTTCTAAATAGTTCCAAGCGTCTTTGAAGTATTGTTGTCTCTCATTTCGGTATTTCTTGACTTGGTTATAGAGGAAGTATAGCAAGAATGCTATGTAGGTGATCTCGCATGCCATGATGAACGCCATTTCTGGGCCAATGTACCGGTATAGTCTTAGAGTCTGTACCTTTGGCATGTGATGGTACGCTCCAGTTGCTCGCACTTCTGTCAGTAATGTCACTGCGCTAAAGAAATTGGTGTAGGCGTTATAGACCGTGAATTCGGCGAAGAGCGCTCTGGTGTATTTGTCAATCCATCCCTGAGATGAAAGAAGGCTTGCCATTTTCTCGGCTCTGGTTCTGTCGCTGCCAAAATCAGCAACATAACCTAGATTTGGTGGGAAGCAACAACAGGAGTAAATATCAGAAACAGGAATAAATATCAACTAACTTGGCAAAGAAACAAAGAAACAGCAAGATTACAGTCCAACGAACAAGGAAACTAAACAAACGAACAAGCACAAAAACCAAGATGATATGCTACAAACCAAAATCAGAAATACAGGCAAACAAATAGTTTGACACATACACAAACAAATAAACAAGCTTATGCTGAAAATATTCAGCAATTACATTGCGATGTAATGACCACACACACAAATCTACACAATTTGGCATGGTAACTAGATTATACAGAGTAATTTTTATACAGGCCCTTTTCTATATCGCTTTTGGAAGTTAATTTTTGCAGAAAGTTAATGGTTTTAGTCTTACCTCCAGCCCAATAGGACGCAAACTTCCCCCAGTAGGGCGTGCCCTTTAGCTCCCAAGCGCTTCTGTAGTACCAGGGTGACTTGCTTTTGGGGTTTTTTGTGACGTTGACTCCGAAAGGTTTCCAAGAAGGAAGGTAGCTTTCCTGGTCTTCTTTGTCCCAATCATAATCAGCGTTACATTCGTTGAACATTCTTCTTGCAAAAGGCAACATGGTGCATTGATCTAAACAAACGGGGAAAAAATTTCTTGTAGTACATTTATATTCCTCTAGTCTAGGCAAACATCTGAAGATTTTTCACCTACCTCTTTTGATTCTGAGTTGTCTTATTCGAGGTGAGCCCACGAGGTAAGCGGTTTCATGGTCAGCGACAAAGTTTTCCTTATACTGGTGGACAACAGACGGGTTGTCAATGTAATTACCGGTGACCGTTCTCCACTTGGATTTGGACTTGGTATTTCTTAGTTTAATGATTTTCCTTTGTTTTTGAACCTCCTCTTCTTCGACGACGCTGTTGTTAAAGCGTACGACCGGTCCGTACCAGTACTGAGGTTTAAGGGACGCAAGGTATGTCTTGTCAACCCACGCCCAGTACTTATCAGGACTATCACTCTAAAAAAAAACAAGATATATTTATTTACTATGTGAAATAATTCTTGTTCAGGAGATTTTTGCTTAGATTTTGCTTTATAGGTGAGTGGGAGAAATCACTGGCTGAACGGACGAATCAGCTACTGACTAATTGACTCGACTGAGTGAGTGAGTGAGTGAGTGAGTGAGTGAGTGAGTGACTGACTGACTGACTGACTGACTGACTGACTGACTGACTGACTGACTGACTGACTGACTGACTCACTGACTGACTGACTGACTGACTGACTGACTGACTGACTGACTGACTGACTGACTGACTGACTGACTGACTGACTGACTGACTCACTGACTGACTCACTGACTGACTCACTGACTGACTCACTGACTGACTCACTGACCTATTGACATCAATTCCCACGAGTCTCTGATTCTTACCGAAGAAAATTCATCCATTCCTGTGTAGGTAGAATCAACAAAAAAAGTCTGCATAGCCCTTGTTACTCCATAAGCCATTGGATCTCGGTTTCCATAGGCAATGATGAGCATGATGACCAAGAAGAACAAGTATTGAACCATTTCTTGGATTATGGACTTCATTTGTTTTTGTTTTAATCTCAGCTGACGTGCGGCTTCTAGTTTCTCTGGGTCTGGAGGCTTGTCGACGAAACCTAATTTTCTCAGAGCTTTCTCGTTATCGGAGTTCTTGACGTTTTTGTGAATGAGTTCTTCGTCTTGAGTGAGTTCGCTGCCTTGCTGTTCGGTTTCCTCTTCAGCATTTTTGTTCGGATCTTTGATGACGAGAGCAAAGAACATGGCGGCAGCAAAAACCTTGAGGGGTTGTGAGATCAGCACGTCTTGCCAAAATGAGATCATCATTGAAGAGATCCAGCCTTCGGATTTTTCCTTGCCGAAAGTCAGGCCGTAGAAGACGGTAAAAGTACCCGAGACTGTAGAAGCAATGAAGATCAGGAAGTACGCCAAATACGCAAATTTGGGGTCAAGTTTCTTTGGTTTCTTCTTTGTCTTTTCTGCTTTAGCTTTCTTATCCTTGCTCTTGTCATTTGCTTCTTCTACATCATTATCATCATCATCTTCGTCGACGTCGCTGTCGTCTTCGGTGATTACTTGTACTTCATCATCGGGTTTATATTTGTCACCCTGTTGATGGGGATCTTTCTCCTTATCTTCTTTCTTCTTAGTAGGATCAGGAGGACGAAGCTTGCGGAAGATAGTGACCACGATGATGTTAACGGGCAGAACAACCAAGCTGCTTGTAATGCCAATGGATAACTGTTTAATCGAGAAGCTGAAGGGCCCAACATGGATCGAGGTACCTGAAGAAGACTCATCGCCAGTCTGATAAAACATGGCGTTGGCCAACATCGTCGTGAGAATAACAGACAAACAACAAGATAAGCGCTGGACACGAGTGAACGTGCTCTTTGGAGGGCGTGCCACTACAGAGAACCACAGATGGTTATCTGTGAGATTTTTGCGCGCCTCCGTTGAAAATAGAAGGTTGAAGCTAGTGAGTTCTTCCTTGGTGGCTGTCTGAAGTGTTCTGTCGATTTGCCCGTCATCTTCCTCTACTGCAAGCCATCGAAGATTAACGAACCATGTCTTGTTGTCTGTCTGTAAGTCTCGCACCATCACCCGGGACAAGAACCAGGATGGATTACTACCCGTGTTGTTATGCCAGATGCGAAGTTGCTTGAGTTTCCCTAAAGAATGCGGAACTGCCAATAAGAAGTAGTCAACGGCTCCACGAAGGAATTTCACTCGTGTTGGCTCAGGATCCTTTAGTTGCCTTGGCGACGTCTCGTCCAGTCCACCTGTAAGAATCATGTAGACTTCAGATGTAGTACCAGCCTCCTTTGCGTGACCCGTATAGACTACGATCTCGTACAGGTAGTTATCCCGCGGGTCGTTGTCGGGCAGAGGTGTCAGACCAACCTATGAAAAATATTTCAGTTGACTTTATTTATATATTCATATATATTATCTTTACAACTAGTTATGAATAAGTAAAAATGAACAACGGAAACTAGAGAAACTAGTTGAGATAAATAGGAACAGAACAAGAGTCCTATATTCTCACTGTTCCTCCAATATAAAGCTGCTTTGTTTACGTTAAGGTCTGGTGCGGTTAATAGAAGCTTAGTAAGTGCAGGGAGGTGCTTTCAAACGAGTAGGAAAGTTTTCTTTTAATGGGGAGTAGCGTATAGCTAGGTTTTTAACTGGATATGGGTGGGTAGGCAAAGGACAGTATAGCTAAGTTAATAAGCGGATAGATCGGAAGGTAGGAAGGTAGGAAGGTAGGAAGGTAGGAAGGTAGGAAGGTAGGAAGGTAGGAAGGTAGGAAGGTAGGAAGGTAGGAAGGTAGGAAGGTAGGAAGGTAGGAAGGTAGGAAGGTAGGAAGGTAGGAAGGTAGGAAGGTAGGAAGGTAGGAAGGTATATAGCTCTATTATTAGGTTAACAAACTAAGACTGTGCGAAGAAGAAGATGGTAAGATAAGTCAGTTAAAATAAAAAATTGATTGTGAAGTAGGTGTTGTTACTGACATCTTTTAAAGTATCACGAAATGACTCACCTTATCAAGGTCTTTCTTGTCTGCTCGTCTTGCCCATATTAGCAGAATAAAGTACAATCCAAATATCACCATGACGACTATGAATACAATGGGGTTGTTCAACAGTTCATCCAGGCTAATTTTATTCCAGTCGATCTTGTTTGGAGGGACAAAGAAATCTCCTGCGAAGGATGTTGCGTGCGTTGTGAAACACTGTGTTACAAATCTGGTTGTTGCAGGACCAACCTGATGTAAATAAGATCCACAATTTGGATTTAGAAAGACAAAAACCAGATTGATGTAATGATCCAACGATCGACAGACAGACAGCAGAAAATATTACATAAGGGATGCTTAAAACAACACTCCTTGCCTTCTTTAGGCGTCAAATTTTAAATCCCATCTCCCCTCCCCTCGTATGCATATAACACGAAAGAAAGCGCGGGAATCCCGCAACTTCTCCCCTGCTTGGCCATTAACGTATCTTTAAACCATCTCCCCTCCTCCCATATGCACATCGCGTGAACTTCCCTCACAAAGCGCAGGAATCCCGCAACCATTTTCCGCTTGGCCATTAATGCATTTTTAAACCATCTCCCCTCCCTTCATATGTACACAACACAACGAACGTCCCCCAGATAGCACGGGAATCCCACAAACAGCCAGCCTACATGGCCATATTAACGTACCTTTAAACCAGCATCACTAAATTTACCAGTGGTCTCATTCAAAAACATACAAGCTGCAGTGAACATTGATATGTTGTAAGATATTGAAGCACCATCGCCCTCCTCCGGTGAATTGTACCCTCCTTCTTCGCAGACAGCGAGCTTCCAAGTCCCAGCTGCAGTATTATTCAGCTCGTCATTCGACATAAACATCATAAAGCGACTTTTGTCTTTCTGGGTGGCGTTAACTTGGGTGTCATTGGGAGACAAAGTGTAGTTAAAGTCGTGAAGGAGCTTGGTTGGTCGGTCACCACGACGGAGGTACAAGATGATGGTGACGTTGGGATCCGAAGGAATAGTTTCCACAAAAATAGAGCTGTGATTCTTTGGTACTTCAAGCAGATGATAATTACACTGTTTGGGACTGAGCTGATGGGCCGTCATGTTGATTGTCTGCCCATTTTGTTTTATACTCAGTTCAAACGCCTTTTGGGTGTCCTTAACTGATTTTTCGCTTCCATCATCATTTCCAAGCTTAAAAGATATCAATGCTCCCGAGACATCTGAGGCACCGTCCGCCCATCCGTATGGGTTATTATTGAATGAGAAGAGCTGAAATACGATGCATAGAAAGCAATTACTATCACTGAGGTGATTTGGAGTCTAGGCCTGCAATGCATTGTTTGTCATAGCGGAACTTGTCAAAATGAAATTTTGTCCATCGACGACAAAAAATACTACACTCTACTTTCTTATCCCTATAATGCCTTGCGTCTTTTGGGATAACCAATCAAAAAACTGTCCCAAATTGAAAGGTTTCTTAATTGAATTTATACTATACCTGCTTTTATCTGTACAATACTGATTATCAGTTTATTCCAAGTTATTTTTGCGTGTACAGAACATGAAGAGTTTTGGTCTTACAGAAAATGTATTGACTTACGAATTTACCTTACCGCCACCCATGCTACCCATGCTGTTCTGGCGGAAAGAGATTAAATCCGCTGGTAATGGGGAGGTTGTAGAGTTTGGTTCGTAATCGAGTAGTTAGTTAATTTGAATGTTCGACTGAAAATCGAGCGAAAATCGAGTGTGCCTCACCTTAACAGAAACAGCCTCCGAAGTGTTTGAAGGCATAGCATCTCCAAGTCCTCCAATAGTTGTCCCAGAAGGAGATGAAACGGTTTTCAGTTCATTTGCTGGTTTAACAGCTACACTTATGTTTAACAGTGGTGTGGCAATATCTAGGTCTTCGCCCGGGACCATCCCCTGCAACAGTGCTCCACCGATATTATTCAAGGTATTTTCAAGCTTCATACTCTGTTCTTTTTGTTCTTGTTTTTCTCGCTGCAGGAAAAAAAATATTTGCCAGGCATTGATATCACTAATTACATTTTTCTAAAGTGCGAAAACGGAAGGGCTAGCTCGAAAAACTAATCTCGAAATACAGGGGATTTTCACAGGAAATTCCGGTTTGAAAACAAATGGTGTGTATAATTCCGATCGGAAAGTTCCAGAAAACTCGTTCTTCTTCCAATAGACACGTTTGCCATTTTTTGAAGAAAACGTTTCCCGCCTTTTTTCACCATTATAGCAAACGAATTCCCAACAGGATGGATTGGTCGAAATGGTAAGTCCCCCAGATATCACCAGAGCACTAGCCATGCTTCGAGGGAGTTCTAAAGCAATTTGAGTCGAGAAAACACTCCTTCCCTCCCAGTCAAGACTTATGTACTTTACCACACCCCATCCCACACCCTATACCTGAAAAACCTGAATTCATTCGTTATTCAGTGTTATTTACAGTTCTCATACATAATGGCTGACGAGCGCACGAAAATGAGGCAACCCCGTCATCTTGCAGGACTGAGCAAGGCTACTCATTCAAAATAATTAAGGTGGATAGCGCGAATTCCGTTCAAAACATTTCGATTTCTATACTTTTCTTCTATAAACACATTTCATGTGCTTTTACATATTTCATTGTGAGCTAATGACCGTTTTCGTGCACTTGTCAGCCATTATGAGAGTGGTGTATTCCTACCTCTTGTTCTTCACTACTTTTACTCAGAACTGTAGGTTGCTCTATTGGGGTGCCATATTCATCATATTGTGGCTCAGGTGTAGTTTCTATGGTGGACGTAGTTGACGTGGTACTGGCACCGGAGTCGATTGCACTACCGAATGCCGAGACAAGACCTGTGGCTGCATTTGCCAGTTCTGACTGGGGGAAGTTGCTTATATCACTAGCAGCTTCCATAAGGCAGTCCGATGATTGTTTCTATAAAAATTAAAAAAAAAGCATGAATTGAAAAAAAGGTTTTGATATTATATACTTACCACTGTGAACTTTCATTAAGTTGAAAAGACCTCTTGTATGTGATTTCAACGGAGCTCAACGTGGAAGACAAAACAAATGAATTTCAATCTCATGAGAATTGGAACACCATTTGCTTTGCTTTACAAATTGAGCTGCATTCCGAAGTGCTGCAAGTGGTGTATAGTTTACTTGTCATTCCCTGGCGTACGATTTCTTTGTTTAACAGTTGCACATGAGAAGACACATAAACAAGGGTGCAACTCAAACAAAGAATCAGAGAGAATAAGAAGAGAAAAATATCAAATGCCCACATTCTTAAGGGAATGACATGTGGTCTGAAATACACCAAGATAAAGAGATCTATTGACTCGTACCCTGACCGCGTCTGTGATAGTGGTCTTTACTTCTAGTAGTGAACTGATGACTGTTGATTTACAAGATGCTTTCTTGGAGTCTGAACTGACGATCTGACATGTGCTGTTCATTGAATATTCAACAACCTAGAGGATCAAAGAATGTTGGGAGAACAATAAATGGAAGGTGGAAGAAAGGAGGAAGGAGGAAGAGGAAAAGAAGATGAACAGAAGAAAAATGTAGAAAGAAACAAGACAAGGAGAAAGATAAAATATATATGAAACGAGAAAATAAAAAAGAGGAAATGATCGGAGAAAATTGGAAACAAAACAGAGAAATAATACTGATAGAGAAAGAGTATGAAAAAGGTTAAAGTAAAGATAGGAATTTGGGAAAATAAGGGAGGATAGAATGAAGGAAGGTAGTAAGGATCGATGGACGAAAGCAAGCAAGCAAGCAAGCAAGCAAGCAAGCAAGCAAGCAAGCAAGCAAGCAACAAGCAAGCAAGCAAGCAAGCAAGCAAGCAAGCAAGCAAGCAAGCAAGCAAGCAAGCAAGCAAGCAAACAAGCAAGCAAGCAAGCAAGCAAGCACCAAGAGAAAAAACAACTTAGTTAAAATATATATATAGTATAGTGCATACCACACATATATCCGTGAAACTGAGTTAACTCACAAAATTGTAGAAGTGCAAAGTTTTGTAGATCTACGGTCTACTGAACTTACTAATTTGTTCAAATTTGTTCAATTTTCTTACAACGCCTTTCACGGATATATGGTATGCACTCCATGGATTATTGATACATCCTTACTTTTTGCACGAGATTTTGAGTTGCTTCAGACACGGAAGACAGGGCAGGAGTTGCTTGAAGGGATTTAATGGTGGTTATTGTGTTAAGTAAATATGTACAAAGATCGTCGATTTTTCCTTCTCCTAAGAAAACGTTGATTGTGCCGTCTGGATTTAAAACACCATTGAGGAACTCTTGGAACTTTCCTTCCCCTTGTTCCTTGAGTTTTACCTGAAGAAAGATAAAGAGACGATGATCTATTCTCAAATCAATAGACCTCTTCGGCTCTGGAGCACTAGAGCGTAATGTTTTCCCATTTCAGACCACGTGTCATTCCCTTGAGAATGATATTCTTTGTTTGAGTTGTATCCATATTCATTTGTCTTCTCATGTGCAACCGAGCGCAAACCTTAAACAAAGAAATGATACTCTAGGGACTGACACGTGGTCTGGAATGAGAAAACATTACGTCACAGCCGAAGAGGTCTACAGACCTCTAGCTTGAGTGCAATGTTTTCCCATTTGGTTTGGAATGGAAAAACATTAAAACAAGACGAATAAGGTCTATTCTCTACTTTCACATCCCCATAATGGCTTGCGTCTTTGGGGGGGAGGGGGGGGGGTAACCAATCAAAAAACTGTCCCAAATTGAGAGGATTATTAATTGAATTTATACTATACCTGCTTTTATCTGTACAATACTGATTATCAGTTTATTCCAAGTTATTTTTGCGTGTACAGATAATCAACAGTTTTGGTGTTACAGAAAATGTATTGACTTACGAAAAAATGTTTAAAATTTACCTTAAACGTCTTCAAGGTTTCTATCTTTTTCTATTTTTTACTTCTTCATTTTATTATTGGATACCAAACAAGGTATTGTTAACATTGTCTGATCAGCCTTCAGCAAAATAAGTGGGTTTTTACCCTCTGGTTGCCCCCAAAGACGCAAAGTATTATGGGGATGTGAAAGTAGAGAATAAGCCTGAAGCGAGATGACGTTTTACCCCCGACTCTATACCATAATAGTTTTTAAAATTCTTTCATATTAAATTTTTGATTCCTTAGAGAATACAGGGACAATACTCATAATTAAAGAACAAAAGCAGTGTGAAAAGGATTATGGTCTAGAGACGGGGGTAAAACGTCATCTCGCTTCAGGCTTATTGTGTACGAATGTAATATTTTCTTTTATCAAGGTCTATTGTTTAGTAAAAATGTACGCACTATGGAACAATAGAAGTTGATTCAACCTAATATTTTAACATCTGAGGCTAAGGCTGGGCAAAACAGAACTGTGAGAACAGTGCTTTAAACTTACAGTAACGTTCACGTCCTGAGTTTCACAACTTAAGAAAGGGTCGCAAATTCGGATCCGAATTATCTGGACAAAGTCTTTATCTTTTTTCCCAACCGGTAACTGCATTATTTCTTTGACCAAGGCAGCCATGTCGTTTTCTTCGGATCTCATCAAGGTTAGCGGGGTAAGTATATTGGTATTCTTATCGTAAAGATTAACAGAGAATGTCAAATAATCATCATCGTCATGCCAACCACTGCAAGATACGTTGAAAGGAGTCTCATTGTCTCCAGTCTTGGGCTGGACATCACACGATCCATGTTTTGGTCCAGAATTTGTTATTCCTGTAGAAAGATTGCAATATTTTCAGTTAGAGTGCATGCCATACGTCCGTGAAAAACTTAACTAACAAAACAGGGGCGGCGGAAGCTGAAACATTTTTAGGGGGCACTCCAGTATTTCACGGTACCTTGAAATGACCCCCCTCCTCCCTGTTTAGCTTGATTACAAACGTGTAGTTGTGATATTTCAATCAGTAACATTTTGCGCGCATTAAACCACTTGCAATTGTGCTGGGAGACACAAAAATGATGCAAGTCGTCGATAGATATATCGTATCCTTTTTAGATACAGAAAATTATGTAATATCAAAATAATAAATAATGGTAATCATAACCAAATCTCATGTGTTTTTTTTGTGTGTGAGGCATTATATTCTGGGGGGGCCAGGCCCCCCAAAGAATCTAGTGGGGGGGGGCCAGTGCCCCCTCGGTCCCCCGCTTCCGCCGCCCCTGCAAAATTGTACAAATTAGTGCAAAGGTCTACTGAGGTCTACTGAACTTACTATTTTGTGCAAATTTGTGCCATTCTTTACGAGGTTTTTACGGATATATAATATGCACTCTAATGAGGCTTTGGGCTACAAAACTACTAATCAAATCCAAAGTAAGAATTCGTTTCCTGATTGATGTATGAATTTTATAATAAATGGCCCATTTATTTGTTTATTGACGCAAAAAAGAATGGCTGTAAAATCCCTGTCAAACGGTGGAGAGCAAGATGAAGTGAAAACCACAGCTTGAGAGGATAGCGAAAAGAAGAACGCAGAGATACTTATCAATTAAACCAATCTATTCGGTTGAAAATTCGTATGCTAATGGTAAGAAAAAAGCGGGAAACTTTGACATCCGAAAAATGGTACACGCGTCTACTGGAAGAACCGAAAAGAGCGGGAAAAGTGTACCTCAATCAAGCCAGAACAAGTTTCCGGAACTTTCCGAACGAAATGATACATTTGTTTTCTAACAAGAATTTCCGGTTTTTCCAGATAAATGGTAAGCATACCTGTACAATTTTAACATACGCTTCGTACTCCAAAAGTAACTATACTATCGTTTATTTTACCTGTTCTAGCAGCGAAGCCCTTGATTTTATGAAGAGTATCATATGCCTCGATTCTGAATTCGTATTCACTGTCTCCTTGCATCATGTTAGGTTTAACAACTATGTTGATGAAGTTGATTTCGGTCTTTAGCATCTCTTGGGCATTACTGACTGGAACCATTTGATTGGTCGTCTTATTTCTTACATTGATATACCAGTGATAGGTAAGTTCACCGCATTCAGGACATATGGCTTCCACCTTGAGGGAGTGCTTGTCAGAAGGGTTGATCTTGCGACCGCAACCAGCGACGCATCTGGATAAAAAAACGGCAAAACTTTCTAAGAATGGTCTCTTCACAGTTCCCTGCGCCATCTTGAAAGGTAGCCGTGCCTTTGGATCGAAGCGAGACGAACGGCGAGCTTGCACGGCTACCTTTCAAGATGGTGCAGGGAACTGTGAAGGGGACTATTGTGGTGTGACATTGTGACAAATGACAGCGTGAGAATGACACTGTAAAAGTTTGATAGTGCCGGAAAAGGCCAGGTGAAAGCGTGACAATGAAAACGTGACGGTGTGACAGTGAACTGTAAAAGTATGAAAGTGAAGATGGTAGTGTAGCAATAAAGACGTGAAAGAGTGACAATGTAAGTAAGAGTCACAGATTGGCAATGTGTCAGTGTGACAATTTGATAACAAAGTGGCATACTGATAATGTAACGCCATGGTGTAACGGGAGACAGTACGTGTATGACAGAGTGACAATGAGGTTGTGGTAGTGTAAGATAACAGCAAATGTGGCTTGATAATGTGTGAGACTATCAATAACGTGACTTTCTTAGTTAACTTTGGGGGGGGGGGGGATTAATATGCAACTAGCGACTTTTAAGTCAAAACATGCCAAAATAAATCCTTAAAGTATCAATCTTACTATTCCTACAGCCTGAAACCAGAAGCCAAGATATACATACAACCTTTAAGATTCACCAGGATACTGGTTGCCCCCCCCCCCCCTTTCCCAATGATGGTAGGAAATATTCACAATCTTATATTTTACTTACACAATTTTACAATCTGGAGGGTTTCCTTCCACCACTAACATTGAAAGCGACATCGTCGCCCATCTGGTGTCCTTGGCTACCAATACAGTGACCACATAAGTATGATTAATCCTCATACCACTAGTGGGAACAATTATTTTCTGATCATTGATATCAAATCTTCCAGGGCCGTGGCCATTACAACCTCGATAAAGATGTGACGGTGCGCCGCCCGTAGGACCCAACGCTGCCTGTAAATCTGGATGCAATGTTAGAGGTTTAGCTGGCGGATTTGTCGAGTTTCCAAACACTTTAAGAGCCTCAGTTTTATCACCACAGAACCAAAAGTAGTTCATGCCTACGTTGTCGCCGGTGTCGGGGTCAAAAGAAGGCGTTCCATCAGCTGGAACGGGTTTGCCATAACCAACTGACTTTGCTGTACCTCCAATTATCTTAGCAAATAGAGGTGACTTGATAACTTTAATGTACGCTACACTTTCCGTAAAGATTCCCACGGTCCCACCACCGATCATTTCTACCTTGCACTTCACCAAGTATATACCATACTCCAGGCAACGCTCAGGGATAACGAGGATAGGGTCAGTTGTGGTCATATCTTTTGTACAATTCGACGAATATTTAGAGCAGTTACCAGTCGTGTCGTTGCATTTTAAGAGATGCCATTTCCTGACTGAAAGTTTAGTTGCTTGACAATCGATCTTGATCAAAGGTGTCAGTATTATTCGTGACGCCTTTGGATAAGGAACAGCTGTTTCCATGGTGAAGTTTGCTTCCGTTGATGTGAAGTTGACCACGGGGTATTTACAGGGTTTAGGCGATAGGTTAGCCAGATTACTGAATGTCATTCTGGAGACTTTGTTACAGCCAACAGCGTAAATATCATAGTTGCCGATATAGAAATGGAGATGTGTGATGTTCATTGGTATTTCAGATTTGGCGTAAGTACGGTAGATCGTCCCGGAAGAACATTCAGGCTCACAAATTGCATTGACGGATGGTTTATAGACATATGTGGTGCCATTGCCAACATTGAGTGAGTAACAAGCGTCCGTCCCGACCTGATCTGCAGCCAAGAGAAAAATGAATTCCTGCCCCATGCGAACGGGCCCATTGTTATTGAACGTGAAGCCTTTAACCGCGTCTTGTAGGTGAAGGACGAAAGTCTTGGTTTTGTAACTAACAGCATTAAACATCGCGACTTTGGCGGTATAAGTACCAGCTGTTGTGTATATATGAAGAATAGAATTATTAGTTGACAAGGAGTTGGTGCCATCGCCCCAGTCGATCGAAACAGAAACATTGGTTCCATTGCCCCAATTGACATCCAGAGATATGTTGTTTTTTGTGGGGAAGTACGAGAAATCTGCCCCTCTTCCAGGTGACCCCGTCCCATATAGGCCGCCACTGGTCGTCAAAAGCATCACATCGTTGTCAATAGGAGTCTGCACTTCGACCGTGGATGTGAGATTGACACTACTCATTTGATTAGAACAGGCGACCTCAACAGGATACGCACCAATGGCCGCGTACGTATGTGTTAGAACTAAGGGGGGAACGAGTAGATTCGTTGTTTGATTGCCATCTCCGAAACTCGTGATGCAGGTGAGGTTAGTTGGTGTCGCTACGTGGGCAGGTTTATCGATCGTGCACTTGGTATATCCCGGTGGGAATGGTTGGCGTTCAAGACACACTAAGAAAACTTCTTTGGCAGGGTATTGCGACTTGATTATATTTATAAAAGTCACCTCACTCACGCTGTTGTTACACACAATATTGACATAGAAATCGCCCTCAACAGCATACGTATGGGAAACGATTTTACCAACCGAAGGAAAGACATCCAATGTGAAATGAGGAGGCTCGTGAACTCCGTCCTTGAAGTCGAAATAGCAAGTGACATTTGATCCCTGGGTCATTTTGATCTCGATCTGTGAAGTATTTTTAACCAGGATATATTCAGGGGTCAGTCTCGTCGCAGTCGCCCCAGTGATGGTATAGTCGATCTTGAAGCACATTGTAAAGGACTGCTGCAGTGTTACGTTGTTCACTGAAGTAGCATCCATGCAGTAAACACCGATAGCATCACACGTGAACGTAACGGAGCCGTTTGTCATCTCGGGATTAAAAGAAGGAACCATGTCTACACTTGTCCCCGTGTGGTAATTTCTCTTCTTGAGAGTGAATTCCACGCCGGTGCCTTGAACAACACCGACGTAAACAGTAAGTGACTGCCCGTGGGGACAGTTGGCAGTTTGGTCGATGGCAAGTCCTATCATTGGTTTTTCAACAATTGCCAAGGTCTGATTCGTGATATTGTAGAGGCGATTAGTACAATTGATGTTTATATCATAATATCCAGGAGCAGCGTAAAGATGGTTAAAAGGTTTTCCCACGTGTGATGAATTAGAACTACCTGTCAAGCCATCGCCGAATGTCCAATCACAAACGAAATCAGTTCCACCATCTATAGTAAGCAAGCACGGAGTTGGATTGGAGAGGTTCGTTGGCGGGCAAACGAGCGCGAAGTTTACGAGCTTGTAGACTGGCTTGTGAACTTGTATCTCTTGAGACGTGTTCAGCTTAGAAACGTTGTTAACAGCCGTCACATTGATCGTGTATATATCATATATGCTATAATGACGACAGAATCGAGTGTCCTGGCTTTCTGCTACTTGACCATCTCCCCATTCGACTCTATACGTTGGTGTTGTTCCTTGGGTGACGTTGGTGACCACACAAATGGTTTCATTGACTTCAATATCTCTTGCGGCGTGTTCCACAACGAAACTTAATTCCAAGATCTTTTCCTCCACAATGACGAGCTGCGATATCATTTGTTCTGATGCAACATTAGTCGCATTGACGGTCATATGGTAGACTCCCACTTCATATGAATGATTAAAACAGCCAATAAACACATCTTCTATATTGAATGTGCCGTTAGCCATGGATACTCCATTCCCAAAGTCTGCTGCTACTGTCACTTCGTCTCCTCTAGTAACCTTGAAGCAAATGGTTGTTACCGTTGGGTATACCTGTGGTGGAATACTACTGGTCAGATTCAAGCCATCCACCTTGTTAAGGACCTTGATTTGGCAATTCATGTATACTTGGGATACTCCATTTGAAAGGTTAATAGAAATATGCCTAGTGCCTTTTGTTGAGTAAGTGTTAAAGAATGAGTAAGCCTCAAGTGCTGCTGTCTTGTTACCTTGTAGTAAATTTGCGTTGTCAAAGCGCATTTTGTAGGAGATACTGGTGCCGTTGTGGGCATTGACCGTGAAGTTATAGGGCTCGTTGACGACTGCACCTTTACGGAAAACATAAGTTACTTGAGATATCTTCTCCTGCACTACGATTGTTTGCGCGTATTCTTGTGAACGTTCCGTTGACTTGACTGTAACGTTTTCAATATATTCACCTATTGCGGTGTACGTTAATGGTAATTGAAAAACGCACTTGGCCTTGATGAGAAACAAAATAGAATATCCCAAGTGTTTCACCGCACTTCCTGTCAGATCCAAGACACTTCCGATGCCATTGTTTTGGCCAATGTAAATCACTGCGGACGAACGTCCACCAAGACCTGAGACACTGGAATCTCTACTCGACAACTTAGCTGCTCCACTGGAGGGGAAATGCAAGGCGAACACATCTCCCATAACAACACTAGATATATTCCCTTTCTCAAAAATAAGGCGGTGTCGACCAACGCTTGTGAAACAAATTAAATTAACTGACACCACTTCGTGGCGTTCGGGTGGTGCAGTTAGCGTTACGTTGTCTGGGTATGAACCATTCACAACACAGTGTCTTGAGTCAGTTGAGAACGTCTGGCCATCTGTGCAGTTCGTAGTGAAGGAGCAGGTATTTATCTGGGTCTCGCTTCTTCCATTAGTGTACGTGTACACATTACTGTCTCCCGATCCGCAAACGGGGCGAAGTTTCTAGAATTGAATTCACAACTAGATTTAAACAACTATCTTATCAATGATAAAACGCTTTCGCTTTTGACGCTGAGACTGTGAAGCCTTTGTCATATTCATTAATTGTCTTAGAAATTAATTTTTGTCAGTATGAAGACTGCAAGCTGATTACCTGCGAAAATAGTGATAAGCAAATAAAACCATCTGTTATCAGCGCGCGAAATATAACGCAATCCTTCGTGTCCTTGTCCTCTGTAATCGCAGATAAATAAAATACAAACAGTTTAATGTAGATACCTGTACAGAAACACAACCATCTCTCTCTACATTGACTTCGATGCCCAGAAACTGCCCGTCATCAGGAGACCTTGTGTCAAGGAGCACGATGGTACCGCTGATTTCTTGGCTTCCACCCACAGGGATATCAAACGTCTCTCCTAAACCAATACCAATAGAATCTGCAGAACAGGTTGATATAATCGTTAATAACGTATTAGTATCAGGGACGTAGCGAGGTCTCGATTGTAGGGGGATTTCCCCCTGCCTAAAACCCCATCCCCTCTGGTTCAAACTAATACGCCTCTGTATCAACCCCTAAGTAATTAATTAAAAGTCCTGGTCAGTTAACTTACCACACAGATCCAAAGATACACGTGATTGACCCGGCAACTGGTAGTTGAGTTGTAATTCTGTACCTTTGGTAACTTCAACTGCACACGTTAAATTTTCATGAGTCGGAGCGAAGTCCGGACAGTCCAGCTCGACTTCGAAATCATCGTACACCTTGATGGCCGTGTCGTAGCGCTTCTCGTCGCTCTCACCGGCTGTATCCAAATAACCTTTGCAAAACACGTTGAAGTCCGATGGCACGGAGTAATACGAGTGGTTAAGAGCAGTATTTGTGCCAGTAACTAGAAGAGACTCACCAAAGTCGCATTCTGCGAGAGAGTTTGCGGTACATGTGGTTGAGAAGGGAGTCAGGCTGGCTACTTTTGCTGGAGTCGTGCAGCTGAAACTTGTTGGAAAAGATCCCGAGACAGAATAAACACTGAAGGCGTCATCACTTCCGCAGGTTAGTTTCATATTGCCGCTGCAAGGAATGTTGCAAAAAGAATCGGCAACAGCGGTCGCTACCGTGGTTCCACAGAAGCAAAATTTGCCGTACTTGAGAGCCGCGAAGGTCTTGCTTGCAACTCCACAGGCTGTGATGCATTTCTCAGGAGTCAACGACACACTGTCATAATGTTCAGCGGCAGTGAAGTCGCCGCTCTTGTAACAACCATGGAAGGTCTTGGCTAAAGTATTCAAAGAATGAACAAAACGAAAGGTTTCAAAACTTGCAATCAAAAGGGATTTTGTGGACCAATAATAAAACACTTGAAACAAATCACAATTTATTGTTTCAGTTCCCTTAGTAACCGTTGCTATGTCCCACAAGCAAATAACAAATAAGCCAGAACATCCTAAAAAGTTAATACTTTGATCGCGGAAAATCGATGATATACTGTTTCTATTTTTAACTGTCCATTAAAAATAATAGAAAATTGCCTCGTAATCCTTTTAGTGTTCTCTTAAAACGGACACTGTGCATTTGTTTATGGGCAAGATTTTAATTCCAGTGGGAAAACTGCTGCAACTGTGATTGGTTAGCCTGTGGTTAGCCTATGTACGTTTTTCCCCGTATGGGGAGGGGTGGGTAGCGGCTGTACGCAGGTTAGTGATTGATCCGCTATTATTTGAGTCGGGACTATGAATACAGCTGAATTTGGAGGATAACTCAATTCATACTCTTTACATACTAAATAATACTTGAAATGAATGGGAGAGAATACTTGGAAAAGATACCTTTTCTGGTTCCTAGTATCTTGACTTTCAAAGCAATTTTCCCAATGAAGGCAATGGGTTCAATACGCAGACAGCGTGCTTCCAAACCAGAAGTCATGGCAACGGTAACACGTCCAGTAGAATCAGTATTGCCGTTAAAAACCTATGATTCATATAGAAACTAGTTAAACACTTATAAAACAATTAGAAATAAGCGAATTTGTTGAACACCGTATGGAAAAAGAGATGCTGTTCATTTATCATTTAACATTTTATTGATGGTACGCCATCTCACCTCCCCAATCCTTATACCACACAACTTCCCACACCCTTACCATCTCTCGTAACCTCCATCCCACCTCCCCAATCCTTATACCACACACCTTCCCACACCCTTACTAAAACTTTCCTATCCCTTTCCTATCACTGACCAACCTTTTTAGAAGAGCCACCCATAATATGTTGGAAAACCTTGCAGTTCTTGCTCGTAGACACTGCAAACGTGGTGACGTAGTTTGTTTGATCTGATACGCCAGTTCCTTGTACCACCACATCAGTGATGGCACGGACCTGCATGGTGTCAATCTGTAGGTAAGGATTCTTGTCCATTGGTGAGGGACTCCATGCCGTGTATACAAGTAAAGCTAAAGAAGAAGACAATTAACAATCGACTGGATCAACTTTATAAAATAAAATCTACTGATATACAGAATGTTTCGAATTGGAACTTCGAGCCCCTGATAATACCCCAGATATACTCAGCTGTGCTAAAGACGCTCGCGCCAAAACCTTTCTCACTCCCGTCAACACTCACGCTGCGCTACCGATCCCTCCCTCCCCCTTCCTCACCAATCGTCCTCTTATCCGTCACCAGACCCCTCCACTTACCATCTTCAGAAGTTATCTTGCCATTCACCGCCAGTGTATGTTGACTTTCTACAGAGCTTGCGGTGTAGATGCTACCAGCAGTGGAGATGGTCGCTGTTGAAAGTAATATCCTTTAGCTGCTACATGTACACCTATTTCAACAAAGGTTGTACGAGCCAAAGAAGACAGACCAGAGATAAACCACTAAACACCAATTAATCGAGGGCTTTAAAATAGTTTTTCCGACTACTAACAGCATTGAATATTTCAACAATAAGCTCCGTGTTCTTTTCGAGAATAAAAGCCAGAAAAACATTTCAGCTAAACTTGGATCTTAGAATGACCTCATCTCCTATCACCAAACGCCTAGGCCTTGAAATAGCTATATAAAATTTATTTGAAACAGTAATGTCAGAAAACAGTTTTGTCTTTTGATTGTTTGTTTTTCTTTCCTTGCCTACCTTGTTCTCATTGGTTTCTTTTGTCTTATTCTATCATATAAACACTCCTTTCTATAAACTCTTTCTCTTTTACTCCGGCGAAGGACTAGCGTACGAAACGTCAGTAAGTTTTTTCATCTTTTTACGGTGTATAATTTACTTTTTCATCATTACTGTTTCATTAGAAATCCCGACGACGCTCACACTAGTTTTTATCTAGTTACCTCTTCTCAAAATTTATTTGGTTCTTTCCTTTTTTTGACTGACGAGTAATGGAATGCACGCCTACCTCGAGTTCCAACCCCATCGCGTCGGAAACACTTAGTGATACCATCGTGACAGCAGGTGATGGCGGTACACTGAGAAGAAGTATAGCTTGGACCAACAGAATCCACTTTGACAGCAGGGCTACAAGATTCGTCAACTGCGAAAAAGAACTCGTTTATTAATTCTTACAAGAGCTGACCGAGATAAACGTCACATCGTCATATGGAGAGATGGCAGCCATAACTTTCCTTATATAAGGTAAACCTAAACAACAATGGATTTGAAATTTGATTTCCAATATCCGTGCAAATTGATCAGGAATTTAGGATCCCGAGTTTTCGTAGTCTCAAATGCTACGGTAGCCGAGAGCGGACATAAAAAAAGTCAAAATCAAAAATGTCAAAAGTTCAAAAGTCAATGTGATTTAGGACCATATTACAAAGTGAGTTTGTCTTTTAAATTAATTTCCTATTGTTATTTTGTCACAAGACATTTTGACATTTCGTCTCAAGCAACTTTGTCGTCCAGCATTGTCATGAAAGACTTTCGCTTTTCCCATTTTATCGTCCTGCTTTTTGTCATGAACGACTTTCGCTTTTGACATATCTCCGTTTGGCCTCCGACATTTTTTTATACAGGCGATTTGTCAAACGATTTTGTCAAACGATTGATCAAGCGATTTGTACCTAGGGGTGTACCTAGGGGTGTACCTAGTGGTGTACCTAGGGGTGTACCTAGTGGTGTACCTAGTGGTGTACCTAGTGGTGTACCTAGTGGTGTACCTAGTGGTGTACCTAGTGGTGTACCTAGTGGTGTACCTAGGGGTGTACCTAGTGGTGTACCTAGGGGTGTACCTAGTGGTGTGCCTAATGTAGTACCCGATGTATGTTGCGACTGGTTATGAAGGATCTTGCTTGATAACGCGATATGTCAAAAGCGAAAGTCTTTCATGACAAAATGCTGAACGACAAAGTTGCTTGAGACGAAATGTCAAAATGTCTTGTGACAAAATAACATTAGGAAATTAATTAAAAAGACAAACTCACTTTGTAATATGGTCCTAAATCACATTGACTTTTGAACTTTTGACATTTTTGATTTTGACTTTTTTTATGTCCTCTCTAGGCCACCGTACAAATGCAGCCGCTATTGTCGTCACGCAACGCTCACTCCGTTACTTAACAACACTATTAGCGGCTGCGTAGGAATTAGAGTCTGGGAGCCAAGATACTAGTTTCTATTTCATTTTAGAAATCACTCACGTGACCTATCAGGTTCAGGCCATGGTGGTAATAAGCACGTGATCTGACAGCTTTATAGGAATATCAAAAGTTTTCTTACCAATCCCAACTTGCGTACAGGACAGTCGTTGATTGATCTCCACAGCACTTAGTTCCCTCTTCCAAACTGCCACGTCGGAGAGACGAAAGTTTCCTTTCAATGTGTCCGTTGAGCCGATTCTAAATAGCGTATCAGCTCCTGAAGATACCTGTGCTAACCGTTCCATGTTGCTGAATTCAATGCCATTAGCGTACATTTTCAGATTCTTATCCTTGGTCACGACCATAGCAATATGGTACTGCTTATCCTTGGCAATGGTGAAAGATAACTTGACGAATTCCGATTGCAGATAAAAGCCGCTACTTATATTTGATGGTGCTACGAAATTCACAAAAAACCCTTTACCAGTTTTTCTGGTTCCCAATAACCTAGTGTTTGTGGTTAAGGAAGTAGGAATGATTAGTCGGAACGAGAGAGTCATGCCATCTGCGCAGGTCTCAACATCCCCAATACAATCCCCCATGTAGTCTCCAAATTTGGCGTCTTTAGGGGTAGAGGCTGTAGTATCGAACATTGGAGCATTTGCATACATGTTAAGAGCGGTAAAAGATGCTTTCATATCAGAGTAGCTTATATTAGTTTCGGCATTTTTACCACCATTCGTATCCTGGAATTCTCCTCCTGAGATCTTGTCCGTGGGCCAGTAATGATCTGCATCTTGGTAGCACTTATCTTAAAAAGAAATATGTTGTGAAAAAGGATGTAGCTTTTTAGAAAAAGGGGGAAACGGCGAATGGCGAATGGAGATTGGCGACTACACGACAGAAAGGAACTGTGGGCACACATTTCACCGACTATAAGGAACACTAAATATCTCAACACTAATATCTGAGTTATTGACCTGGGCCCAGTTGTTCAAAGCCCTATTAGTGCTTATTCTGGGTTAACTCTTAATAAGACCTATAGAGTTAATCTTGGATTAGCGATAATCCTTATTCTGGGTTAACTCTTAATAAGACCTATAGAGTTAATCTTGGATTAGCGATAATCCAGCTTTGAACAACCGGGCCCAGAATAATAATAAAAAGAATCAACAGACATTTTAGTTTAATCTTAAGAAAAACCTAAAATATGTCTGGAATGTTAAACATCGTGTTCTGAACAATCGCATGTCTGTCGTATTTGAGTGTTCAGAACAAACAAACAAACAAAACGAGCGTTTTAGATATTCTCATCTGAAATGGTCTCAAATTAGACCAATAAAAGAGCGCGCGATAGAACTCAGTTATTCTTAAAAAAGCACATATTATAACTCATGGTTTACATGTTGTGAAATTGATTTTTTTTAAATTGCCAGGGTTTAGCAGAGACTCAAATCAAGAAATATTTTACTATTCAACCATTTACTTTATTTATAATCAAAGGAGTGCACACCATATTGTAAGAAACTGCACTTTTCAATGCAAATTTTGTACATCTACGGTCTACAAAGGTCGACTACTGGACTTAATAATGTGTGCACTTTCTTACTATAGAGGCTTTGTACCATCACGTAATGGCAGCCATGACTTAACAGTTTGCATTCTACTGAAAGTATTGTATCAGGGCTTAATTATATTTACCTTCAAGTAATGTTTCAAACACTTGAGAGAGTTCTTCCTCCGATTTCCAAACACCGAAAAGTGAGTTGAAAAAACGAGGTGCAAACTGACTTTGAGGTGTTTGGAAATCGGAGGAAGAACTCTCTCAAGTGTTTGAATTACTTCTCAAACTCCAGAATGTTTCTTGGAGAAAATCAAAGAAAATTTAACGGAATTTAATGCAAATTAAGAACACATTTCCAAAACACCGCCACAGCAGTGATTTGCTTTGTTTTCTCCTCATTAAATATTCATGAAGTTTTAGAACTAAACATAAACCCGTTCAAGGAGGTTCTGTAGCGGATAATTCAAATGACCTAGTTGGCTTAGAATGTCGACATTACTTACTTTCTCGATTGCATAGCGTTACAGTTGTTGCTGTTGTTGCTTCAAAAGAGATATATCCCACTTCAAAGGGAGAGGAATCTAGATACTGAAAGAGCACGGTTGTTCCAGACCCCAGTACAATGTTTGCACTCCTTAAGTCAATCCAAACAGATCTCAGACCACTCGAGACCACAATGTTGGCACAGGCAACGTTGCGCACCTCCGTATCTGTGCTATCAAAACGATTGAGCGTACATTTTCCTCCAACCCCTATACCAAAAGTGTAATTTTTGGCCGAAGATTCTTCTTTGGAGTGTAAGACCACTTTCATGGCTGAAGACATCAAGATTAGGGATACGGTGCGACCAAATAAAGGGCGTAGTTCGGATTTAATTCCAAGTGGAAGAACTAACGTATCGCAGAGCTTTCCTGTTAAAATTTCATGAAATGATAAAGAAAAGAGTAAATTGAGAGGCTAAATAAAAGATGTTTTTTCACGAGAAAGAATAGAATACTTCGACGATACGGCGGCCATCTTGCCAGGGGGGCAAAACGAAACAAAGATGACTTAAAATATCTAGAGTTTCGTGTGTTTGTCTTTCTTTTATGAGTAAAGGTGATTGATTTCCCGTCTTAATTCATCTATCTTTGAATTTTCTTGTGATTGGCTGTTATCAATCGACGTCATAACTGTGAATATTTATTTGCCCATGAATGCCCCATAATGCCTTGCGATCCAAGATGGCCGCCGCATCGTCGAAGTAGTCCATGAAGCACAATAACGCCGATTGCGTGACACAACCACTTTTCTTAAACATGCAAAGTCCATTCCTCACGAGTATTATTGCAAATATCCTTATTTCTTTCGTTAAAAAATATGTATTATTGATTGATCGAGCTATATAGCTAGATTTCATCTTTAAAAAATAAATTGCAGACCACTATCAGTCTTGCATACGCCTGCACACATAACTTGTAACACATTATCCGCCCGCGTCGTCACACAAATTGCAACATTCTGCTTGTCAAGCTGTTCAAAGTACTTGTTGCTGGTCGCTTGTCACACAACATGTAACACACGGTCCGTTACACACTTTGTAACACTGACACTGTTCGGTCAAGCTCCTCACACCGAAATTTTGTAGCACAAAGCTTATAACACAACTTGGTCATACTCGTCACACGACTGTAACACATGGTTTGTCACACAACTTGTAACGCATAAATTCCGACCTCCCTATTGGTCAGCTCTTACCTTCATCTGCATTCCTGTTGTATATTTCAATTTCTCTGAATCCGTTGTCATTTGAGGAGTAAACACTTTCAACTGTAACCTTCACCCAACCAGCGCGTACTTCTGGGAAATACTTGACTTCCCACATGGCTGGGCCCGAGGAAGCAGAGGCAGTATTTCTTTTCAATGTTGTCTATTAATATAATATATAACTTGTAATAAATTATGTATCATTCTTCTTATCTAGGTGCATAAGGCCTTTACGCTCTTCGCATTCAGACTAATACTTTCAATTTATTTAACACTACATTTTTACGGGGTGGGATCGTTAGCCCTACGCCCAATCCCAAACCTGGAGGACCAGGGGAACACTATTCTTCTGGCTTCTAACCTACGACCTGTTCGGCATGGTTGGCTCTACCACGAGTACAAGACTCCAGCTGACATAGCTTTTAGGGAACATAGGTTCACACAAACCGCCCCACCACAGTAAGAGGATTATCGCTTCCAGTCACCAACACTAATACGTATCATCAAACATCACATTTCAAGACCACAGTACCTTAAAAATCTCGCCTCCAGAAAATTCCAAGGCAATCTTTTTGTTCTGTTCAAGCGTGCTTGAACGTTGCATGATCATCAAGGTGTTGACAGTAAACTGTCTAACGAAAGTGATTTTGACATATATTCCAACTCCTCCTCCTGTTTTTTGCCATTCTGTCGAAATGCTGCCATCGATTGCGTTCGCGCAAGCAGTAGATCCTGTTATCGCCGTGCAGGTAGCACCATTCGACGACGCTGCTACGTTGATGTGAGTGGAGCTTAAAAAATCTGGAAAAATTAAAAAAGATGTTGAAGATGGTGGAGTGTTTCAAATACGAGTTGCTCTATCTTATTGGGGGTTCAAAATCCTCGTGGAATTTCAAATGCATTTGAAATTCTACGAGGATTTTGAAGCTCCAATAGAATACAGTGAGGAGTATTTGGCACGACATCTTACACTCTTTTTGTTATGTTTGTTTTTATTTCAAAGTTCTAGTGCTTTGAAATATTTCAAAGTCTGAGTAGTAGGACTTTGAAATGGGTGCGGTCATATTTGATGGGGGTTTCAAACTACTGCACTTGGTATAAATAAGGCCCCGTCCACACTATGCCGGATAAATTTGAATCCGAAAGTTTCACACCGAAACCGAAAAAAAAAAAAGAAAGAAAATTTTTCCGTCCACACATGTAAGCGAATAAATGTTTCGCGTCCACTTTTGTCCGATCAGAGGCGGCAAAAACGCTTCATTGCACACCTGAGCATTAACATCGAAGCTTAAATTGAGCCCACGGTGAATTTTAAGCCTTCCCGCCATGTTCCCATGACAATCATGACGTCATCGTTTCCGAAAAACTTCGAACGAAATGTTCTCCGTCCACACTATTACGGCTAGCCGGCGTTTTCAAATTGTTCCACTCTGGAGACCGTATAATTCGAAAAAATTCGTTTTCAGTGAAGAATTGTTCCGGATTCGCCCGGACTAGTGTCAGTGGACGGTAGACCTAACCGAATGAATAAAAATTCGGATTCAAATTTATCCGGCATAGTGTGGACGGGGTATAATAAGCCCTGGTTGGTCGATGAGCTCATGAATAATTTTTGAGTATGCGATAAACATATCAATGCCATCCTTGAGATGATCCTTGATCATAAGCTATCATGGTCATTTTCATCATTCTCATATACATGTGATCATCATCATCATGAATTCCTACGCATTATCTAAGCATCATTGGCATCGAACTCATCATGAACTTTTTTGTCAGCCACATCATCTTGATCAATCTTATGCATGAACTTATCTATATGGCCCCAAAAGTAGCCAAGCAACATGTTTCCTTCACAGTAAAAAATGGCGGATAAAAATCATCACCGAATTGTGAAAAATTCTCTACGGGAACACGAGACGGTGCTGAGTGCTTCTAGCATTTTCAATCGATAAAGAAAATGTCTCCTGTCCAGTGATTAGTTCATGAAGATATGCCTCATCAATCCGTACTGTTACCGTGTCCTGTTTGTGTGACGTTTCGCAGTCACACGAAATCTACTCTATTATTTGCACACACAAAAATCAATCTCAATTTTGAGAAACATTATATTATGCAAAAAAGAAGTGTAAACATCCCAAAGAAAAAGGAAGAATCGTATTGTTAATGTTACTCTGAAACGTTGAAAATAAAAAGACAAATGACATGGCCCCCAAGTTGGTAGATATGACAAAAGTCACCAAGACGTCGTGGAATCCACTGTTAATTTCCATTTTTTGTTTTGATTTTTCTTTTGTCAAAGTCAATCAAACAGCGACTGTGACATCACATGCACCTTGAACAATCCTTTTCGTTATTTGTGTTTTTCTTTTGTTGTTAGGCATATTGAAAATGAACCTCTTGAAATTAAGACGTAACATTGGCAGGGTAACGATAATAAGGCCTAGTTAGCAATACGATTTTAACCAACCAACCATCGTAGTCACTTTTGATCGCTAAACCAAAACGGCGATCCAAACCAAAACATCTTGGTGATTGTAACACGTAATAGCTAGCGCTCAAATAAGGAATTTTTTCCGTTCAAACTCCTTCTCCGGCCAAAATAATGGGACAAATTTAAAACTTTACTTTTAGTTACATAGTTCTCAAATCAAAAAAAAACCTTGATTTCAACTTCTTTCAGTTGTGAAAAAAAAATATATATATATATATAATAAGAATATATGACAAGCTAAAAACTAGTGTGAGCTGCGTCGGTGTTTCTGATGAAACAGTAATGATGAAAAGGTAAATAATACACCGTGAAAAAGATGAAAAAACTTACTGACGTTTCGGACGCTAGTCCTTCGTCGGAGTCAAACGACATATTACGACTATTTACTCCGACGAAGGACTAGCGTCCGAAACGTCAGTGTAAGTTTTTTCATTTTTTTACGGTGTATAATTTACCTTTTTATTATTACTATATATATATAAATTAGAAAAGTTGTTCAATTCATTTTTCGATCACCTACGTATTTAATATGATTTTTGTTAAAAAATTCCAAATGTTCAAATAATTCTAGAGAGCTAAAAAGCGACTGGGAGTCGATTGAACTTGTAATTGTTAAATGCAGTATTGCATTGTTATTGCGACGATCACATTGACGCAAAGTGAATTTGTTAAAATATTGATGGCAAAATGTCCACTGAAGCGAGCAGCTGAAAACGAACCCGCGCAAACAAAATTGCATGAGTTTTCAGCAAGTTAACTATGAATTCCTCTATAAACTTTTCATTAACAAGAGGCTTTTTCTTTCTTGTTTCAGTACTTTTGAGTGCGAGTTAAAAGTTTGAATATCGTTGACCACTTTTCTTGTAATATGGTATGCAAACATTCAAAATTTCGACAGTACGAAAACATGCCTACGTAAAATACCTTGACAAAATACCTCACAAAAAATAGTATGAAGTGGAAGTTAAAAGGTCGGAAAAGAATCAACTAAAATGAAATTCAACGCCGAGGGACATAGAAAGAAATAGTAATTTTACGTTCAAAGATAAATACGATAGTGGGAGTTAAAAGGTCGGAAAAGAATCAATTCAATTGAGATTTCAATTTTGTTGCTATCCGCACGTCGAAGGACATAGAAAGAAGTAGTTGCAATTTGATGGAATTCCCTTGAATAACGTCTTTTTGTGGTCGGTTAAAATACTTTAAATTGGAAACTTAATTTACTTGGTTTCAACGCTACACGACATAGAAAGAGGTAGTTGCAATTTGATGGAATTCATCCCCTGAATAACACGTCTTTTTGTGGTTGAGTACGAAACTTAAAAAACTTGGGAATATTTAATTGAAAGACTTGGATAACTTTAAGAAAGAACGCCAAACTTAATTTGAAACTCCTAGAATATGTAATTGAGATCATCATAACTTACTGACCTGGGACTTCGTAGTTTCCCCCAGAGCAAACAGAAGCTAATGAAAAGTAATTATTGGACTCCAAAAGGACGTTTGAGATCTGAAACAACACCAAACATTGCATTGGGTTTAGTATTTATGGATTACCAGGGTCAAGAGTGCTCTAAAACGAAAGAAAAAACAACAAAAATATAACCTACCAAAAGAAAAACAGTTAAGAGTAGCATTATCCTCGACAGGTTATTCGCTCGATCCGGTGTTGGAATTCCTCCTCAGTTTCGTTCAAAAAATCGTCAGTTCATGCCTTGATTCAAAAATGTGATGCAATCAATTAGCAACTGATAAGAGTCACTGGATGTTGGTAAAATCTCTGGGCAAGAAGTACTGAATTATACTAGCATTAATTGATAACGTATTTGATGAATTCCGTTAAAACCAAGGACGTCAAGTACTTGCGAAACAGGTGCTTTCAGATATCATAAATATGCCCCCTGGGGGTGGGGGGAGTCGTTGCAATTTTGAGAAAATCCTTTAAAGCTTCTTTTTAGCATCGTTTCAGGTTGAAATAAACGCTTTCGTTAATGACCTAATAGAATAATTTGATTCAAATACACCTTTCTGGGACTATAGAGTAGTTTTACACGCTCAGCTCAGTCCAAAATTCCTTAGCCTACCCCCGTGTGTTCAGGTACTGTACCATTGATTAACTAGAACATCCATGGAAACAAAAGCGCTGTCCCATCGTCTTTCTTTTCAGCAAAATACCCAAGAAACCCGGCTTTTGTTCGAAATATAAAGTCAGTGAAACCATTCAAATTTGCTCCTAGATGTATTGTAAGTAAAACAAAGTATTTTGATCGAGGTTGATAGTTACTGGGTTAGCAAATTCGATTTCATTTTGAAATTTCATTGTATACTATGATGGTTTTAAGTGTAAAATACAGGAGATGAATTCTATCCAAGAGCTATCAAGTAAAAAATGGAATAAATTGTTTCAAAAGTTATAGAATGTAGAATCTATTTCGAAAATATAGTTAATCTTTCGTTCTTCGCCGAAGAATGGTCACACAATAATGGCTTCCACACTATAATGGATTGAAAAGTAGAAAATTCTCGAAGTAGAAAATAAGAAAAAAGTTAATTAAAGAGATGAAAACTCGATAATTATGTCAAGGACTACCAATTACTGATAGCATTTTCTGGCGCGGATTCGGGAAAATCCTTCTAGGATACATCAAGATTATTGTATGCAAGCATGTTTTTGGCAACTAAAACCAATTGTCACTAATACCTCAAAGTGCAAGCGTCTAATCCGTCACTTTTGAGCCTTTTTTAACAATGGAAATCTTTTCCAGTTTGTCAAAAAATAGACGTTCGGTCGAAAACGAAAGTTAAGGGTTTTGTTTTAACTTCTTATTATGAATCTAAACTTCTATGGTTGGTTGGTGACAATCGTTTCTGGAATCTTCGTTTTCTTTTCTTTGTGTTTACATTACATACTATTATAATCTCGAACATAAAAATCTCGAACTTCTTTAAATAAAGTTTTCAGTTTGACTATATCGTTTTGGTGTTGTCTCATCCAAAATCTAGAGCAGAGTGACGGATTTATTGTAAAAATTTAAAAAAAACTTCACCATGGATTTACAGTTTTATTGTTTAATTAACTAACCGGCTATGACAAAAGAGAGATTTTCCATCATCAGAGACTCTGAAACAAAAGGTTGTTAAATAATAAAGCTTTTAGAGTGCTCACACTAAATCCGTGAAACAAACACTAAATTTAAGCACTAAATTGTTATAATTAAACAATAGAAAACAAAGGATTCTGTATGAAATAGTACTAATTAGTACTGATAGACCTTTTATTTTTAGGTCAAATGTCTCATGCACTTTGCAGTACCACTTTACAGAATGTATTGTTATTCATGTACTAAGGTATGACGTTACTCTCGATTTAACACCTTTACGCTTCCAACATTTGTACAGTTTTAATTAATCGTGTTATCAAGTTCAGTTCCAAGTTAATATTAAAGGAAAGATAGACTAAAACACAAGTAAAGAAAAGCATTTATTATCCGTCTAATGCAATAAATATCTCCTGACAAAATTTACTCTGTATCTGAAATACATTGCCACTTTTTCACAGCCTTCTCGTGGGCAAGAGCAGCCCTTGTTACAGCATTCGTCATCGTGGGCATTATTGACATCAATTCGTCGATTTGGTCGGCCTTTTTCTTCCTTTTTGATCTCTTCTGTTTTACTTTTAAATCAAGAAAAGATAATGCAGAATTAGATAACGCTAGCACCGTTTTTGAAAACTCCACATTGATTGGTAGTCCGCTCGCCCTCTGACAAACTTTAACTATCATTCATACACCAACCTTCATTTTTATGATCCCCATCGCTGTCATCAAAAGGATCAACCATTTCCTCTTTTTCTTGTTGCCCCTTTCGTTTGACCCACTCGACTACTTCTTTAGTCTTTCTTTTTCCTTTTGATAATAGAAATAGACCATCCCTGCCAAATTTATTGCAGTCGCTCTCCTTGTCCTTGCTTTCTTCTTCGCGGAACTACCTCGGTACAAGTGCTCTGGCTCGACAACCTTGCTATTTGGCGGCAGTTTACTGTCGGAATTTGATGCTGTAGCACTTCTCGTACTGGATTCTTTTCTCTTGTTTCTTGCTTCAGATGAGCTACTCCTTTTCAGTTTCATTTCGTCATATTCCTTTGGATTGGTAATAACGGGCGTCCCTTTTAGTGCCGCCTCTAAAAATATGTTTCTTTCGCCTTCCGTTTTTCTAAAGCCAATGTTCTAGTTGCATTGGAACATGATAAGCAACCTGTATTTATACTCATATTGTGAACGCATATTTTTATGACTCATACCAAGGTGACAACTAAATAATTTCTCAAAGGATCAACAATCATACGATGCAATTTGGTCCATTCTTCTTCGACGTCTACTTTATTCAGCGGCAATAGTCTAATCACTAGCTCTAATCAGGAACACAAAGAAATGCTGAAAAATTTGTCAGCTTTACTAAAAAATCCCATTAAAGTTGACGAAAAGATAAATTGTGTGAATTGTTGTTGTCACATGTTTTTCAGGACAAATGGGCCAATGGCTCTTTTGTATTCTTGGTACATCTTTTCGTTAATCCCCGATAGACTATAAACCTTCGTTCATAATATTTACAGGACATAACCTTTGAAGGTCTGGCATGACTCCTCCCGTTTTTCCGTCCTTTTTCAGTAATACTGTCTTTATAGTTCTTGGCCTTTTGAAAATTCTGAAATGGAACAACAACAACTTTCCACCTTTTCCAATGAATTTCATGAGTCAAGTAATCTTCTTGCTCACGTGTCTTATTAATGTCTTGGATTCATACAGTCTTGGTAACGTCCTTGATCGCCTCGGTCTTTCTGGACTTCCAGAGCCTAATGGAGGTCATGATTACTACAGCAAACTTGCTTTGGCTCCCATAAAATTCTGGTACCTTACTGGTGAGACGTTGGAAACATTTGAAGAACTTTTTGTCGAAATGAGATGGCCAATCATTTTATATGACCGCGCAAACCGTCGCAGGACTACTCCTTGTACTGATATGGTTACGACGATATCCAAGGTTGCAGACCCTTGGAGCGAAGTTCAGAGTTGACCTTACTTATACCAATAAAACAATACATAATGTCGTTCCTCTTTTACTTGACCACTACACAAACGAAGTTCGATGGCCCACAATAGCAGAATGGAATTCATGGGTGGGATACTGGGAGAAGTATCCTTCCTGTGTTGGCATCATCGATGCTACAATTCACGAAATATGGAGGCCGTCCTTAAGACAGGCAAGTTTTTACCGCGGTGACAAGAAGAGGCATTTCATGTCAAGCCACATAATCATAACGCCAGATGGATTGATTGTTCACTGTTCAGCAGCGTAAGCATTTTAATTTTATACTTTTTATTTTTGTGTTCGTGATAAGGATGTCGGTTTATTTGACATGAGGAGAAAGATTTAAATATGTTATGTTATGAATCTATTGAGTAATTTATAATGGTGTTATCGCCCAAAAATTAGCATCATCATCATTGTCATCAAATTTCTTTTCCTAGATTTCCTGGACACCTTAATTACATTAACGGATTTAATATGATGCCCGATATTGGCTGGCGATGCAATCTCAATTTACCAGCAGGTTGTTATATTATCGCCGATAAAGGTTACCCTCCCCATCCAGTACTAGTCAGACCACTAAGCAGAACACGAGTTCGAAGGGACCCAAGACTAAAAATAATTAACAAAGAACTTACGACTTGTCGGGTTAAGGTTGAACACACCATCGGTTTTTTTAAAACCTACCGCTGTATCTCCAGTCGTTGGAGGCATCCTCGATCTTTTCTTCCTGTGGTCATTCACTGTTGTGCATATTTAAGCAATAGAAGAATGCGCTTTTTGCTTAATTTATAAAGAATGTCTAATTGTACACTAGTTGTAAACTGGTATAGCGAAATAAAATGTTTTGTCTGGTTTTGTTCAATTATCACTTCGTCCCTAAAAACTTGACCGCAACCATACCGGAATGCACATTTATAACACACTTTATCTAACAATGGCTATTGTTCTGATATCTCATTACTTCCAAAATCGTTTTTCAAAGTGGTACCGCAAAGTACATAAGACATTTGTCCTAAAAATAAAAGGTCTACTCTAGTTAGAATAGTTAGAATAAGTGCATATCCTAAATGAAACCCCCTTTGTAGTTTCAACCAAATGATCAAGACACACAGATCCGAAATGCAGACTGTGTAATACCTCAGCTGAATCAGTGGACCACTTAACATCCTGTTGCCCTGTCTTGGTAAGAAAAGAGTACGTTGAAAGACACGATAAGGCAGCAAGTTACATCCGTTTAGCAGATGTACAAGCACTACAACTTTGAAGTGTCCGAAAGATGGTACGAGCACAAGGTCCAAACTGTTCTGAATAATGAGTATGCCACCATTTTGTGGGACATTTGAGCTGAATAAAACTAAACTAACCTAGCTTTAATTGAGCAAATATTACTGGAAGAGTGAAAACTGTAAAAGGTAAGAAAAGAAGCTATTACATGGAAAGATCAGTAGAACCTCTGGAAAACTAATGTTATGTTTTTTTAAATAAAGGGGAAAATTTCGTGACATTTTTCATAAGAGAAACATTGTCAACAAATGCAAAATGCTCTAAATAGCTATACATAAATAGCTATAAATAACTATACATAAATAGCTATAAATAACTAAAAATCTAAATTTAGCTATAGGTTTCAGTTCAGATGTTTTTCTTTTGAGCCACTGCCGGAGCCCGTACCGCTCAGAACGAGTTACATGATTGGATTCAAAAACAATAGATTGGTCATCTAAACGATAGCACTCAACCTAACCTTACAAAACTATACTACTATACTTAGGGAGCAATGAAAATCCAACTTTCGAGCAGTACTGATGGATTACTCTTTCTTTTCGATTCGTCGTAGAAATGAATATGAAAACTTGAACCGTTTCTCATTCCTTTATTTAATCACTTAATATTTCAGTTTTTGACACACGCAAATGTAAAATGTATGCCGTTATATTGATAGGAAGGCAAAAAATCAAAATGTTTTTTGGATCTTTCTAAGTCATGCATTCAAGCTACGGACACTTTTGTCAAGATGGACAAGGAATGGGGCCGGAGTTTGCAAGTGCAGCGTGACATTCTAAGTATTGATTCAAGAGCAAACAAAAACTATCATGATTAGAAAAAGCATGTTAAAGTAAGTAATTAATGAAGTACTGTAATTCAAAAAAGCTTGGTGAAGGTTTTCATTGCATGTTACATACCAAGTCTGGAATGCACTATGGGCGATGTGAATGCAATCAGCGAAAGCCTAACACAATAGACCTTATTCGTGGTGTGACAAAGTTTTCCAATTCTGCGTGACAAACCTCTGGGGAAATGAAGACTTATTGTTTTGCAACTCGTCGGGATATCATCGTTATTCCTTTCGTATCCTTTAGGATACTCATGAATTTTTCAAAGAGTAAGAACAAAAGAAAATGAATCCCCTGGAGGTTCGTCACGCTGAATTGGGAAAGCATTGTCAAACCACGAATAAGGCCTATTACATTGAACATATGAGTAAGTCTAAAAATATTAGAATTCCCAGAATGATGAAAAACCAGGTCGAGTTGGATTTGCCGTGCATTGTGGGCTGTTTTAAAGGATAAAAAGTCGCCATCTTGGAAATCAGTCCCCTAAATAAAGCCCAACAATGCACTTTCCCAAGCTTTATCTTCAGTAGCATTCGGAGATTATACTGGCTCTACTAGTGCCGAGATATTATACTTGCTGTACTAGTGCCGAGATATTAAAAAATTTTTAATAGTCTACTAGTTTTTTTTAGCAATAGACCTCTTCGGCTTGGGGTAATGTTTTCCCATTGCAGACCACTTGTCATTCCCTTGAGAATAAGATTCTTTGTTTCAACTTTATCCATATTCATGTGTCTTCTCATGTGCAACCGAGCTCAAACCTTAAACAAGGAAATGATACTCTACGGAATGCCATGTGGTCTGAAATGGGAAAACATTAAGTCAGAGCCGAAGAGTTCTATTGATGGGTTGCAAGCCGATATTCCCAAGAGCCAAAAGACAAAAAAAGCAGTCGCGGCCATCTTGTTGCGATTACCAATGGATAGTAATGAGAAATGTTTTGTTAAATACCCCCAACTTGGCAGTGATGAGGTAAGCTACATCGAAGAATACCACAAACATAACATATTCTCATCCAACCACCACTAAGAACAGCTAAACGAAGCCGTTTACTCAAGAAATTTCTATTAAGATCCAAATACAAACAAGAATATTGTAAGTCCGGCCTAATCTGGCCTAATCCCAGCTTTTCGTTAGGTTAGTTGGGAGCGCCATATGCTAATCATTGCTAATCGTACATAGCACGACTAGAGTCCGTTGAATGAACTATTGTTTCGGTTCTTTGTTAACAACAGGGGCTCACTTCATCACGGAAGTATTATTAATATTTGTTTTTCTGTTTCCCGATTTTTGATTTTCGCCTGTTTTATGTTTCATTTGTTCAAGCCGTCTTTTCCCTTGCTTCCATTGTTGCTGTCTACATATAAAGCCTCGTCACACGTCGAAACGTTTAGCTAAAACTTGTGTGCAACGCTGTTGCGAGACAAGTTTCAGAACGAATTGCACCGCGTAACACCTCCATCTTTGTGAAACTTTCGCGGCGAGAATGCTTCACGAAAACGGAGTAGAACTGCTTTCCACTCGTGCAACCGAAACTTGTGTTGCGAACAAGTTTCAGGACAAAATTGCACCGTGTAACACCTCGATCCGTGAAACTTGCCTCGTTGCACGCAAGATTCAGCTACAAGTTATTAGCGTCATTTGATAATAAAATCATGCCGGGACCGTCAATCTTTCGAGTCTGCCGATGCGACTTCGGAGGAACTGTTAAACAATTTTATACTCTGTGAGCTAAGCGTTGGGATGAATGAAGTCTAAAGAATTTGGTGAAAACAAATTGTCTGTAACTTATAACAATACGTTTAAAAATCAAAATGAATTGCTTTACTACATCGCGGATTATTCACTGAATATAGTTAACTTAATACATTCTCAGTGACGGCTGTTACACTACATGAGTTTGAACTACAATAGTAGACAGTAGCCCTACGAGATATTCGGCAATTTCTTTTTTTTTTTTTTTTTACCAAGAAAGTTTTACATGGTTACTCGGTATAATACAAGGTGATAGCAGAAAATACTTCAACTTTTTCGTTTTATTTTTTAAAGTTTTATTCTTATGTTTTTATGCCTACAAGCTAGTGAAAAAAGTGGGTTTTGGAAAAAAGAAAAAAAAAATACTAGTAGTTTTTCAGCAGATTACTCTGTGCTTACGACTGAAAACTGTTTCGTCTTTTGATTTTAAATACGCATTTTTTTACTCTATTTTATAGCTAATTTATTCAAAAAGGAGTAGCTAAACACTCTATATAAAAGGATATTATAATATGAATAAAGAATGAAAGGTTAGTTCTGGTAAATTCGTTGTATTTTAGGGTTAAGAGACACCCAGCCGTCTAGGTGACCGAACTTCTAGAATTTCGGGAACTTCTCACAGACACCTTCAGGAAACTATGAATATTTGATGTAGAACAAAAATAGAACTTGAGCTATTTGTATGTACGTAGTCCATTCTTAGATTAAGGAGAGTTAGAATTTTGTCTGCTTGCATAAGAAAAGAAAGGCAAGGCAAGAAATAAGATTTATTTTCACATTCCTTTGCCATCCTTGCTTACTTCCAATGTACTTCATTTTGCCCACTTTTCTACTAGTTCAGACGGAAGCAAATTTTCATCCGAAAACTAGCTAAAACTACTTGAATAATTGCTGGTTTTCAATTATTCCCAGGGGAGTGAAATAACAAAATACACGTCGGCCATGTTGGATGATATAACAAAAGAATTTCATAGACGAGTCTTTTGCTAATTGCATCCAATATGGCGGCTATGAAATATCGACAGATGATAAAAATAAGTTACTCTGTTTGTGGTCCACGGAAATGTTGCTAGATATAAATCCCGTGATTCACGAAAACGCACGCAATATTATTTACTAAATTAATAATTTTTACTTTTATACAAGAGACTGAAACAATTTATATAGACGTGACATTGCGTTACCGTCTCGTGACCGGATACTTCCGTATCTTTATAATTTATTTTATCGATAATGAAACAACCTCTGGGCTGATCTAAGTCAGGGCATGGCTAACTCACAGATCAAACCCTGAAACAACCTCTGGGCTGATCTAAGTCAGGGCATGGCTAACTCACAGATCGAACCCTGAAACAACCTCTGGGCTGATCTAAGTCAGGGCATGGCTAACTCACAGATCAAACCCTGAAACAACCTCTGGGCTGATCTAAGTCAGGGCATGGCTAACTCACAGATTGTACCCTGAAACAACCTTTTGGCTGATCTAAGTCAGAGCATAGCTAACTCACAGATCAAACCCTGAAACAACCTCTGGGCTGATCTAAGTCAGGGCATGGCTAACTCACAGATCGAACCCTGAAACAACCTCTGGGCGGATCTAAGTCAGGGCATGGCTAACTCACAGATCAAACCCTTAAACAACCTCTGGGCTGATCTAAGTCAGGGCATAGCTAACTCTGAGATCGAACCCGAAACAACCTCTTGGCTTATCAAAGCCAGGGCACAGATAACTCACAGATCAAACCAAGAAACAACCTCTGGGCTGATCTAAGTCAGGGCATGGCTACAGTAACTCTGTAATAGAACCCTGATACAGCCTCTGGGATGATCTTAGTTGAGCGTAACTCGTAGATCAAACCATGAAACAACCTCTGGGCTGATCTACGTCAGGGCATGGCTAACTCACAGATCGAACCCTGAAACAACCTCTGGACTGATCAAAGTCAGGCCACAGCTAACTCACAGATAAAATAGAAATTTAGCGAGTTAGGTTTCTGCGGAGGGGAGGAAACCATAAATTCCAGAAAAAACATCGAATTTGTATTTGATGGCGGGTCCAGGTATCGAATCCAAGATCCCACAGGTGAGAGCCCTTTCACTATGCCACCCTTGATACCTATACTGTGCTATCATTTGTTGTTTTTTTTACAGTCCTATAAAATAATATAGTCTGTCACTAAGATATCGATATTGACCAGTAGTTAACTTTTCCACTTAATGAAAAATATTATTACAATACTAAATATCTGTACCTTGGACGTAATCATAATGTTTTCCCATTTCAGACCATGTGTCATTCTTTTAAAAGTAGGATTTTTTGTTTGAGTCATTTCCATATATTCATGTGTCTTCTCATGGGCAACTGTTCAACAAAGAAAAAATACTCTAGGGAATGACATGTGGTCTGTGGGAGAACATTGCTCTCAAACTAAAGAGTTGTATTGGTTAAATTTCATGAGATGAAGTACGCGATATCACGAAACAGCAACAGCCGTGGACCACAAAGTTATAACAATAATAATAATAATTTCTAAATATGTTTATCTGACAAGTGGTCCATCTGCTGTCTTGGTTGGTGTTGAGCACGAGGACGAACGAGCTATTCTCTTGTTCAATTGTACTATCCACATCACTCAGCCAATCAGTTCTGATCTTGATTTTGGGCACTGTTAACGACATGTAAACAACTCCATTAGTTTTTTCTCATTCAAGTTTGTCTTTATGACACATGGATGCTTCACTAGTATACACTTCCAGGATCCCTTTTGGTAGCTCGTTTGTTGTGCTTATTCAGTTTAGTCCATGCTTGGTATGAACTACTTTGACGATATGGTGGCCATCTTGGATTGCAAAGCATTATGGGCCATTCAGGGGGCAAATGAATCTTTGTTACAGTATTGATATAAAAAGCTAACCACAAGAGTATACAATGAAAGATGAATTTAGATGGCACATCCATCACTTTCACCCATAAAAGAAAGACAAACACATGAAACTCTACATATTTTCTGTCATCTTTGTTTGGTTTTGTCCCATGGCAAGATGGCCACCATATCTTTAAAGTAGTCCATTTTTCAGTGGCAGATCCTGTGGTGGTTTCATGGGTCCCCTGGAACCTCCCTAGTGCCAGCTGATCGTGTCTTTATGCTCAGTAGAATTAAATTGGAACCCCTTTTGGAAGCTCATTGTGCAAGGTTTTTCTGCATGGCAGCCATTAAAATCCTGGATCTGCAACTGCTCAAAGGACTTTTAAACATTGAGTATAAAAAGAATTGTGTTGTAGTTTAGGTATGAAATGTCATTAAGGTCTATATACTCTATGTCTGTCAAAATCTGACACATTATCATGATTTCAGTCTAGTATGGGCTCCCTATGGTCTTTTTCAATGAACAAGTTCACATACCTTGTTAGCATAATGTCCTTTGTCACCACACTGTAAACAAAATAGTTAAATGCTTTCAATTGATACTGAGTCTAAGGTTATATGCTAGGTGAGTTGTAAGTCGTAACATAGAAAAGGCCTATTTTAATACATAATGTACATGGTTTCCCAATGAGCAGATTCCTAGTTGTACAGACAGCATACTAAATAAATGGACAAACACCAATGACTAATGACAAATACATTAATTATTATAACACTGAAGTTTCTTCCCACTATTCTTTATATGATTGGGAATATACTATATTGACTTACAGCACCTACATGTTAAGGTACAAGTAGGTCATAACCTTCAAACAGTTTTCCAGAAGCAGACACTGAATTGGCTTCCCACAGAATGGTGACTTACAGCACCTGCATGGGAAGGTAGCCTATAAAGTTAAAATAGTTTCTGAGGAGTAGATTTCCCATGAGTGTGCAAATGTAAGCAGCACTGAATTGGCTTCCCACAGAATGGTGACTTACAGCACTTGCATGGGAAGGTAGCCTATAAAGTTAAAATAGTTTCTGAGGAGTAGATTTCCCATGAGTGTGCAAATGTAAGTTCATGACCAATGTTGATAATTAAATGCCCTAACACTTGGCTTCCCAAAGAACAGGTTTAATCTTTTTGGTTTGATTCACACAATCATACATAAGAGTTTCGATAGTCAGTGTACAGATATGGTACAGAAATAACAATATCTTTTCAAACAAAGTGCGCAAGATTACAGGTCCACAATGCCACTTAAGTGCCTGTTCGAAAATGATTTTTCCGAATATACCTAACCTTCACAGTTATGAGCACTCTAATTAAACAATAATGACACATAATTTTTATCAGAAATATGCCAAGATAGAAACACTTCTCAAATACTACATGACTTTGCATGGATAAGTGGAAGGTGAACAGTACCTTAAAGCATGTAACGGTCTCTAGTGGTCTTCTGCCAAACACTTGTTGATCGGTAGTATGATTTGGGTTCAGTTGTATGTATGTATTGGGCTGGAAGAAAACAGAGAAAGAGAATAGTAAGAATGGTAATACAAAAAATAAAGAAATTATGTGAATCTGAGAGACACGGTTTCAGTAGCTTGTGTGCACTCTTCAAAATATTGGCCACTTTCAGTGGGCATCTCCAGTGTCCAGTTCACACCTTCTTGCCTACTTTAGTTGTCAAGTGCACAGTCTTTTTCATGTACCCAACCCAATGTGTCCATCTAGAAAGGGCAGAAAATTGGTTCTACTTTTGAAGTTTATGCGTTAATAAGCTTTCTATTTCATAAACAGGCTCTTTTGGGGCTGATAATCAAAATAGCAAAATTTGGGGAAATTTAAGGAATGCGTATTTGAGATATAACGCCCTGAACGTTGGGAGAGATGATATTTGATCAGCACAAAAACTAACATTTTTGCTAATACTTTGAAGTAGAAAAACGTTTAGAGTTTCATTCATATCTCTTGTGCTTTAAACTTTTCACAAAATTCTGCATTGCTAGAGGTTAGCAGAATTTTGTGAAAAGTTTAAAGCACAAGGGACCCGAATGAAACACTAAACGTTTTTTTAGCATGAATGAGAGATAAAGAAAAAAATTGCAAAAGTAGCAGCCTTGTCATTAATTCTGCTCTGCTGTCCATCTACATGTACTGTTTCCAACCTTCTTTCCTAAGTGACCAACGTCCTTGCACAACATCAGCATCTACTGTCTACACTAAATATCACTAAATATCAGTTTCCAGTGTCTAGTGTCTATGTACATCAGTGCCTACTTCTGTCAGTGCCATCTACTGTCAGTGCTGTCTTCTGTCAGTGCCAAGTGTACACTGCCAGCATTCCAACTTTATTTTACTAGTACATGATACATGTATTTTAATTAAACAACCAACCTTGTGTTCTTTCATTTGGTTCTGAGGACACATTGATGCTTTATGACCAGGCTGACCACAGCTGTGACAAGTTATGTTTAGTTTTTTCTCAACTCCTTCATCCTTGACTATTGGAAGCTCAAACCTTGGACTTGAGTATTAAAAAAGACATTGAAATTAGAAAATGCTGCACCTGATTGCCATCCCAGACAAAACAACAACAAAGGTATAGTAAAACTGATCACGATACTTACTGTTTGTGTTTACATTTTGGACCTTCAGGACAAAACCCACACAAGTAGTTAATGCACAATACCCGACGAACATGACGATGACGACAATGAGGACCTGCAAAGCATAATATTAAACATCTAATCAATAAAGGATCAAAAATTAGGGATAATAGCATAGTAGAAATGCTAGCTCATCCTATTCACCAACTATCTAAGCATATACTGTAATCCCTCTGTGAAGAGGGTTAAAAATAATGAGCATGAATACTTTCTCACCCAGAATAGCAATTAAGTTTACATTTATGCATACAAATCTCAGTTCAGATGTTAATTTGGAGTAAATAAAAGTGGAAAGCACAGGGAAAAACCCTAGTAGAAGGGGATCCAATGACACATCAAATAAATTCAGGTGTCCCCAGGACTCAAAACCCAGACCCAATCTACAGGCCAAACAGAAGTCAAATATTCACTGCTACCTTCCTATTCACATCAATCGATTTAAAGTAGTGTTACATACCATGTTTACAGAAGCCTCTGTCATACCAAGGACAGTCTTTGATCTTTGACTGTGGATCTATATGCAGATACTGACACTCTTTGTTGCTGCATTCTCCTATATAAATACATAAGAGTAGGCTTACATGTATGCATATCACTAGCCAGGATAAAGGCAAGTGTCTAATATAGCTTGATATCCATGCTAGTGAGAAGAAATACAACTTCAATGGGACATAATTAGAGGTTATTACACTAGTAGTTTTGTATTACAGCCAGATAATTTTAAGAGTCAAAGTGGCCAATGAAAAAACTGAGAAAGAGTGCATGAAAAACAATCCATTTTTATTGTAAACAAGCAAACTTGAAAGACACAAGTTCAAATCACTGACGTGAGCCTCACAAAGGAAAAGGAGAAAATTTCCTCACACAGACATCAGCAAAAAAGCCTGTTTCAAAAACCTGTTAACAGACCGTGTATTATTGCTCCGCAATTGCACTCGAAAAATGGAAGAAATACATAGAAAATTGAGTGTGTCCCATGATAAGAGTCTATAACGCAGTGAGGTGTCCATGTTAAAGTGACTGTGAATAAAGCCGGGTTAAAACGGGTTAACTTGAATCAAAAATATACAATAATTAAAAGAATACCATAACTTACCAAATTTTGAGTAGAAATAACACTCAGGCATCTTGGTCATGTCATATTGGTGAAGAAACTCACACTGGTCTCCCTTCTTGCACAAACCTCTCAACCAGTGCTTGCAGACTACTGTCTTTTCACCTGACGTGTGGCGGAATGGACAATACGCACCTTTGCTACAAGTGTTATTCACGAAGAAGTCACACACTGCGGCACTGGACTCTGAATAGATAATTTTGGAAGTTAACCACAAAAATCAGAAAAGATACCAGTGGCATGCTTTCCTAATTTCTGTGTGAATAAAAGGCTATATACTAAATACTCTCCTTATAGACCTTTATTAAAGTGCTTATAAGGTTAGCTTTTACATAATATTTTCTCAATTGATTATTTAGATATATCGTCATTTGAGTGTTGGGCCTTTAAGTTACGAAGGTTTATATTTCTAATATGTTAATTACTACACTGTATGACGTACATGTAATACAAGTGATTGGAGTTTTTTCATGGCAATTTTTAATACTTAAGTGTTTTGAGACCAAACTAGCAAGAACCTTTATGGGCTTTATGTGAGTCACAAGTAAAAGGGCGATGCTTTTAAAATACTGTATTCCAGAACGAGAGCAGTGCTGTATATTTAATGTTACGTTACGTCATAGTCATTAACATATTGGGAATATACAGTAAAACTTCATATCTTCACTTCAAGAGTCGTTTGATCATGAACTTACTGTCCATGCCAGGGAATGGTAAAGGTTGACATCCTATTTGATTCTTGAGTTGGAACTCAATGTCCAACATGATGTCGGAGATTCCCGCTACAATATCCTGCATTCTGAGATCTTTGCTCTCTAGCACAGAGACTTAGGCTACCAAACAACGAGATCAAGTGTTAAGAAACAGCTATGCTTTCATTTAGAAGAGTAGAATTTGAGACAAAATTCAACAAAACGTCAAAAACTTTACAACTTTTGAGAAGAAACTTGAGAATGAAATGTAACCAAGCCTTTGCGTCAACACAGGGAATCCAGTAATACAAAATTCCAAAATACTGTTACAGAATTCTTACTTACCAGATTCATATGCATAACATTTATTAATTATTTTTCCTATCAAGTAGATTAATTCATCCAATTCAATTTTTCGTAAAAAGCTATCTCCAGAATTCATGTTTTTCCTTTGTTAGGATATTTTTGATTTGGGTTACCTGTGGTCGATTTCCGCTTTTTATTTTTAACGCTGGCTCAAGATCATATAACGTGTTCAAAATCAAAGAAATTTTCATATGTTTCTCTTGATTTGTCTCAAATTTACGTCTTAGAAAGCTTAAAATGTCGAGAAGAGGTAATTATTTCAATCTTCATTCTTCGTAGTTTTGTTTTACTATTGATTTAGGCTCCTATATTTTTGATTTTTGTGTTTTCTTTTGGCGTGAAGGAGGACGAGGGAAGGTTTCGCACAAAGGGAGAAGGAGACACTTTACCGATGAAGAAGATCTAAAACAGGATCTAGAAAAAGCGAAAAGAGAGCAGGAATGGAGAGTAAGTTGGTGCTATCACGCCTAAACGAAAATGTTTCGGGTAGAGCTCGCATTCACTTTAGTTATTTGAATGTTTTGTTTATATGATTGTGCGGTTTGGGCTGATGCAATAGAAGATTTTAGCTTGTTGTTAAATCGAAAATATTTTTAAAACCTAGATTAGGGACTATCTAATTCGTATGGGAGGGGAACTTGTGGAATTTAGGAGGTAGAGGAGAAAAATCAATGCATGGATTAGTGACAGAAGTCATCAAATCAAAAATTAAATCATGAAATCTTCAATGAACTTCCTGGGGACCAGGGAAAATGATCGAAATGGTTTCATCGAAATAACGAGAAGTTCAAGTTATGAAGTGAAGAAATATAAAACACGAGTTTGTGCTGTCATAGTCATATGGCACGCAGGGGTTGGCAGAACACGAGAGAAGTGTTAGGAGAAGCACCACACGTAGCGGACACTTCTCGAGTGTTCTGCCAATCCCCAAGTACTTTATGACTGCACACAGCACAGCAAGCAAGTTTTTTATTTCTTTTATAAAATACAAATTACAATAATAAGGAATGACACGACAAAAAGTGTGCATGCGTGCAATGTGCTCTCATAAAGCATGCGCTCCAAACCAATTTGAATGTGACATTCATAACAGTTATTCTATGAAGTAAAATAGTAATTACACAAGTCAACAAACAACAGCCTCAAGTTCAAAATAATGAGAAACTTGAGATATCCAAAGCCAGGTTGTACAAAGCTGGATTAGCACTAATCCAGGATTAACTCTATAGGTCTTATTAACAGTTAACCCAGGATTAGCACTATTTGGGCTTTGAACAACTGGGCCCAGGGATTGAGTTGCTGTAATGGCAACCAATGACATTTCACCACTAAATCCAAATAAAATCTTGATTTTTTTACGGAAAAGGAAGAGGACACAGAAAAACCATCAAAAGCACCAGAAAAAATAAAAAAAGAACTTAATGTAGAAGCTAACCCAAGTTTGGGAATTTCTTTTCTTGCATGTTAGGAAAGAAGAGGAGAAATTCCTTCAGATGATGAAGGTGATAATAGCAATGAAGACAGTTCTTCTGAAGAGGTACAGTACATGGAATTTTTCTGTTGAGCAGAACATTGTCAGACCCGACCAGGAATTTAGGGTATATTGGTATTGGGACACTATTAACTCAAGCATTTGATATCTTCAATGACATTTGTCTAATTTAAAGTGTTTAAAGTATTTTCTTTTAATTTTTTGGATCCCAATTGTTTCCGAGATACTAGGAACTGTATATAGTAACACAGAACGAGAAAAATAGGGTATATTGGTATGGACACAACCCCCTTCCCCCAGCCAGGTGTAAGATGTCCAATGACTTGCATTGACAATGTGGTGCCATAGAGCAGAGATTACAATTTAGCAATTACTTTAACCAAACATGTGAGCTTATTGGCCATGAAATAAAACAGACATAACATTGCCATTGCATGGTATACAAAATCTTCTAGGCTGTCATGGAGTGCGCATGTTCAGGACTTGCAATAGACAGGCAGTAAACTCTTGCACTGTGATTGTTTCAAAGAGTGTTGCCAATTTCATGTTAACTGCTGCAATTATATAGTTCTAATTTACTTATTTTAAATTCTTATCAGGAAGGAAATGATAAAAAAGGTGTTAGTGCACTTATTGAAATTGAAAACCCAAACAGAGTGAAACAAAAAATGAAAAAAGTAACTGATATTAGTGTTGATGGGGAAAGTTCTGCGTCATCTACTCAGCTTTCACGTAGAGAGAGGTAAGTATTTCCTATTGGTTGTAGGATTTCTAAAAAGAAATGAGGGTTGGAGTATGTTTGCTTTTGATCATTTTGACACTGATCTCAAGAACATTTTTACCTTGCCTATTCCTAAAATGGACAATAGACCTAGATTCTTATAAATTGTAAATCTGTTATGTCTTCAAATTTATAAATTTGTGGTCTCATGTTTTTCTTTACAGAGAAGAAATAGCAAAGCAGCAAGAAAAGATAAGATATCAAAAATTACACGCACAAGGCAAAACAGACCAAGCAAAAGCTGACCTGGCTCGCCTTGCAATTATTAGGAAAGAAAGAGAAGATGCCGCAAGGAAGAGACAAGGAGAAAAGGAAGGTAAGATTACAAATAGGTGTGTTAACCAAATGGACAATTATTTCAGTTGCACAAGTCATTTCATGAATATTGCAGGCACAGACAAAAAAAGGACAAGGCATTTTCTGGCAGTGTTTTTCAGAGTCATAGGCAATTACAACTGCAGAAAGGATTTTTTCTGAAGTGAGCTACATCTTAGACATAATCCTGATTCAAAACTAAACTAAACCTTAAAGTATTCCCTTATTAACATATAATTTCAAAGTTTTTGTTTGTTTTCCATAGAATGTATAAGATTTTACCCAAAGATGCCTGGTTTTTGAATCTGAGCAAAGGATACTTTCGACACATTCACACTCACACATTTCAGATGCAGTGATGCAGCACAACGGAGTTTAACTGAAAGCATTAAGCCCACCATGTTTTTTTTTCAGCCAGAGAAAAGGTAGCTGGAAGTAAAGGAAGAAAATAAAGACTAATTCACATAATTATTTGAATTCCAATATACACATACAAAACTAGAGAATCAGTTTAAAAAATTACATTTTAAGTTGCACTTTTTTTAGAAGACCGTCTGATGTTGCCTACTTTTAAAACAAACAACTCAGCGTAGCATATAGTGTTTGGTTTTCTCTCTTTCTTTTTTTTTTGATTGTAAATTTATAATATTGTGTAATAACTAAGGACTTTCTGAAAACATTTCTGTACTTCTATTTAAAAATTGTACAACATTAGTCTGTTCAGACTTTACTAATAAAGGAGTTAATTCACTGAAGATATGTGGTCACAGATGGAAACATCTGTTATTAATGAATAGTTAACATTTTAAGTCGGACACAACAAATTAATATCAGTTTAAGCCATGAACAAGGAAGAATAAGAAAGAACACAGGTAGGATTCTACTTGGACTATGCAAGATTTCTCTTTATGTTTTATTTTATTATTCATTTTTGAGGCCAACCACTGTATATTTTCATTACTTATTATTATTACTTATTACTATTTCACTCCACTGGGAGTGATTTAAAACTAAATTTGAGTTTTAAATCACTCCCAGTGGAGTGAAGCAGTAACAAGACACGGCAGCCATGTTGGTTCATATGACAAAAACGTTCATTGATGAAATGGCACCTATTACATGGTATTACACCTTTTCTTACCAGTCGAAAGGTTTTCATGATGGAGACAATAATACACTAAATCTAGAGAGGCTAGTCAGCCACTAATAGATATTCAAATTCATGCAGACACAGTCCATTAGGTAAAAGTGATTTAACTTGTCCCATGATAAAATAAGGATGATATTATGTACATAGTAGTATACATTACAGTGCACACCATATAGAGTAAAGGCATTTAACCCATCAAATAAAAAAATACTAGTCAACATGTAATAGGGAAAAAGACACAAAAGAAAACAATGGAATGAAGGTCTACACTAACTGTGTATTAGACTAATATCTATTTGACGGGTTTAATGCCTTCACTCTATCTTTGAAACCAAAATCAATGATGTAATGTCTATATTACAGCTATCTTATACAAAATAAAGAATATAGAATAGATATACATGTCAAATCATAATATTATTGGATATTACTGATTTAATTGAGCAGAATCTTTGAGTCTTTGTTTCGTTCATACACTCTAATAGTACCATTCACAGTTGCCAGCCCAATCTTGAAAGGTAGTTATGTCTTTGCATCAAGGCAAGATGAACGGTAAGCTTATGATAGAGATGTGAATAATTGTCCAAGGTTTTAAAAAAGGTCTCCATCATTGCACGCTCATCGTTCATCTTGCTTAGATACAAAGGCGATGCTACCTTTCGAGATGGCACAAGGTGTTGGTGTACGTTTTACTTTGAAACAGCATCATGGCCATGTATAATCACTCTCAATCTTGTTCTTACTAATAAAGTATACATATACTGCATTACGCAGTTAAGGTACATTTAAGTAGTATATTCTGTCTAGGTTTGATATCCAGGATAACAGCCCCACGGCTGAAACCAATTAAATTATATACATACTGCCATACCAGAAAACTAATATTCTTTAATATATTATATTTCGAAGGGATTTCACTGAAATGTCAATATCTTTGTTGCTTATAATATTTTCTTGTTATAGCTAGTACTTAACTTGTGCTGTTCCATTTTATTGTGTTGGCATCATCAAGACTTGTCCTCATTATACCTCCTCATATTGCACAATCATTCCATGGCTGGTTTTATTTTGGCATCATCAAGTCTCATCTTCATTACTCACCACTATTTGTTACATCATCATTACAGTCAACACAAAGCTTTCCATATATAATCATTACATGACTGGTGTTGTGTTGGCATCATCAAGTCTCATCCTCATTACTCACCACTATTTGTTACATCATCATTACAGTCAACACAAAGCTTTCCATATATAATCATTACATGACTGGTGTTGTGTTGGTATCATCAAGACTCATCCTCATTACTCACCACTATTTGTTACATCATCATTACAGTCAACACAAAGCTTTACATATATAATCATTACATGACTGGTGTTGTGTTGGCATCATCAAGACTCATCTTCATTACTCACCACTATTTGTTACATCATCATTACAGTCAACACAAAGCTATACATATATAATCATTACATGACTGGTGTTGTGTTGGTATCATCAAGACTCATCTTCATTACTCACCACTATTTGTTACATCATCATTACAGTCAACACAAAGCTTTCCATATATAATCATTACATGACTGGTGTTGTGTTGGTATCATCAAGACTTATCTTCATTACTCACCACTATTTGTTACACCATCATTACAGTCAACACAAAGCTTTACATATATAATCATTACATGACTGGTGTTGTGTTGGCATCATCAAGACTCATCTTCATTACTCACCAGCCTTTGTTACATCATCATTACAGTCAACACAAAGCTTTAAATATATATTCATTACATGACTGGTGTTGTGTTGGCATCATCAAGACTCATCTTTGAATTACTCACCACCCTTTGTTACATCATCATTACAGTCAACACAAAGCTTTAAATATATATTCATTACATGACTGGTGTTGTGTTGGCATCATCAAGACTCATCTGCAAGACTCATCCCCATTGTTTATTACAGTATTAAGGTAACAGAACTGTACATATAATTATTACATGACTGGCATTGTGTCGGCATCATCAAGACGACTCCTCATGGTACTAACAAGCACTTAGCTTAGCACTGGCAAATATTTATCATGAACAAGGTACTTCTAGTTGATAGCTGGACAACATGGTCACTGTCAGCTGATTGACTATGAACCTAAAGGTGCTGTGCTGAAGGAAGCACCTTTGTGTGGAATGTGTTGGTCTTGATCTTGAAACTTACTGCCAAACCTATAAGACAAGAAATATTAAATCAAATATTAGTGTTTGTGGGTCATAGCAAGATTCATAAATGGATTTTAAATGGATTACCTAATCGACTCAGGAATTGTGTTTTATTTAGAGTTAACATAAAACATGCTATTAATTCCCCCCCAAAAAGTTCTTTAACAATTTAACATGATTTATAAGCTTTACCCATGAGGGCAGAGACACTCCAACAACTTTTTACCAATTACAGTGGGTCTTTTACATCCCCCTTATACAGAGTTATATAGTGAAGAAAGATGTGTCTACGATTTTAAGTTCTTTTCTGAGAAGACGTGAAGTTCTATCCATTTACAGGTGTAATTAAAAAGGCAGCACCTTTTCCTCAGTCATTTTAAGACCTAACTGGGTAGCTCAAAACAAAAAGAAAATTTGTTGCACTTTGCAACCTTAAAGTGGATACCTTAACAGTACTGTCAACAGCACCAGAAAATATTCTTCCCTTAGACAGAGCTAAGGCAGCCACACTTCCTTGGTGACGGAGAAGGGTCTGGATACAGGCAAAGTTTTCAAGATTCCAAACCTAGGGGGGAAAGATTGCAAATCAAATAAGCATATAACATAAACTGAATGAATTTAATACCTGTATATATACTGCAATTGAGTGCTTACCCTTAATGATCGATCATAAGAAGCACTGAAAAGCTTCGTTTGTCCTGGTGCACTGAGAACTGCTAAAGCATAGACTGTACCCACATGACCTGTCAGGGAAAATCATGTTAAGATAATGGTTAACAGAACCAAAAGTTGTACACACAAAAAAAAAATTGACAGTACATCACCATCACCATCACCATCACCATCACCATCACCATCACCATCACCACCACCACCACCATCACCATCACCATCACCATCACCATCACCATCACCATCACCATCACCATCACCATCACCATCACCATCACCATCACCATCACCATCACCATCACCATCACCATCACCATCACCATCACCATCACCATCACCATCACCATCACCATCACCATCACCATCACCATCACCATCACCATCACCATCACCATCACCCATCACCATCAAGATCACCATCACCATCACCATGCATACCAACCATCATCAACAAAACAATGTTTGTGAGATATGCAGAAACTGCAACAAAAGAGACCCGTCCCATACCATGGCAACAGCAGCAATGTCTGCACTATATAATTATATGTATTTAACAATTATTCACTGAAGGTGAAGTGAATATTGGGTAATATTTACTGAGAAGCGAGTCTTCAAGCTGCTAGGTAAATAATCTCCAATATTCACTGATAGTAGACTGTGGCAATAATCGTTTTAGTATAAATACACAGGTGAGTCTTTCAAGAAAAAGATCTTTTTCTTTTTTTTCCTGGTAACAGATATACATAGCGGCTGGACACCATTTTGGATTATCGCTGGAGGTGATTATCGTGTGATAGTGTGAGTTTCTTGACCAATCAGAGTGCAAGATTTCAATAATCACCTGTTTAATTTTACTAAAATGCATTATAATGATTATGAGTAGATACTGACCATTAAGAGTTTCTACCAGTTTGTGTGTATTGGCATCCCAAATCTGAGCAAAGAATAATGATAATAATAAAATATTAAATAATGTTGCTGTAAAACACAAATTAATAAAGCCACAGTACATCTCTTTGGAAACTAAATTCCTAAAACCAATAAATGATTGAATATTTTGATTATTTTATGGCATACCGGTATTGAACAATATTATTAGAGCCAAGGCCCAAACAGCCCCACAATGCACTGCAATGCAAATTTGACCCAGTTTTTTCTCAACCTCTAAATAGCTAATGAGGTTAATGTTTGAGCAGATGACTCTACTGACCTGAATGCAGTTCTCATAGGTGCCACATATTATGAACTCCTTGGTAACAGTCAGAGAGTAGACACTACCGCCTGTGGTCTGTAATACTCTCACACACTCCAGTGTATCTAGATCCCATAGCTGTTGATATAAAGACAAATGAGAAGTATTAGACATAATTATTTCCAGGAAGGTGTCTTTTTGTGCTCTAAGTAAATGCACTATTCCATGCACTACCAGATACTGTGAAAAGATGAAAAAACTGACGTTTTGGATGCTAGTCTTTTACTCTGAGGAAGGACTAGCGTCTAAAATATCAGTAAGTTTTTTCATCTTTTCACGTTGTATAATTTACCATTTTATCATACTGTTTCATTAGAAACGCCAACACAGCTCACACTAGTTTTTAGCTAGTTATATCTACTTTTATGTGTAATCAAGTTTCTAGCTTTTTTTCTTAAATTTGTTGTTTATTTATTTCATACCTTAATAGTCTGATAGGAACCACTATAAAGGTAGTTATCACTGGCTACAAGGGCTCGCACCCAGTGATTCAAGCCTGTTAACTCTTTCACAAGCTCCAAAGTATGAAGATTCCAGACCTATAGGAAATAAGAAATATATAATATACATGTATACATATCGTATGATAATATGAGGATAAGTCAATGAGCTGCTCAAAGAACTGTCTAGAAGTGTACACTGCAAAAAAAAACCACACGATTACTTGCTAATTTGAGTATGATGCACATAGAGTGGATGCAACTAAACCGTGTAATATAATCAGACTAAATGCTAACTAATAGTATCTATTAATGACTAATAGTTGCTATTATTAATTACTCAACCAACACATTCATCATAGTTACAAAGACAAATACGCAAGAGACCATTTGTGTCTTAATGATACTAAATGATAGATGTGTTGATCATCACAGTGAATGAGCGATCTAAGCGAACGCTGTAAAGAAAGACTTGAAAAAGTGATTTCAAGCTTCAACGGGAATCGAACCCATGACCTCCGCGATGCCGGTGCGATGCTCTGCCAACTGAGCTATGAAGCCAATCATGTTGGCGAGCGGTCATTTTTGTTGGGTTCTTCAAGCCCCCATAAGTAATAATAAGTGTGAATATTGAATGGGCAGAACTGTGGTGGAATAATGATAGATGTGTTGATCATCACAGTGAATGAGCGATCTAAGCGAACGCTGTAAAGAAAGACTTGAAAAAGTGTAAAATACTAAATACTTACTAATAGTATCTATTTAGTTATCACTCAACCAGAACATTCATCATACAAAGACAAATATGCAAGAGACTATTTGTGTCTTTTGTATAATAAATGTTCTGGTACTATTATTTATACATACTATTTATAGTTTTCGCTCAATACCACTGTAGTTAAGTCTACTCTATGATTATTGAAGGTGTGGAGCCTTCACCCGTATAGGCAATTAAATTGTAGTTATGGTTATTGGACTCAAGAGAGCTATAGGAAGTAATCTTTTGTTGTAATCTCTTGCAGTGAGCTGTTAATATCAATCAATGTTGTTACTCTAACAAAGCTTTATTTGACCCCGGTATGCCCCATAATGCCTTGCTATCCAAGATGGCCACTGTATCATTGAAGTAATCCATTGTCTTACCTTGATCATCTTGAGTGAACCACTAAACAAAGTGTCTCTCTTAGTAACCAATGTACAGACAGGGTTCTCATGACCCTGGATTGTCTGTAGCAATTCCAGCCTTTCAATACTCCAAATCTATAAGCAAAAAAAAAAGATTGCAGTAGTTACTAGTTTGCTAGGGACAGGCTAGCAAAGCACATTCCAAGTGGCATGCTTTAAGCAAGTTAGGATAAAGTCAACGTTCAGTTGCAAATCATCATGTTCTCAATACAATGTTGCAATGAAAGAGATTCACAGGTGGTGCCGCTAATGCACCGTTGTTGAGTAGAATTGTTTGTTGGTTCTCTCCTGTGCTTTGAGGATTTTTTTCTGGGTTCTCCTGTTTCCCTCCCTCCTCAGAAATCAAATTCTAAATTCCAATTCGACCTTTGGGCTTTCAACTAGTTAGAGCTTAGCTCATTTGTGATTATCCCACGCTGTGATATGACAGCTAAAGTTTAATAGATTTGTAGATGAAAGTGGTTGAACTATAGACCCTCTTACCCACCTGCCCTCTTTGTTCCCTGAGCTAAATTGTCTTAGAGGAGTATGCGCAGATTGATACAAGGCAGATGACATATAAGAAATAAGTATTCTTAGCAAATGATCGGATTGTGTACTTACATTTATCGTACAGTCAGATGAGCCACTAAAAAGCATTTTGCTGTGGAATGCAAGAAATCTCTGAGTTAGGTCCTAAATATTTATTAGGTATGCATCATCATAACCATGTTTTACCTTTAGGCGTTTTCCAGCCTTAGGGCATTTCTGTGAGAATAGGATGGGGAATCTATTGATCAAAGATCTCTATACCTTGGGCATAATGTTCTCCCATTACAGACTGTGTCATTTTCTTAAGGATAAGATTCCTTGTTTGATTTGTATCCAAATTCATTAGAAGAAAGAATCTTATTGCCATATTAGAATGAGACATGGTCTGAAACCAGAAAACGTTATGTCAAGGTGAAGAGGTCTGTTACCAACAACTTTGGAAAGATGTAGATGTACTCACTCGTGTGTCCGTAAGTCCAGTACAATACCAGTATGTCCTTCTAAGGTTTTAACACATTTATAGGTAGTAAGTGTGTCCCAAACCTGGAAATTATTATTATGTAAAATACAGAAAACCAGGGCTTTAGTCATAGGAAAAAATGTTTGATTTAAAAAGAGGACTTTTTTGATAGAGTTCAAATATAATAAGCAAAATGCACCTTGATGGTTTTATCTGATGATCCACTGAAAAGAAGATCTCCATAAACACACAATGCCCACACTGGACCCTGGAGAACAAACAACAAGACACCTTTACCTATGGAACACTTAGAGTGACTGACTTCTTACATAGTTTCTTATTTTCTTCCCTTCCTTTTCTTTCCCCCTCTTTCATCCTTTCTTTCTTTCTTTTGTCTGTTTGTTCTTTCATTCCTTCATTCTCTTCATTCTCTTATTCATTCGCTGTCATAGGTTTGCTCTTTCATTTGTTTGTTTGTTCTTTCTAAATTTATACTTTCTTTCTTTCTTTCTTTTGTTCTTTCTTTCTTTCCTTCCCTCTCCTTTCCCTTCTCATGTTGTCTTCCCTGGATTTTTCTCCCTTCACTCTTTCCTTTTCTCTAATCCCTATCATCCCTTCATCTTCTTCAGTATGTCAGTCCTATTAAGGATTCAGAGCTACCAGAGATAGCAGAGCCACTTACCGTATGCCCCACAAATGTTCCTTTGCATTTAAATAAGGGTTGAATATCGAATGCTGAAAAGTATTTCAAAAAGTGATAAAATTGATATTTATGAAAGGAAACGAATAAGGTAAACTACAAAGCAAGATTTCATTGGTGTTTTATAGTCTATATTTTATAGCTTTTGTGTTAGTGGGAATAACCACTAAATAAAAATATATATCATTAAGATTATCAAGATTATTAAAAAAGATGCTGTGTTTGAATATGGATGACTCAAAAGGAGTTTTGCTCAATAGTGTTGTTTGACTCCTACTACCAAGCTCCCCTGCACACTCTTTTGTTCAGTTATTTCACACCAACTATTTTACTATAATTCTCATCACAAATTTGAAAATTAAGAAAAAATTGCAAAGCATCTTGGTAGTGGTAGTAAAATGACGCTATTATGCAAATGTTCTATTGGGTTACTAATGACAAAGGAGGTTTTTCTATAATGTAACTATTTATCATTTCTCACTATTCCCTTTCTTTTTGTTTCATTCTATTTTGTACACAGAAAATTATTTGTAAAATAAAAATTATTATATCATATTAAATATTATATTTATGATGAGAATATATAAATTTATATATATAATAAATCTGTGAATCAATTTTCCGTAAAATAGTGCTCAATACATCGATAGAAGTAGAGCAGAACATTTGTTTGAGAAGGAAAAGTCAAGACAACATTTTCCCCGACAAGCCTGTTTCGTGAATTGAATTTCGTGGATTTAAATCCCCGTGAAGAGTGAAGCAATTCACGAAACAGGCTTGTCGGGAAAAATGTTGTTTTGACTTTTTCTTCTCAAATAAATAAATATATATATAGGATAAATTAAAAAAACAAAGTTTCTCACTTCCAACTCCCCATAGCCTTGCTTCTACACTAGACAGGTTGCTCTAAAAACAAAAAGGTCATTTTACAGTTAATGATAAAACACTAATTTAGTAGGCTCTTCTGAAAACTAAAACGGAATGGAAAAAGACGTACTTCCAAGGTAGCAATGCTTTGTCTAGATTCTGACAGATCTGAAGACAATTTGGTTTGGCTTTCATCTAGCAAATCTGCAAAAGATCATCAATAATTGACTCAATAAGTATATGTCATAGGACTCCATGCTGGACAATTAAGAAATAATTGGACGAGGAAAATTCCAAGGACTGACAAAATTGGATGAGGCCAATTTATTAGGCCAAGTCCAATTTGGCAGTCAGAGGAATTTTTTGAGTCTAATTATTTCTTAATTGAGCATGAAATCCCATCACCTATTAATTATATAGCTGCCTAATCCATCCCATATCAATAAGACCTTTAAGAAAATATTTCGACAGTTACCTATATGGGATTAATGAGAAGCTGTGTAATTAACGCATTTATTAGGTAACTAGTGTTACTTTGACACACTTTTCGCCATCATTTTCAAAAATGATCTGTTTTTAAGTATATGTTTCTTTTACAAATAAAAATGTCATAAGTGCAGATTATACATAACAAGTTAAGGGCTTTTGCGTAGCCACTGTATCAATATGTATTGATCATATGTACCTATCCTGATATCGACAGTTTTTTCCATACGATCTACCCTCTCTACCAACTTTAGAATCATATTCTTAAGCATGCCAATTTCCTGTAAAAGGAAAGGACAGAGAAACCCACATGGAAATTAGTGTAAATTGAATTTATTAGTACAGCTGGTGGCCATTGTTGCTATGAAAAGCTGACTTGAATTATTGGCCAGTTATTATATAGCACAACGCACAAAAATATGACCACACTTAATGTACTAGTATACTTCTATGCAGACCTTTTGCTGGTGCCATCAGCATGATCATCATCATCAACACCATCATCATCATCACAGACCTCACCACTATCACTGCCCTTATCCTATACATCATCATCATCATCACAGACCTCACCACTATCACTGCCCTTATCCTATACATCATCATCATCATCACAGACCTCACCAATATCACTGCCCTTATCCTATACATCATCATCATCATCATCATAACCAACAACATCATCTTCATCATCACCACACACCTCATCACTATCAGACATTATCATCTACACTATCATCATCAACATCATTTCATCATCACCACAGACTTCATCACTATCAGACCTTATCCTCTACATTATCATCTTCAATCATCATGACCAACATCATCTCATCATCACCACAGACCTCATCACTATCAGACCTTATCCTCTACACTATCATCATCAATCATCATAACCAACAACATCATCATCATCACCACAGACCTCATCACTATCAGACCTTATCCTCTACACTATCATCATCAATCATCATAACCAATAACATCATCTCATCATCACCAGACCTCATCACTACAGACCTTATCCTCTACACTATCATCATCAATCATCATAACCAACAACATAATCTTCATCATCACAGACCTCATCACTACAGACCTTATCATCTACACTATCATCATCAATCATCATAACCAACAACATAATCTTCATCATCACAGACCTCATCACTACAGACCTCATCATCTACACTATCATCATCAACATCACAATTAACAACACCATTGTCATCATAAGATTTAGCAGCTCTAAAACAGACCTGATCTTTTTCCTTCAATGATGATCTTAATTCTCCCAGTTTATTGTCTGTATGAACTAAAAATTCCTGCAAATAAAACAGACAACGTTATTTTAATGGGTGTCATAGATTTCTGACCAAAAGTTTCAACATGTAAATTTGCACTTACTTTGACAGCTTCATATTTGCATACTTTTAGATGAATTGACACTTGTTCATGGTTGTCCTCATACATACAGCTGCAATAAATAAACCAAGTTCAAAATTTCCAAGCTACGACTGAGATTCTTGATCACAAATCGTAACAGTAGTAAAATTGGGCAACAGATTACCGTTAATCAAACAAACTATTGGTTGAGTATGTATGTACTTTTACTTTTATTAGAAATTTTGATTGACAGTGGTCTATTGCCCAAATTCCCTCGCGGCTGTTCAAATGTTGTTTTGATCAGCACTTAGCCAAAAAAGCAGTCATAACCTTAAGGATTGTGCAATGAATACATGTAATAATTACTATTCACATGAGGTGTATTCTTACCCGTATTTTTGATGTGGGCAGCGGATGTGCTCACAATTCTTCAAATGATCCTGAAGATCCTATAAAAGAAACATTCACTAACAGTAAGAGAACTTAACAGAATATTACTTATTAGAGGATAAGGTCAATGACCTCATCGGTGAATTCAAACATGCCAGGGAAATTCACAGTTATCGTACTAGACATCATGACCTACTGCGCATACCATTAGCTAAGACATCCGAATAACAGGGCAGTTTTCGTATTAACGGAGCGTGTACTTTCAATCTACTGCCTTTAGATATTAGGAATAGTTCTACCTTCGAAGAGTTTGAAACCAAGGCAAAACGCCATTTCAAGCGCTAACTAATATTCATTCGGGCATTATTATTTTTCTTTTTTCTCTATACTATTCTTGTAATTATATTTATTTTATACAGGACTCTATTTAAAATAGCCTAGCTAAACTAGATGTTTCTGTTAAAATATTGAATATAAATAAAAAAATGATAGTGGTAAGGTAATATTAATATTAACTATTACCATCTTAAGCAGCATTGGACATTGTTTGCTGTTGGGACACGTTGTTGGAGCATATTGACAATTCTTTTCATGTTCGCTGTTGATTCAAAAAGAAAATAGATCATGAGTAAAAACTTGGACATGACTATTAAGTATTGATCTTACTATTCTCTTACTAGTATATACAGTAATTATTATCTTACTAGTATTTCAGGACCCCATTTTAACAGGTTATTGTCTTGTTTAGAATGCTGCAACATCAATGCCTGTTTCAAAAGCCATTCGCACACGCCATTCTCTTTCATGGCATGTTGTGATGTTAAATCAGTCTTACTAATGCCTAAAGTAGGATTTGTAGTACATGTAATTGTTTACTACTTTGCTCATATGAAATGATTTACGATAATACTGTAACAGTGTAGTTTCTTACTGTCTGTGATAAAGCTTTGTTGTCATTGGACATCCTGATGGGTTCACTTCATACTCATGCTTCATGCCTCCATTGTTTGCAAGCCGACATCCATATTTACAATGTATGAAGAGTTCTCCTACCTGTTCTGAAACCTATTAAATAACATTAAAATAATAAATAAAGATTTAAAAATAGTTATCTCAATTGTTTCACAAAATAAGGAGATACACTCAATTGAAGAATCTTTGTCAGGTTTAGAAACATAGAACATAGGAGCTGAGACTGAAATGGCAAGTGGGGAATATGTTAATTAGATGCATGCATGCTTTGACCGGCGACCCGTGGCATCATCATCATTAGTCATCATCATCATCAGTCATCATCAGTCATCATCACCAGTCATCATCCTCAGTCATCATCCTCAGTCATCATCATCAGTCATCATTACTTAGGGAACCAAATCTATTGCCCAATTATTTCTTTATCAAGACTTTTATCTCAATCGGAGTTAGGAATGAAACAAAGCTAAGCCTTCTATGGTGCAGTATAAAAAGTTTACAAGTGATTATGTATAACATAATTATGAAATGGATGATCATACAAGTGGCCTTTACTAATCACATTATAAAAGTTGTTTATTTTTATCCTGTTCATACATTATTTTTGTTTACTTACAGCTAAGTTTGCTACAACCACAGATAGCTTATTATCATCCACTGGACACTTCTCTATACCTTTGGCCATAATACATGGACGGCAAAATGTGTGCTGAAAGAATTAGCCAAGTTAGTGTCAAGACGTTAGCTACGTACTAACTTGTTGGATGATAAGTAAATAACTATTAATATATTAAATTATTATTTAATACATGTAAGATAGCTTTCAAATTAGGTAGCACCTACCCCACATGAAGCTATTACTGGCTCCTTAAACACCCTTCGGCATAGTGGACAGAATAATTTGGCTGATGGCTCTTCTACAAACAGTACAACCTCCTAGAGAAAAAACCCTTGTTATTGAATAAACTGCAAGGAATAAGTGGTATTTATTACCAGTAATAAAACCATTCATTATTAAACAAGTAAGTTCAGTTGGTAAAGTAATAGGATTTCATGTAAAAAGTTGTGGGTTCAATTAGCCCCTGCTGGACCAACACTTTGAGGGTCACTCAGTAGAACTTCAAGTCTTCTTGGAATTGGAAATGCTGTGGGCTCTGTCTCTTGACTCTTATTATAAATAACTGTTATATAATAACCAGGTTTTGGGAGACATCAAAGAACTTGTTGCACTATTTGCATAAGATTGGGAGTTCTCTCCTGTTTCAATATCCTATTATGGAGGCACAATATTCTAATTAAAATACTAAATGAATCACTTTTCATGATTGTAAGTTACATGGTAGTCGCTAATTAAGTCTTCCACTGGAAATAAAATATTGTAAAGTACATGGAGACGCTTGTACAAAATTTCATTAACTTGCCTCTTCTTCATCATCAGCTATGGTAGAAATAGAATGCAGAGATCTACCAGAGATGGTTGATGATGTTCTGTGGTGTCTCTTGAGTGAAGATATCTCAAAGTTACACTGATGAGAGAAAGAAATAAAGACAAGTTAACAAAACAAAACAGATTTTTTCCTGATTCTTTTGGTTCTGCAATTTCGTTCCCTCTACAGAAATAATCCTAGAACTAAATTCCAGGCCTTTATTGTTTGTTGTCCCTTTTTTAGACCATGTGATGCCTGACTTTTTGGAGTTGATTCTTTGAAATGTAAATATTTTTTCAAAAATGTCATTATAAAAGAACAATTTCCTGAGAATGTCAGGTGGTCTGAATGTTTAACGTTTTAATGTTTTTTTCTTCTTCTGCAAGCCTGTATTCCTTTTGTCGTTTGCATGTGCCAACTTGTAAATCTCCTCATAGCATGATGAAATATGATAAACTAAACTGACCAGTCCTATGTGGCTGGTCATCATGTCTAGCTGGCCATTGAGCATCCAACATTTTTTGGCCTGTAGTATGTCATATTTCACTCACTTTCTCTGAGCCAGCTGTGCCGCTGTCCACATCCCTTTCTGTACTGCTCCCAGACATGCATGTCAAGCTGTTAGAGGACCTCTCAACTACTGAGTCATACAAGAAGTTCTCTGCTTCAACTGTCAATCAAAATATCAGTCATTTCTTTCTCCAGTCAATAATTTATACATCAATACGTTTATTCAGTGAGTGAGTTAGTCAGTCAGTCAGTCAGGTCGGTTGGTCGGTCGGTCGGTCGGTCGGTCGGTCGGTCGGTCGGTCGGTCGGTCGGTCGGTCGGTCGGTCAGTCAGGTCAGGTCAGTCAGGTCAGTCAGTCAGTCAGTCAGTCAGTCATTCATTCATTCATTCATTCATTCATTCATTCATTCAGTCAGTCAGTCAATCTGTCAGTCAGTCATTTACTCATAAACATTTTTTATAAATCATTCTAGATAAGTACATAATCAGGAAATAAATGACAATGTAAATGTATGTACACTATGTATGTATGTACAATAGTTTCTAATTGTTTACAAAATATATTTACAACTTCTTAACAGCTATAGCAGTTGATAAAACATACAAAATACACCTTAGTTTATAACATGTACACCACTTTCTGTGATGACATACAGTAATTAATATAAAAAAGGTTGATAGTGTATCAATATCCAACATACATACATGTACAAGCATGTACTGTAGTGGCAGCTGAACACAACTCAAGTATTTAAAACAATATTCGTTTGGTCCTGAAAAATCTTGTGATAAAGAAACCTATTCTATAGACACTTTGTTCTGTTCTTTAGTGCCCCTAATAGAGAATTTTCTCTACATGTAGCAAGAATAACCAATTTCTTTATCATACCTCTTTTAATTGTTGTTACTGGAGCATATGCTGAAGGACCAAATGTTGTTTCCATACGAGCCTGTAATAAATTAATCATTAGTCACACAAATATACTACAGTATTTTTTACTGGTCCAAAGTAGAAAGAGGCTAAAACTAAAGTATTAATGGGCCATATTATGTACTGTAAGTGATGCATTATTTATGGAAAAATGTATCAAGTATGAGGTCTCATTTCTAGAAGCTTTCAAGACGATGAACTGCAGTATTATTTTGAGTGGAAAATCCTACATCAATCACAAATAGGGAAGAGAAATTGTTAACATCATATTTCAGAAAACTTAAATTTTTAAATACATTTTTCCATACATTATATTTCCTTGAGATCATGATCGTTATGTGATTAACTTTGGAGTGATTTTTGCCGGAATTTTCCATTGCCGTCAACCCAGTGTTATGTTCATTCACGAGTCTAATGCACTTTTCAGTGCAAACACCATGAATCATTATGTTCACGACATATAGTTTCACAGCTAGACCTTTGTACTAGTCACTCGACTAATTCTATTTCTTATTACTGCAGCAAATTGAAAAGATTATTTATTTATTACAAACATGATTTTGAGATATACAACTTTTATTAGGAATTCAATTCAAAATATTTTTACAAAATAAAATAAAATAATTATATAAAACTAACTACAATTTTGAAAATTTTTTTTTTTTTTCTGATGCAAAAAATAAAGATATTTGTGATGAATAGAGTGATAACATTCTAAATTACTGTAGTCGATATAATTGTGAAGTTTTAAAGTCAGAGTTATAAAAACTCATTAGGAACATGAAAAACCTCTTACAACATTTGTTATCATTGAAATAATCTCTGAGAGGACTTTCTAAAGCTCTGTTTCTCTGTTTCTGGTTTCAACCCGTTTCTCCTACAGTATGAAACTCAGCAATATAATATTATCATAGTCCTTTATCAGACTAAGAAACAAATTTAAATAGAAGTCGAGTAGAGTTTACATACCAGAAAATACGTTCTTATTTTTGTATAAAAAATCTACTTTGAGTAGATCTGATCAGAAGAATTCTAAAATATTCTTATTATTCATTATGTGTGTAAAAGGCATTATTCTTTACTTTACAACATATAGTATGACTAATTTGCCAACGATATACTTTTTTAGTGCATATTTTACATTTTACTGAGGCTTGAACAATGAACAAAAGCATGAAAACAACTCAAAACACTGGTTTTCACTTTTTGTTTTCTTGTAAAATCACAGTCTGGACTGTCCCATGGTGTGAATCATTGATAAAAAGCATGACTAATGTAACATTTATCTCTACAGTTGATTACAAAACTTACTGTGAAATTAATATTGTATAGCTTAGAAATGTTTCTAGAACTTGTAATTTAAGGATTTTACAATAACTTACAAATTTCTTGCGTACTGATTGGTTATTTTTTATCATCAATAAGAGGACAGGCAGATAAAGCTGACGTCAACAACCACACTCTCTTTCTGTTGGTTGTTTAGATTGCTAAAAATGAGAAATGTTTATTGTTTTTGTTATTGTAAAAAAAGACATCAGTGTTCTATGTGTCTGCATGTCCTCTTGTTGACAATAAATTTCGTCATCACATCAAATAATTAAATGGTTTCATTTTTTTGACAGCAAAAAATAAAATATCTACTGACAATACCAAGTGACCTCATTTTGACAGCCTATCAAATGCCAGCCAATCATCGCGCAGGAAGAAATCTGATCAGGTGGTCCATCTTAGGAAACACTGCGGCTGCAGTCAGCAAAAATAACTCTGAATCTTTAATCTTTTAGCTTTGTTATGGACTATTTTTCTACAATCTGCGCCAAAACTGTAGAGACTTCCCTCATTATTTACTTACACTTCTATTGACAATTACATTCCTTTCAGTAAATGGATTCCCACTCACTCTTATCAATGCCCTTAATCAAAATATTTTCACTCTTATATATGTGTCATGTGTAACTCTGCTTAGGAATGAACATCAATATTTGGTATACAAATAATAAATTATTTAAAATAAATGATAATTGGTCTACAAAGACAAATAACTGAGTACTGTCTGAAGTACTTTCTGGAGGGCTTATAAGAATAATTTATTAAATCCTTCCACGAATTGTTACATTAAACAATAAGATTACATGGGGATCTGCTGCTTGAAAAAAGTCAAATAATAAGTGGATGAAATGAAAAATGGGAGACAAGGAGAATGAAAAGAGAGTAAGAAACGTCACATAAATCGAAACTACTGTACAGTATGAAATGATACTAGAGCAATGATTTTTAAGAGACAATTGAAGATAAAAACTTTAAAGCACCACTAATAGTCCTTTTTCATTCAAATTGGTTACTGCATTAGTAACAAACAGTCTGTACCCTTGACTACAGGGTCCATAAGACTTGGTTATGAATAAATCAATCAAAAAAGTTAACTAGAACAAAGAATGTGCTTGCAACTAGAACAATAGGTTGTGAAATCTCACTGGCTTTTTATTGTAACTATAATCAATATCTAACAACTGTATGCATGAATGATCAAGGCTAAACCTGCATAAATACACACCTTCACTAATTCCCTAGAGGATTTGTTCTGGGGGACAAAACAATAGGCCATCTTTCCTTATGAAAAAAAACCCATTGTTATGTGCCTCAGAACAAATCCTCTTGGGACTCAGTTCAAGTAGTCAATAAAATCAGTGGCTAAGTCAAATGAGAACTTAGAGTTTCCTCATTCCTTATATAGTTACATGCAATCTATAATTTTATTTATCTTCATAGATAGGAATCAACCCTATTTCAAATTTGTGATCAAAACAAAAAATTAAAGAACAGATAAACAAACACCAAAGGTTATGAAAAATGAATGAAAAAATAGAGCCCTAGAAATTTGATCTACATGTAAGTAAAAATAATCCTAACGTTATGAAATGAATAGTACAACTTAAAATGAACGAAATATAAAAGAGAAAATAAGCTAATTTTCAAACTGATCAATTTAAATATAGTAATATAGATAATTCATAACTTAACTAACGAAATTTGGCTTTCTTGTCAAAATGATTTTGTAATGCCTCATAAAATAAACCAAATACTGTAGCGAATTTAAGTAGGAAAAGTGAAAAATGTACTATAGCACACATTTTCACAATTTAAAAGTACGAACATGATGTGTCTTGTTCGATGTTGTGTTTTTCCTAAAGGAAAAGGCTCTGCGTAGAACCCTTTTTTGGTAAACTTTTGAACTAATACTCTCATACAAGTAATAGAATAACCTCTCTCTTTTTTTAGAGTCAAGTATTTCGAGAATTACGAATAAAAAAATGAGTAAATACGCATGCATGCAAGGATATCAATTCTTTCAAGAGTAATGTCTAGAGCTTGGTAAACATCTTCATCTCAAGTATAACAGACACTCTTGCGCTCAAGCGAAGACCAGCAGAAGACATTTAGAAACAAAAGAAAGCCCTAAAATACGAGAAACAGCGTTAACTTACCTTGGAATTGAGAGATTCGAAGGAGCGAGATCTCGACAAGGTTCCTGTCTGTCGTCCGATAATACCAGACATTGTAGGTCTTTTTTCCTCCTTATTTATCAACCAAACAATACATAATACCTTGTAATACGGATTTGAGTTATTAAGGGTTAATACACAGCCATGAAAGAGAGCTCTGGATTGAAAATAGTAGTATTTTTCAGGCTGTTTTCTTCTTACTTAAAATTCGTTGCTCGGTGTTTTGACGTTCATATGAACCCCTCGTTACCATTTCCTCTTTCGCGCGTTTTTGATTCGAATAATTTATGCATTGAATTAATTTATGCAATTAGTAATCTACTTTCCCCATAACAACATTCTTATTTTCAAACCCAAATCTTACAGATTTCCAGATAAATAAGTAGTAACTTTAGAAGGTATTTTCTTAAGTTTTTCTTACATTTTTACCATTTTCCCCCTTTAAATAATAATAGAGTACAAACACTAAAAGTGTAAATCAAACAATAGAAAACAATAGAATTAGCATAATTTAGCAGTATTTAGTGGTATTTATGTCACACTCCTATAGTGTTTGTACTTTACTAAGTGTTAAAACAAACTCCTACAAACAGGGACAGCAGAGATATGGGACATCCTGGGGGGGGGGGGGGGGGGTACTCTTGCCCATTTAGGGTAGGGATGTGCCACTGAGCCCACTGAACCCTGAACCTGTTCCAGAGTAAAAATTGCTGAAATTTATACCCTGTTCCAGAGAAAGATTGCTGAAAAGAAAGGAGAGAGTGTGATTTCATATACCCTCAATTTCAGAGATAGCACAATTTTATATACCCTGTTCTAGAGTAGAATCGCTGAAAACCATACCATGTTTGGCAGCATGTACGTGTATAGTGAATATAAGGGAGTACCCCCTCCGGGTGGGGGGGGGGGGGGGGGGGGGACATGGCAACCCCCCTTAACAGGCCCATCTCTTTTACCTTGAAATAAGGGGAGGTTCATTTTTCTACCAATCTTAGATATGCCATTTCTTAAAAACCTAAAATAGCACTAAACTCCAACAAGCAGGGACTGCAGAGACCGGGGGCTGGGCAAGCTACAGAACCTCACTTTTCCGTAGCCCCCACCCCCCACTTCACCTTTTCCCATTACAATAGTCTCTTACCACCCCTATAGACATCGTTACCTTCTACTTCATTTTTATGAAGATTCCAGTTTTGGAAGGACCTTTTACTTTTCCATTGCTTTAAACATTTTGTGTGATAGAAATATTGCAACCATAAAACAATATTTCTTTATTTCTTTTATTACCATTTTAAAATCAAATAAAAATATTATAATAGATACATTGCAAATCAAATTGCACACACTAAATTACACTGGCTTTGAGCCTTTACCTTCAAGCTTTAATAATATCAGTCTTTTATGTTATGTAACTTTTATGGAGGGGGATCATCTAATTATTAGTATTAGTATTACCCATTCAATATTCACAATTATTAGTAATAATTACTAATTATTGTTGTTTTTCTTGCAGTTAATTGCAGTTATTGATTTAAGAGTAAGATAAAAGAAAAATGACTTTACATCAATCTCTCTATTTACTGGTTAATTTTTGAGAGGCACTTTGTATAAACACAACAGTTTTGATTGTATTGTATTTACACTGTTATTGCAATAATTATTAGTTGGAAATTTTAGGGAGTGTAATCTAATAATTATGGGATGTCCCAGCTGAGGGACTCCATCTCCTCTCTAGCCTCAAAGTTGTGAGTACGAAACCAGTCAAATGTTATTATCATTGACATTAAGATAATAATTAGGTACGCCAAACACAAGTTTCCTGGGGGGAGGGCAAGGGTGATGGATTTTGTGTAAGAAAATTTGACTGTACTCCTACAGCTAGCTGCTACTCAATTTATATAATTTGTTAAAAACCTTTAGGCAGTCAAGACTATATCCACACTTTTGCTGCAATTACTTGGAATTTCTAGGGAGTGTATTTCAAATACAGGATGTCTCAGCTGAGGGGCTCAATCTCCTCTACATGTAGGAGGTACTGTATGGCTATTTTCTGGAACTGCACAGTTATTTGAAAAATGGTCTGTTTAATGTGATGTTGTCTAGGCAATGTCAATGAAAGACAGAAAGAAAAGTCCCTATTATTATTCCTTGCTTATCACTGGTAAGTCCTGTAAGTGACCCTGAAGTTGTCTAGGCAACATTAAACACTGTCTTGTATCAGCTTCTCTCAAAGTCCAGTAAGTGACCCTGGGGTTGTCTAGGTAACATCAATCACTTGTATCAGCTTCTCTTAAAGTCCTGTAAGCGTGTGATCAAGCACCATCTCAAGAAACTGCTCATAGTTTATCGTGATTGATCCTGATTGGTTGGAGTCATGAGACCTGAAGGCATCAGTAAGAGACTTGAGGGTCACACAGCACTGAATAAAATCATCAAACTTCATTGTTCTTGAGTCTTGCTGATCAAATTTTTGTACACATAAATTGCAAAACTGGGGAGTTCTGTGAGGAAAATAAAGAAGCATTAGTCTTATTATTAGTGCATTTATTTAACTTCTCAAAAGAACTTTATTAATTGATAAAATTATTATTGCTTTGTTGTTTGATATATGTATATATAGCAGACTTATTTACTCAGGGTTAACCCAATTTCAGCATCAAACTATTCACAAATACCCATACTAGGAATGCAAGGACACAGATCTAGGAATGCAAGGACATAGATCTAGGGGGTTCAGGAGGTTAGTCCAACAACAATATTATTCAACTCCCTAAATTACAACTATGAACCCCCTATTAGATTATCTTGAGTTTATCAAACCCCCTAAACGATGAGTACAAGCCCCCTAATAATTACAACTAGAGGTTTTTTGGTTCTCCAAACTACAGTCCCTTTAAAATTATTGAATTAAGGTTTTGGTTCAGTTAATTATTTTTAAATTTCAGTTGTGAATATCTGCTCTGGAAATTATACACAACTTCAACAATTACAAAGACTTCACTGGAACACATGAATATTCTGCTTAAAATCAAAACAAATTCTGAATTTTAGTTTTCTTTTCATTTTTTGAAGGACTTACAATCTGTATCCAAAAGTAGAGAAAGCATTGTTCAATTCTCTTGCGTCAATTGTTCCAGACCTGTCCAAATCAAAGCTGGATAAAAATAAAAAGGACATATAATATTCACTCTTCATTATCCAATACTCAATAGAGTAAAAATATAGCAGGAAAAAGCCTGAAGGTAGGACAATTATTTCACAATATTTGTAGTCTGATGGGCTGGACAAAATATTGCAGAGTGGAAAAAATATCCACCCATACTATGCACCCTAAAAAACCTTATAACATTTTCTGAACTCAAAAAAAAAAAATACTACATCCATCAGGGATTTAGTAGATGAGAGAAAATCATTGTCTAGCATGATTAACTTAGTAATTCAAAAATTGGACCCTTAGGAACCTCCGACTAGTTCAAGGCCTTCTCCTGTCATTTCAAAAAAATTAAAGAAACCCTAGATTTATTACAAGAAAACAATTAGTATCAAGTTGATCATTAGGCTCAGTCTGCAGCCGTCAGGGTTTCATCCACCTGTGATGTACTCACAAGGCCCCGACCGCTGGAGACTGACCCTACAGTATCTAATCATTTACCAGCACAATTTTCATTCCTTTCCGACTTACCTATCAAAGCAGTTTTTCCATTGTTGTACGTACTGCCACAATGCTGCAAATTCATAAATATCTATTGTCCCTGACCTAAATACCCAAACAAATTACAAGCAAATTCAGGCTTATGATGAAATTTATATTCCAAACAAACAAAGACGTCATAAGCATAGTCAAAATCAGCAGCATTGAAATATTAATATACACATTTATTGGTAATTCATAAATATAATTATATCATATTCTACTTACTTGTCCTTATCAAACATACCAATCATCAGCCTGCAGGTCTCCTCATTAAAATGGGACCAGTTTGAGTTATGAAGGGCTTGTTGCAGTTCTCTTGCAGTAATTTTACCTGATCTGTCTTCATCAACTGACTTAAAAAGAATTTTTTTTTCAATGTTATGTCAGATGGCAACAGAACTTCCCCCAACTACAGTGTTAAAAACTCTAGTCTTTGAACTTTCCTAATCTAGAACCTAAATGTTACAGCACCAAGGCCAGATGCCTTGTTGACCAATTGTTGGCTATTTGTTGGTCAACATTAATTCCTGACATAAAGAAAAATGAAGAAACATCTTTATAATAATGCTTTTGATTTTGGACCTGGGAGTTATTTTTCCATGTGATTGATGTCACACTTAAGAGCTCTATTGCATAGCCAACAGTTTTTAGAGAAAGTATTTTTCTCTGAGGGGAAACTATTGAAAAATGGCTGTCAAATGATTGATAAAAAACTGACAGTCAATCAATTAACAGATGCATCTGCTCTTGGAGTGCTAATCTTGCATAAATACCAACTTAAATAATGCATGGTCACCTTACACCAAAGACCACTAGGTACCCATGAAATTTGAGGGGGGAGAGGGAGGGGGTTTAAATTGGAAAATATAGTTTGACTAACTACCCTGTAGTTCATTTTTTACAAAACTGAAACAGAGGGTTAAGACATAAAGATTTAATGAATAATTTAGCAAAAGGTTGGGTGGTTAAAGTTTGAAGCCCCTTCATTTCAGCATTCCCAATAGACAGCAAATCACATTAAGTACTCACTTGAAACCATTGCCATAATACCATATCAACCCCAGGGGGAGGGCCTTGGGGTGATGCACCACCATACCCAGGGAAAGTAGGTGGGGGACCATATTGTCCATATTGTTGGCCCCCATACTGCTGTTGATATTGTCCCCTACCATGCTGTTGTTGGCCTCCCTGAAACAAGTTAAAAAATTCTCTGTTAAAACAAGATCCAATTTCGTTGTGGAACGCAGGGCTAAAAATAACAGCTAGCATTTGCCGATTCGGTAGCCACCACTGTGTGTCGTCTGTGCCTGTCTCATGTACAAGCAAAAATTCACACTAGTAGCCATAGATTGGATCATGCAGTTGATGGGTCATTTCAGGGTATCAATAAGATATGAAGACTTTTTAGATGAAAAGATAATTTTAATAATTTCAATTTAAATGATAACTTTACTGATTACTGTACATTGGAAGGATAACTGGAGATGTGCACTTGACAACTCAGTTCATGCAAACACAGTGTCGGCAATATATTAAAGATGGCTGCTGTATAGGTTGATTGAGCATTCTTAACATTTTTTAGGTCAACAAAGTTAATGCCAAAAAGTTTCTGAATAGTTAATATTCTTTATAAAGAAAAATGATGAATATTCTTGTTTAATTACACGACTAATAAAGCCCGAAATTCAAGGAAATAAGAATAAAAACAGCTGGAACTAAGAGTTAATACGATTTTAAAATGCGTTATTTATATGGTTGTAGCTTGAAAACAAAAGTTGAGAATCAAACGATTTATTTATTGATACCAAAAAACAATAAAATTAGATAAAGAAAGACGAAAAATAACTCGTAGATCGTGGGTATAGAGGTGACGTTTATAGCGGCTGCGTAGGACACTAGACTAGTTCGATTTCGGTGCGAAATATTTCAGCAATGATGAAAGCTGATTTCGTATACTTACAAAACTGGGGTTATAAGCTGGTTGAGATCCTTGATGTGGATTCCAAGACATTTTTCTTGTATCAAAAGCCACAAATCACATAAAACTACGAAAAATGCTACACCTAGCCTTCTATTCTTTTCTCTCTGTATAGTGGGTTTCCTTTACTGGGATTCCTGTGTTAGCTTAGCGTTGACCGAGCGGGACTTGTACAAAAGGAACACACACCACAGGATACCCATACCCCTCAACAAAAACCCTAGCCAGTTTAACCTGCGCAGGGCGCAAGAGGATATGCTGCACCGTCATTTCATTCTTCACAGATTACCGGTAAATCGAGTTTTCAACGCTACCACAGGCAACCAATAAAAATATTGATATACTGTATCTATATATAGTAATGATGAAAAGGTAAATTATACACCGTGAAAAAGATGAAAAAACTTACTGACGTTTCGGACGCTAGTCCTTCGTCGGAGTAAAAGAGAAAGAGGTGGTAGAAAGAAGTGTATATAATATATCATTTCTTGTACATATATATAACGAATGGTCAATGCTTAGCGTGCGTATATTCAGTTCTGGATGCACGCAAGTGGCCGCTTAACACGAAAGAATCGTAAGAGTCGTATGAGGCGTAGTCGAGTCAACCTTCCAAGTACACTGATCCAGAACTAAATATGGGCACAACTTAGCATAGATTGACCATTGCTTTTATAACATAGCAAATCAAGATCATCAAAAATATTCACATTTTCATTCTAATCATCCTAGGTGTATGCTCGCCCACGCAATTAACCAATAAGAGAGCGCATTCTATCTTATCTCTGTTATAAGACACACATACACATACATATATATTTACATAACTCGTTTCTTATTTGCATCAACTCGTTTCTTTTCAATTTGCATGTGAAGCTACTCTTCTAACTTGCTAAATTTTCTTTTGGGGTCAACGGTAGGTATCATGGTCTTATTTGCTTTAATTGCAGATGCATTTTGGAAGAGAAATCCAAAATGCGTAAGTGCTCCTTGGTTTGAAAATCTGTAAGCAGATCTATTCATTCTACTATGCAACAACCTCGGTAGCCATTCCGAGGTTGAAGCAAAAATACTGGGTCGAGTTGGCATCGCAATGCATTTCGCGACTGTTTTAGCAGGGGAAGAAAATAGACGCCATCTTAAGAAATATGCCTCCTAAACCATTCCCACAATGCAATGCAATGCCAAATCGACTCAGTTTTTTCTTTCTGAACGGCTATCGCTCCATGAAACGAAAGATAGCCTGCATGTGACCACGATCATTTTTGATCAGCGTTAGATACACGTGAACTATTATATATCACTAGCCTTGTAGCTGATCTCACTGGTAACCAGTTGTGTGTCATTAATATTTTATAATAGCAGCTTACAAAACAACGTCCCAAAAAATAAATTAAGAAATTTGAAGGAAATGATGGCCAGAGGAATCGTCACTATGTTGTAAATCCTAAATCCGTGGGTAGAATACGAGTTCTTACCTAGAAATATGCTGGCGATGGAGACAACAAAATGGCTATATCATGAGTGTAAAACTCATACCACGTTTCGCGCTTTTGGTCCTCACACTAGCAGGATCTTTTCTCGGTAAGAATATCTACTATTACATTGCTGTAGTTTTGGGATGCCAAACTTTTTTTGTTAAGCGGCATTATAGAGATCGCGACAAGTATCAATCGTTTTATTCGGATATTTATCCTATTCAAAATATAGGAGATATAACTAGCTAAAAACTAGTGTGAGCTGCGTCGGTGTTTTCAATGAAACAGTAATGATGAAAAAGTTATACACCGTGAAAAGATGAAAAACCTTACTGATGTTTTGGACGAAAAATCCTTCTTCGGAGTAAAAAAAAAGCCAAAAAAAAGCCATTATATTCAAAATATAACGAGATGACTTTTCTATTTCTATTCACGATAATAGATTTTGTTTCCTTTTGAAAAAATAACGGCCAAACACCAATAACATTTTATCTTACATTTACTTTTATCTTAATTATATTACAGAATAATAATTACCATAACTGGATGAAAAACACCTTTTTTCATATTAGTAAAACGGAGAAGTTAGAAGGAAATAAGTTTTAAAAAATCGAGATCAGATAAGATTTTTGAAAAGTGTGAATTTTGTTTTGTGAATTTTGGTATACTTCCTTCAAACTAATTTTAACCTGATCTTTCCAGCATGGTAATTCTTCTTCTGTCCTATTTATGGAATTACATGATAAAAGCTTATTGATTGCACACACAGTCCGATGAAGAGTACTTGTCAGCAGGTGGAGCAGCAAGCTGTAGCGTCCAAACACTTCTCAGTAAAACTATACTGATCGAGCATAATCTCATTCGAAAAATAAATATCATCAGGAACGTGTGCATTAGTTTTATTGACGTTCCAGATACCTAGAATTGAAAAATTGAACAGTGAAATTCCCCTTATGAACAATGCCCAGTTCCTATTCATTCAACCTGGTCCTTTATCAATTTTGTTTTTATTTCAGCTGCGTGGTTGTCATTCTCTTTCCTTCAGATGTCCCACACTAAGAGAGACGCTTCGAACTTCGCTACACATTCTTGTCTTCGCGATAGCTTCAGCGATGTGGTTTTAGTAATAATTTATAACTATCCACTGTATACGACTGTACCTCTCCTGAAAAAGTTATACGGGAACGCTTTTCCCACTATCATGTTTTGCGGGCCTAAGCCTGAGAATAACAGTCTAGAACATCCCATAGAGGCAGTTTACCACAAGAAGGGCTACTTTGGGTATTTGTGTTTGGCTAGAGCAATGGAAAAATACAGCAGAGAAGACCAAATAGATATAAAAGATGAAGCAATGTCCCACTCACTGTCAGCTAATTCAAAAAGTAGCATTGTTAACTACAATGGATATTTAGTGATCAATGATGACGTCATGTTAAATTTTTGGAATTTTTTGCGTTTCGACCGGAGAAAAATCTGGGAAGGGCCCAAGGCTCCCGTCGAGTACCCGGGATTTGTACCTAGGAGAAAATGGTACTGGTGGAAATCCCGATGGGGCAAATCTCAGTGCCAAAAAGCGTATAACGAGATATGGTCCATACAAAAGGATTTCAATATGTGGGATAAACTTAACGTCACGAAGACTATGGAAATCCTCACGAAAAACGGTCGCGGTAAGACATTTTGCTACCGTGGAAGGTCGGATATGTTGTATGTTCCAGCGCGATTCTCGGAGATCTTTCAGTTGTTGGCTCATATTTTTTACAAACACAGGGTTTTTCTTGAAATCGCTGTCCCGACGATGCTTCGTATGATAGATCTGGAGGCAAACTTTGAGCAATTCCCCGGGGTATATCTACCCGGTAGGGTAAATGAATCGTTTGTGAAGGACAGCAGATTTTTCTGGCAAGTTTATAATAAGAGAGAGTATTTCGTACATCCTATGAAGTTAAACTATGCTAATTCAGAAATGAGCAGAGCTTTACTTAAGACTTGGGTTATTGAATATATTGAGCAAATTACGGCGTGTTAAAAACACGCGGTATACCAATAGTCCTTTCTGTACCTTCAGCGAAAAAAATACTCTTTTTATCAAGAGCGTACAAGCTAGAGATACTCAACACGACCACGAATAACTTCCACACACCATTCTCAGGTTTTGTTGTTCGAGGACAATAAAATATTAATAGTCAATTTTCGATATTCTGGAGCGATATTTCAAGCGCAAAATGTTTCGTGTCGATGCTCCGGGGGAAAAAATAATCGTAACTGTTGTTTTTGCTTCACCAAAGCCTCGGCTTGGGTTGTTTTGTGCTTCATTATTCGACGAGAATATTCGAAAGTTGGGTTCACTCGGAAAACTGCTGCAACAGTAATTGATGCTTATCACGGCGGCCATGTGGGAGAAACTTAACAAAAGAATTATCAATTAATTCTTTTGTTATATCCTCCAACATGGCCGCCGTGTCTTTTGTTATTTAATTTTCTTGGGAATGGTTGAAAAAACTTCAATTGAGTAAACTTTATTGACTGAGTGGAAACCATGAATGGAAAAGTAAGCCACAGGTATGAAATATAAACAAATATACAAAAAACTGTAAATTCTGTTTCTTCAAAAATTGATAACAAACTTTATTAAAGATATCCTTTCTATTGAAAATGAAATTAATGTGCTGTATATAATGTTTATAATTGGTAAAAATTCAAACAATAAAAATATATGGTTAAATTTTCTAAAATAATTAAGTAACGAACTTTTGGCGCAATCGTGTATATAATTTATCTAAGGCAATAAGCGTGAAAGGACACAAGTCAATCAGAGACGAAAAAATCTCTCTTGGGATCCGCGCGCTGTCAGTTACCTATCGAACACCTGGGACATTCTGCCATCGCTAGCTTTTTAAAATTATTATACATCCAGTTCTATATGATTTATATCCTAAAGTAAATTGATCGAAGTTAGAAAAGAGGCTATTTTCATGAAACATGTAGGGGGATCTTATTGCTAGATCTGACACTTTTGTTTATGATCCCCCGTGGCATTTGCTCCTTTGGGAGAAGGAATGAAAACGCTTGTTTCTAGCGTCAAAAGTGATCAATTTTACATTCATGTAATTTAAAACAGGATTTAAAAGCTCAAAAAGTAGGTAAGAATTAAACTATAAGTGAAAACTCTAAAACTTGCCCAGTTAGCGTCCATGAATGTCCCATTCTCTTTTAGCCACTGTGAGCTGTGACGACAGTTAAGACATACTTGTATTATTCTTGGTGTTGGAAATTTAGTCATGCAGTTAAGACACAACAGTATGTTTGTGCAACGAGTCCACAACCAGGCAATATTTCCAGCTTGGAAACGCAAGCAAATAGATTGATAATTCAGTAACCCTACGCCGATCCTCCACAACCCAGGAAACAATGCATCGTCCGTCCAAGCTTTCGCTTCCCTTTTCTTTTCTCTTTCATCACTAGTTTATAGCTCCTCAATTTTCTTGCCATGCGCATTCTTCCCTTCTTTTTTTCTTTTATCTGGCCTTCAGTTACAATATTCTTCATTAGGCTGTGAAACGCGAGCGTAACTCGGAACCCAGCTCTAGAAGAAATCTCAATGTGCTCACCTATTATCCAGGGTCGGACTTTCATTGCATCGAGCGCTCGTGTGTGTAATATTTCCCGTTCTCTGCAGTCAACGTCAAGCTTTGTAGCAACCAAATTCACAACGATTTGTCTACACGAGCTATCGATTCTTGTTTTAATACTAAATATCTCGTCCAACAAGCGAAGTGCTTCAACGAAAGACTTCTCGCTATCGAGAGAGTACAGCACAAGAAATCCATGGCTTGTTTCCATTGCCAGCCTCTGCATCACTGGGAAGCAATAACTCCCAGCAGTGTCGATGATACAAGTACTAAAATAATCTCCTTCGACACTTATGGCATGGACGTAATAATCATCTATAGTAGGAACATGCTTTTCAACAAACTTCTGACCAAAGAACGCTCGAACGAGTGAAGTTTTTCCAACTTTTTCTGCCCCAAGAACGCCTATTTTGAAGTCGTACGAAGGAAGGGAGGGATAGCTGTGATTGTGGACCATTTTGCTGCTTTTCTTAGGAATTGTCTCGCAATTTTAATTCTCTTCTTGACCTAATTCCATGTCGAAGTTGTAGCATTTCGGATATGTGGAAGAAAATCGCTAGAGCAAATTTTACTTCGATATGACTAGTTGCGCAACTCTATAAAATTTCAATATTTTTAATCCACCAGGGACGTTTTAGTGCATAAAGTTTATTCATGTTCTCGATCTTTAGGGCGCACGTGAAAATTGCGCAAACAAATTCACGGAAAACATGATACTACGATAATATAATAAATTCAAATAGATTGATTTATTTGGATGAAAAAATAACACTTCAGACCTACGACAGTATTCTTTGCAAAAGTTGCTAGTGGATATGTCGTTTTGGCGTTACCAATATGCATAATGACGTAATACCACAAGGCTACCTTTATCACACTTGAACATTATTCCCCTAACGGACACAGTGATATGAATTCGTTTTTGCAGTTCAAATCAAGTCGGGAAAGAAATTGTTAAAATCCCTGTTGTGTTTACATACATTCCCTTAAAAGAGCCTTTCGCTGAATAAGCGCGACTTCATCGGAGAACATCCTTAATTTCTCCGGCTGACATAAGCTGCGAGCTCCAAATAAAAGGTTTCAACAACTTTGGAGCTCTGGCTACCTTCGCATGTATTTAGTTTTCTCATATGGTGCAGGATGGAAGAGGATGACGGCAGATTTGGTAGTGGAGTGTGGACCTTCCACAGCCATGTCGTTGAACACAGCCCTACCATCTAATCTCAATGCACCTTACAATCTCTCCTTTTGCTTTTGCTAAAGACATTATACCGTCACCTCTCGCCTTGCAGACACTCCGATATTATGGACACCTCGCTATATTACGGACAGGAGCAAAATCCCCGGCAACAATAATGACAAACAAATGACCGTAATTAATTATCGTTATTGCGGACGCTCGCTATTACGGACACCAAGTGACGGTCCAGAAAGTGTCCCTGTAAAGAGAGTTGACTGTCTCATTGTTTCTCACTGTGGCGAAGTAGTTTTTTGAAAAACGTTTTGCTATTTTGGGTTGCCTGTGGAATTCTTTGGTGGATGAACGGGAGGCCCTGGTTACCAAGGGAGTCGCCATATTGGATCAGGGACCATGTAAGAGAAGCATTATCACATCAGTCCAACTAAAAACCAGAAAAACAATTACTTTTCTTCTTATTTTAGACAAAAAATGGAGCAGCAAGATATTTTTTACAACAAAGCAGATTATATCTTGACGGTAAGGCATTTGGTAGATTCTTAAGCTCAACATTTTTGTGAAATAATTTATCTGATCCTAAGATGATAACGTTTGCCTATATACATGTACATATGTATTAGCTAATTCAGAGAGTATGTTTTCTTTGTTGATTCAGGCATCAGGGAATAAAGTCAGCCGGCAATCAGTTCTGTGTGGAAGTCAGAATATTGTTCTCAATGGAAAGGTATATGATGGAATAAATAGATTCTTATTGAATTCGTTTTAAATAAGATTACTACTTGAAAAAGCTCTATAAATTTCTATTTGAAAAGATTTGATTTTACAGGTATGTGTACTTTTGGGAAATTTTATCTATATTTTATTATAAACTAAATATAGTTATATTTTCAAGGAGGTATTAGCAAGTAGTTTGCAACCAAATTATTCCAAGGAAGTTAAATCACAGATACATGGAATAGATGTTGGTGGCTAACTGATGACTAATCTTCTTCTAACTACTACTAACATTTAATTCACTGTTTTCTTTTAACAGACTATTATCCAGTCAGACTGCATCATTCGTGGTGATCTGGCCAATGTCAGGATTGGACGGCAGTGTGTTATCAGCAAGAGAACTGTCATAAGGCCGCCATTTAAGAAATTCAGTAAAGGGTAATGCCTCTTGATTCATTTTGTTAACAGTGGGAACACCATGACAATCTTGTTTCCATTCACGGTTCGCAGTGTAATCTTAAAAGGTAAAGTAACCCTGCTTGTACATTCAAGGGAAGACAGCAGTGACCTTGCAATGATAGAGATCTTTTTTAACACCTTGGACAGTTTTTCGAGTCTCTATCATTGCAAGGTCTCAACTGTTCTTGCCTTGATGCACCTTTCAAGATCACACAGGGAACTGTAGACTTTCGCAAAGTCCTTCATTTCTGTATTGGTTTACACCTTCCCTACATAGCACAGGCAGTCCAGCCAGTCACACTCAATAGACAAAACACTTTATCAACTTGTTTCCCTTGAATTTTTGCCACCCAAAAATAGGCTGCAGAATTAGGCTCACACTCTTTATCATTGATGAAACATTTGGGGCAAAAAATTGCTACAGAAATACAGGTTATTGGGGGTTAAAAACACAAATGAAAATCCAGCAAAATATAAAATAATATTCTACTACAGCCTGTCATTCACTGATCAAAGTCAGGGCATAGCTCACAGATGGAATTAGAATTTAGAGAGTTAGGCTGTGCAAGGATAAAAACTGGAGAACCCAGAGAAAAACCTCAAAACAAGGGAAAGGTCTAACAAACTCTATTCAGCACAAAGAATTACCCTAGACCCTCAGTGGTGAGTGCTCATTAGAAAAGACTTTTTACAAAAAAGAACTGGACAAGACTTAAAATCAGTGTATTTTTTTCAGGGTTGCATTCTTTCCACTTCATATTGGAGACCATGTGTTGATAGAAGAAGATTGTGTAGTGAATGCTGCCCAAGTGGGCTCATATGTTCATATTGGAAAGAACTGTGTTATTGTAAGTACTATTCCAGTCCTCTAATTACCACCAAAAAGGAATGGTGTTGCTCAATGAGACATTTTAATCACAATGTCATTAACTACGACTACCAGGTCTAGAATCCCTTGAACACTTACTTTAAGTTAATCACCACTAATTGTTTCACAAAGAAATAAGAATTCAAATAAGAAAGAAAATTTGCAAATCATTTGTGGATGTAGTAAAATGACAACATCATGCAAAAGTCCTATTCCAGATTAAATTTCCACATCCACTACACAAATACTACACAATAAAGAAAGGCTAGACAATTTGATAGGGTAACTACAATTACACAGATTGAATTAGAATTTAGTTGATTTTTGAGGAGGAAGGAAAATGAAAAGAAATGGAAGAAAAACACTTGAAGCACAGGAGAAAGCCAGCAAATAACTCTACTCATATACAACAATTCCGAGACTCAAATCGGGTCACATTGGTGAGAGGCAGGCACTCTCACCACAGATGAAATGCCTCCCATGCTTCCCACTTTGCTGATGAAAAAGGATTTCAATATCCAGCGTGGATGGGAGTAGATAATAAAATATGTTTAAGGGGTGTTTCAGTGATCCCCTTGTTAGAGGGGGGGTTATCATCTTCAATAGCAATTGATGGTTTTCATTGTAGTGTTATTGTTATAATAAAGTATCACCATTGTTTTTATGCAGGGGAGACGTAGTGTATTAAAAGATTGTTGTGCAATCGCCGACAATACTGTACTTCCACCAGAGACTGTAGTACCACCTTTTACGCTTTACTCAGGATCACCTGGTAAGAGGACTTCAATTAATTATTCATTAGGGTGTGACCCAATGAATTCGCATGACTGGGGTCACGTTAGAGCAAAACCCCATACAGCCAAGCTAATTAGTACTTTGTATCAGATTTACAGAATACTATTAACAATGAGATCTTTTATATAAAGATGTCATACTTACTGTGTATTTGTATTTATTAAAATATACTAATGCAACTTTATCAGGGATAAAGGTACACCCAAGTTACTTAGGCTCAAGTCAAACGTTCAACTTCACAGGAGCAGAACCAGATTGGAACAATGGATAACAGGGAAATCTTCTTTAATGTTATTAAGTTTGGCACATGTGAAGTTTGACCTGAGCCTTAAAGCGACATGCAACAAAACCTTCACCAAGCTTTTTTTCTCACTCATATCGTATCCATTACATCTAATAAGATCTAATTAAATCTAATAAGATCTGTAAAAATTTCTTGCAGGAAAATTCATGGCAGAACTACCTGAATGTATGCAAGAAATCATGACAGACCTCACCAAAAACTATTATCAACATTTCATATCAAAAGATGATAAACCTAGTTGATGTCTTAACTGGCTTGTTATTTAACAATAATATAGCTTTTTTCATGCTCTGTTCAGTAACAAATCTTGCAGGAAGTGACGTAAGCACGAAAGAAGTGTATGGAGAAACACCAGCCATAGACGAGTACTTCTCACACTTCTTGGAGTACTTCTCACACTTCTTGGATGCTTGCGGCACTTCCTAAATGCTTTATTTTCGAAAGGAGCATAGAAAAAGCTGTTTTATTTGTTTTATTATATAGTTACTAAATTTTTTGGTATTGAATTCATTTACCAAAAAGAAAAACAGTCACAGAATCTAGCAGCACTTCCTGCATGTGGATGGCATCAGCACTGTGCTCAGTTCACTAATGAAGCACAGTTTTTGACCAATCAGCGCATGCATACTATCCTAACTATATAATAAATACAGTACCATTGGAATTAAAATGTAATGTATAATGCCCGATTGTGCATTAAGAAAGCTGAATGAATAACATGTTAGTTTAGATTTCTATCTGTTGCTATTAGTAAGTACTACATGTTATACTAATATACACTCAATTGAAGAATCGTTGTCAGGTTCAGAAACATAGAAGCTGAGACTGAAATGGCACACGGTAAGATGCATGCTGTGACCGGCGACCCGTGGCATCAGCCACTCTCAAAGGCAGGTCTTCTGAAAAAGTGTTTGGGATTCTAAACCGAGTGCATGGATGGTGCAAATGAATACATTATAATATGATTATGTCATTTCCCATGTGCCATTTCAGTCTCAGCTTTTATGTTCTATGTTTCTGAACCCGACAATGATTCTTCAATTGAGTGTATACTACTGTAGTACTGATAGAAAGTATATTAATAACAAGCATTATGATGACCTATTTGTGGATTATGAGAGTTGGATAATTAACCTAGTAGTTCTATGCCAGTACATACTAGTACCTAAAGGATTTATATAACAAGCATAATGGTATTAGAATGAATTAATCTGGATATTAATAACTAACATGGTAATTTTCAGGGTTATAAAATAAATGATGCTGAATGTCCAGACACAATGACCACTCACATCAACTGATCAATGCGTGACCAGTTAGTGTGACCTGTCAAGACTATCTGGCCTAAAGACCAGTGATTATTTTTAGCCTGATAGTTTATTATTCCTATTTGATTATCTCAGTAGTTATATAAATCTGGTTAAAAGTGTATTTTTTGATTCTGAATTGATTATTTATTAGTCATTTTAAACATGCTCCATAGCTAATGATTGGCATAGTAATTATTGTATATTTATAGAAAGAGCTTATTTTTTTCCATCGCAACAAAGTAATCCAAGACCTAAACCAAGGCTCAAAATCATGAACTATTCGTTGCCGCTGATTACTCTTTACATTTCTTCTGCATAGCAAAAATCTGGTTACTGCAAATTCTAATAAAAATAAAACTATAGGAACAATATATATGGTGCTGTATCTATTGGCTAAATCTTTGAGATACAGTAGTTATTTACACAAGGTGCAATCACCTGATCAAGGATATGATCCTACCCTGATTGTCAGAGTATTATTATTTTTTTTTTGAAGATGCATGATTGTCAAGATAAAGATATTGCCAAATTGATAATAATATGAATTAAAAAACTAGAAAATCTTATCTTGATACGATGGGATTCGAACCCACCGACAGAAATGATTAAAGAAATTGATTCCACTCTGCCATACCCCCGAAAAAAAATTTTAATTTCATTCCTTAAGATTTTTTTTGGTCTTCTGAACCATACTTGAATTTAGGCAATTTATTGGGTCGCTCAGCTTTGTCAGGGGTTATGGCAGGTTGGGAGCTGGGTTGGGAGCTTGGGTGGGAGCTGGGGTTGGGAGAAAAGCTCGTAGAACAACGCTTAAGACACAGAAGAGAACCAAGAAGTAACTCTACTGACAGATGAGGCTAAGTCATGGATGGAAACCATGGTTTGCCTTGGTGACAGGCTAGAGCTCTCCAAATATTTCATGCCATAAGAGACATGCAGCAAATTAGACAAGTTGTTGCAAAAATGGAAGGAGTTTCTGCATGTTAGACGCGTATGACTGATATAAAGTGCTTTAATATTTTATTGTATGATATTTTTCAATTGACAGACGAAAAGACATAATTTCCCCACTTGGGAAAAATGCACAGTTTTTTTGAAAACAAATATAAAATAAAATAAATATTTTTTGGGGCTCATAAGACAATATAGCATTTTCTATCAAGTAGGTTTGGTAACAGCCATGAATATTTTACATTGATCACAGCTGTTAAACATTTCCATTAATTTTATTATCCCTAATGAAGGCCAAGATCAATCTTGATAAAGGCTTTAATGCTCTCATCTGGAATGTCATCCAAAGCTTTTTTAGCTTCATGTTTGTTATCTTTGTAATATTTGATCATTTCATCCATGTATTGCAACCACACACAATTCTGACATCCACTCATACAGCACAGTTCTCGGGGGGGAGGTGTTGGTGGGGGACCATCAGGGGTACCCTTTGGCTTGGTCAAGCCTTTGCTTCTCTCTAAAAAGAACAAAACCAGTACACATTCAATATTTAGAAAGCACATTGTAAAAGCTTTGATTTTAAAAACTGGTTTGACTCTATTTTGCGAGGGGCTTGTATGAATGGCATGGTGGTTTACAGCCACAATTTGATTTGATTGAGTCTGGTTGAATCCTTTTTTGGTTAGTCTAATTAAAATGTCAAAATACTCTACCATTTCCTGTGGTTACTTGGGAGCTACAAAATCGTTGAATATTAGTGTACCTGAATGATGTCTGCAACAAAAGCAAAAGTGATCAATTAAAGTGCATATGACACAAAAAAATTTTAATCTTAAAAATGTGTAGTTTATTGGCATCAACAAGAATATCACGGTTAAATTTGTTACAAAAACGTATTTCTCTAGAAATTCAAGAAAATTTAGTGCTAGTGGTGACGTCATTTAGTTTACAAGTATGTTTGATTGTAGAATCTTAATTTCTGGTAGTACACTTTTCAGTTTCTGAACATCTGAAGAATACTACGTAAGCTATCAAATGAAGCTGAATAGAATATGCAATTTGTTGTTATTTTGTACAAATCACAATTTATATTTAGCGCTTTACTACCGAATCCAGAGCACGCGTGTCAACAAAACGACGTCACACTGATTGGGCTTAATTTTCTCAAATATCTCAAGAAATATGCTTTTGAAACAAATTTCATTACGATATATTTATTACAATGAATGGTCTGAACCCAGGTGAATGGATATTTTTTGAAGTAACAATATTTCTCGAAGAGATATACTGCCAAGTATAAATAAGACCCATATCTGACTTTTTTCTTCACTAGACTCTGAAGATGACTTCCGCACAGGTTGTCGAAACGTCAGTCACATCAAACAGTCCTTCTAAGGATTACATCCACCCGGATGATCATAACATAAATATTATCTCTTCGAGAAATATTGTTACTTCAAAAAATAGATATATTTATTATTACTAACAAACTATACATTATAAACGATGAAATATTTTGGTGTCATATACACTTTAAAGATATACGTTAGCCTTAGCATAATTGTTAAATATTGAAAAATTTAAAATCAGAAAATTCAATGTACCTGTGTTTGAACGAGGGATTTCGCGATAACTACAAATCGGAATGTCCGAAACATTAAACTGTGCTTTAGCTACGACTTTTAATTAGTTATAAGGCATTAGCGAACATTGATGTCTGCTAAATAACTGATATAAAATACGAGAGAAACAGAGCACTGTCAAAAAACACCCATCCATCCGCCATCTTGATTTGTTGTTATTTACGTCATTTGTTCTTTTGGCAAACTGCTGGGCACGAAAATATGGGATCGATGGCTCAGACCATAGATCAAATAAAAATTTTTATTTTTTTTTCCTTTTATTTTTCTTCTTACTTTATTTAACTCTTTTAAAATACCGCAATTCGTTATGAAAATAATTATTTTTCTTCAAAATCTTAAGAAGAAAGAAGCGAAAAAGAAAAAAGAAAAACCGTGGTGCATTGTGGGATGGTGTGCAATAAACTGTTGCAATAAACAGCGTTTTGTGTTCCCCTACGTGTTCCCCCGTACACTGGGCACTAGTGCTATTGCTATTAGGGGAGGGGAAAAAACGCTGTGACAGGTACGGTGTCACAGCGTTTTGTGTTCACCCGTGTTACGTGTTCCCCCGAACACTGGGCACTAGTGCTGTGCGTTCCCCCCTCCCCTCCCCTAATAGCAATACAGTGCTACGTGTTCCCCGGCCTTTTCATTTTAGAATAAAAAAAAGTTCGGGAATTTTATTGTTCGTTTTCATGCATGGCTTCTCGTGACAGAGTATATTATGAATGATCATCCTCCTGAATCCTGAAAAAATGTTAACAAATATTCGCTACGAATGGCAGGCAAAAAATATCCTGTCGAGATCCACTACACCAAACACCTACTGCAAATGGGAAGAAGCAGTTAGTTCCTTCATAATTACCGTCATCGATGAAGCGCGATTCGAGAGGTTCGCCGTCTCAGTTTTGAGAAGTTGAGAGAAATTTCAGACTAAATAATTGATTGTAGAGGATTAAAGGATTAAAATTTTTAATGCTGTATAAAATTTCCATATCAAACAATTGTTGTCGTTCGCGGGCTTCCTGTGGTGACAAACCATGCTCCCCTCCCCTACACATTTTCAGTCCTTTTTCGGCCAACATCAAGATGGCTGACTAGTTGGGATGTTTTAACTCGATTTACTGTAAGTTTGAGCAGTTTTGAGCAAGGCATTCGCCAATTTCGTGAAGAAAATTATATTCCAATTTCCAAATGTGGTAAGTATATTCCTTCTATGGTAAAAAGAACGGCTCGAGCGGAACGACAACTTTTCTATGTGGAAAGTTTGATATTTCCCTCTCAAAAAATGTATTTTTTCTAATTTGATTCTTTGTTTGATGGTCGTTGAAATGCTAGTTGGCAAACGAGACATCAAATTATGGGAGTCACACTTCATCAAAAACTGTCATAAAAGACATTAGAGGCAAAAAAAAAAAAATCTCACGGCATATCACCACACAATATATTTCTAGGTTTATCCATATCCCTGGCTTCATGGACACATTTTTACTTTCCATGAACGTTTCCCCCCTTTTTCTCTTATAGTGAGGAACTATTTCCCTCTTTCTTTTCCTCGGCTTTGTAGGCATTGAAGAGGCAACACGTGATTGAATTATGTTTCCACAGCTTAAACATTTCTCTGCCTATAGATCCATTAGAGGCATAAATTAAAAAGTTTGTTCAACTTTCATTTATCTAGCATCTTATTCATACAGCTAGATTGATGATATGCAGACAAACGAAAGAGGATAAAGCCGTTATTTGGGGTAGTTGCTAGCCCCTTGTCTGCCATCTTGTTCGATTGATTACAGAGGGCTTAGCAAGGGGGTCATTGAAAAATGAACTTCTGACTATCGCACCTAAAATTCACTTCTCCAAAATCGATCCAATATGGAAATCGGTAAAGAAAATCGTGATTGTAAGTGAATAAGGTAAAGCGGAAAAAATGGTCAAAAATATAGAATTCTGCCCATACATTTCTTTATAAACGCTGTTTGCAGAACAGGGAAGGACTTGTGCTAGAAAATCTTAAATTTCTTTGCCTGTAGATCCATTAGAGGCATAAATTAAAAAGTTTATTCAATTTTCATCATCTAGCATCTTATTCAGATAGCTAGATTGTTGATATCCATACAAATGAAAGAGGATAAAGCCGTTATTTGGGGTAGTTGCTAGAGTCTTGTCTGCCATCTTTCTTGTTCGATTGATTACAGAGGGCTAGCGACGGGGTCATTGAAAAATGAACTTCTGACTTTCGCACCTAAAATTCACTTGTCCAAAATCGATCCAATATGGAAATCGGTAAAAAAAATCGTATTTTTAAGTGAATAACGTAAAGCGGAAAAAATGGTCAAAAATGCAGTGTTCTGCCCATACATTCCCTTTTTTTATGAACGCTGTTTGTAGGATACGGAAGGACTTGTGCTTGAAAATCTCGAATTTCTCTGGCTGTAGATCCATGAGAGGTAAAAATTAAAAAGTTTAGTAAACTTTCATCATCTAGCATCTTATTCAGAAAACTAGATTGATGATATCCAGACAAACGAAAGAGGATAAAGCCGTTGTTTGGAGTAGTTGCTAGCCTCTAGTCTGCCATCTTTCTTGTTCGATTGAGTACAGAGGGCCTAGCAAGGGGGTCATTGAAAAATGAACTTCTGACTTTCGCACCTAAAATTCACTTCTCCAAAATCGATCCAATATGGAAATCGGTAAAGAAAATCGTGATTTTAAGTGAATAAGGTAAAGCGGAAAAAATGGTCAAAAATATAGTATTCTGCCCATACATTTCTTTATAAATGCTGTTTGCATAACGAGGAAGGACTTGTGCTACAAAATCATAAATTTCTCTGCCTGTAGATCCATTAGAGGCATAAATTAAAAAGTTTATTCAACTTTCATCATCTGGCATCTTATTCAGATAACTAGATTGTTGATATCCAGACAAACGAAAGAGGATAAAGCCGTTGTTTGGGGTAGTTGCTAACCCCTTGTCTACCATCTTTCTTGTTCGATTGATTACAGAGGGCTTAGCAAGGGGGTCATTGAAAAATGAACTTCTGACTTTCGCACCTAAAATTCACTTCTCCAAAATCGATCCAATATGGAAATCGGTAAAGAAAATCGTGATTTTAAGTGAATAAGGTAAAGCGGAAAAAATGGTCAAAAATATAGAATTCTGCCCATACATTTCTTTATAAACGCTGTTTGCAGAACAGGGAAGGACTTGTGCTACAAAATCTTAAATTTCTTTGCCTGTAGATCCATTAGAGGCATAAATTAAAAAGTTTATTCAATTTTCATCATCTAGCATCTTATTCAGATAGCTAGATTGTTGATATCCATACAAATGAAAGAGGATAAAGCCGTTATTTGGGGTAGTTGCTAACCCCTTGTCTACCATCTTTCTTGTTCGATTGATTACAGAGGGCTTAGCAAGGGGGTCATTGAAAAATGAACTTCTGACTTTCGCACCTAAAATTCACTTCTCCAAAATCGATCCAATATGGAAATCGGTAAAGAAAATCGTGATTTTAAGTGAATAAGGTAAAGCGGAAAAAATGGTCAAAAATATAGAATTCTGCCCATACATTTCTTTATAAACGCTGTTTGCAGAACAGGGAAGGACTTGTGCTAGAAAATCTTAAATTTCTTTGCCTGTAGATCCATTAGAGGCATAAATTAAAAAGTTTATTCAATTTTCATCATCTAGCATCTTATTCAGATAGCTAGATTGTTGATATCCATACAAATGAAAGAGGATAAAGCCGTTATTTGGGGTAGTTGCTAGAGTCTTGTCTGCCATCTTTCTTGTTCGATTGATTACAGAGGGCTAGCGACGGGGTCATTGAAAAATGAACTTCTGACTTTCGCACCTAAAATTCACTTGTCCAAAATCGATCCAATATGGAAATCGGTAAAAAAAATCGTATTTTTAAGTGAATAACGTAAAGCGGAAAAAATGGTCAAAAATGCAGTGTTCTGCCCATACATTCCCTTATGAACGCTGTTTGTAGGATACGGAAGGACTTGTGCTTGAAAATCTCGAATTTCTCTGGCTGTAGATCCATGAGAGGTAAAAATTAAAAAGTTTATTCAACTTTCATCATCTAGAATTTTATTCAGACAGCTAGATTGATGATATGCAGACAAACGAAAGAGGATAAAGCCGTTATTTGGGGTAGTTGCTAGCCCCTTGTCTGCCATCTTTCTTGTTCGATTGAGTACAGAGGGCCTAGCAAGGGGGTCATTGAAAAATGAACTTCTGACTTTCGCACCTAAAATTCACTCTTCCAAAATCGATCCAATATGGAAATCGGTAAAGAAAATCGTGATTTTAAGTGAATAAGGTAAAGCAGAAAAAATGGTCAAAAATACAGTATTCTGCCCATACATTTCTTTATAAACGCTGTTTGCAGAACAGGGAAGGACTTGTGCTAGAAAATCTTAAATTTCTCTGCCTGTAGATCCATTAGAGGCATAAATTAAAAAGTTTATTCAACTTTCATCATCTGGCATCTTATTCAGATAACTAGATTGTTGATATCCAGACAAACGAAAGAGGATAAAGCCGTTGTTTGGGGTAGTTGCTATCCCCTTGTCTGCCATCTTTCTTGTTCGATTGATTACAGAGGGCTTAGCAAGGGGGTCATTGAAAAATGAACTTCTGACTTTCGCACCTAAAATTCACTTCTCCAAAATCGATCCAATATGGAAATCGGTAAAGAAAATCGTGATTTTAAGTGAATAAGGTAAAGCGGAAAAAATGGTCAAAAATACAGTATTCTGCCTATACATTTCTTTATAAACGCTGTTTGCAGAACATGGAAGGACTTGTGCTACAAAATCTTAAATTTCTCTGTCTGTAGATCCATTAGAGGCATAAATTAAAAAGTTTATTCAACTTTCATCATGTAGCATCTTATTCAGATAGCTAGATTGTTGATATCCATACAAATGAAAGAGGATAAAGCCGTTATTTGGGGTAGTTGCTAGAGTCTTGTCTGCCATCTTTCTTGTTCGATTGATTACAGAGGGCCTAGCAAGGGGGTCATTGAAAAATGAACTTCTGACTTTCGCACCTAAAATTCACTTCTCCAAAATCGATCCAATATGGAAATCGGTAAAGAAAATCGTGATTTTAAGTGAATAAGGTAAAGCGGAAAAAATGGTCAAAAATACAGTATTCTGCCCATACATTTCTTTATAAACGCTGTTTGCAGAACAGGGAAGGACTTGTGCTAGAAAATCTTAAATTTCTCTGCCTGTAGATCCATTAGAGGCATAAATTAAAAAGTTTATTCAATTTTCATCATCTAGCATCTTTTTCAGATAGCTAGATTGTTGATATCCAGACAAACGAAAGAGGATAAAGACGTTGTTTGGAGTAGTTGCTAGCCTTTAGTCTGCCATCTTTCTTGTTCGATTGAGTACAGAGGGCTAAGCAAGGGGGTCATTGAAAAATGAACTTCTGACTTTCGCACCTAAAATTCACTCTTCCAAAATCGATCCAATATGGAAATCGGTAAAGAAAATGATGATTTTAAGTGAATAAGGTAAAGCGGAAAAAATGGTCAAAAATACAGTATTCTGCCCATACATTTCTTTATAAATGCTGTTTGCATAACGAGGAAGGACTTGTGCTACAAAATCATAAATTTCTCTGCCTGTAGATCCATTAGAGGCATAAATTAAAAAGTTTATTCAACTTTCATCATCTGGCATCTTATTCAGATAACTAGATTGTTGATATCCAGACAAACGAAAGAGGATAAAGCCGTTGTTTGGGGTAGTTGCTATCCCCTTGTCTGCCATCTTTCTTGTTCGATTGATTACAGAGGGCTTAGCAAGGGGGTCATTGAAAAATGAACTTCTGACTTTCGCACCTAAAATTCACTTCTCCAAAATCGATCCAATATGGAAATCGGTAATGAAAATTGTGATTTTAAGTGAATAAGGTAAAGCGGAAAAAATGGTCAAAAATACAGTATTCTGCCCATACATTCCCTCATAAACGCTGTTTGTAGAACAGGGAAGGACTTGTGCTAGAAAATCTTAAATTTCTCTGCCTGTAGATCCATTAGAGGCATAAATTAAAAAGTTTATTCAACTTTCATCATCTAGCATCTTATTCAGATAGCTAGATTGTTGATATCCATACAAATGAAAGAGGATAAAGCCGTTATTTGGGGTAGTTGCTAGCCCCTTGTCTGCCATCTTTCTTGTTCGATTGATTACAGAGGGCCTAGCAAGGGGGTCATTGAAAAATGAACTTCTGACTTTCGCACCTAAAATTCACTTCTCCAAAATCGATCCAATATGGAAATCGGTAAAGAAAATCGTGATTTTAAGTGAATAAGGTAAAGCAGAAAAAATGGTCAAAAATACAGTATTCTGCCCATACATTTCTTTATAAACGCTGTTTGCAGAACAGGGAAGGACTTGTGCTAGAAAATCTTAAATTTCTCTGTCTGTAGATCCATTAGAGGCATAAATTAAAAAGTTTATTCAATTTTCATCATCTAGCATCTTATTCAGATAGCTAGATTGTTGATATCCATACAAATGAAAGAGGATAAAGCCGTTATTTGGGGTAGTTGCTAGAGTCTTGTCTGCCATCTTTCTTGTTCGATTGATTACAGAGGGCTAGCGACGGGGTCATTGAAAAATGAACTTCTGACTTTCGCACCTAAAATTCACTTGTCCAAAATCGATCCAATATGGAAATCGGTAAAAAAAATCGTATTTTTAAGTGAATAACGTAAAGCGGAAAAAATGGTCAAAAATGCAGTGTTCTGCCCATACATTCCCTTATGAACGCTGTTTGTAGGATACGGAAGGACTTGTGCTTGAAAATCTCGAATTTCTCTGGCTGTAGATCCATGAGAGGTAAAAATTAAAAAGTTTATTCAACTTTCATCATCTAGAATTTTATTCAGACAGCTAGATTGATGATATGCAGACAAACGAAAGAGGATAAAGCCGTTATTTGGGGTAGTTGCTAGCCCCTTGTCTGCCATCTTTCTTGTTCGATTGAGTACAGAGGGCCTAGCAAGGGGGTCATTGAAAAATGAACTTCTGACTTTCGCACCTAAAATTCACTCTTCCAAAATCGATCCAATATGGAAATCGGTAAAGAAAATCGTGATTTTAAGTGAATAAGGTAAAGCAGAAAAAATGGTCAAAAATACAGTATTCTGCCCATACATTTCTTTATAAACGCTGTTTGCAGAACAGGGAAGGACTTGTGCTAGAAAATCTTAAATTTCTCTGCCTGTAGATCCATTAGAGGCATAAATTAAAAAGTTTATTCAACTTTCATCATCTGGCATCTTATTCAGATAACTAGATTGTTGATATCCAGACAAACGAAAGAGGATAAAGCCGTTGTTTGGGGTAGTTGCTATCCCCTTGTCTGCCATCTTTCTTGTTCGATTGATTACAGAGGGCTTAGCAAGGGGGTCATTGAAAAATGAACTTCTGACTTTCGCACCTAAAATTCACTTCTCCAAAATCGATCCAATATGGAAATCGGTAAAGAAAATCGTGATTTTAAGTGAATAAGGTAAAGCGGAAAAAATGGTCAAAAATATAGTATTCTTCCCATACATTTCTTTTTAAACGCTGTTTGCAGAACAGGGAAGGACTTGTGCTAGAAAATCTTAAATTTCTTTGCCTGTAGATCCATTAGAGGCAGAAATTAAAAAGTTTATTCAACTTTCATCATCTAGCATCTTATTCAGATAGCTAGATCGTTGATATCCATACAAACGAAAGAGGATAAAGCCGTTGTTTGCATAAAAAAATAGAAGATTACGAAGAAAGTGACCAGTGAGGGATTACCTTTATAGGATGCATGATGGAAGTATTTAATCTTTCAACACATCGGCAAGCCCCCATTTGCGTTCTCAGTGAAAATCGAAAACACCCGATTAGTCAACATGTATGCTATCAAAAAACAATAAATCCATTTTAAAAACGACAACCGTTTTGAAGCAGATTGTAAGCTATTGTGAAATGCAAAAATGAAGATATAGTACTAGATCAAATGGTTTTCAGGAATGGAAAAAAGTTAAACGAAACAAGTTTACGTGAAGGATAAAATAGAAATGAATAAAATAAAAATAAAGTGATGATGACGAAAAAAAATACAGAAAGCCATAACAATGTACAGACCGCAATCAATAGCTCAAGTCGGAAGTTGTTTTGCGATAAATGTGAATTAAGAAACATCTCTGATGGAGAAAGTAAAATAAAAAGCCTCATTTTGACAAAACAAATATTGTCAGATAGCATAATTAATGAAAGACAACATAATTAAATGCTAATACTAGCCTCGGACATTCAATGCTGGAAAATGATGCGCAAAGGCTTCTTCGAATTGAATTCATAATATCTCATAAAGGAGTGCGGAGTAGCCGGAGTTTTACAAAGATCACAACACTCAAAAGGACACGAAAGTAAGCTTATTTTCTCGTACATACCACATCGAAGAAGGCATCCTTCTGAAGCGTGTGAATTTCACAACACCCAAAAGGACACCAACGTAAGATTGTTTTCTCTTAGATATATTACATCGACAGAACATGTTATTCTGAAGCGTGTGAAGGAGTGCGGAGTAGCCGGAGTTTTACAAAGATCACAACTCAAAAGGACACGAAAGTAAGCTTTTATTTTCTCTTGCATACCCCATCATAGAAGGCGTCTTTCTGAAGCGTGTGAATTTCACAACACTCAAAAGGACACCAAAGTAAGCTTATTTCTCTTAGATATATTACATCGACAGAACATGTCCTTCTGAAGTGTGTGAAGGAGTGCGGAGAGGCCGGAGTTTTACAAAGATCACAACTCAAAAGGACACGAAAGTAAGCTTTTATTTTCTCGTACATACCACATCGAAGAAGGCGTCTTTCTGAAGCGTGTGAATTTCACAACACTCAAAAGGACACCAAATTCAGCTTATTTCTCTTGCATACCCCATCGAAGAAGGCGTCTTTCTGAAGCGTGTGAATTTCACAACACTCAAAAGGACACCAAATTAAGCTTATTTCTCTTGCATACCCCATTGAAGAGGGCGTCCTTCTGAAGTGTGTGAATTTCACAACACCCAAAAGGACACCAACGTAAGCTTATTTCTCTTAGATATATTACATCGACATAACGCGTCCTTCTGAAGCGTTTGAATGAGTGCGGAGTAGCCGGAGTTTTACAAAGATCACAACACTCAAAAGGACACCAAATTAAACTTATTTTCTCTTGCATACCCCATCGAAGAAGGCGTCTTTCTGAAGTGTGTGAATTTCACAACACTCAAAAGGACACCAAAGTAAGCTTATTTCTCTTAGATATATTACATCGACATAACGCGTCCTTCTGAAGCGTGTGAATGAGTGCGGAGTAGCCGGAGATTTACAAAGATCACAACACTCAAAAGGACACCAAATTAAACTTATTTTCTCGTACATACCCCATCGAAGAAGGCGTCTTTCTGAAGCGTGTGAATTTCACAACACCCAAAAGGACACCAAAGTAAGCTTATTTCTTTTAGATATATTACATCGACAGAACATGTCCTTCTGAAGCGTGTGAAGGAGTGCGGAGTAGCCGGAGTTTTACAAAGATCACAACTCAAAAGGACACGAAAGTAAGCTTTTATTTTCTCGTGCATACCCCATCATAGAAGGCGTCTTTCTGAAGCGTGTGAATTTCACAACGCTCAAAAGGACACCAAAGTAAGCTTATTTCTCTTAGATATATTACATCGACATAAAGCGTCCTTCTGAAGTGTGTGAAGGAGTGCGGAGTAGCCGGAGTTTTACAAAGATCACAACTCAAAAGGACACGAAAGTAAGCTTTTATTTTCTCGTACATACCACATCGAAGAAGGCATCCTTCTGAAGCGTGTGAATTTCACAACACCCAAAAGGACACCAACGTAAGATTGTTTTCTCTTAGATATATTACATCGACAGAACATGTCATTCTGAAGCGTGTGAAGGAGTGCGGAGTAGCCGGAGTTTTACAAAGATCACAACTCAAAAGGACACGAAAGTAAGCTTTTATTTTCTCTTGCATACCCCATCATAGAAGGCGTCTTTTTGAAGCGTGTGAATTTCACAACACTCAAAAGGACACCAAAGTAAGCTTATTTCTCTTAGATATATTACATCGACAGAACATGTCCTTCTGAAGCGTGTGAAGGAGTGCGGAGTAGCCGGAGATTTACAAAGATCACAACTCAAAAGGACACGAAAGTAAGCTTTATTTTCTCGTGCATACCCCATCATAGAAGGCGTCTTTCTGAAGCGTGTGAATTTCACAACACTCAAAAGGACACCAAAGTAAGCTTATTTCTCTTAGATATATTACATCGACATAAAGCGTCCTTCTGAAGTGTGTGAAGGAGTGCGGAGTAGCCGGAGTTTTACAAAGATCACAACTCAAAAGGACACGAAAGTAAGCTTTTATTTTCTCGTACATACCACATCGAAGAAGGCATCCTTCTGAAGCGTGTGAATTTCACAACACCCAAAAGGACACCAACGTAAGATTGTTTTCTCTTAGATATATTACATCGACAGAACATGTCATTCTGAAGCGTGTGAAGGAGTGCGGAGTAGCCGGAGTTTTACAAAGATCACAACTCAAAAGGAAACGAAAGTAAGCTTTTATTTTCTCGTGCATACCCACATCGAAGAAGGCGTCTTTCTGAAGCGTGTGAATTTCACAACACTCAAAAGGACACCAAGGTAAGCTTATTTCTCTTAGATATATTACATCGACAGAACATGTCCTTCTGAAGCGTGTGAAGGAGTGCGGAGTAGCCGGAGATTTACAAAGATCACAACTCAAAAGGACACGAAAGTAAGCTTTTATTTTCTCTTGCATACCCCATTGAAGAGGGCGTCCTTCTGAAGTGTGTGAATTTCACAACACCCAAAAGGACACCAACGTAAGCTTATTTCTCTTAGATATATTACATCGACATAACGCGTCCTTCTGAAGCGTGTGAATGAGTGCGGAGTAGCCGGAGATTTACAAAGATCACAACACTCAAAAGGACACCAAATTAAACTTATTTTCTCGTACATACCCCATCGAAGAAGGCGTCTTTCTGAAGCGTGTGAATTTCACAACACTGACCCAAAAGGACACCAAAGTAAGCTTATTTCTTTTAGATATATTACATCGACAGAACATGTCCTTCTGAAGCGTGTGAAGGAGTGCGGAGTACCCGGAGTTTTACAAAGATCACAACTCAAAAGGACACGAAAGTAACTAAAGCTTTTATTTTCTCTTGCATACCCCATCGAAGAAGGCGTCTTTCTGAAGCGTGTGAATTTCACAACGCTCATAAGGACACCAAAGTAAGCTTATTTCTCTTAGATATATTACATCGACAGAACATGTCCTTCTGAAGCGTGTGAAGGAGTGCGGAGTAGCCGGAGTTTTACAAAGATCACAACTCAAAAGGAAACGAAAGTAAGCTTTTATTTTCTCGTGCATACCACATCGAAGAAGGCGTCTTTCTGAAGCGTGTGAATTTCACAACACCCAAAAGGACACCAACGTAAGCTTATTTCTCTTAGATATATTACATCGACATAAAGCGTCCTTCTGAAGTGTGTGAAGGAGTGCGGAGTAGCCGGAGTTTTACAAAGATCACAACTCAAAAGGACACGAAAGTAAGCTTTTATTTTCTCGTACATACCACATCGAAGAAAGCATCCTTCTGAAGCGTGTGAATTTCACAACACCCAAAAGGACACCAACGTAAGATTGTTTTCTTTTAGATATATTACATCGACAGAACATGTCATTCTGAAGCGTGTGAAGGAGTGCGGAGTAGCCGGAGTTTTACAAAGATCACAACTCAAAAGGACGCGAAAGTAAGCTTTTATTTTCTCTTGCATACCCCATCATAGAAGGCGTCTTTCTGAAGCGTGTGAATTTCACAACACTCAAAAGGACACCAAAGTAAGCTTATTTCTCTTAGATATATTACATCGACAGAACATGTCCTTCTGAAGCGTGTGAAGGAGTGCGGAGTAGCCGGAGTTTTACAAAGATCACAACTCAAAAGGACACGAAAGTAAGCTTTTATTTTCTCTTGCATACCCCATTGAAGAGGGCGTCCTTCTGAAGTGTGTGAATTTCACAACACCCAAAAGGACACCAACGTAAGCTTATTTCTCTTAGATATATTACATCGACATAACGCGTCCTTCTGAAGCGTGTGAATGAGTGCGGAGTAGCCGGAGATTTACAAAGATCACAACACTCAAAAGGACACCAAATTAAACTTATTTTCTCGTACATACCCCATCGAAGAAGGCGTCTTTCTGAAGCGTGTGAATTTCACAACACTGACCCAAAAGGACACCAAAGTAAGCTTATTTCTTTTAGATATATTACATCGACAGAACATGTCCTTCTGAAGCGTGTGAAGGAGTGCGGAGTACCCGGAGTTTTACAAAGATCACAACTCAAAAGGACACGAAAGTAACTAAAGCTTTTATTTTCTCTTGCATACCCCATCGAAGAAGGCGTCTTTCTGAAGCGTGTGAATTTCACAACGCTCAAAAGGACACCAAAGTAAGCTTATTTCTCTTAGATATATTACATCGACAGAACATGTCCTTCTGAAGCGTGTGAAGGAGTGCGGAGTAGCCGGAGTTTTACAAAGATCACAACTCAAAAGGAAACGAAAGTAAGCTTTTATTTTCTCGTGCATACCACATCGAAGAAGGCGTCTTTCTGAAGCGTGTGAATTTCACAACACCCAAAAGGACACCAACGTAAGCTTATTTCTCTTAGATATATTACATCGACATAAAGCGTCCTTCTGAAGCGTGTGAAGGAGTGCTGAGTAGCCGGAGTTTTACAAAGATCACAACTCAAAAGGACACGAAAGTAAGCTTTTATTTTCTCGTACATACCACATCGAAGAAGGCGTCTTTCTGAAGCGTGTGAATTTCACAACACTCAAAAGGACACCAAATTAAGCTTATTTCTCTTGCATACCCCATCGAAGAAGGCGTCTTTCTGAAGCGTGTGAATTTCACAACACTCAAAAGGACACCAAATTAAGCTTATCTCTCTTGCATACCCCATTGAAGAAGGCGTATTTCTGAAGCGTGTGAATTTCACAACACTCAAAAGGACACCTACGTAAGCTTATTTCTCTTAGAGATATTACATCGACATAACGTGTCCTTCTAAAGCGTGTGCAGGAGTGCGTAGTAGCCGGAATTTTACAAAGATCACTGAACACTCAAAAGGACACCAAATTAAGCTTATTTCTCTTAGATATATTACATCGACAGAACGCGTCCTTCGGAAGCGTGAGGAATGTGGAGTAGCCGGAGTTTAACGAAGATAACGATACTCAAAAGGACACTCAGCCTCACCTGCTAAGTCAGGGTACGAGCCATTAATCTATGAACACGTCATTCAAATCCCAAAGAAAAGACCAAGGCATTTTACGACTGGGCTGCAACCCATTATCTTTTTTCACCCCGCCTTTTCGTTGAGGCCCGCCAGTTTTCACTTCTACAATGCAAGCATTAGGCGAACATGTGACATGCGCAGAGTTAATGAGTATAGCTAACGGTTAGACGAGGATTCACTTGTTATGGTGCATCCTTAATGAATGCGATTGGATGAGCGGTGATTTCGACCGCTGTGATTGGATGTTGTCATTTGGGTACCGTGACGAAACATGTGCTGATACTATTAAATAATGAAATGGATAATTTTAGGAAACCTGTCACCGCTAGCAAAGTCTCCTTTTTGGTTTTTGTTTTTGCTACTCCGCCTTGAAACTCTTCCTTGCCCGCGGTTCCTTGACGGTACTTATTCGAATTTTCGCCATATTGGGGAGCCAACAAGCCAATAAAACTCTGCTATAAGATTAGAAGTAGGGGGGAATTGTTATGGTGGCGAACTCGCTTAAACTCAAGTCTTCTTCTTCCAAACACCGATTCTTCCTCGAAGGCCGTCCGCCATGTTTCAAAAACTAGTCTGTTGGTCTCCCTGTGTCATGGTGATAAACGACCAATAATCGGTAGCTTTATTGGTCCTCACGTTCACCATGGGCAAAGACCGGTTTTGAGTGACGTTTCATAACTGGAACTGAGTCAGTTTAGTCAAAATTAACTTATATTTTTGATTCATTTAGATCTAAAATAACAAAATATCATGGGTAGAGTGAGCAAACATAGAAAAACCAAGTCTTGTGATCCATTTTACAAGGGAAAGAAGACAGATTTACCCACTAAAATCAAGTAAGTACGAGTACTCACGTGGAGTATATAAGCTCAACTATGTAATAAATGTCCAACTCTTCTTTGCTTTAGAAAGATTAAAAAATGTGCAGAAGATAGTGGATTGGAAGAGCAAAAGATGCCTAGAACAATGAAAGACATTCTTGAAAGAGCAAAGCAGATGAAGGGGAAGAAGAAGAAGAAGCTCAAACGATTAGGTACAGCAGTACGACTGCACGTATGTCAAGATCTCCCCTATATAAAGAGTGTCGTAATTCAATTTTCCTCGATCGTGGACACTTCTCTCTTCTTCTTTCACTGCGCATGGGAAATGGAGATGTTTTGAATTGTAAAAGCCATAAGAAAAATTGTATAAGGGTCCTGCTATACAAAAATATTTCATTTTCTAGAAAAAGCATGACAAAAAAATACACTTTTACAATGTGGTTCATCTCTTCACTTGTGTTGTGCAGGCTTCAAAATATTGATAGGCATTCATAATATTTGGGACCCAAATTTATCCCAGAATCAGTTCATTTCACTAGTGTTGGCAATACCATGTTGACAAGAGCTTCCTAGATATTGATTGACATTAACAACACAGTGCTTTGGACATAAACCCAATTTGAACATTTGTGGGCACTAGCTAGGCAGGAGTCGGAACAAAAAAAGCCATAATGCAACACCTCTATAGGGGCTTTGCACCATCATTTAATGACACTTGCACAATTATTATAAATACGCTTAGATGAAGGAAATAAAAAGGTGAAGAAAAAGAAGCAAGTCTTGTTCCAGCAACAGAAAGGTGAAAGCAAGAAGGAATATTTCAACAGAATTGACCGTGAAGCTGCTTCAGCTGTGGTTGAGTCCATGAAGAAAAACAAAAAAATGAGTGAAAGAAGAAAAAGGTAAGAAATTATGAAACCAGTACATGGCACAGTATTTTTGGTAGTACCAAAATCCTGATTATTGGGCATGTGTTGTAAATAAAGCTAATCTATGCCTGTAACTGCTGTGGTCACAGGTGCAATACTAGGAATTGCCCCAAGGATGCTAAAAGCTAACAATACCACCATGAAATAGGTGTTGGTAGAATGTTAGTAGCATGAAAAAGAATTATAAAAAATAATAATGGAAGGTTCTTATATAGCACATTTATACATCATATCAGAATGTGCTTTACTTTTTCATGACCAGTGGAGTACTTTAGAAGCTATTAGGATGTTTAACGTTGCAAGGATTTGTAGGGTGATGGCAGGTTTTCACCAGGATATGGGCAAACCAATATGTACATTTGGCCAACATAATACTGACAACATTATATTGTTTACATAGATTACCCATATGGTTATATAATAATGTATGCAAAGTTGTTTCTTGATTCTACTATCTGTCAAGGGTTTTCTATGTGTCAACTGTGCATATTGTGCACAGACCCCATGCACAGGATCTGCTCGTATGCATGGGATCCTACTGTACACGTTTATCCCGGGTGATAAGCGGGAAAAGCTAATGAGGTCCCACGCAGCATAACAGCTCATTAACTTTAACTTGGCTCCCTGGGGAACTCTTTGATGCGGGCAGCATTTTGATTCAGGGGGGAGTTGTTTCTTGGTTCTACAGTACTGTCTATCAACAGTTTTCTATGGGTTCTACAGTTTTCTTGCCTTCCATCTTAAACTTATTTTCACTTTCCCTAAATCTTAGTCATCTGAAAAAAAGAAAAGAAAAAGAAAAAGTAAAGAAGAATCCTGAAAGAGCTTTATCAACTATAAAAGAATTTAGTGACTTCAAAGGTAAAAGAAATTCTGAATGGCTAGTCACAAAGCCAACATTGCAGTATGGTCAAGTGTGAATGAAATCAGTACAAGGTCACAACAATACAGACTTTTACCAAACTCTTCTGCACTATTTTCCAGTATGATTTCTTGCAATGTTATTTTGATATTATAGAGTAAAATGCATTTCAAGCTTAGTAAGCATTAAGCAAAAATCAGTATGCAGTTGCAACAATGAAACCCTCACTAACTATTTTTTGAGTTACTCAAAGTCTATATTGAAACAGATATTTCTCTTTTATATCTTATTTAGCCAAAATTTTGTAAAACAATATTATCAGTTTTAAAGATTAGTTATACAAACTGAAGTCCTTATAACAAAATGTATTTTTTTGCTTTAGATGAGGTGACGTTTGGTGATGTTGTCTTACAGCCTCCAATGTTAACTGCAAAACCTCGCAAGGCTCCTCTAGAGTCCAAGGTATTCACTCTCACCAACTCTTCTTTATCATAGTTAAGTGCAGTAGAGCTATAGCCCCACCTAAATTTTCTCTCTCCAATTCTTCTGACATTTAGAGCCATCAAATTTTATCAATACCTTGGAACAGCCTTTGGGCTGATCAAGGTCAGGGCACCACTAACTTGCAAATCATACCCTAAATTGAGCTCTGGGCTGATGAAAGTCAGGGTATGGCAAAGCTTTATATCGAATTGGAATTTAGCATGTTTTTTTCAGGGGGAAGGGGGGGGGGGGGTAGGGGGATGGAGAACCCGGATTAAAAGGTCTTAATCAAGTGAGAGACCTTAGTAACAAACTCTCCTCACATTTGATGTTGAGTCTGGGAATTGAAAGCCACTGGCGAGACTCCAGATACTGCATAGAGTTCACAGCCTTAAAAGTTTAAACATTGTAAAATATTTTTTTAACAGGGAACGAAATCTTTACTGCTCAGTAGCAAATTTCTCTCTAAGGAAAACAAAACCCTAAAATCTTCAGACAAACCTGAAGGCTCAGATGATAAAAATTCAATTCCAAAGTCAAAGAAAAGAAAGCACATGACAGAAATAGAGAAAGCAGTTCTTGATAAGGAAAGGATGAGAGTGATTGAGGCATACAGGGCAGCGAAGAAGAAAACACTTGGTGAAAAATGAAATGTGTTGATAAATAATAACATTTATCTGATGAAAAAAAAGAAAACAATTGAGCATGATGTGTGCAATTTCAAAGCATGCAAGGATTGGCAGAAGACAAGCGTGACACATAGCATACAGCTGACGCATCTGGAATGTTCAGCAGAGCAAGCAAGTTTCTTCATTACTTTTATTATATATGAATAAGCCAGTTCATAGTTTAAGAATAGATTCCACTGCACATGTGATTTTATCCTGAAATTCGCTCCTTATTTTGTTTGATTAACGACAAAAGAAGGTTTTAATAGACAAAAGAAGGTGAGAAATGTGGGTTAAATTGCATGGCAATAGAATCTATTCTTAAACTATGATTCTTTAACTGGCATATTAAACTGCTTGCTAGGTAGGGCCTAGGCTCTTAAATTATGCACCCATAAAGGATGCACGCCCAACCATTTTCAAAAGAGTTGAAGATATAGAAGTAAGTTATAGTGCTTGGAAACGAGGTTATTCCGGGCGAAAGCTCTTGGAATTAAATTCGGAAAAATTAATTTTCGACCTCGCTGGGATATACTCTCATTTTTAAAAGAGGAAAGTTATTTATTGACAAAATATTTTACAAAGTTTGAATGAAACCTCAAATATTAAAGTCATTATGTGTACATTAAAAACTTGGTTTGGCAAAATACAAACAAAAAAAAACAAAGTATAAAAAAAAAAAAATAATAATAATAATCACTGCTTCTTAAATTCTCGTTTTTTGCTGTAATATTAATATTGTTTCTGAACCAGGCAGTTTATCTGCGATTTCTGTTCCTCCTCTTCTGTTGTTTTTTGTTGTTTCTTCTGTTGTTGTTTTTCCAGTTGTTATGTGGTTGGGTGTTTCCAGCAGGCTTATTGTCCATCTCCTTGACACTTCTGTCCCGATGTCTGAAGATGGAAGAGACATTATATAACAACATGAGTAACATTTACTGATTTTGGTGTTAGAGTTTTTGTATTCCACGGTATTCTTAGCTCCAAACCCATCGCCCTTTTTTTGTCTTCATGACTTAGGTGCCCTCCAACACCAAAAAGATACATATACAAGAAAAAAATATCTCTTGACTCTACTTTAAATTCTTAAAAATAAGTAAGCTGCCTTTCGCATCCCCAGGACTGAAACGGATTTCTGCATTGCCTGTGTGCATTGGAATTGATTTCGACAGTTTACGACCACACTGAAGTGCAGTTCCACCCTATTTCCAGTCCAGGGGTGGTCCCGAGTGAGTAGAAATAGATACATAAAGTGGCTTATAAGTTGTCTTTATACATGAAAAAAAAGAAACTGCGAGAACTAATCTGAGTGTGAACCCTAATTACCTAGGACCTTCAGGTCAAGTTGGGCCAGTCTTTTCCAATAGTGGAATGTTTTTTTTTACAGTTCGATCTAACCCTGGACAAACTGGCAAAACCATCCAGTGAGGCAACTGTTTATACGTACTCCAGAAAAATAGGACCTCTTATAACCATATAACTAATTTGAGGAAAAAGTGTCGTTGGGTACTCTTGTAAAGGTACCAATTAAAAAAATTATGTTTTATTTATGTTTTATTTACCTTCGTCCTGTTGCTGCGTCACCCATTACGCCTAGAAACGTGAAACAGAAACAGAAAACTTTGCAGGAGACAACGGCGTACGCGATGTTGCAAGCTGTTGTTGTTTTATCCATCGTGACAAGAAGGCGGAAAAGAACAACGAAACAATCTCGAATCTTGTACAACCAAAAATAATCATATTTTGCTGCCTTCATACCAGCTGCCGTGGTGAGATCCAGGAGATCCTGTTGTAACTTATGAAACCATGTAGTGAGAAATGACGATTCTTTCAGACTTGTTGCAGATAGATGATCTATAGCAGCATCGCGCATGTTGCATAGGACATCTTGCATCTTGTAAAGCCATGGAGTAAGAAATGATGATGCTTTCAAACTGGTTGCAGATAGATGATCTATAGCAGCATCTCGCATGTTGCATAGGACATCTTGTGTCTTGTAAACCCATGGCAACTGGAATTCTAAAGTCAAAGAGATTCATGGACGTTAAGCAACTGTAATATTACATCACAGTTACGCCAAAAATTTATAGTTTTCCCTTTCCTCCATCCATTTCTTCATTCCCTCGACTGATCGCAAGTAGTTCCTGTCTTGATGTATTTTCTTTTGCTTTTTCAATTTTTGTATATCGTTTTCTTTTCTTTGTTTTTTCCTTTTCTCCTCCCATTCTTCTTTCCTTCTCTCCTTTCATCCTCGTACTTCTCCACTTTTAGACGTTGCTAATTTCAATCTGCACTTACCGTATGTAAGATTTCGAGACCTACCAACTTGACATGTAGTACCTGATCTATCCAAGACAGCATACTGTAAGAGTAGTCCTCCAAGGCTCTCAAAATCAGAGTGATAAAGAGGTGACAAGACCGTTAAGTAAGTCTTCGGTGAACGTGTCTTATCCTCCGCCGAACTAGAAAGATCTTCTGAAGCGTTGAAGCTTTTGCGTGGAATCAGACTGCAATTCACCCCTGCCGAGGCACCTGTTCGTGAAATGACACGATATACACGTTAAAGGCTAGAAGGCGTAAAAAAGTTTTATCAAAGAGCTGAATAAAAATATTATCTAGAACAAGAGCAGTTTCGAGGTCATCTCTTCACCAGGAAATATGATTTCTTGAACCACCTCGAGAAAACTGAGATACATATCATGTTGTTAGTGATAATATATATTGATTGTATACAAGTATTTACCATCGATTCCTTGCAAGTTGCTTGGATAATCAAACACAGCCTCCTTGAGAAAGAGATATGTTGCAGGGGTGTGTCCCCTGGTCATGGTTGACTTATTATAAGTCAAGCTCTGCACACCTTCAAAGAAAAGAACTTCGCTGAATGAAAGCGACGCAGTTTTGAATAGACATGGCGCATGTAGTAAAAGAAATAGAAACAAAGTTGATACTGAGAAATAGCACTGTTATTAGTGAGTAATAGTTATAGCATTATAATATATATTATTAGTGAGTAATAGTTATAGCACTATAATATATTATAAGTGAGTAACAGTTGCTATCACTCAACCAGAACATTCATCATACAAAGACAAATACACAAGAGACCATTTGTGTCTTTTGTTTAATGAATGTTCTGGTCGAGTGCTAACAGTATCAACTTTGTTTTTATTTCATGGTTTTACTGCATGCGCTCTAGTACGTTTAGCAGCAGTAAGGTGGACTCGCGAATCGCCGGCATTGCTAAAAATCACATATCGAAAAACACCAGGGGGGGGTGGGGTTTTTGGAGCCGTGACGAGGCCCTACAGGGGGTCTTGCGCGATCCGCCGGCCGCAGCGATAAGTCCCTTACTGCTGCTGTGTCGGGTACCGCAAACGGAGGTTAAGATATCTTATAAATATACGATGCATGAATGTAAAAAGTTTGTAAATGGTATGTGTGTGATTTGTCTAACCCCACAAGTTATTGTACCTAAGCCAGAACCTTTTTGGTGCTGTGGTAAGAAAATGCAAATAGAAGACGACACGTCAGCGCAGTGTTACAAGTGTGGTAAGAATATTCGTAATGCCGTACCAAATGCTACCAAAGAGCAGTATTACGCCAATGGAGGTCGTAAGAAAACGCCATACAAAAGAATAAAATACTTCAGGGACTGGATGAGTCATATCCAAGGTTTACATCCGATATATTTAGACGACGAAGTAATGGAAAGGATTATAGACCACTTAGAAGAACCAACCACGCGAAGTCTACGGAAAACACTGAAAAAATTAAAACTAGGGAAATATTACAAAGCTATTCCCTATCTTTTGTCTGAAATTACCGGTAATTCTATTCCCGAAGTTTCTGATATGAGCAGAGCCGAGTGGATGTTTTGTCGGCTGGATAAGGATATTCCTTATTACCCCGACGTAATTTACGAAATATTTTACAAAATAGACCCCAACCACCCCCTGTTAGGATGGATTCCAAGAAGATAGTGGATCTTATGCCATAAGATGAGAAATTAGCATAAATCTTATGGCATAAGATTACGCGTACTGACGTTCGATATGCAAATAGAATCCTGTCACGCTCTTTTCGAAACTGATGTCTAAGCGAGTTTTCTTTGAAGCTCTTCTTTTGCCTCCTGGTAGATCTTTTTGCGAGATTCCTCGGTTAAATCTTTGACGACTGTTTTTTTATTTCTGATGTCCATCTTTAATTTCTCGTATTTTTCCTCTTCGGCCAGAATAAGCGAGAATTCTACATCGTCTATCTTTCTGTCACGCAAAGCCTTTGAGACAAGGTCAGTAATCGTATTTACTTTAGCCCTTGACAGAGCTATTGTCGTGTCATGCTTGGATATTTTCGTGGATAGCTTTTTCATAATACCCGTAGCAACAGCCGAAATGATACCACAAGCTGCCCCAACGCCGGCTAAAGGAACTCCAACGACTATTCCCGGCCCTGTAAGCGAAGTAGCAACGCCAGTGCCTGTTAATGCTACGGACATGGATCCTGTAGTTATCGCAATTTTATGTAGCGTACTTCGGGCTCTGACGTATTTCTTTCTAACGTTTTCGTAGTGTTTTGTTTGTCCTTCCAAGTAAGCCAGAATTAAGTTCGCTTTATTCAAGCGGAAGTTTTCGGCGTTTAATTCGTTAGGACCCGTGTTCTTAGTGGTAGTGTGGTAGTTTACATCTGGATACAACTGAGGTGCTGATGGTATAACATCCATTATATATACTAATGTACGACGCTTTTGGAAACGATATGGGAAGCTCATACCGCAGGTCAAGGCGTTATCCCCACGACGCATTTGGGAATCATATGGGACATTTACCCCGCGTTGCACCAAGGCATACAGACGTCATTAAGTCTAAGCCTGTTGAGGTAAAACCAACGCCTGTGCAGCAGAAACCTAAGCCTAACTTCCCAAAGAATCTATTACCGGCAACAGAGAATTATCCATTTTACGATAACAAAGGCGGAGCGGATGACTTTGCTAAGATGGTTACTTCTTTGAAAATACCCGTGACGAATTCTACGACCTTTGCAGTGACGGTCAGAGACATCTTTAGAGAAACCCGGATGAAGCACACGTCGGGAAAAGAATCCAGAGAATGGCTATCAGGCCCCAGCATGCGATATTGGCCGCAGCAGTTAAACTTTGCTGTCTGGGCTGCTACTAAAGGATGTGGTATAGCAGCGGATATGCTTCATATTCCTTTCCTGAGATTTCATGTTGCTTTTACTATTCGCAGAATATTGTATGAGCTGGGCGCGCCTTTACCGGGTGATACTGTCTTAACCCAAAGGATAACAAATATGACAAAGTCGCATGGGAGCGATTAAGAAATGAATTTAAGCTTACCAACCCTGACTTTCGTAACCATGAAGGTGCCGCCTACGGTCTAGGAGAGACTTACACTTATGCTTCGTATGTCGGAGCCAGCATAGAAAGTCCAGGCATGGGATATCCCAGCTCCTTCGAATTCTCAGACTTAGGAGGCAGTGGAACAAAAGGAAATTTAATTTATTTCATAGAAAGCAAAGAGAAGTATCCTTGGGCGCCATTCTTTGCAGCAAAGGGCATTGGGTTAAAGAATCTAGCAAGGATTAATCGAAGCATCGAAGCCTTTGTTTACTGCGTCCTAGGAGCCCAGGTTAGCACTCGCAGCCCCATCGTAGATGCCAGTGGTGCGTCGCAGGAAACACAACAAGTATTCCTTGTTCTCTTTGAAAGCGCTGTTATTGAGAATGAGATCTCTAAGTCAGTTCAGCGGTACCAACTCGCGGTGCAGCAATCTAAGGTGCGACTGGATTATGCCTTGTCACCCGGTTGTTGGTTAATGCCAAGTAATTTAGTCATCAACGCCAGTTCTGTTGTGGGTTACAACAACAAACTACAGCGAGCAACCAAAGACATGAAGTTTGGGGTGAATGACGTGAACTCTGACACTCTTAGGAACATCCCCCACTTTGTAGAGAAGCCAAAGAAGGAGCACGAAACGAAGCCGCCCGTACCATCAAAAAAAGAGTATGTAGAGAAACCATCAAAAAAGGCTCACGTTATGCCTACGACACCCGAGGAATATGATCACAACTTACTAAAAGCCGGACTAGCAGCCGCGAGTGTTGGTTTGAGTCTTTATATATGGCGATGAACAACCCCTACGTATCCGGAATGGATTGCGTTTACACGACTTACACAGGTGAGAAAAAATACACCCAAGCATCTTGGGTTGATGTCACTGGTATGTCCGTGGATTTGAACTACTCGGGAAAGAAGTTAATCCTTTGTAGCATTTGTATTGGTACTAGCAGCCACGCCAACGTCGGCTTCAGGTTCCTGGATGAGAATGGCATACTACAGCCCATGCGTGCGAAGACAAACAACAGGGAGCCTGCACATTTCTCCACAGAGCCGCCAACGAATAGCTCCGAGAATCTTTCCGTTTGGACTTTCCACATGGTGGCCAATTGCCATGGGAAGGTAAAGCTGCAAATACGCGTAGACGACACCGGAAGCGTTTGCATGAATAGCACGGAGGATCAAAGGAATAAGGATTATAACCACATGACCATAAGCACTTTGACGGTAATAAGTCTCTAGAAGGGAATTTATTCCCTGAAATATATGAATCCGCATCGAAAAGAAACCCATTATGCTCACTACTTAGAGGAAAGAATATATGCAGATCCCGGTTGGTTTGATACTGGGATATGGGTCGAAGTTGGGGGCATTGCGTTAATTGTTCTTACTATTGAGATTGCTACGGGGGTGGCCGCAAACGTAGGGTTTAGGTTGGTTGATGAGAATGATAAGCCTTTATTTCCTTATAGAACTTCGACTAATAATCGGAGGGTTGCTCATTTCTCGGCGCAGCCATATACATTTAGCAGTGAGGCACTTTATCCGACTACGTTTCATATGGTGGTTAATTGTAAACATGCTAAGTTACAAATTTACCCCGATGGTGGTAGTAGCGATGGAACAGTAAATGGTAGGGTCACCATAAATGGCACGACGTCGATTACTACTGGCATTGACGATGCAGCTTGGAGTCATAAGCCCATTAGCACTATGAGCGTCCTGCCCCTCGCGCCAAATTATCAAGGCGGTGCGAATACTATCTTTACTTATCCCCAGTCGAGGATGCCTCGGACACCCGACGACGATAAGCCTCCAGTAATACATAAGGATAAGGTTACACCTTCATCTTCTTCAGGAATACCACGCCGATAGCGACGACTAAGATCCATATGTTATTCCCCACGAACTTTAATAGTTCTCCACCGGTCCTTAGTACCAGACCGATCACGGAACCAAGCAGCCCAGGTAAAGAGGCTGCCATCTTTTTACCCAAGTCCGCCAGCCCTTTGCCTACTGCCTTTACGCCTGCGCTCGTAGCCTTAAGGGAGCTAAGGATCACACCTACTACGGAGGAAATGGCGACTGCAAATGCCAGCGGAATGCCATATTTCACCAAAGCTCTTTTTATCTTTTCTTTAGTGGTAAGCCCCAATTCTTTTTCCAGCTTTTCCTTTTGCGTTCGTAATTCCGCGACTCTTTCCTGTAGGGTCTCTAATTCCTTTTGAGCTGCTTCTTTTTCCTCTTCTGAGCGAGTCTGGTCGTTGATTATTTCCTGCTGCCGCTCTATTTGCCCTTCCAGGTCCTCTATGGCCTGCTCACTTTGTCTTAATTGCTCCTCCTTAACGACGATTTCCGAGGTTAATCGCTGCTCTTCGGCTACTGAGGACTCCAGCTCTTCACTCAAGCGCTTAAGTTCTGCATCTTTATGTCCAACGTTCTTAACCGCGAGGTTAAAGTTCTTCCTCGCATCTACCATCTTTTGCGTTACCTCACTAAGACGTTCCTCATAATTCTGTTTTTCTCGCCCATGAGAATCCGCCATCGCTCGCACTTGCTTCATGTATTCATCTTCTCTTTCATTCATCGTTTCTTCTAGATCCTGGAAAGACTCCCTGAGAGCCGCCAAATCCTCACTTGCTCTCAAAAGGTCCTCACGCTCCCTGGTGATTCGTTCTAAGTCTTCATTAACTGCCTCCTTTCGTTCGTTAACCTTAGCCAATTCTATAAGCGCCTCCGCTAAGTTATGTTTAGATGCGGCTTGCTCGGCAAGACGTACTGGTAAGGTCTGTAATCTACTTATCCTGGCCTCCAATTCCCTTTTCTGAGCGTTCAGTGTAGCAACTTCCTCTGTCTTGGTTTGGAGTGACCCGCTCAGCGTTCTTACTTGCGCCCTTAATTCTTCGTGTGTTCCATAACCGCCTGCAAAGGTTGGTAACCTTTTTGCTGCCTCAAAGAGCTTATTGAGATCCAGTCGCGTTTTTTCCCTAGCCGAGTCACGTTGCGCGGTTAAGTTGGGTTCCCCCAATGCCTTCCTAAGGGTCGGAGGAAGATTCTTATCTGGGTAGTATTTGCCATTTATGTCCTTGATAATGTATGGCTTAGCATTAGACCTATTTAACCTTGCTATTATGACTTCCTTACCCCATTCGTTATCATCGTTGAACATTACTTGGGCTTTATCTGGGTCCCAGTTTGGGAATTCTTCCTTAATCCTATCAAAGTCGTCAGGTTCTTCATCCATGGATTCGTTCATTTCTTGTTGTACTCTTTCCAACCATGCAGCGCTGGGGGCTTCGGGAACGGGTCCTAAGTCTTCCATTTGCAAATATTCTGGAATGGGTTTGTATGGATTCCTACGTCTGAATATGTCTCTTAAAGAACGCATAGCAGCGGGGAGCCTGCGGCTGCCATATCTGCGTCTTAGCTTGTCAAATAGCCCTTCTTGGTCTACGTTGTCATTAGGAAGTAAAGACTCGTATTCTTCGTCATTAATGTCGACTTGACCTTCTTCGGTAAGGGGATCAAAATCCGTTCCTTCTCCTTCCATTATATATGATAAGCTCAAAGTTAAATCCTAACCTCCTTCCTAAGCAGGTTGGCGGGCTGAAAGCAGAACGTACCTTTCACCGGGTCACCTTTACTCCTTCTAGCGCCAAACCAGGAGAGACGCTGTATGTAGGCGTACCCCGTCTAACGGATAACTTAGTATTGGTTCCTGGCACCCTGGCGTTAAGGTTCGACCTGGCGGTGCAACCAGATACCGCAGACATTCGTTATGTTGTTAATAACGTAGGCAGGAACCTTGTTTCTAAGATGAGAATCAAGTTTGCTGGTGAATCCCTGTTGGACTTAAACAGGTACGATCTTTACACCACATACAAAGATTTGTGGTTGACGGCCTTCGACCGCGCACAAAAGATAGAACAAGGAATAGCAAGTGAAGCCATACGTAAGGTAAGAAGCGCAACCACCAGCGCCTCCGGAGAAGATGAAATAAAGACAGCCTACGGCACCAAATATCTCATTCCATTGGACTTTGAAGTAATAACAAACCACGGTGCGTATTACCCAAGACAGCTTTCTGAACTGCAGTTCGAAGTAACCTTGGCAGATACGACCAACATCCTACAAGGAAAGGACGTAAGTTCGGGGGGTGTGCATCCATATGCTATCACTAATTTGGAGCTGCAGTACGAGACCGTGTACTCTGAAGAGCTGGCCCGCAGCGCAGGCATGGAATACAGCTCCGGTAAAGCATTCCTTTACGACCACGTAGTAATGTACAAGACGTTTAGCTTCACGAACAACGTTGAAGAGGTCATCAACCAAAGTATTAACATACCACGACGCAGTTTAACGGGGCTGATGTTGCTGTTCGCAAAGACATACACCGCAGGATTGCGTAACTCCGAGGCGTTCTTTAACCCCAACATTACCAATGTCGGCGTAAACATAAACGGAGTACCAAACAAGGTTTACTCCCAAGGGATAAAACCTGAAGATATGTACCGGGAGGCAATGCAAAAGTTTGGCGATCAAATTGCCCCAAAGGAGTTCTTCACGGATAAATATGCCCTGTGGATTGACATGCGCACGACGAATGATGAGAGTATGCATGGCCAGGGTCTGCGGTTGGTAAACACCCAGGATGGCATTACATTGGAGATCAAGCGCACCAAACATGCCAGCGACACTACTAAGATAAACTGCTACATCTTCGTAGTGTCTGACGCGCAACTGAGCGTGGAAATGAACCAACTTAAAAGTGTTGCATATTAGGGTTAAAATATTCCTTAGATATACGATGCTTCGCGTATTTGAAAACAACGACACCGAACTGCAATGCATAGTGCAAGGCGAAACTTTGTACTTTAAGGGAAAAGAGGTGGCAGCTGCATTAGGATATGAAAAAACGAGAAACGCAATTAGGATGCATGTTTCAGAGGAAAACAAGGTAACTTTGGGGTCTATAAAGGGGGCCCGTCTGGCGGGCTCCCTTAACGAACAGCCACATTCCGTGTATTTGACGGAGGAAGGACTTTACGAATTGATATTCGGATCTGAAAAGCCCGAGGCTAAGAAGTTCAGGAAGTGGGTGCTAGGAGACGTACTCCCCACGCTAAGGAAGACAGGCAAGTATCAAATAGAACGGCGCTTTGACGGCCCCAACAAATTGGTATTTAAAATAGAAAATGAGTTTGACCTGCATAAAAAAGTGGTGGACTACATCCGCAAGTATTACCCGCAAATGCTCGTGACCCCTGGCTTGGGTGAAATACAAGATACATCAGATAAACGCATAAAGTGCTGGCAGAAAGGATATCAACGAGGACAGCCTGATCTGCTTATCTTGAATGCACACGTGCGGTACCGTGGTTTCTGCGTCGAGCTGAAGACTCCAAAAGGCAACGGGGTATTATCCGACAGTCAACGCCTGCTATTGGAAAGGTATGAGCAGAATGGTTATAAGGTGCTGATCAGCAACGACTACGACGACATCTGCAGAGCCATCGCGGAGTATGCACGAGGAATTCGTCTACCATGTGCATATTGTTGCAAGCGCTTTAGGAATGCGCAGACTCTGGGAACGCATTTAAAGATATTTCATAGGATATATGGACAAGGATAAATTCAATGAGCTAAAGTTCATCCAGACGCACTGGAGGGATTTGCAGGTGGGGGAAATCTATGAGGTAAAGAATTACGTGGTCTTCGAAGACATTGACCGTCTGCGTTTGGTCTTAAAGAATAAAAAAAGAACATATACCCTTTGGGCGCCCGATAGAATAAGGTACGCCATTGAAGGGCAGCAGGTCACACATGTTATGAGTCATGGTAAGAAGGATGGTAGATGGGAATTTGACGTGGTTAATTGGGAGCCTGAGTCTCCTCTTCACTCTTAAGTATGTTTGTCTTAGGGTCGGCTAAGCACCGATGACCTTCAAAGAATGCACTGCCGCAATGAAGGCAGATGTATTTTTTTCTTGGCTTAGGAGGATTTATGCAGTCTGCTGGGGGTTCGCATGTAATACAGTCCATATATTATAAATCCAATGCCATTGCGTACTCTAATGGTGTCTATCCGACATCAATACATAATGAATTGCAACAAATGTGGCAGGGGTTTTAGCAGCAAACAGAGACTGGAGTATCACACCAACCATAAGGTGTGTGATAAAGTAATACGTCGCAATCGCACCTGCGAACATTGTGATAGGACTTTCAGCACTGTTCAGGCGTTGGACTATCACACTTCACGCAAAGTATGTAAAAAGGTGCGTCCTGGCCGCTTTTGTAAGGACTGTGGTGGGTTATTCAGCACTCCCCAGGCCTTAGGCTACCACGTATTTCACAGAGTTTGCGCAATCTAAAAAAAAAAGGAAATGGGGTGCCTTGCGCGCCCCTATTTTTTTGCAGACCTCCTCCTAAGAGGGTTATTGTTAGAAGAGTGTCTCAGAATGTTGACAATAAGGTTAAATATTTGTTAAGTATGTGTGGAAACTATTTCAAGGAGTGTCTCAGAATGTTGACAATAAGGTTAAATATTTGTTAAGTAGGATAATGCCTCTTAAGAAATGTGTCTTAGAATGTTGACAATAAGGTTAAATATTTGTTAAACAGTTGAAGATATGTTCTTCTTCTCTGACACAACCACAACGATCACACTCCTGCCTCCAATACTCCCTTTTAGTCCACAGGACACCTTCGGCGCGTTCGAAAGAGGGGAAAGTACGGACTATCTTCTTATGGTAATCTATGCGATTCCTTAAGTAATCCTCTTTATGCGGGCAGCGACTCATCAAATCCGCACATTGGTAACAATCCACGCCTTCTAAGTCATACGCCCCAAAGAGGAACTTATAACTTACTTCATGCGCTTTCCTGTGCGTTTGAAGACGTTGTCGGCTACTAAGTACCTTATTGCAGAAACTACACTGTCTGGTCTGATCACAAACTCCTCTCTTCAAATGTTGCCGCATTCCTAAAGGGAATTCCTTATTACAGCCCTTGCAAAGTATACAAATACGCTTATCTTGATGTTGTTGCATCTTTTGAACAGTACTGAATTCCTTACCGCAGTCATTACAAACTTTACTTAGTTCCTTTGTGCAAACGCCATTACGGACATGGTATTGTAGTCTTTGCTTGGTGCTAAACTTCTTCTTACACACCGCACAGTTCATTTATACTTAGCAGTACGTTAACCTCTATATAACATCCTTTTTTTTTAAACAAATATTTAACCTAATCGTTAACATTCTTAGGTACATTTCTTTTGAGGTATGCTATTCCTTAACAAATATTTAACCTAATTGTTAACATTCTAATACGCATCTTTTAGGAATAGTTACCAGTTTAACAAACATTTAACCTAAACGTCAACATTCTAATACGCATCTTTTAGGAATAGTTACCAGTTTAACAAACATTTAACCTAAACGTCAACATTCTTAGACACCTTTTTTTTTTGAAGTAGCGTAGCCTTAACAAATATTTAACCTAAATGTTAACATCATTAGACACCTTTCTTTTGAGGTATGTCATTCCTTAACAAATATTTAACCTAAATGTTAACATTCTACAGTGGATACCGCATGAAATCCACAACGGACTCTTTTGCCCACGTTGCCATCGTTATCAGCGCACCAAACCTTTCCGCGCGCTTCAGACCACACATTTCATCGTACAATTCCTGCACGCGCGCTTTCAAACGGTCTATCTCCTCTCTTTGCATTTCTATGGTGTTCCTTTTATCTTTCATGTCGCCGACAATCCTTTTTACTGCGTCCACTGGGTCCATCGTATATATATTGGGTCATTGAAAATGACTCCAGAACATATTCCCTGCAATGCTCTGATAGTAGGACCAACCGGCTGTGGTAAAACGCAGTTCGTAGTAGAGCAACTCCTCGGGCCCTTTAGATACCGTTTCGACTACATAGTGTTATTATGCCCTACCTATGTGAATAACCGCACCTGGACAGGCGTAGGCGTGAAAGATGACGACTTCTTCGTGGATATCTTAGACCCTAACGAGTTATCCAGCCATTTGAAGTTTTGGCATAAACAATTCCCCAAGGATACTCAGACACTCCTCATACTGGATGACATCGCCTGTGGGGACGACGTAAAAAGACGCACATCCGAATTAGTGAAGCTCGCCTTCAGCGGTAGGCATGACAATATCAGCGTTTGGTTGCTCTCGCAGCAGCTTACCAGTGTCTCTAAACCCTTTAGGGAAAACATAGGCTCCCTGGTCGTATTTTATACTCCCAGTCGGAGTGATTTGGAAACCATTCTCTCCGACTACGGAGGCGAGATATCTAAGGAACAGTTACACGAATACATGCGGCATTTAAAAACGCACCAACATTCCAAAATGATCTTCTCTTTGAGGTTTCCCTACACGGTTGGAATCTATGATTCCTAATGTATATGGATATTGAGCAGCTCTTAGACGAAGTCCCCGTAGATGAAAGTAACCTTAAAGAACAACTTAACGTCCTGGTGTCATCGGGAAAATGTAAAGAAATGATAGGCAAGGAGTTAACGCATGAGCAAGTTAATAAGTTGTCAGAAGAGGAGGTTAAGAAGTTCCATAAAAGGTATGAGGCTGCCCTTGCAAGTAAGACTACGAACGCCGTAGCAGACTCCGCTATTAAGCTGGCCACCAAACTTCTGGGACTTGCGCTGCCCATAGACGACGTGGAGGCGCTGCGGAAGGACATAAGCGAGGACTATGTCATATCCCAAGAACTTAAGATAACCTGCGGCTGGTTGTCTTTGAAGTGCGGTAAGTTAATGGCAGTCGCATCTTTGGGACTTCACGTGGCTCAACATGTCGACTTGAAGGAGGTACTAATCTCTTGGAAGGACTACAAAAAAGATAAGCAAGTCGAGGAGATCTTTAAGGCAGCACTTGCCGAGGTACCTAGTCAAGTCACACCAAGTGATGCTCAAGTCATCCACGGGACTTAGTCAAGTCGTCATCAAGTACTTAGTCAAGTCATCGTCAAGTCGTCATCAAGTACTTAGTCAAGTCATCGTCAAGTCGTCATCAAGTACTTAGTCAAGTCATCGTCAAGTCGTCATCAAGTTGTCATCAAGTTACTTATCAAGTCCTTCAAGTCCTTAGATATAAGATGAGTGACACCGAAACAAAGGCGGAGGAAACCCCTCGAGAGCAAAAGATCACCAAGCCTAAATCTCCGGGCAGAGTCGCTGCGGGGAAGAAGCTCGCGGAAATGAATAGAAAGAACAAAGCCAAAAAAGAAGAGAGGGAAGAGGAAAAAGAAGAGGAATCCTTTTGGAATCCGGGCTACGTTATCGGAGCATTAGGAATTGCTATAGCAGCAGGCAGCCTCTACTTACAATGGCGGGCTGCTAAACCAAAAGTGGAACCAAGGGCAGAAATGAGGTATGTGGAGCCTCCTAAGAGAAGTAAAATACCCGAGATGGAATAAAACCTCCTCTCCTTGTAATATAATGTCGTCCGCATTAATGAAAACCGTCGAAGATGCAGCTATTATTACTTCTATTGTCGCAGGTATTGGTTGGGTAGGTAAGAAAGTGCTCAAAGAAGACTTTACTGAAGACCCAAGCAAGAGCATTACGGGCTTTGCTAAGATGACTGCTGCAGTAGCAGGTAGCATTGCCCTTAAAGACTACCTACAGAAGGAAAAGTACCTGCCTAGGCCGTGAGGCCCTTATATATGGCAAGCGTATTGGTAGGTGGTGTCATTGCAGCGTTAGCATTCACTGGAGCTAATTATGGTGGCCAATATTTGGATAGATTAGTCAGGGGCAACAAAGGCGATGCTGAGAGGAAAAGGCATGATTTGGCGTTGGAGAAATATCAAAGGGACGTGGCAGCTTGGAATGAAAAAAGACAAGCTTACAGGGATTGGTTGGATAAGAACTACCAAGACAAAATGCAGGCGGATAAGAACTTCGAAAATACGGACTACGCCTTTAAACTTTATGCACAGACACACCCCGACTTTAGAATTAGCAAGCCTCAGTTTAAGAATTACTATCAGCCGTCAAAGAAACAAAAAGACAATGAGTTGGTCTTTGTAGGAGTTGCAGGGCTGGCAGGAGGCGCAGCCTTGGCGTATTTAATATAATGATCGTCTTTTTGGAAAGCGATAAGAATAACTTTACTACTTATCTGAATCCTCCCATCAGAGCCCATACGGTTCGGCTGGTCAGTTGCTCTTTGTACAATTCTTGGTATAATTTGATCGATGGTATGGTCACTGAGGAAAAGACGTCTGGCAATTTTACTACCGTAATGCTCCCAGATGGGCATTACACCCCTATAACGCTGGCTAAGGAGCTAGCCAAGCGCGGTTATACTCTCACCACAGGATTGCCGCATGAAATGACTATCAAGCATGGTATGTCAAGCTTCTCATCAACCATGCTTAAGGGTTCTCCATTGGGATCCTTACTAGGTATCACAGGTAAGACGATTACCACCACGGCCATACCTGTGAATTGGAAAGTCGCATCCTCTTATGAAGTCTATTGTGATTTGGTCTGCAGTTACAGCAACGGAAATCCCTCCCATCTGATGTCCAAGTTTTCACCTAAAGGTAATCCATTTGACCTGGTAGAATATACACCCATTTCTTTGAACTATGACTTGCCTTGTGATTTGGTAGAAAACATAAACATCACCATTAAAGTGGACGGAAAGACGGTGGACTTCAACGGACGTAAGATCAATCTTGTTCTGGAATTCATATAATGGGTCGAACTGAGGACAAACTCAAAAGGATTTACTATGGGCCCGAAGGCTATTGGAGAGGAGTGGCGGCTATCAAGAAACTCGCTACCGCAGCCAGGGTATCAGAAGAAACGGCTAAGAATTGGTTAAAGAAACAAACTATCTGGCAGGTTTATCTTCCCGTGCCTAAGTACATTCCCAGACCCAGCTTTACCGTAAATGCCCCTAACGAAGTTCATCAGGCGGATTTGCTTTTCTTACCACATGACACGGTGAGAAGAAAGACCTATAGATACGCTTTGACCGTGGTTGATATCGCAAGCAGATACAAGGACGCCGAACCCATAACCAGCAAGGATTCTGGGGAAGTCGCAGAAGCCCTAAGTAGGATTTATAAGCGCGTTTTGAAATGGCCTAAGCTGCTGCAAGTGGATGCGGGAACGGAGTTCATGGGCGTGGTTACCAAGACCCTGAAAGACCACGACACCAAAATTAGGAGAGCCGAAGCAGAGTACCACAGAGGTCAGAGCATTGTCGAAAGATTCAATAAAACTTTGGCTGAGCGTCTATTTGGATACCAATATTGGAAAGAGTTGGAAGATCCCTCTAAGCGAAACAAGGAATGGACACAGCGGCTTCCCCAGGTCATTGTGGCTTTGAACAACGAGGCAGCCAGGGCTACGGGAATGAAACCCAAGGACGCTATGAAGAAGAAACACGTGGAACACAAGTCCTACGTCAGAAGTTCAAGAGCCGTCGGACTAAAGGAAAAAAAGCTACCCCGCGACATAGTGGTCAGATACCTCTATCAGCCGGGGGAACTCGAAGGTGGCAGTAAGAGAGCCACGGATCCTAACTGGTCTTTGGAAACGTATGAGATTTCAAAGTCCGTCACCAAGGAAGGGCAACCCGTGTTGTATTACCTAAATGGCCCAAGTCGTGGATTTGTTAAGGAAGAGTTACTCATAGTTCCTAAAGATTCAAAGTAGTGCAGCACCGCGCGCCCGATTGCACTCTAGGCATGTCAGTCTTATGTTGCCTCTGCAATGCCCGCGTTTGTTATTTATGCGATCCACGGAGAACTGCTGATCGTCATTCGCATCGAAGCTCCATAGTAGCGGTATGTTACATTTGGCACACCGCGCGCCTTTCTTATAGACGTCGTCCACGCATAGGTCGAACGTCATATTTTTTTCTTTGTCGTGGCGCTTGTAGCGAAGGAGTTTCTTAGCGATGTTCTCCTCTGCTACTTCTTCCGGGGTCTCATCGTACCGCAATTGTGGACCTAAGGCTCTTTTTAACTGTTTGGCATACTCCACACGACTTACGGCGGTGTATATCAAATTGCTCCAACACAGCCGCTGGTCTATGATCCATAAGGTTTCTGTTATGGTAAGCCCTTGCGCGCTGTGGACTGTCATACAGTAACCCAAACGCCAGTCTGGATGGGAGGTAATCCTTTCCACCATTTTCATGGGCACCCAAACCTTATCATGCGTTACTGCGTTTTCTAACCGGGTCTTAGTTCCCGGGACCCAGACGTCTCTTTTCTGCATTCGGGTGTCGTGGGGTTTGTAACAAATGGGCACCAGATGCCCAGGGAAGCGTTCCTGGTGTATTTTGAGTAAGTCTTTCTGTATGCGGGACTGTGCTGCACGCTTGCTGCTCAGCACCAAATCCTCAGGATGCCAAGAATACAAGAAATCTTCATAAGACTTTGCTCGTACTCTCTTACGGAGTATCTTGTTTTGCTCAGCGTCACTAAGGCCTCTCAATTCGGCTTTTAAGTTCCTTATTTGGTCCTTGCTGCGGTAGTCGGTGTTAATTTCCTCCGCATGGTCTACCATTTCTTTTAACCATTCGTGGGGCATCTCTCCGGCTATTGGAGGCGGTTGACATGGATCCCCGGCAAATATCACTTGGCACTTTCCGCGGAGGAATTCTACAAACTCCTGTAAGATTTCTAATGGCACGGTGCAAATCTCATCCCAAAGTATAACCGGCGGTATGTCATGAATGGCTTCTGGTACCCACTTTTGACCATTCCAGCGGAAGAAGCTGTGGTAGGTCTGTGCGTCGTAACCCATCTCCGTTAATTCCCTTTCCAATCGGTGCGTTGGCGTTAACACCTTTATCTTTGGAAATAACTGCAGTACGCGCGTTGTCTTACCGCTGCCTCCAGTTCCGTAAAGGTAGGAAAGGCGTTTGTAGGAAATGGGATCTGTAACTGAGGGCAGTGGCTCTTTTGTGGGCATAACGGAACCTGAAAGATGTTCGCCGTGATATTCTACACGTTCTCTCCAAGCTTTTATCTCTTCGTCTTTGACGCGCCATTGACCACTTTCTGCGAGTTCGTCTTCGGTGTAGAATTCTTTCATCTTCTCCAACACCTCTGGCTTTACATACAGGGAATCCGTAGCTACGCGTGGAATGTCCTCTTTGTCAAACCTAAGCAACATTGCTAATAGGTTAATGTGCGCATATGCGAGCATGCTGGCACGCAGATGATAATACTGTGGTCTGTGGTCTTGGTAGTAACAAAGTGCATTCCATTTCTTTTCTTTCTGACCTTCTATGAAATAGTCCCACTTTTCCACAGATACCATCGTTCCTTGGTCATGTGCCCGCTTTATTAGGAAACTCAATTCGCCTTCGTCCGTTATCAAGCGCCGCTGCATATGTTTCTCACCTTCTTTTGCGCCTTGTGTGAACTTTCCTATGATTATCCTTGCTGTGGGGTTATGCTCCGGTAACCATTTTGTGAATGAGGAGTGACACAATATGGCTTCATGTGCAGTGTATCTTAGCAATCGACGCTCTTCGAGGAATTTGAGGAGCGGTATGGGAATCCATTCCTTTTCCTGTAAATGCTTCCCATACCACGCGTAAATTATGGGGTGTAAGCCCTTTGCTAACTTCCAAGACGTTAATCGTACGAATCCAGTTGCCGGGGCGTCGTAGTGACCGTCTAACGAAACGCGGAAGAATTGGGAGTCTGGATGTCCGTAACGGTCGTAATATTCCTTACAATCCCCCAGACCTTTAAAACTTGCAGGGTAGCAGTGCTTCATGTCTAAGGAGACGTATTCGTCTTCATCGTACTCCATGTTCCACAGGCCTCCGTGACCGTGTTCTACGCATGCTTTGGAGATATCTTTGAACTCCTTTGGGGTGGGTTTCCATCCATTTCTTTTCTTTGCGGCCAGAAAGTCCAAACTTCGGGAGCTAAGCACCTCATCTGAGAAGTCTTCCCCTAAGGTTTCACAGGCGCTCTGGATGCGCAGATGTTCGATTTCCGGGCGATACAAAGTACCATCTTGGGTCATAAACTGACTTCCTTCTGAATCCATCAACCATACGGAGTTCTCGTGGATCAACTTTATCAATGGAGAGGTTTTATAGACCTTCGTTTCTTTCTTTTTAGGGAATCGAAGTTCTCGCCAAGCGTGTCCATTATGCTGGTAAATGACTATAGGAGCACCTTTGCCACCGTATTTATGTGTCCCAGGATAGATAAAGCCGTCGGTGATGTCCTTTACCATGATGCGCCTTCCTAATGCTGTTTCTAATTTTTTAATGTTATCTATAGTAGCCCCAACTCCGTAGGTGGCATTTTCCCATTTCCTGATGGCTTCTCTTCTCTTTAGTGTGAGCTTACCTCCGCGGGAGGAATCTTCGAAGAACTCTCTTACCAACTTACCGACGCAGTTACCAGGATGTCGCATTGGTCTTAACTTCTTGACGTCGGGTTTTTTGATCTCATACGCGCCGTAAATAACCACGGTGACTGGGTATGCTACTTCGTAGAACAGCATATCTATTCCTTCGAGTGCTCCAGGTCTGGTATCCTTATTCAGGACGAACAAGTTTTGCCTACCAGACGCCCGTATGGGATTTCGGCCCTTTTCTATTATCCACTCACCGTCTAAGTACTTTATGAAAGTTAGTTCCAAACGGTAATCACCTTCAGGCATCAAATCGATTATCCTTTCTGCTCTTTCTGCTGTCATAGTCTCATCTGTATCTCCCTCCATAAATGTTGTGAAGGCGAAGTCGGCGTCCAGGCGATCCAACACCTGAGTTCGTAGCTTACGCACGGTTTTGTTTTGTATGCTTGTGATGGCGTCCATCTATATCTAAGGAATATCTTAACCTCCGTTTGCGGTACCCGACACAGCAGCAGTAAGGGACTTATCGCTGCGGCCGGCGGATCGCGCAAGACCCCCTGTAGGGCCTCGTCACGGCTCCAAAAACCCCACCCCCCCCTGGTGTTTTTCGATATGTGATTTTTAGCAATGCCGGCGATTCGCGAGTCCACCTTACTGCTGCTCGTTTGTAAAGCTGGTTGTAGTACGTTGATGAAGGAATAGGAAACTTAATAGACTGAATGGGACTGTGAATTTAACGTTGAGTGTGATTTGGTACTACTTCCAATCATTTCTTTTTCGATCGCTTTAAAATGAATCACACGAAAATAGTTCAGAAAACTTTTTGAATTCTTTTTACAATAAATAGAAAAACGATTTTATTCTGCTGATTCATTGTCTCGTTCATTATCTTTCTTGCTTTTCTCCCCTTCCTCCGTCAATCCGAAATTAATTATTTTCCAATCATTTCTTTTTTAAATCTTTTCGCAAAAAATTAATGAAAACGGATAGTATCTTAATAATAAATCTATCTTACCCAGTGAGCATTTTTCCATATGAACCAAGTGTTTTTGGTTAACTACGGTTGGACTCACAAGCGTCGAAAAAAGTAAAACTGCAAGAATACCAGAGAGTATCATCTCTGATTCCTTTCCAAACAGCATTCCTTTCAAAATTATTCGAATCGTTTTGTGCGTCGCATTTGAAATCGTCAGCAATCACTGCGATTATGACGTAAAACACAGGGTGACCGCACCTTGTCGCTGTTCTTATTTGTTGCGCATGATTTCTTTCTTTATCATTTCAATATGGCAGTGCAAATATTGCCAACTAGCGGAAGAATTTCCCTTCAGTATCAAACCAAAGGTCCAAATGTTTTTTCTTTGCGCTATCTTTTATTTCTTGGTCAACGCCCAGAGATGTGCTAGAAGTTGCGCGCGAGTGCTGTTTCCTGCACCCCTAATAGCAATACCGCTGGAAAAGATTAAAATGTTAGGTCACGGGATAAGTGATGATGATAAAAAAAGGGTCATATAACTATTGTGAATAAATCTCGCGTTTTGGTTGGTTAGAAGCGAGTGCTTTGTGAGAGCACACAGCATGCGCGCGCACTTTCAGTTGCTTGCTTTATTCTATTTAAGGTAACAATAATTATCGTTATTTGAATTTTATAAAAGAGATTAAAAAAACTTGCTTGCTGTGCTGTGTGGAGTGATAAAGCACTTGGGGATCGGCAGAACACTAGAGAAGTGTCGAATCCGCTACGCGCGTCGTGCTTCTCCTAACACTTCTCTCATGCTCTGCCGAACCCCGCGTGCGCGCGCCCGCGTTTTCTATTTCTTTAATACAAGTCTATACACGTAATCGAAATATAGCGAGCAATTTAAATAACTAGACTGAGGGCATTTAACCCGTGAAAAAAAAAGTCAACGAGTAATAGTCAAATAGGAACAAACAAACAAACAAAAACAACACAAAAACAAAAGCACAAAAAAAAAAAAACGACAAAAGCAAACAATGCAATTAGGGTCTACTGTATATTAGTCTAATATCTATTTCACTGGTTTAATGACTTTACTCTAAAAGTGAGTTTTCGAAAGTTTTGACTATCCAATAAAAACTGTTAGACTACAAAGGGAAAAATCTATTGCTCCAATCAACATGGCTGCTGCGGAAGAAAGATCCATTAAAGGTATTGAGGTTTCTTTGTATGTAATTTTACTGCAGTTTTCCATATTCTGCGAACTCAGACATTTCAACAGCTTTCTGCCTTCTATGGCTTTCAAAATTTTGTTGATTTTGGCTGTTTATCAATGAAAAATGTCTTATTCTCTGGATCAAGATTACCATCATACCCAAGGCCACGCCCTCGGCAAGAACGCTTCATATCAAAAGCCTTTTGGAATTGGTCCTCCAGTGCTCTGTTAAAAGAAGATTCCTGAGATCTTGACATTACACTGAAGCTCGACTTGGGTTGGCTGGTTTGATTCAGAGCAGAGCCATCTTTGTCGCTGGACTTTTTAAAGCCACCCATTAACCGAAGGAACTTTTCTTTTCTTTCATCATTTTCAAATGATGCATTTTCCCAGCTGTTGAACTGTTAGGAAAAAAAGAGCATATTTTAGGGTAAATGAAGCACTATGTTCTTTATATATAGTGGGCAGCACCAGAGGACATTTTTGAGGGAGAGTATCATAGCTGTTACCTACAAAAGCATCAAATAGCATCTCCTTTAGCTTTTACATTATTCTTATTGCTTTTACATGCCACAGTGGGCAGAAAGCCACCCAATTCATTAACTGGATCTGCCCTTTGGATTTAAAGATGGTGTAGGTCCACTGCCAAAACAGAGATATACCACAGGCAGCCCAGCAAACGTACTTTGCAATTTAATGGCTAATAGACCTTATTCGTGGTGAGACAATGTTTTCCCAATTCAACGTGACAAACCTCTGGGGGAATGAAGAGCTATTGTTTTGAAACTTGTTGGGATATCATTGTTATTCCTTTCGTATCCTTTGGGATACTCATAATTTTTTTGAAGAGTAAAAACGAAAGAAAATGAATCCCCTGGAGGTTTGTCATGCTGAATTGGGAAACACTGTCACACCACGAATAAGGTCTATTCCCAATAGATCTCTCCTTGGGAGCGTAATGTTTATCCATTTCAGACTGTGTCATTCTCCAGAAAATAAGATTCTTTGATTGAGTTGTATCCATATTCATGTGTCTTCTCATATGCAACTGTTTAACCGGTTGGCTCAGTTGGTTGAGCATCAGACTATAGGAATGCAAATGGAGGTAAGCCCAAAGGTCCGCTTAGGGACTTAGCGTACATAGTATGTGGTTGGAATAATTCAGTATGGTCCCGGCCGGACCAACACTCAGGGTCTTAGAATAACTGAGGAGAAAGTGCTGCCTTTGTAATTACATCTGCAAATGGTTAGACTTTAAAGTGGCTTGGATGACCATGTTAATGGCGGTCCCGTCTCTCCACACTCATCATTACTAACCAACATCATAGGGATGTAAAAAAACCACTGAGGATGTTGCTGGCAGTGACCACCCTCAGTGCCTACACCTCACACTAACCATCTCTCATGCCCGAAATTGCACAAAAAGCAATCTGTCTTCACTTCTCAATGTAAAGCACCTTTGATATTCATATAGAAAGGTGCTATATCAATTCAAAATCATTATTCATTCATCATTTGAACAATGATACTCTTGCGAATTGGGAAAACATTATGCCTAAGCTGAGTGTCTACAGATATTTCTGCTATTATTTTAAATTGCTTATATTATGTTATTTACCTGTCTTGTACCAGCTGAAAGATCTTGTTCAGTTTGTTGAGATTTATCACCATCATCAGTTTGATCAGCTTTCTTTTTCTTTTCCTTCTTCTTTTCAGTCTCATCTGTTTTATGATTTTTCTCATTTCTGTGTTCTTTCTCTTTCTTTCGCTTCTTTTTCTTTTTAGGTTGGTCTTCAGTATCACTGTCACTACTTTTGTCCTCTGAATCATCTTTAGATTTATGCTTTCGTTTTTTAGACTTCTTTACATTTGACTTATGTTCACTGTCATCTTCCTCTGAATTGTCCTGACTGTCTTTACTTTTGGGTTTCTTTTTTCCTTTGTCTTTTTTTGCATTATTTAGATCATCATAAATGCTTTCTTTGTCTTTCTTTGTTGAATCACTGTCACTAGAGGTAACTTCCTGCTCATGACGAGTCTTGTCTTTCTCTTTCCTTTTTGTCAAGTCTTTACTACTTTTATCACTTTCAACTTCCTCTCTGCCTTTCTTATCCTTTTTTCTTTTCTTTTTTGTCTTTGATTCACTGTCAGATGAAAAAATCTCTTCTAGATTTTCAGGAACAGTTTTTTTCTTCTCACTTTTCTTTTCAATCTTTTTCTTCTTCTTTCCCAATTCTATTTCATCTTCATCATTATTACTTCCTTTATTCCTTTTGTGCTTTTTCTTTTTTGGCTTTAAATCCTGATCCAACATTCCTTCTTCTTCTTCTTTGTCCTCATTAATATCAACATCCTTTGCACTTTCTTTCTTGTTCTTCTTCTTGCTGTTTTTATTTTTTCGCTCTTCCATTATTCGTATTTTCCTTCTATGAATATGAAAAGGTATTCAAGCTCTAAACATAAAGCTCTAAGAATTTGCCATGCATACAAAGGGAGGGGGGTTATCAATTTAATTTGAAAATTTAAATGGGTTTTTGGGGGCTTTGAAAATTAAGTTAAGGGGAGGCCTTTAAAAAAATAACTTTCTATTATAATGGATGATATATTGAGCACACGTATAATGGTATCAGATTAAATAAAACACAGATACAACGAATGAAACAAATGGATTCAACCCATAAATTTTCGATCTATGCAAATAAAAGAAGACATGGATTGGTAAGTAAACTATAGCTCTGTGAAATATCTTTGGAAAATAAGGTCGAACATCCACTTCAAAACAAAGCTGATGTTGTCACTTCCGTCTAGTAGTCGTAGATGGAATACACCAGGAGAATAAATTGACCAGCTATTACACCCGATGTTGTGAAGTCCTGTTCAAACTTTATCGATCTATAGATATATACGGTATTTGATTTAACCATAGTTAACTATGATTTAACCATTTAACCATTTTATTAACTATGATTTAACCATCTATGGAATAAAATAGTCAAATATTGCTTACCTTACATTGAACCGAACCGTGTGGCCTTGGCTACCCACGTGCTGTAATTGCCAAATAAGGCCTGGTTGCTGGAAGTGTTCGTACTAGTTTCCGCGTAAGACTGGAGCGGTCCATATTGATAACAACTGCACTCATGGACCGCAGAGTCACAGTGAAGATCAGTTTTCGTCTTCTGGACATTTCATCATGACGGACAAGAACCGTGCAGCCATCATAGAACTGGCTAAACAGCCTGGCAACAACACCTGTGCAGACTGTGGTGCCGAAAGTGAGTGCTTATAACGATAAAGGATTTTAGTTCCAGCGTAAATTAGCTTTAAGGTAATAATTTTGATTGATTTTATTTGACTTTTTCCGGTGTTGTGAATGTTTTAGATCCGGAGTGGGCCTCAGCATCTAAAGGCATCTTCATTTGTATCCACTGCAGTGGTGTTCACAGGAATTTAGGAACTCAGATATCTATTGTGAAGTCTTTAAGGCTCGATACTTGGCAAGATGATCGACTTAAGGTGAGCTAAGGAAGTTCTTTAACACTGAAGACTGACGGCAATCAGTCGCACCTTCAACAAAGCAGATGTCCAAGTTGACAGTTCAATTCTGCTCTATTCGCTCCTATCCACCGCACACACTCTACTTATCACATCAAAAACGAGCAGTATATATAGCTTCTCTCACTAGCTCTTGTGTTCTCATACAAGCCCTCGTAAAATTTTGGTTAATGAATTGACTGACTCCAAGATTAAGGAAGTTAAGCCAGAATTTACCCGTGTTAATTAAGTTATTCCTGTTTACTGGTGTTGGCATACATAAAGATTACCCAAATATAACAGTTTGTTTGTATTGGCGAAAAGCTTCGGAAAATACTCTCTTGTTTTCTCAAGATTAAGATATATTTAAGAAGCATGGACGCCTTTGACCAATGGTTCCGGGGAAATTGTTGAAATACCCGAGCAATAAGATATTTTTTTTATTCCTCTGCTAAAGTAGGGGATTTTTTTTGAATGAAAATTTTTTTTGTATGGTTTAATTTCAAGTTACAAATCGATAATTTAATATTTTTAATTCATGTTTTCCCAGTCTTGTTGGCTTGAGCTTTGAGGCGAGACGCTGTAATTATATATGTTGATCATGCAGAATTATGTAGTAAAGTAAAAATAAAATGTTCAAGCTGATTTAATTTGATATATTAAAATTTCAAGGTAACGGTTTCCAATCAATTAATCTTTCCACAGATTATTTAAAATCAAAGCTAAGAGATAGATTCAATAAATAATTAATTATTATTATTTTATTACTCAAAAAATATATCTGCAAAGCTTTTAATTTATATTAATTTATTATATTTGTTTATTTGTTTATTTTCTTCATGTAATTTTCAAGATCAAGTAAATATTCATAGCATTTACTTATTTGTTTGAAAAAATATATAGTTATAATAATTAATCTTATCTAATAATTATTAATCTAATAATGATCAATATTTAGAGGTAACAGTTTTCTGTTAACCTAAGTCCTGTGTCTTGCAGTTATTTTTGTAAATTGATATGTATAATATTCAAAATATATAGTTATTTCCTCTACATGTTCCAACTTAATTTGTGTATATAACAGGGGAAATTCCTAAAATTCTTTACGCAATATAGGTCATATTGCCAATCCCTTGAGAAAATTATATATGATTCACTGTTCTAACATTCGCTGATAAACAACAAAAGAATGATGAATATGGGGATGGGAACGTGCAAATGACACGTATCAAACAGGAAATCTCATTATACATTAATGGGAATATTAAATATAATTGATCTTTCAAAATGTTTGTTTTTGTTCCCTGTAGTTTATGAGTGAACATGGCAACGCGAAAGGGAATGCAATTTGGGCAAAGAATGTTCCAGTGTGGTATAGGATTCCAAAATGCACAGATCCATAGTAAGTGATAATGATGTAGATAGATAACTGGATAGTCTTGCATGGACTGATTAGCTAGATTGATGGATGAATAGACGGATGAATAAATGGATGAAAGCCTGCAGGGTACATGAATAAATAGACTGATTGGCCAATGGTTAATACTAAGGTTGAGGGTACCTGTTGCTATAGATGGGAACCCTGTGTCATATTTGGAGTTCCTGTGGTTATTGGCCAGTGGTTGTGCTTGAGAGTATACTGTACATCTGTGCTACATTTTGATCAAGCATGTGGTTGTACCGTTTTGTTATCTAATTTAGATTTCACTGAGTTTAGGTGCTATTTTATGTTAAATGGCGAATTAAAGTTTGAATAAGTGCAGAGGTATGACTGAAACTCCTTCCGAGGTCGGTCAGCAGCCACAATACCTATGGATGGATTGATTAGCCAGATGGAGGGGTAAATGAATAAATAAAATAGTGGATTGACAGATTGCCTGATTAACAGAATGTTGATACCTTATGGACAGATGGATGAATGAATAGATATGTATGGTTTGCTGATTGTACAAAAAAATAAATTTGATTCATATTAATAGCGTTTTGAAAGAGCAATGGATAAGAGCCAAGTATGAGAGACAGGAGTTTGTTGATGGAGCTCCTAATTCATCTTATGACTTAAATGGTAAATATCTGAATGAGCGTAGGGCTTAAACTAACAGCTGGTGAGTCAACCGTCATAATGACGGGCCAAATTGGTTTTAACTTGGTTATACCTCATTTATGGCTCATCAATTTCACTGATCACTGAAGGGACAAGTTCCAATTCTGGCTGGACAGTTTTGGCTGTTGACCAGCTGTTATTTTTAGCCTGGATAATATCACGGCCACTAACTGACTACTTGACTGACTGACACTGGTTAATTGACTTACACTGTTGATTGAATAACTGGAGTATTCACCATTCTCTAATGGCTGACAAGTGTACGAAAACTGGAGGCTACCCAGTCATCTCGCAAATCTGAGCAAGGCTGCTCATTCAAAAATAAAGGTAAAATAGCGGGAATTTAGTTCAAAACATGGTTAATTTCTTTACGTTCCTTCTATAAAGTAACACATTTCATCTGCTTCGTTATACCTTTTATTGTGAACTAATGAACGGGTGACCTCATTTTTGTGCACTTGTCAGCAATTATGATAGTGATGTATAGTATAATTTTATTATATAGTTAGCATAGTACATGCACGCTGATTGGTCAAAAACTGTGCTTTATTAGTAAACTGAGCACAGTGCTGACACCATGTGTGTGCTTGAAGTGCTGCTATATCCTGCAACAGTTTTTATTTTTGCTTAAATAAATTCAATACCAAAATAAAATTAGTGACTATATAATAAAACAAATAAAACAGCTTTTTTCTTGCTTCGCTCAGTAATAAAGCACTTGGAAAGTGCTGTATGCACTCAAGAAGTGATAGAAGCACCTTACACTCCTTACACTTCTTTCATGCTTAGGGCACTTCCTGCGTCCTTTATCACTGAAAGGAGCATGGAACAAGCTGTTTTATTTGGTAAATGTTTCACTCATTCATAAATTGTTCAATTGTGAAAGTATTTTATTGGCTATATTCTTAAGAAGGATTAAAAGTAGGCAAACTAAAGAAGAAGAAGAAGAAGGAAGATAGTTGGAATGAGAGATTATTTAGACTTTCTGAGAAGGAGGATTCATTAACTTACTTCTTAAAAGAAACTGTAAGTATCGCCACTAATATAACTAGCTTTAACAATATATAAACAGTTGAAAACGGGAATTAAAAAACATAAAAAGCATCACTCATGATGACAATAGGATTGAAATCTCAAAAGCAGCTGTACACAGACTAGCATACATCTTAAAACTTAACAGCAATTTGATTTTTTTAATTTCTTTTTTTAATTATAAATTACTATTCATGTGGGATCTCTTTGAAGAAGGAGGGAGGAGAGAGATTGGAAAGTGACTCTTTTCTAAAACATTTTCTACTTGTTCAGGACACAGTGCCCAAGGAAGATTTAAGAGTGTCAGAAATTAATGTGGTCTTTGCTGATGAAAAGACTCATAAACCAAATAGTTTACAAATAACTTGGCTAAAAGATGGACAAACTAGGAACTACTTTGTGGCCTCTGACTCAGGAGAGGTATGAAAATTTTTTTTCCAGACAAGTGAGATTTTTCATAAAAATAAAATATTAAAACTTTTTCATCACAGGAATGCAAGGTTTTGAAATTTCAAATTTTGAGTAAATAGTAATATTGTGGACTTGCTTCTTAGGAGATAATTGATTGGTATATGGCTATAAGAGCTGCAAAGTTTAATATTCTTGGACTAAACAGACCTGGAGTCAAGCGAGAAGAGGTTTGTATCATAATACTGTGCAGAGATAATCGTAATCTCTAGGATTACAGTACATTTGACTGATTTGACTGTATCTTGGGAAAGGCCTATTATCTACTTGTAAATTTTTTGTTTTTTTTCAGATCAGTGATCTTTTGACTAGAGATTTCGCACAAGAAGGATTCCTTTGGAAAACAGGACCGAGGGTAAGAGTCCATCCCTGCCTACCACTTTCTCGGCATTAACCATGTGTTAAACTTCTTTTAATACTTTCAGCCTAATGAAGGATTTCAAAAGCGGTGGTTTACACTTTCTGGTAGGAGACTGTTGTACTTTGAAAAGGAAATGGTAAGGACTGATAATATTAATTATTATTATCATTTATAACCAACTTTGTTTATAGCAGATGACACGTGACAGTCCAAACTTAGTTTGATAAACTTTTGGAGGGAGAGGGGTGATAGTGCTTCAGTGAATGGACCGGGTAGGGCATGCGCAGGTGAGAGGGTAGGCTTTTAGACATGCAGTCAGTGTGGAAGGGCAAAAATTAAATGCAGTTGCCCAGTTACAAATCTGTTTTAGCTCCTTTCCATCTCAAGAGGAGAGAAAGGAGAATAATCTGCCAAACACTGAGTAGTCACAGCAGTCATAAACAGTTGGTGACACTGATTTTGATACTTATTTTAATTTGTGGCTTCTATCTTGTCATAAAAAGGATGCACACCCCAAGGGAGAAATCCAAATAGGTTCCAAAGATAATGGCTTTGATGTGATAGAATGTGAAAACTCCTCTAAAAGGAACCATTGTTTTACTCTAAAAACCCCACAACGAGTCTACAATTTAAGTGCTGATGTGCCGAATGAAAAAGACATGTGGATGAGTGTGCTCAAGGTCGTTATTGAGCGTCCAATTTCTGAGAAGGAGAAACGTGAGGGTAAGTCCAGTTGCTTACTCTAGTTCTTAGCACAGGTAGCCCAAGATCACATTTAAACAGTGTTTAATATGAAATATGATGTGACTAACTTTTGTACGAATTATACAGTTAAAAAAATTGTACAGCTTTTTTTATACTGTCATTTAGCTAGATTACAATACTTTTTAGTCAGCTTGTTTCTCACTGAAGTTGATGTTAGCCAGTCATATCAAAAAAAAGCTAGATGCTGAATTTTTTTGTTTTTGTTTTCCCCTGTAGTAGAGAAAGCTCAAGGACAACTTAACCAAAAGAAGCGATCATCACTTCACAGAAGGAAGAAGTCACACTAGATCAATACTGCTGGACAGATATTATTCCATTAAAAGTAACTCTAATACTTAGTTCAATTATTATCATTCACAAGAATATCAAATTCTTGTACGGTTAAAACGTCATATCTCATTTCTTCTTCAAAAATATTTACCATAGCTGGAAAGAGCATTAACTTTGAAGTTTGAAGAGGATAAGTTCAAAACTTAATAGCGAAGATATGATTTTTTTAAAGCACTGAGTTTTGTAAGAAAATCCTTGCGGGAGACAAGAGATGCCTCCAAGCAATATCACTGTTTTCATAAAACATTTCTGTTATTAAAATTTCATATCTTTGCAATATTTGAACTTACTTCATCTAGACTTCACTGCAGCTGTACTAATTTTAACATCAATATTAACTCTTACTCCGATGAAGGATTAACATCCGAAACATCAATTTCACAAAGCTTTTTACGGTCATTCAATTTATCCACAAGATCCTACTATTTTAATTGTTGCTCTTCGCAGCCATTATTATTATTCTGTTCTCAGTGAGTGTTAGAATTACATTTTAAAAGTGGTATCAAGATAGGGCATCAAGATTCACCAGGTCTCGCATATTTGTGACTTAAATGCTCAAATTTCTGTTAGGAATTATTACTGCATTTTTATCAATAAATGTAGTTAGAATACTTTATTATAATTGCATTTATTGTTTATACAGCAAATAAATATCCATAAGGAATAGAGATGAAGTTCCATAACTGCATAACTTAAAAGTCTTCTTTGCTGGCAAGAAAATATTCTTGAATAAGTAAAAATATAAAATTATATTAATTAGAACAAGAATATGATTATGTAGAAAATATTCCCTGTTGGGGGGGGGGGGGGGGGTAATGTAGGTCAATCTAATTATTAATATTAGTGCTTTATTAGCAGTATTGTAAAATAATTATAGTAAATAGGAAGTATTTGTAGGCATAATAATATAACAAATAGTTTGTTTTGTCTAAAACAATTTTTTTCACAGTCATGATTAGAGCATGGTCAATAGACCGTTATTTGAATAAGTTCGAACCTGCTGTACTCCTTGATCATAGCCTCACTCAGACAGGGATAGCACCATTTCAGTGTCCAAATTCCCAAATACCAACGGCAAAGTGAAGAATGCACAACTTCAACTACAATACAAATACTTTGAAATTCCACGGACCTTCACTGGAATGCATGAATATTCAAATTAATTCATATGAAATCGAGGCTAACCCTGTAGAACAGAGAATACTTTGATTGGAATTTTGTGTGTTTTTTTAAACAATTTTCGAAAATTTTGCAGGAGCATATCTGTCTCTTCTCCTACTGCATAGCCACACTAGCTGGCTATTGGAGTGTGCAACCTGTTTAGAATATCTTACAATAATAATTATTAATTTAGTTATTACTAACAGTACTATTGGTAGATATTTTCCCAACATGCTGTCATATTCCATATTGATGCCCATACTTACTTGTGGCTATTTTTAAGTTTTTAAATTTACAGTAAATAAGTCTTTAGGTGCCACAGTATAGTGCCCTGCACAAGGATGATGCATGATGAAGTTAAGTGTCAGCCTTTCTTATTGACTAGCAGCTCATAGTGATTTCATTTGAACTGTGAAACGAGGACTAGTTAAGAGCTTAACAGAGCTTCGTAAAAATAGGACTGAAAGAATATAAAATTCATTTCACAGGTCAAATGAAATCACTTATTATAAATCATTAATGAATTTGTAAGTAGGAGATTTTACATTGACAGCACTTGAACCATGAACACAGAGCATTTTTTCACTTCAAAAACATTTTCACTACTGTAACTCACCACTTGAGCCAATCGATTGAAATAAGATATATTTGACCACTTGGCGTATTTGAACTCAATACTTCGTTTTGTTGGGGTAGTAGAATAATAATAATAATAATAACCTGAAAAAAACTTGGTGTTATTGGTTTGAATGTCCTTACTGTAAGCTTCTTTGATGCAGTTTTCTGTGTAGTTTTCATAGGAAGCACTGTATTATTGCTAATGTAACAAGGACACTTTCACTACATAAAGAAATTCAATGTAAATGCAATAAAGAATGAGAAATTAGTCTCAATAGCATTGGATATTGGCGACAAAGAAAAGTGGAAATGGGTCATTCATTATCTGGGGAGGAGATTGGTAGGGGCCCATCTTTCACCTGAGGAGGAAGGAGACTGGTAGGTGGTCATACATCACCCAGAGAGGAAGGAGACTGGTAGGGGGTCATACATCACCCGAAGAGGAAGGAGACTGGTAGGGGGTCATACCGGACATCATCCAGAGAGGAAGGAGATTGGTAGGGGCCATCTTTCACGCGAGGAGGAAGGTGACTGGTAGGGGGTCATACATCATCTGGAGAGGAAGGAGACTGGTAGGGGGTCATACATCATAACTCCCATACATTCCCTTATAAACCATACACAGGAACCTTGTTTGGGCTGCCTGTGGGTTTAGTACAGAGACAAACACAGGGTAGAAAATATAGCTTTATTTTTAAAAAGATAAAAGTAGTGACCCTGTTTTAAGAATACAAAGAATAAATCCTGGCTTTCAAAAGAAAAAAAACTGAGTAAATCTTTTTTATGATTGTGCTTCATATTTTTATTTTTTTGACATAGATTCATGTAAATTCTAATCCTTTCAGTACTAACAATAAATAATAATTGTTAAAATGTCTTAATATATATACAACACTTTTATTGCTACTTGTGATGCTGATATGCAATAGTTCAGGAAGAATTGAAATGTTCCAGAGCAAAAGCTTTTGCTTGGGCTATTTTTGATCGACTGTCAAGATAAAAGAACAGCATATAGTTAGTACCTGTGACCAATAAAAGGACCTACCATATCTTGTCAAATCCTGAAAAATCCTCTGTGCTGATTAAAGTCAGGGCAAGGCCGACTCACACATCGGTTGAACCCTGACGTCCCACTTTCTAGTTACTGGCAGATCCAGGGTAGTGGTTTGTGCCCCTACTTCAAAGATTTAACCAATACATAATTATGTTTGGGTTAACATTGTGCGCAGCACCCCTCCCTGATCAAATTCCTGGATCTGCCACTGCTAGGCATTCGGTTTTAACAGTCAATCAAGAAGTTATGCTACTCACATGAAGGTCAATAGACAGAAGTGAACGTAAAAGATAAGAAAATGTGCCACATCATGGAGTTGTGTGGGTCACAGAAGTATCAAAAGTGCTTTAGCTAATACTGAAAGTAAGAATTCCTTACTTGCTGCATCTGCTGACCGGTCTGGATTCCCCAGCAGTGTCAGGTCTCTCAGGGCTTGATGTTGACTCCACGTCTTGATCAAAAGCTGGTTCTGAGCGAAAAATTATTTAAAACTTATGTACTGAGTTTGTGTGGAACAGTATTGTGTAGGGTACCAAAATGTGCATACCATTTATATACAGATGATGGCTAGTGAACACTAGCGTGGACTGCGTCGGTGTTTCTAATGAAACAAGTTATCGTAGAATTATAAGTTGAACACCGTGGTGAAAATGGAAACTGACGTTTCGGACGTTAGTCCTTCGTCGGAGTCAATCAATCATTGACTAACGTCAGTTTCCATTTTCACCACGGTGTTCAACTTATAATTCTACGATAACTTGTTTCATTTATATACACATGAAACACGTGAAAACGTTAACAAACAAAATAGCACTAATTATTAAATCGAGTCACGCGCCTATCGCGTAACTCGAACTCACACCACTTTCGTAATGACATTGAGTTATGCGCACTGCGTGACAACGTCAAATTTGGGTGTGGTCGGGCGCGTAACTCAAAAAGCGCGTAACTGGAAGCGCAAAACACGAAACACGTAACTCGATGAATACCTGATCCCAAAGTTAGGTCTAGGTTGAGTGTGTTTGCTAAATTACTAGAAATTGTGCGGTTCTTACGAAGTTCTTTACTGATATATGGTATGCACTTAAAGAGAAAATAAATTCAAGAAAAATGGAACAGATAGACGGACATATATATAGACAGGGATGAAAGAACTGATCATTTAGTAACAATTGGCATTTTATTATTTCCCCATCTACCTTGGTAAAACAGGGTCAATGTTTTTGGCAGCTGAGCAGGGAGAGAGTCAATTAAATCTTTCATGGAGCTATATCTGGAAAAAACCACAAGAATATTTTAAAACACCCTAAATATGTATGAGCAATCAGTATTCTACCAAAAGAGCATAAATAAGAGAGGAAAACATCTTAATAACGCGCGCGCAATGCTGTTTTTAGTAACCGGATGCAGTGTAAATTGCCTTACCCTACTCCCGTGCGTCATCGACTTGCGCGCGCGTTCTCTTTCCGTTTATTGTTTGATCGTTTTGAACCTGGTTTTGAAGAGGTTTTGAACTAAAAACTAAACGGAAAGAGCGCGCGCACGCAAGTTTATGATGAACGGGTCACTCAGTCTTGTGTATGCTCTCTTGATTCTACACAATGAATTGGAATTTAGGATATCGGGTTGCATGTTGGAAGGAAAACTATTATGTCTTGATAACCAGTCAAGGAATGCGGCAGTGAGAGTCGAGTGCACTGCTTTATTAAGGTGAATAACAAAAAAAAAAAAAAAAAAAAAGAAAGAAAGAAAGAAAGGAAAAAAAAATTATAATGTACATGTACAATAATATTAAGCAACAAACCTTTTAACAATTGATTCTTCAAATGATGTCTGTTCAAATATTGCAGCTTTAAGCTGCTCTTCAACCTGCCGGGAGCTCAGCACTGAAAAAATATAAAAGATTCCATTTATTAATTATCCGTAACAATATGCAATGAACAGTATTCGTACGAGTGAGAAATAAACGGCTCTCCATTCAATCAAATACCCGGAATGAGCACGAACATGGGGCAGGCACGGTCACCGTCAACTTTACAGCACTGCCAGACCAATCACATGGCACGACAAAAAATATATCAATAAATCATGGTCACGGCACCCTTACGGCACTGAAGTTCTTATAGTCATATGAAAAAATGCTCTACAACACGTACACGGTAAGGCATACCGAGTACTTCATCCAATCACAACGCATAGTTACAGTTACGATAAGATACGATACACCTAGAGTATTAGGTACGACATATGCCCAGTAATTCATCCAATCTACATCACATAGTTACTGTTATGGTACACCTAGAGTATGGTACAACACATGCCCAGTAATTCATCCAATCTACATCACATAGTTACTGTTATGGTACACCTAGAGTATGGTACAACACATGCCCAGTAATCCATCCAATCTACATCACATAGTTACTGTTATGGTACACCTAGAGTATGGTACAACACATGCCCAGTAATTCATCCAATCTACATCACATAGTTACTGTTATGGTACACCTAGAGTAAGGTACAACACATGCCCAGTAATTCATCCAATCTACATCACATAGTTACTGTTATGGTACACCTAGAGTAAGGTACGACATGCCCAGTAATTCATCCAATCTGCATCACATAGTTACTGTTATGTTACACCTAGAGTATGGTACAACACATGCCCAGTAATTCATCCAATCTACATCACATAGTTACTGTTATGGTACACCTAGAGTAAGGTACGACATGCCCAGTAATTCATCCAATCTGCATCACATAGTTACTGTTATGGTACACCTAGAGTAAGGTACGACATACCTAGTAATTCATCCAATCTACATCACATAGTTACTGTTACGGTACACCATAGTTATCTATGTGTACACCTAGAATACTGCCTTCCAATGCGTAGTTACAGCTACGGTTATAAAATATGGTACTGCTACAATACAGCTACGAAGCTATCATATCGTTTTCCACTCATATACAAACCGCCCTGTCGTTTCCCACTCATATACAAACCGCCCTGTCGTTTCCCACTCATACGGAAAATGCTATATCGCTTTTTAAAAGACAGTGTCGTGCAATGACCATGCCATGCTGATGAAATAAGAAACTTTATAATTTTCCCCGAAGATCATATTTACTGATAAGAAAAGGAGCATGAGAGCATACCTTGAGAAGCAGACAGCGGTCTCATTAATGGCTTGGCTTTACCACAGGAAGAGGTCGGCCTCTTTAATGATATCTTGAATAATATATTCAATATTAGGTCAACATTAGTATGAGTGGCAATCAAGAGTAGCATAGCAGTAGCACAATCTATAACCGCCAGGGTCTTGGGCTCCATTACTGGGATCGGTTGTACGTAGCCTGGATAGTGCTATCGGACGGATAAATTTTATCCAGTAGATAAATTTATTGGATAACAGCATCGACTTATCCACTGGATATAGAGATTATCACATGTTAAGAACTTGATATCGTTTTTATTCACGAGTTTTTCTATCATATCGCGAACGAGCGAGTCCTCGAGCGAGTGAGCGATATGATACGGAAAAACTCGTGAATAAAAACGATATCCAGTTCTTAACATGTAATAATTTGTTTATTACACATTTAAGGTCGATAAAATGAAAAACATTCCAGTTCCCAGTTTACCGTGAAGTGATATCGTATCACTTCACTGATATGGTTTTTATTCACGGCTTTATTACACGGATATCGACCCTAAATGTGTAATAAAAGGATTTATCCACTGGAAAGCGCTATCCAAGTTTCGTACAGCCGAGCACTGAACTTGTCAATACGTATTTGAGGAGAGCTTGTTGGATTTCTCACTTGATTTGAGGGTTATTCTCCAGTTTCCTCCCTCTGCAAAACCCAATGCGCTACATTCTAATTTAATTTGAGGTGATCTGTGAGGTAACCTTTTCCTGACTTTGATCAGCCCAAACGTTTTTTTACTTCAAGAAGGAAAAATATGTTAGGAATTGAGAAGGGCATCTTTGAATACTGCCATTATTTGTATATTAGGAAATCGCATTGATCTCGAATACAGTTCGGAATTTATAGGTATACCAGTGACATTTTGAACGTTTTCAAAATTGGATGTGTTTGAGAGTTTGAAAACTTTCAAAACATCACGAGTATCTATAAATTCAGAAATGTACGAGAAGATTGTGCGTTTTTTTTTGTTAATACAACAAAACTGAGTAACTTAATTGGGACAGAGTACGATTTGGGATTTAATTGGTATTCCTCTTGTCCAATCAGAATTGAGTAATTTTGTTGAGTGTATTATAAAAAGGTGATTATTTAAAAGACGAACTTACGTACTATAAACATGCTTTGAAATCAACATTAAGCAATGATTTCAACCAATTAAATATCAAAAATGTAAAGTACATGTACAATGAAAAAATGGAAATACTCACTCCATCTATCATTTCAAGAGAAGCAATCATCTTATGAAGCTGCTGATGATACCTGCCAAACAATGATGGAAGATATTATTGCCAGAATATTGTTTAGCACAGTATAATGCATGGCAAGACTGCATGCTTTTCAGAGTCATACAAAACCTACCAAACCTTTGGTGTTAGATAAAGATTGTTCTAAGTCAACTCCTATGCAGTACCTTGTATTACGTGTTCCTTAATTTCATGCATTATGTTTTTAAAATACCTACCCAGCATCTTCTATTCTAATGCACGGGTTCCCTGGAAACAAAAAATAACTAGGTGAGACTGGCTCCAAATTTACAGTAGCTAAGGCACTGGGAAATGGTTGCTAAGGAGATACTTAAAAACTTCTGTGACACAAAATGAATTCATTATCCAGAATTGAGGGCTGTAGGCTGTGATATCATAGTATGTTATTGTAATAATCTATAAAGTTAATGATGAGAATTACAAAGTATCTAACATACCTAAAACAGACAGCTCAATGAGACTTGACTCTGTCAGAGGAGACTGGCAAAAAATATTATATTAATATTACTTAATATATTAAGATTAATTTATGGGAGTACCCCCCCACCCCCCCTGCAGGTTTCTTTCTTTGCCTTTTAATATTTCAAAGATCAAGCAGTCAGTTACTTTTAAATAAATTTGATACAAACTACACAAACTGCTGATATTTTTGCTACCTTGATTATTAGTCAGAATTCTTTATGATAGTAAGCTGCAATATCATAATATTAGGTGTACTTACAAAGTCATCTAAAGATTCAATTAAATTATGGCAAACATTAAGAACTTCTAGAGAAGGGAACTGCTGATTAACGTCCTGTAGAAAGGGAGAAAAATGTTGGGAATTTAAAACATTGAACTCATTGTAAATGAGAAATAGTCATTCATTTTTGTTATTCTATTTCAAAAAGAAAAATCAATTATTTCAGTTACTGTAAATCCTCTACTTAGCCCCCAAGGGGGCATATATATTTCAGGCACGTTTGAGGGAGGGCTTATTGGAGAGGGACGGCTTATTGATTTAGTCGAAAGGCAGTGTGTAATATGATTGTAATTCAGGATTAAACGAAAGCATTACTATTGACCGTCTCACATAATCTGTAGTGAAGTACATGGCATTTTATACTTGAGTTTGACTCTCAAGTATAATTTATGATTATCGTAAATAGCAAAACTAAAACACAGTAACATTAACAAAGTAAGCTAAAACTAAATGCTCTGAAAAACCAAGACTTTAATAAATCACCTTTAATCAGTACACATGATTCTTTAGTTGTGAAAGGGGGGACTAAAAAGAGAGGGGGGCTTAACAAATTTCTTCCTTTAAAAAAAGGGGGGGCTTATTAGAGAGGGGGTACAAACTTTTTTACGCATAAATTTCCTTCCTATTCACTTATGGCTAAATGATACCTTTAAGGATGAAATTCTGTTGTGTGAAACATACAGCTCTTGCAAATTCCTACCAAAATTTGAAAAATACCAGCAATAAATCAATTTGATCACACTAGCCACTAATAATTGCTGTAAATGATCAGTGCAGTACATTAATTCCCACTCATATCATGAAAACAACTATTATAACTATTCTGTTGTGCATGCAAGATATCAACTCCATCTCCATAGTACTGCATTCAAGATCAAAATAATTTCTCAGTCACCAGTGAAAAATGAAAGGGAAAGAAGGAAACAAATACCTTAGCTTCCCCACTGAACTTAATGATGTAACCTGATTGTTCTCAAGGTGAAGGATCTTGATAAGAGCAAAGATTACATTACGATATTACTATGTTATATAATGTTGGTCAATATTTGATATGACAAACACATTACACAATTGTTGTAAACCCAGAAGATAGGCTAGTAGTTTGAAAGCTACTAGGTAAAAGGTAATATAAAAAGATTAAAGAAACATATGAATTACCAAGGATGATTTTTTGTACTGTTTTACGAAATCCATGTGGATATATCTACATAAATCTGTAGCATCAATGAAAATGCAATGTATATTAAATGTATGATTCTACTTACACTGAGGTTTACAAGGCCCTGCAGACCAGACAGATCATGAATCTGATTTCTTGATAAATCTAGTTCTTGTAGCTAGTTAATAAAAAAGAAGCAAAAATGCAGTAATTGTATTAATTTTGCATACTGATTTATGCAATGTTTAACAGACACAGTTTTGGTTTTACCAAAAAAAGCGGGTAAATGCTCATTAGAAAAAGTCTGTGCATAGAGGAACTGTATGTGAATAAAATACAGTCCATCGCACTGTAATAATTTCTTAAAGAGTTCAATATTCAGGTGAACAAATTTTTACCAACGAATTTTTTCACAATCAATACTTTATACTGTACTACAATGTTGGTAATTACTAACATGTCTACATCTACTGACAACAGGTATCTTAGTGAGTCGATTAGCAGCAGCATCAAGTTCCTCTAGAGTTGTCAAGGAGTTAATAGCCTGTAAAGGAGATAATATGTTATCATTAACATAACTGGACAAAATGACCAGCAAGGCAAAGATTTGACCTGAAGTGTCCCAGTTCTACCTGGATATTGTCCCATGCCTGGCTATTATTTTAACCCCTGAGATCTCGAGAGTAGCAACCACTAAACCATAAAAATATATAGGCTCTTAAGGGATCAGTTGATCTTTATGATATTGCAACAAGGCAATAAGTAATAACACTTATAAAGTTTCAGCAAAGGTCATGCATCTTAATCAACCTTGTTACTTACAGATATATCAGTGAGCCTGTTATTACTGATATCTAACACTGCAAGCTGACCACAGCATCCAATCTCACGGTGATCAATACTTGACAGCAAGTTACTGTCTAGTCTTAGGATCTTTAGTTTTCTCACACTTTGTAATCCTTTACCTATATATACAGAGAGAGAGAAACATATTTTTTCAAATAGTTCCTTGTTGGTTGTTGTTACATTCATGATAGTTTGTGTTATCAACCATAGATTTCATACAAATGTTCCGAGCTTTCGGCCTACTCAGCCATCCTCAGGGAAATGAAAAATGTTACATATTGACAAAGAAAAACGTGATCAAACCATGGCATATGTGCGCACATACAAAAATAAAAAAATAAATTAAACAAATAAATTGACTAATTAAAAAATAAATGAATAAAATAATGATAATAAATAAATGAATAATAATAAATAAATAAAACATTATTAATTTTTGTTTATGATTGGGATTCCTGTGGTTGGGGATTCCCCTTCTTTTTCCTTAAACACAGGAGTCCCAGCTTTTAGTAGCTGCAAACATTCAAGAAGAAAAGAAAATTACAAATAGAAAAGGAATATTATTATCTATCTATTATATTCACTAATACATAAATATATTAAATAGATATAGAAGGAGTAGGGTATATTTACCAATTGTCTTGATTCGATTATGTTGTAAAAGAAGTACTTGTAGTTCTTTAAGCCTGTAAACATACATATATAAACACATGCTCAACCGAATCAATATTATCAATCATCATGCAGGCATAAATATATTTATATAATGATTATAGGAGGGAACCATGATACCTTTCTATCCCAGTAATTTCTTCAATCTTGTTTGAATAAAGCTTCAGTTCCTTCAACTCCTGAAAAAATATACACATTATTAGTTGAAGTTGAAATTGATCGCTTCTCGTATCTTTATTGCTATATAGATAGCATGTAAAGTACAGCTGTTGATTATACTGCAACTACTTACACTGGAGGTTTCTAATCCATTAATATTTGGGATTCCATTACAAGATAAATCTAGTATCCTGACTTTGGTAAACTGCAAGTAAAAAAATGCACAATAAACATCTAATACTTAGCCTCATTCAGATCGAAGAATGGAGAAGTATAAAATATGTGCATGTGGGCTGAAATAGGGACCAGGGTCTAATGATGAAGTATTTCTGCCTCCTTTTCTCTGATTCCTGTATCTGCTCTGATTTTAGGGGAAAATGTGTGGTCTCACTCCTAGCTAAAATATTTCACCTGTACATATGATAATGCAGTAATTACTTACCTGTTTAATATTTGGGATTTTCTTCAACTTCTGAGCATGGAAGTTTATTTCAAACACTTTATTACAATCCTTCTCTTGGGCATTTTCGAGCTGGAACGTAAAAAAAAAAGTGATAGCATTGGAATATGATTTGCGAAATACCTTGAAGCTGAAAATGCCCATGTATATAGAGAAATACCGGAAAACTGCTTGGTGGGGAGGGGGAGACCAGAGAGTGAACTGTGATCTAGGTATACATGTACGCTACTTTAATATCATGTACTGTCAACTTACAATCTGTGTTGGAGTTACTGAACACTCATCTTCTACCTCATCGCTCTGTTTTTCAACAGGCTGCTGCTTCTTCGTGCGGGTTGTTCTTGTTGTAGTAGCAGTTGTATCAGATTTAGGTCGTGCTTTCTTGTTGCTGTTTACAGTTGGTGTTTTTCTGACATTTGTAGCGGAGCCGCTCAAACCAGCGCGGGCAAACATGATAAAGAAAACAATTACATTTTAACAGAACTACAGTGATACTTGGTTACCTGGTAAGGCATATTATATTGGCATTCTTTTGCAAAGCTACGGATGCAGTAAACGCAGATTAGAAAAAAATAACGTGAGTTTTGAGCAAGAAACATTAAATTTATATTGTTTCTAGGACGCCATCTTGTATTTTACCCACAATACATTGTAACCTAATATTGACCATCATTCATTGCAAACCACAATTAAAAATTGTGATGATGATGATGATTGCAATAATATTTATGAAAAAATATGCTTAAGAGAAATACAATTACGAGCTGTTGAGTTCCCAGAATTACCCCTCTCCGGCGAGCTCGGATTTAAAGTAAAAGTTGAAGAAATAAAATCGGGATAAAACTAACTTAATGGAGGCAATTATCTCCATAGCATGAAAGAGTGGGAAAAAATCAATAAAAACGCGCTACAACATGTGCACAATTATCTTCGCATTTTTTTCCCCCCGAATTTACTTTAACCTAAATTGGGCTCCCTGTACCCACTCCATGTCCAAAGGAATGTGTCCCAGAATACCTTGCAAGTAAATTAGCAAAATGGCGGCTGTATTGGTATGTTAGTAAAATCTTTCGTCGTTTCGAGGGTTTTTTTACCCCTTAAAATTATACAGAAAGTAGAACTTTCTAATGCACATGGTTTTCAATTTCAATGGTTGTTCGTAAGGTAATGAAAAAGAAAGGTTTTCGTCGCGGGTCGAGAGACAAAGAGCAAGTCTGGCGGGAAAATTGAATCTAGTTATGGTCTTTTTCGCTAACCGCCTTAAAATATCATCAAAAAATAATGCGTATTCTTAATGTCGCCGAGAAAAATGATGCCGCTAAGGAGCTGTCGAGGATTATGTCTCGTGGACAAGTCAGAAGGGTGAGTAAATATGTCTTTAAAAGTTTTAATCCATCGAGTAAAAAACAAAATAAAGTTTAATGAACTTTTGTCAACAGTCTTTTGCTTTCATATAAAAGGGTCAGGAGGGAAAGAATGTTGATGACACTTTTTAACTCATTATATGAGTGAAGCTTCACAGACTAAAGATCTTTGGTTATTCTATTTTTTTAGAGAGAGGGATTTTCCAAGTTTAACAAGATTTACGAGTTTAATTATAATATTCTCAACACAGTAAGTTGGATAATGATTGATTGAATAGACCCCTTGCATGTGACGTCAAAGGAGCTCAATTTGGAGGACAAAACAAAAGAATTGCGATCTCAATTGATAATTGGAAACCTATTGTTATGTCCTCCAAATTGAGCTGCATTCCAACGTATTTCAAGAGGAGTACTGTACTGTATTATTTACTATATGCTGACTCATATATTAATTTTGTTTGACTACAGAATGCACAGATGGTCATGACCTCAGTTTCAGGTCACTTAATGGGACTTGAGTTCAATCAAGCTTATAGGAAATGGTAAACATGTTATTATTAAGATCTTGAAGAAATAAGACCTCTTTATCTTGAGAGCCGTATACACCGATTCGGGTAATCTGGTCTTAACCACACCCCTCTTTGCCTTCAGAACGATTTTCCCCCCGATAAAAATAATTATTACAAGAGCAAAGAGCACCAGACTGCTGTCTTAGTGGTGGATACTACCTTGCTTAGGTGTACAATTTTCCCATTTCAGACCATGTGTCACTACTTTATGATTTCATGAAAAGATGGATACATAAACACAGATAAAACTTTAACAGAGAATTTTATTTTGAAGCATTACACATGGTCTGAAATTAAATGTGAAAACATTATGGCCAAAGTTTATTTAATTATTTTTTTCTGGACAATTATGATAGGAGCAGTTGTTCTCCTTTGGAATTGTTCAGTGCTCCTGTAGTTAAGATGGTACCAGAAGACTTTCAAAAGATTAAGGTGAGAACTCATATATAAATGCAATACTTACTAATGCTAATATTCCAGATTCAATAGTTAACTATTGGTTGGCGTTAGCCTCGAAAACAGCCTTTACCAGCTCATATTGATTTGTTGACAAGTGTTCCACAGTGGCCAATAAAAAACCCTTTATCCTCCTCACACAAGGATATCATGATACATAATATGTTATTTTTTTCAAATATTTGCCAATGTTTGTTTAACAACAGAGGACATTAGAACGTGAAGTGCGAGGTTCACAAGCCCTCATCATATGGACTGACTGTGACAGAGAAGGAGAAAATATTGGCTTTGAGATCATTGAAGTGTGTACTAAAGGTTAGGAAGATCTGAACTTGATCTCTGACTTATAATTTAGGAAAATACTAATAAAATAATGACATTAAAAACAACAAAGTATTTTTTACATTCTACATACTAAACCAAGTTCCAAATTTCGAGAAGTTCCGAAGTTAGTTTCGAAGTTCCGAAATGGGTTGCCAACTTGGGATTTTCAGAACACAGTTCTGAGCTCTAAAGTGTAAAGTAATGTGAAACTGACTGTGTAAGGAAATATATCTACAGTAGCACTAATGAGATAAATTGCTATTATCTCTTTTTCAGTTTGTCCAAGAATCAAGCTCTATAGAGCAAGATTTTCAGAAATAACTCCCCAGTAAGCAAAGTACATCTTAGCAAATGGATTTTTGGGTTGCGCATTGCATAACCACTCATTTATCATCATTGACATTGACAGGTCAGTCGGAAGAGCATGTGCTAATCTTATTGCTCCTGATAACCTGCAGTCAGAAGCTGTGGATGTCAGAATTGAGCTGGACTTGAGAATTGGTAAGGATAATACCAAGTTTTAGCTTGGCCATACCTTGTTTCTGGCTCAACATCAATAGGCAAGCATTTAAGATTTTACCATTCAAATACCCATTCTTGCAGGACATTGTCTGATGACTTGCAATGATTTTAAGCCTTGATTTGATATTTTATCAATAAAATAAAAAGTCTTTTTTCTGTCTTTAATCATTGCAGGTGCTGCATTCACTAGATTTCAAACCCTCAGACTCCAGAAAGTTTTTCCAGGTGTCTTGAGTGACCAGCTCATAAGCTATGGCAGTTGTCAGTTCCCTACCCTTGGATTTGTTGTTGATAGGGTATGGAAAAGTAAATGAAATAACTATGAAGTATAATACTTCAAGGTGTGGTTGTACGAAGGATGGATAGCACTATCATGGGGATAATTCCTTATCCATTGGATAAGTTGATGCTGTTATCCATTGAAATTATCCACTGGATAAGATTTATTCATTGGAATAATAGCAATATCCATCCTTCATACAAATGGTGCCTGACATTAAACTCAACTTAAGACATTTGTTTCTTGGTCATTAAGTGAATTCGGGAAAAGTCTATTGTATAATAGACCCTATTTGTCATATTAGTGCAATGTTTTCCCATCTTAGACCCTGTATCATTCCCAACAGAGTTATTTCTTTGTTAATGGTTTCGCATAGGAAGACACATAAAATGTATTGATATTACTGAAATGAAGAATGTTATTAAATCTTGTTATGAATGTTATGAAATGTGTAGTTCCAGAAATTATCCAAACCCCCCTTATAGGAATTTGGAATTTCTGAGGGGTCGAGGGTGGGGGGTCAAAGAAAGGACAAAATTACAGAGCTTGTATTGAAGAAAATTTGATAATGATGCATGCCCATGTATAAATATGGACCTTTTGTAGCTTGTTTTTGATTGTTTTGACTTCTTATATTCCAGTATAAACAGGTTCAACAGTTTGTTCCTGAGCAGTTCTTCAAAATAAAAGGTACAGGTGGGGACTGTAGAGGGGCTGGCTCTAGGGATATTTCCTTGCCATTGTTTGGAAATTTACAATTATAACAGTCCTGCAAGTATCAAGTCCAGCAAGTGTTGTGAAAGTGGTGCTGCAGTTTGAAAGTATTAATAATATTTTGCTATTCTATACCACTCTGCTTACCCCACCTCCCCTCCCTTCTCTTTGTCCTCAGTTAATATTGAATAAATTTCTATCATTTTAGTCACCCATGAAACACCAACGGCAAAAGTAGATTTTGTATGGAAAAGGTAATCAGGTTCCTGGATGCGTTCAATATGTGATAAGTTCAAGCCTTTGTTGGATTTTGTTTGATTCATGTTACTAGTATTCTTATGATATTTATATTGCTAACTAATTGTTAAATAAATAACCTAGGTCATGAATCTAATTACAGGGGCTGCAGAGCATAGTCTTTAGTGGGGTTTCTAATCTGGAGGTCCAGTTAGGGGAATGCCCAATAGAGGCTTTGTACCAACACCTGATGGTAACCATGACAAGAGGCATAACAATAGAGTTTTTCCCCCCTGGGAAATGGAATTCTTTCTAATGTAAATCAGATTAGACCAGAATCAATATTGTTCCTGCCCGCTGTCACGAATGCCATCACTTCATGGTGCAAAGCCTCTATTGCAATGTATTGCTGTGCATTTATTGCATTAACTTCTGCAAATCATAACAAAATATTTTCTGTCTAAAACCATGTGGGGATAAAGCTCCCTCTCCCATGCTTCCATGGTCCCAGATCAAGCATCAAACGATATATTATATATTTTATCAAGCATTTCGTTTCTTATATTTATTTCTTTTTGGTTTCAGAGGAAGATTGTTCCTTCATACACCATGCCTCATCCTTTATCAAATGTGTCTAGAGGTAAAGAGCTTATATTTTGTTATTCTATTCTATTCTTTCCTTTCTGCTAGTAAGGATATGAAGTGATATCATAGTGCTGAAACATACATTGTTCTTGTTTTAGAATCCAACAGCAATTGTTAGAAATACTTCATCTCGTCCCAAGAGCAAGTGGAGGCCATTGCCTTTGGATACGGTGGTATGTACATGTATATGATATTTAATATTTGATTGAATGGCCCATAAAGTACTGTAGGATATTCAGTTTTTACTGTACTTGATTATTTTCACCAGGAATTAGAGAAATTAGCATCAAGGAAACTGAGGATTAGTGCCAAAGAAACCATGAAGATTGCCGAGAAACTCTACAATCAGGGGTAAGAGGACACTGCTGAGTATAATTATATTTTCTGGTATCACCATACTGCTGCCACTCACAGTATAACATTTTAGTGCACCTTATACTTTGTCTAGTTATTGTTAAAAAGATATAACTAGCTAAAAACTAGTGTGAGCTGCGTCTGTGTTTCTAATGAAACAGTAATGATGAAAAGGTAAATTATACACCGTGAAAAGATGAAAAAACTTACTGACGTTTCGGACGCTAGTCCTTCGTCGGAGTTATTGTTAGCTGTTTTATTCATCTGGGCCCGGTTGTACGAAGCCTGGATAGTCTTATCCTATCCAACGGATAAATCTTATACTCCAGTGGATAAATTTATTGGATAACAGCATTGACTTATCCACTGGATAAGAATTTATCTGCCGGATAGCATTATCCAGGCTTCTTGCAATAATATTAAGCCTTACCTTGTTGGGGAGTGAATCCATTGATAAGAAGTCCTAGACAACCTTCTTACTCCTGTGATACCCTGTGATGTCTGGGCTGATCAAAGTCAGGACATGGCTAACTTTCTGATTGAACCCCTAAATAACGGAACCTCTGGGCTGATCTACTGTGAGTCAGAGCAAGGCTAACTCACAAATCCAACCCTAAAACAACCTCTGGGCTGATCCAAGTCAGGGTACAGTTTGTAAAATATTTATTTACTATTTGTTAAAGGTTCATTAGTTATCCACGTACTGAGACAAACATCTTCCCACAATCATTAAACCTCACTGAGCTGGTTGAAAAACAAACTGAGGATGCCAACTGGGGAGGTAAATATTCTTGACGTATAGTGATCAGAAATAAATCAATACTTGTACCAATGCCTTGTAGTTCTTGTATTGAGTAAATGTCATTGAATCTTAAAGAAAGTATTACAACTGTGGTTTTTGATATTCTGTGAACTCAGTTGTTACAAGCTGCACACTGAAACTGTTTTTTTTTTTGCTGCCGTCAATCAAGAAGCCAGGAAGGGTTTGCTTACAATGATAGAAACATGTGAACAATTGTCCAAGGTGTTAAAAAAAGGTCTCTATCATTGTAAGCTTACCGTTTGTCTTGCTTGTAAAGGCACGGCTACCTTTCAAGATGGCACAGGGAACTGTAAAGGGGACTATTCAGAGTGAGCAGAGTCATTGTCCCATTAAACTTACTGACTTGACCGCACTATAACACTGTTATATATAACTGATATTATATTTTATTATTACAGCTTTTGCCTCAAGAGTGCTTGCTAATGGTCCACACCCCAGACAAGGCAAGAAGACTGATAATGCACATCCTCCCATCCACCCTACCAAATACAGTGGTAACTTGCAGGTAAGATAGAGATGTATCTGGATAGACAATAGCAAGTCCAAGCTCATCTTCAGTTGAGGCATGGTACCCCAAAACCAGGGGAGGGGAGGGGGGGGGGGGGTAAAGACACCTGTAAGAATTGAGGTTAAGGGAGAGGAGAGGAAAAGCAGGACTAAGGGTTAAAGGAATGACACCTTACAAGTTTTCAGGTATGGAAGAAGGGAAGGGAGTAAGAAAGGAAAGAAAGAAGGAAAGGGGAAAAAATACTTGCACCTTTTTCATTGTGCATTTTATTTTTTCAGGGTAATGAAAAACGACTATATGAATTTGTTGTGAGACACTTTCTTGCTTGCTGTTCCAAGGTTAGTTTCTCAAGATATTCAAATCTAATCTTTAGACTTAAAAATTCTGTTGGAATGAAGTATATTTTCAAGGTTCTTTGTCAAATCAAAAATCACGGTTTCAACAATTAGTCTTGAACAATTTTCATGTTATTTTAAAGGACGCTGTTGGTCGAGAATCAAGCGTGGATATCGAGATAGCCGGAGAAAAGGTTAGTTTTGAAAATATAATATTGTGCATTACTAGTTTCAACGTTTTAAGATGTTCATACGGACCCTTCAGTTGTCTCTGTGGTGGTTTTGCCCTTTTTGATTGGTTCAACCAAATTCATTTATGTACCGTGACCGTGCCATTTGATTTTCTGGGCCCGGTCATATGAAGCCTGGATAGTGCTTTCCGTCTGATAAATCCTCATTCAGTGGATAAGTCGATGGTTTTATCCAATAAATTCATCCACTGGGATAAGATTTATCCATCGGATGGTGCTATCCAGGCTTCGTACAACCAGGACCTGCTATCTTGTGGTATGATTGTTTGGATGGAGCTTCTACTGTACTGCAACCTAGTCCTCAGTTATGTTGCTGATAGATATTTGCTCTACATTTAAGTTCACAGCAACTGGATTGATGATACTTGAGCGGAATTACTTAGATGTCTATCCATATGACAAGTGGAGCGACAAGGTAAATCTACATAAACTTTAGTGGTTTTGAATGAATATACCTCTTGCATGTGACATCAGAGCAACTCAATAGACCTATCCCGAATTCGCTTGACTGGCCATGAAACAATGGTTTCAAGTCGAGGTGAACAAAATAATCAAGTCCAGTCTCAACTTCAAACCATTGTTTCATGGTCAGTCAAGCAAATTCGGGATAGGTCTATTTGGAAGACAAAACAAACGAATTTTAATCTCCTGAGAATTGGAAACCTATTGTTATGTCCTCCAAATAGAGCTGCATTCTGACGTGCACTCTATCTATATTCTTATGATTTCTCATGGGAGAGAATGAAATAATACTAGAGCTGGGGAATGACCAGTGGGTTGAAATGTTTAACCATTACTCCCAAGCTACAATCTACTTAGATTCAGTAGTTATATTATTTTTCAGAACTAAAAAAGTGACACTTTGATTTCCCCCCAGACAATTCCAGTATATGACCAAGGCGAACAATTCCAGCCATCTTCGATCGAGGTCAGATAAAAAAATATACGAAAGCTTTGTTAAGTTGTTCGTTATTGATGATGTACAGTACAATGTTAAATAGTTACATGTATTTTCTGTTGTTAAGATGGTTGATGGAATGACATCCCCACCTCCATTGCTCTCTGAAGCTGATCTGATTGCTCTGATGGAAAAGCATGGTATAGGTAGGTAAACCTTAACTTTGTACCCTTCCATAAAGGGGGATAGTTCCCCCCATCACCCCCGACCCCCTCCCCTGATACTTTTACCCTGGAGAGACCTCTTCCCTCCCCCTCCCCTCCCCCGGTTGGTTGGATGTATAACGTTTTAAGAAGGTTTTGCGAAGGGATCATGTAGCCAAAATCGTTTAATTGTTATTTAATTTGTTATTCTTGTAACAAGGTACTGACGCCACCCACGCAGACCATATCGAGACAATAAAGAACAGATCGTACGTCGGTGTCCAGGCTGATGGTACATTCCTTCCTGGACAACTAGGCATGGGACTGGTTGAAGGTATATGATCGACTCAGCCAATCAGGGAACCTTTTATGCCATCTTAAACTTCAATTAATAAATAATGATAACAAAAAACCTCGTTTTTAACGAGAGAAAAACATGATAAAGATATATTTATCTTTGCAAACAATACATTGCGTGCCTAATCCATAAGATTGCCTAGCCTTGTGCAGACAATCAAATTATATTGCCACCTTCACCAACATAGCCCAGGACGTCTGGATTTTTTGCTTCCGTCAATCAAAAAGTTACTAACTTAGACTGTTGGAAAATGAAAAACCAAGATGGCTTGAATTATAGCTAGTTCTGTGGGTCGAAGGGGTCAGTATAACCCTGTTTTCCTTTGTGGTGCCGGTTTTAGTTTGATATTTATTTGCATTCACAGGTTATGATTTAATGAAATTTGAGTTCTCAAAGCCCAGATTGCGAGCAGAGCTTGAGGCTGATCTGAAAAGGTAACGGTCTCTGATATTCTACCAGTCCAACCTCTCTCCATCCTTATACCACAGTTAACCCATTTTATATCCTCATTCTGTCAAGAGTACTATGCTGAACAGGTTGATCTAATATTTATCATCCTTCTTTCTTACTTTAGAATTGAAGATGGCTCCAAAAGGGGTGCAGGTTTGTATTAACTTCTTAGTTTACAATCTAAGAAAATAAAATAATGAAACCTTTATTAGCTTCTCTTATGTTAAAATGCCTCTAAACACGGTTCTGTTTCGATTTGAATAAAAATGAGCTATCGGAAAATCGATGGACCCAAATAAGATCTCTGGGGGATACCATAATATGGCTATAAACTTCTAGCTCGGTGTAAATGCCCAAATCAGTTGGTTTGAGGCTCTCTATGCTATATTGTAGCATCCATTTCCATCAACACATCTATCACACATCTATCATTTTTCCATCAACTTACGGAGGGTGGTTGGGTGGGGGTATTTGTCTCCACGATTGCGCAATTTCTAAATTTTCCATATATTTTCTCGACTACAGATGTTTTACGCGAGCAAATTGCTAAATACAAGGAGAGTTTCGTCAAAGCAGCGCATGAGGTTTGTATTTCATACAGTGTTCTTTAGTTATTACTTAATCTCTTCTTATTAATCAATCTCTTTGATTATCTATTTCAGGCCTTAAAACTTGATCAAGCATTGTCGGCTTATTTTGGCAATCCAGAGGCTTATACAGAACCCGGTGAGACTGATTGAGTCACATATCATGAAAAGAATGATTTACAATGATACCTCTACTCAATATATAAATTGATACTAAATTTATATCATCAATGGCAAGAGTTATATGAATTCATTGGCGCCTCTTCTCGGGATGTCGACTGAAGTGTGTTGGATCTACATGTTTAGATTTTCTTATGAATAGCAATAGGGCGCCGTAATCAAAATGAGCTATTATTTTTTAGGTTCTTTTTTTGTGGGTGGTTGTACTATCAGTATTCATTGTATCAAAGACGGAAGACCTCCATTTTTCATTTCTTTGCTCTTATTATAGCGATAGAGCCGCAAATCGCTAACCCCCAAGTAAGATTATGTCCAAGATGTAAGCAAGAACAAATGGTTTTGAGAAAGACTAAAGAAGGAAAGTAAGTATTGCTATATTTTTATTAGATTTAGCAGTTAAATTTAAATCTAAGTAGTTTATTGTCATTGATTATTCTAGATTTAATGTGAACGGTATTGGGGAGGGTGAGGCCTACTGCGCATGTCCAATAAATGAGCGGGAAAATAGCAAACGCACGTCAAAAGTATTTGATTAACGTTAGATTTACTTAATTTTGCCCATCTCAAACTTCGTAGGAATATAAGTCTTTGTCTTGCGTTACTGGAAAAAATAAAAGAATAATACTCAAGGGCATGACTAGTGGTGTGAATTCTTTGTTTGTACATGACGTCATAGAATTGTCAATGAATCATTTTGTTATATCACCCAACAAAGCCTCCGTGTCTTTTGTTATTTCACTACCTGGGGGATGATTGAAAACCGTAATAATCTTGTTTGTTTTCCTTAATATCCAGTTATATGATAGGATGTCTTGGTTTCCCCAACTGTCGAGCATCAATATTTTTACCCAAGTTCGTATTAGAAGCAGCAGTCGATGATTCCATCTGTCGTGTGTGTGGACCGGGTGACGTACACCGACTACGATTTACCTTCAAAAGAGGATCAGTACCTCCAATGTTACCTCTACAGTAAGTAAACTTCTTAAAGCAACGCTGAATGAAGCTGATTTCATGGAGTAATTTTCGTTATATCTTAGAAAACTCACAGTACGGACGTACCGTGAAGGATTGATCTCGCTCGGCGGTGATTGCTGCAAAGGATATCAATTTTGTAACGGTGCTGTGTATCGTGACTTTTCACAGTATGGTGTACCGTGACCGTGATGGTTAGGTATGCGGGTATTCTGATTGGGCGAAGAGTTATATTGCGCTCTCTGATTGGTTAAACAAATGTTGTTCATTACGTACCGTAACCATACTGTGTGGCGTGACCGTGAAGGTGAGGTATTCGTTGAGCATTTTGATTGGGTGATCAGTAATATTGCGCGCTCGTATTGGAAATTCCATCTAGCGTAGCTATTAAGGACTGTTCGACATTGTAATGTTCTGTTATTGATACAGGTACACTAGCTGTATAGGGGGATGTGATGAGATGTTACGTGAGACATTAGACATCAAAGATATATCCAACGTTAGTCAACCATCGAGAGGTAAAGATCGAATTGGGCTCCCTGTGGTTAGACTTCTTGCGTGGCTTGTTGCCTTCTTCCATTACAAACAGAGTAAAACGTGTCCCCCAAAAGAATATATGGGCCAACTGTTTTTTGGTTAGCTTTTAACATAGCAATGTTGAAGGGATAAAAAAATTATAATGGCTCGTAATGGTCTTGTAATTCTTTGCTTCTTCTGTATACCACATCACTATCACACTAAGATTTGTGTCCGACATTTTTTTCATTGTCTTGTCAGTGAGGGGCACGCAAAATCATGGAAAATGCTAATCGAAATACCATGTCAAATCCTCATTTCTGATTGGTTCAACCTTGAGTTTGTTCTGAAGGTCAACTAAGCTTGTAAACATTCATTAGGTTCATCTCAAACCACAAGAACATCACAGCCAGCCAGACCAACCAACTCGTCTTCAAGCGGAAACCCTGGTGGACGAGGAAGAGCAGACAGAGGAAGAGCGGACAGAGGAAGAGGGGACAGAGGAAGAGCGGACAGAGGAAGAGCGGACAGAGGAAGAGCGGACAGAGGAAGAGGGGACAGAGGAAGAGCGGACAGAGGAAGAGGAAGAGGACGTGGAAACCAAACTACCACTACAACAAATAGAAGCCATGATAACTCGTTTAACCAGACAAACCAGTTTGACAGCAATACCCAGAATTCTGTACGCCCGTCCAGTTTTAATGGAGGTGGTTTTGGAGGGAGTGGTAACACGTGGAGTGGTAGTAGCTCAAGAGACTCTGGATTTGGATCAGGTATAATGTATAATCAACCTTTTTCGAATAATTAACTGTAATACCGCAGTGTTTCTTGACTACAGATCCATTTACGCAGTTAACCCCGATTTTTCGTAGAATATTTATGTGTTTCAGTGAAAGTCCGTGAAATTTCAAAGTGTTTGTATTGATAAAGTTGTGCATTCTTTACTTTACTGTCGATATTTGGGATATTTGGACACTGAAATAATATTAACCCTGAGTGAATATGTCTGCAATCAAAGAACACAGCAGTAGGTCTATTCCTATATTCTTTACCAGGAAATCTTATTAAAAACACATACTCTTTTAATGCATTTCCAGGAAGTAGTTTTGACTCGTTCAGTTCCAATCCAACGTAAGTAATGAAGACTAGGAGTGATATTTCTTGCGTATCGATTGTTTTAGCTGTGCGTGAAAATGCCTTTGATTTTTTATACTGTCGAGAAAATATTTAAGGGAATTGTGTGGGGCTTTTTTCTTTGTTTTTGTTGCAGGGATGAAAACGCAGTTGTTTGTGGTTGTGGACATCCTGCCACTTTACTTACTGTCAAGAAGGAGGGTCCTAATAAAGGTATTGCTATCATGAACATTTGTTATTATCATGAACAACACCATCATCGACATTTATTATTCATTGTTCCATACCACTATCACACATCATCATCATCATCATACATCATTATCATACGTCTCATCATCATCATCATCAATAACATTTCCAAAATTAACATCGCGTTCCTGCAGTTTTCATAAACATGCGACCTCTGTGTCTCCGGGTTGCATGCTGAATTTTTTTCTTTCACTGCCGTAAGTCAAAAATATCAAAGGTACTGACTGATTAGGTTTGATTGGCGACTGCGAAAAACCAAATTTCAACGTGCAACTTGCAGGCTCAGAGTTCGCATGTTTACGAACATTTCAATAATACAGTGAACCAATCATCATCACCACCATCACCATCATCAGCGTAATCATCAAATCAAAATCTTCATTAACTTTATGATATCACCATCATCATTATCATGCACCATCTCATCTATCTATCTCAATAGCACAAGTTTACAAGCATTATCATTATCACCATCACCATCATCGGCGTAATCATCAAATCAAAATCTTCATTAACTTTATGATATCACCATCATCATTATCATGCACCATCTCATCTATCTATCTCAATGGCACAAGACTACATGCATTATCATCATCACCATCACCATCATCAGCGTAATCATCAAATCAAAATCTTCATTAACTTCATGATATCAACATCATCATTATCATGCACCATCTCATCTATCTATCTCAATGGCACAAGTTTACAAACATTATCATTATCACCGAAAGTGAACACCATATCGTGTGTTACCATTCGTAAAGCATTCCTTTGAAACATCGACCAACTTTCTTTTTCTGACCCTTTATCATTTGTAAGGTGTAAATAGACCCCTTGCAGCACTTTGGAATGCAGCTCAATCTGGGGTACAAAACAATGGGTTCCTATTCTCAGAAGATTGGAATTGTTTTGTCCCGCAGATCGAGCTGCTTTGACGTCACATGCAAGGGGTTTATTGTAAATTGAAGGTTTTAATAATTATCTTTCTAAGGACGTCCTTTTTATCGGTGTTCACAAAGAGATGGTGGCTGTGACTTCTTTCTATGGGGAGATGACGGTTCCCCAGCCAACAACACGGCTAGTAGCTCGCCTTTTGGGTCTCAACCTACGGACAGAAACACCACATGGAACAATAATGGTGAGTATGTCACAGGTATTTCGGGACTGCGTCGTATTCAAGCGTTTTAGGATTAGTTTTTGAGGGATAAACAAGGGTTTTTATTTTGAATGGAAATAACCTTGACCGCCTCAATAACTTGTTTCAATAATTGATAATTTCGTTGTATTTCTCTGTTTAATTTCTAGGGGGTTTTCAAGATGGTAATTACAATCAAGGGTAAGAAGTCATGCTATCAATGTTTTCATACCAGATATACGTCTACTTAGTTACTTGCTTTGAACTGTTATTCCCTTTTGCTCTTCCTCTCTACTCTCTACTCCCTCCTTTTTCTACCCGTTCTTTTCTGACACTGAAATTTAGACTTGCGCTCAACCTTGCAAGTGTTTTATTGCTTTAACTAACTGTGCGCATTGTTTAGATTCGATGATCCTAACCAAACAGTATGTAACTGCAACGAGCCTGCGGTCAGGTAGGAACTATAACACATGTATATTCAACAAATTGACATCAGAATTTTATGTGTCTGTCCTCTTATTGACGATAAATTGCGTCATCACATGGATCCATGAGGCTTAGCCGAGTAAAAAAAGGAATCAAAACAATCAGAAGAATATCCGCTTTAGCCTCCTCCGCAGGCTACTCCATATATTTTATATTCTCTGTTGGGATCCCTGTATTTAATTTTATGGCAGAGAAGAACTAGGAATGAGAGAGGAGATGCGAGGAGGTGTCATCGCCACAGGAAGCCCAAGGAGCAAAAAGAGCCAAGGAGATGCCTGTGAAGGAGGCTACGTCAGCTTATCTGTCTGTCCTTATTGATGACAAAAAATAACGCGCGAGAAATTTGTAATCTATTGTAAAAATACATTTTGATATGTACGATATGGACGCTAACACTATGTAATCAATACAAAAATCTACCCAGAGCGCTACTAGAGTGTCTGGTTCCTATGAGACATTTCTTTATTAATTTTGCAGTCGAACCGTGAAAAAAGACGGTCCCAATCAAGGGCGTCAATTCTACGCTTGTCCAAAACCCATGGGCCAAGGCTGTTCATTCTTCCAATGGGCAGATCAGGATGAAGCCCCCCAAAGCAGAGGATTTGCACCCACAACTGGGCGTGGTTCAAGGGGAGCGAGAGGCAGTAGCCAGGGAAGAGGATGGACAGGGGCGAACGTGAGAGGAACGAGTGGAGGACGAGGGGGTAGGAAACGGAAATGTGGAAACTGTCATCAAGAAGGTACGACCCATGCGAACGTTCATACCAGAGAACAGTAGACTTTAGCTTCGTATGCAAATTGATCATTTCAAATCACATGACATTTTCTTGAGAATTGTTCTTTTATGACAAACATGTCAAAATATTTACACATGGAAGAATCAACTCCCAAGAGTGGCATCACACACGGTCTGAAATGTGTACATCAAACAACGAAGCTAAATAGATGTGTTCTTATGACTATAGAAAAACTAATAGTGAAATACTGTATTCTTACACGGCCATGTTGGTGGTATTTAACAAAAGGCTTCCATACCACCAACATGGTCGCCATGCATGTTTTTATTTTATTTTCATGACTTTCAAACTATCAATAAAAAAGGTTCTGAGTTTACTTTTTCCTTTCAGGACATACCAAGAAAACATGTCCGGAGAAAAGATGATAATTATTCTACAAAACGCGAATAACGGTTAAGATCTATATTTTCTTGGTCATATTTGGACAGGAATAAGAAAAAAATATTAGAGTATTCTATTTATTTGGGAAAAAATGTTGCAACAGCATTAAGCTGTGTTGACCTTCATAACAAAGTCAAGGCCAAGCAAATCACATTTTGGAATTCTGAAATTTAGATTTATACGTTTTTAATAACAAAAATATTGAATTTTTTTACATAGCCTGGTTGATTCGGGTATGTTCAAATTCTTCGTTTGCACATGACATCATAGCCGCCATCTTTTCTCGTATTTAACTACCATGGGAATAATCGGAACTGCCAAAATGCATCGCGATCTTTGTTCCTTATTCAAATTTGTATTTTCTCTTAATATCTATTGAGACGATTGTGATTCTTATATGATACAGTTTGCTATTTCAAATTTGCAATGAATATATTAAACGAAAAAGTCAATTCATTATCGTACTTCACTTGGACATAAATTTATAACCTTTTTTCCCCTATAGACCTCCTCGCCTCTGGAACGCTTGAGCATAATGCTGTTTCATTTCAGACCACGCGTCATTCCCTTGAGAATGATATTCTTTGTTTGAGTTGTATCCATATCCATGTGTCTTCTCATGTGCAACGAACCGCAAACACAGAAATGATACTCTAGGGAGTGACACGTGGTCTGAAATAGGACAACATTACGTCATAGTCGAGGATGTCTATTCTCGATGTTTGGAAATATAACCTAAATGAATTTGATAAACATAATGTAGATGGTTTATACCACAGGAAGACCAATCAATTAGATTACGTACCACAGGCAGACCAATCAACAAATTTATGTTTGCTGTGCTCCTTGGCCATTGTGGCTGGCATTTTAGCTATAATAATGTAATAAAAGATGGCGGTTCGGGTAGTTTTTTGTTGATAATCAACAAATATATTCTTATTAGATATCTAAGGTAGATATTTGCTATCAAGTCACCAAGAAGAGAAAAATATAAGGTAATTTTTCTAACCATAGAAAAAATTGATACAAGGATATACCACGTGACATGGTGAGTACAATTCTTTCTTTTTTCCAAATCTTTCAAAATTTTTCATACTTCTGTCTGTTTCTTTTGCAGTATATTGAGTGTAATTGCCGTTAAGAAGTGAAGCCAAGTTCTCGGTAAGAAGCCATTAAGCCATAATTCATTATATAGAGGTTATTACACTGCCGGATAACTTTACGAATGAAGGCGGCCGTATTTTTTTCGAGCCTCGTAGGGACGAAAAAAAAAAACAGCTTCTCGAACCGTTCAAACCGGTTAACAGACAGTTTATTATCGCTCTCTAGGTGCACTTGAAAAATGGTTGTAATACAAGGGAAATTGAGTGTGTCGTATAATAATAGTATAGGTAATCATGGGTTTGAATGCAATTTGGCCGGGAATTAATTTACTCGAGTGAGATTTTAAAATAGCTTTAAAATAGCACGAGCTCTCTAAGGCGAGTGCTATTTGAGCTCTTTAAAAAAACACGCGAGTTTAACCACTGTTAAAGAAGGTAATAATACTTAAGGGTATTATTTGGTAGAGACGTAGGAGCCGGTGTAGGTAACGCCTCTCCCACTATCCTACACACACACACACACACACACTTGCTGTTCACATTAGAGATACTTTCCATTTCGGTGGCTTTAATATTCACTATATTGTTAAAACAATGATTGCTGTTGTTGCATTTAATAGTAAGGAATGTTTTAGATGAATCGGCAAAGAGAAATGTTATTCATGGTAATGTTTTTCAAAATAAAAGATACCACTTCCAAACAAATAGGTCTATTCTACACGGTAGCTGTAATACTACAGCCTTAAGCCGTATCCGGAGCCACAGAATTTGGACGTTGAAAATATAATTTCGAGAACTCGAAGCGAAATTTTTCATTACGAAATGAAAATAGAATGGGATTGAAACAGCAGTTAATCCCAAGACATGTCACTGCGAACGTTTCGTAGAAAATGTCCTTGTTATTTTGGGGAATTCTTTTATTAAGCGGTGATACACTCACTATACTTGTTGCAATCAGAGGTAAGATAAAGAAGATAATGTTTGTGAATACTACCATTGCTATTCGTCGAGCCAATCTGCACTCTTTCTCCAGCAGTTCCGTTCTCTCGCTTGTTTTTTTGACGTTGATATAAATATGACAGTAGAGCAAAATAGATGAAGCATAGAGGAGAATACCTATCAAACTGAAAAGAGCAACAATGTTTAAACCATCGCTGTTTTCCCCAGGAATACATATATCGTCGACTCGAGCGGAGAATTTTTGGGAAAACATGAAACTGACAGCTGCTGAAACCGACAAGGACCACACTATCACCATGACAACCCGACACGTTGTCATGGTGATCCTGATGTGCGGTCTCATGCAGTATACCACGGCTAGATACCTCTCTAATGTCATGACAAATGACATCGTGATGCTTGAGAACTGACCGACCAGGAAACAGAGCCCGATAGTCCTGCAGTAGTACGGTAGCAACGAGGCATAGTGATATACAGCACTGGGCATGCTCTGTCTGGTAATGATAATTACAACCATATAAAATGCCGCCAACAGGTCAGCCACAGCAATATTAGCCACAAGAACGTGTGCTACAGACTCTCGTAGAACTCTGCTTCTAAGCGTTGTTCCTGTCACTGCCAAGTTGAGGAACATTGCCATAATATTAATAACCAGAGTTAGTATATGGATACTGTTTACTGTATTCCAACATGGAGAATCCAGAAATACGTGATACCATGCGTTATCCTTATCCATTTTTTCCCTCGACGTGACATCAAAGACTGGTGTAGCTTTGACAAGAACATTGCACCTTAAGCTGTAGCCAAAGCGACCAGCAACCTCCCGAAAGCTTGTATTCTTGATCGCCACTTTAGGAGTAATACAAAGATAGAGACCGGGTATAGCGTACCTGGGATTAATTACAGTGGCGTTTTCGTTGGCATGTGAGGCATCCTTCACCAAAGAACAACTCAGGAACATATTTTTTATTAAAGGAATCTCTGACAATATAACATGAACGACTTCAAGGCTTCTTACAGAAAGAGCACGCTCATCTGGCATCCAGTGTTTGTTTTGTGCAACGTTCAAGATGATAAGATTGGGCAGGTTTCGTGCAAGGAAAGATGTGTCCCAATATTGAATATTATTGTAAGTGAGATCTCTGGAATGAAAAAAAGCCCATAGAATGAAGCTTTAGGTCTGTTTAGAGGTTCAACTTTACAGTATAGATAAAACATGATTTGCCATTTAGCAGTGACTGAGAATCCAAAAAAATGAGCCTGGAGGACGAGCATGCGAGCGTTTTGGCGGGAAAGCACCTTCCAAAACCGCATGAATTCCATAAATGTAAGCCATTAAGAAAACAGACTACAACTGGCTGGCCATTGCTATGGCCATCCAGAGTTGAGTGCTAAGAAACTAGTGCTATGGGAGCCCACTCATGGACATGGAGGTTGAGGTAGACCAAAGACAGACCTACATCGACACACTGAAGAGGGACACTAGAGCATCCGACGCCAGCGAATTAGCTTCATTGATGGATGACAAGAAGATTTGGAGAAGACTAGTGGTTGCCCGCCTTCGGGTGAGCAAGTGAGTGTGATTAAGGAAACCTATAGCTCCAAAAGGGTTCTTCGTTATCCCGAGCATAAAGCTAGAAAACAATTCTCTCGTTTATTCGACTAATGAATGATAAATAGACAAAATGTATGATAATAAAATTTAAGTGGGAACCAGGGAATTTTTAGAAGAGACAGGTTATGTTAGCCACCACCTTGTCCCACTCTTTTCCTACACCACTGTAACCTGTTTTCTTTTACGATATGGCTGGATTTGAACCTAACTTTAATATTGTCACTGCGGATAGAATTTATTCCTGTCCTTTTTTTCATTTCAAGTTGCATTTGTCCAGCTTTCTCTTTAATTGGTTTTCAATTGTAATTAGTTTTGCAGTTAATTTTCACGGACAAATTTCGCATTATGAATCGGCATCAGTTTCTAAATAGGATTTTTATTTTCAAATTAAATTTTACGATTTCGAAGCATATATGAAAAATATGTTTTAGTCTCGCGTCGGATCGCAACTGTCAGTCCAGTTTGAATAATTTCGAATTTCTTACCTTCTTTTGTCTAAACCTTCTTTTGTTCTTAATTAAACAAAAGAAGGGGAGAAATTCGGGATAAAATCGCATGCGCACTGGAAACGATTCTTAAACTATGAAAAGGCTTATTGACAGCCCGTTTTCACAAATCGAATTCACTTACAGTTCTTGTAGTCTTGTTAACCCTCTAAACGCCTCGTTTCCTATTGCTGCAATGCGATTCGAAGATAAAGACCTGCAAAAAATGAGCACGAAATGTGAATGCATTAATCTGTAGATCTAGAAAAGAAGAAAGGCCAAGGCAAGGAATTGAAGAAAAAATGAGAAAAAAAGCTACTTACAGATAAATTAACCCGGTAAAGTTCGAGAATGCTCCTGAGAAAACATCTGTGATATTGTTATTGGAAAGATCCCTAAATAAGATAGATGAGGAAAGAGAATAAATAAAGGGGCTTTTAAGTAATGCAGGAAAGTATGTCGTTGGTTTTTATCAATAATACTCAATGTTATAAATGTATTGATCAATTTACTTACAATCGTTGAACGAACTGTGGATTATTGATATAGCTATCGATATGAGACAAGATAGCAACGTTACACTTGGCCGCCGTGTGGCGACTTGAACAATTACATCCCAATCCATCTTGTATAACACAGAGGATAAACATGTGAGGATCTGTAAAGTTTCTTGCAGTTTGAAGACTGAACAAGGAGAAAAAGGTAGACAGAAATATCATGCCACTCTGAAGAAGAAAAAATGAATTAGAACTTAGAATTTGGCACTGGGACCACTTTTTATGTGTGGCACTCCACAGCTAAACGAGATGAAGATGAATATTTGTTTTGCTTTTTGTAAGTAAAACGAGTAGACGAGATTGTCAGACACGAATGAGATAAAACATGCAATATAAAATATATCGAGAATATATTATATTTAAGAAACCTTAACCATAAAGATATTCAAGCTACATATTTATTTTCTATTGAGATAAAAATATATTATAGCAAAATAAAAGTAAAAGAGAAAAATAAAAGATCGAGAATATACTGTATTTCAACAAACCTTAATCGTTAAGATATTCCAGCTATATATATATATATATTTTCTTGTTTTATATACTTTGAACTCACCTTATTTTTCTTCATCTTCAGGTCGCTCTTCAGTTTTGAACGATCCAAAGCGAGTCAGTATGACTTTTTAGAACTAGGAGCTGATCGCCATGCTAAAATCTAAGTAAAATTGACTCAAAAGACTAAGAAAGAAAAAAAAGTTTTCACTGCCTTTGAGTTAAGTCTTTATCGTGCCTCTATCGTATATCTTCATCTCGTCTTTTATCTTTTACATAATTTTTAAAATATTATAATAATGGTCATCGAAAAAGGTTGAACTTTTTTCTCATCTGAACCCCTCCAGATGTTTGACCAAAATTTGGATGCGAGAGAGCAATAATGAATCCTACATGAATGTGCTCTGGTGATTAAGTATAAATAATATTGCACAAGTGTCACGGCTAGTAGCGGGTATTCAGGCCTACAATGTCAGGAAATTGATTTTGAAGACCAGAAGATCAATTTCTAATTTAAAATAGATTGCTTCGAAGTAATTGATTTTGTAATATCATGAACTCAGAAAAAGGTACTCAGCTTTGATGTGTCAATTGACATTTCTATTACCAACTTGCCTGAAAAGTAATAATTCAAACAAACAACGGTGGATTTTGAACAAAGGCGGAATTCTTTGCGAGGATCGTTAAGACTAAAAAAGGAGTAAAATGCTGAAGGCAACTTCACGCGCAACATTTAAGTGCAGTCGAGAGAAAACTGGGTCGACTCGGCATTAAAGTGCATTGTGGGACTGTAATAGGGACTATAAAAACTAATACAAACAGAAACATTTCATCAATGATTAAAAACAAGTCTCCCCCACAGCAGCTTTCAGCGTCGACACGCAACGCTCTCTCCCAGGGGAGAAAGCGTTGCGTGACGACACTGAAAGCTTCTGTGGGGAAGACGAAGAGAACGAAAACAATATTAACTGAAGTGATTATATTTTTGATTATAGTCGTTGTCTCATGAGAGTGACGATACGCTCACTTCAACCACCATGTGGTTCCTGCGTCAGAGAACGTGAAAAAGAGCACGAAAAATGAAAAAAACTCACACACATGGACCACTTCAACTTTTCAAAGATAGATTGATAATCATTGCAGGGATCGGTGTTGCATAGCCACTAAAACCTGACTGATATCAATCCACAATACCTCTATTTAACCGAGTCTTAATTCGTTAGTATTTCATTTTAGTCGAGTGAAAGATTCCTATTTCTGGGTATGCTATAGTTACCCCTCAATTGATGGGATTTTCGAATAAACAATATCCCTTCTTTGAGCCACACTCGCGGATATCAGATGTCAATGACAACTGCTTTTGACCCTTGTTGTTAACGATGGTCTCTTGACAGAATGAAACATTCTTGTACTCAAAACGTACTTGAAGTTTCAAAGTGTTGACGTTTTTTTGTTCTTATACTGCAGGTGGAATTTATGAAAATAATTTATCGCTGAAATGAAGCTAATTTGCAGATCTTTTACTCCGACGAAGGACTAGCGTCCGAAACGTCAGTAAGTTTTTTCATCTTTTCACGGTGTATAATTTACCTTTTCATCATTACTGTTTCATTAGAAACACCGACGCAGCTCACACTAGTTTTAGCTAGTTATGCCCTTCTAATTTGCAGAGGTATTTTATGAATGCACTTTGCATGTTTTCCCGACTCCAATGTCGATGGCAGAGCCTGTATTTCACCTTGTCAGCTTATTGCATTTTTCTCCGACCCAAATGTTGATGGCAGAGCCCGTATTTTCCTGGTCAGCACCTTTCATTTTTCTCCGACCCGATGGAAATGTCGAAAGCAGAGCCCGTATTTCTTCTTTTGTCTTATTTATAACGGGCGCTATGAGGGACCGGAAATACGTCATTGAGAAACGACAGTAGCACCAGGATTCTTCGTGGTGTTAATTCGTTACCAGTTTTCCCTAGGGCTCTAGGGGTCATTATGATTGCCTATGGAGTTGTTGCAGGGTAACACTCGTTTGCGGAATTCGTCACGAAATTTTTCATTTCTGAATGAAAATATAACAGGGTTTACAAGAGAGTTAATTCCAAGGCATGTTATAGCCATGGTATCCCAGAGAATGTCCTTGACTCGATCCGTTATGTAGTTTGTTAATGGCGATACCTTTACTGCCATTGAAAGGATCAGTGGTAAAATAATTAGAAATAGGTTAGTAAATACGATAAGAGCTATTCTTCGCGCCAAGCGATTTTCTCTTTGTAACTGGACTGTTTTCTGATTGGTCCTTTTGAAATCGAGGTACATATGACCATATAAGGCAATGGATATAACGTACAAACAAACGCCGATTCCTCCAACTGTTTCGAGCACAGGAAAATAATTAATGTTGGACCTTGGTACACACGTATCGTCAGTAAGTCTTGAAAACTGTTTTGATGTCATGAAACTAATAGCAATTGAAAAGGAGCAGCTCCACGCCATCACCGTGGTAACCCGACACGTTGCCATGGTGATCCTGATGTGTGGTCTCATGCAGTATACCACGGCTAGGTACCTCTCTAATGTCATGACAAACGAGAGCAAAGAGCTTGAAATCTGACCAAGGAGAAATAAAAGACCAACGATCCTACAGTAGTATGACTTAAAAAAAACATTAAACTCTTTCTCGGTCATGCTCTGTCTGGTAGACACGAGGATTATCAAATAAAATGACATCAACAGGTCACCTAGAGAAATATTAGCCACAAGAACGTGTGCTACCGACTCTCGTAGAACTCTGCTTCTCAACGTTGTGATAATGACTGCCATGTTGGAGAGTAGAGACAAAATGCCAACGATAGAGGTCAGAATGTGCACCAAAGCTGTGATGGGCCAGCAAGTCTCGACTATGAGAATATAGAAGGTCGAACCTTTGGTGATGTAAGCGATCTTTTTTCGTAATATTGGATCCATGTAACCCGATATTATCTCGCATCGAAAACCAAAGCTGTGATTACCCACCACATCTAAGAAGCTGGAATCACGGAAGACCAGCTTTGGTGTAAAACATGTAGACTGTGTGAAGACACGAAGTTGTTCGTTTGGATTCTTGGTCTTGATTAATGTTGTATTGGGATTTTCCGGCATCGTCATCGTGGCTTTGTCAAATGGTTCAGACTTGTTTTGTTTCAGTGACTCGCTGTTTTTTACTAAGTAGCATCTAAGGTTATATGGAGTAAAATACACATTGATAAAGAGGAAAGCAATCCCCTGAAGATTTTGTAGAGAAAGGATGCGATGGTCAGGGATCCAGAAAGGGTTTTTTTCAACATTGAGAAAGCGAAGATGAGGCAGGTACTTTTCTATTCCAGATGTGTTCCAGGCTGTGATGTTGTTATCTGAGAGATCTCTGAAATGAAATAGGAAAAAATGTTTAACAAAGGAGTCTTGGAGTCGTGGTCAGTGACGGGGACTGTCTGTCTGTCTGTATGTTTGTTTTCTGCCTGGCTCTCTGTTGTCTGTCTGTCTGCCCGCCTGCCTCTCTGTCCATCGTCTGCCTTTCTGCCTTCTTTTCTGTCTGGCTATTTAAGTGTGTGAGGGAGGGGTGTGGAGACAGGGGGCTAATGGAAGTCTTTAATTTCCTGACCCTTACAGAACCTTAGCCTGCCCCCCCTCCCCCCTCCCTCCCCCTCTGCCATACATTATGAACACAGCCTTAAAACCTTGATTGATACAGCAACCGAAAATCGCTGTCTGCAATTCTGTTTAGAGTGGTTCCCGTAATACCAAAAACAGGGATCATAGAACAACCTACATCTCAAGTAGTTTCGTCAAGCCATTAAATGCTCCATCGCCGATTGTCTGAATGTTATTCGACGCCAAGGACCTGTTTATTAAAAAACTAAAACGTAAGTATGAACCGTTCTTTTGAGTGTTATATTTCCATTTTAGATCGCGCACATTTTCCTCTTTCCTTGAGTATTGTTTCATTCTTTCTTTTCTAAATATTTGGCCTATATTCCAAAGAATCTTCTCACCGCACGAAGCTTATGAGATGGAAAGATGATTAATTGTGGTCAATATTTATTTAGGCTCGATATGTTTTACAGCGTTGCTAAAGTGGTCATGTATTTTTTGAAATAACATATAATACTCATTAAAAAATTATATTGAAATATATCTTTCCCTCTACTCTCTCTCTCTTTCTCCTTTTCATTCTCTCTCTCTCTCTGTCATGGACGATGTAGTCCTATTACCTATACTTTTCTTTATCATATTATTGCTATTCCAAGCAATGATTGGATACTTTTGCCTAAATTTTTTCTTTTAATATGCTTTTAGCATAACCACTGTTTATCATTCATTCATTCTGGGAAGGAACACACATCAAAGTAAAGAAATCTCAGGCAAATGAAAATGAAGACTTTGACCGTTTCAACTTACAAGTAGATCAGGTTAGTGAAGCTTATGAACGAACCACGTGGCACTCTTTGTATTCTGTTGCTGGAAAGATTTCTGTTGAAAAATCACACAAAATGGAATAACCGTATTTAACTAGGAAAATCACTATCTATCTTTAGTAAAAATACACAGGTGATAATTGGAAATCTCGCGCGCTGATTGGTCGAGAAACTCACCGATAATCCAAAATGGCGGCCAGCCGCTTTGTTGCTGTTGTCTTATCTTTTTTTTTCTTTTTTTGAAAGAATCACCTGAGTATTCATACTAAAACAATTATTTGCCTCAGCCTCAGCGAATATTGGAGAATAATAATTGTTAAATCTCAAAGAGTATATTTATTAGAGTGGGATAGATTAACGCGATAGAAAACAAGTTTCCCTTGAGATACCCTAGTTAATCAGTTATAGAAGACAACAATGCTTTCATTAGAAAGAGTATATCCAAATATTAAGTGATCTTCCAAAATTTCAATGTTATAAGATTAAAGGATAAAAAGCCACAGCTGCTTGAAGTTAGAAAGGTTTGTTTGGAAACGACAACCAAGGGCCTACACCAGCCTCGCTATCATGTTTTTGGTTTTTTGGTTCCAAATGCTTATAACTCTGCTGGCAGCGATCTGAGTATATGACAACAGAACTCTCCGAAATGAATAATTTACACATGGTCTAATGACATTTAGGAAACTACTATAGCGAAGATAAACTTCATTTACTTACAGCCTTTCAACGTCCTCAGGAGAATCGATCAAATGTTCCAAGTGTGACAAGTTAGTCATGTGACATCTGACGATGAAGTCACTTGGGCAGTGACTGCCCTGCCGCTCACGTGAGGCACAGACTGTGCAATTGAAATCGCTGCTCAAATGTCCTGGAGTCACGTGATGTGAGAAGAGAAAGAGCAAGAGAGAAAAGATCGGCTTCGGCTAAGATAGGCAAATAAAAATGAGAGGAAACAACGAAAAAAAACCCCGTTAAAATGAACCAAAAGTGAAAGATGTCAAACTGGTATGACGGGCGAGGTATTTCGCGTTCTTGATGATTTGATTAACGGGTGGTGATTTAGATATTCTTTAACTGAATTGAAGTCGTCGAATCGAAAATTGACCAAAACAAATAACACTTCTTTTGCGAGACTTTGGCTCTCTTAAATTTTATTGTACTTTAAAAGCCCTTGCTCTACCCGCATCATACCTAGTCGTTGAACTTTTGGCAGCTATTAATAAACCTATTTCGAAAAACGTTGTCATGGCCAAAGGCGATAGGTACTTAATAGGCAATAGGCGAAAAGCAATAGGAAATAGGTCATTCCAAGATCCAAGAATAGCTGGAATGACTTGTGTTTCTGCTTCTTATTCTCATCAAGAACATGGATCTTAGTGTTGAGACCCCGGCATTCAATATTCCTTGTATTCAACGAAACCATTTCTGTCTCGGAATGAGCTATCGCCTTAACGTTTGTTGAAATAGGTACAGTATACATAGCGCTCTATCAGGGACCTTATCCATAATAACGACATTCGCTTAAATTCATGAAAAAAAAAAAGAACTCAACAAACCTCCTTGTATATTTTTCCCATCATTTAAACGCCCCAAACTCAGGAATAAATACTGGAGTCTGGTTACAGCTGTCTTGACTGGCGCAGTTATTTGACCTTTTTTTTTCTAATGCAGCAGTATATAAACTGATATAAATTTGTTTGCTATATGTACTAGATAAAATAATTAAAATATTATTCAGAGCATGATTGAGTTATTCAAACTTTATTAAAACTTTGAATCCAAACTTTATTAAATTCATTGCAGGAGTCGAGATTATTGCTTGTGGTCTTTGCGAGAGAACTAAAGGACAAAATTAAGTCGTCACTGAGATTAGTCATCCAAACTGGATTATTTTTAAGCTGTGATGATGTAGAAAAAAGTAGAAAAAAGTGCTTAGGCAAGGTCAAAAAACGCGCTGTCCTATTTGCTTTCGAAAAATGGTTTTTACTTTCGTTTGTTTTTAATTAATTCTCTTTTAGTTTTTCATTCCTGTCTTTATATATCGTGTACCGTATTGACACCTGTCATTCGTGAGAGTACTGAGCTGAATAAGGATAACATCTTTATTTATTCATTTGAAGAACAAATTTAATTTCGCTTTTATTGTTTGGCTAAGCTGTTGTTTTTCATATTACTGACATGAAAACACGAAGAAAGTTTCAAGAGTCTTTCAAGTAAGCAGACAAACCACATATAAACAGACAGACAGACAAACAGACTGACTGACAGACAGACAGACAAACAAACGAACAAATGGACAGAAAGACAAGGAAACAGACAGACAGACAAAGCAGACATACCTGAAACCATCAACTAGAAAATTGGAATGACAGACAGACAAACAAGCAAACAGACCGACTGACAATCAAAGAGACAAACAAGCGACGAAGAACGGATAATCATGCAGAACGACAAACAAACAGACTCACAATAGACTGAGAGACGGACGGACAAACAGACAAACAAACAAAAAACAACTAAATTCCAACTCGATCATGGAATGAGGGCCACAGGTTTGTTAGCCACTAGCTATTAAGTGCTACCCTCGTGAGAAAAGGACGGTTTTTTTAAACAGACCTATCGACAATCAAACGTCGCAAGCGACGGACGGATACTCATGCAGAAAGACAAACAAACAGAATCAAAATAGGCTGAGAGACGGACGGACGGACGGACTTTAAGTTTAACCGCGATTTGAGGCCGTTTAGTGGGTTTTTTCAAAATCCACTCTTCACTACCTTAATAAGACTGACTGAACAAAATAAAAGCAACAACTGCAACAAGTTTTGAAGCAAATTGTTGAGTGAAACATTTTATTTTCGTAACTTTATCATAACTTCCATTACCTTATAAACCATTCACAGGAACCTTGTTTGAGCTGCCTGTGACTGGCACAAATCAAACTGACACTAGAAAGCTGGTTAGTTTTGCGGGGAGAGAAAAACTAGAAAACCCGTAGAAAAACCATCGAATCTAGCGAGAAACCTAACAAACTCTACCCACATGTGTGATGCTGAGTCTAGGAATGAATCAAAACTTTCACTTGTTTTTAAGATACAAATTTCGTGACTTTATTTTTGTTTCAAAAGGCGTGTTTTATTGTTTACATTTTAATACAGTTTTTTTTTTTGACGCAATTAAGGAACTGAATATTATGAAGCAAAATAGCGACTCTTTAGGGGTTTTCAAGATGTTTTATTCCCCTAAGGAGTTCATATTGTTTTCACCAACAACATGGCAAACGGGAAACCCTTCCATCGCTTCGCCCGATTTTGTCTAAGATTCACAACTACGTCATGTTGGGAGAGGAGTCTAAAGTTCAGATCTCGTTTCTACGAAAATTAGCCTTGTAGCAGTGTTTTACGAATACGCCACTTTCGATGTATTGAAATTCTATCACGACACTTTCAATTTCAAGATATTAACAATGGTCACGTGAGTTTATTGTCACGTGACTCCTCAAGTGAGTGATTTCAACTTAGTACGCCTGTGTACATGTACATCGTCCAGTATCCTTTGCAGAATCTTCCCCAGCTAAAATATTCGTAAATTTACATAAGCATACGTCCTTGAGAACATTTTTACATCTTGGAAATCATAAGAGAAAATAAATCGTCGATAAAAGATCGGCAAAGCCAAGGAATTTTTACAGTCTTCTAATCATGTTATGTATCGTATAGTATATGGACCGCGTGGCACTAATGAAATAGTCAAAGATATAGAAGTAGTAAGTTGTAGTGCTTGGGAACGAGGTTATTCCGGGCGAAAGCCCTTGGAATTAAATTCGGAAAAATTAATTTCCGACCTCGCTGGGATTCGAACCCACGACCTTCGGAATTGTACTACCGATGCTCTTCCAGCTGAGCTAGAGGTCAGACTGAGAGCAGGCCGGGGTGAAATAGATGTTAGGTCGCGGTAATTATGATTCAAAGATGAGAGTATATGGACCGCGTGGCACTAATTAAATAGTCAAATTCATTCATTCGAATCCCAGCGAGGTCGGAAATTAATTTTTCCGAATTTAATTCCAAGGGCTTTCGCCCGGAATAACCACGTTCCCAAGCACTACAACTTACTACTTCTATATCGTATAGTAATCTAGCTATTGCTGTTATTTCTTTTGTTTAACGGTGATTGACAGCTCGATGCGCCGAAGTAATATTCATGAACGTCGTGGATCTTCTTGACCCAGTCCACGGCAAATCCCTTAAAATCTTCAAGATAGTAAGTTTTTCTTGGCTGTGAAGATAAAACAAACGAGTGTATATTATTATTATAATTCAAGGCTTGAAAAAGAGTTTCGCGCGCTGTGATTGGTCAAGCGACCAGTGATACGATAATCTGAGACAATATTCACTGCACGAGCAGTGATTATGAGGTTTTCCCAAAGTTTGCCAGAGCAAAAGTAATACCAAAACGATTTTTTATTCTGAATTTCGTCTTTATATCATATTCAAGCCTAAAATTAAACCAAAACAATCATTCCCCTCAAGCTTAGTGATAATTGGCAGACTAAGACTCCCGTTTTTCCTTCCTGCAAACCGCAAACGTGATCACATTTTCATCGTTTCCCTACATTTCACTTTACATTTTGTAAACCTTCTCGACAAAGACAAGTATTCTTTTGTTTATCTACTACTTGGAGATTTTTGCGATTCCTTTTCACTAATTTTAAACAATTTTCCGGCTTGGGTGGAATTTACCTCGCCGCTCGAAGAATCGCTTTTCACAAAATCACTAATTACTAAAGTATATGGAACTATTTAGTAAATCGCGATACTCCTCAATATTCATATGAATCGTGTAGTTGCGAAGGATCGTTTTTGGTGGCTTTTCAGGATTTCAACTCACAGTGTGAACAAAAAATACTTTGAAACTCTTGGCCTCTGCTCTCAGCTCTTTGGTCCTTGAGAAAGAAGGAAACAAATGAAATAAGTTCATAATGATACTGTCATTTTTTTCTTACATTGTGTTTGCTTACTCACCAGGGTATTTGTCCTTTAAGTACCATAGCTGCTGTATCGACGTAGTATAAATGAGGTCCCTCTGTGAGGATCATCTGTCTCCTTTTAGCGAATAGACCCTGGGAAAAACACCATTATATTATCTACTTCGAGGTTAAATAAAAGACTGGGTCGAGTTGCATTTGCCGGACGCCATCTTGGCAATATTTGCCCTAAAGCAGTCCCACAATACATTGCAATGCCAACTCGACCCAGTCTTTACCACACTATACTAATGTTACTTGGTTTCATATGACATCATTTCCTGTCTCGTACTGAATGTTCATCAGCTGAATTATGTTTTCAATAGAATTCTCTCTCGTTGACAGCACATGGTGGTCAGTGCTTGACCACCATTTGCAGCAGATAATGAGATGTAAGGACTTTTATCAGCTGAGCGAAACCCAATCGCAGTTTTTACTTACCTTTCTTTTATCTAATATTGCTGTTTTGATTATTAGATTGTTTTCTACGTAAGGATGCCTAGAACAAAAGAGAGATTGCATAAAAACAGTAGCCCACCATGCAGGATGACGTGAAAATGTGATACTGTCGCTAGGTAATCAAAGGGCAATTCTATCAGGAAGTTGCTATGGCAACCGTGCCTATTGACATTACCATGGTGATTCACGTGCTTGTTTCTGTAGTCGTTCTTCAACCTCTGTGGTAGTAAGACCTAAGAAATTCTTTTCCTTTGGTTTGTTATGTAAGTTTTCATCTGATAATCCAAATCTGGCCAACAGCGTGTCATCGAATTCATCGACACCGTTGTCTATGAAATCGGACTAAACAAATATGACAAATGTCAATAACAATAACAGTGATAATATAATTAAACTAGCTCAAAATTTTCCTGACCCCCACCCCCCTCTGCCATACAATATGAACACAGCCTAACGTTCTGCACCCCAGGGTTAAAAAGTGCAGAATGAAATACTTCAGAAGGCTACGTTCTTAGCATTTCTTGTATTCACCTTATATTTACTTCTGTGCTCTTCATCATCACTACTTGTAGCAGGTAAGTAAGGTAGTAACTCAGGGGGACTACTGTTGGGTAACTCTTCCCAATCAATACCTAGTACAAAACACATTAAACATATTTTGACATAACCATGACATCATTGGCAGAATCATTATTGTCAAATTCAATCAACATGTCCCCAAGGTTCCCCATGATGCACCGCAGTAGGACACCATATGTACTATATGCTTTCAAATTCAACATGGTCTTCACGGTTTCCCATGATGCACTGAAGTGTGACACTATACTATATACTTCAGGCTTCATATTCTGCAATCATTCATACTGACATCATTTATTAGGTACCTTCATAGAAAGGGTGACTTCTAAGAGCCTCAAACCCTCCACATTCTTCACAGCCAAGTCTCTTGGTAGGATCAAGATGCTATAACATGAAAGTAAAAAAGGTTACTAAAAATGGATGCCTAGTTCAAGTAGGCTTACAAATTCACTGATAGAGACCCTTAATGACTTGGTGGTGGTGATATCAATACACTTTGAAAATGACTAGAGTACAATTTGTGCAAGAACTGGTTACAGAAATATCCATATCTCGCCGATGAAGACAAGCAACTTCATGCTCCACCAAGAAGGTCCTTGAATTTCCTCTTTTCCTCACTTAGATTCTAACTTCACCCATTCTGGCATTCCACTGTCCTCGGAGGAAAGAATGGAAATTTTTCTAGAAGTACAAGCCAACATGCAATTTGCCTCAACAGTCTTAGGACACTGTTCTCCCCATGTGGGGAGAGGAACAGTAATAACCCAGGCGTTTTGTTTACTCACCAAAATCTTCTCTACTAAGTCCTTTGGAACACAAGGAAATCCACTGGGAAAATCATACTCTAGTTTTATAATTTTCTGAAAAATTTGATATTCATTTCTGAAAATATCAAAACACAAGAGGGGACATCATATCAGATACTGTAACTGTGTGGTACACCACAAATGGATTGTTAACATTTCGTAAAAATACACAGGTGATTATCGAAAATCTCGCATACTGATTGGTCAAGAAACTCACACTATCACACCATAATCACCTTCAGTGATAATCCGAAATGGCGGCCAGCCACTTTATTGCTGTTACCGGGAAAAAAACGTCTTTTATCTTCTTTTTTTTTAAAGAATCACCTGTGTATTTATACCTAAAACAATAAATTATTTGCCTCAGCCTTGGTGAATATCGGAAAATATTTACCTTGCCACTCAAAGACTCACATCTCAGTAAATATTCCCCGACATTCACTTCACCTTTGGCGAATAATTGTTAAGTAATATAAAAGCAGAAATGGGAAAAAACCTGCAATTTTTTTCTCAGTCTATGTAAACTATTAAGTGTTATCGTCAATGAACATGTTTGCCATCCCTGTTTGATGTAAGCCCTTCACTTTTCTCTGTTTTGTCTTGTATTGTGAAGCATAAGATAGTTATGTTATGAGGGCTAGCCAAAGGCGGAGGTGGTGTTGCCCCTTTATACTTCAACACTGATGGCACATACATTAATTCTTACCCTGCTCTAAAAGGTGGTAATCCTGACAATAATTGATATATTATGCAACCAAGAGCCCAAACATCTGAACTAAAAACAAAACCAAATAAAATGACATTAGGAAAATCATGTTTTAACATCCCTGAATCTTTTTATATCACTCTGACATTGTGACAGGATGCTGAGAAATACCTCATCTTTTCTAACATAAAGTCTCAACTCTGCCTTAGATAATAAAAAAGAAACCATAAAAAGTCTGTTTTTAATCAAATTTTCTTTGTTTCTTGTACCTTTTACAAGCACGTTTGTCGGTAAGCAGCTCAGGTGAGACATATTGAGCAGTTCCTACAAATGAATTACGGCCTGAAAAAAAGAGGAAAACAGAGTACAAACACTATATCTGTGAAATAGTACTAACTAATTTAGTACAAAATAGCACCAATGAAACAATTGAAAAAAATAGATGTGTTTAGTTAGTTTTTGTGCTATTAACAGCTACTCGGTTATCATACAGCTATTGATAGTACTATTAACACTGTTCATCTGTCCTATTTTATTCTATTTATAAAATAGCCATGCTAAAACTAGTTTGACATTCAAGCTATCAATACCTTTGTCATTATCATTCAGTATTTTTGCTGTGCCAAAATCTGTTATTTGAATATGCATCTTTTCATCTAGAAGAATATTTTCTGGTTTAAGGTCTCTGAAAGAAAAGAAAAGAAATTTTATATTAATCAAACAAACAAAATGGATGACACTCATAAGTTTTACATCTATTTGTCCCCAATGTCAAAATGACTGACTCAAACATTAGATGCAACACTTAGATGTGTTCACTTGCTCTGCACCTCTGGGGTTTCAATTCCTGGACTCATAGATATTACATGTGAGGAGAGTTTGTTGGGTCTCTCCAGTTTTCAGAGGTTTTCTCCATTTTTTCTGGAACTTTTCATTCCTCCAAAAAATTAAACCACTAAATTCAATCTGTGAGTCATCCACACCCTGACATGCACTGAAGATCTTCTCACAAGTTGTTTCAAGGCACGATAAAATGAATGCTTTTTAAAGTTGGTTTAGATTAATATCTATGCATACCTGTGAATAATATGTAGGCTATGTAAATGTTCCAGTGCACTGATAATCTCTGCTGAGTAGAACTGTGTACAAGTCTCGTCAAATGCACCAAGCTGAAAGATAGCCAAAGGAGTATGTTTAAGTGGATTAGAATATTATTGGTTCATGTTAATTATCCTTATTTTAATTATTATTACATTTTCAAAGGAGAAGAGGGGCTTTACTGTAGTGTCAGTTATTTATAACATTTTTTGTTTTGTTTTCTCAATACTTTGTTTATAGGCTGGTGCTGCACAACAAGATACAGGGTCACCTTAAAGATACATTGCACTCTCTAAAATTCACAAACCCATCCCACAAACCCATTAACAAATTATTAGGAATGGCCAGATGCTGACTTTATTTCAAGACTGAATGTTGGTCAGTGCCAGGGATTGAACCCACAATCTCCCACATAACAGCCTAATGCTCTTCTAACTGAGCAAACTGGGTGCCAGTAGTTGGCATCATTGAATCAAAATATAGGGCTGTAGCCAGACCAAAATATTTACCAAGGCAAAAAAGAAGCGAACTGAAGAAGGAAGAAGGAAGAAACCAGGGGGAAGAAACTAGGGGGAGAAACTAGGGGGGGGGGGTGTTCAGGGCATGCCCCCTACCCCAAAATGAAATTGAGTCCCTTGGAATGTGATTTAATAGAGTATTAAGGGACATTAGTGACAATATACCAAGGCAAATACCTTGCTTGCTTCATAGTGTCTGTAGTGCTAGAGTATTTCTACTCACCTTATTGATGTATGGTAGTAATTCTCCTTTTTTTGCATAGCTAAGACCAAAGTCTTTAAAAAATATATTAAGGAAGTCACATACATCAACAACAGACTAAAGACAGATGAGAATACTATGTACTTATTGACTGAGTGGGAGTGGGATTTGGCTTGAGGTGATGCTGTACAGACCGAGACCAGCAAGGTCTGTACAAATGACCAAGAGCCAAATATTTTCAGGTACGGCCTGACCAAACTCAGTCAATAAACATTCTATCATATGACCCTAAACAAAAGAGATATTTTAAAAGTTGCAAATTATGTCAATATGGTTAACAGGACTCGAGCAGGGCTGTACGGAGCTCTACTCATTCGATTTTCCCGAAGGTTTTTCTATGAGTGCGCACCATATGATAAAATGAAGGTACAATCCAGATGCTGCTCTGCTCGTGCTGAAATTGATACAACTTCATGTACAGTAAGTTTGGCTATGGAGGAACTTCAGAATTTAGATGTTCTTATAAACTTGTGTTGAAGATTAATGTGAAGTGCATTAAGACAATGTGAAATATGCTATATACATATAAGAACTTCCCATTATGATAAATCATGCACTTTCATTTCTTGACCAATGTTGCAAATTGTGACAGCATCCAGTAATTATTGCTTAACCAAATTGGAGTGTTCATACCACATCGATTCTGAGATATGCTCTTTTGCCAAGTAAGCTTAATTCATTAATTATGACCAGCACATGAATGGGTTGTATTTCAAATTTTATTGCATAATATTGAATCATGAGCAAAGTAAGGATACAGAGTTTTTCTTTGTCTTGGAAAGTGAAGTAAAGTTTGACAAAGAAGGGATGGTTGAGTTTGCTTAGGACTTCTTTTTCTCTTTGTACTTGTGGGACTTTCTTCTCCCTGATCATATGTCGCTTTTCCAGCACCTTAACTACAATTTAAGAAATAAAATGGATTTACTGGGGTAGTTATAATTTTAAATTGAATTTGAATTTGAATTTTATTTACACATGTATAAAGAATATTAAATAATACATTTGGGAATTTAATTAGTTGATCTATGATCTATTTTATCTCTTATGCATAGGTACATAAAATTATGTTAGGTGTATCTACAGGGTAGAATGGGAGGCTACAAACATTACCCCCCCCCCCCCCCCATTGGAGTTTTAAGACTACAAAATAAGCAGTAATGCAATGCAGTCTAAAGATTAAACCATATTATTACATTCTTAACAGCCTTTTCTTCCTCTTCCCCTCCCATGATAGACTACCACTTAACACAGCCCTCTACCCCTTGACATTATCCTTGACATTATCCTAGATTCATCACAGACTAAAGACTATCATAGCTTACTTGCATATTCTTTCCCAGTTGCTTTTTCCAGAGCCACATAAACCTAATAGAAGTATAAATCATTTATACACCATAATAATTATAGAAAATTAAGACCTAGCATAATATTATAATACTTGATAAAAGATATGTATGTAATTTCTAAATAGAAAACACATAGTGTACATCAGAAAAGTCATGACCAAAGCAACAGCAGTGAAATGTAGCACAATAATAGCGTGCACATGTAGCACCCATGCTTATCATCTTTTGGGTAAACATCCATTAGATTTATTTTAAGCAGGATACTCATTATGATTTGTTGGCAATATTCTTCACCAGAACGTATCAGGGAACAATATTCTGATTTTTTTCAAAGGGGCCTGATTTTTGCAAAGAAGAAAGTTTTTATCAGGCACTTAAATAAAACCATGTACCCTGCTATTTGATTCCTGATACATTCTGCAAAGAATCAGGATAAAAAGTAACTTACAGTAGAATAGGACCCTTCTCCAAGGATTTTTCCAAATTTAAAATCTTCAGGTCTTTTCTTCTTTAGTATTGGTTTGACTTCATTTGTGGTTGGTGAAGCTGGTGATTCTGAAGACATTGGCTATAAAGAAAGGTATAAGTTACAATGCCATAGTGAATGTGGCAAAGTTTAAGTACAAGTACATGCATATTGATGAGAATCTTAATCAGTTTAATCAGATCTGCACTGTAAACTGATAGCCGATTCAATAACCGTTGGTGTTTTGTTTCTTTTGGGTTGCCTGTGGTGTGTAACTCCTCCTTTGAGTGTTTACTAGAGAGTGCGTTACCAACGGTTATTGATTTGAATTTAATGGGCTATCAGTTTACATCGCAAATCTGATTACAGCTTATGTAAAAGGAAACTGATCACAACACAGGAAACCCACAAAGAGCAAAGTTAATTTTCTAAAAGAAGCAAAATATATATAGCCAGGATCCCTGTAAGTTAATGAGCTCTTATGCTGCATGGGACCTCATTAAGTTTTCCCACTCCTACGGATGGGATGCACGCGTACGGTAGGATCCCATGCGTACAAGCAGATCCAGTGTGCTAGGTCCATGCGCGATACACACAGTTGACCCACAGTTGAACTTTCGGCCTGTACTGTATGTTCAGTCACAAATGATATTAATTATTGTAAAGATTGACAACACAACTGTTCTGGAAAAGCTGTATTTACACAATAACAAAAAATAATTATAGCAATAACTACCATTAACAGCTTATTAATTTGTAATGCCTTCAGGACCTTAGTTGGTCTTCAGGACTCTTCAGCAGTTCATGATCTTCTCCTATCGTTATCATAATGTTTAGTGAATAACCTATTGACCTTTGCCTATTATAATAATACCTAACATATTATACTCTATATGGATCGTTAACCACCATCATCCTAACCTACATCATAGTTTAAATAACTAAAATACATTGAAGATTACTCCTAAACTCTATGATATTCATTAAACATACATTCATTTCCTGGGAAATAGTTAGCTATTTCTTCTATAAATAGAAAAATCAAAAAAATAAGAACGAAACAACACAGCTGGATTAAGTCTCAGACGAGAAAAATTAAGCTTATATTTTTGTAAAATTAGGGGACGATGGGAATTCTAAAACTAAGCATATGAAGTTTATAAGCCAGTATATCAGAGTTAGTTTTAACTTTGGGTGTCTAAAAAGCATGGGGATATGATGAAATTAAAGATAAGAGCTGGTTAAAATTTCATTATTTGTTGTACATGACAGGACATATTCATGACCTAACTCTTACGGCAGCCAAAATTTCTTCTATTTAAGATACTAAACACATTAATTCGAAGGTAATTGTTTTCCTATGGTATGTAGAATATCCCGAGAGTCCTAGTTTAGAAATCGGGTGACTTTTAATTTTAGATATTTGCTATATATGACAACGATTGTTTTGATTATTCAATGTAAGTTTATATTTTAATGATGCTTGTTTGCTACTGAAATGAAAATATTCCTTTCGCTTTGCTCATGTTCAAAATATTTCAAATCAAGCAAACAGACAAGTACAACAATAGACTGATATTACAACTAATAATGACGGGTATAATTATTTGAAGAGAGTAAAACTTGTTTAAAATCTTATTACGACACATTTGGTTGTTGACCGGCCGGTGTTTATACAAAAAAACAAGGTTAGAAAACTGGGCATTTTTGACGCAAATAACCAAGAATTAGAAACAATAAAACAGATGCTGATTTATAAATACCTCTTTAGTTTCCATGAGGGTCGGGGGTAAATGGTTTTAGTTCATCTGGATCAAATAATCACAATTTGTGAAGTTGTTTTTCTTTGTAAAGTCGACAAGTTGGGCTTTTGACTAAAAAAGGTGTACGCATGCGTCAAGTCCGCTGACTCATAAAATCCTTTTTTCTTTTCTTTCCTCTTCAGTTCTTTTCTTTTCTTTTTTATTTTCCTTTCTTTTTTCTTTTCCCCTCTTTATTCTTTTCCTTACCAATTAAGTCTTTATTTTACTTTATTACCGTAATTCTTCTATTAAAAAATATTTCTGTCATTTAAAATTCATAATTTTTTCAGCTTGAAAGTTTTTGGATTGATCAAAGTAGCACTGCAGTCGCACTTGAGCCCGTATCTTTTTCTTCATGGTCTCTTGATACAAACAGCTCTTGATAAGAATAAATAGTAAATAAAATAAGAAAAGACGAGATCTACCCCTGTGAGACCCAGCCCTTATCGTTTTTGTACTTTCGCGTATAATCTGGGACGAGTGCATGCGCAGTAAAGCGTTCTGTTGACCGATTTGAATCTCACATTCTGAAGAATGGCAAACAAAATCGGTCAAAATTCAGTCTTTTAGCGTTATTGTTTACCATTTAACTAACACGAGAGACACACAAAGCATTCAACTTCACTTCGAAAATGTCTGGTATAGCTCTAGGACGGTTATCTGAGGAAAGAAAAGCCTGGCGAAAAGACCATCCATTCGTGAGTTTGAAAGAGTGGAGCTCACTACTCCATGTGCTTGATTGATCTTCATTCTTCACACAAAACTATTTGTTCTTTAGGAAAAAAGATATCTTTGTGTACTACCTTTCTATTCTTTAGGGATTTGTGGCTAAGCCGTATAAAAACTCCGACGGGACATTGAACCTAATGCAGTGGGAATGCGGTAAGGTTTATGTCTTTTGTCAGAGAGTTTGACGATGAGCTTTCTTTTGTACTCGATAAATGGTTCATTCAATGTTGACTTTAAATACTTTTACTCTTTCCCCATTAACGAAATTATTTCAATATAATTCACTCCCAGAACGATAGCAGTCATCCATGATACGAAATCTATATTTTATTATGTTCTTATCTTATTGTTCCTAACAGCTATTCCCGGAAAAAAGGGGGTAAGTGAACGAATTCTAGATATTTTAAAACCTTTTTATCCACGTTCATACATTATCAAGCTAGTTAGAATGTGTGGGCAAGAATATTTTCTTGTTAATTTATACTCTTAAATTTCTTTAAAACTACGTAATAATTTTTACTTTGGTGGTGGTGGGGGGTGAATAAGCTAATAAACCACGTAAATGTTTATATAACATTGAGTTTTCATGCTATAATGAATTGTTTCTGTAATTAAGAAGTTGTGCTAGGTTATAAAAATACTTTAAAGAGAAATAGTATTGCTGGAATGAAGGGTATTAGAGATATTTACTATTCCAGAGGTGGGTTTATTTATTTAGTGGTTGAAAATATTCAGAGTGTCAAAATATTGCACATTCTGAATTTTTTATGACAGAGGAAGTTCATTTGCTGCCGTAGACCTTTCGCAAATTTGCTTGAATCATCACAAATTGATAAATTCAAATTAAGGCTGGATTTTATCAATATGTTATATACACGATATGAGTGGCTGTATTGTATACAATATGCAGACTTGAGCAGTAGGCCTAAGTTTGTAAATTGTATACCACACCACTGCCCATATTTTATATTACTTATTAAACTTTTTGGCCAGTTCTTTTGTGTTTTACTAACATTTTCAATATAAAAGTGAATATAGCAGGGAAAATCCAAGTTAACTAACATTTATGCAAATGAACATGATTCCATGTCAGAATTATACAATATTTCATAGGCCGATTTATATTTTTTCTCATTAATTTATTAATGAGTTTGTTAAATACAGTAAATGTATTAGCATATTAAGTCCAACCTACATCAAGTCTTACCATTTTCTCAAAGTTTCACAGCTTCTCTAGATCGACTGAGGTCTAATACTGAATTGGTTGACCATTGATTTGATAAAATGATAAATTGATACATGTATTTAAGATACAGGTGTATAAGATTTTCTTGCACCCACAGTTCATGCCCACCCTAGAAGATTAGTCTCTGTTGTGGAGGTATAGGTATTATGTGGACCTTTAACAACATCCCCCCCCCCCCCCCCAACATTCCCTCTTCAGTTGCTCCCTACCTCAGAATAGCCAATGTGCACGTGCACAAATATCTAGCACAAAGCATGATGTGAAACTGAATACTAATTACGATTTTTCAGCTCCTCTAAAAATCCCTTTGACAATTTTTCCTTCAACATTTTCTATTAAAGTGTAAGTATTTCAACAGACAAAAGTGACAGAATTTTTTCCTGATAATTCTATTGATTTCCTTGTCCTAATTTGTGTAGTACTCGGTTAGTCCCATCATGCTTTGTACTAGAGATTCATGCTCGTGCACATTGGCTATTACGCTGTCCTTCTTTACATTGTAAGTACACACTTTTTATCATAATTTCTGTAAAATGAAATGATTTCTTTGTTCCAGACACCTTGGGAAGGAGGGCTGTATAAACTGAAAATGATATTCAAAGATGACTATCCTTCTACTCCACCAAAATGTAAGGCTCAAGCAAATAATGCCTGATTTAGTTTCTTGTATTTTGAGATTATTGATCAATGCTCTTTGATAAAATATATATATGTTTTTTATTTTTCAAAAGGCTGTTATTGCTTTCCCAAGGAAAATATTTAATGTTTATAAGACTTTTTTTCCTTATTATTGGCCCTGCGCACAGAGGACTAGCCTGAAGGCCTGGCAAATGTATATTCGCCTGGCTAGCCTTCATCCAAGCACTTTGGGATTAGCTTGCAGAAAGGCAGAAATGAAGACTTAATCCTTGTGAAAATAAACTTAGACCTGCTCTCTACAAAAATAGGTTGTGAAAATTAATGAATTTTTTATTTTTTATTCTTTAGGTAAATTTGACCCTCCTATATTTCACCCTAATGTCTATCCCTCTGGTACCGTATGTCTGTCTTTATTAGACGAAGACAAAGACTGGAGACCTGCTGTTACTATAAAACAAGTAAGGCTATGTTGTGTCTCTGTGGCAACTTCGAATGCGCATGTTATGACTTTGTTTCTTTTCCCTCTTGTTGTAATTTGTTGCTTTCCTGGATTAGCCAATCAGAAACTGAGCATGTGAACGTTTTGTAACTAACAACATAGAGACCTGACCTTGACTACATAATGTTATGATATCACATGTACATTGTTTCTAGGTTGAAAGTTAAGGATAAAATTAAAGCCATTCCAACCTCAAATCAAAAGTGAAAGTGAAAAGTATTTTCACCAAATAGTTTTACCAGCCTCTTTTTAGTTTATAATTTTGAAAAAAACGAATTTTAAACCCTGCTAATTCGAACTGGTTAAAGCTGTGCTCCTGGGTCATACATGGACTGTATAGCGGCTGCCAGAGGCACCTTCACATGCTTTCAGTTTGACCCTGCTGAGCTGTGCCACTGTTGTACTTACGGTGTTGATTAGCGATGACAAGTTTTTTCTTCCTTTATCATGATATGGCTAATATATTACTTTTTTCAGATACTTTTAGGCATACAAGACTTACTAAATGATCCAAATGTGAAGGATCCAGCCCAAGCAGAAGCTTATACATCCTATTGGTAAGTTGATGATGACAAGGGACTATCCTAAGTATATCATAGATTTATGCATTGCTTTTAATACATTTTTGAGGGGGTATTGTATGTACTGCTGACACACTATCTTTAGTTGGGGTTTAGTTCCAGAACCCACTACCATATTATGTTATGTGAGTACTACTTGTCCCTGGATTAATGATAATAGTCCTGATGATGATGATGATGATGATGATGATGATGATGATGATGACGATGGTGATGATGATGGAACTAAACCCCAACAAAAGATAGTGTGTCAGCAGTACATACAATACCCCCTCAAAAATGTATTGACGATGATGATGATGATGATCACTTAATGCTGTTTCTGTGATAATGGAACACGGTAACAATATAACCTGGCTGAATCAGTTTATTGGGCACCAGACTAATGTGCAGGAGTTTGTGGTTCAAACCTCAGCCAGACAAACACTCAGGGTCATAAAATATCTGAGTAGAAGGTGCTGCTTTTGCTCTAAAAATATCTGCAGATGGTTAGACCTTCCCCATGACTTGGATGAAGGATGTTTTCATCTCATTCAAAGATATTTATTGATTTGTTTGTCTGTCTGTTTATATGTTCGCTTGTTATTGTGTTTGTTCATAAATATTATTATACAACTCTTTAACCCTCTTGTTTGTTTGTTTAGTCAAAACCGAGCTGATTATGAAAAGCGAATACGTTCCCAAGCAGCCCATTTTGTACCTAAAGCATAACAAGTCTACAGCAATCCTAAAGTCGATTAACATTTAGAGTCCACTCTGCATCTAAGTGCACTTGATGATCATTTACTCCTACTTGTACATAGAGTTATTTACATATTGAAGCCTTGTTACAGTAGTAATGATGTATTTGTAGTTTTTGATTACCTTGGTCGCTGCATTCTTTTTAGTAAGATTTCATAGAAGTGGGATACTCCAATTACTTTACTGTTACTTTACTCTACTTTACTTTACTTTTAGAACCAGCTGGATATCAAGTCAACTATTTGTTTTTAAGAAAAATAAGCACAAATGCATGATTTTTCCAGCCTCTTGAGTCCTTCCAAATACTTTACTGAGCTGTTACAACAAGCTGGATAAAAAGTCAACCTAATTTTTTAGAAAAATAAGCACAAAGGCAAGATTTTTCTAGCCTCTTGAGTCACTTTTCTAAGGTTAGTATTTTTGTGGAGGAGGCTGTGGATAGGTACACTGTACCAACATTTAGTTTTAATAAATTATGATCTTCTTTGAAACATTTATCAATGAGTTTGCATAATAATCTTGACAGCATGTTGTATGGTCTTCGTTCTTAAGTTTTCTCAATGCCCTCAGTTATCAATAGATATGTATGAAATGGTTCAAAAAATATCAAAATTTCAAAAACTATGTAATATTGGACTGATTATTGCTCCATTGTGGCAGTGATGTTTGACTGGGAGCTGGGGTAAAGATCCTCCTAGTTCTGAGCATTCATGGTTACTAAGAGAAAAAAAATGCTAAAATCTCCCTGTAAGGAAGCAAATTTGCAAAGCATTCTGGTAGATGTAGTATTTAAAAGATGCTGTCATGAGGACAGTTTTAGTGAAAAATAAGAAAATGAAGACTGACTTCAAAGTAAGCACAATATTGTACCTTTAATTGTGTCATTCAAAATTGTACAGCTTTGTACTAACCATGCCTTGCACAATGTACTGTACTTACCGTCCTTTGGTACACCCATGGAAATTTGAATAACAGGGTTTTCATGAGGGGTCTGGGATCAAAGGATGCTCTGGTATCTTCAACTTTAACTTCCTTTAATAGCTTAGGAAATTGTAAAATGTTCTCTTGGTCCTCAAGAATCTCCAGTATTCTCCTTATTACTGAGAAATAATCGAAGTAAAACAAAAGAAAAAAATTAGTGTCTGCTGCTATGTTTCAAGTAAATCGCTATCTTTCACAGGTTGTTTACTTTATGCTCTTGTCTGCTTGCTTTTGTACAATTTCCAAATGACTGAGCAGTCACAGCAAGTTTAGCTGTTTTCCTTTTGACTACAATGTGATGTAGGTGCCTAAAAGAAGCAGAAATACAGAAAGGAAGAATGACAACATTTCCCTTTACTACCATTATCGCATCGTTCTTTCAAGCTCCAAAAGTGCTTAGGGCCAGTCATTTTGCCCACTCATGGTTTTTGCGCTGGGTTCACTGCTCAGCTGGAAGTGCAAAGAAAATCATATTACCAAGCACAGGAATTTAATATTAGTATATTGACGAAGCTGTATTTGTAGACAAACAGAAAGGAAAAGAGGGAGTAGTTTTATAGCTCCATGAACTTATTCATTTTGATTTTCCCAGGGGGAGGGGATGGGAACATTTTCACAGTTAGGGGCTACTACATGTATATTTATTTTGTCTACTGCACTGTTCCAAACATGAGGTTCAATTTTTCAGAGCAGAAAGATCTAGTAATTTATGTTTTCTATATACTAGTCGATGAGACATTTTTTGTGTAATTTTTGTTTGATATGAAAAAAAGAACACATTTTTTGTTGTACATTTTTTTATGTGTGAGTTTGGTTTGGAAAAATTTTAATAAGATCACATTTTAAAGTGGGCTTCCTTTACATAATAAAAGTCGAGAGGAATCAGGTGACTAGAGTCCAGTTGCTAACCTGTCTTTGTAGGAACGCCTGTCGAAAATAGTGTTTCCATAACAAAACGTAACGTCGGTCATTGCACCACCATCAGAAACACTCATTAAAACTATTAAAACACTGGCCAGAGCTAGCATACATTTATTTCCAAGATTTCATAACTAGTTTAGGAAACTTAAGACAACTCAGACCCTGAAATATGGAGGTTTCAAGTGCTGCTGACGAAGAAAGGGCGATGGAAGTCGAGGCCTTGTTGGCGATTTATGAAGACGAGTTGAGAATAATACCAGATGAGAACGATGAGAAAACAGTGTCTTTTGAGATTGAATTGAAGGACATCGGTGCTGTATTAACTATAATTGTTTCAGGTAGGCGTAATAACTTGTCGTCGCTCGTATTCTCTAAGCTAAAGTACGCTAAAGATAACACTTTTTTCGTCTGTCGTGCTGTAAGCTTGAACATTTGGGGGGGGGGGGGGGGGGTAAATTACACCAGGGCTCCGAATATGACTACTACCTTATTGCTGCAAACGTTTTACTTTAAACTCAAAAAAAAAACAAGGATTTCTATTTTATACTTAAAAGATGAATATCCAAATTGTGCCCCAAGAATAAGTGTCCAAAAATGTGGAAAGAACTTAGCTGAGGTAGAAAATTTCTTGAAGATAACGTCAAAGAAACTTTGTGGAGAAGTAATGGTTCACAGTCTCATAGAAGAGGCTAACAAATGGGCAAGAGAGATGAAGTTGCAGAAGAGAGACCTAAATAAGGAAGAAACTGCTGCCTCTGTTTGCAAGTTTTTCCTTGAAGGGAGATGCCGATTTCGTGACAGATGCATTAACAGTCATCAACTTGCTAGAAAAAAAACAGATGAAGAAACTCCTGAATGTGAGAACAAGGACCAGGAGAAACTAGTAAGAGAAAGTGAAAATAACAAAGTGAGCAAACATTTAATCAACTCAGGAAATGATAAGGAGGAAAGACCGACGAAGAAGGCACCAATGAAAACTGCAACAGATGTTATTTCAAGAATCTTGTGGGATGACAAACTTGACCCAAAGGATTTTGCAATAGGATATCTTGATAGATTCATTGGAATTATGGAGAGGAAATTTACTGACTTCAGCTGGGAAGATATTGCCTCTGTGGACTATGACGTACTTTCCATTCCCAAACACAGGATACAGTACTTTAAATACAATGGAGATATAGTATGGGACAAACGTGAGAGGATTGACAAAATCTTTGGCTCTACAGGTAGTGGTTGTACTATACTAGAAGTATTGGAAAATGGAAATAAAGGAGAGGAAAGGGAAGAGGGATCTGAAGAAAGGAAGGTAAATGAAGACAAAGATGAGATTATAGCTTGTGAATCTGTGATAATCTCATCTAGTACAAGAAACGACAGTGGTCCAAACTACTTCATTGCGTTCAAAGTACAAGATCCAGGAGTATTGGAAAAAGTAGGAGAGGTATGTGTTTAACATGATATTCTTTATGAATTTAAGAATTACTTATTGTTGATGAAATTATGTTTACTATATTTTTTAATAATCAAACCTTCAAATTTTATTGAAACTCATGAAACACCTTCTGGGCTGATAAAAGTCAGGGCATATCTAACTGATGATCAAATCCGAACTTAGCGGGTTAAGTTTTCCTGAGGGAGGGAAACCAGAAAACCTGGAGAAAACCCTCGAGACCTAACTAACAATGCTACTACTACATAAAATACATTAGTGCACTTACTAAATTAATGCTATTTAAAATATGGGATTTTATTGGTACATGAAGAGGCTTTTAGCTTATTTCTGTTTCTTGAAAGACAGAGAAATATAATATTCTCAACACGTAGTAGTTTTAATTCGTATTTCACTTTTAGTTACATAAGGAATTACTACTAAGAGAGAAATGCATGAGTGAAGGGATTATATCACCGCAGAATTTACACGTTACACTTCTAGTGCTGACCATTCGAAATGACGACCAACTGAACCTCGTGAAAGACGCCTTAAAAGGTCTCCATCACGTCCTGCCTTCGATTCTTCCTCTGTCTAGGAAGCTGAAATTCAAAGCTATTGGTTCCTTCAATGACCGCGTTTTGTACGTAAGAGTGGAGAAGGAACCAAGTTTTGAAAAGTTTGTCGAAATTTTGAGGCGTCAGCTTCGTAACGTCGGTGCTAATTTAGACGGCAACAGAGAAACCTTTTCACCACACATGACTGTTGTAAGGGCACCAACGACTTCAAAAATGTCACGCGCAACAAGTCGAGAAGTATTTTCATCCTTCGAGTCTGCATACAAGGATGTAGAGTTTGGAAATCAAGGCATCAGTGAAATTGGGTTATTTTCGCGGTTTGATCCAAAGGAATCTGATGGTTTTCACAAGACAGTTCTTACAATAAAAAACTCTCTTCTCTCTGTGTTGCCTACACTCGAGAAGAAGATCGTGAAGTATGTGGAAGATTTGTACGATTCTGAAAAGATTAGCGTTGAACTAAAAAAGAAGGTGAACGCCTGTGCTGAATCTAAAGTCCCCATAGAGATCGACGAAGTATTTTCAGCTCTAGAAGCAGCTGTTCCTAAAAATCCGAGGAAGTTAGTTGTAATTCTACGCGGAATTCCAGGATCGGGAAAAACTTATCTCGTGGAAAACTCTTCCGAAAATAACACGCTACCATATTTAAACATCTGTAATCCTAAACAGTTGTTTTACAGAGCCGGAAATTCCAAAATGAATCAGTCTGAGCTGAACATCGCGGAAGCCTACTGCAGGAACGGGTTTCTTGAGGCCTTGAACAGCGCAGCTTCCCTGGTTGTCGTTGATGATTGTCATTCGCAGACATGGCAGTACGCATTTTACATCAAACTGGCCTGCTTGTTTGGATTTACAGTGCGCGTTCTTGAGATTCAGGTCAGTGATCGTGATGGTATCTTGGAATGTCTCAAGCATAGAGGATCTGAATCAAGCATGAATGAAGTGCTGGACATGGTTCGTTACTGGGAAGAGGATCCCAGATCACTGCTTATCAAGCCTTGGTTTAGAAACCCTAGTTTACAAGAAAGTGTAGCGCTGAGAAATCTAATAGAATCTTCTCAGTAATTAGACTATTAGAATTTTTACTTTTAGGGCTTTAATTAAATTTCTTTGCAAACTTGTAATTAGTGTTTGGCGCAAAGAGCGAGGCGCTAAAGTCTATGCGATTCCAAAATCTATTTAATAACATGCTTAAGTAAAGTAGATATTTCAATTATCTAGTGTAATTTTTCACCTAATAATTAAGTATATAGATTTTTAATTGACGGGGCAATGTCGATGTAAGGATGCAAATAAAAGGCTTTTAAGTTAACCATTGCAGGTACATTTTAAGGTACCATTTTTGTCACCGAAATACAGGGTATCTCTTAATGTTGATTAATGATTATGTGTTAAGGAATATTCTAGAGTTTTTTCCTTCCTCCCTCCCTCCCTCCCTCCCTCCCTCCCTCCCTCCCTCCCTCCTTCCCTTTCTTTCTTTCTTTCTTTCTTTTTTTTCTTTCTTTCTTTCTTTCTTTCTTTCTTCTTTTGTTGCTGTCGCAACAATATTTTGTCCTCGGTATTTTATTTGCCAACCCATTAAGACTAACAACGACTTGACTTTTATTTAAGACCGGTCTCTTAAAACTATATAAAAAAGAAAACATCTCGTAATTTGAAATATTCAGTATTTTAAAAAGAAACTTCGTTAACGTTGCGGGAGTCCTTAACTTAGCTGAATGATTCCACATTAATTCATCGTTGAATAATTTTAATAAATAATTAATCTGAGTAATGCAGAAGTAAAAGTTGTGTAAACAAATTAATCTAAGTAATGCAGAAGAAAAAGCTGTGTAAATAAATTAAAGAAGTATGATCAAAATCTTGGCCTGATAAATGTGCTGTGAAGATTCAAAGGCACCTAGTTTAAAGCACAAGTCCATTCGTTCAAGACAAGTGAGTAGTTCTACTCCACACTCTTGGAAGACGTATTTAGCCCTCATCCGTGCAATCCATCTGGGCTGCTAAGCTGATGGGAATACGCTGCTTAACAAAAAAAAAAGTTCACTATTTGATAGCAAGGTTAGTTTCTGCTTTTGATATAAAAATACTTTGTCGAAAGTCACTTCAATAATCAAGTTATTGTTTTTTTATTTTTACTCCCGAAGCCATCTTATCATCACATTAATTGTTTTTTGTTCGGTGACTGATTGTGAGGGCTTTCTAATCTTTGGTCATCGCTTATTATTTATTTTGAAAGTCAACCTACCATACCACAATAATCATTCTGGTCGTTGACCGACTTTCGCCGGGATTTTGGTTTTTGACTGACTGTCAGGATTTTATATTGTTTGCCAGATTGTCGAAATAGTTTTTTATTCAGTATTTTGTAAGTCAACTTATCTTGCACAATAATCGTTCTGGTCGTTGACCGACTGTCGCCGGGATTTTATATTGTTTGCCAGATTGTCGAAATAGTTTTTTATTCAGTATTTTGTAAATCAACATACCATGCCACAATGATTGTTCTGGTCGGGGTTTTATATGGTTTGTCGTTGTTGTCATTATTTCACTGTATTATTGTGTAGCGCTCGAATTATTTTGTGTTTTCAACGATTCTGAGTTTACTTTAGTTCATAGATAAGTGATACAAAGAGCAAGTGATAAAAAAAAAGGAAACGTACAGTAAAAGAAGGTAAGTCGAAGTTTTCTGTGGAGGTTTTTCTATGAATTTACGCACGCGTCCACTCCAAGTGCAAACATGATATATAAAGCAAACCAAGTTATGGTATATCATTTGATATTCCACGCCTACATGTGTTAACCATGAGTGAGGCCTTAGGCCCCGTCCACACGTATCCGGAAGTTTTTGCATCCGCATTCTTTTTTTGCGGATAACAAAATGTTCGCATACACACGCAGCGAATCGTTTTCACTGTCCAAACGTATCCAAAAAATTTCATGATCCGCACTGATTAACGCTAGTGCCTAGTCCCGTTGACGGATAGTCTTATTGAGCATGCGCAAAATACGTCATCGTTTTCGAAAATTTGCGGATACGACCGTGCACACGTATCCGTATTCGGAGCGTATTCGAAAATTTCCACTCTGGAGACCGTTTTCGAAAATTTCCGGATACGGATACAAAAATTTCCGGATACGTGTGGACGGGGCCTTAAAGTCCGACTACTATAGTGTTTTACGGCTGGGTGGCCCGGCATATCCATAACGGCTATCAGTACTTAATATTGGCCTTCCGAGGCAGCGAGAAGACTGGTAACGATTAGGACGCTCGCTGAATTGTGGGACTGTTTTAAGAGAACAACCTGTGCCTCTAAAATATTGTAAATTATTATTATTATTATTATCATCATCATACATTATTATTATTATCATCATCATCATCATCATCATTATTATTATTATTATTATTATTGTTATTGTTATTATCGATATAATATCTACTAGACCGGCAGAATACCCCTCGGTCTCATCTTCGATGATTTGACGGCCTTTTCAATTTAGTGCATGTCAGAATCAAAATAGGCTTAAATTTATCATCCGGTTAAATATCTACATCCACATTTACATTCACATCCGCACAAAAAAAACATCTTGTATACACTTAATTGGAGCACGTATCAGTAGCCACAAAAACCCCTGTTATCTTAGTTCATTTTCGTGGTTTCATATTTTCGTCTGCGAAGACGATTCTTGAATTTCGCATCCTTTTGGAGGTAATCTTTGCGGTTCTTGTGCAATAAAACTTTTAAAACGCGCATCAAGGGTGGCGTTTGAGTCATGGCCCCGGCATCATATGTGAGTATAATTTGTTAGGTCTATCAACTCGACTTTTTGCCATAATTTACAATAATACATAAATTTAAAGACATTTACCTTGTTAAAAGCACAAGCTAATTGCGACAGAAATTCTTTGAATTCAGGGGTTTTCTTCGGGTTCTTACCAGTTTTCCACCCTCCGCCTACTCTAGCACGCTAAATTCCAATTCTATCTTTGAGTTAGCCATGCCCAGTGATCGATAAAATTTGAAAATAATCTTTTCATAAAATTGTTGAAAGACTCCCGGGAGGAAAAACATAACCCTGAATAAATATGATGTGAACAAAGCTCGCCAGCGCTTTCTCATGTTTTAAGTATTTCACTAGGATACGGCTATGTGTGCCCGTCACACTTCATCTGTTCCAGTAGATCTATATATTGATTTCAGTGGGCGGCAAAGAAGAAGGTTTGGAACCAACCATCTGCGGAAGGAATTATTTTTCATTATGCAAAGAACATCGATGGGAACGATATTTTTGTGTGATTGTAGATATTACAAGATATAGCCTTTTTGAAACGTTGGCCGTTTTCTTTATTTGACCTGTTTGATTGGATTTGAAGTTTCCGGCAATGACTAAACCAAGCATCATTTTATTCATACCATAAACAACCTCTGGGCTGAGCAAAGTCAGGGCACGGCTAACTCACTGATAGAACCCTGAAACAACCTCTGGGCTGATCTAAGTCAGGGCACGGGTAACTCGCAGATTGATTTGGAAATTGGAATATGATTTTGAAGATACTAGCCAAGAAAGCAAACATGTATCTTATACGATAATTTTTATGATTTACGAGTGGGCCGTATATAAAGCCTTGAGGAACCCCACATATTATATGCACATACTATCCTGCTTGGTTTTGTCTAGCAAAGATCACGGAATCAATTTTATTGCTTGAAACTGCTCAGATAATAAGATGAAGGCGTCTGCCTATGATCAATTCTGAATTATAATTAACATGTGGAAAAACACTGGTAATCGCTCGTCTATCTATCTAGTACTCCTACACAAAATTTTCATATAAATTTTTGTGCAACTAAGGCTTAGCTAGTAGATTCGCTTTTAGTTGTTGCCTTGAGGCATTTAATTTTGATATGAATGATAAAATGTGGTATAGTATGGATTGCATTATATGGATTGCTCTTTATTATAGAACTCGACTGCTGTTTGTTGTGTATTACTATCTGGAAATCATTTGATGGCGTACCAGTAGCACACTCGCCTCTCACCTCTGGTTTCTTGGTTTGATTCCTGGACTTGCATTAAATGTAAGTAGAGTTATTGTTACTGCTGCTGCTTTTGTTGTTGTCATTGTTGTTGTTGTTGTTGACATGGCATTTGCGTGTCTTATCTCTCTCTCTCTCTCTCTTCTCTCTCTCTCTTTCTCTCTCTCTCTTTCTTTATTTCTCTCTCACTTATCAATGTCGACTCAAATAGTTGCCTCTATTACCAATTCAACCCACCCCAACATCGAAACAGATGATTAAAAGAACAACAAACCAACATATAGCATAACAAAGGGAGCCATAAACCGACACATGTTTTCGGTTAGGAAAGACCTTGCATTCCTAAAATAGATAAGATTGATTTCCAAGTTGATCGCTATCATACGACACATCTTGAATGTAATTACTGTCTTTGTTTCCTGCCAAATATGCGGAGCCTTTGTGGTGCGGAATGAATATAACTTTTTATATTTCTCAGTTATTTTATCTATTATTTCATTTTGCCTTTCCTGTAATAGAAGATTGTATGATTCAGTCAGGGCTAACGACTATCACGATCCTCATTCGGCTCGGTAATCGAGGTCGTAATCAAGTATCCTTCCGATTACTACTTCATGTTAGATTGCTATTTTAGCTCGGTTTCTTATGGGATGGATGAATATCACTATATGTTTTTGATATGATATACCTTTTGTCTTAATTTATGAAGGGTAAGTTCTAACTACTTTCATGAACCAGTTTTATTTTGTGAGATTGAGCTTGTTTGGATTTGTTTTAATCCCAAAAGATAAGCATTGAAAATTCCATAAATCGTACTAGATTGTGCATATTTAAGGTAGAAATTGTGTTTAATCTTGACCAATAATATTTTTCACCGGATGCAAAAATCTCGATGGCTCTTCTTTGGCTGACAAAAGCTCAGTATTACTTTAGTTTTCATTTATTTGTTTGTTTAAATCGAATCCTCGAAACAATTTCTTCAAGCTATTACACGACTATCTCACTGATTGAATTGAATTAAGCATGTAGGGTTAGGTGGATCGAGGGAGGAAAACCGGAGAAAGCCTGAGAAAAACCATCGAATGGATCTTAATCGCCGTGGTGCGATATTTTCATGCCACATGAGTATCTTTTCTTTGTTTAACTGTTGCGCACGAGTAGACAGATACCTTAAAATATATATGGAACAACTCAAACAAAGAATCTTATTCCAAATTTCTTAATTAATTTCTTTCCTTCCTTCCTTCATGCATTCAGTGTCTTTTAGTTAATATAAACTTCAAAGTGTACTAGTACAGAATTTATTTTTAAGATATTATAAATTTCTTATTTTCATTCTAGACAATTTAAGTTCTAGTTCTGTTTTACTAACAAGGTCAAGTACAAGCTAAAGAAGGAGGAGAATTCGATATGTTGTTGGATAAAACTTGTGAATTCTCACTGAGAAGACGAAAACTAAGATCTCTAGACTAATTTGATTTGGCTTTCTAACGACATACCATACTGACTAACTGTATCATTTTTCTGATTACTAATTACGAACCAATGAGTGAAAAGCAGGAAGCCAAGTAAGTGTTGTGGGTATTAGTTCGTTTCACTACGCATGCGTGGCAAGTTGTGCATGCGCAGTCGAGGCATAATGACTTTAAGTATTTTGCTGCGGATGACTTGGAGCTAAATGAACGAGCTGCCTTATTCTTGAACAAAAGATCAAGTCCTTAACTTAAGGTACCAGCTAGTTTCTTTATTATTTTTCATGGCAAAATTTTTTTTTTTACAAAAAAGTTGTTTGCAGTTTTTCTTAAGCAAACAATGAAAGATAACCGATGCGCATCTTGAGTATTATCACTTTTTTTATTTCAGTTTTTTACTCAGACTTATTTCGTGCTTTTAAATTCATACTTAAACTGAACTTACGCATCTTTCCAGTATTATATTTGACCTAGAAAATCGTTATTATTTGTCCTCTCTGGTGACCTACATCATTGAATTAATGTTTATTATTTTATCTAACTAAGAAAATAATAAATGACACTGATATCTTTTCAGGGTACCAATTTGTCAATGGAGTTTTTCAAAGGGGCCCTGCTTATTTGATCAATTATAATATACAAATATATGCGCTAAAATGTATGCTGATAATAAAAGTGATAAAAATACGATTCAATTAAAAAAATTATATATAACATCTAAAAACCTAAAAATTATATTAAAAATTAAATAAAATAATATATATATATATTTGTATCTAAAATATTTGAGCGAGTAAGTTAACTTTGTGGTGTGCGATAGACCTTTTTTTTTGAAGATTAAAATCATAGAAACGGTCAGAACTCTGTAGACAAAATCAAGTCAGTTCACAGTTCAGTCCTTTTTTTTCTATAAATCATATGTTGGATATAACCCAAATCCTTCAATCTTAAAAAATATTTTATTCAAAAATCTCGGTAAATATTTAGCTTCATTTCTAAAGAAGGACCGCTTGAAGATGCCGTATTTGGCTAAAAAACGATAAAAAAATTGTTTTACACATATTTGTTAATAGAAAAAAGTCATTTATTTTTTTAATATTCTAATGTTTGTGAAAGGATACGACAGTTAAGTAATATTTAGGCCGGCTCAGAAGTTCTGTGAATAAATATTGAAACATTTTTATAAATTAATCTTATAAAGTATCAAAACAAAACTAATATTACCTTTTGTTTTATTTAGTTAATTTTTTTTCATTTTCAAGTTAAGATAAAATCCCTTCAGGGAATATAAGATAATCTTTATCATTTTTTTATCATACTCATTTGTTTGTACTCATTTTCAGAGTTTATCTTTTGTTCGGTAAACATTTCTTTCTGAATAAAGTAGAAATTCATGATTTTTTTTCTTGCGGCCACAAAAGTCCACTCAAACGTGATACCTTAACATATATCAAACTCCATCGAGACCTGATTTAAAATCATCTCTAATGGCGTAGTATCCGACTCAATATTTATTCAGCTGCTCTTCATAAACTCTTCGTTGAACCCATGCATGACCAAGCGCTTATTTTGACTTTTTTGATAGTCTGTTATCCAGCTTTTGCTGTTCGAGCTTTCTTGCTTTGTAAATGAAAATTTATACTGCAAGGGAATCCATGGCCGCAATGTTGGTGTGCCTAAGCATCCATCATGGCGACTATGTAAACAAACGTGAAGAATGTAGAAACGGTTTGGAGACAAAAACATTTTACCGATCATTAGTATATAATAAGTATATGATCAGTATTATATCGGTGATTTTGCTTTTTTGGAAACATTTCGACAAATTTTGGGATTCATTTTGTGTGTTTTTTTGTGTTTGTTGTTGTAGAATTTTTTTTTTTTTTTTTTTTTTGCTTGTATGAATGTTTTGCGTTTAATTAAATCGTTACCATGGAGTGGAAACAGTATGTTAGAATGAGTAAGACTGTGAAGTTTGAAAGAAGTAAGTTTAAAATATCGCGAAGATGTAAATTTTCAAAAAATCGAAATGGAAGCAGAGCACTATTACCAGCAAATATTTTCTTAAAAAATTCACAATTTTCAAGAATCATATCTTCACGAGTGTTACTTATTTCCTTCAAACTTCACATTTTTTTATTAATTTTAACGTGTTCTTTCTAGCTATGGTAATTTTTTGTTTTTGTTTTTTGTTTTTGTTTTGTTTAACTAATTCAAAATATCTGATAAATCTCATGATTGTTGTTTTGCAATTTTATTTTGTTAGTGATGGCGACTGACTTTATGGCCAAAACTTTCACTCCCTTTTAAACTCATCATAAATATGACAGACGTCATGTATAAGATAAACATGTTTTGAACTAAATTCAAATACTACTAAATTCTGCTAATTTCTAGAACTTTTGCTGAATCAATTGCTAGTTTTAACAGCAGGAAAGTAGACTCCAAAAAGACGCCACTCAATCTAATGTCGCTCTTAACTCTTAATTATCTTTCTCTCTCAGTCGGAAGTCTGTGGTCCGCTCTTTGTCTTCACTCATCTTTCTTTTGTAATTTATTAAAAATAGGTTTTTTTCAAGATCCTTTTCACAGTAATTAAATGTGAAATTGATGCTTAGTTCTCGATCTGTGAGTTAGCCATGTCCTGACGTGGTACATAAGACCAGCTAGAGGTCGTTTCAGGGTTGGATCTGTCAGCTAGCCATGCACTGAAAAAGAACAGATTGTTTTCTATCCCTATACTATTTCTTATGTTTCGTTGTGAATTTTTTCATCATTCTGTGCAATTAATCCTCCAATATTGAGTTTGCCTATGCTCAGTATTAGCCTCGGCTGTGTGTATATAAAAAAAGTTTGAATACTGAATATTGCATACTGAATAGTGCTTTCCAAGACCAAAGGGTATTGTGGATCTTGTTAATTTGAAATAAAAAGTAAACTGATAACTGTATGATATACAGCAATGAACTCTCTACACTATGTAATTAGTTATAGTCTATCCACCTTTTCTTACTAAAAAGACGGCTAATTTGCATACAAATCACGTGTATAAATATCGCTTTGTGATTGGTTCAAACGAAAGTTAGGTCAAATTAACAGATCAAAAGCAGTTTTCCGTGTTTGATACCCTGATCAAAACACGCGGGATGTTGAGAGAACACGAGAGGAGCGTAAGAAACCATGCACGATTGTTTCAGATGGAATACACTAAAAATAGATTAAATAACGTTATCCTGACCCACAATGCACGTCGGTCTTGAAATGCACTATTCAGTAGTCAGTATTCAACTTTTTTAAAATAGCTGTAGATGTATTAATCATCCAGCGAAATACCACTTGTTCTCGAAGAATCGATGAAAAATACCACTTGTGTTTGACGAAAGTGGCTTAATAACACTCGTTCTCACTCACGTACACACTGGGTATTAAACCACCTTAATAAAATGCGCGTTTTTGTTTTTTTTTTCTCTCGAAAGGTCGGTTATTTTCTATTTCGATATATTATCGCTTGTCGCTTTTGTTTCTCCTTTTCCGAGTGTCTTTCTTGCGATTCTGACTGAGAAATTCGTTGCCATCGCTCAAATATAGACTGAAATCTATATTTCTAAATCTCATGACTTTACTGGAACATTAATATTGTCAAACTTTAGACTAACAAGATAGCATCCCTCCAACCGGACTTGGTGGCTAATATAATCGGCGATAATTACTGAAGATGAGCGATGGAGTAACGGAATAATATGTTAAGGGATCAGCATTTCTCTCTCTCTTCCTTCGTTTGTCTCTCTTTCTTTCTTTCTTCCTTTCTCTCTCTCTCTCTCCTTCCTAGTCTATCTATATCTTCATTTTACTGCAATCCGGTATTTAACATACATGTACATTTACTCTTTGTGCCAATCTCGTACCCAGAGCCCTTATTTCTTACTGCGCATGCTCGACGAAATAATTGGGCTCTGGACAACTCCAAACCGGAAGACCCAGATTCTGGGTTTCTCGCACATGCGCATTATGACAGACTAGGTAAATTCAAAATGGTGGACGATGTTCAACGAGCATGTGAATTTGCCCTTGGAAAATTAGGTTTTGAAGATAGTTTTCAATCAAATTAACTCCGAAAATACCTAATGGATGGACATCAATACAATTCCCATTAAAAAACCGGCAAAACTTTGAAAAATCCGGCCCTACACGCTTTTTTGGTGTACTTAATTCGAGACGCCATCTTGTTTATTTTCCCTAGTACTGTAATTTTTACATCCGGTGTCTTCCTTTGTTCTCGAGAACCAATCACAGCACAGGAAATATTGGAGTTTTCCAGAGCCCAAATATTTCGTCGAGCATGCGCAGTAAGAAATAAGGGCCTCTGAGTACGAGATTATCTTTGTGCTTGTTCGAGCGAAGCATGCGCATGCGTAGTATAAAATACACTTGTACCTTTCAGAAGCAGATGTTTTGCAGTCGTGATTATTACCAGTTTAAGGTGGAATTTTCTCTTATTATTTTAAGAGATTAAGGTTACATAACAGTCTTATTATTTTAGACCTAATTAGTTTTAATGGTTTTACACCTAAGTCTTTATTATCTCTTTTAAAGCCATACTTTTCGATAAAACAAACCAGGAAAAAAAACGTACAAAGAACAGTCGTAGTTTAATTTAACACTAATTCTCGAAATCGAAATATTACTTTATATATATTTTTTATTTTAACTTTCCAATTTGATTTGTTAGATAGCTTGACCTTTGACCCAACCAGGTCATATTGTCTAAAAAATTAAAGATTTCAAAACAAAAAAATTGAAATAAAAATCATTTATTAATTAAATTTTTGGTCGCTGACAAAATATATTTTTGTCCGTGGCGGTTTCCTTTGATGCTTTTCATTGATAAAGGCTGAATACAAACACATTTTATCTAATATCTACTATTTACAAAAGGCAGTAAACATAAATAGAGAAGGAATAATATATCCGTGAAACTTTAGGTAATACTAGATAGCACAATTTCATTCAAACTCCATTATTTGAGCTTTTAATTCTTTTTAATAATTTTAATTAAGTGCCGTCCTAAGCTTTATCAATCTAGCTATTTTAATCGTCTCCCTAAACTTTGGATTAATCTACCTTTAACCATTCGTACTGCCGCTAACTTTAACCAATTTAAATCTGGCCTAATAAATTATTATTCTACAGCGCTCTCTAACACTTATGATATAAAAACTTTAATTCTTGGAAGTATGTGTGCACTAAGTCGCTCCTCATGTTGTAATCTCCATACCAATTCTAACTGCTGCTACTAACTTCTAATGGCAGTACTTGAGCGGCAGTAGTTTTGAGTATGCTTTTTCCTTATTATATATATTACATATAGAAGTGAAGATATAGAAATATAGATAAGCTATAGTGTTTGGGAACGAGGTTATTCCGGGCGGAAGACCCTTGGAATTAAATTCGGAAAAATTAATTTCCGACCTCGCTGGGAATCGAACCCACGATTTCACCTCGCCCTGTTCTTAGTCTCTAGCTCAGCTGGTAGAGCATCGGTAGTACAATTCCGATGGTCGATTAATTGTTTGCACTCCATTTACACGTATCTAGTTCAAGTTTGGCTCAGTAGATATTTCGGGAGAGGAAGCCTATTACCGATTTTCTAGGAGTTAAAATTTCAAGAAATTAACTGATTTTTGGTGGCTTGGCAACAAAATGTTTTACTTTGGTGCCGGATGATCGTTCGCGTAAATCCTCTATTTAGCCTCTAGGGGGGCTTAATTATTTCAGGCACATTCGATGGAGGGGTTAATTGGAGAGAGGCGACTTATTGATTTAGTCAAAACGCATTGTGTAAACGCATTCGTTGGTAAGCAAGATATGCATACCAGCAAAACTATTCACACTTTTTAAAGATCTTATCTTAACGAGTTTTGAACTTACTTATACCAAACTTCATAGTTAAACTAATTTTAACATGCTCTTTCCAACTACGGTAATGGATGCATTTTTAATGGCTTGTAGAATCTTGGAGATTGCTTTGATCTCTTGTTTCTAGTTTAAAATACAATAGTGTAAGGACTTATTTTGACATGTTTTGACATCCGCTAGTTGTCCCCCAGCAACTGCTTATTTGTCCCCCCCCCCCCCCCCCCAGTCAACTCCAAAAACGCCACGTGATTGATAGCAAGCAATTATTTTTCTGTTTTTCTCATCTAAAGTTATCTGACAAAAGCTCATTAGTGACTTACAGTAAGTCAAAGTACATCAAAAGAAAGCAACGGATCATTGTCTATTAACTTTTTTACGAGCCAAGGCAATTAATTCCTAAAGAGAATGTGTGGTACAGTTTAAAACAAATGGCCAGTTTCTGTTCATTCTGATGACAATATCAAACGACTAAGTCATTAAGTACTCAGTTTCTAATCATAATTGCAATTGTAATAGTGCAACAACTTTTGATTACACCTCAACTAAATGTGACAGGCAGTTTTAAATCCTATTTAAAAAAGAAAGAATAATTGATCGGATATCCTCAAGACTACTTTTGAAGGCTCGTTCCTTTGTACTCTAAAAGGACTTGATAGACGTTTTAGACTCTAACACGATAGATGAAGGTAATCAGAAAGTTTAGACAGAAATCTTACTCGTACAAATTATTGGGAGATGGAGAAATTTTAACCTGAGTATTAGGCCTGGGGGGCATACTCGGGTTAGATAAATTTGAAGGTGAATATAAAAAATAAGGTTTTAAACAGATTACATTTTGTAGCATCTAAAAACATGTTTTAATGACAAGGACTTCGATCTTTTCATCAATAGCCCCCCATTTCAATCTTATCATTGTTCGGCGCTTTCCGTTTTCTGAATCATTATTTTAGCGTCTCTTTTTTATCGGAAATAATTAAACTCCAGTCATCGTTTCTTCGAGCAAAATTGTAAAAAGAAAACTATAATTGGGAAACAAACAATAGATACTTGTCCTGGAAATATAAAAGCGGTCCCAATTCTCGAGATAATCAAAGCAGACTTATAGTAAAAGCTGCGGCAAGTATTGTTTTCAAGTTAGTGGACTCGAATTTCAAATGCATTAGAGACCAATTTCTTTTACTTAAGCTTTTCCGTCGTTTCCTGCGGCATAAATCCTTTCTTGAGCTTCAAGACTGGCGAGAATTCAGAATTAATGTGAAAGGAAGAATTTTTGGTTATATTTTTTTGACATTACCTTGCGTGGGCTGGTGGTTCCGACGACCCTAATCGACGTAGCCTGAACAAAAATTTGATTTGATCAACATTTTCACCCACACATCGTTAACTGTTTTTTTTTTCCTTTTCTTTCATTTACAGCTATCATTCGAGCGGCTAGCAGTTGCACAAGTACCTGTACGGATCTTGATCAACTGATTCTAAGAGCAATTTAACTTTTATGAAATTACAAACCGTCGCAGAGTGATTGGCATTATCATCAAGCGGCTATATTGTTGGTAGATTATTTATTGATTTAGTAATGTGTAATGTGGCGATCACTGTTTTTATAAGACGGTCTCTTCCAAGCAATGGTTTATGTTGACTTGTGCGACAACCATAAAATTCAAGCGGAGATCACAGTTCAAAAGACAATCTCTTCCAGGCAATGGTTAGTGTTGATTTGTTTGACAAGCATAAAATTTATGAGAGCGCACAGTTTTCTAAAGACAGTCTCCAAAATAAGATACTTATAGTGTGTTAGTTTATGCAAGTTTAAAAATCAAATACAAAAACGAAACCCTGGACACTTGAGAGAAGGCCTTTTTTAGAGTTACATGCCGCGAGAGAATACAAGAAACATAAAAAATATGACAGCCAACTGGTCAAATCCTCCTCGAGTAGATTTTACTCCCATGTTAAACCAAACTGCTGCCTCAGATTCTGAAGAGAGTTTTGATGTAAGTGTTGTCCAACTCATGTGTTTCCCTCTTATCATCGCATTTGGGCTCATTGGAAACACGTTGATCTGTGTTGCTGTTCGTCGGCGCTCAAGACTTCGTATCATCGACTGTTTCATCCTGAACCTCGCAGCTACTGACCTAGCAACTTGCATGATCAGCATCCCGTTTGACTTTGTGGAAGTTTTGACTGGCAATTGGCCATTTGGGTCCATTCTTTGTAAAGTGGTCTATCCTTTGCAGACTATGCTGATATCTGTATCGGTCTATACTTTACTATGCATGAGCCTAGAACGCCGGAGGACTATTATACGACCTTTTAAGCCTAAAGTCAAGATCTGGAGAGTATTTATGGTGATTTTGATCCTATGGGTATTCAGCGTGTTCCTAGTCGCGCCGTACATCGTAATACTCGATGTTGTGTACACTAATAACTCGAAGGATTGCCAAGAGCACTGGCCAGAAAACACCTACGCCAAGGCCTATACGCTGTCTTTATTCATTGTCATTTTTCTGTTGCCCGTGTTTGCGATTACTGCTAACTATGTAACTATCAGCTCGAAGCTTTGGAAGGATATTGAGCGCATTAGGAAAGCTATTGGCGAGGTGCCAAGCCAGGGGAAAAAACATCTTATTAAGGCAAGGGCTCAGAGAAACATGAGAATTGTCAAGATATTTGTTCTTGCGGTTGTTGTGTTTGGGCTGTGTATGGTACCTTACCATATCATGTGGATTTGGCACGACTATGGGTCTGGTTCCAACTACAAACATTTCGGTACTATCCTTGTGTTTTGTAATATCTTGACGTACTCTAATTCCGCTATCAATCCTTTCATTTTTGTTTTTCTTCACTCGCGATACTGCAAAGACATCCTCGCGCTTCTTCCTTGCGGTTCCTGTCGAAGTCGACTTTGCATATTCCATATCAATACTTCAAAAAAGCACTTTAAAAACTATACTAAGAAAAGCGTAACGCTTATACAAAAAGGACGGGTGCTTTTCGACGAAGAAACGATCCTAACGCGCGCGATGAAGTTTTCTATCATGGACAGCCGTGGAGTAACACTGCTCTTATACGAGCTGAAGCCTGGAATGCCGAAAGTGGCGGGAAACCCAACAGACAAAGACTGAAATCATGGAGGCGAATCTGCAAAATGGAATATCTTAAGGAAGCAAAAGAAGGAGAAAAAGATTTAGAACTTAATATAGAACCTGTTATACGACCGCGAAAACCGAGGGTCAATTTTGGTGGCGAGAGAATCATACATATTGATGAACATAATAACGTTGAAATGGAATCGGCCATGTAGATTAACTAGACTCAGCGAGAAAACTTGTAAACATAAGTCCAGTTCTCAATATATTGAGATAGAGAGACATGCGTATTGATTTTGAATACCCGTCGCCAGCTGAGAGAAATTGAAAAAATCTAAAGTTTTCCTTTTCAATTTAGCATCGTTGACTTAAAGAATTCGCTCTAAAGTAATAGAATTCCTAGTTAAGCATTCCATACAGCGCTTTTCCTCTTAAGACGATGAAATAAAACTCCGACTGTGTTCTTTACTTCCTGTTATGAAACATGAATAGCAAGTTCTGCCTAAATTATGAATCAAATAATGTGTTGTTTGTGTGTAACATTCTAATGACTTAGTTCTATTTATTATTGTGGTTTATGTTCAAGACCTTTTTGTATTCATCCCTGACCACCATGAGGTACCCATTTGCTGATTCATCATTTTCCTTAATCACTTGGTGTGATTGTACGTCCTGCTGATTCAAATATATTTTTTTTCTTTCGTTATGTTTCTTGAATTTTCGAAAAATCTGTTAAAACAGATTGTATGGTTGAAGTAATGATCGTAGGGGTTTCTTTGCGATTCGTTATTTCTTTTATTCGTTGCCTTTTTATTCATTTATTCACTCATTTTATTATTTTCTTACTTACTTTCTTTCTTTCTCTTTAATCGTTTTTTTCTCAAAATCGTTTATATTTAATCTTTGTTCCATAGCTTATTTTTAACATTACCTTGTCGTTTTTTCCTCAGTACGAGTGGTTTTATCATAATTATTCATTATAATTTAATTTTCATTCAGTTTTACTTTTATTTTGCTAAATTATAAAAGCCTAAGTTGTTTAATAAAATTTGAGTTCATATAGCATCGAAGATGACAGGATTCTTCCCGCATGTCATAATTCCAAAAGGTCTTGTAAGGGACATACCACGAGTTAATTAAACATTGATATCAAACAATGTTATTCGCATTTTGAATAGGATACGACAATAATAAGGGAATATTCAATAGAAATTGCCAAATGTAGATTTTAATCTTGTGTTTGTATTTCAATAACTGAAATATGGTCTAGATCTAGCGATGATGATGCTGTTGATAATGATGAAGGTGGTGGGGATGTTGATAATGAAGAACAGTGATGATTGTGTTGCTGGTAATGATATTGATAATGATGAAGGTGGTGGGGATGTTGATGATGAAGAACAGTGATGATTGTGTTGCTGGTAATGATGTTGATAATGATGAAGGTGGTGGGGATGTTGATGATGAAGAACAGTGATGATTGTGTTGCTGGTAATGATGTTGATAATGATGAAGGTGGTTGGGATGTTGATAATGAAGAACAGTGATGATTGTGTTGCTGGTAATGATGTTGATAATGATGAAGGTGGTGGGGACGTTGATAATGAATAATATGATAATGATAGTGTTGCTGGCTCTGATGTAGTGGTGTAAGTAAATCGTTATGTTGGTAATGAAGGCCGTAATATGATAATGATGGTGTTGCTGATAATGATGTGGGTGTTGATGTTGATAATGAATAATATGATAATGATGGTGTTGCTGATGATGATGTGGGTGTTGATGTTGGTAATGAATAATATGATAATGATGGTGTTGCTGATGATGATGTGGGTGTTGATGTTGGTAATGAATAATATGATAATGATGGTGTTGCTGATAATGATGTGGGTGATGATGTTGATAATGAATAATATGATAATGATGGTGTTGCTGATGATGATGTGGGTGTTGATGTTGGTAATGAATAATATGATAATGATGGTGTTGCTGATAATGATGTGGGTGATGATGTTGGTAATGAATAATATGATAATGATGGTGTTGCTGATGATGATGTGGGTGATGATGATGTTGCTGATGATGATGTGGGTGATGTTAGTAAATCGTGATGTTGATAATGAATAATATGATAATGATGGTTTTGTGTTGATGTTGAAAATGATGAGGTGGTGTTCGTGGTAGTGATGTAGTAGTGATGATGGTGATTATGATGTTGATAATGTCGAAGGTGGTGTTGTAGTGATATTGATAATGAATAGCTTGACTATAGCAATCACGGTTTTAATTATTTTCGTAAGAATTTCTATTTCTTCAAAAGTTATTGATATGCTTATGTTTAATCTCGAATACCTCGAAGCCGGCCCAGGGACACCCCGTTTTTTATTCCAGATTAGCATCAGCATTAAAATAGTGGCTCAAAACCTTTTTCATGGCCTTTCTTTTATTAGTACGATGGCTTGATACGTCACTTCCGTAGACATACCACGTGGATGTCTACCACAGGGCTCCCGCTGAATTTCAAAGACAAAGTCACAAATAAATGCATAAATGCACATCGCTTTGTATGGGACGATATTTGGGTTAAATTAAAGCCAAGAACCATAGCAAATACATTTTTATGTTGTCAAATATGGATGAAGGAGTATTCTTCAGGAATTCAGGTGATTTTTTACCAAACAAGATTTGTATATGTTTATTTTCTAGAAGGAAAAAAAAAACCAGTTTTGTACGCCTCCTACCGCGGGTCCTATCACCAAATTAAAGAAAGCTTTCACTCGGTAATTTTAAGATTGATTTTAATTATTTATTTTAATGTTGAATGAAATATGAATAGGAATACATATTGCGCCAAATATTCGCTATATATTCTGCTTTTCCAACTAGTGTGATTAAACAAAGTATTCGTGTAGTTTTAAGGAACGCGTTCTTGAAGGACTCAATAATAAGCTAAAACATTTTAAGAACGTTTATTACTGACAAAGAAAATTATTCTTATACAAAGGGGATATACAATGAGTTATTGCTCTTCGATGAAGGAGTTTTCTAATACTTTGAAGGCTTCAAATATCGATTTTACTATTTTTCTCTGTCTGAAAGCCAAACGAACGAAAGGTAGAGTTGGTCACGCTGTTTCGTAAAGCTGCGCTACACTTGTCACATGCATTTATTAGCACTCCATTATATCTCAAATTGTTTTTAAAGAAATCATTTTTAATCGCAACCTTGGTTTTCCTCTTTTGTGCGGTGTGTTAATTACGTAATAATAATAGTAAAATAGCTAGTTCAAACGAGATATAATTGGTGCATGTGAAACAAGAAAGAAAAAAACGTTAATCTCCTCACACAGGAAAACATAAATAATACCATTTTGAGGGCAGAATTTGGCAAAATAAATTCTTTTCTCATATGATCCAAAAAATATCTATTGTACAAATAACACGACTAGTTGTTCTAAACGAGTTTCAGATAACATCTATGAAAACAGTCCAAAATATACCTCGTTTTTGGTTGGAATCAAAACGTAGTTCGAGCAAGCTAAACCGAGGCAGAGAGCTCCGCTTGTAGGCAGAGGCTTAATTTATATTTATTATATTGATGGTTTTCAACCATTCCCAAGAGAATTAAATAACAAAAAACACGGCGGCCATGTTGGAGGGTAGAACAAAAGAATTCATTGACAATTCGTTTGTTAAAGTCCTCCAATATTGCCGACGTGAAAACCGTCAACAGACATGAGTGTTTTACTGGGAAATACGCCATTCGCATTTTTCGTACAAACTACATCCGGGACTTGAGTAACATATTTTCCATATCTTCACTAGTGAGGATGTTGATGACTTCACTTGCGATGTTTTCCGGGTCCTGTTAATTTACGTACTTAGTTTTTCTTTGTGGACTTGTCTAAATAATAATAGGAAAATTCACCTTGGCTTAAAGATATGTAGTTTATCTTCTCGTGTTGAAAAATATTTCACTTTTTCGCTGCGCTCACTCGTGAAACATATTTGACCATTCGAAGATAAACTTCATATCTTCGCGCCACGCTGTATATCCTCTATATATTATCCAGTGATGTCGATGAAGAATAATAACGTTGATGGTGATAATGTTGCTGAAGAACATAGAGATGGTGCTGCCATGATGGCAGCATTTCCATCTGATGTTGATAATGATGGTGATGAAAGTGGTTAGTGGTGATAATAATGTTTAGAATGATGCTGATAATTATAAAGCTGTTGATAATGAGGATCTTTAAAGTTTGGAAAAACTAAATGCATTGCCCAATTGCTAACAAAGTTATACTTTATTCCACCCACCATCCAATATGTAAATGAGTCTCGTGCATGGTCTTTTCAAATATAGCCGGTTCCGATTAAAGGAACATTTCCAACGACCTCCCAAGTATATTTTTAGATAGATGTATTTTAAATTATTATTTTGTCTTTTGATTGTGGATAAAGCGATCTAATCTTTAATATTGATGCCACTGATAAGTTAATGTTGTATAATCACTTTCATAGCTTATTGATTTTATCCTTGTTGTTGTCCTATTTAACTTAATTAATTTTTGTTTTCTAGTCTCTACTTTGACCTTGATTCTTTTATTCCTTTCCTTTCCTTTCCTTTCCTTTTCTTTCCTTTCCTTTCCTTTCCTTTCCTTTTCTTTCCTTTCCTTTCCTTTCCTTTCCTTTTCTTTCCTTTCCTTTCCTTTCCTTTCCTTTCCTTTCCTTTCCTTTCCCTTTATTCTTCCGTACAATACTTTTTCCCTTCCTTTCTTGCTTCCCTGTTTTCCTATCTCTTTTGTTATGGGAATGTAAATTGCCTCTTTTCTTATCAAGCGATTTCGTCTCAGTTTTCATCCTTACTTTATGACTCCCGGTCTAGTCAGAGCTTATTCAGTTAATTGGTTGTTGATCAGTCTTCGCTTTTTGAAAAATCTGAATAGAATTAAAAATTGAAAGATCGTTTCTAAATCTTGTTCTTTTTTCGTTCCATGGCTTTGACAATTCGTTGTTTTTTGCCTGAAAAATAAAAAATTAGAAAAAATCAATAGACATTCAGTGACGTTAACAAGAATGCTTTACTTTTATCCTAGAATTATGTAGATAGTTAATTTCGATCATCAACAAGATCAACTGAGTAAGAAAATCAAAACAAAATGCATATGTTCCCTTAGTGATTAATATTTCCAAATAAACAAACTACAATTGAATGGCAAATCTTATAAGAAAGACATACACCGAAAAAAAAATGGGATCAATGGACCCTTCTAAAGAAAGATCCTGGATGTGAGGCTAACATGGAAATACGAAAGAAATCACACTTTCTCTCGATGGAATTTCTGTAATTTCTTTTGTATTTTTTCATGTAAGACTCGCATCCAAGACAATTTTAAGAAGGGTTCGCTTGAATAACTGTTGTTCTGCACATAAAAGCGTTTCACATGTACGAGGTAATATTTTAAAGGCGACAATGAGGACTGGACGGGATTTCATTAGTTAGTTCGCCTCGGACTGGAACTAATTGCGCGGACTTGAATTCCCGTCCAGTCCGATATTGGAGGCTTTGAAATGTCTTCTCATGCTCACTATTATTCGACTTGAAGTAACTGGAACAAAATTAATTCAGTTCTAGGACTGAACTAATATTTTGTTCCAGTTACTACAGACCGAATTCAGTCCTTTCACATGACTTTACCAAGTTTCAAATAACATTATGTGACCCAAAAATAGCCCATTGATTGGCTGGTTTCCTCATGAATTACAATGAGTATGAGAAAGGCTAGTCACTCCTTAGTCAGTGCTAAATAATAGTTATTCAAATTGGACTTCATATTTTGATTCGGTGTATAGGGAACTGTGATACGCTGTCAAGAGAATATTCTTCATATTCTCTTGACGCTGTCAAACAGGTTATGGCAGCGCAACGTCTGCCATACAGGCAAAAACAATTTTTTTTTTAAATATCCAAAACCACTTGTTAGGTAATTTTTCCTTCTACAGTACACTGCGCCATCCTTAGAAAAGATGAGCTTTGAATAATGAGACCTTTTTTAACACCTTGGAAAATTATTCACATGTCTCTATCATTGTAAGTTCGCCGTTCGTCTCGCTTCGATGTAAAGGCCCGACTACTTTTCAAGATGGTGCAGGGAACTGTGAAGGGAACTATTGTCACCACAGAAGACAATAAACCTAAAGAGAAGAGCAATACTTGAAGTAAGGAGGAGTTTTTTAAGTCTTACCTGAACATTTACCCAACATGCAGCTTTTTACCTCAACTAGAGTTCCCTCACAAATTTTCCCGTCATCACGCGGAACTGGGTTGTCGCAAACTCTCGATCTTATGCGGTATCCTTGACCACATGTTTGGCTACAACTCCCCCATGGTGCCCAGCGACCCCAGTGTCCACGAATAGGTACTAGGATAAGAAGACATATGCATTGAATATGGTGGTAAATATTTCTCCTTTTTATTTACCTCTTTGCTCCAATAATACGAGATCCCTTTGTTCACAGCTTAAGCTTCTCATTGGTGCAAGTTTTGCATTTGGTCTATAGATGGTTTGTAATCATTCCCAATGAAATAAAAGTTCACTATAGGTGGTTTGGAATCATTTTTAAATGGCATCCATGTTGAACACTACACAATCCTTTCAACATGTTTCTTACCGTTACACTCATCCTTGTCGCATTTTGACCTTTGTTTTCCTATTCCATCTTGATTCACGCCAGGACAATCTCGAGGATTCTTCGAGGTACAAAATCTTTCTCTTTCCTTGTTGCATCTTAGATCACAAGGACCAAAGCTCGTCCATGAACTCCAACCACCTTCCTTACCTACAAAATGAAATCGGGGTAATTTTCGCTTGAAATTAATAGCACAAACTGGGTGTTATCAAAGGGGGTATATCAGCCCAGAGGGTGTTTCAGGGTTCTATCTGTGAGTTAGCCATGCCCTGTCTTAGATCAGCACAGAGGTTGTTTCAGGGTTCGATCTGTGAGTTAGCCATACCCTGACTTAGATCAGCCTAGAGGTTGTTTTAGGTTATGATCTGTGAGTTATTTCAATCTGTGAGTTAGCTGTTCCCTGACTTGGATCATCCCCGGCAGGAGGTTATTTCAGGGTTAGATTTAAAAAAAGGCTTGCATACCACGTATTGCTCTTACACCTGTAATGTAATAGAATGAAGTCACTAAACCCGTGATAATACACCTTGGTTGACCGGGTTGTCTTACATACTTTGACAATCGTAGAGTGCATTCAGCTGCAATCTATCCGTGTCGCTAAGTGTTGACCTCGTCCGTCCAAACTGTAGCGAGGGATCCTTGATTGCTATCATGGTAGGTTTCTTGTTCTTAGAAAAAGCGAAGTTGCCGTAATGCATAATGCTGTCAAAATCGTAGATGCCGCCTACATAGTCCAGCTGACCTGCATTGTAGCGATTGAAATTATTTTGCTGCCCTAAACAAAAAAAGTGACTTGTTTATTTATGTGTAAATCTTTGTTTTCATTAGTATTGAAATAGATATCGTTCTGTTGTAGATAATGCGCTTCAGGAAGACAGTAAACTGACAGAAGCACGTCAACTCGTACCTGAGGAACTATGTCGTACAAAAGGTATGGTGGTTTTAATTATTATGTATGAAGACAATGATGATGATGGTGACTATGATTATGGTGGTGGTGGTAATGGTGATGGTGACTTACCATCTTCGACATTCTCCCATAATATGTTGACGAATTTATCTCTGTCTGTTCGTGACTGCTCGTGCCAAAAGCCTAGAGCATGCATCAGTTCATGGATTATAATCCCTTTGTCATTACATCCCTTGCCTATCGATAATTCCTGCATGCCTCCCTGGCGCCCTACCGGCGACCAACATCTGAAAAAGGAATGGATGTAATAGAAACATGTTTATACGGATACCCAAGCGACCAGGAGAAGTGTTTGCAATAACAGGGTGTCCGTATTAAGCAGGTTCATGTAATAGTAGATGCATATCACTGGGACAAAACAAGTGTCCATAATAACAGGGTGACCGTATAATAAGCAGGTTCATGTAAGAGTACATGCATATCACTGGGACAAAAACTAGTGTCCGTAATAACAGGGTGACCGTATATTAAGCAGGTTCATGTAAGAGTACATGCATATCACTGGGACAAAAACTAGTGTCCGTTATAACAGGACGTGTTAAGAAGGTGAATATATAAAAGCAAATGTATGATCTTGAGTGGGTTAATCTAAGAGAAGTGCATTACTAGCTTGAATATAAGTTTCTGTATGTAATAACACGGTGCAACGGGGTGTGTCCGTTTGATAAGAGGGCTCATTTTAAAGTAAAACCTGGATCTATCCATTTGAGAGTAGAAAAAAAAAGGTTTTTCTCTGAGCATCGTACGAACTTACCCTGACTTCTTGACCATCTTTATCCAGTTCTTATCGCCCTTTACTTTGTCTCTAAACTTCAAGCACGAGTGATCTTGGATTTCCTTCAACGCTTTTAGAATGTTCGCTCGGGCAGAAGCTGAATTTTTTCAACAACAAGTACGCAACATTAATTGTTATCTACATGTAAAGACCATTAGCATGGAAAATCCTAATTATACTGAATGGATCCCGATTGTAATAAATGTAATCCATTCACGTTTCAGATAAGGTTTCATTCCCTTGAGTATTATTCCTTTTTTAATCAGCAACGCGTACGCTGATCGACAAGGCACCTATAACTTTACTCGTAAGAAAATGACACAATGTCAACAATGGCAAAACGTTATTAGTTGAATTCGAAAAAAAAAACGCAATGTAATAGTCTCCTTTTCCCTTTTCTATTCAACCGCAATCCGTTTTCCATTTCGTAATTACCTAATTCTGAAGTCAGTTCTATAGGGATGGTTCTAGAAGGCCAAATTTTCTTCCTTGATCTGATAGCTTTTCGTTTACTTGTTAAACCATTAACATCCACGTCGGCTTTCTCTGCGTTGCCTGTCTGGGAGGTGTCCACGTGAACCTTATCTTGTGACATCAGCTCAATGTCTCCCTCGAATAACGACATGGTCTTGTCAGTTTTCACTTCTATCTCGTGACACAAAAGCAGTAATTTGTTATTTGAGTGACCTCATAGCCGCCATCATGGATTTTTAGTTGAGATACGCAATATAATTGCATATGGTCTTTCACGTGACTCATAAAATGAAGGAATGTTACGCCATCTTGAATTTTGCTTTGGTTTCATTCGTTAATTCAGACAACATGAGGTCTAAAGATTGTTATTTCATTTTCTTAAGAAACAAATGCAAACCAAGAGCTACTAATTTCAACTTTTATCTCCATCACGTGTCACGTAAGCGATAATTTATTATCTTAGTGACGTCATGGCCGCCATCTTTCGTCGTATACCACGGCAACATGGCGGCCATGGCTCTTTTTTAATTTTCTTGGAAATTAAATAAATGTCTAGATCTGAAAGAGAGGTTAATAGATATACGAAGGAGTTTTGCCTACTTACCCATGATATTATTTTCTTGTATTTGGTCGGTTATTGTATTGTTCTTTAGGTTTTTAGGAATGGTTCTGTCTGTGCCATCAAACATTGGCGCATGACAACGAGCTAAGTCTAAACAAACACGATCAAAGATTATTAAGACATGAAGAGAAAATGTTAATGAATGTCGAATGGCGAACAACTGAGCTCTTCAGGGACCGGAGAGGCAAAGTTTTGAACCTAAAATCTAAAAAAGTCTTCTAGTTTTTGGTGATAGATTTTGTATTTTTCTTATGAGAAGTCATCCATTTACTTGTTCTTGAAAAATATCGCGTTTATGTGAATGACAGGTATTCAGTCCCACTAGAAACATGACCAGATTCGCTTACAGTTTTTAGGTGGCATAGTTCTCTTTGACTGTCTTGTAATCTCGATATTTCTTTCCTTTTCTCTTACACTCTCCCTTTCTTTTTCATCTTTTCTTTCTTTTTCTTCTCCTTCCTTCCGTTAGTTCCTGGGAAGTACGGGTGGCTTGCGTTGCTAATGCTGCCCGAGTTCGATTCCTGTCGATCTCGTTGTGAGTAGGATTCTGCTTCGAAGGTTTTTCTCCGGGTTCTCCGGTTTTCCTCCCTCTAAAATTCTAAATTCTGATTCAATCTTTGGGCTTTCGCCTAGTTTGGAGCCTAGTTCTGTTGTGATTGTCCCACGCTGTGATTCAACAGCTAGTACGATTTAGATTTAAAAGTTCCCTTCTATTTTTCCTATCCTCATCAGGTTCTTTTGTTGGTACAAAGTCAGTTCATGTACCTTAAAGTGCCCTGTCTTGGACGATGCTTGAACAACCCGTTAAGGGAATCACTAACTACCTGACACAAACCTGTCGTAAGGACCGTTGTTCTCTTGTCACCTGACGGCGCTATATTATAACACAATTCCCGCTCAGTTAACTCTCGGGTTCCAAAGAGCCCTTGGTTTGTCTTGGAAGGTGCTTAAACAACCCGTTATACTATTGACACAACCAAGCACACAAAAAGACTACGAAAATAGCACGCGAAAACCACTTTAGCTAAATGCTGCTGTAAATATCTTATTTGCAATCAGGATTCATATCATCAATAGTATTTGTTTGTCTCTGATTTAATTATCGTTAAATAGAGGCTTCGACACCGTGTACCAAACAATGGTATTCATCAGTAAAAATGATGAGCTGCGCATGAATAAATGCTGATAAATTTAAGTGTATATAGTACAAGAGTCTCTGTTTTCTATTGTAAAAAGTAAGACCAGTTAGCACAAGTTAGACTAAGTAGCCAATCTACAAAACGCACTGGAATATTTTGCAAATGCCTATAATGAATGGCATCATTTGTGGCGGTTTTATTTTATTTTTCTTACGACGCAAATACGTCGCCATATTACTTTTTTACATTCATAATCCCTAACTCTTTTCTTACTCTATTTTGGTTTAATGATATTTTTTTTGTTTGTTTATTTATTTATTTATTTACTTACTTATTTTTTGACCCAGTTGCTGTAAATATTACTTGTTTCTATCAAAAACCAATGAGGAACCAAAGACAATGTGAATTACATGCAATTTCCTTGGCAGTTAAGTTGAATAACATATGACTTATATGGAAAAAATTTAATAACCTATTTCATTCTAACTACTTAACGTAGAATCTCTTCTTACACAATAGTCTTACTACCTGCAGAAAGACAAAGAACAAACGTTTAAAAGAAATATATATATAGCTTAAAACCCACCGTAGTGCAGACACGAGGTGACGAGTACGAACGCCAAAAGCATTACTAAACGAGCGCCCCAAACTCTAGTCCATGAAACTAAATTTTTTTTAAACTGTCAGTGTTCTGTTTATACTCGATATGTTTACGGCGGATATACGTTATTCGGCAGGTAGTCGTTGTTTTATTGAAATTTTCCGATTAAATATTGATTCGTCTTTAAGTGTTTATGGTCCATTGACCATTCAATGTTTATGAACCTGTCGAAACAGGCTTTTTTTTGGCTCCGGATAATAAAAAATATATCCTTCGCTACTTCTACTCCGCTCCTCTCGATTCGAAGACGTCCGTAAAAACTTGAGATCCAATCACGTGTCAGTAATTTCCCACGACACTGTACAGAGGAAACACCATTTTAATAGGTCGCTGCGTTTTTAATGGCTTGTAGAAGCTTGGAGGTTGTTTTGATCTCTTGTTTTCTGGTTTCTCATGGTAGAAATAGTCAAATACAATAGTTTGAGGACTTATTTTGATATGTTTTGACTTAGTATCCGCTAGTTGCCCCCCAGTCAACCGCTTGTCACAGTGCCCCCCAGTCAACTCCAAAAAGTCACGTGATTTATAGTAAGCAATAGAACTTGACCTAAGCCCCAGAAATTTGACATCGTTCAGTGGCAACTGAATTTTATTATACTCTATCGCACATATCTACTCTATTTTCAATGAACACCAAAAACTAGTTTTCTACTATCTACTGCTAATATAAGTTTCCATGTCATATCCGGTTTTCTTGAGTCTTGTGTCAGTCCCTATGGTACGTTCAAGGCGATAACAAGAAGCCATCGTCACAAACAGAAACAGAAGGCCGGTTGTTATGTATCCGCTGACTATGGGCTGTTTACTGAGCCGGGAAGTTGCTCGTCCCATAGGTCGATGAAGGAGAGAGCCATTGATTGTTTGTGAACGTCGCAGAGGTTCCGGTGTCTGGATCGGTGATTGTGAACTGTTAGCATTAAAAAAAGATCTTTTTTAGGGTTTATTAATTACATGCACACATTTTTGGTGTTGCTTAATGAATCAAGACAAGAGAGAGCGCATTGACTTTAGTCATAGACCTTTTTTCCTTGGGCTTAATGTTTCCTCATTTCAGACCAACTGCCTTGAAAATGAAACTCTTTTTTTAAGTTGTATTCACATTTATGTGTCTTCTTATGCATACGCGCAACCGCTAAACAAAGAAATAATACTCTAGGGAATGACACAGAGTCTGAAATGGGAAAACATTACGCCCAATGTTAATATACTTATTGTTGTTTGCAAATGGTTATTAGGGGTTATTAGGTAGAACAGTCGCTCGATCGGTCGGTCGGGTGATGATAGAATGAGAACGTATTCACTTCCTACCTTATTTGGCCACCAAGCTTCCCCAGATCCATGGGAGACCATTCTGACTGAAATCCCAGTAATACTTCCCAAGTCATTTCGGTAAGCCATGTAGTTGAATTTGTCGTCCCTGCAACATTCAATAAGAACTTTTTCAATGATAAAATGCAAGTTACGCGCTCATAGACGTAACACAATATGCATGGTACAGGATACGCTAAAATAATGAGCGACACAACCGCAGTACAGTAAGTTTTTTCATCTTTTTCACGGTGTATAATTTACCTTTTCATCATTACCACTCAAAATTTATTGGAATTACGACAGTTGTAGTTCCACAGTGTAGCTCTTCTTTCACTAAATAGTGAAATTGCGGATGAAGGAGAACCCCAGATGGTACTCATGATCATACAATTTGTAGTACTAGTACTTACGATCCGGACTCAAAAAGATTGGCTTTTGAATCCGTAGAAAGGTCGAGTTCAAATTCTGTGGATGTTTGCTGGCTTCCATGTAGAGTCAGGTAGATAAAGCAGTCGGTTCCAGACCACCACGATGAGTCAGTGACCACTCGTACGGTATAGTACTTGTCTGTAGCAAAGAAATAAAAGCCTACTGTGGCTGGGTACGTATTGTCTGCTAAAGGGGTTCGTCTCTCATCTTTTGAAAGACCTCTTACTGACTACTATTAGCTTTTAGAAAAGACTATGTTAACTTGGCATTGTATTACATTTTGGGGCTACTTTAAAAGGAAGAAAGAAACGCCGTCTTGGAAATATGCTCCTAAAACGGTACCACAATGCACAGCAGTGTCTACTCGACCCAGTTTCTTCCACAACTTCGGGTTGGCTAATAGCACAATGCAGTCGTGACATCATAAAAACGAATACAAATGGCGAAATGTGGACAAACAAACTTACAAGTTTACTTTCAGCAGATAATTTTCACAGCCGATCGCAATTGATCTTAGTTTACATGGGTTATTATTTTAATTTTAAGTAAAAATGATCAAATCGGTTCGTATATTCCTCGTAGCGGTTTAACAGAATGCAATGCTTGTCAGAATCTTGAAGCTATTTTTGGAATCAGTGCGCTGCGCTATTGCTGGGGTTTCAATCAGCTGATAAAAGTCTTTCAACTCATTATCTGCTTCATATGGTAATGACCATCATGTGCAACCAGAAAGGATTCTATGCGTTTGCCACTCCTGGATGGATGGATTGATGCCTAACAGGCTTTGAAACCCAATTGATGGCAGCCGATGGATCGAATTTGAATTTAGAAGTTGATTTTTGTGGAGGGAGAAGGACAGGAGGGAACCAATAAGCAACTCTACTCACATTCGACATCGGCAAGGTTATGTTCATACTTACAGTCAGGCTTTCCACAGCTATAAAGTGTGTTAACTCTTTTGTAGTCCAGTAAAGAGAGTCTGGTGTCATCGTTCCCCAGGTGAGAACAGTGTGATGATGTTATGGTCTCTTGTCCACTGGTTGCAGCAAATGCAGTGGATCTGTAGTGAAGAATGGAGTCACAGTCGTAGGAAAGTCCCTGGTTGACACTGTCACTTATTTTATCGAAATTGGGTCGAGCCGCTAAAAGAGAAAAATAGTGCTCGATACTCTTAATATAAAGGAAAATGATCGTAAACTCGTTTATCTACTTCTAACATGCGCAAACACCCACTCGCTAAATTTTCCAGTACTGACTGCAGTTTCGATTTCTCCCGCTACTTCCCTGAAAGAGAGGATACTTATACCTTCCTTGATTCTATCCGTGTGCACGGTGATATAGCTGTCTCTGTCCGGGCGGCACTGCTCGTGAAGAAAGCTTAGAATATGCATCATCTCATGCAGAACTTTTCCTTTCTTTCCAGAACAGCCACTTGTCAGATCACAGTTCTGCATACCGATTTGCTGGTAACCGACCGAAGCATTGCAGCTTACGAAAACAAAGGACGAATGAAAGTAATTATATATATATATGTATGTTGAAGGAGAAAAAAAGGATTTACACAGAGCAATTGCAAGAGTGTTTACATGGTTGAATGGAGACTTAATCGTTCCCAAAAGTAGAAGCAAATTCTACTTTTTGCAACGATTGCTGCAACTTGTCTCGCGACATTTTTTTCCAAATTGCATTGTAGGTTACACGCTGCAATGCTCCATTCAACTTGTATCGAAAGCTTTTGCGAGAAATGTTGCAGAGGAAATTGCGCCTTAAAAGGTCTAATGAATTTAACAGATTATTTTGTTAAATGAATCACTTTGCTATGAAACTTACGAATCGATCTAATATCGATTGTTTATCGATTAGATGGCGCGAAATACTAAACCGAGTGGATATATATTTATCTTATTATAAAAAGCTGAATATATTAAAGAAAAGTATAAAGTTTAAACTTCTTCAAGGCAAGTAGTCATCAGAAATGAGTATAGCTTACAGTATTTTCAAGGTTGGAGTGGACGAGGATGGATAAATGGAGTGGTGATATGGATATTTTGGGGTGGATTGATTGGATTGCATGAGATAGTTGGAAGAAAGGATGAGATGGATTGAATGGTTAATGGCATAAGATGGGATGGGAGGGGATGCGATGGATGGGTGGATGGATGGTTAATGGGATAAGATGGGATGAGATAAGATGAGATAGATGGGATGGGATGGGATGGGATATATGACACGGGATAGGTTGAGATGGGATGGGATAGATCAATAAAGAAACCAGCATATTAATCTTGCTTTACCTGCCAGCACTCCTAAACTTGACATAGTTGGCTTGACCTGAACGGGGTACAAATCGTACACACGTCTTCGCGTTGAAAACTTCAATGGCTCTTCCCAAAACGTCAGGGTCGACTCCTGAAAATATTCATAAAGCAAATCAAAATAAATAAACCAATGAAGAGGAAAGAAGACATGTGAATGTCGATCTGTTTTAGTTTTTTTTTTCTCTAAATAATGACGGTCGAAACAACCAAATTTCCAAGCCAATAAAGCCGATAGACAAAATAAAAGTCTTGCGTGTATGCGTATAATGTTCAAAAGCTTTTAAAATCTACTCATAAAATCTTTGAAGCAATTCATCTTCTATATATGATGGCAACCATGTGCTGTAAAACACCTCACTAGTTGCCATTCAGCTGATGAACATTTTGTCAGGTGAAACACGCACAAATTAATTATTTTCCATACCTGAAGCAGTGTATGGTATTTCTGCTACGGCTCCGGTTTTCGGCCAGGCAGAATCCTGGTAAGGACGACGCTTCATGACAACCATATCATCTTGCTCGGGTCCAGACTTCGCGTCCATTACCAAATCTGGTTTCAAAAACATTTGCTAACAAAATGAGTTAAGAACTGAGGGTACAGCCATATCCTGATATATGCTAGCTCTCCCTTCCTCTTTCCCCGACCGCTTAAAGTCATTATGCTGTCTTTGAAGAACTTGAGTCATTCAAGCCGTGATTATACAACCTACCCTGGTAACCAAAACGTTACTGTCCCCCCTCCCCAAAGGCTGCATGCGTGCAAGGTATATATTTAACAAGTAGAATATTTTCACTTAAGTACCATGCTTCTGGTTGGGTCCGTCATCTTGTTTAAGAGGTGGTGGGCCAAGTGAATCGTCGACAGCGTCTTCTTCATCGATTTGAATAGGAGAACCTGGGAGGCAAGACTTGTGTTATCTTAGTATTTCATTAACTGTCCTGTTTAGTGTCCACTGATTACAAGACTGAGCAGTTGAATGAGGAGAAAGAGACAAATAGACAGAGACAGCTCTGGACAGAGACAGAGATAGAGAAAACAGATAGATACAGAGCATCCCGAGGATGTTAAGAGATGGCAGGCGCCACTTTCGAAGAAGACCTTTTACTTATATTTATATTTGAGTAAATATGCTGGAACGTACGAGTCTGGACTATGACCGTAAAAAAAGCGAAAGAAGAAGAATGAAGAAGGAGAAGTAGGAGAAGTAGGAGAAGTAGGAGAAGAAGAAGAAGAAGAAGAAGAAGAAGAAGAAGAAGAAGAACGAGGAGAAGGAGGAGGAGAAGGAGGAGGAAGAGAAGGAGGACAAGGACAGGGACAGGGACAGCAAGATGAACAAGGACAAGGACAAATAGATGAACATGGACAGGGACAAGAAGATGAACAAGGACAAGGACAAATAGATGAACATGGACAGGGACAAGAAGATGAACAAGGACAGGGACAAGAAGATGAACAAGGACAAGGACAAATAGATGAACATGGACAGGGACAAGAAGATGAACAAGGACAGGGACAACAAGATAAACTAGGATGGGGACAAGAAGATGAACAAGGACAAGGACAAGAAGATGAACAAGGACAAGGACAAGATCTTAAGAATACTTAGTCTTACCGTCTTTCGTGGCTGGAAAAGCCTTTACGAAACCAAAGACTGCTAGAAGCAAAAACGAAGCAAGGAGTAAACGCATTTTTCAGAACAGACACCTTGGGTAACAGCTCAAACACGTTTGAAAAAGAAACATTCGTTCGTGCTATTTATACCAACGTCAATGCTCTTAAAAATAGTCTTTCAAAAAAATTGAAAATTATAAATCATTTCCATCTCAGCTGTGTACAATAGTCTGATTTACGAGAAGTTGTCTTAATCGACCCTTATCTTGATACTGTAAAGCCGTTCATTAAAAACCCTAGTGAATTGATTTTCACTCAGTTGCAGAAACCATTTTGCGGTAGCTTGTGTGTAGCACTTCGACTCAATTGCTTTTGTTTCTTTTGAAATTTTCATCATAGCAGGAGTGTATGATTAATACACCCGATTAATAGGTTTTGTCGCCTGGATTTTTTCTGAATTGGAAAAATATATAATTATACGGTGTAAATCAGTCGACTGGACAAGCTGGTTGCTTTTATACCCAAGTGACTTTTTTATCCTAATTTGTTACAGTTTTCCACTCTAAACTCTTAACACAATCTTAAACATTTCGCAAAAATTAGGTTGAAAACTGCTCTCAATATACTTTATAAGCAGTTTTTATTAACGATTTGTCGGTATTGAAAGGACCTCTTAAAGTAGATCATATACTTCAAGTTCAAGTGATTAATCTAGATTTCTCAATCTGACAATGTATTCTATTTTTTTTTTTCAGTGTTCGTATCCTTGTATTCTAAGGAATCTTCAAATTTTCTAGATTTTGAAGTAGGTTGACTTATCGACTTTAAATCTTTTCCCGCTGTGTCTTGAGTAACAGATATAGAAAAAGCAAAATATATCTAAAAAAGAGCGGCGACCTCATTAGAAAACCAAGCACACAACAATCTGTGCTCATAAATAGGCCAATTGCGATCAATCCATTGTGTTGTGATTGTACGAGTGTCCTAAAGACCTATCTTTTCAAAGATAGAAAAAAATGACATCGTAAAATTCCCCACCAAGAGGGGGTCATTAGATTGTTTATTTTTGTCCTGGTGTTTTATTACTTTTCTGCTATTAGTATGTCCGTGAACTTGGCTTCATCCGCACAGCATCCCAGTATTGTCTTAATATCCTATAGCCCGCTCGTTTTTGAAATTTTCACACGGGACTTTACACGGGACTTTACACGGATTTTCAAAGTTTAGAACAACTCGGATAGTCCGAGAAAAAATACATAAATAAAAAAAAATTTCTAAGCATTATTCAAATATCTTTCTACGTCATCCTGCCAAAAGATCTTTCATCTTCCACCTTTAACTTTTTCGTAAACATATGCAAAAAGAGCTGCAGATTTCAGTTGTTTCAAATTGGATCACTATGGAAACCAGGTTTAGAATGCAAATGATTAATCCGTGAAACACTAATTACTAAATAGTACAAAATAGTGCTGATTAAACAATAAAAAACAATGGAATTTGTATGAAATTGTGCTATTTTGTATTACCAAAGTTTTTACTGTTATATTGTTTGCACTCTAACCTCATTGAAAATATTAATAAAATGTCAATAGAGGAGATAACCGACAATTATAATTTTAAAAACGGGAATCTTTTTTTCCTCCTAAGTTTGAAGTCAGTCAGGATGAAAAGGTTGATGGCTTCCAACCAAACCATTGTTTTGTGAAAAAATATTTTTAAATCAATTTAAATAAAATTGTTTTAAAAAAACGTTTTTTTCCCAAAAAAAAATCGCTATTTCACATCTTCGGTGACTGCTTTGCCATATATCTTCATATAATGGTTTAATTTCCATCCTGGGCAGAAGTTCATCATATTTAAGGTGTATATCAAGGAAAGTGTAGTAGTATGGTTGCAGTATTTAATATCAATATGCAAATGAGATGACGTAAATTCAAGAATGTGTTCATTTTGCAGTGTAATTTACGCATGTGTTCTGAAGTGAAATAACCTTAAAGTGTACAAAGCCATATATTTCAGTCATAAGGATGATTTGCAAATGAAAAAACAGCAGCACTTTCGACAACTGCATTTTTGCATAATAAATTAGTCTTGAGTTTACGTCAATACTTCACTGGTCATATACACTGGAAGATTTTGAAAATAAACTTTTTTCCTTGATATACAATTTAAAGTATTTAGATTGTTTACGTAGACCATGATTCATAGCTGGCGATACAGGTTACCGTCCCACATATCAAGATCAATTTTTCTCGATTCTTCTTTTTTCCTAGTTTCGTTTTCTCATCTTCTTTCCTTGTTTTCGGTTTCTATTTAGGTTGTTTTTAAACTGATAATATATTAATGACACCGTGAATAATAACATAATATTATCTATCAACTTGTAATATTTAAAATATTAAAGAAAACCATTTTTTTCTTCAACATAAGATTACCTGTTTCTTTTTTGACTACACTGACAATTCTTTATTGAAATCAGCCAATATTGATTAAATATTTAAGCGTTAAAATCTACACAAATGTTTCATTTTTCCCCTCAAAAGCATTCTTTATTTTCCTTTTGTTTTTATTTTTATCTTTTTCTTCTTCGTGCTATGTTATCTATATCAAAACCTTAAACATGTTGCTATACTTTGTTTACTGAGCCGGGAAGTTTCTCGTCCCATAGGTCGATGAAGGAGAGAGCCATTGATTGTTTGTGAACGTCGCAGTGGTTCCGGTGTCTGGATCGGTGATAGTAAACTGTGGAGATATAACGAATAATAAGTTCAAGTACTTTGGCGGCTTCACAGTGCAGACACACTGTCTGGGATCAACGTTAACCAATCAGAAGAGAGCAGAATCAGTATCACATCGATCTCAGCCAATCACGTTTCATTTCCACGAGTTCTTGGTAACATGTAAGTTGTTCGTCACCATCATTCCTCGTAAGGGGCTCTTCACGCGCTTTACTATTTACAACAAACAACAACCAACTCATGTGTTGCTTTTTTTCGGAGGGAGCCTGAGAAAAACCAGAGAACCCAGAGAAAAACTCTCGTGGCAAGCGAGGGAACAACACCTATCAAACAAACTCACCTATGCCACCCTGATTGCAATTGTTTTGATTCTAGATTGTGATTGGTTATCTTTGTAAAAATTGTCCCAATAAGACTGTCTCATTGTAAATCAGGTCTTGAAATGCCACCCGCGTGCATCATACCGGTAAGGGGGGGGGGGGGGGGGGGGGAGATATACAGGTTATGAACTGCGGTTCAAGTTGGCATTATAATACACTTCCTCGGATCTGACGTAATGTTGTCGAGTCCCATTTCAGACCACGTGTCAGTCCCTAGAGTATCATTTCTTTGTTTAAGGTTTGCGCTCGGTTGCAAATGTCATAAACATGGATACAACTCAAACAAAGAGTATTATTCTCAAGGGAATAACACGTGGTCTGAAATGGGACAACATTACGCCGAGCCGAGGAGGTTTATTGCGGGTGTCGAAGTTAACCAATGACGATTAAGAGTGTCTGCACTGTAAATCAGGTAAGTGCCATTCACAATCACGTGCATAAATCAAAGGCTTTGTTAAGAGAGCTTTTTGTTGGGTTTTACAGGTTATTAGACTCGGGTTTCCTGTGGTCGTACCGTTTTTGGCCGCCAAGATTGACCTGATCCGTGAGCAACCATTCTGACTGAGATCCCAGTGATGGAGCCCAGATCATTCCGGTAAGCCATGTACTTGAAGGTATCAATGCTGAGAATAATCAACAGATTATTTATTTATTACTACTTGTTATTCTTGTTATTGCATCATAGTGGTCTCTCGGGGGAGCGTTAGTGCCATTTAACAAAATATTTCTCATTAGCATCAATTGTAAACGGCGCTAAAATGCCATGTTTTTGTCTTTTGACTCTCTTAGGAACGCATGCAACCCATCAATAGAGGCTTCACCCCAGCATGCCGCAGCCTTTACTACAGCTTGGGATGCCTGTGGTTAGATGGCAGAGCAATTAAAATAACTTTGCTCTCGAGAATTGAATTCTTTCTCGTATAAAACGAGTGTATTGTTCCTGCCATCTAACATGGATGTCGTCACGTGATGGTGCAAAGTCAATTTTTATCGCAACAACATCAGATTCATCATGATTATCCCCAGTTTTTTCCTTGGGAAATAAACGATATTGACTTTTTAAAATATCTACATAATATTGCGCATAAGACAAATAGCTAGTAAAAGGTGCATTTGTAATAGAGTTGATAAAACAATTGGTTAGCCCATACTTTTAAAGTCGTTCAGCCGTCTGTGTTTCTGAGGGGCTTTAAAGTTCATACTCACGATCCTGATTCAAAAAGATTGGCTTTTGAATCCGTAGAAAGGTCGAGTTCAAATTCTGTAGATTTTTGCTGGCTTCCATGTAGAGTCAGGTAGATGAAGCAGTCGGTTCCAGACCACCACGATGACTTAGTGACCACTCGTACGGTATAGTACTTGTCTACAATATTTAGCAAGAGTATAGCTTATATAATCTTGTACTAAACGTTTTAAGATTATATTGTATAGAAATTGCTGGTTTCCTACCTCCATAAAAATCAACATGTGAGTTGAGTTGTACCGATAGATTATTCCATACTTGCGGGTCTGATTGTGGTGGCGTGTGTGTTTGTGTTTCAGTGAAGGTGAAAGTGGGTCAATTTGGAAACGATAATCTATATGGTACTGATTTTCTTCTTTCACTAAAGAAATTATTTTCAGTCCCTTTGAGTGCGAAAAGAAGTACTCCTTTTTCGGCTTCTCTGTTGCTCAGGGCTAGCTTCAACTTTGGTGACGAATTTCAAAGTATTTGTGTTGGAGTTGTGCATTCTTTACTTTACCGTTGGTAATTGTGAGTATTTAGACGCTGATACAAGGCTAAGCCTGAGTAAATGAGTCTGATTGAACACACTCTTTTAATTTGGAACTCGTGAAATAGGACTATAGATGGAACAATTCAAGAAGTTATGTTCATACTTACAGTCAGGTTTTCCACAGCCGTACAGTGTGTTAACTCTTTTGTAGTCCAGTAAAGAGAGTCTGGTGTCATCGTTCCCCATGTGAGAGCAGTGTGAAGATGTTATGGTCTGTTTTCCACTGCTTGCAGCAAATGCAGTGGATTTGTAGTGAAGAATGGAGTCACAGTCGTAGGAAATACCAAGGTCTTTACTTTTGTATTTTTTGAAATTGGATGAATAACCTAGAAAAAAAATCACTATTTTTCTACTACGTTACTTAGTGGTTACCTAGGGTAGTGAGCGTCAGTTTGTTTGGGCAGAAGCTTTCCGGAAACCACACATACTGAATATCGTTAAACCGTAGCCAGATTTTCGGTTCATATTGAAGGGGTTTCTTAAAACACGCATACACCTCCATTATTTATAAAAAGTATTTCGATTCAATGAGAAAAGTCTTCCACTTTACCACTCTTGATTCTATCCGTGTGCACGGTGATATAGCTTTCTCTGTCCGGGCGGCACTGCTCGTGAAGAAAGCTTAGAATATGCATCATCTCATGCAGAACTTTTCCTTTCTTTCCAGAACAGCCACTTGTCAGATAACAAGGCTGCTCACCACTCTCTTGGTTGCCAACCGCTGCTCTGCATCTAATAAAACCATAAAAGATTAGAGTTACAAGGCTAGTTTTGTATTCTATTTAAGGATAATAGAACGCGCGTGCATATATTTCTGTACTGCTTTCTTTCCAGAACACCTACTTGTCAGAGAACACGCCTGCTCGCCTTTCTCTTGCAACTAGTAAAACCATAATAGCTTACTATTATAGGATAGTTTTGCTTTGTATTATTATTATTCATGCCTGCAGCTCAAGATAAACTTCTTCCTATCTGCTGGATCCATGGCTGCAGCTAGAGATAAACTTCTTCCTATCTGCTGGATCCATGGCTGCAGCTAGAGATAAACTTCTTCCTATCTGCTGGATCCATGGCTGCAGCTGGAGATAAACTTCTTCCTATCTGCTGGATCCATGGCTGCAGGTAGAGATAAACTTCTTCCTATCTGCTGGTTCCATGCCTACAGCTGGAGATTAACTTCTTCCCATCTGCTGGATCCATGGCTGCAGCTAGAGATAAACTTCTTCCTATCTGCTGGATCCATGGCTACAGCTAGAGATAAACTCCTTCCTATCTGCTGGATCCATGCCTACAGCTGGAGATAAACTTCTTCCTATCTGCTGGATCCATGCCTACAACTGGAGATAAACTTCTTCCTCTCTGCTGGATCCATGCCTACAGCTGGAGATAAACTTCTTCCCATCTGCTAGAGCCATGCCTACAACAAGAGGTCAACTATTACTTACTGCTTTGAATGAATCTGGAACTTAACGTAGTTTTTCTGGGCATCACGTTCCACAAAGCGAATGCATGTCTTAGCACTAAACACCGCAATGGCTCTTTGCAATACATCAGTGTCAATTCCTGTAAAGAAAGAATGAGTCATTTTGACACATTTTCTTTCCGAGACACAGTAATTTTAACCTTGTATCGACACATTTTGGCAATGTAACACACAGTGAGTGTTGGTCCGGCCGGGACTCGAACCATGACGATACCGATGCCGATAACCATTTGCCAGTTGCATCAATCAGCTTCAGTGGTAATAACATACCTCGTCCAACAGTGTACGGAACGGTAGCCACACCATTAGCTTTAGGCCACTTGAATTCTTGCCCGTCATCAGAAATATAAGCCTGGCGCTTTCTAATGCTACCATCTTTTTTGAGTATTGTCAATCGCGGCAGAATCATGTCATCTATCGTCACCATATCTTCAAGACAAGGACATCATCGATAATGCGAAATAATGTTAAGCCTGATAACTCTAATGATTACTATGCATTGCCATTTTCATTGATGGAAATATTGAATATACAAAACGTTTCTGGGACAGTTAAATATCATTTATTTAAAAACAAATTCATAGAAATGTTATGTACGAATTTGTTTAATTTTTCTTTTTTACAAATAATGACAAATCAACTGAATTGCCCTCTATGACATCACCTTTAAAAATAAAGCGAAAGTATGAAGTTGATATCTCCGAGATTCAGGACTCAAATAATTCTGAAATTATTCTTTTGGTAATACATAGTGTTTTAGTGTAATAATCAGTAGAAAATACATTGGTAATAAAATATATCAATGAAATTATCTATAATTAAAAGTAAATAAAATACTGTTTGCATGATTGCTGTGTAGGAATCCAATGTCTTACCATCGTCATCTGAATGATCTTCAATTGTCTCTTTGCCGTGTGGGCCTGGAACATCATCAGGAATTAATAGATGACCGTGAGGACCTGGGCTGTCATTCATGATGAGTGGAGGACCGTGAGGACCTGGGCTGTCATTCATAATGAGTGGAGGACCGTGAGGACCTGGGTTGTCATTCATAATGAGTGGAGGACCGTGAGGACCTGGGTTGTCATTCATAATGAGTGGAGGACCGTGAGGACCTGGGTTGTCATTCATAATGAGTGGAGGACCGTGAGGACCTGGAACATCATCAATGATTGGTTGACCGTGAGGACCTGGAACATCATCAATGGTTGGTGGACCGTGAGGACCTGGAACATCATCAATGATTGGTGGACCGTGAGGACCTCGAAAATTTTAAAAAGGTTAGAATTTATCATTTACTAATTATTAATGAAGATGGTATAAGGAGGACATTGATCATGGTTGTCTCATAAATTTACATATATTCTTGACGAAAGGATATATTTATTATATATATATATATGATGTTTTTAAAAGCGCAATATTTTAATTGCGAATTTTTTCTCGCACGTATCCGGTTACTACGCCACTGGAAAACGCAACTTTTCGCAAATTCGATGCGTATGAATGGGCAAACAAGATTGGTATGGATGAGAAACATGTCAACGTCTAACATGCAGCAACTCGTCTAACATGCAGCAACTCGTCTAACATGCAGCATCTCGTTTGACATGCAGCACCTCGTTTAACATGCAGCAACTCGTCTAACATGCAGCAACTCATTTAACATGCAGCAACTCGTTTAGCATGCAGCAACTCGTCTAACATGCAGCAACTCGTTTAACAAGCAGCAACTCGTTTAACATGTGTCTTGGTGCCTCCCCCTTTTGGGCCAGCGTAAATAACTGTTATAAATCTCGCCTTCTGATGGGTTCCGAGTCGCACTTCGTATTTCTCGATCGTTCTCTTTTTATTTTGATAATGCTATTTAATTTTACACATTAACATCTAGCTTGTCCTAGGGGTAGCTTAAATACATGAAGCCCTGTACCAATCACGCTTACAAAACATAAAAAAAGATGTTACATATATTCAAAATAACGGCTGATGTGTTTTGCCTTTTTTTAAAGAAACAAAAATCTTGTTTGCTGTGCTGTGTTCAAGTGAAATAATAAAACCCGTGGGGATTGGTAGAACAGCATTGTCCAGTACTTAGGGAGATAAAATATAGTATATAAGTTCTCTGATAAAATGACCAGTCCACAAGAGTTCAGAAATATTAATTTTCCGAGTCTACTTACTGTTTCTCTTTTGTGGTTTACCAAAGACCATGGCAAAGGCTGCGAAAATCAAACTTGCGGCTAAAAAAGCTCTCGTGTTGTACATCTTCAAAGCTTCATCAAAGACATATAAGATCTCTAAGATGTGCGCTCAATATATACCTTCGATAATAAAATGAATAGATCATAGAAACACTTTCAGTCAGAAAGTTTGTTTTCGATAAATTAGCCGCATTCAATTGTCCGGCTCAATAATCCATTTAGATGAATAATCCTAATGAAATTGTCCCTATTCATTATCTGAGAAAAAATAGTTTTCACGCATCTGCACAGCCCTGGTTTAATGCTGCATATTATATGTTTCGAGTACTTCTACTATACTGCTCGTGTTCATTTTTCCTAATTTGCACCAAAGCGGAAGACAGATGGCTTTTTATATCGTACTTCGAATTAACAAGAGAAAAAGAGAAAAAGCAAAACTAATGAAAGAGAATAGAAAAGATGGTGAAACAACCTTTTCTGGGAAGCACGGGTCTACAGTCTGCGTTCAGTCGGTATAATTTCTCTCGAAACAATCTTTTGAGTTTTCCAAAGGCAAACCAAGCTCACTACATGTACAAGAGATTGTATGGGCATTTGATAATTTGTTTTTCTTTGTAGCATTTCTTTAACAGCTTCAAATTCTTCATTAAGATTCAGACCTTAACTGATTGGGATTTGTTTGAGAAAAAAATACTTGATTTTGTCATTGTTTACATCATCAGTTGAATTGACATTTGATTTACTGCCATTGGCTGTAAACTAGCTTAATTACGACACCGGAAATAAGGCAAACATTAAACAACCTAGCAAGATGGTTTACAGTCAAACAAGCTCAAGCGTTGAACCCTAGATTCCATTAATGAAATTATTAGTCAGTTATTCCTTTTATACGTACGAACCGGAATAATGCAATATTGCAATATTCAAATGAAAATTCAGTTCATTATTCAACTCGTGATGAAGAAGGTAAATCATCTAAATAACAGATACCTTCGAGCAGAAGTCGCTCTCTTATTTCATAAGCATACACACTAGGTTTTGTAATTTCCCATACCTCAATTACCTCAGGATATCGTCAGTAATTTTGTAGGGAACGTTCCCGCCTTGAGCGAATGCAGACACAGTTCCATGTCGTCGATATTAATGTTGAAGTGTTTTCTGGACTCCCCAACTAAAAATTTTCAGTTGTCGCGAAATTGCTTTATTGGACAATCCGCTATTGCTGAGATGAACAATTTCCTGTCGAATAATATCAGGTAAAGCCTTTCCCGACATACAAACACGGCCAAGACTATTACTGGCCGCCATGTTTTCTTGGTCTTCCGGTTGTGTTAGCACTGATTAACCAATCAAACTGTCGTATATTAAATTTAAAGTTGATTGGAATTTTCATATCCGTTCGTTTTCGACGTTGTTCATTCATCAAAATTCGAAAATTCAAGTCATTAATCGACTCTAGGGGTCAACGCGTGGGCTTGTTTGACTGTAAGTGGTCCTACCAAATAAATGGGCAAATCTCTTTGTTATTTTTGAAAGATGGTTGTCGGATTAAAACACCTCCAGGAATTTTAGGCAAGTTAACATCTCTAGTGAAAACACAGCCATTTTCATAAACTCTGTGTCTCCGAGGTGCATGCTGAAATCCAGTCAAAAATATGAAACAGGGGCGTATCTAGAAAGTTTCTCAAAGTTAACCCAGGGAGGGGTGCGCCCTTAGAATCAAAGGGAAAAAACATTATTTTGTATTGGTTATCTTCGCAGTAAGAGCACAAAGTCGAACCATGGAGGGGTTCGCACCCCCTGCACCCCTCCTCCTCCCCTGGATCAGCCACTGTGAAAGGTACTGACTGATTAGGTTTGATTGACGGCAGCGAAAAACGTATTTCAGAGCGCAACTCGGAGACACAGAGTTCGCATGTTTATAAAAATCGCAGTAAAGTTAAAGTCCAAGATATGATAAGGAACCTCGATCGGTAAAAGTCGAGCTTTGCTTTGGTTACAAATATACTGCTTAGTTTCAATGAACGTGTAACTCCATACAGGGATCTTTATGCGACTATTTCAAAAAAGGTTGGGGGATTTAAGGTGTGCAACTTGTATGTTTTATGCTACTTGCTTACTAAGCTTGCAAGGTATTATATTCATATTTGTAAATAAAGTTAGAACAGAAAAGATAATGCTGGATAAACGTGCAGACAAAAAATCATATTGTTGTGAACTTTCGCATCGCTCCGTAAAGATTTGTTATGCAGCATCAGTGCAACATGCAATAAAACCTTAACCAAGCTTTTTTAAATAGCTGTATATTCAGAGAGGTTCATGAAGAAAAAGTAGAAAGAGTTTAGAAAAAGAGGAAACGGTTATTTTTTTCTTTTATTTTCTCAATAATCTTTTATGTGTCATTTAAGTGCAAGCACGAAATGCGAGGTGTTCTTTATAATCAGGGGGCTTATTAGCCTCGGCTGAGGTGGAAAACGTAGGCATTACAGTGCATTGTGGGACTGTTTCAGGGGACAAATCAGACGCCATCTTGGAAACATGCCCAAACAAAACAGCCCCACAATGCACTGCGACGCAAACTCGTTCCAGTGTTTTTCCTCAACCTCGGAGTGTGTAATAACCAGGGGGGCTTATAACCGGGATTTTAAGTATAGTAATTCAAGTGCTAGCTAGAACGATCCAGTACTCTAATCTCTAATCTAAATCATGTTGCTATTGGAAATTGAAGGCCTATTGCCGTCAAGTATCCGCTGACTATGGGCTGTTTACTGAGCCGGGAAGTTGCTCGTCCCATAGGTCGATGAAGGCGAGAGCCATTTGTTATTGCTGAACGTCACAGATGTACCGGATGTTGAATCGGTGACGGTAAACTGTGGAAAAATGACGAGATTTCAGAAGATTGGGGCGAGCCAACAAAACGAGGCTTTCAGGAATAAGTCGTGCACGGAAAAGGAAGTAGAAAGCCTTCTGTTCTCAGCCGTTTAAAAAAATTAATAAATCTTTTTAATTTAAGTGTCTATTCGTTCATTACATTCGTATTTCAAAGCTAATGTGGGGTCTTTTTTTTAATTACTAAAATCCTCGTCTTGATGACTCGCCTCAATCTCCCAAACCAACGATTTAAAACATCTCGAACGTCTGAGGCTCAAGTTGGCACTATAATAGCGAGGGTCAAAGTTAACCAATGACGATGAAGAGTGTCTGCACTGGAAATCAGGTCAGTGCCACTCACACTCACGTGCATAAATCAAAAGCTTTGTTAAAACAAGCTTTTTGTTGGGGATTACAGGTTATTAGACTCGGGCCTCCTGTGTTCTTACCTTGTTCGGCCACCAAGCTTGACCTGATCCGTGAGCAACCATTCTGACTGAGATCCCAGTGATAGAGCCCAGATCATTCCGGTAAGCCATGTAGTTGAAGGTATCAGTGCTGGGAATAATCAATAGACATTTCATTTATTACGAACGTCCAAAATAGACGAAGCTAGACTTATCTTCGGGCATGAAAAGATACAAATTTAGGTTTGGTTAAACAGCTTTGAAAAGGTGGATTCTGTTGGCCTATTCGTAAGTTGATGCTCGGTAAATCTCGATATGAATATGTTTGAGTTGAATAGGAAAGGCTGTAAAACAAATGTAAATCGACTGACTACAATAATATCTTTGGCCTATCTCCAGTGTAATATAATTTATACAGCACAGCTGTCATCACATTACCAAAAAACAAGACCAGCTTTACAATCTATAAAATGAGTCACAATAGAATACCAACATCAATTATTACACTGGAGATAACCTCTATCTATTATATAAATTATGTACGACACAGCTCTTTATGGACCACTAGATTACATGACGGTTAGTCTAGACCTACTTTGTGTTATGTGTCGGATGCCAGGTAAAAAATACCTCTTTAACCCGGGCGTAATGTTTTGCCCATTGCAGACCACGTGTCATTCCCTAGAGTATCATTCCTTTGTTTAATGATTGCGCATGAGAAGACACTTGAATAGGGATAAAACTCAAAAAAAGAATCTTATTCTCAAGAGAATGATGAGAACACATCGCCCAAGGTTAAGAGGTCTTTAGAGTTTGACTCTCATGACATTCATTTTAAATTCATTTTGATCTTCCGGTAGGCTTCTCTAGCGGCCCATACAATAGCGTGCATTAACACATCGTTAATGAAAGGGGTTTTTTCTGCGGTTGAAAAAACAAATTACCCAAAAAATTTTTAATTCTTTCCGGCGCCTGTGTTTCTGAGGGGTTTTGAAATTCATACTCACGATCCTGTTTCGAAAAGATTGGCTGATGGATTTGTAGAAAGATCGAGTTCAAATTCTGAAGATGTTTGCTGGCTTCCATGTAGAGTCAGGTAGATAAAGCAGTCGGTTCCAGCACCAGAAAAGGATGTACTGTCAGTCACAACAACGACTTTATAGTACTTGTCTGCAATATAAAAAAATCGATCAGTTCATGTTGTAGAAAGTGCGGCGGTAGGATATATAAAGTATGATTAGGGGGGATTTAGGGATAGGTCCACGGGGATGCCCCCCCCCCCCCCCCCCACGATCAGTTAATGTCGTAGAAAGTGCGGTGGTGGGATATATAAAGTACTAATCAGGGGGGATTTAGGGGTAGGCCCACGGGGCCACCCCCCCTTAAGTGAACGTAGCTGTGAGTGAAAGTGGACCAAATCGGAAACCATTTTCTTCTTTCACTAAAATATTTTGTTTAGTATGTCCCAAAAAATGATTGAAGGAAATAATTTTTTTTTTACTTTAGCAACTCCAAAATTAACTTACTCCTTCAGCTTAAAACATCAAAGTTCCTACGGTGACAAGGACGAGAAGAATAAATGGAACAATTCAAGCCTTACTTCATACTTACATTCAGGTTTTCCACAGCCGTACAGTGTGTTAACTCTTTTGTAATCCAGTAAAGAGAGTCTGGTGTCTTCGTTCCCCAAGTGAGAACAGTGTGAAGATGTTATGGTCTGTGTTCCACTGCTTGCAGCAAATGCAGTGGATCTGTAGTGAAGAATGGAGTCACAGTCGTAGGGAATACCAAGGTCTGTACCTTGGATTTTGTCGAAGTTACCTGACATTCCTAGGAAAAGAGAGAAAAATCAGTTCGTGCACAAATTTCATGCAGTAAGACCATGAAAGAGAAACAAAGTTGACACTGATAAACTGTAGCTATTTAGTGACTAATAGTCGCTATTACTCAACCAGAACATTCATGCATTACACAATTATACATTACACAAGAGACCTTTTGACGAATGCAACAGTTCAGCGTCTCCTGTTAAGGAACCTTCTAGATTTGGCCATAGTTAATAGATTCTAATAGTTAATAATTCCCTCTATTAACTATGATTTGGCTAGAAAGTATTTTTAGTTTCTGTAGGTAGGCTTTGAGAAGCATTTGGATAAGATAAGAATAATTGTCAACTAACCACTCTTGATTCTATCCGTGTGCACGGTGATATAGCTGTCTCTGTCCGGGCGGCACTGCTCGTGAAGAAAGCTTAGAATATGCATCATCTCATGCAGAACTTTTCCTTTCTTTCCAGAACAGCCACTTGTCAGATAACAAGGCTGCTCGCCACTCTTCTGGTTGCCAACCTGAGCATTGCAGCTAATAAAACCATGAAAAGATTAGAGTTACAAGGCTAGTTTTGTATTGTATTATTATTTAAGGATAATAAAACGCGCGTGCATATTTTTTTTCTTTACTATTTGAATCACGTTGAGAGCGGTAAAGGTAAAGGACCCATATTTAACGTCAGTAGTTCCTTCAGTTGAAATTCAACTGCTATCAATGTAAGCCGACGGTGCGCACTTTACCCCCTCTCTCCATCAGTGCTCTTTTTAAGAGTAATTAAAGCTGAAGCTACACGGAGAAGAGAGCAGTCGAAACAGACGTGGAGCCCCTAAGGATCGAACCGTGGAGCTAAAGGTCGCGCACTAACCAACTGAGCTGAACCTGCTCCTGTAGAGCACAAGAGAAGTAAGTTTACGAGAACATGGCGTGGCAAAGATTTTTCTTACTTTTCGCATTGCTCTAGAGCTCTGAGAGTGTTCATATCACAATACAGAGACACAAGCCATCTTATACTGCATTTAGAAAATATTGTTGAACGATTTTTTTGCCAGCGTGGTTGTCAGTATTTGTTCTTATAAACTAGCCAACCATCCATCAGCGCGTGCTAGACGAAATTCTACTTACTAGCCAGCTATCTGGAACTTAACGTAGTTGGCCTGAGAACTACGTTGCACAAAACGAACACAGGTTTTGGCATTGAAGACCTCAATGGCTCTTTGCAATACATCAGTGTTAATCCCTGTTATAACATAAAGATAAAATGTGACTTCCGGCTAAGTCATTGCTTCTTTGGATCCTCAAGCCAACCCACCCTTGCATTCATTAGAAAGCTACATTTTCCATTTCTTTTAAAAATGGCGTAGTTCGGGATCATTTTTAACCCCTAAGAGATACCCTAAAAGAAAACAAAATACGCCGAAATTCGAAATTTCAGTTTCAACGTCCTGAACGATACCAAATTGCTGATTTTTACCCCTACATATAAGAGCACAATGAGCATACCTGATACGTTTTACCCTAGAGTACCCCCCCCCCCTCCAAAGTGGTACTCTCATGCACGTAACTGGCAAAACATACCTGATCCAGCAGTGTATGGTACTGTTACCACACCATTAGCTTTAGGCCACTTGGAGTCATCACTAAACGACTGGCGCTTTGAAATAATGTGGCCTTCTTTCTTGAGTATTGCCATTCGTTTAGGAAGAGTCATATCATCCATCGTCACCATATCTAGAACATATATAATAACATTGGTCATACAAAAATAGTCTACCACGTCGTCGTCAACTTAACCGGAAGTGTAAGAATTTCTCTTTGGGGTTCCATTGTCAGTTAATTCAACTCATCCACAGGGAAGACAGACTTTGAAGCGCGAAAATTAGAAGACAGTTTGAGTGTAAGAATAACAATAAACAATTTCTAACCATTGTCCTCTGAATAATCTTCAAGGTTTACTAAAGAGCCGTGTGGGCCTGGAACATCATCAAGAATGAGTGGAGGACCGTGGGGACCTGAAACATAATCAAGAATGAGTGGAGGACCGTGTGGGCCTGGAAAATAATCAAGAATGAGTGGAGGACCGTGGGGACCTGGAACATAATCAAGAATGAGTGGAGGACCGTGGGGACCTGGAACATAATCACGAATGAGTGGAGGACCGTGGGGACCTGGAACATAATCAAGAATGAGTGGAGGACCGTGGGGACCTGGAACATAATCAAGAATGAGTGGAGGACCGTGGGGACCTGGAACATAATCAAGAATGAGTGGAGGACCGTGGGGACCTGGAACATAATCAAGAATGAGTGGAGAACCGTGGGGACCTGGAACATAATCAAGAATGAGTGGAGGACCGTGTGGGCCTGGAAAATAATCAAGAATGAGTGGAGGACCGTGGGGACCTGGAACATAATCAAGAAAGAGTGGAGGACCGTGTGGGCCTGGAAAATAATCAAGAATGAGTGGAGGACCGTGTGGGCCTGGAACATAATCAAGAATGAGTGGAGGACCGTGGGGACCTGGAAAATAATCAAGAATGAGTGGAGGACCGTGGGGACCTGGAACATAATCAAGAAAGAGTGGAGGACCGTGTGGGCCTGGAAAATAATCAAGAATGAGTGGAGGACTGTGTGGGCCTGGAACATAATCAAGAATGAGTGGAGGACCGTGGGGACCTGGAAAATAATCAAGAATGAGTGGAGGACCGTGGGGAGCTGGAACATAATCAAGAATGAGTGGAGGACCGTGGGGACCTGGAACATAATCAAGAATGAGTGGAGGACCGTGTGGGCCTGGAACATAATCAAGAATGAGTGGAGGACCGTGGGGACCTGGAACATAATCAAGAATGAGTGGAGGACCGTGGGGACCTGGAACATAATCAAGAATGAGTGGAGGACCGTGGGGACCTGAAACATAATCAAGAATGAGTGGAGGACCGTGGTTTATGGTTCGTCGATGTTGGTACGTGAGACTGACGTTGATGAGGCTCTAAGTCTTCATGTAAAATTGGATGCACCTTAATCTCTGATAAGGTATGCCTCATTAGTATTCTTTATATGAAGAATAAGGAAGGACTTTATGGGGTTAAGGTTAAGGTCCATGCACTCGACGTTTATGGTCGCTCCTCCAAATGGTTTAAAGTCGCATTAATTATTCATGAGTTTTTTGAAAAGCTTTTTGATACGAGTGTTTTAGTTCCTTTCTTATTATAACTTTCATCTATATATTGGGGACTATTAGTTATTCGCCTTTAATTTTCATATCGACTGCTTCAAAAACGATAATCATTAAAGTAAAATATGCTCCAAAAGAAATGATTCAGAAAAGGATTTTTCGAGTCTACTTACTGTTTCTCTTTTGTGGTTTGCCAGAAATCATGGCAAAGGCTGCGAAAATCAAAAGTGCGGCCAAAAAAGCCCTCATGTTGTACATCTTCAAAGCTCACCAAAGTATTACAAGATCTACGTAGAATGTGCGCTTAATATATACTCTCGATAGATGACCCAATCAGTTTGTTTTTTGATAAATTAGCGGCATTCAATTGTCCGGCTTAATTGTCCGACTTAAGATAGATCCCAACGGAATTTTCTATGTTCCCTATTCATTATCTGGGAAAAAACAGTCTTCACACATTTGCAGAGCCCAGGTTGATTGCTGCACACTGTTTACTTTGAGTACTGCTCGTGTTGATCTTTTCTATTTTGTACCGAAGCGGGAGGCTAATGTTTTTTTTAATTTGAACTTTTTGCCATTAATTCTACCCTTCGATTCTCGACCCATAGATAACATTATATGCATGAGTAAGCGTTTTCTTAGAAGTTATTTTTTGTTGAGTGTATGTGCCTTGAAGCTCTGAATAATATTCCACTTTACGCAAGGAAGTTATTAAGGGTCAAGGTATAGTACTTGAGATTCATTTGTATATATAATATAAATAAAAAAGCAAACCATTTTATATTTTAAAAAAACAACGAAGCAGAAACGGTTGGATAAATTAATCCCTGTCGAAAAATGATGTTGTGTTAAGACAAAAAGATATGTTTTAGGGTTACATCACGCATTACATAATCATCTCAAAAGAAAACAATACTTTAAAAGCCCGTTTTAAAGTTTAAAAGGCCATTTTTACTGCAATATGCACTGTGAATTTTCCTGTGTTTATTCTAGTGATTGGCAAAAATCGCGCGTGTAAACTACGGAAGATTTTGGCTGAAATTTGAGAAGACGCCAAACTTGCCTTAATCTTTTGTAAAAATAGTAGGTTTGAAAACCTTAAGGTAGCTTGGCTTTTTAAGAAATCATGTTCCACCATTGTTCACACCAATGGCGGCATGACAGTTTTCCTGTGTAGTAGCCGGTTTATACTAGTGGTGCAGAAAAAAGTCCAAAATTGCCGCAAAGCTAGTTGCACAAAATTCGAACATGTTCAAAATAGTGGCGAAAAAAAGCGCGTAAGACAGAAATAGTAAGACATAGCTGATAAATTTAATGTTGAAATGCACTTTGTTACGAGTTTAGAGCATATTATGAAGTTTACAAAACGATGACTTTACAAGTTATAACCAATTTTATATTCTAGTTTAAGAGTACGATTTGTCATCGAAAATCATCGCGGTACAAATCTGAGCGGGCTGAGCGAATTAACTTGTAAAAAAACTCTGAGAGAACCTTAAAATGAAGATAACTTTCTAACGAATAATTCAAGCGGTATCATACGAAGAAACTGCTTGACCGTACTGGAACGATGTGAAAACCTCCCATTTCTTACACGTGCCAAACATTAAGCACTCTAAAAACATTGGGTTCAATTTAGGTTTTTGCCGGGTGTGCTTTGTAGTTCAAAATGCTACGAGCTAGAATGAAGATACTTTAACGATCTTCAGGTGTAAGAATAAAACTCCAAGTTATTTGTTAGTCTGGCCCGACTGTTAAGCCGTATGTAAAAAATCCACGTAGAGGAGTTCGCCCTTAAAATCTAAGTTGGACTTTCTTTATAGTCAGCCTTTTATCACTGTGGAATTGGAATTTTAAGACGTCGATCTATCATCTCGCGGTTTCTGATTGTCTTCGTACGTTGTCCCATTATCAAGGCTGGTCAAAAGTTTATTAAAATATGTATGTATATATATATATATATATATTTTTTTTTTCTTCTAGTAAAAGCGGATGGATAGTCCTTTTTGCAGCATAGCACGATGTTTCGCCAAAACTTCAAAGTTTGAGAAGATACCTGATATTTCATATATGTACGAAGTCGACATTGTCAAAGAAAGCCTTTCTATTCTATGCGCTAATAGATATCAGAATAAAAGCTAGTAAAGCATTGAAAAAACGTACATGTACTATAGCTTTTCAAAACCCATGCGGACACCCGGTTAATAAAAAAGAAAGATTTGCAAACTTTTTTCTATTTCTGCAATATTTTCTCGTTACCAAAAATACTCTCAAGGCTTTCTTTTGTTTATTGTTAGCGTGAGTATTAGTTTACTTTGAAAGATTTGTGAAGCGATAAGAATTTAAAGAAAAATGTTTAAGCTTAACACTAATTACCATGGAAACGTCGAATATGAGTACGATTAAGGAAATAACATTTTTATTAAGGCAAACTAGGGCACATTTTGAACAAGAACTGTAATATAAAGGATCGTCGACTTCTTGTGATATGTAAGCTGCATGTGTGTGATAAACGAAATGCCAAAATCTGGCCACAGTTAGTTATTAACAATGAATCAATGAAGAGATTACATACGACAACTAAAATGGTAATGAAAATCTAGCGAGGCCGTCACGATAATATCGGTGACGGTATACTTCGGTTCCGGCGCTGACTAATCGTTCATTAGGCTGTTTTCCTAGTAATTTAGTCGATCTTTTCTGTATTTTAGCTTAACCGACTTAACCGTTCTCCCAACTGGACTATAAATCAGATAAGATAGCATAGAGAAATGATGCGCCTATTAAAACTATGCCAAGATCTAGAGCTGTAGTCGAAAGCCGTCTTCACTACTCACTGACACTTCTAAATGAAAACGGAGAGGCCTGCGGGCTTCAGATTTGCGTTTCATCATTAGCCAAAGGCGTTTGAAATTAGTCCTTCCCTCTTGAGTATATCAAAATCAAATCATCTGTCCACTTTGAGACATCATATGAGTAAAGATAGACGCTCTCATCGAGGGCACTAACTCCAGGTATCTGGACGGCCAAATGGCTTTCGATTTAAAATGGCCGTCATCAGAGCGTGAGGAAAAAGAAAAGCCAGAAAGAAGAGTAGAACATGCACAGAGAAGGAAAGAACGAGAACTGAAGAAGGAATAGTATGGAAAAGAGAGAAAGAGCAAAAGAAAAGAAGAGAAAAGATGAATACACTCTTCAGCTCGAACCGCCATTTTGACCGTGTTGATTAGCCGGGGAACTAGGCTCCCTAGGTACCAGGGATTCTCAATGTTAAAGTAACGCCTGTTATTTTTCTACCAAAGCCAAAATAATCGAGAAACTTTTACTGAATGAATGCTGAAAAGATCTTTTCATTTGAAGATAAAGGACATCGTCTTACAGTAAAAATCCCTGAAGTAAGTCCTATCCTTTCTCTTCCTAATAAACTAGCTAAAAATCAGTATTTTTACATTCCAGCAAGCGCATGAACTAACTTTATACGCTTGTTCTCTTGAATTGTAACTTTGTTTTTTTAAGATATAAATATGGATGTATTTTAGGTTGTTCATCCTCAGTATGGGATGTTCACCTGGCCTTCGGCACCTGTATTAGCACAGTATGTATGGACAAACCGTGCACAGATTCAAGGAGCAACTGTCATCGAGGTACTTTAACATAAGTTATTTTACATTACAGCCATTAATCACATGCGCCGCTCTAGTGATCGTTTCTGTCGTGATGAGGAAGATTTTGGTGGACTTCAATCAAGGTGTTTCTATCCTTATAGCTTTGTGTTTTCAGACAATGTAATGGAAATACCTTGTGATTGACGTCCACCAAAACCTTCTTTGTCAACAATCGCTATACACTGCTTTAAGTGTAATTATTGAAAAAGTAGTGGTTAAGTACAGATCAAGTAGCTCAAAAATACTCTACTTAACTTGAGGTTGAATAACTGAGTTCCTATTTTTGTGTATGAATACATTTTAATCCCTGTATAGATACATAATACAATTATACTTACAATTATACTTTTGCTGCATAATTTATCGTTATGAAAGATGGATGGGATAAATGGGAATTACTGTGGTTCCACAGTGTGGCTCTTCTTCCACTGGATTCTATGGGAATTTAGAAATTAATTTTTATGGATGGAGGAAAAACTGAAGAAAGATCCTCTTAGTACGACAGAGAACCTACGAGCAGCTCTAATCGCAGTAAATAGGGATTCAAACCCACGGCACATTATTGAGAGGCAAGCACTCTCACCACTGTGTATAATTGTGGTAATGTACCAAATTAGTTGCATCTCACTGCTAAAACATATAAATGGTGTTCAACATGGCCATGGTAATACAACAATTTTATTAATAGTCTTTCATCTCCATGACAGCTCGGTGCTGGTACAGCATTACCAGGAATTGTTGCTGCACTTTGTGGGGGCCAAGTTATATTGACTGACAAAGAAGACTACCCAGAATGTCTTGAGAATTGCAAGAAGAGTTGCTATGCCAACAGCTTATCATCTGTGGATGTTGTGGGAATAACATGGGGAGAGTTTTCACCTAATGTGCTAAAGCTTCCAAAAGCTGATGTCATTCTGGGCTCAGATTGCTTCTATGATCCCAAAGGTAACAGATCAATTATTAGCAACCACTATGTTTATTTGTGGGGACAGGGGGGCACCCTAAAATTATATGCATAATTACTTCCATATGAATGTGCCAAGATTTAATCCCTTGGTATGCTTAGCATCTAAAGGTGCTGAAATAAGAGACACAAAAACGCCCAACTTGTCGTGCAACATTGTTGCCGTGCAAGTTTGAAAACAATATTGCTCATTTTACATCCTGTCTTTCCAGCTTGTTGTGCAACAAAATCTAATGTTGCAAGTTGGGACTGTCATGGTGATATTCTGCACACTGATAAATCCTTAAAATGTTGCGTGACAAGTTGGATGAGTGATGAAAGATGAGCAGAAAGTTGATCTACATTCTACTATTCCCAACAATTTTTCCCAACTTGTAACAAATAGTTTTGTTGCGTGAAAAGTTGGATAGATAGGGTGTAAAACCAGCAACCTTGTTTTCGAACTTGCACCACAACGTTGCACAAAGAGTTGGACGTTTTTGTGTCTCATATTTCAGTGCCTTAAACATCTCTTGAATGCTTTTTTCATTACAGATTTTGATGATGTTTTGGCTACAGTTTCCTTTCTGCTTGACAAAAATCCATCTGCAAAGTTTTGGACAACATATCAAGAGAGAAGGTAGAAAAAGGAGAAGAAGAAGGAAAAAGGATAAAATTATTGTCAATGTCATCTCTATTTAATTAAAGCATGATTCTTCCTTTCTTCATTCCACAGTTCTAATTGGTCTATAAAGAATCTATTATCAAAATGGGGCCTAAAGTGTGTTCAGATTCCCCTAGAATCATTTGATGCTGATGACGAATTTGTTGGTGGAAGCTCCATGTCTAGCAAACACACCATCCAAATGTTAGAAATCACTAAGGAGTGAGATCTTTATAATGACCCTGTTAAATGGACAACTTCTATGGCATGGCAACCGGCTACATTGTGTATATTATAGGAATTGAACACTGAGGTTGCAGCATCCAACAGAATGACTTGCAGGAGACAGTAGAACAAGAGCTGTCATTGAGGACAACTCATGAGGACAACTCATTTCAAGGGTCACATCACTCTTTCTTGATACTCGTAGCACTTTCTGATGTTTGATGAAGGGGAACTTTGAAAACCCTGATGTGAATGGCTGAGTTCGTTCTGATCTTAGAATGACTTTCATGCTCCTGAAACAAAAGAATATAATAAACCAAAACTTAGTTTAGCCAACTCAAAATGACAGTCCAAAATAAAATATTAATAAATAAATTAATACATGGTATTTTTGTAACATTTTTTGTTTGTTTACACTAGAGTTCATACCATATATCTTTGAAAAAATTGACAAACAAAATTGTACAAATTAGTGTAAAAGTTTTGTAGGTCTACATGTACTGTATGGTCTACTGATGTCTACTGAACGAACTTTAAAAGTTTTTCATTAAATTAGAATATAGCCTGGTACTGAAACCTTTGTGCATGTAAAGCAAAGCATACAGTAATTTGGAAGTAAGCTATTTAAAATAAGACCTTGCTTTCACATAGTTCCAGAAAACCTATTCACCCTGTAAAGGGAGACTGATATTAAGACTAAAGCTCAATGAACTTTCTATAAAAAAGGAATCAGGGAAAGCCAACTCTATTAATTTATTCTCATCAAAGCCCACTTTGGAAGTTAAGGATATTTTCCTCAATTAATTAAACTTGACAGTTCATCTTACATCATCCAGGGGCTCAAAGTCATCAATGAGGTTCACACTAGCAGTGTTGGCGGAAATCTAAAAATAGGGTAGAAGGATGAGTATGGATAAGATAATAGATATATGATAGATGTGTTGATCATCACAGTGAAAGAGTGATCTAAGCGAACGCTGTAAAGAAAGACTTGAAAAAGTGATTTCAAGCTTCAACGGGAATCCAACCCATGACCTCCGCGATGCCGGTGCGATGCTCTGCCAACTGAGCTATGAAGCCAATCATGTTGGCGAGCGGTCATTTTTGTTGGGTTCTTCAAGCCCCCATAGATAATAAGTGTGAAAATAAAAATATTATCTATGGGGGCTTGAAGAACCCAACAAAATGACCGCTCGCCAACATGATTGGCTTCATAGCTCATCGCGGAGGTCATGGGTTCGATTCCCGTTGAAGCTTGAAATCACTTTTTCAAGTCTTTCTTTACAGCGTTCGCTTAGATCGCTCTTTCACTGTGATGATCAACACATCTATCATTATTCCACCACAGTTCAGCCCATTCAATTTTCACTCATAATAGATATATATAAAACCTTTTAATTTAATAATAATGGGGTTCTTGTATAGTGTATAGTGCATTTCGCATTGTCTCAATGCGCTTTACATTTTATTTACAAACACACTTTTAAATACTGCTTTATAAGAATTTTCAAAGATGTAACTAGATCTTGAAGTCAAACTATTGATTTGCCTGTTTATCCCCATTTCCATAGAAACAGATGTCCCCCTACATTTCTACCCATGGGAGGGAGGTAAAGAAGGAAACAGCAGCAAACCTTAGCATCTCAGACAGCTAAACTTACTTCAACTGTCCCCATTCCTTTGTCTTTGAGTTGTAAAGCTAGGTTGACTGCCCTGTTGATGGCTGCTCCAAGCCCATGAATCCAGACCTCTTGCTGACTGTTTTAAAAAAATATTCATTTTAGTACTTGTTGGTTCAGGTAGTTTTTACTTGAAATTATAAAGCATGATTATATACAAATGTATATAACACATAAACCAATACATATATATTTAGTAACATCTAAAGTCAATTCATTACCCCCACTATACCTTGAATCTAGTAGTTTTTGGCATCTTTCAAGTTGGGCTTTGAAGTCCGTTTTCCTATTAACATAAACATCATTTTTCTTCTTTGGAGTTCTTTGAGGAGGCCTTTTCTTTAAGGAGTCTAAATTTACACGCAAAATATGGGTTATTTAAGAACAAAGGAAAAAAATCGTAGATATATCTTACAATTTTCTGTTTCTTTGTCCGCCATCTTGGATTTTTTAGGTATTCCGCTGACTGCATGGCATAAGTGGCAGCGCATGCTCAATGGCGTTCTCTTTCCATCGCCATCTTTGAGACTTGAGAGAAGGTAAAATAGATTTTATCACAAAATCCTGCTTTATCTCACTCATCCTTATGCATCTTGATTTTTTACCTTTTGGAAGGAATAAAACACACCCTAAGCTTTCATACTGTATATTTTTTTAGTATAATTTATTGCTTTATATATATGTTTACAAGATCAAAAACATGAAGATACTTTCCAGAGCACAAATTACCTTATTTACTATGTTGCGTTTTTTCTTTCTGTAGGACTTCTCCAGGATCTCACTTATACATCAAAATGGTATGTCTTTGGTGTAGTTAATATTCTAAAATTTTTGATTCAATTGTTTATATAAACGAAAATAGATTGTAGTGTACAAGAGTTTTGGCTTATGTGCTAGCAGACGACTTACCATAAGCTGTGTTATTTTTAGCCCAAGCAAATCCACGAAATTAAGGATTTCCTCGTTACTGCGAGAAGAAAGGACGCTAAGTGTAAGTAATTTAATTAAACTAGAAACTATTTGCAAAGGTTTTATTTGAGTTATCTATTTTTGCACTTTGTATTTTACTGGTGCTAATATTCTGCCTTGAAGTATATGAATTTTTGACATTAAAAAACTTTCCAGATTCTTGGGGTGTGCATGTTACATCATAGCTGTTATTTTGGTTGACGACAACAAAGCAAATATCTTGTTAGATCAACCAACATAGCAGCTATTTCATAGCAGCTGTTTCATTTTTATGTAAATAATCTGTAAATATAGACCTTTAGCACGACATTCTTGCTAGGTGCCACTAATCTCAAAGTGCAGTCCAATGTCAGGCATTTTCCATCAAAATTTCAACAATTCTGAAGTTGTTGCTGGTATGGTAGAGCAGCCCAGTTGTGGGTGTGTTTCTGGGCCTGATCTTTAGCAGTTAGTGGTTATTGGTTTAGTGGTTATTGGTTAGCTGTAAACTAAAGGTCTTGAATGATTACAGAGAGTGATTACTCAGTCTCCCAAGCCAGAAGTTCATGCTTGAGCTTTAGATGTCAGATCAAATTATAATTAGAGTTCAGTCTTTGATTAAATTGTTTTCTCTTAATAACTGAAAATTCATCTTCATTTTATAGCGGTGAAGATAAAGAAAACCAAGGACAGCGTCAAGTTCAAAGTACGATGCAGTAGATACCTATACACACTTGTTATTCAAGATAAAGAGAAGGCAGATAAGCTCAAGCAGTCCTTACCACCAGGTAGCTATCTGTACTTATATAGGGGGGATGGGGGTGAAAAGGTCATGGATCAGCAGATTTTGAGAAAAAAAATCATTTCTGTGAAATGTTTGCCTATTTCAGACCATGTTATTCCCTCGAGAACTATCTATTTCTTAACGGTTGAACACCGGACACATAAATATTGATATAACTGATACAATTGTACTGTGAAGCACTATTTCTTTTCCATATAATTTCAAGCACCCTGAGAATAAGACTGTTAGGCCTAAGGCAAACTTCGAACTTTCCATGCACCAAACTCATTAAAAACAATTGATATCAGATGATAATGAGGCAGCTTTCTATGATTTAATTTAGTTCAGTGCATGGAAAGTTTGACGTTTGCCCTAGGCTGAAGACAGCACAATTTCCAGGGGCGCATCCAGGAATTTCTTCAGGGGAGGGTGCTGCTTACAAACTTAACCCAGAGAGAAGTGCACCCCTTGGAATCAAAGGGAAAAAACATTATTTTGTATTGGATATCTTCAAAGTAGGAGCACAAATTCGAACCAGGGAGAGGTGCGCACCCCTCACCTGGATCCACCACTGATTTCCTTGAATTGCCAGTCAATATGGGAGTAATGCTAAAGATATATTTTGGTCTCGCTTTGTCCTGTTGGTTTGGGACAGGTTGTTTGACAGGATGACAGCCATGCTGGAGGACAGAATCAATCCAATGTTTTCGCATGAAAAGAGATTTCATTTTCCTAAAGAGAGAATTTCTATTATTTTGGCTCACAACATGGCTGCCATAAAACCACTCTACTATGAATTTCTTTCTTGTTTTCCTGGTTATTGATTCTAGTAATGTGCTATTGCAGGTTTGGCTGTCAAAGAACTCAAGTGAACAAGACATCTTTGAAAAACAATAAATGTGTATAATAATTTAAAAACTGTTTTGATGTTTTTCTCTCTCTGTTTTACTTTCCACTGATCAAGCAGATTTTCTTTGCATGTAAAAAGTGAGCTTTGTCTTGTAAAAACATGAAGGAAATTTGTGCAGGTCTTTTGTTAGGATACAAAGGGGTTGAAAATAATTACATTGAGGAAATATGCAATTTTATTTCAAAAATTTACACTAGCAGTAATAATGAACCCTTCTTTATTCTACTGGCTCGACTATGTATACTGATTAGATCTTCCCAAGGAACAAAATATCTGTCATGTTGGTCAGTGTAACAAAAGAAACTAAAAAAATCTGATAAATCGGATGTGGTTGCAATGGACACCAGCTAATGGTAAACCAATCACAACTGAAGAGTGTATTTTGTCACAAATCCTACCAAACCCTGTTAAGATTTTGAAAACTTCCACACATCAAGTTTAGCCTGTCATCTTTTTACATATTGTACAGTCTAACCACCATTTTGACTCGCTCCTTAATGATTGCTACCTAGTAAGAAAATGTCTTGAATCAGATCCATGATACTGTACAACAAAAGAGTACCACTATTATTCTCATAGCATTTATCCACTGTTGGATGCTTCATGTTTTTGAATTATACTCCTCAGTTCTTTCAGTCTTTCTTGTACAACTGCAGTTCTGACACATGAAAGTTGAAAGTCCTTGAAAACAAAAAGCAATTTTCAAGTTAGTGCTTGAGAGACTGACTAGCTTTGTGTTCATGTGGTAACATACTAAGGATCTCACTGAACTGCTACCACACCCTAGCTAATTTGTCTACAGTCATTTCTACTTTTGTTACATGTATTATGTCAGTGAATACCTTACTGGCAATGTACTAGAATCCGAGACAGTGACAGAAACAAACATTTTTTGGCATGTCGCCACAGTTCGATGAGATCCGTAGTAAAAGCATTCTCACATGTATGAGAGGCTAGTTAGTTTAGAACAATAGTTATTCAAATAGGTTACCATATTTTGTGTATGGTGTAGAAGAAACTGGAACAACTGGTCCTATAAGTACCCATAGTATCCATTCTGAAAACAATCCCACTAAACACTAAAGTGCTGATTCCTGGATTGCATTTGACTATTTTCTTACCTTTTCCACTCCGTATGTGGAACCTTCATGAGGTTGTCCAGTAGCGACTTGTGTTAGATAACTGATCTGTTCTGATAATCCTTTTTCAACTCCCTAAACAATAGTCATTGATAAGTGTCTAATATACAATATTTGCCTCTTAAAGTCTAAAGGGAGATCAATAGACCTATCCCGAATTCGCTCGACTGGTCACTAAACAATGGTTTCAAGTCGAGGTTGAAGTTGATGAATAAAAGAATCAAGTTCAATATCGACTTAAACCATTGTTTCGTGGTCAGTCAAGCGAATTTGGGATAGGTCTATTGGCTGGTACATCCAATGCTTAATATACCTCTAGTGATTTGACGAACTGTGTAGCCTTTGTATTCACCACTTCATCTGATGGGGAATCTTTGGACAATTCTAATAAAGTTTGACCAGCAGTTTGCAACACCTTCATAATTTCCTAAGAAAATAACACTATATTATTAGACGAAGGTTGCTAAATCAAGAGAAAATAATCAGCTTTTGAATAAAACGCAGTTCGCGATGTTTTTTTAGCGAAAGATACAGGAAAACCAATGTTACAGTATATCAAGAGTAAAATTGATTCATTGACCACATGCATTTATAAAAACAATAATTATCATGCAGTCAGTTATACTTCCTCCATCTCATTTGGTCATGAAAGGAAAAAGACAATACTTACATTTTCAATTTCCTCTAAACGCTTCAGCCGATCTCTCGACTGAGACATGATGATGTTCTAAAAAAGAGAGTTCTTTGTCACTTAGCATCCGCCATCTTGAAAACCAAAAGACAAACGAGTATTCCTGGTACTAATGGAGTATACAGCTGACATTCTTGACTGCCGTCACCATCACGTGTCACGTGACGTGGCCATTCCGGAAACCAAGATGGCGGCGAAACATCGTTCGCAGATCTGGAGGAAAAGTTATCATTTTAATCTCATATTTTAGATTTTTAAAAAGGAAATATTTTAATCCATTATGTTCCAACGTCAGAAAAATTGGTTATCTGACGTTCTGTGGAAGCCTAAAAAGGCTCATTCGCTGGAGCAGCTGAGGTGAGACGAGGAATTTCAGCGGCGTTCGTCTTAGCTTTCTAGACGTGTCGTTTCACAACAAGCTTTAATCTTGTTTACTTTGAAGTTGAATGTACTTTTTTTTGATCGTAAATTGTTAATAGGAGCTTGGTGTTTGTTAGAACATGGACTGAAATACCTGCCGTTTTCCGCTAACTGAGTTGGGTTTTAATGTTGTTTAGGTATTTGCATTATGTTCTGAACAAGAATTCTGTCATCAACGAGACGAATCGAGGATTACTGGTTGAAACCCTTCGTTCTATCGCTGAAATCCTGATTTGGGGGGATCAGAATGACAGCAGAGTATTCGAGTAAGGACACGCTTTTTTGCGCTTGATTATTTTCGTTATACATTATACATACAATATTTATAGTACATTGTACATACGTCTAGAAACATTTAAGCTTATTACATTAATTTGCAGTCAGCTGGTTTCTCACTCCATTTTATTAATATCATATTAAAATCATACTTTCTTAACTTGACATATTGAAACCACCTACATAAGCAAGGGTTTAATTAATACTTGCGGTTATTAAATAGTTATTGTAATGAAAGGGAAAATGATTTTCATTTTGATTTGCGAAATGTAACCAATTATTGGGATATAAATATTTTGGTCATAAATTAATTGAATTTTTTTTGTATTTATTTATGACTTTTTATTTATTTTTTTAAAGTTTCTTTCTTGAGAAAAACATGCTGATCTATTTCCACAAGATGATGAACCAAAAATCTAGCAACCAGATTTGCGTTCAACTTTTGCAGACGTTGAGTATTATGTTTGAGAACATTCGTAACCAAACATCTCTGTGTAAGTACATATAGACTATTAACCAGGCAGGAGGCCAGGTAGAATAAGGTTTATTTTCGATGATAAGGGCACAGTTTTTGCCTATCTGGACCAACTTTAGGACAGTAAATATATTTATTTTTCCTGTTTACTTGTTAAATTGTTTAAATCCGTTATCCAAGGATACCAGACCGCACTCATGCACTCACACTAGACTGGGAAAAAAAAGTTTTATCTTTCAGAGAAGATTTGATTTGAAAAACCATCAAAATATAGTTATACCATGCAGCACACTGGATTATTGTTTATAACTTTGAAAACCCACCTGCACTTCCCCTGGGGTAAATATGTTAATATTTTGTTCTTATCCCACAGGGTTTTTTAAAAGGATCCTCACTTCATTCCTTTTTTAATAATTACCAAGATTTATTCTCACATTTTTATTATGCTTACAGATTACCTTCTATCAAATAACCATGTTAATTCAATCATTATTCACAAGTTTGACTTCTCTGATGAAGAGGTAATATTTCTGTGACCAAAAATGTTGATAATAATCCCATTAACAGTTCCGTGTGCCAACTTGAAAGTTAGCCATGCCTTTGCATCAAAGCTAGATGAACGGTGACCTTGCTGTGATAGAGGCCTTTTTTAACACCAATTATTTACATGTCTCTATCATTGCAAGTTCACCATTCATCTCGCTTCGAAGCAAAGGCACGGCTACCTTTCAAGATGGTGCAGGGCGCTGTGAATTGGACTATTGTAAGAATTCTAATTATAAAGTAATGGTAGCCTAACCTTATCATGGTCTAATTCATGTTTATAACTAATGTAAAGGACTGGAAAAAAGCTTACCAGTAATGTTTTGTTTAAAATCTAAATCTGAAGGGTATGAATATCCACCCCACCCCTTACATTTTGTACTAATAAAAAAAGGCTCCCACGGTTAATTTGAAGCTCTCAAATTTAGATTTATGGGGAAGGGGCATGATGTCCAGTTACCTTTCCTTCAATTTGAGGCAAAAATGTGCATCAATTTCCCTTCTGTGGATTACCTGTCAGTAGGTTGTGAGCATATACTCTAGATTTTGCACTTTTGCTCCCAATTTCTAACCAATAATCTTCATATTTTTTGTCTTGTTATTCTAGGTCCTGGCATACTACATTTCATTTCTTAAAACTCTTTCTCTCAAACTGAATACACAGACTATTCACTTTTTCTTCAATGAGGTAAATAAGTATTGAGTGTAAGGCAGATATTCCTTGGTGTAATTGAACAAGCATTTAATGCGAATCAAATCTCTCAAATACTAGCTAGGATTTAGTTTTTGAATGCAGGGAGTTTGAGAGATGAGTGAAAGTTTAATCTACAGTGTAGGTTGGAACAGTCAATTGACTTTTTAAACTTCATTGTTTGTCGTGCACATGTGTTGCTACGCTTGGAAGTTTATCATTTCATATGTAAATATCTCAAATTGTTGGTCATAAAAAAAACAATTCTCAAGGGAATGTCATGTCATCTGAAATGGGCATAATTTGTATATAAAGCTAAAAAGTACAAACTGTACAAAATGTACAAAACTTTCATATACCAACCTTTTTGTAGGCCTACCACTTTTGTCATTTTCTCATGTCGGCAACTGTATTTCTTTATAAATATGACTTGTCTGTCATTAATATTTATGGTGCTTTAATCTTTCAACAGCGCAAGAATGACTTTCCTTTATATACAGAAGCATTAAAATTCTTTAATCATTCAGAGAGTATGGTTAGAATAGCCGTCAGGACCCTCACTCTCAATGTCTACAGAGGTAAACCCAATCTATTAACACTACAAACTACAGTGATATTTTTCTTAAGCAGACACCCTTTTTTAAACAGACGACTCACAAACATTTTCTTCCCGTATTTACTTCTGGATCAAAACATTTCAAACTTCAACCTTCGTAAGGATAGAGCAGTGCCTAAAATGATCAGTGATTTATCAGCGCATGATTGTTTGACACACAGGGCCTGACTGTATTAATTGGCTGGTCCATTTCCTGCTGACCAACTGTTATTTTTAGCCCTGTTTAGCTATAATTTTGTTGTTACAATATTTAAATACTCTCTGTTGCTTATGTCTTGTTTTTTTTTATCTTGTGAAGTTGGAGATCAAAATATGCTGCATTTTATAAGAGACAAGACAGCAGATCCTTACTTCTGGAATCTTGTCTGGTTTATTGGTAGTCATGCCATAGATCTTGACAATTGTGCTAAGAGGGAAGCAGAGTAAGTACAGAGTAACTTTGACATTATAACCATTGATTACAGAAAGGGTTATTAGTGGCTTACCAGACATACCCCTTACATACTGAATGCATACATTAGAAATGTTTATGCTGCTCAGAGTGTATTAGAAATCCTGTATATTTTAGATAAAGCAAAATTTTTAAAGGAAAATTTGTTTGAAGAAACATCCAGGATCTCTGATAAATATTATGGATATGAAATCTTGGAAAAGAAATGGATATGAAATGCCTCCTACCTACGAGAATACACTTGAATTAATGTTAGAAAATATACAAAATGCTTACTAGCCATTAATTACTTTGTTTCTTGTTGATTTGCAGCCATCTTAGATGTGATCATCTCAAACATCTAGTAGCTGATCACTTAGATCATCTTCACTATATTAATGATATCTTATGTCTGGATATCCATGATCTTAGCACTATTCTTACTGAACACCTACTGGATAGATTACTCATACCTTTGTATGTCTATTCTCTTGTCAAGGAAAAACCTGATATAGATCTGGTAAGAATGCAGGATTTAACACTTTTTTGACTTCCATGTGTAAGGGCGAAAAAATGTTTTCCAAGTATTTATGATTTCCATATGAGTTTGAAAGCTTGTCATTGCGGTTTCATCTGCTCTTGCGATAGAGCAGAATGATAGAGTTTCATCGAAGACTGCCAAAGAAATCCTCGATATTTAGATACAAGTTAATGTACGTCATCATTATTATTATTGTTAATACTTCTCTAACATTGTTAATGGTTCTCGTTTTTCTTTATTTCAAGGTCAAACCAAGAATCAATGCACTACTGTCTCTATACCTCTTATCCCAGGTTAATATATATATCATGATTGTCATAAACATTTACACGTCAAGTTTTTGATTTCTTTTGGACAATTTTGAATAATTAATAATAATAATGATAATACATTATAACTTCATTTCAATTAAGGATAATGAGCAAGAAAGAAAAAGCAAATAGACCCTTTTAATAGCACAGCGCAGTTGTGACGTCATAAAAACGAAGACAAAGCCGAAATTCGGACAAACAAAATTACAAGTTTACTTTCAATTTTCAAAGCCAATCGCAGTTGATCTTAGTTTATATGGGTTATAATTGTAACTTTAAGTAAAAATAAAAATGAATGCTTTGTCCGAATGTTTGTCCGAATCTTCAAGCTATTTTTAGAATCAATGTGCTGCACTATTGTTCTTTTTACTTCTAACCAATAATTGTTATTGGAAATCAGCTCTTCACTTTAATAAGGTATAACTAGCTAAAACTAGTGTGAGCTGCGTCGGTGTTTCTAATGAAACAGTAATGATGAAAAGGTAAATTATACACCGTGAAAAGATGAAAAAACTTACTTTTTTCATCTTTTCACGGTGTATAATTTACCTTTTCATCATTACTTCTTCACTTTAATGTTTTGATAGTCAGAGTTCATCGATGTAACCATGTGGTGAAAATTTATAAGTGTAAACTCTGCCCATCAAAGTTGTCAAAAAGTTTTCAAGAAAAATCAAAAACTCGTGGAATTGTTAATGGTACAGTGCATAGTACAGTAATTTCCAGGTTAGGTGAGGAAGGATGGGAAGGCATGGAACAATTGATTGTTATTTAATATAAGACTTATGTATTTTCCTGTTTTAGATTCTTCTTATCATGTCTTATCCTCCTTTGGTGTCTAGTCTGGTTGATATTATACTGAATGGTGATGAAGTGGACCCAGGAGCAACCCCTGAGGCATCCCCTTTACCTCTTAAAAAGGTACACTAATAAAATTTATTTAAAAGTTATTTAATAACTAGTGCACTTAACACCAGAGTCATCTCCTTTTTCATGCCTGACATTGGCTCTTCTCATTCTTTTAGGCTGTTTCAAAAGCAAGCTCTTCTGCTAGCATTCGAACTTTTCAATGCCCAGAACAAACCCTAGAAGAATCCCTTGTAGCATATGGTGTCAATACTGAAGGCTACATGTTCCTCGGAAAATCATCCATGATCTCACTGTCACGCGACAGACCCAAGACTGTTCACGTAGCTAATTCAAAATTTTATGTCAAAGGTATTATATGACATTTTCATTGTTGATCTGATAAATTGGACATGTTAATTTATGTATATATGTTGTATCATGAAGTATATGAAAGATGGCAGGAGCACATCCAGGGGTAGTTGATTTGGTGTCTAGCCACCTTTATTTGGAGTTAAATAATAATTATGAAAAAGGAATGAATGGTGGGAGGGAGGGAGGCGGGAAGGAAGGAAAGAGGAAGGGAACGAATTAAGGAAGGAAAGAGGAAGGGAACGAATTAAGGAAGGAAAGAGGGAAGGAAGGAAGGAAAGAGGGAGGGAACGAAGAAAAGAAGGAAAGAGGGAAGGAAGGAAGGAGGGAGAGAGGGAGGGAGGGAGGGAGGGAGGGAGGGAGGGAGGGAGGGAGGGAGGGAGGGAGGGAGGGAGGGATGGAGGGATGGATGGATGGATGGATGGATGAATGGATGGATGGATGGATGGATGGATGGATGGATGGATGGATGGATGGATGGATGGATGGATGGATGGATGGATGGATGGATGGATGAATGAATGAATAACAAAAATAAATAGATAAATATATAGATGAAACCTAAAAGCGAGGGACAGGTAATTAGGTAAACACCATCCCCCTTGATCTGGATAATTAGAATAATGAGAGAAGGTGGGAGGAACCTTTGACAGTAAAGATGCCATGTAATAACTTAAAATACAGAATAAAAGGAGACCACCTACAATGCTTTAAGGGATAGGCAAAATATTATGTTAATGATAAATTCAGATGATTATTGTGAATAAGGGACAAGTGGGGAAATAATACTATCATTCAATCCTCAAGAGGAGCTCTCAGTAACAAATTTATATTTTCTAATAGAGAAACGAAAAATGGAAGGAGGATTTTTGGAAGAAAAAATAGATGACCCAATATCAACTGTAGCAAGTAAGTTGAAGCTGATACAATGAAATAACCCCAACTATTCTGTTTTCTTAGTCCAATGTAAGGCTGATTTCAAAGACAATTTTAGCATCTGTCATTGAAACAGCACTGCATGGTTGTGGGGCCAAAAATGGTTGCTTGATAGCCTGACCTTATGACTGGTCACTTTAGGCTGGACCAGTAAATGTGACTGGTCAAAGAACCAGTCTAAGTCTGAGGTGTTCGACTGGACATTGACTAGGGCTTAATATAACAGCTGGTTAGTTCAATGCCAGTCATGATTACCAAATTAGCATTGGTTCAGTCATACATTGCTTCTTGTCTGATGACTGGCCATTTGATGTTATGTTAAACCTTGGGTTGTGGTACTGACTAATTTTTTTTTCTAACTTCAGCTAAGTTAAATGGGGTAACAGTCCCTGTCACTGACACGCCTTTGGGTGGGACCAACAGCGAAGAGGATTCTCTAGGATTTGTGACACCCACTCAACCACATGATACTGACGAGAGGCCAGTAAAAGGTCAAGAATTGTTGCTTGCATTGTGTCATGCATGAACTGAAGTCATTTCTCTTTTTTCATTCTTTTATTTACTCATTCTTACTCCCATTTGCTTTCACACCCAACCTCAAGTCCTTGCTTCATTCAGTCATCCATCCATCGATTCCTTCAATTACCTTCCTTCCCTCCCTTGCTCCTTCCTTCCTTTTTTCCTTCATTCGTTGCCAATTGAATTTTCATCCCATTCTTCCCATCTAATGTTCCAAATAAATATTCCTTTTCTTCAGGTCAAAATAAGGAATTGTTCTTGAGGGCTTCACGAATACCTGTTAAGGTATTTAAATGATTTATTATCAAAGACTTTTGTGACTATGTTGTCATGACGAACATTTTTCAATTCTTTTAACAGAGTTTTGTTCGCCGATCAAAGAACTTTGAACCTGACAGGTAAATGTTGACAGCTCTTATAAGCATACACGACCTAAAAGCGCTCTATGTCATATTAGCCATTCCAAAGTCGAGGAAATTTCTGGGTTAAGTTGGGATTGAAATGCATTGTGGGACTATTTTAGGGGACATTTTTCAAGACGGGGGCTATATTTACCTTAAAACAGTCAAATATTGCACTGCAATGCCAATTTGACCCAGCTTTGCCTCAATCTCTGAATACTGTATTTCAAAATACCTTGCAAACACCTATTTCAAACAACGTTGTCATCACCAAAGGCAATAGGAAAAAGGCGAGAAGCAATAGGAGATAGGTCATTCCAAGATCCAAGAATAGGTGGAATGACTTGTGTTTCTGCTGCTTATTCTCATCAAGAACATGGACCTTAGTGTTGAGACTGATTCGATCTCCTTTGTATTCAACCTTACCATGTTGGAATCAAGCGATGACACTGGTTATTGAATTAGGTGACCTATATTTTCTTGTCTACAGGTTGTTCTTCGATACGCTTCGTTCTAGTTTAGAATGCACTGAGAATGATGGTGAAGCTCTCTTTGCCTTGTGTTTAATCTACGCAGCCATACAGAACAAAGGTAAGAATGTATCAACAATCTTCAAACTGTATTGATACCAAGAGGTCAGGAAGGTGGACATGAAGTCCTTTATGGCCTCGTGATTGATACCTCATAACATGAAATTTTGAGCGACAGGTTAATTTTGCGATTTCAGGGTTCACTTATTTAAAGATATTTTCATTTTGCGTTCTTGCAAAAAAATCATATTCACTTTTATTACATGACTGAATTGAATACATTTACACAGTGTTGATCGAAATCATTAGGTGCTAGGGTTGGTTCACAGTGATAGCGTAACTTATTCTTGCATTTTGTGGTCATTTACTATTCATTATTTTCTCAGCAATTTATCGAAAAGCAATTATATTTTCGAAACGCTCATTTTTCGGGTCCCTTCGAAAATCCCGAAATCAATTAAATTGTCACAAAATGTTTTTGTAACATTGTAATGTTTACCTTTCTTGTTCGTAGGCGTCGACAAGAAACTTCTCCACAAAGCTGGGATATCTTCTGTTAAGGTACAATTTATTAGCCTTTAGTACCCGAGGTAATTATGCAAAATCGCGAGTGTTGATTGGTCTGAATTTTCTCGATAATCACCTACAGGTGAACATAGGATTGCTCCTGCGCCGTTTGTTGATGTGTGCTACTTTCAAAATAAAAAATAAATATACTTATCTTGCTTATCTTAAAAATAAACCAATGTTGTGTATTTTCTTTCAAATTATCGCCTGCGTAATATTACTTAAACAGTAAGACGCTGAAGGGAAAGTGATTTTCGGTGAATACTTACCTCGTGGCTGGAAGACTCTGAAACGCATCTAAAAGTAGACTTTATTTGAATTTTGTGTAAAGTGGGTTCCCTGTGTTCATAACATGAATTTATTCTGATTTCAGGAAAGAGTGTCTTACAACGAAGAACTAGTTGATGACATCATCAGAGTGATTGAACAAGGCTGTCGAAACGGTATGAACAATTTGACCATCCATTTATGTAGGGCAAATTTTCAATGACTTGTGCAAGCCACACTGGGCCGGTGCTCATGCCGTAATGGACTACTTTGACTATATGGCGGCCATTTTCCCAGGGGGGGCAAAACAAAACAAAGATGATGGAAAATATATAGAGTCTCGCGTGTTTGTCTTGATATATTATTTGTTGTATTCTTTTGTGGTGAGCTGCTAATATCAATTCCCCTGGAAGCCCCATAATGCCTTGCGATCCAAGATGTATCTTCAAGGAAGTTCATTACAAACATGGGAGTGCATCTCATTTGTTTTGATTGCAATTTATTATTTAGTAGCATTTTGGATTAATTAGACTATCTGTTACTCCAGGTAGTCGAGTGCGCACAGTAACGGTAGAGATGGCTATTATAGTCATTAAAGAGCTTGTGTTGTATCGACAAGATGATAATACTGAGGCATATCTACATGACAGACATTTAGCACTTGTAGAGGTAGGTCTTACATACGAAGAATTACAATGGGAGCTGTGAGTTAGCGATGCCCTGACTTGTTTCAGGATTCAATCTGTGAGTGATCTTTACCCTGACTTTGATTAGCCCAGATGTTGTTTCGGGGGTCCGATTTGTGAGTTAGCCTTGTCCTGACTTAGCTCAGCCCAGAGGTCGTTTCAGGGTAATATCTGTGTGAGTTAGCCTTGTCCTGACTTAGATCAACCCAGAGGTTGTTGTAGGGTTCAATCTGTGAGTGAGCTTTACCCTGACTTGGATAAACCCAGAGGTTGTTTCAGAGTTCTATCTGTGAGTTAGCCTTGTCCTGACTTAGATCAGCCCATAGGTTGTTTCAGGATTCATTTGATCGAGTCTAATAATACTACCTTGAATGTTTGATGTCGTTTAGAATATTCGCGAGGCAAGCACACTGCAGCTTCGTCATTATTACAAGGTAATTAATATCTAATAAATGAAGAATAATTTATTCTTCATTCACATATCAATAGGTAAATATTAATTTATTAATATCTATTGTTTTAGGAGGATGAGATATTTCTAGACATGTTTGAGGATGAATATCGTCAGATGAAGGTACGTAAAAATACCATGAATTTTTGTCGTTTCACGTTTGCCGTAAACGAGAGTCTTCAACATAATATTGTAAAAGAAAAAATCTATCTTACAACCATCGCTCAACGTAAAGGGTTGTAATGTGAGGTTCACTCCACAAGCACCATTACTACATTCACTAGAGCAGTTTTGGTATAAGTGGGGAATGTAAGCTTATACTCACTTACGAGCACGTACATGGTATGTATGACACGTCATGGCTTCTCATTGTGGATCTTTCACTGATTCAACAAATCACAACACGTTGTAATGGTACGGATACGGTTCAGATTGGTCGCGTCATTGCCCACTCATGCAAAAACCATTCTATCTAAAGCACAGAACACTCAACTCGAGAACAGAACACTCAACTCTCAATATTCGAATGTAGTAAGGAGTGTGTATGGATAAACGGCCCTACAAGCTCTTAGCTTTAATGCCTACCGTGTATAAATAAAAAAAATCTATTTTTTTATTTTTTTGCTCATGAAAATTTGTGTTTTTTCTTCTTCAGATGAAACCACTGAATATCGTCCACTTAATGATGGATGCTACCCTGCTGCTACCTATCACAGGGACACCGCTGACTGGTATTGAGTTCTCTAAACGACTGCCTTGTGGAGAGGTAGAACATACTAGAAGGGTGAGTACTTGTTATATGGTGCCCGGAATCCTCTAGAATAGGCAGTGTAATCGACTGTATAACCACCTACTGCACATCTAGACACACACCAACCCAGCTCTTCACAACAACATTTGTTGTCCAAAGTTCCAATAGCTTCAGGTAGAGATTAAATCATTTTGCACTTTTTTTTTGTAATTAGCAATTTTTATAGGCAGTTGGACCCGTTAATACTTCACGACTTAAAAGCTCTATCTAATCATTTAAAATCTACAAGTGACTGATAACAAATAGATTATAATTTAGCCAAATCCGTCTGTCACAGCACCCTTGGAATGAAGTCAGTGGCAAATCAATTTCTATTGCTCCAAACTTTTTCGATTGATTCCGCCATCATATACTGACATGCGCAGTAGATCATTTTTAATCGCCATGATCATGGCTTCGAAACCTTGACGTTTCTCATTCGAGTTTCAGGATACACGCGGAAATTCTGTTGTCGTTCAAACAAAACCCTTATGTTTCGCAGACACTGAAATTGCACTTTGAGAGCCTGGGTAAAACGATCGTTCCTGAACGCGTGGAGGAATGGGTTGAGAAACGAATTCAAGCTCAAAAATATCGCTGGTAGAACTTTAGCCGTCACCTCGAAGACCACGTCGCTGAGATCTTTCAGAATGCGTTGTTGATAAAGAACCGTTATAAACGCAGAAATAATTATAGGAACGCAGAAAAAGAAAATGTTGCTGAAAACTAACAAAGCAACTCGTTTGGCGAGCTTGGATTCGCGATTAACGCCGGCGTTTTGAGCTGCGCGTTTAACTGTGACGTAGATATGGGCGTAAAAAACGAAGGTTAAGAGGTAGAAGAAAAAAGCAAATGTTACTATGACAATTGTGAAGATCAAGGCGTCAAAAATATCGATATCGAATCGAACTGGAATGCAAAGGAATGTAAATCGATAGAAATTATAATACAAGGCGTATCCAGTAAGAACGATTGCTACCAGCCAACATACCAAGATCAAAACTGCTGCCATTTTGCGACTGATTCTAATATCAGGGTTGAGACTGTAGACGATTACGAGGTATCTCTCTAGTGTTAGTAAAAATGTTGTTATGACCGACCCAGCCTGTCCCAGCATCCACAGGAACCCCATCTTCCAACAATGCCGATAAGAATTTTCGTTTGAGTAAGTGAAGGACACGCTATTCAAATACGTAGTGATACATATAGTATAGACACTCAGAAGAAAGTCACTCGCAGCCATGTTACATACGAAAAACATCGAAACATTTTGACGAAGAATCTTTGAAAACAAAATATTGAAAATTACGAGGAGATTGACGAGTACTCCGACGTAACCAAAAAGTGATTGGACAGTGATTCCAGCTAAAGTTTCCTTCCAGCATTTGTTAACTGTTTCGATCAGTTCTTTAGATGTTTTGTAAATATGGCAGGTGGAATTACTGGCACACTCAAACTGAAAAGACGTGTTGCTTAAAAAATTTCCAATTGGCGACAAATCCGTTGTTCTATACTTATATTTGTAGCACTTTTCTGATTTCCTAAATATTGTTCCCTTAAGGTTTGAATTTGTCCTGTTGCTTCGGTAAAATAAGCAGTTTTGACACTTCGCTGACCACGTGAGACCGATAATCCGTTCAAGCATGCGCAGTTGCAGCAGCTTTTTCTCTGGTTTCCAGTCCACGATTCCGGTCACGTCCAATACAGAAAGCGAAGATAAACCACTTAAATTTCCTTTGAAATGACGAAGTGGATTCATACTGATATTTCTATAAGACAACAAATAAAGTTCATTTATGTTGCGTCACACTATAGAAAAAAGTTTGCGCATACGTGCATTTCAGTACGTTTATATTATCAGAATATGCGAAACGTTTCTGTACTATTTTCTTGTGAGACCAAGATACTGTTAAAATAAATACAATATCAAAGAATTGCCTCTTAAGTTTCAAGATTTGACTTTAAAATCTGTAATTTTATCAGACCAGTTTAAATGTCAAATTTGCATGATTTCACTGTGGAGTAGCAGACGTTGTTCTCTAGTTTCTCTGGTCAAAACAACGCGAACATTTCCCGCCTCAGCTCAGATTCCTTTTATTATCACGACACTTAAGCTAATTCTACTAATTCAAGATGGTTGCCCGACTAATGCAGGCTAATGCAGTGTTATCGAATTTACAGTACAATAGTACAGTAGTCTTTATTTATCCTTCAATTATGAATCAGCTTTGATAAAAAGACTTGAGTTTACTCATGATACTCACAGAATCGCCAGATTGTTTAGACCGTAGAACGCTTCGTAGGTCAAAACTTGAATGTCATTGTACGCCAGTGAACTAAAAAAATAAAGCGATTAAAGTGTCAATGACGTCTAACTCATTACTTCTGTATTTATGGCTTTCACACCCGCCATCCAACTGATCTGAAAGTAGAAATGACGACACTGCAAGACTGAGGTGTCCTGGAGCCTCTAAAAATTGATCAGGGAAAAATATAAACATTTCTGCCATATTGTAATAAAAATGCGTAACTAATGAATTTTTTTATAATCTTTATTCCATCCATCGAAAAAGAAAAAGAGAAAATTATTTACAAATACATATATAATATAATTTCTTATCTTTACGAAATCATATGTCAGCAGGAAACATTTCTTATTAGAAATCATTTAACATTTTGAGTACTAAAATCATTATATAGGTGTTTAATATCGGTAGGTCTAAGCTATAATTTTTAAGACATTTCTCATTTAACTCATGAATTATTGTTTCACTGTTATCAAGCGCGTGTCAACGTTATGTTTTGTTCATTTGGTGGACTGGAAATCCATAATTTCAAAGAGAAAACGAGACACCTCAGTTTTGCAAAAAGCAACACATGTTTACTTACAGTATTCGAAGAGCAGTAAAATGAAGGAAAGATTCGTTGCCTATAATTTGAATAAGGTTGTTGGATAAGTCCCTGTAAAGAATAAACAATAAATAGATAAGCTAGAGAAGAATTGAAATATTGCCTGGTCTGGATCTAAGTCCCGGAAATGAATTTCTCCGACGGAATTGCATGTGTTTCCCATAGCAAAGCCTGTCTATTTTTAAACAAACAATGCAGACGAAACTCTAATATTTTCATTATACAGAAGGTTAGCGACACTCGTTCACAGACACGGTTCAAGGACATATTGATTCTAATAAACAATAAAAAGAGGCATTAACACCATTATTTCTATAGCTTAAAACTTCAACAAGTTCTAACCTCCAAAACCGTGTGGAGCTCACGGAAAGCAGCTGGATTTTGTTTTTGGTAAATTACAACTATACTTTGGGAATCAACGGTGGCGTAGTGGTATTGACCTCCCCTCTTACCTCTGAGGTCTCTCGGTTTGATTCTTGGACTCAGCATCACATATGAGCAGAGTTTATTAGTATTAGCTCTCCCTTGATTATAGGTTTTGCTCCGCGTTTTTCGTTTTATTTTTCCATGGTTCGATCTGTGAGTTAGTCATGCCCTGACCTAGATCAGCCTAAGGTTGTTTCAGGATTTGATCTGTTAGTTAGCCTTGCTCTGATTTTGATCAGCCTAAGGTTGTTTCAGGGTTCGATCAGTGAGCTGGCCTTGTCATGACTTAGATCAGCCCAGATGTTGTTTTAGGGTTCGATCTGTGAGTTAGCCATGCCCTGACTTTTACCAGCCCAGAGGTCGTTTCAGGTTTCGATTACAGAGACATACTTACAGATCAGTAATTCTTGTTGGCTCAGATATCAGGCGTTGTAGTTGACAGACATCATTGACTTTACAAACTCTCGAGCTAGGCGATACTACTTTGCAATAAGAACGATCATTAACCGCAGAGCAAGGAGTAGCACATTCAGCATCTATTGTCGTCAGAATCAAAAATACCAATATCATTAAGAGTATAGAAATGTTCCCAATCTTCGTCATTTTGATGAAGCTCGAGGTCCTTGCACAAGGAGTCTTCGCATTCTAAACGCTATAGCGACGCGAGTGAAAAACGTCTGCGCATGCTCTGAGTCCTTATCCAAATAGCCACAAAGTTTTCGTGCTCAAATATGTTATTTTGACTTTCACTGGAACTTGCCTGACAAAGTAACTTCACAATGTGCCAAAACTTAACTCCAGTGCTTGAAACGTACGGCTAATTAATTCATTTTGTCTTTATTAATACAGTATCTAAAGCAAATATTTTTTCTTCCAAAGTTTTGAAAAACGTGATCGCATCCGTGAACGTTTTTCTTTAGAGCTGCTTCTATCTATAGCTGGATATTTTTCCAGAACTGTTCGTAATTTGTAGAGCTAGTCTTGTGCATTTGAAGACGATTGATAGTGTACGGCGAAAACTGATTAAATATTTATTGTCTGGGTGAAAGTAATTAAAAAACTGAAATTTGAAAATATTAATATTCGTGCATCAATCTACAAAACTATTTTTCGGTAAAAAATGTGAAACAATACTTTTTTTAAAACCTCCTAAATTCAAAATTCCTTTGATATTTTAAGATTAATGAAATCAAGGAGAACTTATACGAAAAAAGTTGTCAAACAGGTTGAAGGGATCATGCAGCTGCCTCAATATTTATATTACATCTTTCCTAGCGTGTTAGATTAAATTTTTCGTTAAAATTACTGGTGCGACTTATGCATGGTGCTATTGATTTGCTGCAATTAATTTTTTTTCTTCCGTATTGATGTAGCGCAAACATTAAAGCCGTCCGTGTCATTGCCTTTAGTCATCTTCTTTACTTGTGCGTAAAAGACCGTTTTCTCAAGGTTGCGTGCGCATCCAAATTTAAGGAACTCGACGGGCTACGATACCATAACATGAGTATTATCATGCATCGTTATGAAATTTTTAAAAATTCTTAAAAACGATTATTCTCCTCTTTAAATATAAAACTGTTTTCTCCATTTTGCTATATTTCCGCTTTTTAGTTTTGTGGGCCGTCAAGTTGCGCACATTAAGAGGAAAATTGCTCGCCCATCATCTTGCTGCCTAACCAGAGTGTGTATTGTTTTATTTAAATCTTCTCCAATCTTGTTTATATTGATCCAGGCTATACGAGTGTTCCTCATGATGCGTGACTTGTGCCTAACTCTTCTGGAGAAGACAGAAACACGACTTCCTTTATCCAAAGTAGAATACTCTGTTCATTTAGAAGACGTCTTGGATCTCAGTAAGTATTGATATATATTTATAACATTACTGTTGTACATCTCGCGTTCTGAATGATTGGGAGCGTGTGCTTGCGCTTGTTTTCTACTTCTTTATATATATTGGTTGTCATGTCTGCAATTGCAGTCTTTGAGTGATCCTTTCGAACTCGGACAGTTTCAACAGCTTGTTGTGAAATTGTTTTTTTTTATTACTTCCGCTAGTCAAAAACAATAAGTATCGAATGCAATTTCAGCATACAGCTTGTAAAACATTTACTTGTAAAGTTTTTTCAGAATACCAAGAATTTCCTAGACGAATGTCTTTTTTGAAGGATGAGACAAAAATAATAATATTTCCGAAAATTGCCACAAAAATTGCAGCAAAAATCGCCGCAAAAATCGCCGCAAAAATCGCCGCAAAAATCGCCAGTGTAAACGGGGCTTAAAACCTTCGAGAAAATGTATGCTGAAAGAAAGGAAAACCACTGAGTCTCACTCCCAAATTAGTCTAGACAGAAATAAAAGCCGTTTTCATGCAAAAACCTCAACCATATATACGTCAATGTTAATGTATTATGCTTGTTTTTGACTTTACAGATAACAGTGATTTGATTTCATGTACAGTTCAAATGGAAGACAAGTATGTATACTTTTAATATGGTTAAACGAGCCCAGATTTCATGAGCGTACGGTGTAAAAGAACTTTAACACCATCATAATTATCATCATCATCATTGTCATCATCACCATCATAAAGCGGTGGATATGCCAGATCAATCACACTGCTCGAGAATTTACTCTCTATCTAATTAAATACCCGCAACACGTCATAAACACGGCACAGACACGGTCACGCCATGGTCGCGCCAAGGTCACGGTCCTGGCTGACCAATCATATTGCGCAAAAAAAAACACAGCCAATTGAAATTCTTTAGTATATAGCTAGGATAGTCGTGCGCGCTGATTGGTCGAAAAATGTGCTTTATTAGTGAACGGAGCAAAGTGCTGACGCCATCCGCGCGCGCGAAGTGTTGCTAGATCCTGTGACCGTCTTTCTTTCATTCTTTTTTTGCGTAATTAAATTTAATACCGAAAAATAGTAGTAGCTATAAGATAAATATGTTTAAAAAAGAAAACACCACGGTCATTGCACGGCACGCTTATGGCACAGTGCTTTTCACAGTCTTGCGAAAACTACTCTATTTCTCATTATCACCATCATGACCTCCACCATCATTTTTGTCATCATCACCATTATTATCACCATTATCATCATCATCATCATAGTATTAATCGCCATCATTAACAACATCATTATTGTCATTCCCCTAAAGTCTTGATTTGGATTGTTCACTGTGCCATCATTCATCCATCTCATCAGTATCTCGACAATGGCCTATTCCCAGTAGTTTTTCCCTTTCATTCAAACTTCCATCCTTTTCCCCCATAGGATTGTGAGACGTTTCTTAGTTATCGACGAGGCACAGTTTATTCTAGTTGAGCCTGATACAAGTAAACTGGGCTGGGGGGTGGTCAAGTTTGTTGCAAGACTTCAAGTAAGTTGTCATGAAATTTATTCTAAGAATCGAGGGCTTTATCTTTATCCTTGATTTATATGGTGCATTTTATTTTGGCTTTTATATTTTTGATTTTTTATCAATTTTGTTCTGTTGAAAACCCAATTACTTTTGACTACTTGCTCAGTGCTTTTTCTTTTCCAATAAATCAATGAATCTGGCTGAATCTTTATTCCTTTTCCTACCTTCCCATTGCCAATCTCCATTTTTTATTTGCTTTCTCGTTCAATCCCAACTACCCAAAGATTTTGCCGCTGTCTCGTGCTACTCATAAGATGAGATATCAAGCCTGAACGATTAAAGTTTTACACTGAATACGTGAATCAATGCCTTAACAGTGTTTGTGGGTGTTTGTAAGGGGCATACACCTCACCCACACCCCCTTAGTATGTGTTTGTAAGAAATGTGTTTGCAGGACCTCTCAGAAAAACACCTTGGTGATGAGATCTTCTTGTATAAACCTTCTTCTTCTTCTTCTTCTTCTTCTTCTTATTATTATTATTATTATTATTATTATTATTATCATTATTAAGAAACATACATCACACCCATACCCCCTTAGTATGTGTATACAAGGAAAATACACCTCACCCATACCCCCTTAGTATGTGTATACAAGGAACATACACCTCACCCATACCCCCTTAGTATGTGTTTGCAAGCGATTAAAAAAGGCTTTGCCTATTTTTCTTCAGGACGTCGAGACAGCTCCTGACAAAGAGGACAGTCGTTCGCTGTTTATCACTATTCATCAACCTTTTACTGCGAGGAGTCTCACTAAAGTCCGGTCTCGACCAATTCTTTCGGCCAAGTTTATCTTTGATGATTATATTCGATGCATGTCAGCAAAACAGCGTCTGCAGAGACGGCGGACAATGCTCAAGCAGAACAAATTGCACAATATTGCACAACTGCTAGAGCTGCCTGCAATGGCAACCCCTCCAGCGCATTACTACACAATTACACCGCCTTCCTACATCAATCTAGGCTCGGGAAAACCATATGTGGTTTCACCGTCCTCGTCTCAGAACTCCGGTCAAACCGTTCGGGAGAGGACTGGTTTAGAATCAAGAGATCGAGCTGACGCCTTTACGACCATATCTGGGCCAGAAGACTGCTGGTCACCAAGCGCCAATCAAAATAAGCCAAGGACTACATCGCAGGCTCAAGCATTGGCTCAGGTATTGGAGCAGTCTCCTCCACCTGGGAATAATGGTGTGGCAGAGATGCGGGTCAATGACAATATAATGCGCACGAGGAGTACATCAGTGGAGGAGGAAGCGGAGGAGGCTCTTGATATGGAGTCAACGAATGGACAGAATCCCTTGTTAGCGCGGGTACGGGAGCAAGAATCAATCAGTGACAGCTCTTCCTCTGAACCCTCCAGCAGGAGGGAATCGATCGATAACCTTAGAGAGTTACGTCTCATCAAGTTTAAATCACACTCCGCTCCCCCAACCCCACGGGGTGGAAGACACCCCCCTCCTCTAGACTACTGTGACTTTGGTGACATCAATTTGCTATCAATTCCTTGCTTATCTGACCCAGCATTCTATGTGACTCAAGGTTTGGATGAGATATCAAACAAAAACAGCGCGCCAAAAAAGACAAAATCCGCTGGTAAAAAGTCAAGTCGCAAGAAAAAGGGACACTCAAGAAGAAGGGTTACTAAATAAACTGTCTAAACACTAAAATATAATAATATGAATTATAAATACAAGATACATTATGATCAATGTGATAAGGTAGGAAAATTTTTAGCCTCCTCTGCAGACTTCTCTCTGAATCTCTCTATCTCTGTCTCTCTATATGGGAGTCTGGGAACGAAAAAAAGGACGCGAGAGGGGAGGGGAGGAGGGGAGAAAAGAAAGAGGGAAAGATGCAACTCCTCTTTATTTCGCCTTTTAGTGCTCAGTCCCCTCCACGGTCTTATGCCAAAGGAAGCCCGCCCCGCCAAAGGAAGCCCAAGGAGTTGCCTGCAGAGCAGGCTATAAAATCTTAATTAAATTATCATGTAAAGAGCATTATTTAATTAAATGTCCATATTTGGGTTGACTGTTTGCGTATGCGTTTGTTCATCGGTGATGACTTTGTACGGTCTTGCAAGAGAATCCTATGGAATTGTCACAATTCCATGCAAAATTGTTGCAGAATATATTTTTACTTTCTGACCACTTGTCATTCTCTTAAGGATAAGATTCTTTGTTCTAGATGTATCGAGTTACATGTGTCTTCTTATGCGCAACCACTAATTAACGGTTGCACATGACAAGACACATGAATATGGATACAACTCAAACAAAGAATCTCATTCTCAAAGGAATGACGCGTAGGTCTGAAATAGGAAAACATTACGCCCAAGGTAAAGAGGTCTATTGTTTTTGTTGGAACTCTACCAAAGGTGATATAGTATGAGCAACAAGCTAATATTATTTTTGTTATTCTTACAGTGCAAATTTTCCTCAGTCATACTACGCATGCCACAAAATATCTTTCCAACTCAAAGTGGAAGCTTGCTGTCCTTCATACCAGAGCTTTGCACACCGTCTACCTTCGACCACGTGTCATTCTCTTGAGAATAAGATTCTTCGTTTGAGTTGTATGCATATTCATATGTCTTCTCGTGCGCAACCATTACTCAAAGAAATGATGCTCTAGAGAGTGATACGTGGTCTGAAATAGGAACGGTTAATATTCAAGCTCAAAGGGTCAGAGAGCAAAGTTTGCGATGCATCTTGCAAATATTGATGGCGCTCAAAAATGTGCACGATTTTAGAGCAGATTTACCAAACCGCCTAAAGTAGTATCTCTTTTCTAAAATTTCTAAAATTTCATTCAAAATAAAGGTGGATTTGCGCGAATTCAGGTCAAGCGGGAGAGACAACCCAGGGTAACCCACCTAACGGAGACCCACCTTACGAAATAGAGTTAATAACAAATACTTTAATATTTGTCAATGTTTTTTTTAAAATCGACAGTTTTACCATCGATTCCGACCTATTAGCCATTCCGAGATTGAGCCAGAACCGTCGAGGAAAAGACTGGGGCGAGTTAGCATTGTAGTGCATTATGGGAAGTGGTTAGGAGACGAAAACGCCATCTTGGAAATATGTCCTCTAAAATGGTCCCACAATGCACTGTAATGCCAACTCGATCCAGTCTTTTTCTCAAATAAGCCTCTGAATGACTAATATCTTCGACTCTATGTATGGTTCAGTATGGTTCAGGCATGATTATTTCGTCCTTTCCTTATTAGTGCGATGAAATAAAACTCTACTGCCGAATCATCGGTCCACAACACAGGTAGCCCAAACTCTGTTTCTGGAAGAGTTGTGTTGGCTTTTTAAGTAAGAATTTTTAAATAGCACATTTCATTATGGTGTCGTTAACTACAACTACTTGCACACTTTATTCTGTTCAGTTGATTAGCACCATTTGTTTTACTATTCTCATGAAAAAATACAAATTTGAAAAAATACAAATTTGAAAAAATACGAATTTGAAAAATTCAGTGCAAGTAAAATGTAGTACAGTGTGAATTCGGCCTAAAGTGGGAAAACGTATTACGAATGACAATTATAGTACAGTCATTTTCTCGAGTATTACAAGTTCTTTGTCTGTTGACTCTTTCAGCTTGACCTCTTCTGGTGTGCTAGTATTATGAATGAATCTCATGAAAAGAGGCAAAAACGCAGAGACAAAGAGGAGGACACCAGCAGTGATGAAGGCAGGATGGTAAGAACCACTAACATCTGCTATTACACCTGTGAATTAAACGAGCGCGATGTTAGATATATGTACATTATCGTCATCATCAGCAGCAGCAATATTAACAGTCATCACCAGTAACTAACATCATCATCATTTATTATCATCATTATATGCCATCATAATCATTATTTACGCCTCCAACGTCGTCATCGTCATCAGCGTCATCATCATCAGTCATCATCTCCACCAATCATCATCAAGTCATCATCACCACCAATCATCTTCATCACCAATCACCATCAGTCATCATCACCACCAATCATCATCAGTCATCATCACCACCAATCATCTTCATCACCAATCACCATCAGTCATCATCACCACCAATCATCATTAGTCATCATCACCACCAATCATCATCAGTCATCATCTCCACCAATCGTCATCAAGTCATCATCACCACCAATCGTCTTCATCACCGATCACCATCAGTCATCATCACCACCAATCATCACTAGTCATCATCTCCACCACCACGGTAATCATATCCCATATCATCGTCATGAACATCATCAGTCATCATCACCAATCATCATCAGTCATCATCATCACCAATCATCATTAGTCATCATCACCACCAATCATCATCAGTCATCATCACCAATCATCATCAGTCATCATCATCACCAATCATCATCAGTCATCATCACCACCAATCATCATCAGTCATCATCACCACTAATCATCATTAGTCATCATCACCAATCATCATCAGTCATCATCACCACTAATCATCATTAGTCATCATCACCAATCATCATCAGTCATCATCACCACCAATCATCATTAGTCATCGATCTCCACCACCACGGTTATCATTTACATATCATCGTCATGAACATCATCAGTCATCATCACCAATCATCATCAGTCATCATCATCACCAATCATCATCAGTCATCATCACCACCAATCATCATTAGTCATCATCACCACCAATCATCATCAGTCATCATCACCAATCATCATCAGTCATCATCACCACCAATCATCATTAGTCATCATCACCACCACCACGGTCATCATTTACATATCATCGTCATGAACATCATCATCAGTTATTACTACCATCATCAACATGTACATCACCATACAACACTGTACAGTGAAACTCCTCTATGCCGGACCCTCAGTATACCGGAATTCTCTATAAACCGGACAAAAGTTTTGGTCCGGAAATGTTTCCCATATATCTTTTGTAAAATAAACCTCAGTAAACCGGAACCTCTTTATTCCGTAAACCGGACGATAATTTCTGTACTATACGCTATTTGACAATAGAATTCAGCCCCGCTAGTCCGGAAGAAGGTACCTTTTTCGGAACTACCGTCACTAGTAAAACTTCTAAACTCACAAAATCATTGAACATTTTCTTTAAATAGTAAATCTTGTTCACAAATAGACATATAAAGACTACAAAATTGTTTTAAATATATAAATGTTCAAATAGAATGCATAAGGAAGGTTTAATAGTGTTGAGAAACACTAAAGATCGAATGGTTCGCGAAGTTGCGGCCGCCATGTTTTTTTCATGTCACATGGCTTTGGGGTCATTCCCAGTCCATTTTACCGGGGATTTTGTTCAGATCGTATTTAGAATGCTTCTTCTTGGCGTTCTTTTGAAAAAAAAGTCAAGAAATTTGCGTAGTTTTGAGATTTTATTACTTTTTTTGTGTTTGTTTATATTGACGCCAAACGATTAGACACAAACATATTTTCAAGAGGTGTGAATACGTTAATGAGTATGATGTCATAGCAGACAAGTTACCATCACTCAAGTCATATAAAACATATTGCCATTTAAATATTCACTTGTCTAGAATCGATACTGAAAACACTGAGTAAGGGTTCATAGCCACTTTAGAACGTGTTAAGTAAGAATAACAGCAATGCCAAATCTTTTCTCACAGGAATACTTACCAGCGAACACAGGGCCGATCAAGTAGCTTAAACCCATGAAGAAACAGTACCATCCAAAGCCCATACCAGGGAAAGTTATCAGGATATAACTATGCATCGAGGTCATGATCGCACCCTCGCATATCCCATACATCCCAGAATATACAATGAGGAATATAAGACTGGTAGTCAATGGCAACGAGATGTCGATGATTCCAAATACCACTACTGCAAGCTGAAAGATGCGAAGATGCGAGATCCAGCCAGTATCGCATAACTTGCCGGTGAGGATCCTAGATATGAGAGATGCAATGCCGATGGTGAAGTACATCCATGATGAACTACTCAGTGGGATTCCAAGATCCTCGGCGTACTTCGCCTGGGGGAAAGAAGTGGTCCAATCATTTCAAGGTTTTTTAAAAGTTTGAGTAAGTACCTTTTGTTTCCTGTTTATTAAGGCTGCGTTCATAATGTATGGCAGAGGGGACGGGGAGGGGAAGTGAAAATTTGAAATGTCCCCCACGACCCCCCCTTAAAGTCATGCAAAAAAATATATACGATCCCCCCTAAGCAAGGCTTGTAGCTTCTTCCAAAAATTGTGCATCCCCCAATTTTTCTGATAAAAATTTGCCCATCCCCCCTTTTTCCTACCAACGTTTTCCCGGTCCCCTCTCAATTTCACCTCCCCCCCCCCCCTCCCCCCTCAGTCTCTGCCATACATTACTGGAACGCAGCTTAAGTGCTCTATAAGTTCTCCATTCCCTAGGTGAGGCAGTTAATATTTATATATATACTTCATGGGAAATCTACTGATGCAGGAGCTTATATGGTGGTCCTAGCTAGGGCGCCTGGGAAACTCTTCAACACAGGCATCTTATTCGTGAAGTAAATTTACAGGCGCTGAAGAAATTAGAACAAAAAGTGAATTAATGAGAATTGGTTTTGGCGCGAAACAAATTTAACTTCTATAGAAAAAAGCGGGACGAGTACATTCGGGTTCGTCACTCGACCTTCTCTTACGACTAATCCATGCGCATTCTAGGAAACAGTAGATTTGGACCACTTGCCGCGACAAGTGATAATTGCAAGTGGTATTTTTGGCTTTATTGTGCTGTTGCCCGGAAAACAAGGTGTTTAGTGAAGGGCAAACATGCTTCACTTCTTGAATCTGTAGTAGTCTATACTCTAATATTAGTAACACACGATAGACCGATGCTAAAACAGCTTGAGCCAACCGTAAAATGGTTAATATTTTCGTGAAAATAAAACTTACCAAATGTATTGACGGCATGATGTAACCAAGAGAAGCAACTGACATTGTTAGACACAACAGCATGAACACTGGGTTCATCAGCACCGAAGTTTTAAGAAGCTTTGTCCATCGTTTAGTCAGCTTCGTCTGACTGTTATCTCGAGTGTTTTGTGATGTGTGCTTCATTTTTCTATTGATGCTGCATCCCAAAAAGCATGGCAGCGTGTTCAGTGCAGCCAAGATCATCATTGCTTTCCTCCAATCAAAATGCTCTAATAACTTTTGAATGACAGGTGTCATGAATAGAAGCCCGCCCGCGTTGCCTGAGTTCAGAATAGCCAAGCCAAGAGACCGATGTCGATTAAAGTACAGGGGAACAATCTGCATGGCTGAAATGAAGACTAAACAAGAAGCAAAGCCAAATCCAACTCCGTAAGAGAGTAAGAGAACGTAGACATTCGGAGCAAACGATGAACCAAGTTGCGCAATAGCCGGTTGTTAGCCCACCTCCTATCATCGTTAACCGACAGCCAAAGTGGTCACAAAGCTTGGACGCAACTGGTGCAAGTAAAGACGAAATAGCCACAGTGACTGATCCGGCAAGGGCTGAGACAAACAGAATAAAAAAGCCAAAGATTAATTAAAGTGATTCATCACCCTTCTAACAATATTCTGAGAATGGACCCTTCTCAAAAGTATCTTGGCTTCGAGGTTAACATGGAAATACAAAAGAAAACACACTTTTACTCGATGACATTCGTGGCATTTGTTTTGGGTATTTCCATGTTAGCCTCGCATACAAGACAATTTTAAGAATGGTCCATTGACTCTACATGGATTAATGTGTTGAATTACCCGAAAAAAAAGCATGCATAGTGAGGCTTCTTGATGTTATAAAAGAAGGGTTTTCTATGCCATATGCTAATGCTGTGGCGTACGAGGAGGCATTAATGGTTATTTGTTGAAATGGGCAAAACATTACGCTCAAGGTAAAGAGTTCCTATTCAGGTTATGATTTACTTATTCCAGTTGCCATCCAGTTTGTCTCCGTCCCCTCCTGCAATACATCCTCTAAAAGAAGGATTCAATTTCATTCCCACTGACCCTCGTTTCATCCAAGACATTCCAACCAAACTCGAGCTCATTTTACCTGTCGCTGCTCTTCCAGCCTGGAATTCATCAAGAATAGAAGGAAAGAAGAGTCCATAGGTGTAAGCACTTCCCAAGTTGATCATACTGGCCAAAGAACAACAGAAACACACTCTCCAAGCGGTGCATTTGTCCAACTCATTGTCCGTATCTTGAATGAAAGACATCCATGTTTTCTTTTCCCCGGCATCATCTTGTGGACGTTGCTGATTGGATAGTGTTGCTATAACTTCAGTGGGCATAGTTATGATAATAGGAGTTGCGACTGACGAATATAATAGGTGGCTTCTATATTTTGCACTTTGCCTTGGTAAATCGTGAATTTGGATAGCTGAAGGTACAATGGAAAAATATCGAAGGAAGGTTATGTAGGTTAGAGTCAATTTAGTAATGAAGGACACATGTTTGTTAGACCTCCTTTACATGAAAGAAAGGTGACCCTCGGCTACTGCTAGGACTACCTCTTGTTTTTGGTGTCACCTGGGGAAGGAAAACGGCAAAAGACCTGTCCCTAGCACCAGGGTCGCCCTATCTTCATGTGAAGGGTCTCTCATAAGGTAGGGTGATCTTACTGCTAGGACTACCTCTTGTTTTTGGTGTTACCTGGGGAAGGAAAACGGCAAAAGACCTGTCCCTAGCACCAGGGTCGCCCTATCTTCATGTGAAGGGTCTCTCATAAGGTAGGGTGATCTTACTGCTAGGACTACCTCTTGTTTTTGGTGTCACTTGGGGAAGGAAAACGGCAAAAGACCTGTCCCTAGCACCAGGGTCGCCCTATCTTCATGTGAAGGGTCTCTCATAAGGTAGGGTGATCTTACTGCTAGGGCAACTTCTTGTTTTTGGTGTCACTTGGGGAAGGAAAACGGCAAAAGACTTTTCCCTAGCACTAGGATCACCTTACCTTCATGTGAAGGGTCTCTCATAAGGTAGGGTGATCCTACTTCTAGGGCTATCTCCTGGAGGAGGAATATCAAAATACTTGTTCCTAGGATCAGGGTCACCCTTCCTACATGTGACAAACCCTATTGAGTTTTAACCTATTTCATCGCTAGCTGATATATTTGGCGTGCATTCGTCAACAATCTAACAAGTAACTTCTTTCTTTATAGCAGTTATTGCATCGCGTGACTTTGAAACGGCGTTCAGCGTTGTTACACTACGGAATTAATAGCACGTTTATTAATCAGGCAAGGCAATAGACATGATTTTTTTGTATTTTCATAAAATAAATAATATTTCTGCTGCCCTCCTTTATCTGAAATTCGGAGGTATTTTATCGAAATTCAAAGTGTTGGACATACCAAATTAAGTTGGATAAGGGGCGAATGTGTTGAAACCGATATTCCAAGTATCATATGCGCCCCTGGCAAATCTAGACCACGCGACAAGGTGTTATGGCAGCCAATTTTTTCGATTGACAGAACCTAGACCTACCTCAATTAAGATTAAAAGAAACCTTAGATCAAGATTTTGCCACATTCTTAAGTGCTTCCCTTTGTAGTCCAAAGTCCATGAAGTTTGTCCGATATTTGGTATTAGTATATTCTGTGCATGGAAACCATATTTGACAATACTATCTATCATACATCAATAAATTATTGCAATGTATTTATAATCACGACAAGGAACTAAGTTTTAAATTGAAAGTTTTCAAAGGATTTTCAGTTGAGTCTCTTATTCATTATCCGACTATGACAAGCTTGAGTTCAAACTTTTTGTTCTTGATAAACTTATAAATGATTATTTGGAAGGAACTAAGGAACTAAGTTTTAAATTGAAAGTTTTCAAAGGATTTTCAGTGGAGTCTCTTATTCATTATCCGATATGACAAGCTTGAGTTCAAACGTTTTGTTCTCTATAAACTTATAAATATTTGAAATATAATGTTCTACAGTTTCAGGACCTTCAGGAGTTGAAGAAGGAATCGTTTTCTTAAAGCAAATGCATTCCCTACTTAACGTTTAAACTCGTCTTAAAGTTAAAATCAATTTTGGCTTCTGATAAACGATAGAAAATATCAGAATTTAAATTATAAGATGAGAGAGCAAGGTCTTAAGACTAGAGGCAGTTTAGTGAGTTAGTAAAATAGTATATCTGATATAGTATTCCGTTCAAGAAAATATTTTCTGAGTCTATCAATTTATAGCTGCATAAGTTGCTTGATATACTGCGAGGATCAGCTCAATTTGATACATTACCAACCACAGTACAATCATTGATTGACTCCGACGAAGGACTAACGTCCGAAACGTCAGTTTCTATTTTCACTACGGTGTTAAACTTATAATTCTACGATAACGTGTACAATAGTATATAGTTCATGTACATTCTCATACACATAAGATAGTGTAGTACAGAAGAATTCGTTTTCCATAAGCCTACCATTAATTTGCTTCTTTCTTCCCCTTGCTGCAGGACGAAGTAAAACCTGTTGTTACCTATCGCCTTTTGCATCGAAATATTTGGCCAGTTCATAGTAAAGATATCTGTTTCCGAATTAAAAATGTGTCCTATCTCGTTTTCAACTGAGATTTTGATGAAGGTCAAGTGAATAAAACTGCTTTTCGTCGGGTTTTTTTATTATTTATTTTCAACACTATAGTCTTTGTCGGTTTGAAAAAATCTTACCTCTCACAATGACCTTTAAAAAAGAAAGACATCTAAATAGTAAGAAAATCCATTATAAAATGAGTGCATGTATATAATATCTATATAAACAGGTGAGGAAGAAAAAAAAAGTCCTTAATGTCAACCTTAAAGGCAAATGTTATGGTATCCATGGTAACAATAAGCGGTTCAGTGTAATCTGAAATTTTTCTTGGCCAGAAGCCAATAACATTAGGATATTTGAGTTCAATAGACTTAATGATTGTTTAGGGTCAAAGCACTTTGTAGATACAGTAAAATTGAATGCAATTATGGCAGTTTGACTTGTTGCAATTGCGTGATGAATTGCATTCCTCGAGGACACGAGTGAAAAACGTCTGCGCATGCTCTGAATCCTTATGCGAATTAGTCAATTCAAATGTAAATTTGACTTTTAAACATGCCTAATAAATTGGACTTCACAAAGTGCCAAAACTTAGTGACCATGCTTGAAACTGAAATTAAAGTTAATTCTTTCATATTGTGTTTGTTAATACAGTATCTTGGTCGGCCACAAAAGTATTATCACTCGAACTCTTCAAAATTCTTAGAAAATGTGCTGAAAGGCACGCATGCGCAAACGTTTTTCTCTAGTGTCTTCTCTGGATATGTTGTAGCATGCTGGGGGGGGGGGGGGGGGGGTTGACAGGGTTTTTTGTTTTCCTGTATTACTGACGCAGTGAGAAAAGACAGATGAAAGAGTGGACGTAAACCCTGTCACGTGACGCTTCAGATAGGCGCACCGTTTATTCACCGTATCTGCTTCCATCGCTAGTGAAAACCAGGCTTTAGTATCGCCCTGCTTAGGGGAATACGCCTTAATAGCGCGACAACACTAACAGCGGCTGTGCACGACACCTAATCTAACGGTCTATGCGATTGACGGTATAGTCTAGTTTAATTTCCCTATAGCTATTTTCCATCGCGGCCGTTGTCTTGATCAGCGCAAAAAGTTTTATCAAAGTAAATGATCTATGAAGTGTCTATTCCGGGGTTGAGAAAAAAACTTGGTTGAGATGGCATTCCCGCAATACATTGTGAGACTAATTAAGGAGGCCAAATAGCCTCTATCTTGAAAATGAAACAGCCCCACAATGCAACCCGGCCCGGTCTCAACCGAAAAGCCACAACTTCGTTCTAAGGGCCTTCACTTCTCGCTTTTTTCAAGATGGCGGCGCTTCTTTGCGAGTGGCGCAGTCTTGAAAAAAAGCAAGAAGCTGGAAACGAGGTTGGGAATAGCCAAAACTGGGTATTCTTTGTCTGGACATTGTAAGTATACTGTTAACTAGAGAAGAGAATATTTTCTGGTGAACCAAAAGTTGTCGCGACTTCTTCAACGGTTCCGTGCGCCTCGTACACCGTACCCAAAATGGTTTTTCCTTCAGCACTCGCAGTAAATGTACCCAGTTAATAAAATTTAAAATATCTTTACCTTCCTGTACGTTCTTCACTTTTATTTAAGTCTTGTTCTTGGTTTCTGCCCAGCTCGAGCAATCGAAGTTTGGTTATTTGTCATTATCGACGTCATTAAATACATGCATTTAAGAAAATAGCTGATGCAAAAACCCAGTCTCGTACCCAGAGCTCCTCGGTCAATCATAACTTATTACTTTTCATCATATCACTTGATACTGACCCTGCACAATGAACCAAAGCAACTATGACTGAAAACATTCATTTCCTTATTATTTTCATGTATGAACATATATTTTGAAAGTGAAAACTTTCATTCGATGACCAAAAACCCAGCGGATAAATATTTCCGAGCAGATACAGTTAAGTTACTAGATGATAAATAAGAAAGCATGAAAAAGGCAATATCCTTTTCAATAAACAATTGATTTTAATCATATAGGACTCATTAACAAATGATAGCTATTTCAGAACAATTTTTAAGAGAAAAAACATATATATTCCTTAATACTATGGACAAACAGGAGCAACTTTCCCTTCTCAGAGCAAGGTCAACGTCATATAAACAATGGATGAAGTCGAACAAAAACCTAGAACAATAGGTTTCCCAACCATACCATTCGACTCTATTATTTATATAGCGCACATATCCTGTGCTCCATTACTATGATTGAATACTTTGCTATCATTTTGATGACCGATTCCCCCTATATATGTTGTTGATCCTGACTGTGAGATGAATTGTTCTTCAAGTCGGCTGTCACTTCGTGATACGTGATATAAAGTTTCTCTTGAAAAGAGAAATAGATACTCAACACTACAAAAGAGGAAATAAAAATAATAAGTAGGATTTAGTAGTGGCATTTCCACAAAGTGGGTCATCATTAATTCATTTCCTACTTCAATTCCACTTTCTTTCTTTCTTTCTTTCTTTTTATTATTTTATTTTAATCATTTTTCTTTCGTTGGATTCCCTGTGTATGATAGGCGGGTTTCCTGTGGTATTCTTATTTCAAAATGGCCGCTTGTAAATCTCCTTAAGGTCGTCCTTAGGGTCTGTTCCCTTTGATATATATCCTCCTTTATTGTTATACAGTTAAGATAAAGTATTAAAAAAATCTAGGAAATAAAGTTAGACATGGGTTTGTTTTTTAGTCGAAAGAAGGAGCCCGAAAAGCCCAAAATAACAGAGCAAGACAAGGCTGTTCTGGTAAGACTTCGTGAGTGAAGTTTCGTCGTTTTCTGATTTTAAAGCTTAGTAACTTTACTCCAATTTTCAAAGGTTATCTTTTATACCTGCCATTACATTTAAAATGTATTTTGAAGAGCTTGTTGTATTACATGTATAGGCTCTTAAACAGCAGAGAGACAAGCTAAAGAAATATCAGAAAAAGGTAAAGCATAGATAACAGATTTCATTGTCGTAATCATAAATAGCAGCTTACTTCCAGTTTCTAAATGACAGGCTTTCTGGCCTCTGTCAACCAATTTAGCCGGTAATGCCCTTAAGAAGCCGGGAAGTAGACTGGGACATGTCAGATTTGTGGTCGATCATTATTGACCTTGCCAAGGACCAACTAGTCCCAACCAAGAAAGGACAGGTTTGCGAGATCAATGGCCTGTAAGAGGATTTTTGAACAACAATAGAATACGCCACTACAAGATGTTTAAAACCAATAACTTCTATTACATACCACGTTTCTCAAGGAATTCTGAAATATTATGATTTGTGGAGTATTCTGTTGCTATTCCAGAATACTCCTGGACACACAATGTGACATCCACCCACGGAACTCTTGTTATGCAGGTTGTACTTTGCCAATGTCACACACAACAAATGCGTGGGTTGACACACAGTGTCACTTCTCCATTGCAAGCAATGCCGAAGGCAATGTCGCATTGTGTGTCAAGAGGTTAAGAGAAATATCATTTCATTTTCTTTTACCATTTACTTTTCTTTCTATTGCATTAATTAGAAAATGGGATAAATGAAATACAATGAAAGAAATAACTGAAAAACACAGCTATTTTTGTATTGAGCAAAACAAAGAATCAACATCCCTACCCCCTCCCCCTGCACCTGGAAATTTATATTTTTTGGGTTTGCATTTTCCAGGGTGTGATTTGTAATTTTCAGTTAGTAGTTGTTAAAACAGGAAATAATTTGCACATTCTATATCTTATTAGATTGAACAAAATTTAGAAAAGGAAAGAAAACTTGCCAAGGAGCTTTTACAACAAGGAAAAAAGAGGTATTCACTGTTTGTGCAACTTTGTTGCCTGGGAATTTGGGATCATTTCTAGTCTGTGGCTCATTTGGTTAAAAAAATGATAGTCACTTTAGTTTGTTCAATTTTCCAGCAAGGCCAAACTTCTTCTTAAGAAAAAACGATACCAGGAACAACTTCTTGAAAGAACTGATAATCAGTTAGACAATCTTGAAAAAATGGTGGGTGTTTTCTACTGTCATAATCATTTTTAACGAAATTACTCCATTCTGATTGGACAAGAAGAGTATGATCAAATCCCAAATTGTAATCTGTCAAGTCCCAATTAATTTGCTCAATCTCATTGAGTGAATTATAAACAGAAAATCGCACAATCTTCTCATACAATTCGAAATTTGGAGATACTCAAACATGTTTTGAAAGTTCTCAAATTGAACCCGCCTAAAGCCTTGTCCAACTTTGAAAACTTTCAAAACATCACTTATACCTTTAAATTCGGAATTGTACAAGAAGATTGTGTGGTTTCCTATACTAATAATGTCCTTTATTTTTAATTTGAATAGTAAAAAATGATCTGATCGTTTGGGAACTGTGCTAATATTAATAATAAATTGTGAGTGGAGCATGCATGCTTAATGATGAAATACAATTTACCATAAAATAATTACTTTTTTAGGTTCAAGATATTGAATTTTCACAAGTTCAGATTCAAGTAGCAGAAGGTCTTAAGAAGGGTAATGAATGTCTTCACCAGCTGCATGAGGTATGACTTCCATTTTATTGTCTGAGAAAGGAGAAAAAAAATTGTCATAGTTTATTAAGACCGCAAGTACAGTAGTGGTGAACCTTGATGGGGTCAAACTGAAAGCATGTGAGAGGAGAGGAGAAAGCCATGATATGACATTGATTGAGTGTAACTTTGTGTAGACTTAATGATTAAATAGCCATCAGTTTTTCCGTGTCTGTCCTTTAACTGACAATGTAAACTTCATAAATTTCTTTATTCTGCTGTAGATTATGTCTATTGAAGAAGTAGAGAGAATAATGGATGAGACTAAAGAAGCTGTGGAATATCAAAAGGTAAGAATACTGTAATTGAAAATGAAAACCTGGAGAGACATTGGAGGCATGCTGCAACTTACCCATTACAGGGGCAAGTCGAATGAGGGCTGAAGTGGCTGAGACCTCTCTCAAGTGAGGGACTTTTTCTGCTCATTGTCCCCACCCCTTTCTCAAATTCGTGGATTTCTTAACCTAAATATAGTCCATTGCCTTTTCCAGGAAATTGATGATTTATTAAGTGGTGGTCTGACTGATGAGGATGAGGATGAAATCATGAAAGAATTAGATGAATTGTCAGAGGTATTATCGCTTTCAGACTTCTGCTATTTTGTCATAATATTTTTGGATTATATTTTTCTTCCAAAATATAAATTCAATGATATTCGTTTATTTGAAGTCTGTGACAGAGAAATTACCAGAAGTACCCAAGGAAGACCTTCCTGTTAATCTTCCTGAACCACCAACAAAAGAGCCAGGTATTTATTACATTTTGTTTTACAGCCACCACTCTCCATATGGGACTCTTCGCACTCATCCTCCACTTGCACTGCCATTACATTCTATATTTACAACACTCAACTCACATGCTGATTCTTAAGGAGGGAGGAAACCAAAGAGACTGAGGAAAACCCTCATGGCAAACCAAAAATGTAATTTGTAAAATTGATTTTTCATATTTAAGGGCAAGAAAAGCAGAAAGAAAAGAAAGAGACAAAAGAAGCAGAAATGGTAGCAGCGTGAGAACTGCAGACTGACTACTTTTTTACTGCAATAATTCCATATCACATGCATGTAGCACACATGTATAATGCATTAATTTTACAGAGTTTCATAATTCCCCAATAATTTATAATTATTTAGCAGATAAAGAATGTAAAAAAAAATTTCAGAAAAATGAACTGTAGGCACAGAAACACAAGCTAATCAAATCTGATAAGACATGAAAGTATAGTAAGGAAAACTTAAAAATGTTTTTCCCATTCATAAAAATCATCTTTTACTGGTGCATATATTTGTTATGGGATGGTACAAAAAAGCCTTCTGGTTAGTGGTGTAGCGAGAGTACCAGAGTTGGAGGGGTGATCACATCCATGGTTTTAGTGAAAATTCCTATCCTATTCCTAGGTACCCCAATAAAATAGGAATATTTAACCTATCCCAAATTCACTTGACTGGCCACAAAACAATGGTTTCAAGTCGAGGTTGAACTTGATGAATAAAAGAATCAAGTCCAGGCTCAACTTCAAACCATTGTTTCGTGGTCAGTCAAGCGAATTCGGGATAGGTCTATTTTAGTCAAACAGGGGTGGTCATGCTCCTTCTTCTAGTATTACTAACCTTGTTGCAAATAAATTATCATATTGTTCATATCGATGCTAGAACAGAATACACTTTACTTGATAAATGAGAAACATCTTAATAGAATGAATTTATTGAGCACAAACAAGTAATGTACTAGCTCTTAAAATTCATAGATATCTATAAATGAGATTTGGTCTACATGTAAAACAGTTTTTCAAGTTGAATAAATATCAATGTGAATTTATTAAAAAGGCTATCTTATTGTCAGCTGTTTAATATCTCAGGATGTTCTTCCCAAAATTGATCCCCAATAATATCTATGTGGTGTGCTGTAACTTTTAGACTGGTCTGTTTAGACTTTTGTTTTTTATTCTGTGGTGGGGTTGGATGGTTTTCAGTTTGTACAGGCTTATCTGAAGAGTCATTTTCAACCTGAAGCAAAGAAAATAAATTCCAAATATGTAATATTCATATATACTAGTTATGCAATGATTTGCAGTGGCATACAGGTACCATGGAATATCTCTCAAATGATGCACTTCACTTTTATTTTCTTAAGTAGTCCAATGAATAGGTCGGACTATTTTATCCCATAGCAATGCAGGGCTTAAAATAACAGCTAGTCATTGGGCAATGTCCTGCCAGAATTGGAACTTCTCCACTCAAAACTTTACCTTGCACATGCTGATCATTTTGACGTACATCTGTATTGACAGCACCATCATGATTATGAACACTTCAGTGTTATTTTAAGCCCTGTGTTGAAAATTTCAGTGCATTGGAAAAGATTTCCTATCTTTGATAGAGTTTTACATACTAATAAGTAATATTAGTATTCATACATATAAAGTAAAAATATATATTATTCCCTGAGATATGTGTAAGAATAATGACAACAACCTACAGTACCTTACAAGCTTGATCATTGTCCTTGATTAGAACAGTTCCTTTTCTGTACATTTGGGGCTCATTATTATAATTAATATTGAATTCAGAAAACAAGAGCTCATTCTTATCACTTGAGACTGTTCCCTGTTTGTAGAAAAAAACATGAATATTACTGATTATAATAATAATAATATAATAATAATAAAGTCTTTAATGGGATACTAATAAAGCAAGCTATGCCATTTTACTTAAACTATCTGGTCAAAAAGACAAAGATCACAAGATGTTATATCAGATCTGAAATGTACTAACACAGAGTCTCTCTTCAGCTTTTGTCTGAGTAAGGCCACCTTGGTTTACCAAACTCCAGAAACAGGTGTTGTAAAGGTTATTAATGTGACCTAGGGGACATTTGAGAGAAGCATAAAAATTACAGCATGAAGTCATGTGTCTAAACACCATCACCATTAATACCACCATATGCTCATTAGCAGCACCGTCACCTACACCACCAAAAATACTACAGTTATTGCCACCACCATCATATGCCTTGTCGTCATTATGATCATCAGCAGCACCATCACCTACACCACAAATGCTACAATTAGTATACCACCACCATCACAAATTTAGGCACTGTCATCATCACCTACACCATCACAACTGCTGCTGTCAACACAACCAGCATCAATAGCATGATCATCAGCAGCACCATTGCCTACTCAAGTATTATAGCTGGAGAAAAGAAATGATAACTGAAGCAAGAGCTAGTGACAATATGTATCAGACCAGAAGGTACCAAATTAAAGCATCTGTTTTACTTACAGTCAGCTTGTCTCCAGCTAAGATAATCTCTTAAATTTTTATCACTAGGGTACAGGACAACTCTTGCATCAAACATGGGTGGGTACTGTAGTTGTTGGTCGGGGAAGAAAGTCTTCCAGTGAAACACATATGATGCCGCAAATAGAGAAACTGTATTTGTTGTAATTTTGCTGGAATATTAAAAGAGATATTTACAGTAAGGAAAAAACTTTCAAAATGTGCAGAATCTACAGACCATAACCTTACCTCGCTCTCCGACTGAACTGGGTGGTGCTCTTCTTAAACACAAAGCTAAAAAGTTTTAATAAACAAAACAAATGGTTATATTGCAGTACTCCATGCACATAATGGCAAATCCTGATCAATCCTCTATAATTCTAAGGACAGCTATAACAGAGTCTTGGTTTTAGCAAAGGATGGTTTCAGGATAGGTGAACAGGGGGATGTTGTTGACAAGGAGGACAGGGTAGGATACGTCCTTATGTATCCTTTATTCAATACCCCCACCCCTCCAAATTAGAGTCAGCGCACAGGTGAGGAACGAATAGCCACCTGCAAAAACGCATTACTCACTGATTTTCAATAATTTCAACATAATACCTGTATTCATCACTTTGACCATAGCTTAGCACAATATCACCAAACTCCTCCATAACAGCTTTTGCACACTGATTCATTAGCTGCAAAGCTCTCGAGTCATTTGGCTTTTGAAATCCATGGACATCAGAGAACCTGGACATAAAAACAGAAACATTATCCACCCAAGAAAGAAAGTCGAGTAAATTTATTTTAAATTAAAGTAAATTCAAGAGGTTTATGAAGAAACAGCAGACCTGTGAAAATTTCTTCCATCGATTCTAACAACTATCCAGCAATTTAGGAGACAGTTATCATTCTGCTCAAACTTCCTCACGTACTCGTATTTGCTCTTAGCCATATTATATCTAATATAACTGAGTATAAGGTTAAAAAAGCTCCTAAATGTTCGAAAAGCGAGAAATGCTCTTTCACCTCAGTTCGTCCGCCATTTTGAAAATTTGTAACCAAGCCTGCTGGTGAGCTTAGTAACCTGGTGATTCAAGATGGCGCAAGAAGGAATGAAATATTTTTCAGCAGAAATAAAAGAAAAAGAAAAAGAACTGTTTTTCAGAGGATACGCACTTTATACCTACAACGCAAATAGGTAAACAGGTCTTAGTCCAACCCTTGAGGAGTTTATTAGTCGTATATTTTATTGGTGCCCTGTTTTATTAGGCCAAGCAGTGCTGAGCCTACAGACAAGACGTCATCGGGTACGAATGAGGAAGGTGGGGAAGGATCAGTGGCGGATTTCTTTCGTAAAGAAGCGACGGCCAACCATGACTTTAGGTAAGGCTTCTAAAGTTTGCTGTAATATTCCCGGAATGACAGTTACACCGTCTTATATAAGTATAACACTGTTGTGAAAAGGACCACTGAGGACCCTCGCAAGTTTTGAGAGGGCTGGGGAGAGAGTGGGCACAAGCTGACTTACTTGCATTTTCCAGCACCTGCAAAGCAGCTCCATTTAATTTGTCATAATACATCGTTAAATAGGTCTCATTCACTAGTAGCTCTGGCACTATACTGCAGGCTTAGTTCATTGCTGGCACTGGGGGGTGGTCACTTCCAGGGTTCGTTACATTCCCAGTGGTTTTTTTTATGTCCCTAATCAGGAGACCAAACTGCCATTTAATGTAGTCATCCAAGCCACAAGCAATCTACCTTCCCCAATTTGTATATAGCCAGGATGTTTACACCTTACCATTTTTCACCCCTCAACTAGGGCTTGAATTAATGACCTTTGGCAGTGAAAGCTGGAGGCACTGACCACTGCACCCACAGCTCTCCAAATTTATATAAGACTAAATGTTAATGGCCTGTATTTTGCAAAATTTATTGGCATTAGCAAGCAGGGGAATGCACCAAAGCCACTCACCCCTTTTTGGCATTCATGGTGTAATATTTTTTAAAAATGATGTTTTACTTCAAACTCAATCACTAATTATAAATAGAACCAGTCCTTTCCAGACTGGATTTCACAATAAATGGTCATAACCATTCTTACTTGTATTATTTTTCATTAGTCTATCGCTTCTGAGTACAGACCTAACAGGTGAACAAGACACTGAACTACGGACATTCATAGCAAAACGCCTAGCAAAGGGAACAGTATATAGTGGCAGCGGCAATGTTGCAACTATTGAAGATGTTCTGCCCAATACAACTAGCCAGTGTTATTATTGTCTGTTGAGAGGGGATAAAGAAGATGAAGACAATGAGTAAGAAACATGTTTTTTTGTTAATGATTAATTAAGGATAAAATCCAATAGAAGAAATATCTGGGGTTTTTTTTCCATTGCCTGGTCCAGAAAAGTGCATTTACACATTTAGCCATTTAGGTTTGATGTCTCAGTGTGATAATGCTGTGAACAAAAGCCATAGCAGTCATTGCAGAAGTGATACAATATCATTTTATGATAAACTGGAAACTTTTAAAATTTGAAATGAACAAATTATTACATGTTGTAGGACCTTATTGACAATATTTGATATGAAAACTTCTTATGCTCTTAACGTGCAGTGATAATCTCTACTTATATTTGATCTTTCAGTGATAGTGTCATGAGTCTTGGCAGATATTTGTCAAAAGACTTTGTGGTGTGCTTTGTTGCTGATGCCAAGACTAAATTAGAATTATATCCTTTGACTGCTTTATATTGATTTACAAATTGTAGAATACAGTACTACTAGTAGCATGACTGTAAGTTACCTATATGTTACAATATTATATAGAGTTTTTTTCAAGTTTTGAAATAATTCCATTTCAAATTGCCACAACCACCTGATAAACCTGGAGCCATACATGTTTGTTATGGCTCGTTGAAATTAGAATTGTTTTAAATTTTATTAATAGAAGATTGAGAGGACCATAGATCCAATAACAAACTGAATGATTCTGTTTAGGGGTGCACACTTTATGTCCTACAACCATAATGGATTTATAGTTGGAAAATTTTGCTCATTTACCAGAGCATTCTGAGTTCCCCAACCCATAATGAAAACTGTGATTATAGTATGTTAGAGGTGTTATTTGCTCTTTGACCCCTAAATACATTCCAGAAAGAGCTAGATGATTACAGCAGCATGTTACTACCAGAGCTAATGACACCTATAGTGAGTATTGCTCTACAGAATAGGATTGGAATATCCAAAACCGGAGTAAATCCAGCATTTTCTTAAGAGGGAGTTCTGCATTCAGTGGGCATCTACCTGTAAAAGACACCAAACCAAACCAAAACATGAACAGCACATTCTGTTTGAGAAAAAAATAAAATTGCAACCCCCACATCCCTCCCTCTGGATCTGCCCCCACAAAAGGAGGGTGTATTACATAGCTATACCTCCTGCCATTGAGGGGATTCGGCACTCCAAAGGTTGGGAGGGTCAAAGGAGGATGTTAATTTTGTATTTCCTAAATTCGATATCTAAAGCTATGGACACACGGTGCAACATTGTGCCCAATCTTGCATGCAATCAATGCCATGACACAGGACGCAATTTGTTGCACGCAACCTTGCTGAAGCAGAAAAATATTCTACTTCCACAACATTGCCCACAATGTTGCGTGCATGGTTGCACCATGTGTTGTACCTTAATATTTATGCATTATCTATGTATGATAATTGGAATTTTAGTAACTGTTTAAGGTCACAGTAATGATTAATGATATAATAATAATTAATTAATAACAATAATAAGTAGTAATAATTATTGGCTATGCTGTTGAGGTGTCTCTGCAAACCTAATAGATAAATAAATGTATATACTTTCGCCCAGGAATCACTGGATGTCAAAGAACAGTTTGGCCATCTGAACAACTGGTATGAAGAAAATGTAAGTGTTTCTCTCTGATTTAAGTCTGTCAAGTGAAATATGCAGATGCTGAAATTTAGATGGTGTCGACAAAAATGATGATGATAAGTTTGGCTCAGGTGACATCCAGTGATGATGAAGACAAAGATAATATTGAGAATGATGATAATCATGACAATAACGATGTTGATGCTGGTGCTGCTGTAGAAGTGATGATGATAATGATGATGAATAATGATGATGATAATGATGATGATAACTGCGATGATAATAATGACAAGGAGGATGTTGATAAAGACAATGATTATGATCATGATAGTAACAGTGATGACGATGATGACGATATATATGATGATGATGATGACAACACTGCTCAATATAGAGGTTGTGCAACATCACGTGCCCACACTAATACTGCTTAAGATGCCTGTCGTATGCCTGTCGTATGTCATATGCCTCTAGGTATAAATTTGGCAAAATGTTATCAGCAAAGCAATTCATCAATCTAGTAATTTCAGGTGGAGTTCCTATGCCGCTGTGTATCTTTGCTTAAAGAGGACCTGTCAATATTAATACAATGCGTAAGTCTGCCCTTATTTCATTACAATTACCTTTCTTTCCATTAATTCATTCTCAGCCTTTATCAGGTCTGAAAGTGCATTTGGTGGCAGCTATTACTCCCCCTCAACCCCTAGCTCCCCCTCCGCCCTCCTTCCCCCTCCACCCTCCTTCCCCCTCCACCCGTCCTTCCCCCTCCACCGTCATTCCCCCTCCACCCTCCCAAAGTAAAAAAGTTACTCTTAGATAACATCTAGAACTATTCAATTAGTTTGTCACATTAGGTTTTTTTTTGCACTCCAGAGTGGGTATATAGCATTGTATTTCGATCTCTTAATATCGATAAAATAAAACTATAGTACAAAAAATACTGTATGTTTAAATCTTTCATACCACAAATGTTACGACATCATAATTTTGTTTATAGTGTTGATCTCAATCATATTTTAGCCTTTATTTACTTCTTACTCAATTGATTCCACAGGGCCTTGTCGGGATGAATCTTCAAGTCAAGTCATCTGATTCCAAACTGGCTAAGGATGCTAAAATGCAAGTATCTAAAATTCAAAATAAGGCCCACATGTGAACCTTAAATAAACACAATAGTTCTTTTAATTTCTTTGTTTTGCAGTTATATATATATATATATATAGTACTTGTGAAGATTGCAAACAGTTTTGCCGAAACATGTCAAAATAAGTACAAAATTCAAAATAAGTTTTATCCTCCCCAAAGAAATTTTCAAACCCTTCTACTAATAATCTACATGCTATTGTATTTTGTTTGTTTAGGTTTGTAAATGCATGTAGTACTATGAACACTTTGAATCTGCAAGCAGGCAAGAATCAGATAGAGGTAGTTATAAAACTGTTTGCAGGTGTTCTGTTTTGCTTTTGGGGTTGCTGTGGTAAGAGTGGATGAGAGGGGAATGAGATAAGGCTTGGGCTGCTAGTGAAGTGAGTGGATTGGGTGGCTAACCTAAGGAATCCTTTGGAGCTGAAAATAATAGGAATAAGGATAAGGTAAAGACTAAAAGGACTCCGCTGCCCCCCACCGCTTTAGGTGTTGGGAGAATGTGGGATTAAAACTGATGAATTCTTTAAAATATAGTTAGGTAGATTTAACTTTCCACAGGTCAAGTCTCTTGAAGAAACAAGCTTTCTACCAACTTCTTTGAATTTAACTATAGATGATGAGAAAAGATGTGAATTGAGCTCTAAGGGTTAGTATATTTAACGATTAGATACACAGCCCAAATGGTCTATGAGTCATCCACTTGAGGGCAAGAATTCTAGACAAGTTGTTTTAGTCCTAGCCCACTAGACATTCAATTAAATGGATACAAACTAATTTTGAATTTAGGTTAAAAATGCGAGTAAGCCGCAATTGTTTTGGTTATGAAAACTAGCTCTTTTTAATATTGCTGGTCTATCACAACTAGACCACTAGTCATTTTGACCTAGAGCCTCTTTTCCTTTTGTTTTGGTGGAAGTGAGAAAATTAGACTCTGCCGATGTAGGACGTTATACCTGTCGCGCCTGCGTAGCGTAACTTAGCAACTCTGTCATGATTTTGAGAGCCGCTCTCGTCAAACGACGTTTGGCGCCACGTTGTACATTTGTTACATTTGCTCATGCGGACTTCATGTGCCCAGTTAAAAACCGGTTTTAAAACTGGTTTTGTTCGTCCACGATAGAGGAAACGCTGTACATCGGCAGAGTCTCCCTCCTCCCCTCCTTAAAGAAGGGAGAGAAAGAGGAGATACTCTGCTAGCAATGAATTTGACCATTAACGTTTGGTCAGAAGGTATGACAGCTAAGACTAATTTGGCCTGTGATCATGACCAGCGACTGATTGGCAGCTATTTCCCTGTGTACCCTATGTAGGTTCTTATCTTTTCACGCTGATAATCGTTAACCTACAGAAGCTACATCATTCTGTAAAGAGTGGGCAAAGACGATGTTAAGTGGTGATACAAATGATCCCATGTTTCTCAGAGAAGTCATCGAAAACTACAAATTACGAGTAAGTGCATTATTATCCATTATAAAATAACTGTTCTAAATCTTGCGTTCTGATTGGTTTGGAGGGCGTGCTTTATGAGAGCACACAGCACGCATTTTTCATTTGTCAATAAAAATCTTGCTTGTATTGCTGTGTGGAGTCATAAAGCAGTTGGAGATTGGCACATCACGCAAGAAGTGTCGAGAAGCATTCCGCTACGCGTCGTGCTTCTTCTAACACTTCTCTCGTGTTCTGCCAATTCCCCCGTGCTTTATAACTGCACACAGCATGCGCGCTTGCTTTCTCAGTATTTCTTCAATATTCAATGGAGTACATTACGTATAGCTTTGACGCACGGTCACGGTACAAAATTGCGAAAAATGCTGCATAACCAGGCATAGCCGCGATATTACTCATCCAATCAGACTGAAAGGATATGGCATCGTTTGTATCGCTGCCAATATTTTAACATTTTTACAAGACTTGTTCTCAGATCGGTGGGGGAAGGGGGGATTGAGAAACGGAGGGTAAAGGCAAAAATAGGTCTCCACCCCCTCTCCCTACGATAGACTATGTCAGCATTGCTAGTGTTATTGAAGACGACTACTTAATTGTACGAGTATTTCCACGAGGACCATCGATACCAAAAATAAACATTGTGCGTAACTTTCATAATCGTGAGGATGGATATCAAAATATTCGCTTTTTTTTTTGATGATCTGTCAAAACAATCTTTATTCAAACACGATTTTTTACCAGTATTATACATCAGCGCTCAGCAAGCAAATATGCATTTTAAACTACTTCTAAAAGACCGCTCGGGGAAGCCGTTTAGCCTTTCCTTTAGGAATTAGAAGATTCTCATTACTCCATGTAAGTGACGTCCAAACTCGACGTCTCGATACTTAAATGCCTGTTCTTTTTCCTTCTTTCTATAGGTCAACCATGATTTGAACACCCTCAAGAGGTTATTCAGACAGGCAGAGACAGACCACTATGCTTTATACAGGTAACCTACATGTCATGTATAAATGTTATAAGTTAAGCAACGTTTGGCTGTCATTCTGGTATCTATGACGTTATCTCAACTCACGTGCAATGCTCTTGCCTTTAACTACGCACTAAGTACAGACTCAAAGGCGCACATTCACAGTGCTTACACACTCAACGCTCAAAGGAAAAGGTGCACAATAGATGGTCTATTCCGCAAAGGTACACGCTAACGCACCTTAATTCATGCACGTAGGTGCATTAAGGTACAACCCCCGAAGTTTTATTCGCGCGTGCCTAGATTCACGCACGGAGGTATGGGTACGTTAAAGTACTCGCGCACAAAGGTTCACGCGCATCAGAATGCATTCACACAAAGGTATAGGTACATTAAGGTATACGCACACCTAGATTCACGCACAAAAGTATAGGTACATTAAGGTACACGCGCACCTAGATTCACGCACAAAAGTACATTAAGGTGCACCCGCACCTAGTTTCACGAACAAAAGTATTGGTATATTTAGGTAAACGCGCACCAGGGTGCACACGCCCGAAGGTATAGATACGTTAATGTATGTATGTACCAGGGTGCACACGCACGAAGGTATAGATAAGTTAATGTATATATGTACCAGGGTGCACAAGCACGAAGGTATAGATACGTTAATGTATGTATGTACCAGGGTGCACAAGCACGAAGGTATAGATACGTTAATGTATGTATGTACCAGGGTGCACAAGCACGAAGGTATAGATACGTTAATGTATGTATGTACCAGGGTGCACAAGCACGAAGGTATAGATACGTTAATGTATGTATGTACCAGGGTGCACAAGCACGAAGGTATAGATAAGTTAATGTATATATGTACCAGGGTGCACAAGCACGAAGGTATAGATACGTTAATGTATGTATGTACCAGGGTGCACAAGCACGAAGGTATAGAAGGTATAGATACGTTAATGTATGTATGTACCAGGGTGTAGACGCGCGTAATTACACACACTTACTCGTAATGAATTCGCACCAAAGCACATATTTCCAAAATTAAACGCTCGTAAGCAAAGAGTAAACGAGTTCACCACACGACTCCAGACGTGACGTGTCCTCCCTCTAATCCAAATCAGTCGTATAGGCTTTCATTCACACCAAAAAAAAATCCTCTTTAGTTTTAGTAGATCTTCTCAAACCCCGTAATCGATTTAAATATCGAAGTCATTAGGCCGGATATTTTTCTCAGCCTCAGCGTTGCCTAACACCGCTTCAAACGTCACGTTCAAACGAAATATAAGCTCACTATATTCATGTATCTAAAACATAGCTTTAGTCTAAACATAGCTTTACTCTTATCCACGAACAAACACATTGGGATCCTAAGAAGGAGATAAACTCGAACTTAGGGTTAATCTACCTCTGTGTACACAAAACCATTCACTTTTTTATCGTTACCAAGATTAGGAGGTGAGGTATTCCCATATGCTAAACTTACCCAAAGAAATAAATACTTAATCAGTTTAGTCTGGGACTTCAATAAATCAAGTTATTATATGTATTCATCTCCTATTTTCGGTCAGTTGCGTCCTATTTGCTAGAAAGTGCATAATTAAGCAGCGCGGATGGTTCTCGCTCTGAACCAATCAAAACGTTAACTCAACAATTAAACCATCCAATCACAGCGCATTGAATTTGAAAGCTACTGACGTTTTTTCTTCATGTCTTTCTACATTAACGTCTTTTCAAAAAACTAAGAGCAAAACTTTCGATATACCGACAACACGTTTATCATTTTATCAGACTCCACATCTAATCGACGAAAAAAACCTTCGTGTAATGTCTCTCTTCCTCCGTAATTACTCAAATAAACAATACCAAGATGACAGTCACAATCTCAAAGAAATGTTCTTGCAAATAAAGCCGCTTTGAATAAAGAAATTTTCGTACACTAAAGCTTTAGTAGCAAAACGGAAGTCTACTACTAACAAACTTCATACAATAGCTGACGTTTTTGATCGAATGTCAAACTCCAGTTACTAATTTCTTTGAGTGTGGCGGATATATAGGAGACAATCGTCTGTGTTGTTAAGAAATAATTTCCATGTTTTGATGAAAGATTTTAATTAGGAGTTATCGATAAGAAAGGTATTAAAAGTTATAATCAGGAGCTGTGAAATTCGTCTGATCAAGATCGATTTTTTTCTTTAATTCTTGGAGTAGGGGTTACTGTAAAATATAAGATAGAAGTATTTATGCGGTACCAATATTATTAAGAAGAAAACGCAAATGAATAAATAAAAAACTTAAATGACGAACCTAATGAATGGATAGATAAATGAATGAATGATTTAAAAGATATAGGATATGTTATGTATAGATAAGTGAATGAAGAAATGAATAAGCGAGAAAGTGAATAGATAAGGGTGAAATGAATAGACGAATGGATTGGTGAGAGAATACCAACATTTATAAAGGAATACATTATGGATGAATGAGTTAGCACGCAACCAAAGGGATGCATAAATAAATAGAACGAGATAGATGGAGGAAGGGAGGGAGGGAGAGATGGGGCTCCCTGTGGTAGATGCTTATGGTTTCTGTGGTAACAACGGGGAAACTAGAACCGCTAGTGTCTCATATTCGTACCCAGGGTTCCATGGATTCATTTGTCTGGAAACGAGGCTTGGTAAGACTGAAGACGCATACATCAGTAACTAAAATACCAAAAAAAATACAGCAATAACTCATGCGTGCAAACCATCAAAGGTGACTCAAATCGGCTCGTATTGAATGCTTGACAATCTAGTTGTCATGACAAAAATGACCAAAACCTTTGACTGATTGCGGGAGAGTTAGTTTGGAAGGAAAATTTTTACTCAAAGGAACGGATTCGAAATTCGAAAATTTTGCGCGTCATGATTAACCTGATTTCAAAATATATCTTTCTTTGTTTCTCGCGTAATTCTTACGAAGCAATAAATGCATTGCATGAGGAAGACAAGAAGGTTAGCTAATATTATTCTGAGTACTTTAATCTTCAAGGATTATAGTGCTTTAAGTCTTAATGATGTCTTGTTTGACAAAAAAAAAACACTAAACTAAGAACCGGAGAGGATCACACATCTTCTCAATGGGATAAAACGCAAACGAAAGTGGAAAATCATTATTTTTTATCAAATTTCGGTAATTTTTTCACTAATTTCATAAGTATGCCCTTGAGCCGCGCACTTAACGAAACTCGTTTTATAATGTCATAGTTAAAACTAAAGGAGGTCAGTACTTAAACAGTACTATTATACCCCTTCATCTTATTTTATTTATCACTGGTTTTCCTCTGTAAGTTTAATCGTGACTTGTCTAAGATCATGCTAGAGCTTGTCTCGAGGCTTGATAAAGATTTTGAAGGTTTTGTTAAGTATAACACTTTTGATGTATCGGAGAAAATTATCTCTATCGAGATTTCAAGCATATAGTATCCCATATCCTGCATGTTAATGTCCTTCACGAATACTCGTAGGGAATTTGAATAAATTTTGAAATAGATCTCAGTGCACTTCAGTTTTCAAATGGCCTCGATTCTTATTGACGTCATCGCCAAAACAAATTTGACCCCGCATTGAAATGTTTTTGTATTTGGTCAATTGGTCTGGAAGGGGGTCTAGAATGTTGAATCTAGCATGGCGCGTGGGTGACCCAGAGATCCCTTGAAAAATTGCAGGTGGGCGGGCAAATGGCACCCTGTACCGCTAATGCCAAGTTCTCACTAACGAGATAGTTGAAGATATAGAAGTAAGTTATAGTGCTTGGGAACGAGGTTATTCCGGGCGAAAGCCCTTGGAATTAAATTCGGAAAAATTAATTTCCGACCTCGCTGGGATTCGAACACACGATCTTCGGAATTGTACTACAGATGCTCTTCCAGCTGAGCTAGAGGTCAGACTGAGAGCAGGCCGGGGTGAAATAGATGTTAGGTCGCGGTAATTATGATGCAAAGATGAGAGTATATGGACCGCGTGTTAACGCTAACTAACGAAACAAGCACAAATACAAGCGCAAGCCAAAGCAAGAAAAACAAAAATCTTTTGTTCGCCCACGCTTAAGTTTGCTCTTGCGTCGCTTGTTTTGGGACCGACCACCATTACCCGAGTATCAAGTTTAATTTATCTGAATAGTTAATCCTTCTTACTACTAAACATTTTTCGTGTGCCTGTCCAATTCTATTTGTCAGTTTATTTGTGACATGCATGTGTTTTGTGGTGGGGATGGTGGGATGATTAACTGATTTCAGAGCGATCACCCTTCCCTGCCATGACAAATCCTGCTCATCATAATTAATTCCCGGTCCCCAATTTATTTTCATGACTGTGTTATTTTCTTGGTCACCAGGTCATACCAGTTTTTACTCAAATGCGGTAATGGCCCAGTCCTGCTGCACAACACCAAACAAGAAGCCCATGCTATGTCTTCAGAAGAGACTTTAGATATCCTAAAAGTCCTTGAAGAGTACATCAAAAACAAAAACAAGTTTGTCACGACGGAATGATCCTGATTATGAGTTCGACCTCAAATTTTCTAAATATTGTAAATACGATTTTTTGAAACACAGTCTAGTGATATCATTACGTCATCTATGACTTCACACAGACACTCGCGTTACCTTTAAGATGTGGTTGACTAAACGTTTAGGACAAGAAGACAAGATGCGATACTGTAGATCGATCCATATAATGAAAAAAAGATTTAATTCTTTGTCAATTTCTCAGTCCCCGTACAAATTCGTTTCAACATTTGCGCAATCCATTGTCGGATGTACTTACCCGTGAAACCACGCCTTGATCTCGTCTGCGGTTCTTATTGATCTCCTGCAAAGTTCTAGATACGGGCTAGTGAACTAATGTACTGGTTCGTTGAAACGTGACATGCGGGAGATTAGTACCTCCCCCGCTTCCTAGTAGTACTCTGTCCGCCTCGATACGCCTCGATACGCTGGGTCAGGCCAAGCCTTCTTTGCAGACCTCCTTAGGGACCGTCCTAAAAATCGTGGGGAGGCATTTTTAGGACTGACCCTAAGGAAGCCTGCAAAGGGGGTTACGTCAGGCCACTTCCAGCTGGATCCCGTGTGGTGGTCGGTATCCAGCAGAGCTATATTGCCCCTAAATTAAGGCTGGTATTGAGAGTTATGAGATCCATTCAAGTGATCGATTACATGCAATACCTCTCGTCGAATTGGATGAACACAAAATATAAGCCATTTGACTCTGCTTATTGATCGATATTAAATTATTATTATACCAATATATTGATAATATATTCATGTAAACTGGCTGAATAACCAAGTTTTATTCATAAGTTTACAAATTATGATTATAAAACGGCGCGCGTGTCTATATACTGTGATATAAACAGTCTGGGAGCTGTGGAGCGGAGGCTACGCCTCGTATTTCTCTATGACTTCTCTTTTTCTCTAAAGCTTCCAGACTGTTTATATTACAGTATATAGACACAAACGGACGTGTTATCCCGCTATTATGAAGTATTTTTGAATAATTTCGTGCGAGCGTGTATCTGTCCTCTGATATAAACACGGTAACCAGCTACTCAGCACGCGCGTTATATTTCAAATATTTTATACATTCAAGTTACGTTTAAAAATAAAAATAAAAAACATTTAATTAATTATCGGGATTACTAAAAGTCAAGTGGCGATCTGAGTGCGATTGAAACAAATAAATTTATAAATATAACAATAAACAAATAGTATAAAACTTTTAAAACTTTGGAAGCAGCCCACAAAACCTCACATCCTGGCTGCTGAGATTTTCCTTGTGTTTGAAATACCAATGGCGTTTTAAAGGTTTAAACAGGAAGTGTCGTAAGTGCCTGCTGCCAATAGTATTGTTCACTGATTACGTCATATGTTTAATGAGGACCTCCAATGAAGCTGAGTTATTTATATTTTCGAGGGAAATAAGCCTGTGAAATTAAAGAATGGCACGCACTTCAATATGAAAATATATTCATATAAATGCATGCCTGGATAGTTTACTATGAAAATTGGATTGCAATAAATTTATTTGCTTATTTTAAAGCTTAACTCAACAGATTATCCCTGCTTATAAACAAACAAATACGATGATTGTAAAGTTGAATAACGTGACAAGCTTATACGCCCCCCGGATCGCGACTCAAAGTGCATGATACTCTTTCAACAAACTACTTTTAAAAAAACAGTTCAGTCAATAAAATTAGAGTAAGTTTAAGACTTACTACCATCGGTACCGATAGAACAAATACAAATTAATTTTCGACTCTAGAAAGGTTAATTTCAAGGGTTAACCAACAACGATTACAAAACCATTACGGATAGGAAAACGCCCATCTTAATCATGAGCGATACGCGAGTGTATCCGCGCGGATGCGAGTGTGAAACGGAGTGGAATCCGACGCTTGTCCGTATGACTCATAATACTATTAAACAAGAGCATTTTCTTCATTCATATTTATTCATATTCACGCAATTTTAAATATTAAACCATATTATTCCGGGAAAATTTATATATCTTTATATTATTTAAATAAAACTAGGGACGCACGGCCATGAAAGGTTTTTGCGTTAGCTTAGGCACTAGTGTTTCAAACGCCCTTCCAATTAGCGTATAAAATAATCGCTCTTGTAATGATAATTTGACTTTATGAATATTTTTCTTTGTTCAATCAGAGTTAATAGTATATACTGATCAAAAAAATTATTGAGTGAAAAAATTTAGAGACAATAATCACGACCAAGAATCATTAGGGTCTAATTTATTGTAATGTAATATAATACTTTGCCAATGAGAATTGCATTTCATTTATTAAAATCAAATTCAGATTGAAGATGTTATTCATGTTTAAAAATATCTCCGTTAGTGGTATTACAGGCCGCAAGCAAATACTTGTTCGAAACTTGACTTACAAAACATAACAACGAAGGTTCCGTTTGGGGGATTTTTTCACAAGGCAACAGCTTAAAATATATTATCAGCCTCTAATTTGGGGGAAATTTCGGAATTCGAGTCTAAAAAAATACGACTTCTCTCGACCCGATGTGCCACTATTATCAGACGTAAATGTCGGACTGGCTGGGACGTTTTCCTTAGGATGAAATTTGCATATTGCCGTTGTTTTGCTATTCATTTTGGATGTATTTTTAGCACACGTGGCTAATAAGGTGTGAAGCATTAAAAAGAAGTTATGACTAAAAACCATGAAAAAAATAGGAATGGTTGATATTTTTGTAGAATGCATAGAAGTAAGCATTTATTTCGCTTCGGTACAAAGTTAATGCATGGTTGCTTTGCGGCCGCTTTGGTTTTGGCGCAGAGGTTTTAGCGCGTAAAAACCCAAAGAACTTTTTAAATCTCTAGGGCCCAAACAGTCCCACGTCACTACAACAACATCACACAATCATGTGCAATAAATAAATATTATCACAAAGGATAAAGCTGGTAAATTTATTCAAACTTCCTTAAATACACACAAAAAATACTTCGCAAAAAAATTTCTCTCGACTTTGTTTGACATTGAACGAAAAGCCAATAGCATGTCGACAGCTGAAATGAACTTGCTCGGCGCGCTAATCGAGAGTTGAGCTCTGATTGGCTCGGCTTGGTTTGATTGACAGGGTGTCATGTGACTCAAGCCCAATATTCTGTGCAAGGCGTGATTGATTTGAATCGAGTCTGCTCAACCTCCACTGGAACTCGTTTATAAATAATTCCTGTGCTTTGGCGGATTTTGAATTTCAGCTTACTCTCAGCACCAAATATGTTGAAGCTTGTACGGAGATATCGTGGAAAGTCTGCCGATACCCACATAAAGGATAAAGAAGGGCACGAACTGTTTGTCTTCAACAAGGTAAAGCTCCAAATATTTCCACAATGCTGAAGTAGCGATTCCAAGTCCGCGTGTGACATGTGCTTTGCTCTCTTTCTAGACCATCGAACATGGATTTCCACACAAACCAAGCGCTCTAGCTCACGATCCTCAGCTGCATCTGCTAGCTATTGGTACAGAGGATGGAACTCTCAGAATGTATCCTTTCAGTTTGAAGCTTTAAGTCGTTGAGTTTGAATTTAAGTATTCCAGACAGTTAGATTCTGAACGGACGCGAGCTTTTGTCTCGAGGAACACGTTCTAACGCCCAAAATGGAATAAATTTGCGGTATAAAATCACTCGAATAAAACCCGGACTTATATATATTTTCGAAAGCTCTGGATTTTTATCGAGCAACGGTAACCTCAAAAAGGATATAAATGCGATTTTAATGCACTCAAAATTAGGACCTCAAAGAATGAACGCAGTAATTTTATAGATTTTGTGAGTATAAAGAATTCTGCATGCGACTGGGTTGGTGCGAAAAGAAGGCTGGTTTTCCATGAATTTGAGTCACTCATTCGCAAAAAAAAAGCTAAAATTCAAACCATGAAACCTTCAGAACTATGCGGGTTTGGGGGATTTTTTTGTTGCTTGATACTTAGCGATATGTTGAATAAACATTGAGGGACAACGGAAATTGTTGAGCAATATGCAGCTCGCCATTTTGAAATTCTTACTCCCTAAAAGTCTCACGTAATCGCTTCGGTGCTTCACGGAGCCTCTTAAATTTTCTCATAACAGTATTTTCCATGGTGAATCTATTTATTGATTGACTTTAGATGAGTTTGTTCACGGTTTCAGTCGACTGTACTTGCTACACGTGTAGTAAGCATGAATCCTTGAATTTTTTTGTACGCCATTTTCCAATTTATCCGTATAAAAATCCAATAAAGGGAGGTTATTGGATTGAAGTATTTTTCCCAATTTATAGTTTTCCAAAGGGGAAAATTATCTTATGGAACTGCTTAATCTTTGATCTGAAAATAAATTGTCTGCGAGCTAGCCGATATTTATCATTGAAGCCTTTCGGCAACTCCAATGCCCAATATTTATTTCTCTATTTTCCGAGGTTTGTGAAGCTTTTTGCCCTAAAAACTGCTACCGTAATTCAAAGAGATCGAAACCTTCAGGAAGAACTTTCAGAAGTTGTGTTTAGTTTGTTTGCAGGCAGTTAATAATATTTCTACTTGCAAGACTAGAGTAGAACGTACGACCAGTCTGATCTCGCTTCAGCGCAGCTTACATATTATCGATTGTCTTATTCTTTGATTTCCTATTATTGCAGACCGATTTCCTATCTTTGAAAATAAAGCTATTTACCCTAGAACTTTATTTTGTATTAGTTTATATATTTTTTTGAGGTTAGATTGAAAGCAATTTTCATATCGAGGATCAAAATGGCGACACCTTTGCTTCTTTAACTTCAAATTTAACAGCTATGGAAAGCCAGGAGTCGAGCTAACTGCGTGTCATCAAGAAGAAACAAGAATACAGGAACTACACTTTCTTCCAGAACAGGTAAGACAGAATGCTAACTGCTCTATACTATTGAATTGGAACGCCGCTAGCGAGTTCCATCTGAAGGGAGTTGTTCGCAACATTTGGGTGGGGCTTTGGTCATTGGATTTGAAATACATAACTATCAAAAATATATATATTCTGTAAGATTTTTACATCCAAAAATTTTCGAAATTAAACCACATTCAACCCTAATTCTGTATATGATTCTTAAACCTTTTTGAATCTGAGAACAAAGGGAAGATTGACAACTTCAATTAGAAATTCAAAATAACGTCATTTGACTCATTGTAAAACTCGAATACTGTATACAGGAACTGATCCGGTGTGTCAGTCCCACTTGGCTCAAATCATTATTATTTTGTGAAGTTTTGTACCAATTTGTCTGTATTTTAGCCTGTATAAAAAGGTTCTTTGCCTATTATTATCATTGGTATGGGTCTGCAAAATAATAGGAGGCAAGACCCCTGATCTAGTGTAATACAGTACATGTCCTAGCCACCCTCTGTGTTCCCCTCTGTGTCTATTCTAAGACGTTTCCTTATTAGTGAACAAATACAAACTAAATTGTTCCTACTTCCTAAGAGCTGTATTAAATCTTTTTAGAAAATATATTTTGACTTAAAAATTGGTACAAATATGTTGCGATTTACTGGGGTTTTTTTTAGATTTTGTTTTTACAACTTTGTTTTGAAGTTTGTGGCAGACTACCAAATGTTCAGGTTTGAGGTTAATATTGTCCAAGGTCTAGAGACCTCAAATAAAAATCTTGTATGAATTGCAAGGATTTTGTTTGCATTTGGATCATCATTAGCATAATAAGATGTCTGTTGGCTGGGATTTTGATTTTCAAGTGCTTTAATGACTTTACATTGAACAATATTGCTTTGCAAAATCCAATTGCATAAAAATATCTCTCATTTCACTGATTCTAACATGTTTCAAATTTTGTCTGAGGTTCAAGGCAAAATTAAAGGGTTTTCCTAGGGTTGACAAGCTAGCTAGTATATCGTAACACTAAAATTTATAATTAGATCTGAGTTTAAGGATTCATGCCATAAGACTTCCATGGTTAGCCATATCCACTTGTGTTTGCCATAGCAGTATTGAATTTTCAGTTTTTCTTTAAGCATATAGTATGATTATTTTACAAACTTGGTAGAAAGTATATTTTCTGGAAAGGTATATGGGGGAAAATGTACAAAATGATATAACTCACATTTTTTGGAATCGAACATAACCTATTTGTGATTATATTACTATTTATTAACTATTAAGATATTCTGTTAAATATAGACTTTGAATATATGTAAAATCTAGTTGAATATTAGACTGCAGAATTGCATGTCTAAGTACTATTTACACCTTTGAATTATATAACCTTTAATTGAACAGCATGTGATTTTATATGCATGGGTCGATATTCAAGGATTAACATAATGATTGATATACATTTATGATTGTAATTTAGGTTTCCACGGTACTGGCTAGTGTTCTTCTTGAAACCACTTGCATATGTCTAAATATCCATTTTGCCAGTACTTGAAAAATGAATGTATTTTTAAATCTGTGGTTGGAACTGATATTATTCTCTTATATGTATTATAAAGTAATTTGGCATTATACACTGTACACTGGTCAGTAAAGATATAATAAAATAATATAAGAAATTGATACTTGAGATTTTTAAACATCTTTTTTTTTTGGCAAAATTTATTATCACCACTATTATCACCCTCATTAAATGTAGATAATTTTCTTTCATTTAGCATGGTAGATTTAAGTCTTAATAATAATAATAAGGCTGCTTCAATCCCAGACTATTGTATTGATAATATTGCTTCATCAATACCAGCTAGCATCATCCATTACCTTTTTTAGGTATTGGTCATATTCGGCATTTTACAAAATGTTACGAAAAATTGACATGTCATATTAGAAGCACCAGAGGCTTCATAGATCTGTTTATTCAGGCATTGTCCAAGTGCCTAAACCAACTACTAAATTACTAAACCAACACATTTTTGTATTGTAGTGAACATACAAACCTTGCCAAAGACTGTCTATTTCTTGCCAAATTGCCACCCAGCCTTAAAATAGTGGTTTTATTTCATGTCTTTACTGTCTGAAAACTAAGTCCTTGCTTGCTGGTAATAGGAGAAAGATTTTCCTGTAGATAAACCCCTTCATTTCCTGATCATAAAATTGTCTGTTAGTAACTTGAGTAGTGTAGGTGAGAAATCCGGAAGACAGAATGAATGGGTGTTAATTAAATGGGACTTGCAAACCTTGAAGTTTGTCTTTCGAAATAACTTATAGTTATATTTATAAATATTCTACTTGATTGACTATGATTATCAACCATGACTTGTAAAACATCTGTCTCGAGAATACAAATGATTTTTGTGTTCATATTAAAACCTCTATGTCAGGTAATTACTTAGCTCCATTTCTTAGTTCTTAATCTAGTTAGCACTTAAGTGTAGCATTATTTCAGCATCTATAGGCAGCCTGACTCCTGTCTGTGTTGAGAGGATATCGATATGGAAAGTTCAGATTCATTTAGTCTATGTTTAAAATGAAAATTACAAATTGCTTTTTTTTGTCTCAAAGTTGGCAACTCAAGATTGAAAGATTTGAACCAAAAAGTCAAATGTTCTGTCATAGAATCAAAGAGAAGGCAGTTTTATTGACATTTTAAAATTTATTCCACAGGGAAGAATAATCAGTGTGTGTGACGATGGAGAACAAAACAGTATTCACCTGTGGGAAGTCAACAAAAAAGAAGGGAAATCTGTCCTTGAAGAGGTGAAGACATGCACCCTAGAAGGAAGGTAAGAATGCCCTAGCTTTGATGAAAAGTTTCCTTACACCCCATTTATCTTAATTTTATTATCCCAAAAATGAGGCATGACACTTGAAATTGTTTTCTTTAGCTTAGTTTCAGGCCACATGTAATTCTCTTGAGCATCATTTCTTTATTCACTTGTTACATTTGTGATGTAGCAAACAAACAAGGAATGTGGTTCTCAAAGAGATGACACAATCCATGACTTATCACATTAAATCACAACTAATAAGATTATTCAAGTGCAAAGATGATTTCACCTCGGCCTGCTCTCAGTCTGACCTCTAGCTCAGATAGTAGAGCATTGGTAGTACAAATCTGAAGGTTGTGGGTTCGATTTCCAGTGAGGTCGGAAATAAATTTTTCTGAATTTAATTCCAAGGGTCCTTGGCCCTGAATAACCTCGTTCCCAAGCACTATAACTTATCTATATTTCTATATCTTCATGTGTATTTTATAAGTGCTACGCGGTCCTCATATTCTCATCTGATTATTCAAGTAATTACTTTGCTTTAACTTTGTTCCCTAATCAAAAACCACATTTTGACATCGATAATACTACTGAAATACTACTGAATTATCGGATGCATTGCGATAGATATGACATGAAATACTTACCAGAATCCATATAAAAAAATTGAAAACTTTAAGATATAAAATAGTAATGATTTGATGCAGTGCCTGTCTAAAAACATCAAATTCAGATTTTTTAAAAGCCTTTGTTTTTTACAGTAATTTTGCGTATTTGATACCAATGAATAGCAGTTGAAACCTTGATCAATAGCAATTAGTAATTAAAACTTTACCAAGTCAAGTGTTGAAGGTCAGAAAAGCTAAGAAAGATGAGAAATCTGTCGGCATTCCTTCATGCTCTTGATGGACTGAAGTTTCTTTGTAGAAATTAGTTTTTTAATACAATTTGATTTTAAGAGGCTAATATTGGTTTCTTTGATGGTATTTTTATTCATAAAATGTATTATAAAAGGGGTTGGTACAATTTAGACACTCTTATCTCTAGACTGGGGTCAGACATGAAAACAAACAATAGCTTGGTCTTGTTCTTGTCTTTCTTACTTTGTGCCAGTTTTTCACATGTGAACAACTTGTGGTAGAAGAATGTCTAACTGTGACTACAATAACCCAACTTTTACAGGTTCTTAGAAAGAGTTCATTTTTTTCTCTTTAATCAGACTCAAGAAGATCTCGGTATGCTTCCTGTCTATGAAGACAAATCGGCTACTCCTTGGCACAGAAGGTGGAAACATCTACTTACTTGATATCAACTCTTTTGAGCTCCAAGAATATGTCATCTACCAAGATGTCGTCATGCAGAGGTATGTTTATAAATCTCAAATAGACACTTCCTGCTGCATTAAAGATGTGTTTCTACAGGTTTAGACTAGTTCAAAAGCAAGACATGCACTAAGGACCTTTAGATAACCAAGGGTAGAAGGGCTTGTTGGATTTTGTAGCTTAATATATGTTCTTCTATGACAAGCTCTGCACTTTTTTTTTTTTGTTTTTTTTGTTTTTTTTTTTTTTTTTGCTCAATATTTCTTTAGTGAAAGGAGAGGTTTGTGCATTTTTTCCCTCATAAATGAAATGCTTGCTCTATATTTTTTTGGGGACCCCGCCCCCTTTTCAATTATCTACTGTAATGGTGGTCTCTAAAGTTGTGACAAATGTAGTGTAAATTTATGAATTTATACCTTGAACAATACCAGTGTTTTGAAATTCCACAGACTTTTACTGGTATCTATAAATAACTGACTTATATACGCAGCACACACCCATCGAGAAACATTGTCTTAAGACATGTCATTTTGTAATGTGCATCAATGCTATTTGTAAACCAACAAAACATTAATTGAGGGTTTATAGAACTTGTAATAATGGTGTTGGCAACATTAGTCCCCACAATGACATTGTTACAAAGTTTTGACAGATTGTCATGGCAACCCATGTGCCAATGAAAAATTCTTGTCTTGAAAACTGGTAACATTATTTGACTAGCTGACTAAACTTATTGACAATCTTGACAAATAAAATGTAGACTATATCCATCATGTGTCATCTAACAAAGGGATTTTTGCCCACGAATTAAGATATTTATTTACCAAGACAATCACCTTTCTTAATGTTCAGATTATTGTCTTTTTTAGTTGCTCTTAAATTAGCAAAATATACACTTCAGTGGCACTTGGGAGAAAAATTCTTTTTTATGATTTTACTTGTTGCCAATATATTGTATTAGTCCTAAGTTATAATTAATACATAGAGAAAAAAACTAATTTGTAGACAATGTCATTCAAGTTAACATTCAGAGATGAAATAGTCTGGTCTGGAATCCAAGGAAATTACATATATTGATTGGTTGTTTGATGGTCAGTTTTGCATCGAAATATTAGTATAGACCAGACCCTTTTTATAGAAAATCAATTTGAAAAATTAACTTGGGTCTGGCTCGAAAGAGAATCCTTTTTTTAAGCCTAGAAATAACATCAAAAGACCTTAGGCAAGGATTTTTTTTCAATTACGACATACGGGCCAAAAATATATGAAATATATATGATAAGAATATGTATATATTGAAATAAGCTGAAATTAATAAATATGTTTAATAATTTAAAAGAATAAAATAAAAATATTATATTGTATTATATATATATATATATATATTATATTAAATTATTATTATATTATATTATTGTGATTGTATAAAATAAGAATATGTATATATTGAGAAGCTGAAATTAATTTATGCATAGATATAATTTAATTTATGCATTTTATCTGTTTTGTTTTGTATGTAGTGTTGAAGAAGAGAATAAAACAAATGCTGGCTCTGTAGAAGCTATTCAGGAACACCCTGAAGACCCCCAAAAGGTAAGACCCAAGGACAACACTTGAACAGAAGTTTTTGAAATTAAAGACCTGGGAATGTATCCAAAACCTTTTATCAGCTTAGCAAATTCCAGAATGAAATAGTTATGAAATTGGACTTTGTTTGGGAATTCATACAGTATGTATTTTAAACATAGTGGAAATTGCTAATAAACAAATAGATCTAAAAAAACTTTACTGACAACCTTTTTATACTTTTCCACTTCTTTAAAGCTTAGAATGGATCAATACAAAAGGTGTTAATATCTGAACATGTAAAATAAAACCATTGACAACAATTAGAACAATTAAGGTCAATTCTAAAAAAAGCTGAGTAGTTTGATTCTATGAAGACCACTGCCAAAAGTATCACTGATGGCCATTAGTGCAAAACAATTTTGACAGGCAAAAGGCTTTATTTTAATCTTTGCCCTAAATTGCAATGAGTCTTATGATAGCCCTCAAACATCACAAAAGAGCCCATTACAGGGTATTAGGACATGTGATGATGGTTGTAAAATATATGCTTTGTATAAAATCAACTGTAGCAGTGGTCCTTTCTTACAGAATATTTGTACAGAAACCCCAGGCTCTATTCTTCAAATTAAAATAATCTAAGAAATCTATTTGGTTGTCAGTTGATTACATTTTAAATCCTTTTTTCCCCTAGATTCTTATTGGATATAAAAAGGGACTGATTGTCTTGTGGAATCATGAGTCATGTAACGTACAACATACATTCCCCAATTCCATTGATCTTGAGAGCATAAGCTGGAACGAAACTGGGGACAAGTTCATCAGCTCGCATGCCGACGGTAGCCAGAGTATCTGGTCTGTGGGCAATGAAGCCATTACAACTGAAGAAACCTCAACACCATTTGGTCCATTCCCCTGCAAAGCCATTACTAAAGTAGAATGGCAAGACAATACCATTTTATTCGCTGGTGGAATGCCAAGAGCCAGCTATGGTGATAAGAACACTGTATCCCTCATGCAGGCTGGCTCCTCCACACAGGTTGTGTTTGACTTCTCTTCCAGAGTTGTGGATTTCCTCGTCATCTCAAACCCGGATACCAACAGTGAGTAGTATTTTGTAATCTTTATCCAGCTGAGATGATTATGATATCCTAAAAAAATTGGGGTTTAAGTAGCAATTTGAATAGATTATTAATTTAATCAATCCCAAGACCAATGGCTGGCAGAATCCCATGACCTTTTGTATTTACCTTTCAAGGTTATTTTTATCTTGGCTGTATTCATCCCTACAAGGGACCAGATGAGTTATTTATGAGTTATTGGGCTACGTGGATCTTGAGAGGGACAGTAATTTTTGGCTCATTCTTCGTGTGATGGACACAACTTACATATCCAATATGAATAGGTTACCAAAGAGATGTTTCAAAACCCAGAGTTTGCATAGTTTCCTTAACCCTTAGTTCCCTTGCAGAATTGAATTGCTTTATTTAATTAAAGACATCAAAAAGTCTAATTGAAATTTATTCTATTGTATTCTTTTGTATTATAATAATAATTTATTTATTAGTTAAGTTTTGCAGTTTAGATCAAATCTTCCTACAATAACTTTTTTGCTTCTGTTATTTTTAATCACACATTATTCTAAAGCTTACATATTTTGCACTAGAATACATGTACCTTTTATTATATTAATAAGGTTTGTCTGATCCACAGAGCCAGAATGTCTTGCTGTTTTGTGTGAACAGGAATTTGTGGTCATTGACTTGAAGACAAAAGAACAAGGGTAGGTTTGAGTTTGGGTTTCATGGAATTTAACAAATAGTTCTAAGCAAATAACTGAGAATAGAAATGCGAAAAAATGACATTGACAAGACACAAAGTAAGCTTTTATATTCTAGTAATGTGAATTAATTGTGCATGCTGTTTTGAGTTTTTTTATTATTCTGAAATACTTCCATTTTTGCTGTATTTTAAAACTAAAAACTTTTAAGAACCTGTTAATGAACACTATTGAACAGTGTTGCTATGAACTATTAGGTTTCTTTGCCATTTTCACAAATTTTGCTGCTCCAAAATACATTTTAGATTTTAATATCAATGTTAGTGATCCTTTTGTTGTTATAGGTATCCCACATTTCTTCAGCCATACCTAATCTGCCTTCACTCATCCCCAATCACTACCTCCTTCCATTGTCATGGATGTTCCAATGAACTATGGAACCAGATTAGTGCCGCAGGAAAGGAACAGATGAAATCAGAGTACACAGATGAGGTAAAGAATTCTTATACAATCTTCAGTTTTCTTCCATTTAAAACCTGAGTCCAGAAACCATTTTGGTTTGGTGTAAGGTTTTAGACTTCTATAGTATTATTATTATTGTTTAACAGTTGTGTTTAAGGGGTTTCATTTAAGGAGACAATAATAATGATAATAATATTTTATTTGTTAGAGAAGGCTGATTATTCTCTCAGCTTTTGTGACACATGAATGTGGACAGAACTTGAGCAAAGAATCTTATTCTCAAGAAAATGTGATCTAAAAACATGTAACACAGGCCAAAGTGGACTATTGGCCAGCTTATCTGTTAATGTCTATCATTAGCCAAAGTTAAATAAGAGAAAAATGTGATATATTAGATAAATTAGACAAATTATTTAAAAAAATTTAGAACCAGGATTTTAATGTTCATGGTTTTAATTCACAGGAATGGCCAGTGACTGGTGGCAATCCTCTGCTTGATAGCACTGACGAGAAGAGTATGTTAATCACTGGGTACGCTCACTTTTCATATTCCTATTCTCTCCCATTTTTTGGGAGGTTTTTTAAATTATTAAATGAAAGTACAATTTCTTTTTTCCAAATAGTTTTTTGAATTGTTTCAAAGGCTCTTTTTGCTTTAGTACATAACATGAAATCTAAAGTACTTGTCCTTCCTGCATTTAAGAAGAGTTGAGATTGTCATGTCATGACTTAATGCTTTTGATGAAGAGCAAATACTTGGGAGCAATTAGCGCCATGCTTATGGTCTTACAGCATGTTTACTTTCCCAAATCTCACCAACAGTTAAACCAGAGACAACAAATGCTTTAATTTTCACTTTGTCATCTCATTTCAAATCCTCAAGACATTTTATCAGTTGTATTTTTCCTTGACTTGCCTTTATTCCAGGGGAAAACCCACATAGCCTGCAGTGGACCAAAATCCAATTGGGTGTAATGGTTTTGTGATTCAGACCATGTGTCATAGCTACAGTATAATTTCTTTAACAGTTACATGAGACAAACAAATTAAAAGTAGCAGAATAAAGCATGATGTAGTTCGTTATAAATATTTTTCAGTCATGAAGATGGATCAGTCCGCTTCTGGGATGTCTCACAGGTTGAGATGAGATTGATGTACACTCTAAATACCTCCAAGATGTTCGTCAGTGATCATGAGGCTCATGACAATGGAGCACAAGAGGTTGAAGAAGAAGGATGGCCACCTTTCAAGAAGGTTGGAAATTATGATCCCTATACAGATGATCCACGCTTTGCTGTCCAGAAGATCCTCTTGTGTAGTGTTAGCAAGACACTTATTGTGGCTGGAAATGGGGGCCAGGTTGTGCAGTATGGTATTAGTGATGACGAGAACAACGTTGAACTCCAGGTAGGGTTTTTTTTTTTGCTATCATCATTTGTGGAAGCTGTTGAAGCATTTCATAGTCTCTTACTCTTCCTTGAAAAGAAAAAAAATGGGAATGAAAGGTAATGCAAAGTGGACACCATTGGAGTATCTTGAACTCAATTACTAAGATATAATTTGTTTTTCAATCAAGGTCATAGAAGTTGATCTGGTTGAAGACAAAGAAAGGCTCCAGTGGAAAGGACATGGGCCACTCACCCTCAGAGAAGGACAGATCACAGTTCCTCGTGGCTTTCAGCCAAAACAGGTCCTACAGGTTATTCCTGCTGCACCTGTCACTGCCCTTGCACACCACTCTGCCTGGAATGCATTAGCTGCTGGTACCTGCCATGGATTTGGTCTGGTCGACCTGGAAAACAAGAAAGTGGTTACCACCAAGTGTACAGTTTCTGAAGAAGGTAGGTTGAAAACTATGAAGTTTTTGTAGTAGACAAAATACCTGGGACCTGGTCAACCCAGAAAGGGCAATTCTATTTAGGAACCAACTTTTCTTCAACCCCCCTCCCCCTAGCAATGTTGAGGAGACAAATGCTGATGTGCCACCAATGGTTAGGTGAAACAATATTGATAATGGGGAGGGTGGTTTAAAGTATTGGGTGATTAATGTTTAGAGCAAAATTGTACTAATATTTCCATGAGATTAGTAATTAAGAATAGTAGGGGTCTCATTGTATTTGTAGATTGTAGTTACATAAATGGGTGGGTACCAGAATTTTGAGTGTAATCTGACGAAAAACTGCCATTAAACCTTCAACGAACTAGCTCCTCACATTAGGGAAAACTCACCTACCCTCACAGTTACTGTATACTACATTCTATGGAATTTGAATAAAATCACTTATTTGGAATAAAGTTTTTATCTGCTTTATGCATCTTCAAATTTAGCAAAACTTTGAATTATTTTCTCATTCTCCAATCCACAGAACTTTCCAACACAGGAGAACCAATCGCAAGGAAAAAGTCCATAAAAAAATCCATCAGGGACTCATTCAGGCGTCTCCGAAGAAGCAAGAAGAAGAAGACTGAGGAAACTCCCAAGAAGGAGGGCGAAGAGGGAGAGGCAGCCGCAGCTGCATCTCCTGCTGAATCTGCACCTCCAGTCCAACGCCTTGTGCATGAGAACCGTGTTGATGAGACCATGTTGAGCATGGTGCGCTGCATCTACTTTGTCGACACTTTCTTGAAGGATGGTAAGGCTATATACGGACAGCAACAACTTTGATGATATCCTCAAAATAGAATTGTTGGTTTATTGTTTTCATTTAGATTTGTCATAAAATTATCATGACAAAATAAAGACAATATGATAATGAAGGATACCTAATAATATTACACATCTGCAAAAGGGCTTATTTGAATCTCAACTTCTATGTTTTTGAACACAACAATCATTTTGCAGTTGAGCTTATACTATTCAAATAATTTGCATATGAATATAGCTACCTTGATATATACCAAAAGGTCTCTTTGCTTGAGAGAAACAAAGAGTATGTTCGCCAGACTAGCCATGGTTTTAGGAAGCTTAGGAAAATGAGTTTTCTGTTCACATAATATCTTCACAATCTCTCTCTACTTGATTATTCCTAAATTCAGTAAGGTGTTGGTGTGAGTAACCCCTGCTAAAAGCCTTCTTTTCTGAAAAAAAGAATTCTCAAATATGGAGAAAAATTGGTTACCTGTAGAGTGGAATAGACTTGTTTTTGGATTGTTTTCCTCGTTTGCACTGCAACACTAAAAAAAAGTCTTTTGGTTTTAGGTGTCCATCACAACCCATCCATGTGGGTTGGCACAAATGCTGGCCAGATCTTTGTCTTCAATATTACTTTACCAGGAGAAGAAAACAAGGAAGAAGGATTGAAAGCTGAAATGGGAAAAGAAATCAAACTCAGACACAAGGCTCCAGTTGTTGCCATATTTGTTGTTGACAAGGAAGGCTTGCCGTTACTTGGAGACTTGGCAGATGAGGATCAGAAAGGTAAGAAAGTAGTTTCAGAATCTTTTGGCACTGCTGATGCGGCTGTTTTATGAGGCAAAAGATTTTTGAAAGCCTGACTTTGATTTACTCATTTTACTTTTGATTCTCATGTGCAGATGGCCAAGCAAGTGGACAGCACTCTCTTGTCATTTGCTCGGAAGAACAGTTCAAGGTCTTCAGTCTTCCTCACCTCAAAGCTCGCCATAAGGAGAAGCTCACAGCTGTTGATGGCTCACGTGTTCGCAAGATTTCCATCATTAACGCACATAGCAAAAGTGATGATTCAGGCTTGGTTTACCATTGCCTGGCTTGTCTCAGTAACCAAGGAGATCTCTCAGTGTATTCCATCCCGCACCTTAAACTTCAGCTCAAGGTGTCTTGTATGAAGAAGGAAGACAAGATTGCCATCCAGTCACTCATCTTCACATCCAGTGGACAAGGGTTCTATCTCAGATCTCCTTCAGAACTGCAGAGATTCTCTCTCACTGCTAGTGACCTGTAAGTTTATTTGTTTACAAAAACTAAAATACACTTAATTCATGTTACTGTACCTTCATTTAAAAATACGCCTTATCAACATGGTCAGTTTTTTGACTGCCTTTCTTACTGGCTATGAGTTCTACCACTCTGCATCTTTTGAGGATTTTTTACAGCTTCTCAAGTAAATCTGTAATGAAAAATCTAATTCCTAATTCCACAATCGATAATCCACTCCATTTTTCCAAAAGAAATAATCGAAAATGTCATTTTGGTATATCAATCTGTTTGTGTTGGCTGGAAAAAAAACTTTTTAGTCTGTCAGTTTCATGTTGTGCTTCAGGATGAGTTTATTTAGATATAAGTAAAAGAATTACATTCTCTGGGATTTAATACGGCTACCCCAGGAGTAAGGTACATCCAAAGTTTAGTTTGAAAGCAGTTTTGTTGCTTTTATTGAATCTCATTTGTTTTAATTGCTTTTTTTTAGACTCAAACCCGAGTGTGTCCTTGAACTTGCTGAGGGAATGAGACCACCAGAATCAGTTGAAATTGAAGCTGTAGAAGGAGAGGCAGAAGGGGAGAAGAGAGAGAGAAAAGATTCATCTTCCTCTTCCTCTTCTTCTTCGTCGTCATCAGATGATGAAAAGGATGAAGAGAAGAAGAAAGCAAAGAAGGCTGAGAAGAAGGCTGCTGCTGCAGCTGCTGCAACAACAGTCACTGCTGCCGAAGTAGCTGAAGAAGTTGAAGAGAAGAAAGAAGATGTTGAAGAAGAAACAAAAGCAGAAGAACCAGAACCAGAAAAACCAGATGAAAGTGAAATGCAAGTGGTTGTCATGCCAGATGAAGGAGTAAGCGTAAAGACTGAACAAAAGGTAGAATCTTCAACACACGAGACCTTTCATCATCAGACTTCCAATTCGGAAGTAAAAGGAATGAAAGAAGAAAATGCACTCCACTCAGAGGAGCAAACTGTCTCGGAAAGCGAGAATGCTAGATCAGTGGTCACGACAAAGCGTATTGTTACAAGCACTCGTGTCGTCAAACAGTCAACTTCACATCGCATAGTCAGCTCAGAAGGAGAGACTGTAGAGGCTATTGAAGGTTTTGAAAATCTTAAGATTCAAAATGGCGATGATAAGGTGAGTGTAGTACGTACTTTTACCAAAGTACAATCAATAGACCCAATTTGTCTTGGTTCAATCTTTACCCATTTTAGATCATGTGTCATTTCCTTGAGACTCCTTTTTTTTATTGTATCCATATGCATGCATCCTCTCGTGTGCAACTGTTGAGCAAAGCTATGATGCTCTAGGGAATGGCACGTGATCTGAAATGAGAAAGCAGTGGATTAGGTCTATAGCTGTTTGCCTCTTAAACGTTTTTGGAAATAGCTTTCTACATGAACAATATTCAGTCTCACTGACCTGTTAAATTAACTGCTGATATTAAAAATCATTTGTTAGGTTAATGATGCCGAAGAAGTTGTAGATGAGGTGAGTAGTAAGTTCTAATTTCCGTTATCTAGATATTATTACGAGCAATAATGAACAGTTTTGACTTCACTTTACGAATTACTTTACGAGATTAATTGTAGGAGTACTTGGATTTTACAATCACTTTGGCATTTATAGTTGAAGGTTTAAATATGCTTTATGGATAATCAATACAACTTGGTTTGCTGCTCTATCTCATATCATTTATTTTCTATATATCCGTCTCTCCTGTTTTGCTTTAAATACACTTTCTGAGCCTGTTTTAGCTTCTACAGCTGGATATTTGAATTTGATATATATTGGTGTTTAGGATACAGAGTTTTTTTTTGGTTTAGGCCTCAGTCAATACGTCATACCAAGATATTTTCTTAATAAGACCCTTGTATTGATTTCCTAGAGAAATGTTCCTGGGGTACGAAAAAGCAGGCAGTTTTTCTTATGCAAAAAAGCATAAGTTTTGTCCCCCCATAACAATTCCTCTTGGGATTCAGTGCAAGGGGTCTATCATTTAGCCTTCTCCCTGGGAATAGATTATACACTGTCATAACAAACCTTAGCCCCTAATACTTTTGTTCACATATCTGCACAAATGCTAAGCTTGCCATTGTCAGTTGATTGTGTTAACAAACCCTAGCCCCAGATACATTCATCTACATATCTGCGCAAATGCTAAGCTTGCCATTGTAAGTTGATTGTGTTATTTATGGTCATTGCTTCTAGGTTGAGCACGCTTCAAGCTGAAATACCAAGCCATTCCTAAGCTCACTCATTTAGAACAGGTTCCTATCCATTCTTTTGTTTTGTTGAATTTTAGTGCTTGGAATTTTTATTTGCTTAAATTTTAAATCTAAAGAAAACCTCTAAAATCAAAAATAATAATAATAAAAAACAATTATTATTAGCCAAAAAGATAAAACCTTTCATTTTAAGCTGCTGATTACTATATATTTGCAATTTCCTAATTTCTAATAATTTCATAACGTTTCTTATTTTTCTAATGTACTGTTTTATAATATTGTTCTTACAATAATTTTTACAATAATATTTTAAAATTAATACTGAATGGCTGCACAAAATTGATCAAAGATCTTGAACATTCTAAAACTGATATTGAAAAAAGGAATTTTCCATTACATTTTCATTCCAAATAATATCATGTCTCACGGATGTAGGATGTCAAGCGTTAATCGTGCATAGATATTATATCAAAATTACATGATTTACAGCTTATGATATCCATTGCTAATCATGCAAGGTTTTTGGTATATTGCACCCTAAATAATATATGGCATAATTTTATGCATAAACTATATAAAACATTAAACTAAAATAACTAATAAAATGCACTCTTTTCACTTCCCAGCATAAACCTTCACGTAATGAAAGCCATATCACATTTTGTGAGTGCCATTGTTTCTTCTTCTTTTCTTGTGCTAAATTTTCATTATTCCAAAAAGTTGTGCCACTAATTTTGTTAACGCAGTATTAATTAGATTAATTTACTGCTAATGAAATAGGATTTACTAATACTCTGATTATGAAGATTATTATTTATCTTATACTCCTTAATTATTCATGAGCTCAACAACCAACCAGGGTTTCTTATTTGTGGTTTGAAATAAAAACAAACCATGACAAAAATAGTATAAGATGTCTTGTCAAAATATATTCACTATTGTCACTATATTCAATTGGGGTTTCAAAATATTTGTGGTATTTCAAATTTGGCATTTGAAATTCCACTCCCATTTTGAAATCCCAATAGAATACAGCAATTTGTATTTGTAACATTAATTCTAAATCAGCTCTCTTGTCTTGAAGAAATATTCTAACCCTTAATTTGGCTACTAATCTTATATCCTTAATAGTCTCATTTTAATGCTAAACATTTCAAGTGGCTTTGCATGAGTAATCCGAATAACAACTCACTTCAAAAACTAATAACAGTCGTCCTGAAAATGAGAACACTAATCATGGGGTGTAACCCTGCAGTTGGCCTACTTTATCAATTCTTATTTGTAGTGAATTTTTTTTATGTAGGCTGCACTTTTCAAAGGGTCAGGGGGATGACTTGGCTTGTGATGAAGTAATTGACCATCCTTCTTTATCAAGATCTATTTTCTAATGCAGTTCGATTCATATACAATGATAGCAACTTAAACTTATGGCTTTTTGTCTGATTATAACCGACTCTAAAATGACTTTGTATAGTCTTAAAACATCCATCAACCTTAAATTAAAACTGTATAGACTTTTGCACCATCACGTGATGGCAGCCATGCCTCCTGATGTCATGGATCACATGTTGGTGTGAAGTCTGTTTAGTTTTTTTAACCTTTGGTTTAACCTATAGAGTACAAACACTAAAAGTGTGCAACACGTTGCACTATTTAGTAGTAAACAGTAAGCAATGGAAAACAATAACATTAGCATAATTTAGTGATATTTATGTTGCACACCTATAGTGTTTTGTACTCAACTTTAAATGTGTTTTCTAATGATATCCATTTAAGGTTATTTTGTCCCTTAAGTTATGGATACTTTTTTTTTCTTGCTTTTTGTATCTGTTTGCTATCCCAATGAACTAAGAAACACCCTCAATACAAGGTTTTTACTACTGTCCTAAGGATATTCCTGTTTTCAGAACATTTTCCATTTCAGTGCATGTGTTATTATTACTCGAGTATTTGTTGTTTACCAATAATGTTTGCAGTTTATTTCATCCCAGAATGATGACACATGATCTGAAATCATGCTGCACTAAATTGGCCAAGAGGATAGGATCTTCCTTTCTAATGATGCAAAAAAAGTAATGAAAGGTTTTCTGCTAAAACAGTCTCTCAGCCATAAAAGACACCAGAGCAACAGATACAAGGGCAATTGTTCCTTGAATATCAAATTCAATATTTTTTGCTTCTGTTATAGATGGATGGACTTGAATGTGAGAAGAGAAGATCCAAGGGGAAAGGGTTTACATGTCCTGGAAAACTTAACACTAGACGTTCAGCTGAAATGCAAGCGGCCAAAATCCTTGGCGATGCATAAAATAACCATTAATGGTAGCTGAAGATTTCAGATCCTACTACTTCTTTATTTAGGTAGAGTATTGGTTAGCCTAGAGAATGTTGAAGAAACTGGACTGTTGTTTATATATGTAGCCAACAGTCCATTTTCTTGGACTTTTCCTCACCAACTAGGGTGGGGTAAGGGATGCTAATATTCGCTTACTCTCTTGACGAGGTGCCTAAGAAGCCATAGGAACTGAAATTAATATTTTGCAGGCAATAGGCAGAATAGTATTATCATACTTAGATAGCAGCATGTTTACCTTAACTTATAGTCAGCGTACCTTCGTGTGAACAGATTCGTATTTTAGCTATGTGCCGAGTTGAATGAGCTGATTGAATGATTATTATTAGTTTGTTATTAGTGTTAGTCGTTTGATTTCCGAGGTATTTGTTTTGCGTTTGTGCACTCAGTCCTACTTTCTGTCTTTCAAGGAGTTTTTAAATCACATTTTGTGCAGCCTATTGGCTGTATTAGTTATTTTTAATCGATTTAATAATGGAATGTTGATTTTAACATTATAGGGGGTGACTAAGGCCTATAGGAAGCATTTTATAGAAATACTTCATGCATCGTACATAAGTTACAGCTCTCGTTGTCATGGCAATCCAGAGCTTATGGCTACGACCTTAACACAAACACGGCATACTTCAACAAAATTAATTCATGTCTTGAAATTTCCCATATACACTTTCTAAAATGCCCTGTTTTGGCCCATTTTAGCATCGACCATAGATAACCTTAATTCACGATCATTCATATTGCACCTATCAGGAACTGTCGACCCTCTAGTTAATTTTTCCTTTTTATCTTTGATAGTTTATATTTTACTTTTGTTTTAAAACGTAGATAGTTAATTTTCTTAAACATCCAAGTTTAAGCCCTTTTAGAATTCTTTTTATGAATGTATGTAAGAATAAAAGTCTCATTACTAGTTTATTTATTGTGTTATTTCATGGTCATCACTTGGAAGCATCGCTTTGATAGTGCACACCAAATTGCATTTCTGTTATCCTTGCATGAAACAATATAGAATTGTATCGAGTATTTTGACTTTTTTATGTTGAATCAAATTTTAGGATAGGGAATTACAAAAATTTGTAATGAGATTTTAAAAGTTCAAAATGAATAGTTGACACATCATTTTTATCCCTTGAGGATTGAGTTCATAAAGAAAAACAATTTTTAAAGAGAATACACTTTTATTTTTTATCCTAATTTCATCCCCACACTGAGTAATGAACGATGGCCAGTCCTTATTAACGTATAGGGTTTTACGGTACCCATGTTAGTTATATATGGCACATTTAACCCATGAAAAAGATATTAGATTAACACACTTTAGTAGACCCATACTCCATTGTTTTGTTTTTTCGTCTATTTGAATATTACAAGTTACCTAAATTTTTATCTCACGGTCCAAATGCCTACAGTTTAACATGGCTGCGGTGTAACAATCCTCTTCACCCCGCTGCAGAATACTCCATACTTTAAGTATACGAGTAGAATATTTTCTCAATCAAAGCAATCTCGTACCAGGCCTCGGCCCCAACTTTTTTTGCCTTGTGGGAGGGCATAACACTTGCCGAAAGAGCGTGGGAACGAGATTGATGACAAAGGCCCCGTCCACACGTATCCGGATATTTTTGTAACCGCAAATATTTGTTTGCGGATACGAAAATGTTCGCGTCCACACGCAGCGTATTCGAATCGTTTTCGTATCCTGATGTATCCTGAAATTTCTAGATCCGCCCTGATGCAAGCTAGTGCCTAGTCCCTTTGACAGATAGTTTTTCTTATTGAGCATGCGCAAAACCGTGTTTACGTCAGCGTATTCGAAAATTTGCGGATAACCCCGTCCACACGCATCCGTATTCGGAGCGTATTTGACAATTTATATTATGGAGACCGTTTTTGAAAATTTCCGGATATGAATACAAAAATTTCCGGACACGTGTAGACGCAACCCGTATCCGCAAAAACAAATATGCGGATACTAAAATTTCCGGATACGGTGTGGACGGTTCCAAAGCCTAGAAGAGTCTCTAGTATGAAAATAATAATTTCCCAAAACGTGGTTTAAACCACATATTAAATATATAGATTTTTCATTCGTTTAAATTAATGTCTTACATTCGTTGGCTTTTACCTATGATGTTCGCTATATTTTCACAACTGAACGGAAAAATGTCTATGAATGACTATCAACTCCTCGTATACCGCTGTTTCCAACTGAACTAGAATGTGTAAATCGATTCAGAATTCATCAGTAAATTTGTAATCGTAAAAACTGTCGGACAAACAAGACGAACACGTCAAATTGAGATCTATTAAGCAGAGGAGAATCGCTACAAAAACAGATACAAATTCGTTTTGAGAAATTGTTAAAAATTCAAAACTGCCGAGCGTTAATCAGTGTAGCAACTCGTTTCATATTTGCTTTATGGGCTACCATAGACAAAGGTCAGTGACGGTTGGGTTTTGTCTGATCAGTTGCCCAGTGATGAATGACTAATATTTATGTCAAATGATACTGAGGGCGAAGATTAGAATATCTCTACAGTGTATTTGTTGTCTTTGGATATTTATAAATCAAGGCCGGGGCATTGAAATACTTAAAATGGATTAAAATGGTTACTGGCATCTCATGCAGTATTATCATTTATTATATGACCGTGAATCGTAGAGCCTGGACACTAGCAAATCGAGCAATCTGATTGGATAGAACGCATCGCGGACTGGTCTAGATTCTCCGGTATTAACCGGTCCGATCGCATATTAATCTTACACAATGAAAATGAAAAGTGGTCATATAATAAAACTCTTATCAACCGAGCTTGGTCGGTCTGTACGGGATAATCTTGACCTCGGTCGGGTACAGACCTCGCTGCGCTCGGTCTGTACATTCCGACCTCGGTCAAGATTATCCCGTACAGACCTCCCGCTCGGTTAATAAGATCTAAATATTGTTGTAACTTATCGTCCTGCAGCATCAGCATGAACGACTAGGATAGAAGATACGCAAGACAGTGTCCCAACATATTTTTTCTAGGTACAATTTCTTTACCTTCTGATGTTCAACGTTTTTCAAGTATTCTACTATCTATAGTGCATGATCTTGCAAACCTTTTCGTAATTTCATGTGTAGAGTTTATGGTACAGTTTGTTAAGGATTAAATGTATCGTACAATTGATGTTCAACGTTTTTTTTAATGGTTTCTACCATCCATCGTGCATGATCTTGCAAACCTTTTCGCAACTACATGTGTAGAGTTCATGGTACAGTTTGTTAAGGATTAAATATGCCACAAGTTCTAAAGATGTTGCCAGTGATGTTGCAAAATGCTTCTGACGTATTACAAAAGAAATAGATTGTGGACCCCCTAACTTGCAGTTCAATTTCAGTGGAGAACGTAACAAATGGCTTGAAGTTCTTATGAGATTGATGTGTCTGTCACCAAGAACCCTTCAAAAGTGGTAGAACTGATTGTAAAGTTTGTAAAGACCAAATGTCCCAGGTTTTAGACTGCTGTTCAAAGAGTTTGAAGATTGCGGCAACTAAAACATGAAAATGGTTACTTTGAGAGCTGAGTCACCTTTTCTCCCTTTTGATAAAGTTTGGCAAGACTTTCGTGCAAAGCATTCGCTACTGGAGTCTTTGTGAATATTAAGAACAGGTTAAGAAAAGTTTTCCTTTTCAAAGATCAGAAAATCATTGCTGCACCAGAACATCCGGGAATAAATACTCCTTTCCAAGTCGCCTAGCAACATCCAAAGGAGTTTCTCCACGGCTGTCTATAATATTGACATTAGCTCCGTGACACAGGAGACTTGTGACAATATCAACATCTGTGCTCCATTCCACGGCCTTATGCAATGGTGTCGACAACCAGTTATCGGTGTCATTCACAATAGCTCCTTTCTCGATGAGACACTCAATCATATCGAGACTCCCTGCCAGCACTGCGAGGATGAGCGGACTAACTCCGCCTAGCATGGCCTTAAGGTTAACATCGCAGCCGTATTTGATAAGTAGGAGAGCAACATTTTTATGGCCACTCCGCACTCCAGCATGAAGAGGGCTTTCTCCTGTGATGTTCTTTGTTCTCTCAGCGTTAAAGCCTTGATCGATCAAAAACTCCACAACATCGGGGTAGCCATTTGCTGCAGCGTGGAAGATGGGCGTGGACCCTGTGGAATAGTCTCTGCTCTCTGGATCGCTCCTGTATTGCACAAGCAATTTTGCAATATCTCTATCGCCCGCAAAATGGAGAGGTGTTCTACCATGTTTGTCTCTTAGGTTGGATTGGCTTCCTTCGTTTAACAGAAATCTCACCATCTCAAGATTGCCTGGCTTTTCAGAAGCATTAAACAGTGGTGTCTGGTGTTCAGTCTTGTTCGTGGCATTGATGCTACTGCCCTTGTCGATAAGAAGTCTTGCGACACCAAGGTGACCTTGTTTGGCAACAAAGTGCATGGCGGTACACCCAGCAAGGTTAGAGTCGTTAACACGGCTTCCCTTGACGATGAGATACTCCACTACTTGAAGATGCCCTTTCTCTGCAGCCAGAATTAATGCTGTGTCTTGATTAACAGTCTTGGCAAAAATATCCGCACCCCATTCCACTAAAGTCCTGACTGCATTCAGACGTCCATTTCTAGCAGCAACATGAAGTGGTGTTCGACCCCATGTTGTCTCTTCATTAACATTCGCTCCTCTTTCCAACAGAATCAGCAGAGTATCTATGTTCCCAGTTGATGCAGCGTGGTGTAGAGCGGTGTTGCCATGGTGGTTTCTGGCATGGATGTCGCCTCCCTCCTGTAAGAGATACTCTAACACTTTCCTCGTGTTAGAAGCAGCAGCATGCATCAGTACGGTCGTTCCGGCATTCTCTTTATGAGTAGAAGCTTGGTTTATGTCATATCCTAGAAACTGTAGCTTTTTAAAGTGCCTGATTCTCCCAGTTCTTGCAACTTGATAGTGCATTGGCTCGGATTTGATAGTCAGCTTCTCATAAACTTCGATGATCATTCTGATCCCTTCACAAGCATTCCCTTTATTAACTTCTTGCACAATTTGTGTTGGAATAAGGCCAGCGTATTTAGAAGTATTGCCCATCACAGGGATTGACAGCGCTATTAAAGTATCAACCTTACTTGGGCTAGCAAGAATAATGGACTGAATTACAGCTGGGTTATCATGGATACAAGCCTTGTGAAGAAGGCTTAAGCCGGTGGTTGTATTTGGTGTGATGACTGCTTCGAATGCAAGAGCTCGCAAGGTAATCTGCAAAAAGAATGAAAAATGTCAAAACATGCACATCTAACTATTGGTATGAATTGGGCGCTTAAATTTTATATGAGGAAGAAGGAGATCGGAGACTGGGATCGTTGCTTGCTATGCAGACTTTCTAAGGGTACGTCGTCACGCAACCTTTCCGTCTACGTACCAGGTTACTGCGGCTAGGATAAACGTTTCTATAAACAGTTACTTTCTTTCCTTCGAATAATAATTAATTTTATAATTAATATAATCTTATAAAATGGGACCTTTAGAATTCTTTAGCCATTTGACCCATACCAAATCATTCTTATTGTCTGTCACGCAAAGTTTATAAAGGTTTGTGGGTTTGCTTGAGGAAAAGCATGCTTGCTTTTAGATAGAAGTCTTACGGGGGAATTAACTCCTACAGCGTTCAAAAATGATTCACATTGCAGCCAAGTCTATTTTGCATAGATAACTGTCATTTTCGAAAGCGGTTTTTGTAATTCCTAATCTTACCCGACGAGAACTATTAATTATTGATAAGCGATGCGGCTCGAACCTTGATTAAAGAAAGCTAGCTGAATATATATTTTTTCGGAAATGTTTCATACGAATTATTAGCAAGGCAAAACTATGCGTAGATTCAAAAATCCGTTTTCTCGAATTCTCGCTTATAAAACTCGTTCGGGATACTGCTATATTCGTAATGAATTTATTGTTTTTGCCGTTGTTAGTAGCAAAAAAAAATTCACTCTAGCAAAAGGCATGTAAGTAAGTATTCGACCTTGCTATGCAAACAGAGGACCAAGAAAACACAGGAATATGTGTATATGTATTCAAAAAATAAAATAAGTTCGAAGATAACTTCTTACTTCTTCGTCCATTGCCTTCGGAGCAGAACTCGTAGAGTTAGTACTAAAGCAGTTACTGTCTCCCAATCAGTACTCAGTTTTACTAGCATTTATCTAGACTCTACCAGGAGAAAGGACCAAGAGCACTAGGACACCGAACGTGGTTGTTTTTTTCCCTTTCGATAATTTGTGTTTGCTTGTTTGGTGTCCGTCTTCCTTCGCTGTCGCAATGCAGACACGTTTTCTTCCAAAGGTCAAATGGTTTGAACAGCCGATTTATGACGCGAAATGCAAGTCATAATACATATCTAAATGTACATGTATCAAATACAAGTAAGCTATTGTTTTCAACATAAGGAGAGAAAGCGTTGCGTGACGACACTGAAAGTGGCTGTGCGAGAGACTAAGGGAAACCGGGTTTAGTCTGGGGTAGGGTTTGGGCGACGCAACCCTACCTAGTCCAGATGCTGTACCCTCTCCTTTCCCGCTCCGCGTCTGGACTTACCCCTACCCAAGTGGGAGTGGTAGTTCCCCCCTGGGGGGGGGGGGGTCAGTATACGACTAGTATACTTGACTTAGAAGTTAATTAATGCCTGTTGACCTATGTTAGTTATTAAAGGTTTTCATATGCAACATGTGTTAAGTATAATAATTTCTCCCTTTCAACCCTTGTTTGTAGCTTACAGCAAATCACGAAACGAAACAAAACGAAGCGACACAATAATATGAATGCGAAACGAGGATTTCGCATTTTACAGATTTGTAAAATGTGAAGGCGACAGACTGTAAAATGCGAAATCTATTTTAAAATATATAAATAGATGAATATGAAATAAGATATAAATTTAAAGATTTTGTTACATGAGACTTTGCAACTGTAAGCTTACTTACGAAATTGAATGAAAACTCGCGTTCCACGTCTTAGAAAATTACTTTGAATAAATGTCAGTGGGAAAAAACAGCGTAAACTTTCCATGTACCAAAAGCCACAAATTTATCAACTATACGTTTACCGCTCAACTCAATTCAACTCGTGTTGTTGTGGCGCCATTTTGAATGCACAGGGACCCCAATCATAATATATGACAGCACAAAGGTAGCCCACAAAGTGAAAAGCGAAAAAAGTGAATTCATAACAAGAATCCACTCCATTATATGTATGATACTTGTATAAGACATGCAATTACGAAATATTGTATTAAAAAAACTTTATTGTAGTTTATGATATAAAAGGGGGACGTTTCTTTGAGTAAAAGTTGTCGCATGAGAGTGGGGATTTTAGTGTGTGTGGTAATAGCGTGCTATAGTTGATATGAGTGGTATCTCTAGTGTCCTGTAGCAGCTTTAGTTTATAGAAGCCGTAATCTGGTAGTCAAATTTCTAGGGTTCGGGTCCGAGTGAGGGCCGAGGGAGATCGTGTTACTCCCTGTGTAGGCTCGGCAGTGGTTCGTACACTAGCGTTGGTGCTGCATTGCTGTGTAAACACACTGCCACCCCACCTTTCAATAGAGTTTAATTAAACGAGCAGACGAGAGAACAATAGCAAGCGCGCTAGAAGCCTACTACGGGGGCTCTAAATAGAACTTACTCTAGGACGGTTGAATATCACTGACGTAAGGAGCATCGCGCGGTCGCGTTATTGTTAGTACAAACAGAATCAAGTACGGAACTGTCGTTAAAACATTAAAGCAAATCGGCTATTCAAACCGTTCACCTTTGACCTTTGGAAGAAAACGTCTGCATTGCGACAGCGAAGGATCATGGAGACAAGAAAAGTAAACAAGTATAACGTTAATTTAATTCAAATAATCGAAAGGAAAAAACTATAGAAATCCAACCACGTTCGGTGTCCTAGTGCTTTTGGAAAGACTGGATGTTTGCATGAGGAAGTCAATCTCGTACTCAGTGCCCTTAACTTAAGAGTCTTACTGCGAATGCTCTGGGAAAAGCATAAGTAGAGTCACGCATGCGCAGAAATCAACTTAAGTGGAAAAAAACATGTCTATTTTTAGTTACAGATGATAGATTATTTTTAATTGTTCGGCAACACTTTCTGATCAGTTTTGGAGCTGAGTTAAATGTTCTTTTTGCGGATTCTTTACAGTAATGGAAGATTTCAAGTATTAGGAAAAATTGCCTAGATGAAGAGAAGTTGATTTCAGAATTTCTTTCCGCTTTCTTTTTTTTTTTTTTTTTTTTTTTTTTTTTGTGCGAATACAAAATATCATTAAAATGAGGTGGAAAATCTAAAAGAGAAACCTTCAGCAGAAATAATAATAAGGCGAAAACTCGGCTAATTTCCTGATCGCTCTACGTGCATAAATTCTATAAAATCTCATGAATGAATGAATAGTCGCGTGGGACTGATGGGAATTGCAATAATTAATTTTCTATTCTTGGCCAATCTGATGGCCAAAACCTGCAGGGAAATGAAAGGAAACTTAAATCCTTTCCCATATTGAAAAAAGCTATAACTTCCTTCACATCATAATAATGTTTTTGAGTACCGATGGTATTGATTGTCTTACGAGATTAAATACAATAGAGTTTTCTGTATCCTCTGTTTTTTCACGAGGAATCACAGAGGCTCTGTTTTAATTTAGCCAACCATGAAAATATGTAGTTTCATTATCGCCACCAATAATCTAACAATAGCACTTATTAAGTCCAAAAAAAACCCATATAATTGGAAAAACTTCTCATTAAGAAATTGAATTGCATTGGAATATACATTTGCTCCATTCTTATCATGATCACCAGTACAAATTAATATGTGTTACGGACATGACCGGCGCTAACTTTGCACCATCGTTTCCTACATCTCATTTTACCTCTGGTAAACCTTGCATCAAAGGAAATTATTTTCTTATTCATATTCTAGAACTTCGAAATTTTAATTTCTTAATTCTTTTTCACTCATTCGGAAGAAATTTGAGCCTGTCGACTGTCGTCTCAAGATAGACAAGATAATTAAACTCGTCTTTCTTTCAATGCCTTGCGTTCTTGCCAGTGAATCAGGGGCGTATCGACGTTGCATTTGTGTGCTTACAACTGATATATGGCACACTGATATACAGGCAAACTGACATACAGGTACACCGACTTACAGGTACACTGACATACAGGTACACTGACATACAGGCACACTTACATACGGTCACACTGACATACAAGCACACTGATACATAGGAACACTGCATGGTATACTGTTTGTGTTTGTGTCTGTGTATCCGTGTCTATGTGTGGCGGATTCCATGTATGTGTTGGTATGGTATAATTTTCTTTTTCATGGTTAGCCCGTCGTCACATTACGATATGTACCTATTTTAAGTAACCGTATAAAATGCTATCAGAATTTGTTTTTAGATAAGAAATCGTCAAAAATCTAAAGCTTTAAGTGACTATTGAAAGACATCCAAGGTAAATGACATTAGTTCTACAAGTTATCTTTTATCTATGTGTCGGCTCAGAATTACCACGCCCGATTGGCTCATAGTATTTGATTGACGGCGAAATAGCACTCTTTTGGTATCCACGTCTGTCTTGGAATGCAACGTTTCTCTGACAGTTCTCTGACAGAAAAGCTTTTTTCTCCTCTTTTCAGTACGACTTTTATGAAACAAAAAATGTTCTGACAATGCGGTACAAGGATAAGGATAAGAGCTATACCTCTTGCACTTGTGCTACAGGTGAGTGAAATATCGTACAAAATTAGTTTTCCGAAGAACATTTTTTAACAAGCTTATACCAAGCTCGCCTGAATTGGCTTTGAATGACAAAGATATCGTAGAATCAATTATTCTTTACATTGAGTTACAAAGTAGAATGATAAAATTTATTCCAGAAAAGCTTTAATACGATGATAATAACCTTTATAGATAAATTACTAAAGGTTTTGCATTAACTAAAGATTGTACTCTCAAGCTAAGCAAGGCTGATGGCGAGATTAAAATTCCCAATGCAATAGGATGTAAAGAATGAAGCGTTCTTTTAATCTAAACCTTTTTATTATGAAAGTGGAATGATGATGAAAACAAAGTTGTCAAAAACGCTGGACGTCCATTTTCTCGAACTTTCCAGAAACCGTGCTACTGAGAAAGGCGACTGTTAGGTAGTGAGAATATCAAGCCAATCAGGCCATATAGTTTCGAGCTATAGTAACTTTCTCTTGAGATCTATCTTGACCACCACCGCCCACTGAAGCAAATTTTAAAAAGAACATTCCATTTTGTCTTTAAAGTTTGGCGTTTCGGCGGACAAACTGAGTCAACGAGTGGTCAGACGTCTTTCCTTTCATGGAAGTACAGCTGGGTTTGCCTCGCTGACTCTCGCATTTCTTTTCAAACAAAAGACTTTTTTGATTAGATTTCGGAGCATATTTCGTAGGCTCAGCATGCTTGAGAAAATTATGATGGGACTGACTAGGGCGTTTGAATAAGCGATGATGCCACTAACTCGACGAACTACGTAATCCACTGTAAAACTGAGATTGACCTTCAGGGCGATGTTTAAACCAGAATATATAACGTAAAGGCAGTATGGAACAACAAAAGCAAAGATGAGGCTGACGAACATTTTGGTGTCGTTAAATCTCCACGAGTTGGCTACGGTTTGTTTTGCACTATTGCTGGCGTTTTTCTGCCTTTTTAGGAAAATCAAAATTTGAATATTAGTAATGGTCAAAATAATACTCGGGATGACGTAGTTGACAACGGTGAATCCGATGAACATTGCCCGGTATACGGGAACAGTTTTCTCGTATCTACATATTACAGTGTACTCGTGTACGCCTAGATCTATGGGTTCTGTCTTGAATGTCGCTACGGGGACGATAACGATGACAGCACCAGCGATCCATGCAAGTATGACTAGGTTTTTTGAAAATTTAGGCGACGGCAGAAGGAAGGGATAGAATAATGCCATGTATCTTTCGATTCCTATGACGAGGAGGTTGTTCAGGGTGACGACAGCGAAGAAGAGATTCAAATATCTCACGGATCTACATCCCCACTCATTTTGCACAATACCAGAATACAACTGAGCGATAAACACGGGAAGGTTTACCAGTGAGCAGAGGAAGTCGGACAGAGCTAAACTTTGGATGAAATAAGGAGTTAATATCCTTGTAAAACTCTTCACGATTCTTCCCTTCTTGCGGATTTTTTCTTGTTTTCTTACGATGTACAAAAGAAGACAGTTCGCAACCAAGCCCCCGCTGCCGACAAGCGCCATTACAATAGTCATTGTAATTTTTATCGTTAATGGAAGTGGAGATACAATATAGGTCTTACTAGTAGAATTTACAGTAATGCTTTGGTTCAGAAGTGTGCTGGCGTTACTGTGTGAAGAACTCCGCTCCATGATTACCAATGCCCGCAATCTGTAAAACGGTTCGAATAACCTCTTGGCCAATCTGTGAAATGATGGACAACCCGGCCCCACTTGTAAATAACCAAAGTTCTTAATTTCAGCGAAATTCGTTGGTATATTCTAAAGAATTCAGTCGTATTTGCAAAGCAAAATGTTAGGGGTTTGAAACATCTAAAGTGGCTATCACTGAAAACGTTCTTCTTAATTCTTGCAAGTGTCTGGTGATGAAGAACTTGAACTTCCAGAAGATGAGAGATGGAGTCAATAGTTCTCCTGTGTTAGTTTCTTAATGTTTTTAATGTTCTTATATCAATAGTGTGTATAAGTTGAGGAACTTTAATATTTCCTGAAGATAATGTGATAGACAGGTGGTGGGACTGTTTTTTTCTTCGTACGCTGCCCTAAAATGTTTTTCGAAAAACTCAAAACAGCCACTTAGCTAATCAAAGTCAGGGTACGGTTTAATCACAAATCAAGTTTGAATTGAACAGCGGGACCCAGCGGAGAACCCAGATAAAGCCATCGAATCAAGAAAGAGACCTAACAAGCTCTACTTACATGCGATGATCGATGAGCCCAAGAATTGAACCCAAGTCCTGAGATGTGATTTAGCGGGTTCAAGTACTACTGCAACATCACCCTTAATGTTCAGTAAACTGACGATGGTCTATAGTGATAGCCGGTGAAGTTATCGGTGGTCTATCCGGCTCTCAAAAATCTCTCGTTTTGAAATTTTCTCTTTGTGAGCGATAACTTTAAATGGCGCAAATTTATGCTTTATCGATGCTATTCCTGCTATTCGTTTGAATTCTGCGGCCCTCATCTCTCGCTTTATACTAATAGAGATAAATGGTCTGTTCTGCACGGCTAGGCGTTATGGAAAATTTCCGCTGTCTCAAATCTTTTAACAAGAGGAGATAAATAGCCCATTTTTCTTTGGTCTTAGAGGGGGAGAGTTCGTTCGTTAATATCTCTTCCATTATACGGCGCTTGACGTAGGCTTGTGAAAAATTTTTAATTAATTTTCCTTGACAATCAAGAAATGATCGAGAAATCCTTTGATATAGGTTTAAGAATATTAAGTTTTGTTCAAAACCGCAATTCAGGAAATAATACCTACCTAACCAGGAAATCTGATATTTCAAACGTGTTGATGTGTAACTTCATTAGTTTCCACATATTTAACAGCCAGGAATAAATGTTTCAAAAAACAATTTTAAAAATCCACCTGAAATAAAAATTCTGCAAAAAATCTTGAAAATGACAGGATGCAAACCGAGTTTCGAAAGTCAATAATCTTGTTTGGTATGACATATATAGGCACACTGACATACAGGTACACTGACATACACAGGCACCCTGACATACAGGTACACCTACATACAAGCACACTGACATACAGGTACACTGACATACAGGTACACTGACATACAGGTACACTGACATACAAGCACACTGACATACAGGTACACTGACATACAGGTACACTGACATACACAGGCACTCTGACATACAGGTACACTGACATACAGGTACACTGACATATACAGGTACACTGACATACAGGTACACTGACATACAGGTACACTGACATACAGGTACACTGACATACACAGGCACCCTGACATACAGGTACACTGACATACAGGTACACTGACATATACAGGTACACTGACATACAGGTACACTGACATACAGGTACACTGACATACAGGTACACTGACATGCAGGTACACTGACATACAGGTACACTGACATACACAGGCACCCTGACATACAGGTACACTGACATACAGGTACACTGACATATACAGGTACACTGACATACAGGTACACTGACATACAGGTACACTGACATACAGGTACACTGACATGCAGGTACACTGACATACAGGTACACTGACATACAGGTACACTGACACACAGGTACACTGATATATACAGGTAAACTGACATACAGGTACACTGACATACAGGTACACTGACATATACAGGCACACTGACATACAGGTACACTGACATACAGGTACACTGACATACAGGTACACTGACATACAGGTACACTGACATACAGGTACACTGACATACAGGTACACTGACATACACAGGCACCCTGACATACAGGTACACTGACATACAGGTACACTGACATACAGGTATACTGAAATACAGGTACACTGACATATACAGGCACACTGACATACAGGTACACTGACATACAGGTACACTGACATACAGGTACACTGACATATACAGGCACACTGACATACAGGTACACTGACATACAGGTACACTGAAATACAGGTACACCGACATACAGGTACAGGTACACTGACATACAGGTACACTGACATACAGGTACACTGACATACAGGTACACTGACATACAGGTACACTGACATACACAGGCACCCTGACATACAGGTACACTGACATACAGGTACACTGACATATACAGGTACACTGACATACAGGTACACTGACATACACAGGCACCCTGACATACAGGTACACTGACATACAGGTACACTGATATATACAGGTACACTGACATACAGGTACACTGACATACAGGTACACTGACATACAGGTACACTGACATATACAGGTACACTGACATACAGGTACACTGACATACAGGTACACTGACATACAGGTACACTGACATACAGGTACACTGACATACAGGTACACTGACATACAGGTACACTGACATACAGGTACACTGACATACAGGTACACTGACATACAGGTACACTGACATATACAGGTACACTGACATACAGGTACACTGACATACAGGTACACTGACATACAGGTACACTGACATACAGGTACACTGACATACAGGTACACTGACATACAGGTACACTGACATACAGGTATACTGACATACAGGTACACTGACATTCAGGTACACTGACATATACAGGCACACTGACATACAGGTACACTGACATACAGGTACACTGACATACAGGTACACTGACATACAGGTACACTGACATACAGGTACACTGACATACAGGTACACTGACATACAGGTACACTGACATACAGGTACACTTACATACAGGTACACTGACATACAGGTACACTGACATACAGGTACACTGACAAACAGGTACACTGACATACAGGTACACTGACATACAGGCACACTGACATACAGGTACATTGACATACAAACAAGCACACAACAAAGAATGATTCCTAAATATCTGCTATCTAGACCTCAAAAAAATATAATCAAAAATTGCTCAAGAAAAGAACGCATCTCGGCTACTGGCATGGCAACTCAAACAAAGACAAACAACATTTAAAAAAATAGTAGACAGTAAGCATTATGAAATTGGCAAATATTTAGTTCAAAGTAAGTTTACAAGGAGTAAAGGAAATTAGTTCTTCTTAGCATGTGACACAAGGTACGCGGGGCTGTGCGGACGAAGCGCGCGTGAAAAACAAGAATGTGGTTCTTAGCAAAACAGCACCTAAAAAGACTTTATTAAGATACATAATCAGCATTTGAAAATACTAAAACAGCTTTTAGTTAAAGTCTTATTAATTGTTATTTAAAGTTATTTATATCGCTGGTCGATCGATATTTTCCAATAAAGACTAGAACACCTGCGAACTAACCCTGACACAGGTGCTTGGAACGAATTGCATTCCTAAAGAAGAGAAATCTGATCCCTCCAAGAAGGCCCCCCAAAAAAAGTTACTCGTACAACGTAGTGTAAGACTGTGTTTTTGTGTTTGTACGTTTGTGTCAGTGCGTGCAGTCATAGTTAATAGAGGGGAATCTATTAACTATGGTGCAATGTGTTTATAATGTTTCCTTTCTGTCTCTCTGCATGTGTGTGGCACGTGTTGGCTTTGATAATGGGCATCAAATACCCCGTTAAAATGATAAGCCAAAGGAAAATGATTTATCACACATTCCCCTTGCCAATCATAAAGATATTCCCTTTTTCTTCATGACTGACGTCATTTTTCTCTGGGTATCAGCGGTACTTAAATGCCTCCCACTATTCGAACCTTCTGTTATCTGTCATAACCAATAGGGTTACAGATCTTTGAGAGTTTTTGGTTATCTCTACAGGCAGGCAGGTGGTGCCGAAATCATGGTCACAATGGGCTTCTAAAACATATTCATAGCAACTCGTTTGTCATTCACACAATGCGCGCCCTTAGGGGCAAGACTATGATCTGATGGCCCTTTTAATTTGGAGCGACATTTTATTTTCCTGTATACACTTCAGACCATTAAGTGAAGGACAGATCTGAAGGGGGGGGGGGGGGGGGGGTGCTGCAATCAAACCTACTAAATAACAACTACGAACCCCTAATTAGGAAATATTCAATTCAATCTAATTTTCTTTTCCTTGTTTAGTCCCTCACATTTCTACAGTCACTGCTCAATATTTAAAATTCTGGCGGTTTGAACCCCATGCAATTGTATTTAAGAAAATCTTGAGTTTCTAATCTTCCTTGAGGAAATAAACTAACCGTTAACGTTAGACGTAGTTCATGGCAAATAGGAACGTTTTGAATGCCTCAAGGATGAAAAACATAGCACTTTACGGTTGACTTCGATGTCTGAGTGATCAATACGCGATCATATTCATATAGAACAATATAATCACTTCGATATAACACACCTCTCAGGACTCTCAAGAGATACTAATCAATATTCACCCAATTCAGGTCTCTCATAACAAAAATATAAGAACAGTTATCTGAGCACTTCAGTCGCAACAAAAAAGGGTCGTATTCAATCTTTGGATCGTAAATATAATAGCCTATAAAAAATAAATCTATAATAATTTGGTTTGGCATAGACTAGATAGGCAGTGACGTCTACACGTTTTCTAGAGATTCTCCCCTGGAAGCAAAATCTTGTCAGTTATTTCATGCTTTTTAATTTTTTGGGGGGGAATTAGCGCTAAGTTTCCGATAATTTGGTAAAGTAAATTAAAGTAATGTAGATAAACAACCAAATAGAAAACGATTTTTTGAAATTAATGTGGCTACAAGAGTATCAATATACATAGTCGTAAGTAGAAAACATCCTGTAAAACTTTTGAATAATTTGAAAATGTCGCGAAGCGACTTTGGTACGTGATTAATGGCCTCATTGACAAAGTTTTACAGTACAATTTTCGAATTCGTAATCGTTATCAGCAGACCAATATATATAGTTCACATTAATATGGTTTTATTGCTTTTTGAGTTTGAAAAGAAATCAATTCTAGTCTTATCTTGAAGTCATTTTTAGATCAGATGTAAGCCGTATATTAAGAGCTGCAGCTCTGTGAAGTGTGAAGTGAGTTACCAGCCAACCATTAAGAACACTTTGGCAGTGAACTTGAGTTGAAATAACTCAGTCTCATAACTTGAAATATAGCGTTTGAAATTCAATAGCAAATACAGAGTTGAATAGGGGTGAATTACATGTGAAATATAGATTCGGCCAACGCTTTTCAACTTAATGTTAACGCCCATTCATTGAAATGAGGCTATAGATTATTTTTTATCTCTCAAAGTAAGTTTAAATCAACTGTGTTCTGACATCAAAGATATTGCTAGGCAAATAGTATCCAAGGAATATAGAAATTTCATAATTATTTTCCTGACCATTTGCACTGAGCTTCTTCACTCGCAAAGTCAATACTAAATATGCAAATTGCAAGCTAAATGTCAAAATGTTCCTAAGCGTTTTAGGATTTTAGCTTTAAGTTAAATATAAAAAAAAGTCTTATTGAAGTCCAGATAATAGGGAAGCACGAGTAATACCGAGGTATAATACTGTAGAGTTATAATCAAAACAATCAGAAATCCTTTAATTTGGTGAATGCGAGATCTATCATAGCCGTTGGTAGGATTTCCTGTGATTTGAAAAACATTTTTGAATAAATTTTACACTGCAAAATTGTAATATTTATTAGCTACGAAAGCAAATTTCCTAATTCTTTGTAAACAAGAGTTCATTTTATTCCTTCAAAATAAATTTTACTTACTTAGGAATAATGTAAAATGAAATTAGGACATTTTTTTCCGCTAGAAGATTGTTAGAAGCCGTTCCCATGGAAACATATTGAAATTTTCTCTCGAAGAGTCAACATTGAGGGCAGATGTTAGGAAACTTATAGCATTTCTTTTTAAAATTCGTTTGATCTTAATCTTATATGTTCATAACCGTTAGCTTTCTAATTTGTTTTGTTGCATTTATGGTGCGATGCTGAAATTGAAAATCCGAATTTAGTTTTATGCTCTTTAACGTCAATTTGCATAATCCCTCGAGATCTGTACAACTATAAATACAGCATAAAACTCTACAGTTTCTGCTCAGAGAATAAATTTTGCATCAAATACGAGATCTGGTTCCTTGTTTTCTACGTTTGAGAGATTACTCGATTATTTAAGGAGCCTCGTTGTTCCCGCGCAAATATATAAAAAGTACGAAATCACGTTGCCTTTTTTTTTGTTTTGTTTTGTTTAAAGCTATACTAATAACATTGCCCTTGTGTGTATACTCTATTTAGCTAAAACTTTTTCATGAATAGCTCTTATTATATTACAGAATGGAAGGGTTGCGTTGACTGCGTTCTATTTTTTAAAAAGACGTCAATGTCATCATAAATCTTGGAGGACAGATGTACAGCGCTCGTCTCGTTTTGGGAACTCAACCTCAATTCATCAGTGTACTGCAATCCAAAAGGCATGAAAATTAAACAGAAACTTGAAATAATTTAAGATAATCGTGGCATTATAATAGTGTATATTACGCATTTAATCAGATGCAAATGTAATATTACTCTTTAATTATATTATTGCGATAGGCAAACAACGAATGTCAGTTTACCCATTTTACTTGGCTGGTTACTGAAGTCTAAATTCGCTTGCCTACGTCTAAGAAAAACTATTGTCTTAGTGGATAATCTTAGCAAAAAGTCGCAGGAACATTTCCCCAACACTTAAGGGATTTCGAAGAAGCACTTCAAAAGCGACGTTGAAGGTTGATATGTGAGGAAATTCGACAAAACTTGTCCCGAGTAGGGATTCGCTCGCGAAATGAAAATGATTGTGGTGAGTGCTTGTTCATGTACTGAATATATTAACTTTTTTCGACAACTTTTAAGCGACATTCTTTACTATTTGAGCGCTGTGTCTCTTATTCATTCTCATTGTTTTCTTCTTTTGTACTAAGGTTATGATTCTCGTCGCCTTCTCTGTATGGGAGACAAGCGCCAACGAAGGTAACTCAGATCTATCATGCAATATTTATCTTTTTGTACTAATTCGGATCCTTTTCTCAAAACCCCGCGAACTCGAAACCATATCAATATTTTTTCTCTCACTCTTTCTCTAAAAATATCGATTTTCTCTAACCAGAACAAAGAAAAAGTGGCTAGTATTTTGAGATAAATTTCAAACCAAATTAAAGGGGAGAAAATGAGTTTAAGAATGAATTTTCTCGGGTTTATTGACACAGCCGCCAATTGTGTAGCCCAACAATACCGTTTTAGTCTAGCATTCTTTTCTGATTTCTCTTTTTATACAGTTAAAACTTCTCGTCTAAGCATTACCGTCGTTTTAATACCTCAGCTTAATTACATCAGAACTTTTGACTTCGAGAATATGGCTTAAATCCCATTGGAACCAAGTTCAAATGAAAAAGAAACAATGAAAAGTTAAAGTTACTTTCTAAATGACCTTATAATGTTGAATTTATTTTTGGGGTGGTTTCAGGTTCTTCACGGTAACATTAGCTTTCTTATCTCAAAAATTAGAAATTATACACCAAAGGAATACTACTAGTACAACCATCGCAATCCTTTTATCGAAATTTTTAGGTTGAATTACGAGATCAAACGCCTTGAGCAGATTTATATTCTATGATGTTAAAATTCTTAGGGATTTTTTACCGATAAAACTCTTAATAATTTAGAGCTTTTTGGCGTTAAATCTCTCTACTAAAGTTTGAATACGATAAAGACATCCTCGGTAATACTAACATAAGAAACCCAACGATTCATAACAAATATTTACATCAAACACGCGTTCGTTTTTGTACAAGATCATAATAACTACTCTCGCGATAGGGGGTATTCGTAAGAGCAACTTTAAGTTCCTGAAGAATTACGTTAGAAATTAGAAATATGCCTTTGGCGGCCCGTTTATGTTTCGTCCGTTTCTAAGGAAATAATGAATAGTTGGTTTATACAGCTTTTGTTTGATATTAGTACATTTGGATTTTTTAAGTCGAAATATTTTTTAAAGGGACAATTCCTCATATGTTTGGTCGGAGATTAATATCATGCGGTGGTGTTTGAAAAGAAAATGAAAGAGAAGTGAAATCCAAAAAAATAAAAAACATGAATACAAAATGGATCGTTATTTTAATGTTATTTACTAAAGAGTAAGTATAAATGGAAGATTTGTTGGAAATGTTTTTGGCTCTTTTCCGTTAGACACTTGTAAAAAAAGAGCTACCACTTTGAGAGCATTAAGATCTAGACTTGTTTGGAAAGGCAATTCAATACATCTAAGCTCACATTTTATGTTGACAAAAATATAAATTACTAATCTAGGGTAGAGATTTTAAAAATATTATTTAGAGGCTTTTCTTTTTCCCCACATTGTTTACACTAGTCCTGTCAACTTCTTCCGTCCAACTTCTTTTCATTTTTCGAAAGGCATTAATTACTTTCCTTTAGGTTTTGCATCATTAGTTCTTTATGGCATGGTCTCAAATTATGATTCCTAGGAGATAACGCTACCGTGTACTCGTCAGTACTCTCTTATTCCCTAGCAACCGTTCCTAGCTCAATGGAATGCTCTAATACGTCAATTTGTATTTCATCGACTTTCAGATTCATTTATCAATGACAATATTTTTTTGAATTAATCATACCACGTACAGTTATGCTTTGAAAACCGTGAATCCCTACAAAAGGGGTGTTGCCTGCGACTTTACGCTTCTCAGCAATTAAAAGTTAACATGACTCCGGGAAGTCGTAGAAAGACTGACGTCTACCGTCACCGATTAAACTGAAAAATAAAAGTCGAAAATATCTGTTAAAAAAATTATCTCGTAAAACTTATAGGGCCTAGGACGACTAAAGTATTTCTACTTCTACTTTTGTTGCAGTGAGCTAGAGTTACCGTTAAATGTTTTTAAAGTTCCTTTGTCTAACTTTTTGTGGCCCGTCTGCTGACCACATTCTGCTTTGGTATTTTGACTACATATATAAATATCGTTTAAACGTTATGAATGTCTAGCTTAGTATTCTAGCTTCTTTTGTGGCTCTCACTTTCAGTGCAGTTCTATTTAAATATTGGATACACATTCTCGATATTTCTCATCATTAGTGTTTCACTGGAAAGCTTTCGTTGTTTGGCGTCTTTCATAGTGTACAGCGGAAGCTCTCTCATTTTGAAAGACAATTACGCCAAAATCTCCGGACGCGCATCTGAAAAGCTGTAGCTGAAACTCTTTTATTGAAGTCTGAAAGCTGCCTCAACTGCCGTTAATGACTATTACAGGGTCAAAATTCAAGTTTGAAGGCGTTGGTAAATCTTTTAAAGAAATGCGTGTCCGAAATTTTGAGAATAGAGTCCGCCATATTGGAGAATGAAAAAAGGCAGGAAAATGGTAAACGAAAAACAGAAAAACTAAAATTTAAGATAGGAGGAAACCCTTTAAATGTGAAAAAAATAATATTTTAAGATTCGATTATGAAGATTGTGGAATATTCTTTTTAAAAATTAACTAAAGATTAATGGCTCTCGTCCAATACTTTAGCATGACACTCTTAGTTGGGAAACCTTGGCTATTCTTTTATAAACGCACAACTCATATAGAAATACATGCCAAATTACAAATAAAATCGTTCACAAGTAATCTTAAAATTTTAAAGTTTAAACTTGAATTCGGATTTGAGATGGATTTTTTTCAGTTTACAGTTTGTACTACGTTTTAGTGCCGTATGGAAGCTGCATCCGTTGATCTTTTAGAGGCTAGAAAAGCAATACTTAAGTTAAACAAAGCGATACATCTAAAAGAGAGACTTAGTAAACACTCCTAGAGGAAACTCAAAGTCAAAAAAAAAACCCTGAAAAGGTAAGAAAGCCAAGTCAAATATATGATTTGCATCATTGACGTCATTAGAGAGTAAGGCTAAAAAATAATGACGCACGATTTTGACATCTCTTGGACACTAATATGACATGCCATCCAAGAAGAAACCCAAAGTGTACGAATGGTTTGGCATCTTTTGGCGCTATCCTCACCATTTCTCTTCCTCCTCTCATGCAATCATTTATTTTGACACTGAAATTTTACCGAAATTAGACAATTGTCAATGTAATCGAAGAAAATTGGTCTCCAAGAATTGGCGTAATAATATGTCAATTAAAGGAAGCAATTCTGAGATACTCTAAAGAAATGATTGGATGAAAATTGTTCAAATAATTAGACTAAGCTCTAATTATAAGATAAAGAAGCTTAATCTTTTTTACCATTTATGATCTAAATGCCATTCATTCACCACGCTCAACACAGAATGTTCATTTTAATTATTATGATTTTAAAAGGTTCACCCTAGCAAGAAAATGGTTAACTTGTTTTTTCAGTAATTTTTTTCGACATAATTTTTTTGACTTTATATCAGCAGCAAAAGTCTTTTGCAGTTTTAAAGTTTTCGATTAATAAATACTTAGAAGACAAATCTGAAAAACTTTGTCAAAATGGGATTTCATAGTAAGTTAGTTTCAAAACTGATCAAAAATATTTATTTGTATTTTAAGTCTATGCTACATCGAGCGTATATTCAGATTCAAAACTCTGCCTCATCAGTTGGGTTCTCGCGGGACTCGGACCACTGACCTCTCGTTTAGATCTTAACCGAGTGACAAAAACACATTTCATAAATATATTTGATTACATTTTTTTGGTTAAAATGCTTTTGGAGTTAAGCCAGCGATTGGATCCCTCAATAACGATTTCCCAAATAAACCAACTAAGGCTGCAAAGCCTCAAGAAAGAAATCTCAATCATGTCCTGAAGGTCGTTTGAGTTTACACAAGATACCCTTGAAAGACAATTCCGATTGATCTGCAAATATGAATCCTAACAGCTTCTGGCTTAAGAATGATTTTTGACTGACAGTTTCATGATAAAAGAGGCATATGGATATCACTTGTCAATATAACATTTATATTTTGTTTCATTATGATAATTAGCTCTCGTATTTGCAGTCATCTGTTCGTTTTACAACCAAATATATGGATTCAGATTGGTTATACTTTCTTTGTTGTTGTTATAAAAGTAGTAGCATCAGCATCATTAGCATCATCATTAGCAGTAGCAGTAGCAGTAGCAGTAGCAGTAGCAGTAGCAGTAGCAGTAGCAGTAGCAGTAGCAGTAGCAGTAGCAGTAGCAGTAGCAGTAGCAGTAGCAGTAGCAGTAGCAGTAGCAGTAGCAGTAGCAGTAGCAGTAGCAGTAGCAGTAGCAGTAGCAGTAGCAGTAGCAGTAGCAGTAGCAGTAGCAGTAGCAGTAGCAGTAGCAGTAGCAGTAGCAGTAGCAGTAGCAGTAGCAGTAGCAGTAGCAGTAGCAGTAGCAGTAGCAGTAGCAGTAGCAGTAGCAGTAGCAGTAGCAGTAGCAGTAGCAGTAGCAGTAGCAGTAGCAGTAGCGTAGCAGTAGCAGTAGCAGTAGCAGTAGCAGTAGCAGTAGCAGTAGCAGTAGCAGTAGCAGTAGCAGTAGCAGTAGCAGTAGCGTAGCAGTAGCAGTAGCAGTAGCAGTAGCGTAGCATAGCAGTAGCAGTAGCAGTAGCAGTAGCAGTTGTTGTTGTTGTTCCTGTTTCACAAACGTTAACAAAAGTTAACAATAATAAGAATTTGAAATTTGAAAAATTATTGAAACTGCAATGGTAAAATATTCGTGTTGGTCGTCGATTATCGTCGTCCGGTCTTTGTTGTGTCTTTGTTGGTATTGGCTCACACGACTTACATTTTACTATTATTAATTTCATCTCTTACATTCCACTTCTAAAGTATTTAGATTTTCAATTTCTTTCTCATTATTTAAACTTTCTTTCGAATTTTTTTTTTCATTTTCCGTCCATTTTACTTCTCGGAAACGGAAGCTTCCCTAGACCATTGAATTTCATTTCATAGTCGTCTCAAACGGGAATTCTCAATCCCTCTCATCAGTGTTTACTAATAAAGTCTGGTGGATTGTCTATCTTTTTAAAATAAGTTTGACTGAAAGTATGACTAGCGGCAATACAAGACTCTTCCTATTTTAATCTATTACCTCATCGTATACATTAATCTCTTCATTAGGTTCTCGGGCAAGAAATTCGAATCTAAAAAGGTAAAATCAAATCGATGCATTATTTGGAAAGATAATAAAATGATATGGCGATCACAATTTATTATTTTGACAAAAATAAATGAAGCATGGATAGTATAGTACGAGGCCGGTAAGGAAAGAAAATGGGCAATCGTTCCTCCTCCACTGCTCTTGGTCTCTTTATGCCACCCACTCACCACAACAGCTGTTCTACTCTATTGTCTTCACAGTGCCACACTGATATTTGTGAATGTCGGCAAAATCATAATCATCTTTTGTTAGCTATGTATAAATGTTAACGCAGTCGTCTGTGTGCAGTAGCTATAGTAATCATCATTGTAGATGAGGTCAGTGTGTTCTTCATATCATCCAGCTTTTCAATTTTGTGTTGTTTTTGCCTTTATAAAAGAATTATCATGGTTACCGTTGGTTCGATTCTCGTATCTGGTAGGGTCTTATAGTGAGTAAAAATGTTTCTTATTTCTCTCCTGTGCTTCGAAAGTTTTCCTCGTTCTCTGGTTTTCCTCCCTCCACAAAAATCAGTCCGCTTTTATTCCAATTCAATCAAGAAACGAGGACCACAGTTTTATAAACCACTGGCTATTATTAGTAGTGCTATCCTCGTAGAACAAAGACTTTTAAATCTATTTTTATCGTGTTATGCTCTGTGTTTTTGTTTTCTTTTTTGCTGGAGGCAATCAATTTAATCTTAACTGAAAAATAGGAAAACGACATGCATGAGTGCATGTTGTTCTTATAACTGCTATTTTGGTTACAACTATTTTTACTCCGACGAAGGACTAACGTCCGTAACGTCAGTTTCACAAAGCTTTTCACGGTGATCCAATTTGTCTACAAGTTCCTACTGTTTTTTCCAGAAACACCGACGCAGTCCACACTAATTCTACTATTTACCACTATTTTAAAAAAGGTTGAATACTGAATACTGCATACTGAATAGTGCATTCCAAGACCAAGAGGCATTGTGGGTCTAGTTAATTTCAAATTAAGAGTAAATATACAGGAATTAACTCTCTACATGTAGCTAGTATATGTATTGTTCCAGATGGAATACACTAAAAATAGATTAATTAGCAACGTCATTATGACCCACAATGCACTTCGGGTCTTTGAATGCACTATTCAGTATGGAGTATTCAGTATTCAATTTAACAACAGTGTCAGCAATAGCTTCTTTAATCAAAATCACTACCATGAATGTCTAGTATTTCATTCTCCTGGAAACAATTGCAAATCATTCCACAGAAGAAAAAAAACATAGAGCAAATATTGACAGAACTGAAAAAAGCTAGAAAAAAATCAATTAAAATAAGGTTTTGAACGCCGGATGCAGATAAAATAAGAAAAATTTAAGAAACTAAGCATATTTTATTCCCAGTACTTAACCTAATAGCTATTAAAGTTGAACAATATATCGCTTACGTACTGCTTTTTTTTACATCGTACAATAATGGCCGCCATGGCTACCCGGTCTTGCGATATTTATTATTGTAAAACTGAAAACCTATTCCAGCATTCAAAGAAAAACACAAGAACGAAAGAATACTAAACCAACACTGTTGAACAGAATTCGTTTGCTATGGTAATATGTCATTTATAGTGACAAACGCTTGTGATTCTGGAACAGTCTAGCCCATGTCTTGATAGACCTTGATATTGAATTCGTGGCAGGAAATTTGATAGCTGTATAATTAGGAATATAAAATAAAAGAGTGTCACTTGATTCTATAGACAACAGCCATTGGCAAAAGATAGCATAATTAGCTCACTAGAGTGTAACCATATATCCCTGAAATAGCACAAAAACTAAATAGCACTAAAGCACCGGGGGGGGGGGGGTACTCCCATATATAGACTATACGGGGATGATCCGCTGAACAGGGTATGGTTATTCGAGCTTCTTGTCATAAACAGGGTATGTACTTTCACTCAAGTTCTAAGTTCTTCCTGAGTTTCCTGTCATATTCAGGGTTTCTACATTCGTATTGACCGAAACTGGTTAATTATTATGGTCGTAAAAAACGATAGATACGTGAGATGACATGATAATTGAAACAGGAACTCGTTGCAATAAATGTTATCTTTTTACACAAACAAGGTTTACATATTTGATTTTTTTAAGCATAAACAGGGTACCCCTTTCAGAATCACTGTGGTTCACATGAGAAAGAACAGTCCTTTTCACATAAACCTTTGTTAATACCTAGGACAGTTATTCACATAACTTTTTGTTAAAGCCTTGGATAATTATTCACATACCTCTATCATTGGAAGCTTCTCGTTTCGATGCAAAGGCACGGCTACCTTTTTAGATGGCTCCGGGAACTGTGAAGGGAACTATTCAGTTACCCAGGGGGGAAAGACTATTATCGTGCCTTCTGTCATAGCTGCCATAATGTGATGGTGCAAAGCCTCCATCCATATAATATAGATTTGTAATGTTGGTTTGCATTCGGTTGTTTGTACAGTTTGGGATCTCGGTTGCTATTCCCAAGACAGAAGCAACAAGGAGTTTATATATTCAGCTGGAAACTACAAAGCTAGTGATACATCCGTCCAAGACTGCACCTCAGCATGCGCCCTGGTGACAAGCCCTTTCAAGTATGCCGCTACAGAGGGCTCCTATTGCTACTGCAGCAATACAACAGACAAGATTGCCAAAGTTAGCGACAGCAAATGCAATGAAGTATGTACCAGTGACTTGTGCATTGGACTGGCCTACATCCGGGTCTTCAATACCAACGTGTCAATTGAAGGTCTCTCTGTACATACCCCGGATGTTGGGTATCTTCTTCAGGATGTTGGTTTTGGCGCCACAGTTGTTAAAGGTAGACTTGTAGATCATGTATCAAGATGCCAGGGTTACCAGTCTTTTTATCGAATTCGTAAAACGGAGTGCTTCTCAACACTTTTCGAATGTTCTGCCAATACCCAAGTGTTTTATAACTCCATACAGCACAGCAAACAAGGTTTTTTTCTTTTATAAAATACAAATTACAGGAATGACGAAAATGAAAGTGCTCGTGCGTGCTGTGTGCTCTCATAAAGCACGCACTCCCCACCAATTAGAACGCGAGATTTAGAACAGTTATTTCATAATTTGTTTACGCAGAATATTCATGTGCTTGCATTATTGAAGTTGTGCATTTTCTTTACTTTACATTGGTATTTGTGAATATTTTGAGGCTTAAATGAGGGTAACCCTGAGTAAAAGATTATGTAGTCTAAAAGCACATCAAAAATGGTCTGGTTTGATCTGAACTGTGCTTCAGACATGGGTCGTATTCCACTACACATCCGCCTACTACACTACGGGGATATAAAACGAATTCCTTTTGATTTTTACATAGGAGAAACCAACGCATCGTACACATTCGATTTCGGCGACAAGTCATTCGTCCTGACCACGTGTTGCAACACCACCCACAAGTACACCCGAACGGGCGTGTTCGAGGTCAAAGTCTCCGCAAGAAACAGCCAATCAGGACCGATTCGTGCCTCGGGTTGGGTTTCGATCGAGAGCTCCCTCGGGATATTACGGATCAAATGCCCGGAGGAAATAGTTGAGACTGGTAACGTGACAAAAGTGACGGCCTATACTACCCAGGGGACGAATTTGAGAGCGAGATGGATTACAAATAACCAAGGGGGAGCAAAGTACTTCAATATGAGTGGTAAGATTAAAATAGTAGCCTAGCCTGAGAAATGGCCCTCCAGTGTTGGAGGAAAATGGAAATGAAATCCATTCCCCTAGTCCCCTGCGCCGAAGAGCCGCTGCGCAGGCTAGTAGCCACAGGGAACCCATTTGTATATATTTACAGCTATTATGATATCATTACGTTTTAGATGCCACTATCATTGGAGTAGGATCAAAAGCAACCTTCGGCAACATAAGTGGCTCGCCCCAGTCTGACGGGGCTTTCATCAAGCCCACGTCCATGTTTAACCGAGATGGATACGTGATGGCCTGGGAGGTGTACGCTGCTAAGACTGGAACCATCAAACTTCAGGTAATTCTCCTTACTCTCCCCATCCTAGTAATTTTTAAACAGGAACCACAGATTAGCTTTTCCTCCAATGAATTTAAATGAAATTAAAAACATTGATTATATATTTAGTAATACTCCAGTTTCGAGTTCTCTGTTGCTTAGGGTTAGTCTCGATTTTGCGTAGAATATTCATGTGTTCCAGTGAAGGTCCGTGGAATTTCAAAGTGTATTGTTGAAGTTGTGCATTCTTTACTTTACCATTGGTATTTAGGAATATTTAGACACTGATACGAGGCTAATCCTGATTAAATGAGTCTGTAATCAAGGAACACAGCGGTAATTATTTCGAACTCCAAAATAGTCTATTGTACGAATTCGAATTCGACAGTAATGTAGATTTTGATCTTCACTTGTCTCTTTCCTCCGTACCACCTGTAGGTATATCGCCCTGTATGCTCAAACCCCGCGAAACTGTTCTGTCCATTAAACATGACGTGCATCCCATCTGGTCTCGCGTGTAAGCCAAGCACTACCTTCAAATGTCCAGGAGATGGGAATGTCTGTCTTGCCACAGGACACTGCCTTCAAGGGTGTGCAGTACATAATGTATCTTTCCCAGGATCTTCTACTCCCATGGTGGACTATAGGTTGATACAAGGTAGGATGGATTACAATGCGCTGTAATCAGTATAATGATTTTTTAACTGCGCTTGTAATTCACTACTAATCAAAGGTAGCGTAGTGGTAATACAATCGTTTCTTAAGCTTCCCTCTGTGGTTTCGGCTGGCCTCCTGAAAGCGGCATCACACGTGAATGGAGCTTGTTGCGTCTCTCCCTTGATTAAAGTGGTTTAGTCTTGTTTTCTTCTATCCACAAAAAAAAAACCTACACTCGAAATTCCATTTCCACCTTTGACTTAGTCTTACCCAGACTATAGATGCCCTGACATATACATCAACCTAGACGTCCTTTAAGGGAATAAATAAAATGTGTAGTTCTTTTACGAATAGAGATGTACTCTGCGTCACGAGGCTTTTCTCTTTGAGTGCTATTTCAAAGCTGCTATCTTTCTAAAATAGTTTCCAAAACCAGTTCAGTACTAAATCTATAGGCTGTCAGACGTAAAGCCAAATGGTTTGGAGACAGGCAGGTTCCACTCAATTATAGAGTTTAATTTTTTTTTCTAATTTCTAGAGACCATTGTCAACATCTCTAAAGTTGGTTACAACATATTCAGCCTACCACCACACAAAGCCATCGAAGTGCAAGCTGGTGACGTCATAGGCTGGGCAACTAATAGCAGCGCAGGAGACTTGGCATTTGAATTGTCATTGGAAGAGTCCCAGTTTTATTACCCATACTCGTCCTTTAGCATTGTAGTAGGTTCAAAGTTGTCCAAAAGTGCTGGAGCTATCAAGCAGAATATCAACCACGTGATCAGAGCGCATATGAGCCGGGCTTCGTTTACTTCTAATGAATTAACGTTCGATAATGCTGGGATATTTAATGTGTCTGTAATAATCAAGAGTCAACAGGGCAATAGCTTTAACGATTCACTTCAGTTTTGTACCGTATCTGTGCAGGTAGGGCGAAATTCGTTTCATTTTTCTTTAAACTTTTCATTGTGCTCCATTTTCATTCACTCATTTATTAATTTGTTTATTCAGTCATTCATTCGTATTTTCTTTCTTTAGTTCGTTTTTTTTTTTTTTTTCTCGTTAGTTCCATCTATCTGTGTGGTATTTTATCTTCCTTCCTTCCTTCCTTCCTTTGTTTATTCTTTCATCAACTAATTTTTTTCTTTCGTTAGTTCCGTTTCTTTCTTTCTTTCTTTCTTTCTCTTTTCGCCCCACTTTTCCTTTCTTCTAGTCATTAACACAATCTCTCTTTCTTTCGCCAGGAACGCATAACCAACTTGCAAATCGAACAACCTTACTGCTATGACCAGAACGTTAGCTATGCTACTGGCCAGTCTTTTGCCCTGATCCCTAAGACTGAAAAAGGGAGCAACGTTACGTATACATGGAACATTGCAAATAAAACAATCGTGAAAGACAACGATGCGAATATGCAAATAGATATCCCTGGTAAGTTGATGATCTGATAATAGACCTCTTATCATTAGGCGTAATGTTTTCTCATTTTAGACCACGTTTCGTTTACTTGAGAGTTTGAGTTATTTCCATATTCATGTCTTCTCGTGCATAATCGTAAAGCAAGGAAATCCTATTCTAGGGAAATTAGCGAAATTAGGTACCATTTTCAAAACATACTTGGGAGAGGATTCTGTACTTGTGTTAGATCCAAGTACTTCTGCTTTCTCTGTGATTTTACCAGTAAACCAAAAAATTATATTCAAGAGAATGACAATTATATAAGTCTGAAAAGAGAGAACAATGATTTCAGTGGATTAATAGTCCAAAGAAAAGTGAAATGATATTGGGGAAGGAGAGAATTCCAAGCTATTATTTGTAATATCTTCTCAATTCTTCCCGATTTGTTTTTTATTTATTTAAAGGTTTGCATTTAGTAACGGTAATGGCATCCAACAACATCAGCGCCTGCGACGCTTCGACCATCATTAGTGTTCAAAACCCCGTGGGATTGATTGAACTGGTCAACCAGTCACAAAACATAGAAGTAACCACTCCTGCAAACTTCACCTTACGATTTACCCGCGGTACCAACATCACTGTAGAGGTCTCTTTTGATGGAGTTGTCAAAGATACGTTCTTCATAAGCGAAGCTACTAATACCACCCGAGAAGTCACGCACATGTAAGTTTAACTGGTCACGCACATGGAGGTTATGCTAGCCTCCTCGGCAGGCATCTCCTTGTCTTTTTGGTTCTTGGGCTTCCTGTGGTGAGGACAAAAAGTCGAAGTGGGAGGGGGAAGAGAGGGGCAAAGAAGAAGAGGAAATGCTACTGCTCTCAATTTTTTCTCTCCTTCCCTCGTCCCTGACTCGTCCTCCTCTCTCGTTTCTCGTTCCTAGTTCTTCTCTGCCATAAGATTTAACACAGGGCTCCCAACGGATAATATATGGGGTTCCCTGCGGAGGAGGCTAAGGTTGTACAGCCAGTCATGCAAATGGATTAGTATAACTAGATACGCTTATAGAATTAGTATAACTAGTCACGCACATGGAAGTAGTCACGCTTATGGAAGTAGTATAACTAGTCACGCTTATGCAGCTAGTCAAGCTCATGGAAGTAGGATAAGTAGTCACGCACTAGCATGTAAAATATGATAATAAGAAAAGAAAGCGCCGACAAGACATGCTCGAATCGCGCCTTAACTTGCTTGGCAGAGAGCTAAGGAACGCGAGAACTTTGCTGTTACGTGACAACGTATGCTTATAATAACTAACAGACCTATCTTTCTCTATATGTTTAGATTCTCCACAGGTGGTACGAGGGGAATGGTGGTAAAGGCGTCTAACAACATCTCTCCTCCTCTGGGGCGACAATCCAAAACATTTTCAATCAAAGTCAAAGGAAAAATAGGCCAACTCATTACCGAGGTCGAGCCACAGCTAACATCAGACGGAGTCCTAGAAATCGCCACTGGCCAGCAATTCCAGATAACAATCTACTCTACGCTAGATATTCCTATTAATTACTCACTGACTTACGAGATTTCTAATATTAAAGATAGAAAAATTACTCTAAAAGGCAAAGCCAGCTTCCTCGGGAAGTTTGAGTCCAAAGATTACACGGGGCAAATCTCAATCAACGCTACGGCCAACGGAGAGATTATTCGTCTGTCGATACCTGCACGCGTGACATGGTGTGGACCTCCTGCAATATTCAAACCAGCCAACTACTCGAATAAGTCTCCGCTAATGAAAACAATGGCCACGCCCCTGGAGTTAAAGTACCGTTCGGTGTACACAAAGAGGGAAGGCTGTAGTTATGGTAAACTGGTTTACAAATGGAGAATCTACAAAATGGAAAGCGGTTTGTACTCTTCGTTTAACCATTACCAACCGGACAGTGAAGAAGTCTTTAAGGTACCGCCAGTGATACTGGAGAAAGGGAACTATACTATAAACATGACGCTGACCTACACGAGTACGGGACACCAGTATTTGTACGAGACTTTCTTTGACATTCGTAAATCAGAGTTATTCTGCCTTATTAATGGTGGTAATATTCGTGGAGTGCCTTATGAGCCGGGTACCGCTATAAGCCTCAACGGAGAAGGATCTTTGGACCCAGACCAACCAGAAGGACCTAAGCTGGCGTTCAAATGGAGCTGCAAACTCAACGACGATAACAACACGAAAAATGTAAGAGCAGTACTCCCGCGAACATGCGCAGACAGAACCTGAATAGTCACGTGATGCTGGTTAGAATGCTCAAGCACGTTCGTCACAATTAGTTATTTTTCATTGTTTCATTTGCTATTTCATTTTATTTTATTTTGTTAAAGTTTTTGTTTATAGTCGAGGAAGAGGAAGAATAAGTTAGGCGTCTAGAAGTTTTCGAGGTCACCGAAACAGAAAATTATTTCTAAAGAATCTCGTAACTTGTCAAACAAATCATGAAGTTTTTCTCTTTGTTCTTGTGATAGGTGTTTTCAACTCCTATCAACTCCGACGTTCCTACTTACTGTAATTCCACAACTTTTCAAGACATTCCCATTGAGTCGAATGCTGCCATCTCAAATTTACCTATCAAACATGTCCGTGAAAATGCTTCGTATGTGTTCCAGCTTCGAGTGAGCAAAGACAGCCGACAGAAAACATGCCAACAAAAAATCTTTATTTTATCAGAGGAAAATCCTTTAATAAGTATCCAGTAAGTTATGTAAAACTAATAAAATAATACCTTAGATATCCGTTATTTTATCTGCCGGTTTTTGGAACATGCGCAATCACAAAATGAATTAAAAATCAAAAACTGTCGCTCTGCATGTGATCTCAACTGACCTGATTACGATGTGATCATTAGCCAATTTGACGCGCGCGCGTTTTATGGAAAAGGCGGGAAAGTTTTTTTCCTGGGAGTTACGTATGAAAATAAAAAAACTTTGTGCTTTGCTAAATTTACGGAATTTACTGAGGTGTTCTTAATTGTTTTCTTTCTTATTCCAAGATGTAAGAGCAACTGTAAAGAAAAAGTGAATCCTCAAGATCGTCTCGTCATTAATGCAATCTGTAGCAACTGTAAGAACGATACAAGGGATCTGTCGTTTAAGTGGCGTTTACTTGACAATAGAGGCAAGCTCGACGCAGCGTTGCACGAAGAGCCCTCCACAACAACCACAGGTTGGGATAAAATGAATATCGTCCTGAGAGAAAACACACTCAGTGAAAGCAAACAGTACCATCTGAATCTAGAAGTGACTAGACGTTCAGTCACGACTGTCACGCAATATTATATTGTTACAACGTCACGTCCTTATGGAGGAAGCTGCCAAGTATTGTAAGTACGACATCATTATTCCTGATTTATATTGATAAAATGTACATCATTACTTATTATAATCAATACGCTATTACGTCATTATTTGTTATAAATATCACGTCATCCTTCCATCGAGTTTCGACATGGTGCATGCTGGTCTAGTTTGGGTACAAATATCTTTTTGTCATTATGCCTCATATGTTTGCTTTTGCATGTACCGCAAACCTATTGTATTCTTTGTTAGCTTCGTTCTATTATTGATGATCAACGCATCTATCATTATTTCACCACATGAACAGTTCTATCCATTCAATATTCACATTTATTACACATAGTGGCTTGATGAACCCAACAAAAATGACTGCTCGCCAACAGGATTGGCTTCATAGCTCAGTTGGTAGAGCATCGCACCGGCATCGCGGAGGTCATGGGTTCGATTGCCGTTGAAGCTTGAAATCATTTTTTCAGGTCTTTCTTTACAGCGTTCGTTTAGACCGCTCATTCGCCGTCGGATGATCAACACATCTATCACCGTTCTATTATATAACTTGGGGTCTTTGGATAATTCTATTGAATTACGTAAACTGTGTCCGGTACCAAAGAAGGATATTGGTTGTACCCAAGCTAGATCAGAATGCCCCTTTCAATGCTCAATATAAGCTTAGTTTCAGTATTGCACAACAAAACTTCTAACAACAGGGAAATATTTGATTTTCTTCCCAAGGCCCGAAGAAGGATACAACATTGAAAGCAAGTACCACATCAGCTGCAAAGAATGGCAGACGCAAGATCCGCAGATTCTCTACGAGTTTCATTACATCAATGTACAACAAACAGAAGCCAAGATCAGCAGTTTACCCACAGATAAAACCGTTTCTACCTTATGGTACTATGGACCTTTCCATGAGACTCCTTCAAGCTCTCTGCCTATCGGGAATAAGGACGATGACTACAAGCTTTCGATTATTGTGAAGATCTATAATCGATACGGCGCTTACAGCAACTATAACCTCAGTGCTATCGTAAGTCTTGCCAATAGACCTCTTTAGCTTCGTTGTTTGTTGTACACATTTCAGACCATGTGATGCCACTCTTGGGAGTTGATTCTTTCGTGTGTAAATATTTTAACATGTTCGTTATAAAAAACATTTCTCAATAGAATGATGGGGAATGTGCATATGAAGTTAAAAAGGTCATGAGTAATTATTTTGTAGAAAATATGCTTAGGTTATGTTAATTTTCCATGAAAAAGGTCGATCCTGTTGCTTGGGATATCTGTTTATTAGAGTAGCGCCTGCATGGGATGAGAAAACAAAGGAATAGTCCTCTACAGAAACAAGTGGGGAATTGGGCATATTTTGTCGCCTATGGACTAGCTTAGAAACTCTTTAGGCAGACAGTCAGTAGCTCCAAGGTTGGGCTGAAAACTGGAAACCAGTATGACGCGCACTGAATCATGGGTCTGTCTTAGGAGACGCCATTTTTCAGCATGGCAGAAAGCTTAGCAGCCTCTCTTGAAAGAAAGACCGAAAACCAGAGTACAAAAAGATAAAAAATAAAAATATATATAAAGAATTTGACTCGATTCAACAAATAAAACCGTTTAAACAACTTGAGACAAGTGATGTCCACTAAACAGTCCCGTGGTTCGGTGCGCGTCATACTCGTTATGAGTCTTCCACGTAAACTCGGATAAGCCAATAGCAAAGACTCAGACTTTTATTTATTCACACACTTAATTACAATATTGAAATATATAGGAAAGAGATACAAATATACAATTGAATTAAAATAAGCCAATCAAATAATAACAATCCGTTAAAAATTTGTTTTCCTAGGTGCGACCACTCTCTACCAAGGAAACTACTGCTAAGATTGAAGACATCAGTAAACAGCTGGAGGGAGGGTTATCAGAATTCAACCCTGAAGAAAATGCTCAGAATGTTCTCCAGTTGGTCACGGCAGCCAGTTCGCTTATCAACAACGACAAGCAACAAATATCGAAACAAGGCTAAGCTAAGAACACTGATGGTGGACAAACTGTCCAAGATCCAAAGTGATGAGCTGCCCATGATTGCTGAACAATGTAACGCTTTGTCACTAGCTATTGAGAATGAGTCTGAGGTGACGTCAGATACACAGGTAACACAAAGTTTGACGTTTCGATAGCGCTAGAAGCGTGACATTTAGTTGATATAGTGATGGACGGATGGACGGATGGACGGATGGACGGATGGACGGATGGACGGATGGACGGATGGAACGGATGGAACGGATGGACGATGGACGATGGACGATGGCGGAATGGACGGATGGACGGATTGGACGGATTGGACGGATGGACGATGGACGGATGGACGGATGGACGGATGACGGAGGACGGATGGACGATGGACGGATGGACGGATGGACGGATGGACGGATGGACGGATGGACGGATGGACGGATGGACGGATGGACGGATGGACGGATGGACGGATGGACGGATGACGGATGGACGGATGGACGGATGGACGGATGGACGGATGGATGGGATAAATGGATGGATGAAATTTTGGGTTGGGTTTTAATGGATGGAAGGATCGATGAACCAATAATTATTACTATTACATCATTCTAATAAAAGAACTTCTTTAAATACAACTTAATATGAATATTCGTCTAATAATACGACGTATTACATCAATAAAATTAAATAACAAGCTCAAATTATCCCATTTGTTTCTTTATCTACTTTTTGACAGATAACAGCCACGGATTCCTTAAAAAGATCAAGCGATGCACTAAAGAGAAAGGCTCGAGTCAAGGGCTACCAAAGCGACACACACCGTTAAAATTGGAAGAAACTGCGCAAGTTGTCTTTACTGGGATCTCGCACACTTTCTCTGCATCCGAATCGACGACCAAAGACTACCTTGATCAAGGTAAGGGGATAACTACAGTTAGAGTGAACATAGAGGAGCATTACCTACCCTGTCTGTCAGAGACTCTCTCAATCTAGTGCTTATGGTCATAGGTGTTTATGGCAGTATCGAAACCTAGAATGAAGAAGCACTAGAACGAGGAAGCCTCTGGCAATCTGCATTTTCATACCTAAAGAATCTATAAACCTCGATCTACCTTGAGCATAATGTTTTCCATATCAGGCAATGTGTCATCTCTAGAGTATCGTTTCTTTGTTTAATAGTTGCGCATGAGAAGACACAATAGTATGAAAACAACTAAAAAATATCATAATCAAGAGAATGACTCTTGAAATTGAAAATCACTATCACCTAAACCTCACTTGGTCTCAAAGCAAAGTAGCCCTTCATAATAACAACCATAGTGAATCAATCTTTTCTCATTAAAAATATCTCCAGAATAATTAGTTTATGTTGTTTTATTTCAGTGCTTGAAAACCTTGTAAAGACTGGTCCAATATCACGTGACTGGTCTGTACGAATCAGAGAAAGGGAAGGAGAAGACGTAAGTTATTTATGCCGCAGACCACAGGGACCCCAATCTCACTTGTGCAGCTATGCATGATATACTAACTCAATATAGTAAGAAAAGGCAGCGATTATTTTCTCAACGTGTTGTCGGTTTCATTGCTTTTTATAAACAACACAAGTGATGGATTGGGCTCCCTGTGTCTAGTGACTTAGGAAAGCAATGCTTCTGTGGGGTTGTCATAGCAACTATTAAACCCTTGAAAACGTTTTTATTTTCAAACTTCTGTGGAATCATTTTTCTCTGTAATCTGAATCACATATCATTTATGTTGGCTCCCAAACATTCATGCTAGAGAAGAGTATAATACTCAAGGGGAAAGATGTTACAAGCCGGGCTATTCCAGGAACTAAATATGGTTAAAAAATATATATATAGTCTGCATTGTCCATGTAGTCAGCAGATGCTGCCCAGAACGTAGTAAGTACCCTCTACGGCGCCATTAACCAGCTGTCAGATGCCATTCAGGAAAACAAAGTTCAAGGAGAAAACGAGACGTTAGTCACCACCAAAACGTTTGGGATGCAGCTATCAAAGACTGTCTTAGATGCCATCGGTAATAATAGTCTTCCTGTTCGTGGCGAGGACGGAAAACAAGTTGGTTCATTTGTTTTGCCAAAAGTAGACGATCTACTGTCTGGAGCTGAAGTAGGGGCTGATGAGACGATAGGCATACAGGTTAGTGTGTATAGGCCCCTCGTAGTGCGTCGGAATGCAGCTCAATATGGAGAACATAACAATAGGTTTCCAATTCTCAGGAGATTGAGCTGCTTTGACTTCACTTGCAAGGGGTCTATCGAAGGTCGAAGAGTGTGAGGGACTTGCACTTTTCCGTCGATCCAGGGATCCTCGACCCAGAACCCTCACTAATCTTGTGCCCTTCACCTTCACTCATGACCATTAGGACCCATGGTTCGAAAAATTTCAATTACCACATACCGCCCTTAGACCCTTGGCACCCATGACTTTAGAACCCTTAACCCCTAAACCTTTAAACCCCTACACATCTATGACCCTTGGAACCATGGGACAGAAAACCCATGACTTTAGACCCCTTAACCCCTAAACCTTTAGACCCCTATACATTCATGACCCTTGTGACAGAAAACCCATGACTTTAGACCCCTTAACCCCTAAACCTTTAAACCCCTACACATCTATGACTCTTGGAACCATGGGACAGAAAACCCATGACTTTAGACCCCTTAACCCCTAAACCTTTAGACCCCTATACATTCATGACCCTTGTGACAGAAAACCCATGACTTTAGACCCCTTAACCCCTAAACCTTTAAACCCCTACACATCCATGACCCTTGGAACCATGGGACAGAAAACCCATGACTTTAGACCCCTTAACCCCTAAACCTTTAGACCCCTACACATCCATGACCCTTGGAACCATGGGACAGAAAACCCATGACTTTAGACCCCTTAACCCCTAAACCTTTAAACCCCTACACATTCATGACCCTTGGAACCATGGGACAGAAAACCCATGACTTTTAACCTAACCATTTCCTTTAACCTATAAGTTAGCAACCTTGACCTTTGAACCAGCCCATGGCTTAATCGTGTGACAAATGATTTAAAGACTGGTGACCTATCATCCCATATCCCTAGACCAACCAAGAGGTGGACTATCATATTCACTAGACGATAAATGCACAGCTCAATTAAGAAATATTGTTTTTCCTGCGCAGATTGTACGTTTCCCAGAAAACCCGGTTCGATGGGACAAAGATCTATCTGCCTTCATGAACTCTTCTGTTATCGGTATTGAGCTACGCAATGATCAAGACAAAGAGATTCCTGTGTTGAATACACGGAAAGATATAGAAATCTTTATCCCTGTAACAGGTAAAACACAATTGTTTGATTGTTTACTGGTTGGTTGGTTGGTCTGTTGGTTAGTTTGCTGGTTACTTTGGTGGCTGGTTGGCTGGCTGGCTGGTTGGATGGTTGGATAAGATGGTTCAGGGAGCTTCTACCAGGTTCTGCTTGGTCTTTAATGTCGAGTCACTAACAAATTGCAGTTTTCATGCACGTTTTCACGATGACACGAATTCTTCTCTAGGCACGAACGTCGAGCATCACTCTAAAACATTCCGCTCAGTCACCTTCGAAGAACTTCACTACAGAGTAGATAACAGTCAAGTCAAAAATGAGCCACTTTTGGTCCACATCAAGCCAAACAAACCCCTTACTCTCTACCTAAACTTCCGCACGTATCCAACCACTACAACATACCATCTTAAAATACAGATACCTTGCCTCAATGAATCATTACCCTGGCCTTACTCTAAAGTGGATAACTACACGATACTAATAATGGACTTTAAAGAGTTTGGAGAGAATCTGTATCTTGGACTCAAAGCAGATGAATTGATCAAGTCTGAGGGCTTAGAAACTCCAAGTAATGTGGAATCGGTGCCTGTTTCTGATGTGGTTCAGGTTAATTATACTATTGATATCAGAAGCGTGGGCTGTAAGTATTGGTCTGAGAAGACTCAGGACAAGTGGAGTGGTGATGGATGCAGGGTAAGTATTGTTTAATCTGTCATCTTCACCAACATCATCATCATCATCATCTTCACCATTACCATTACCATCATCATCACTATCATCCTTACTCATAATCAGCAGGAAAGGCTTTGACTACAACCATTATTATCATCATTATATTGTCTATTCTCATCATCATCATCACCAGGCATGACCTTCAATAACACCACACCTTCAGCTCTCATGCCACTATCATCATTATCATCAATCATCATCACCAGGCATGACCTTCAATAACACCACACCTTCAGCTCTCATGCCACCATCATCATTATCATCAGACATCATCATCATCACCAGGCATGACCTTCAATAACACCACACCTTCAACTATCATGCCATCATCATCATTATCATTAGACATCATCATCATCACCAGGCATGACCTTCAATAACACCACACCTTCAACTCTCATGCCACTATCATCATTATCATCAATCATCATCACCAGGCATGACCTTCAATAACACCACACCTTCAGCTCTCATGCCACCATCATCATTATCATCAGACATCATCATCATCACCAGGCATGACCTTCAATAACACCACACCTTCAACTCTCATGCCATCATCATCATTATCATCAATCATCATCATCACCAGGCATGACCTTCAAAAACACCACACCTTCAGCTCTCATGCCACCATCATCATTATCATCAATCATTATTATTATTATTATTATTATTATTATAATCATCATCACCAGCCATAACACCACACCTTCAACTCTCATGCCACTATCATCATTATCATCAATCATCATCAACATAATCTCATTACCATATACTATTACTCATGATCGTCAACTTCAACACCATCATTTTACGAAACAATCTTTGTTAATATTTTAATCGTTTAAGGTGGCTGCCTACTTTTGAACGTTCGAATTGAGCCCACGATGAGCGCGCGCTCAAAAAACCGCTGAAATAGTTACAAGATTTTATTGAAGAACCATACACGTTTTGAGTTTCAACAGGGCAAATCCCTCATATTTTACATGGGACTCTATATTTCTTCATAGCTCATTCGAAAAAACTCCTAAAAACCAAGGTTATGTGAACATTTTAGGAAACGTTTAACTCAGGAACACGTGAAAAAATAGATTTATGTAGGGATTTTTGTTCGACTTTATGAGACTTTTTAAGAGCACAAAATATGACAAATCAATGTATCTCTCTGTCTTTTTGTCAAAAATATCCATGTATTATTGTAGAAGGATTGACTAGCCTTCGTTCATGCAATCATATAGTCTGCAAATAACTATCATAATATGAATCTTAATTTTTTTCTAATCACTTCCAGTTGCGCAATTTTTACTCCAAAAGCTCGTGCGTAGGCTCCCATTAAATGCTGATTATCTCGAAAACGAGCTCGGGACACCCTATTTTTATTTCCAGATTTGGAATAGTATTAAATTTAAATTCGGAAAATCGATGTTTTAAAAAAAGCTTTAAAATTTCCAAAAGTAGGCAGTCACCTTAACTCAACTGTATTCATTTCCATGACGCGGAATATACTAGTCAAGAGAAAATGAACTAAGAAAAGAAATCTCTGTTATTCATGCTTGTATCCATCATAGGCATCATTTGATGCTATTTTTAGAATCACATTTGCCATAGCTTATTTTTGTGCACGCGCATACTGCGTACGCTCTACGCTGTTTGCTTACCGCTATTTTTTAAACAAAAGAAAACATGAGCAAACAGGGTGCAGAAAAACAGACGCCCAAATAAATGATTCTAAAAATAGCATCAAATATTTTAAAAATAGCGTCGAAAGTGCTCATGATGGGGCGCGGAGATTCCTTCTCATTCCTTCTCTTAGTTCATACTCTCTTGCACTAATAATATGCAGCAATTGTCTTACAGGTTGGCAACAAAACAAGCTACTCATCTGTCCACTGTTTGTGCAACCATCTCACGTTCTTCGGGTCTGTCGTAGTGAAACCAAACCCAATCGGCAAACCAACCTTTGAAAAATTCAAAAAAGGATACACTAATACTATTGCCGTTTGCGTGATCTTCATTATCTATTTAGTGGCTTTGATTTGGGCCAGGCGAAAGGACAGAGCGGATATGATCAAGGTAATGAAAGTGTGTTGTCAATAGACACCATGCATGCACTAATGTACCGATAAAACATTATTTCGGTTCACACCTGCAAAGGTCGAACGTTGATCTCATATTTTAGTAATATCTTGCGGTAACTGCATGCTTTACTGGTTATTATATCCCTGTCACCCTCCCTCCTTTGTGCTGTTTTGGTTGTTTGGAGAGCTCTGCCAATTTTCAACTAGGTATAAACTAGTATAGCATACTGATTTGTTCATTTTTGAATATCAAAACGTGTTGCCACGTATCCACAGGTCGGCGCCTGCCCACTTCCAGACAACGACCCAACCGATCAGTTCCGCTACGAGATCACCCTCTGGACGAGCATGCGTCGTGGTGCAGGTACCAACTCCAAAGTGAGCATCATCCTGGACGGCGAAGAAAACGACAGCGAGGCAAGGACCCTCGAGGATCCCGAACGTAAGCCCTTCCAGCGCGGGAGCGTAGATACCTTCCTACTCACCACACCCTATCTGTTGGGCCCTCTGCCGTACATCCGCATCTGGCATGATAATTCAGGGGGGTCGTGGTTCTTGAGCCGTGTCATGGTTATTGACCTTCAGACAGATGAACATTACTATTTTATATGCAACCGATGGCTGGCTGTTGATGAGGATGATGGACAGGTATGAGCTAGTACGTAACGTGCGATTGGTCGAAGCGCGTTTTGTATTACACTTCGCATCCTTATTTAGTATGAAATAATTGTCTGACTCATGGATACAGAAGATGGCCAGGCAATTAACTATAACACGCGATTTGATTGGTCGATGCCCGTTTTATATTACACTGCGCATCCTTATTTAGCATGAAATTAGCAAATCGAGGTCTCTTTTCTATGGTCCGTATTCTCAACATGAAATCAAATGGCGTCAGCAAACGATCCAAACTCATGTGGAACCATGAGCGCAGCCTTTACTGAAGGCTGATCTATATTGAGATTAATTTTTTTACCCTTTCCTTCAGGTCGAACGTCTCATTCCATTAGCAAGCAAAGAAGAACTGACTGAGTTTCAGCATCTTTTTGTCGCGCGCACACGACGTAACCTTAGCGACAATCATCTATGGTTCTCAGTCTTTGCTCGTCCTGCTAGCAGTCGGTTCACTCGTGTCCAGAGGTTGACGTGTTGTTTATGTTTAATGATGATGTCGATGATGACTAGCGCCATGTGGTATAAGGACGTCCCAGTCGCAAACCAGAATACTAACAACTTTGCTGGCATTAGCTTTACTTGGCAAGAGGTAACTCATGGATTTTATTTATTTTTCTTCATTACCATCATCATCAACCATTCAACCACCAATCATCAGTATTATCATCATGATCATCATTAAAACCATCATCATCACCATAATAATCATCATGTATCTTCATCACCATCATCACTACAGTATCAGCATCATCATTTATCATCATTATCTTCATCATCATCATCATGTATCATCATTATTGACCAACAATCATTATTATCCTCGTCATCATCGTTATCGTTATTATCGACTACCAATCATCATTAACATCATTATCATATGTCATCCTCATTACACCATCAGCACTGTAATCATTCATTGTACCACTACCAACATAAACCACATAACCATGGATTACCATCATTAGCATTAACGATCATCACTTTCATCATTCACCCCATTATCATTATCATCATTGTCCATCCATCTATTGTCATCGTAATCATGGTTCTTACCACCATTATAAAAGTGTGTAGTTGGATAGTGTGACTTAAACTGAATTGCATGAAGTGAAATAAGATATAATGAAATGAATGGACAAATGAGTCAGAAAATAGTCAAATCTATCCTAGAATCGAGTACTATAAAATATCTGTCTGTATTTCTTGCCAGGTCTTTATCGGTGTTGTATCAAGTCTTATTGTCTTCCCAGTCAACTTAATAGTGGTCCAAATCTTCCGAAGCCTTCGCCCCAAACCACATCGAATAACCCACAGAAAGATCCCCATGCCGCCTAAGCTCTCTCTCACCGTCACGAACCTCTCGTCTTACAACAAGATGAAAGATTGCTCTGATGATTCTAACAAGGGGTCTAACAACAGCCTCGAGTCCATGCATGAGAAGAATAACTCCAAGATGAGGCTCTCGATAAATGATGTTCATACAGATGTGGACAGAGTTAGTTTCACTTCCAGCCCACTGCTTGTGGATCGTAGACAGAGTACCATGTGGGACTCTTCAGGTATGTTAGTAGTGACGTCATATTGAACTGTATCTCGGCCTTGGATTGCAACGGTAAAGTAATGAGGTGAGAAGGGAGGGAAGGTAGAAATGAATAAAAAAGAATGAAATAAGATAAAATTAACGAATATGAGTACAAGTGAACAAATGATTGAATAAATGGAATTGAAACATGCTTCACTTAATTTGAATTTGATAAGAAAAGTAAATGGGTGAATGGGCGCAATGATTAATGTATATTTGAATAGGTATGAGAATTCCGATAGGGAAGTTAGAACCAGTGAAAACGAGAGAGAGAGAGAGAGAGAGAGAGAGAGAGAGAGAGAGAGAGAGAGAGCGCGAAAGAGAATAAATCCAACAAGCAAGAAGAGACTGGTAATGACACGAACCTTTATTTCTCTTTTGTTATCATACCTAATTAGGTACCACCAGGCTTCAGCGACTAGTGCACTGGTTCAAGCGACATAGCAACCTCCCCTACTATTTTATCTACGTGGCCTGGTTCCTGGCGGTAACTCTTACTCTGGGAGCGGCGTTTGTCATCATTTTTTACGGTATGGACTTTGGTAATGCCAAGTCTTGGAAATGGCTTCTTTCATCGATGGTGTCATTCATACAAGACGTCATGATAACACAGCCTTTAAAGGTTAATTACATTAACTAAATAAATTTTTCATGATCTAGCTTTTATCTTTTCTTTGCCATACTGTGCTGTGCTGTGCTGCGCTGCGCTGCGCTGTGCTGTGCTGTGCTGTGCTGTGCTGTGCTGTGCTGTGCTGTGCTGTGCTGTGCTGTGCTGTGCTGTGCTGTGCTGTGCTGTGCTGTGCTGTGCTGTGCTGTGCTGTGCTGTGCTGTGCTGTGCTGTGCTGTGCTGTGCTGTGCTGTGCTGTGCTGTGCTGTGCTGTGCTGTGCTGTGCTGTGCTGTGCTGTGCTGTGCTGTGCTGTGCTGTGCTGTGCTGTGCTGTGCTGTGCTGTGCTGTGCTGTGCTGTGCTGTGCTGTGCTGTGCTGTGCTGTGCTGTGCTGTGCTGTGCTGTGCTGTGCTGTGCTGTGCTGTGCTGTGCTGTGCTGTGCTGTGCTGTGCTGTGCTGTGCTGTGCTGTGCTGTGCTGTGCTGTGCTGTGCTGTGCTGTGCTGTGCTGTGCTGTGCTGTGCTGTGCTGTGCTGTGCTGTGCTGTGCTGTGCTGTGCTGTGCTGTGCTGTGCTGTGCTGTGCTGTGCTGTGCTGTGCTGTGCTGTGCTGTGCTGTGCTGTGCTGTGCTGTGCTGTGCTGTGCTGTGCTGTGCTGTGCTGTGCTGTGCTGTGCTGTGCTGTGCTGTGCTGTGCTGTGCTGTGCTGTGCTGTGCTGTGCTGTGCTGTGCTGTGCAACCCTTAAATCCCACTGAACATTAATTTTGGGATGCTAACTGCAGGTATTGGCGACAGCTATCTTCTTTGCTCTCATCGTCAAAAAGCCTGACAAAGGCGAGTTTGAGATCTCCAGCGATGCAGCCCAGTTGGCCGAGGACGAGGATTGGTTGTACCAAACAGGGGATCAGACAAAAGCCAAAAAGAGAAAAAAGACAAAACTGCTTCCCCCTGACCAGGCAAAACTGATGGCTATGCGAAATACCCGGATGAAGGAAAGAAAGATGCATTCTGTCATCAGGTTAATATATTTTTGTAAACCAAATAAATATTCTTAATCATATTTGTCATCAATTATTTTTCTCATTACGTATTACAACAGACATCATTTTTAACGTCTAACGTAACGAGGAAGTATAGGTAAACCTGGTCAAAATCGTAGACTTCACACCAATCATAAAGTTTTCAACGTTTTTTCGTGTTTTTAACGTTTTTTGAAACTAATCGCTCTTAAATCTATTATTTATTAATTTTCTTATAAGCTTTTTTTGCGAACATTTTACACGTTTTTCGAAAAAGCGTGGAAAGTGCTCCAAATGCACCCAAACTCTGGGTTATGGTCCACCTTAGACCCCCATAGCCTTTTCTAATAAGAAAAATAATAAATATAAGATTTAATAATGTTAGTTTCCAAAAAAGTGAAGGAAAAAAAACGAAAAAGCATGGCTTTTTTATCATGCAAATGAGAGCGAGGAACGCTTGGTGATATTCATCACTCTTACCCCAACGGATTAAGCTCAAAATTAAACTTTTTGAGCTGGTGTAAAAATCACGATATCGACCAGGCGTTCCTCGTCCTTTTTATGTAACTTTTAAACTTTTTTGAAAAATCTTTTAACCCCATTTTAAAAAATACTTGGAAACTATTGTAAATGCTCCCAATCCCAAGGGAATAGTTCCCGAAGCCTAGAAAACTTATAAATGATGGGTTTTACTCGGAAAACTTTCGAATAACACGAATAAACCAGAACCCGTCATGCAAATGACAGCGAGGAACGCCTGGTGATATTCATCACTTTTATACCAACGGATTAAGCTCAAAATTAAACTTTTTGAGCTGGTGTAAAAATCACGATATCGACCAGGCGTTCCTCGTCCTTTTTATGTAACTTTTTTGAAAAATATTTCAACCCCATTTTGAGAAATACTTGGAAACTGTTGCAAGTGCTCCCAATCCCAAGGGAATAGCCCCCCAAAGCCTAAAAACCTATAAATGACGGGTTTAACTTCGAAAACTTTCGAATAACTCGAAAAAACCAGAACCCGTCATGCAAATGAGAGCGAGGAACGCCTGGTGATATTCATCACTTTTACACCAACGGATTAAGCTCAAAATTAAACTTTTTGAGCTGGTGTAAAAATCACGATATCGACCAGGCGTTCCTCGTCCTTTTTATGTAACTTTTTTGAAAAATATTTTAACCCCATTTTGAAAAATACTTGGAAACTGTTGCAAATGCTCCCAATCCCAAGGGAATAGCCCCCCAAAGCCTAAAAACCTATAAATGACGGGTTTTACTTCGAAAACTTTCGAATAACTCGAAAAAACCAGAACCCGTCATGCAAATGAGAGCGAGGAACGCCTGGTGATATTCATCACTTTTACACCAACGGAATAAGCTCAAAATTAAACTTTTTGAGCTGGTGTAAAAATCACGATATCCACCAGGCGTTCCTCGTCCTTTTTATGTAACTTTTTTGAAAAATATTTTAACCCCATTTTGAAAAATACTTGGAAACTGTTGTAAATGCTCCCAATCCCAAGGGAATAGCCCCCCAAAGCCTAAAAACCTATAAATGACGGGTTTTACTTCGAAAACTTTCGAATAACTCGAAAAAACCAGAACCCGTCATGCAAATGAGAGCGAGGAACGCCTGGTGATATTCATCACTTTTACACCAACGGATTAAGCTCAAAATTAAACTTTTTGAGCTGGTGTAAAAATCACGACATCCACCAGGCGTTCCTCGTCCTTTTATGTAACTTTTTTGAAAAATATTTTAACCCCATTTTGAAAAATACTTGGAAACTGTTGCAAATGCTCCCAATCCCAAGGGAATAGCCCCCCAAAGCCTAAAAACCTATAAATGACGGGTTTTACTTCGAAAACTTTCGAATAACTCGAAAAAACCAGAACCCGTCATGCAAATGAGAGCGAGGAACGCCTGGTGATATTCATCACTTTTACACCAACGGATTAAGCTCAAAATTAAACTTTTTGAGCTGGTGTAAAAATCACGATATCCACCAGGCGTTCCTCGTCCTTTTTATGTAACTTTTTTGAAAAATATTTTAACCCCATTTTGAAAAATACTTGGAAACTGTTGTAAATGCTCCCAATCCCAAGGGAATAGCCCCCCAAAGCCTAAAAACCTATAAATGATGGGTTTTACTTCGAAAACTTTCGAATAACTCGAAAAAACCAGAACCCGTCATGCAAATGAGAGCGAGGAACGCCTGGTGATATTCATCACTTTTACACCAACGGATTAAGCTCAAAATTAAACTTTTTGAGCTGGTGTAAAAATCACGATATCCACCAGGCGTTCCTCGTCCTTTTTATGTAACTTTTTTGAAAAATATTTTAACCCCATTTTGAAAAATACTTGGAAACTGTTGTAAATGCTCCCAATCCCAAGGGAATAGCCCCCCAAAGCCTAAAAACCTATAAATGACGGGTTTTACTTCGAAAACTTTCGAATAACTCGAAAAAACCAGAACCCGTCATGCAAATGAGAGCGAGGAACGCCTGGTGATATTCATCACTTTTACACCAACGGATTAAGCTCAAAATTAAACTTTTTGAGCCGGTGTAAAAATCACGATAACGACCAGGCGTTCCTTGTCCTTTTTAGGTAATCCTCTTTAATAGACTTTTTAGACCAAACGTTTCATGTCCATTTTTATTTTTTTTATTCAAAAGATATTTTTATGTAATGTTGTAAAGGCAATGAAATAACTTGTTTTTATTAGTTTTATTAACATTTTGTACATCATATTTACAGGGAGATTGGATTCTTTTACTTGTTCTTGTGTCTTGTAATGATGATTGCCTATACTCACAAGGATTACTATTCGTTCATTCAAACTGATAATTTCAAAAAGATGTTCGTAGAGAATTTCCAAGAGGTTGGTGTAATTGCATTCTTTAAAAAACGGTCATAATTTATGCAGAGGGAGTAGGGGAGGGGGAGGAGGGTTGGGGTTTGACTAATTTATGTAGAGGAGGGAGAGTCAGGTATAGCTATTGAGGAAGGAGGGTTAGTGGTAAGGTATGTGGAGGAGAGAGGGTTAGTGGTAAGGTATGTGGAGGAGGGAGGGTTAGTGGTAAGGTATGTGGAGGAGGGACGGTTAGTGGCAAGGTATGTGGAGGAGGGACGGTTAGTGGTAAGGTATGTGGAGGAGGGACGGTAAGTGGCAAGGTATGTGGAGGAGGGAGGGTTAGTGGTAAGGTATGTGGAGTTAGTGGTAAGGTATGTGAAGGAGGGAGGGTTAGTGGTAAGGTATGTGGAGGAGGGAGGGTCAGATGCAGATAATGACATAAGGAGGGTTTGGGGTAAGCAGCATTGATGGTACTGGATGAAGGAGGTTAAGGGGTAAGGTATGTGGAGAGTTTTGGTTGAGGTTTGGCTTTTATATGTGAGGGTGGAGACGTTTTAGGGTATGAGGTAGAAAAAAGATGTTTTTGTCTAGTTGTTGGAAAATATATGATTTGAGTGTGATCAATACATAATTGCGTTAAGGGAATAGTGAGCAATTAACTATTATCCATATAATATTCCTATAGATTAATATCTATAAACGCTTTTTCTTCAGATTAAAAGAGATCTTGACTTCTGGAAATGGTCCAACGAACAATTGATTCCCAACCTTTTTCCTGACAAGTGGTACAACAGCAAACCAATACCGAAAGAGGGTTTCGCGTCGGACCACAACAGCCAGATGGTCGGTGGGGCAAGGCTTAGACATATCCGCATTAAACCTGGTAAAGATATTATATTATATCTAGCTGTTAGGAAGACCAAAGGTGGCTGGATGGGTGGATGGGTGGATGGGTGGATGGGTGGATGGGTGGATGGGTGGATGGGTGGATGGGTGGATGGGTGGATGGGTGGATGGGTGGATGGGTGGATGGGTGGATGGGTGGATGGGTGGATGGGTGGATGGGTGGATGGGTGGATGGTGGATGGGTGGATGGGTGGATGGTGGATGGGTGGATGGGTGGATGGGTGGATGGTGGATGGGTGGATGGCTGGATGGGTGGATGGCTGGATGGCTGGATGGCTGGATGGCTGGATGGCTGGATGGCTGGATGGCTGGATGGCTGGATGGCTGGATGGCTGGATGGCTGGATGGCTGGATGGCTGGATGGATGGATGTGGATGGATGGATGGATGGATGGATGGATGGATGGTACAATGTTGACGGATGGATAGAAGGATCCTTACTTACTCATATCAAACTTTACTTTATCATCTTCAGGAATATGTGAGGTTCCAGCTAGAATAACCTTTATTACACGAGATTGTTTCAGTCAGTATTCCATCAGTGATGAAGACCATGCAGAATACACCACATCATGGTTGAATGTTACCAAGTACTCCAAACCAGTCAATCGAAAGGATGTTAACTGGAGATATCAGACGTGGAGCCAGCTGGACGGGTATCCGGTCTGGGCCGAGCTTAATACATATGCCGGCGGAGGGTAGGTCTAGTAAAGAAGCTACATGTAGAATAAAATACACAACTGGAATGTTATGAAATATAATTGTTAGGTCTTTCATTCTTCTTCCTACTTCCTCTATCGCTAACCTCCATCCTCATGGTCCCTTCTTTCCCAGCCATTTCAACCCATTCTATTCCATTCTTCTTATCTTCATTCTTCTCATTCCCCTCTCTTTCATCTTTCTTCTTCCTCATTCAAATACGTTGTATGAATCCTCACTTACCTTTCAAATAACCTATCCTTCATCTTAACCCTCATTTTTTTCTTACTTCTTATATCGTCCTCTCTCTTTCGCCTTTACCACATCTCTTCTCTTTCTTCCCTTTCCCTTCTTCTCTGCTCTCCACTCTATCCATCCTCTTCCCCCTCCGCCTTTAACCTCAGTCCATTCATTTTCTCTCCTTTCTTGTCCTCTCCTCTCTCTCTTTCTACCTCCCATCCCCTCTCCTCCACCTTCTTTCTCGATCCCCTCACCTGATCATTCCCTTCCCTCCACTTTTCTATCCTCCATGCACTCCATGCCATCAATGCCATGAGTCATTCCAACTCTAGTACACACAACATGTTAATAAGCAATTATTGGATGAGGTTGAGCATGATATCCTAAATTATCAAGACCGAGGATGTGTTATCTGACGAATCCGAAGGCTGAGGCTGATAACACAGCCTAGATTTTGATAATTTAGGATATTATGCGATAACCGATTTCAATAATTGCTTTATTATACATTTTTTATACTGGAAAAAAAATAACATGAACTTTAAATTATAGAGACAAGAATTATGAACGCCAAGATGTCGCGTGAAAAATGCAAATTCTTAATTCAAAAATATTTCGAGAACTCTTCATAAAATATATGAAAATAAGTTAAGGATTCCTTAAATAATTGTTTTTGTACATAATTCTGGAAATAAATACACATAATAAATAAAAACAAAGCTACCACAGCGTGACTTTGAATGAACTCGACATGATAAATTTATTATCTGTGGGAAAACCTACAGATAATACATTTATCATGTCGAGTTCACATGATATAAAGGATTGGCTGAGGGCTCTCGACCAATCAGAATTGAGATACTTAGTAAAATGTATAATAATTATTAGTAATCGACATTCACGTAAAACTTACTTTCATTTTCATGCAGTTATGTGCACGTTCTTGAACCAGGAATGAAGAACTCTGAAAAACTAAAGAAACTCGAAAAGGAATTTTGGATAGACCGCCATTCCCGGGCAGTTATCACAGAATTCACCGTCTACAACGCTCAAACTAACCTCTTCACCATAGCAACACTAGTGGCCGAGTTCCCTGCCACTGGAGGCGTAATCCCATTCGTCACCATCCAAACAGCCCGTCTCTACAATTACACCGAAGATTATATGTTTTTCATTTTGGCTTGCGAATGTCTGTTTGTTTTGTACATTCTCTTCTTCTTGTACCAAGAGCTGAGAAAAATGCACAAAGAAGGAAGCGCACATTTTAAGCAGTTCTGGAACATCGTGGACATCGTAATCGTCAGCTCTGCTGGCTTCGGTATCGGGTTGTACATCTATCGGTTGTTAAGGTACAAAGATGTGTTGGAGAAGAGCCGAAAGGCGCCCTTCCAATTCAAAAGCTTCCAGCTAGCGGGATACTGGGATGAGATGTACACGTTGTCTATCGCGATCCTGGTGACATTCTCAACTATCAAGCTCAACAAGCTACTCAGGTTTAACAAACGTATGTCCTTGTTGTCCTCAACCCTGAAGCACGCAGCTTTTCCTCTGATGATGTTCGGTCTCATTTTTGGTATCCTCTTCTTGGCTTTTACTCTTATTGGCAACGTAGTTTTTGGGACAGCAGTAAGAGGGTATCGAAAGGCAGGCTCAGCTTTCACATCATTATTGAGCTTGATGTTGGGGAAGACGTCGTTTCTTGAGATGAACGAAGCAAACAGGGTCCTCGGGCCCGTATATTTCTTCTGCTTTATGTTCCTCGTGTCCATGGTTCTCATCAACATGTTTTTGTCTATTATTATTGATTCCTACCACGAAGTCAAGAGAGATTTAGAAAAACAAGACAATGAATACGAAATTGTGGACTTTATCATCGAGAGATTCAAGATGTGGTCTGGTATCGGAAAGGCTGACAAACCTGAATTCAAACACCGCCATGTTAGATGGGACGTGGTAGAGTCCAAGGTCAAGTCATTGAATGCTCTAACTGGGGGTGGTATTGACCACGTGTCAAAGCTGGAGAGCCGAATAGAGAAGCTGATTGAGCGAACAGACCTTCTCTATACTGAAATATTTCCTGAGAAGCGGAGACGACCCACCAAAGCCATGCGCCATAAACACAGACTTTAATCCTGTTGGTCTAAAAAGGGCCTAAGTTATTAGAACTTTACTAGCTAAAACCTGCTGATTTTAAATAATCTTATACTCCACTAAACTTACCTTTCGATGTGTTTTGAAGTATTTTTCGATGGTAGTCTCACTCAAGGTGCAGCCATCTTGAAAAGTAACCACGCCTCATTACGGCTAGACCTCAAATCGAGGCTGATTACTTTACTAAAGATGTCATAATATTATAATTACAATCGATGAAAGACAAAGAAGAAATAAGAATTAATTTCTTTATCATTTTTTCAACAATTATTGGGGAAAATAATATATCAAACTGCATCGATAGCCTGATAGTAATATACCTTAGATTTCTGAAACAAACTTCATTTGTGTTATTGCCAAGCGAAAAGAAAATTCAACTTGTCGCCAGCATTACCATGCAATGTTCTTGTACATAACCCTATATTTTTTATTTCAATCGTTTCCCCCCATGACGTATTGTTATTCCGTAAAAAAAAAAAAAAAAACAGGAGAAAAAACTTTTTCCAGTTTATAATACTGCTAGCTTTCAAAGGATATTATATATATATCTATTAATCAGCTATTCAGAATGTTTTAAATTCAGTACTGCCCTGGTGGTAGTACGTTAAATGTGTTTAATTATAATCGTAAGCCAATCATAAAACACATTGTTTTTTTACTCATACAGGTTTGTTACGTTCATGTTTTGAGCAACTCCAGATTCGGGACTTATTTTGGCTTCCATGCATCTGTCAAAGTCAATTATTATTACCGTTTTGATTGACGGAAAAAAAGAAAGCCCTGGAAGTTGTCGAGGTCGAAAGAACATACTATATTGACCTTTAACAATCCAAAATTGAATAAACTTGCTAATGATAACTTACCTAGTGCACAGGGAAGACCCGCTGAAGAAATCTTTGGAATTCTGGCAACCAGAATCATACTAATAGAAATTTAAGGTTTTGCATTTCAGTCACTGTGTGGACAGAAACTAGAGTCATGTATGTCATAAGAATTACTGTATACGTACTTACATAACTTGTGGTGCCATTGACATCGACCAATCAATCATGCAGAAAGAAGGAAAGCCACCTTTGGTTCAATCACATCGCTTGCTGCAACAGCCCGCGTCAGGACAATGAATCAGTCGCTTCTCTTTGTAGTGTTGATAGCCTGCTATGCTGAGGGAGCGGGATTCCAAAGACTATGCTTCAAGAGAGGGTATAAAGGTTGCCCCAAAACACGAACCCAATCATAACAATTTTTTAAAAGTGTTCCAAAAGGGTGTAGCTCTTTCTTTCTAGGCAAGGTGTGAATGGATCAATGGCTTTCTTCATCTGCCATATTTATTACGGTGTAAACTTTGAAGGGGTATTAGTTTTAATATCATAACAAAATTAATCAATAGAGACGAATCATTTTGACGTAAATGCTTTGATTGCACGTTACGTCATTGAGGCCATGTTGGTGCCATTTAACAACAAATTCCTCATTAGCATCCATTGTTAACAGCACCACAATGTCCGCCATGTTTTTGTCTCGACTCTCTTGGGAATACTTGCAATCCATCAATAGTGATCGAAGAAAAGGACATAATATAAGATTGCTCAGTGTTAAAGCGATATTTTTTTGAAAACGAAATACAAAATCCCGTTTTGAAAAATATTCGGATGCATTGACCGGGCAATAGATCGTCAACTCTCTACCATAATTCATGCCGATCCCCTTATCGAAGCTCTTTTAAGCTTTTATCTTCTACCCTCAATCAGAGGAGCCCTTTTCCACTGTGAATCAAGGGTGGTTTAGCAGTAGCAGTAGTGCACTCACCTCTCCCTTCTCTAGTCTCGGTTTTGATTCCCGGACTCAGCATCACGTGAGTAGAGTTTGTTGGGGTTCTATCTTGATTCGAGGGTTTGGCTCAATCCGAAAAACCTAAGATGCTTAATTTCAATTTCTTCTGTGAGTTAGTAATGTTCTGACTTTGGTCATCCCAGCGGATGTTAGAGCGTCGCTCTGGCACCCTCTCGTTTTCCCCAAAAAGGCATCCATCCTCCCGAATTTCACAAAATGAGCTGACACACAACTCTCTGCTTTGAAATTTTAATTCATGATAGAACACTTAGTACACCACACAGGCCAACCCATGTTGCAGGGAGGCCAGATAAATGAAATAAACACACACACACACACAGTTACACGTGAACACATACACAAAGAAACGATTTAAAACACACGAAAATAAAAGTCTTAGGAATGGAATTGGAGTTCAGACGGATTCACCTCCGTTGAGTAATCCAGGAGGTAAAAAGGTAGTCATTGATGGGCTAACGAGTCCATTTTCACTTGTTCCTGATTGTGGGTTTCCTTCATTGTTGTCACTAGTAGCAAACGACCATAAGCTGGGTACTTGTGAGTTGAAGCCTACGTTGGCACCGGGTAGGGGTGCACCCCACAGCTGCGATGAGACTTGGGCGTTGGCGGTGCTCGAGTTTCCCCACTGCATGTTTGGAGGTGGCCCAGGAGTGAGAGACGGGACCGATGTTGTTTTATTCTCAGAGGGAACTCCTTGTTCAGGCTGTGAAGAAGGCCTTTGTAATCCTGGTGCCGGGGGGGCTTCTCTGGTTCCTAAGCCTGGCATATTTTGGAACGACCAATGGTTCCCATAGGTTGAATTCAAAGGTAATGGATTATTACTCCAGTCTACTGGCTGCTCAAAGAAGCCCGCTATGTCGCTGTCTGTGGCGAAGTCAGCCGTTACTTGCCCTCCTTGTAGGACCATACCATTGACGAGACTGCGTGCATTCGCTGCTTGTTCTTTACTGCCATATCGAATCAGACTGTTACCGTATAGCATGTTGTACTGGAAGGTTAGAAGTGGACCGTGCTGTTGGCATACAGCACGAATAGCATTGATATCCGCCTGGAGAATATAGTACAATCATAGTCAATCAATGGTAAAAACCAGTCCAGGTGAAAAATAGCAAAAATAAACAAACAAAGAAACCTAGCAGGGATGAATCAAGAGAACTCCTCAAAGGTGTTCAAAACTTTTGCCCCCCCTACCCCCCTTCCCGGCAGTTTGGTCATCCTCCTGGCTCTCACCCTCTGGTTTGGTCAAACTTCTTTATCCCTGACCCTCTTGAACCTCTTGAAATGTATAACTCCACCCCCAGTCAAAAACATTTGCCAACCCTCCTGTACAATGATGCATGTAGTTAGTTCCCTAACCATCATCTGATCAGAAAATTTTGTTTTCGAGCCTAGCGAGGGGACGGTGTGAGAATAGAATCTAGCATCCAATGCTGTGAAAAGGGAGCAAAATGTTTAAGTCTTGCTTACCCGAGGAGGGATGTTCCGTAAGACTAGCCAAGTTGATAAAGAAGCACTTCCACTCTTACCACCAGTACCACCAGTACCAACAATACTAGCTGCATCGCTACGCACCAATGGCCCACTTTCAGACGTCACCATTGGACGAGAAAGCTTTTCCTCTGAGCTTGGTATTGGCTGATTGACAGACCACGAGCTGATGCCTGTATTAGGTGTCTTGGAAATTTCAGCACTTGGGTTAGTACCACTGACAGGTCCAACTGTCGTTGCCATGGGAACTGCGGATGACGTAGCAATAGGGGATGGTCCCCCTGGAGCAGCCCAGGGCTTAGGATCAGGTGCTGTGAGGGGTTGTCCATCTTGTATGCTCCAAGTGGCTCCAGACATTGGGAATCCTAGATGACCAAACGTAAAGTCATTTTGGGGTCCATTATGGTTGAAGCGTGGTGCTGGAGCTGTGTCAACAAGGTCACTGACCCAGGAATGTTCTTCCTCTAAGTTCGCAGTGTCAGCAGGAGTATTATGGTTATTAAGACCAGGGGGAGGCCGTATGGATGATGCGGTGGGCTTGGCAAGTAGCGAGTCAGCCGAACCTGTAGACTGCCATGGTGATGACCCAATACCAAAGGATGGATACTGAGATGGGTTGGTCAGTGAAGTTTCAGTAAAACTGCTTTGTCTAGAGGTCTGCTTTGCTGGACTGACAGGTGATGACATTGAAGACACACTTTCACTCTTGGGTGAGACTTCTTCTCCTTCCTTGCGTGGACGCCAAGGGACACCGGGTTTAAACTCTGGTGGATCAGCTGACAGCTTTGGTGCAGCATCCACACCCCATCTGCTGGACACAGACCCCTGGGTAATCCTGGGTGAGATGCTTGGATTTGGTTCAGACCTCAGGCCACAAGAACTCCACTGTCCCTGGGTATCATTACTTAAGGCAGTCTGATCAGGGTCGGGCAGAAGGGGCTGCTTCCACTGTGTTAAGCGAGACTGTGGCGCGGGTGAAGTCTGCTTCCCTCGTTCCTCTAGAGACACACTAGCAACAGGGCCAGTAACAGAGATGACTTCTTTAGCTTGGGATACCTCTGTGGTTCCTACTTCAGAAGTCATAGGTGGTGCATCATTAGTCTTGTCTATGACCCCTGGTTTTCCACCAGTTTTTTGTGGTGCTTGCTGCTGTTGAGTGCCTGCCGTAGCAGGAGACTGCAGCACCTGACCAGCTGCAGGAAATGGTGGTGAAGGGAACCTGTTTCCTGCTGGCTGTGGCTGTGGTTGCAACAGCTGCTGTTGTAACTGGGCTAGTGCAAGTGCGATCTGTTGTTGCTGTTGATACAGTTGCTGGGAATTGTGTGGACTGTGTTTCTGATTAAGCTGCTGCTGAGCAAGTCCTTGCTGAACCAACCTAAGTCGTGCCATTTGTTGAAACAAAGCAAACTGCTGTGGAGTCAGAGGAGGCTGAAGCAACCCTCCCTGAGCCATGCGTAGTTGAAGATGATATTGCTGCATTAATTGTTGCTGTAGCAAAGGATGTGAGATGGGTGTGCGTAGAGGGGTGGGTACACCCGGAGTTGGTGGTTGCATGAGGGCAGGACCACCCCTCTTTGGATTTGTTCCAGTCAATCCTGGAGTTCCTAAAGGTTTAGAAGATGGCAGCTGATTGGATAGATCTGAAGCAGTTCTTGTCTTGTCATTTGATTGCTGAGAGGGGGTGGGTGTGGTTTGCTGTGACTCGCTCGCTACAGTTTTATTAGTTGTATTTGACATGTCATGCATAAATGTCTCTGTTGTCGTTTTACAAGCATTCTCATTTGGCAGCTCCTCATCTTGTTTTTCTAGCTTGCTCTGTTGAATTGTAGTGTTCTGTTGCTGCTGTTGTTGCTGCTGTGTCTTACGCCTTTGCTTTCTATTCTGTTTTGCTGGTGGTTGTTGTGATTCAGAACTATTTGATGTGCTTGGTTCAGCTGCAGTATTTGATGTAGAACTAGATACAGTCTGTGATTGCTCTGTAGTGCTTGCAGCCATCGACAATAAATCACCTGGAGAGATAAATGCATAGTCTTTAAAGATGGGAAAATATTTATTAAAGATCACTCTCTGAGGGTGCACTTAATATGGAGCTCAGCTTTTTTGTACGAACCCCTTTCATGACAGCTTAGGTCCTACTTCTATTATAAAAGTCATTGATTAAGTTAAATGGAAAGAGTCTTACACCACATTCACCAATAGAAGATATAACTAGCTAAAACCTAGTGTGAGCTGCATTAGAGTCAAACTTCAATTACATAGCAACCTTTGAGGAATTGTCAATTGGCCATAAATAGAGTTTCTTTACTTAATAGAGATAAGAGTATTCAGGGATGGCTTAGATGGGGGACCAACACTTTTTACTGAGAAATATGTTTTTGGTAGCACTTTTTAAAACTATCATTTTTCTTTTCTGAGATGAGACTAAATGTTTACAGTAGTTTGGATGTGGTGAAATAGAGGTTTTGCACCATCAAGTGCGACGCCCATAATAAAGCTTGGGCTGCCTGTGGTTAGATGGCAAAGCAATAAAATCCCTTTGCTCTTGGGAAGTTGAAATCTTTCTCATGTAAAACGATTATATTTTCCCTGCCATCTAACATTGCTGCCGTCACAAGGTGGTGCAGAACCTCTATTGAGGCACACACACTTCAAAAACGTCTCCATTGTATCTGGTATTGTACATGCCCAAGCACAAAGAAGTGTACATGATCAAGACTCACCTATTGCACTTTCGATGTTCATGTGATTGGCTCTCAGTGCTTTGTCTGCATCTTCTTGCTGTTACATGGAAATAAAAGTTTGGTGAAGTAATCAGTTTTGATCATAATTAACAATTATATGCCAAAGTGAATATCAAGGAATATTTACCAAGCCGTGAGTCTTCAAGCTGTGAGGTAAATATTACCTGGTATTTACTTAGCCTGAGGCAAATGGCTGCTTCAGTATTATTAACACCATTGCATATAATAAATAATAGAGAGAGAGACTTTTTCAAATTTTATCTGCAAACAGCACAAATTGGCAAACGAGCATTAGCTTGCATACTACAGTATAATCCCCTGTAGGTGAATATAGCAGCATAAGATGTAAATTGTGACCAATGAGTGTGACCAATTTATTATAATCACTGATGGTGGAGGCTATGAAGAAGATGATGATGATATGGTAATGATGAAGATGGTAATGAAGTTGGAGATGACAATGATTATGAGCAAGAGAAGGGTGAATAAGTGGCCATACTTCTATACAGCTAGAAACAGTTTGTTACACTAACCTTAAAACCCATATCTAGAAGTTGTTTTAGTGATCGGCTCATCCAAGCATTACTTGCATTACTTTCAGTTGTACTTTGTACAGGTTTAGGAGCCTAAAGAATAAAATGATATTTAAGGACTGCTCTATATTTGAATTCTTGTTGTTCAGTTGACAGGTATACAGACAGTTCTTTTCTTTTGGTCTCAATATTCATTCATTCAATTTGTTATCTTTCAAAGTAAGTAGTAAGTTTATGTACAATTAAAAATTTAAAAATTATTATTATCATTATTATTATCATAATTATACAGCTTCTCATTAATCCCATATAGGTAACTGTCCAATTACTTAATTGGACAGGTCTTGTTGATATGGGATTGATTAGGCAGTTATATAATCAATAGGTAATGGGATTTCATGCTCCCCAATCAAGAAATAATTAGACTCGAAACATTCCTCTGACTGCCAAATAGGACTCATCCAATTTTGGAAGTCCTCTGAATTTTCCTCATCCAATTATTTCTTAATAGGACAGCATGGAGTCCTATTTCATATACTTATTGACACTTTATGGAGTTTTAATTTACATGGCCAACAGCAAAGCAAGATAACTCCTGGGCTATGCTGATCTATATTCTATAATTAAAAGTATATTATTATTATTATTATTATTATTATTATTATTATTATTATTATTATTATTATTAATCAGTACACAATAGACCAACTGGCTGATTACTGACTGACTGCATGACTGACCGGATAAGAAACTGGCTTGCTGGCTGACTAATTGACTGATTGACTGACTATTCGACAGACAAACTACTGATTGCATAATGGACTGACCAACTAATTGACTGACAGACACTGACTGACTGACCGACTCAACTGACTGACTGACTGACTGACTGACCAACTAACTGACTGACTGACTGGCTGACTGACTGAAAAATTGAATGACTGTGTGATAGACCGACAGACCGACTACTTACTAGCGGACTGACTGTCCAATTGACCAACTCCAACAGACCAACAGACCAACTCCTTACTACACAACTGAGTGATTGCTGACTGTCTGACAGACTGGCTTACCAACCCACTGAGCAACTAAGTGATTGCATAAAACCTTTTCCACTTACTCTATTTCGTTTAGAAGATGCTGTCGTCCAGCCATCCCAAGCACCATCACCATTCTCCTCATCTTCCTTGCTTACATTACCTTGATTCCATTCCGTACCATCATCCAACCATCCTGATCCAGATCTTTCCTGACTAACCTTCTTTTCTTTTGCTTCTGTACCTTTTCTAGTTGCACTACCTAAAGCCGTATCCCAACATGCAGTTCCAGTAATGTCGGGTGTTTTTGCACCCCAGTTGGGTTTCGGACCAGCATCATCCCATCCTGAAGTTTCAGATTTTGTTTTAACTTTATCCACAGATGAATCAACTGTTTGCTTATTTGCAAAAGACGTTTGAAGTTGAGAGTTACTAGAAGAGTTTGTTGTGGAGTACGCATCAGATTTGTTCATGTTTTTTAACTGCTCAGACTTTTCAACCCATGCTGAGCTAGAATCTGCTGGGGTACCTCCCCAAGTGCTAACAGCAGGTGACTTGTTCAACATGTTATTAGGGGTTTTAGTTTTCGGCGCTTTACCTGGAGTTTTGTTCCAAGAGTTTGAGTCTATGGATGGTGCAGGATGCGCTTCATTAGCCCATCCCTGCTTTACAGTACTAGAAGAAGTGTCAGTCTTTGAATTTATAGCTGCAGGATCCCAGCCTAGTGGAGAGCCTATCAGCCCTCCAAGTCCTCCTGTACCCATACCACCCCAGCCAACACCCCCTGCTCCCCCAGACCCCACCACACCCAGTTTAGAGTCTGCTGCATCTAGTGCTCGATCTAAGGAATCATCACAAACCGCATCCCACGATTCATTGGTTAACACCGTATTTCCAGTCCAGTCCGGAGCCTTCGTAGTAGAAGACTGTTGAGAAGTCAAACTATTTGTAAACATGTTTCTAGACTTGGAGTTCAATGGTAAAGACACAGAAATATTGTCAAGAGTTCCTGAAGTACTAGTTGAAGATTGTTTAGTCCCTAAGTCAGAGCTAGTAGAATCTCCTGAAGATTTATCCCCGACAGCAGGCCATGCTTCTCCATCAGTCTTGTCAACAACTTGTTGCCAATTTCCTTCCTTTCCGCCCCATTCTCTATCAACGGCACCCCATTTTTCAGTGTCCTGTTCCCAATTTTCAGTGGGTGTTGGCCAGCCACTTCCTTTGGATTGTCCCTTGGGCCATCCACTGTCATCAACTTCATTGATTAACCCTGCGTACTCTTTAGAAGAAAATCTATTGGGGTCTTTTTTCTTGCCAACTGAAATGTCCAAAGGAGAAAAGCATTGAGTGTGTCATTTTCCACTGTTATTATTTAGATCTTATTAACCGAGCGGGAGGTCTGTATGGGATAATCTTGACCGAGGTCGGAATGTACAGACCGAGGTCAAGATTATCCCGTACAGACCAACCAAGCTCCATTGATAAGAGTTTTATTATATGACCACTTTTCATTGAAAAGGACAAAATGTTTTGGCTGTAAAATTAATATGTGATCGGACTGGTTAATACCGGAGAATCTAGACCAGTCCGCGATGCGATCTATCCAATCAGATTGCTCAATTTTCTAGTGTCCAGGGTCTAAGATTCATGGTCATATAATAATTAATAAATATAAACTGACTGAATTAATTATTATAGAGGATTAAGTTCTTTAATTCAGTCAAAAATCTCACTTAAGATAATGTTTTTAAATTTCAGTTTTTAAGCCTGCGTCATATCCGGACTTTTTCATTGTTACGTCCGGGTGTGATGAAGGCTACAATTTTTTTTGATTGACAGCAGTCAAAATGAAGTGAAGTGTCTTAATTTCAAGCGGGTAACACCTAAAAGTGAATCACTTATAAATTTGTGGCCCTCAAATATAAAATTACAACAAAATCTAAAAATCCGATCTAAATATATGAATATTATCTAACTAGATACTTAAAAGATATATATAATGATATATTAATAAAATACTGGTCTGCAAACAAGACACTAAGCTTCGCAGGTTGCACTTCAATAATAACAGTACAGTAGTAACATGGCTGCACATATTACCTGGAGGTTGGGGTTTTACCAATACTCTATTCTGTTGTTGTATCGTTAGTGGGTTTGACTGGAATTGTGTAGTTTGTGACTGTTGCTGGTGCATTTGTTGTTGTTGTTGCTGCTGCTTCTTCATCTTCTGGAATCTAGGAGGAATTTCTCGAGGATACTGTTGTTGGTCTGTGCGTTGTTGTTGTGGTTGACGCTTAGCAGACTAGAAAATAATATTAACAGAATATTAGGAGAACAAAGTGGTTTATGCTTTTCTCAAACTTAAATTCATAGGATCTCATAGTAGTATCAACTTGTTTCTTAATGTAGCTTTAGAATACACCGATTCTAAAACAGACATTTAAAATTTCCAGCAATCGCTGTCTGTTCCATGCGGTATATTAATAAATCATTTTAGCTTGTCTGATTTAGCAACAGTAACTAGGGAGGTAGAACAATGAATGAGGGATTGGTGTATTACTAGATAGGACTAATAAGAAGGAAATGGTGTAACAATGTTTGTAGCAGTAGTGACATTTCTGACGCAAGTCCTTTAGAGTAAAATCTGTTACATTCGAAACATCAGTTGGCAGTGTTTCTGTTAGTTGTATCAAAGTGTGCATTGTATATAATTTTGGACTTCAACCTTGTGTTTCAATGTATGAACAATGGAACTTTTCATGTTGCTACTGTATACTGGCCTAAAAATATTGGCTGCTCAATGGCTGGACGTGATGGCTGATATTATATATTGGACTGAATATAATGTGACCAGTCAATGTGACCAGTCAGAAAGATTGGCCAGTCTTTGACTGCACTTTTACCTATAATCATATTGTTATTTAGGCCAGATTGCCTTTTGACCAGTCATTATTTCATTATTTTTAGCCCTGCTTACAACAAGTTAATTAAATCAAGCATAATGTTTTCCATTGCTCATGAGATGACTGAGATGACTGTAATACTTATCGTATTGTGATTAGATTATTAATTTATCATTAGAGTTATGTAATGACCTGTAATTTATTTGCAGCTTTGACTTGTTCATCTTTTTCTAAAATTATAAAATATAATTTACTATCATCACTTGAAATCAAAAAGGGACATCCATAATTACACATGCCCTGCCATACCCTGCGACCCCCTTTAATAATACCCACAAGGATGTAACAATAGACTGCCAAATGGTAAGGGGGCCACTGTCTCCCTAGGACTCTTCTCTTATGGATGCACCCTGATCATTGCTACTGTATATTGATATCCATAATAAATGTCATAAGCTACAGAATCAAGGATGGCATAGCATCAGTGTACTTGCCTCTCACCTCTAGGGTCTCAGGTTTGATTCCTAGACTTGGCATTAATTGTCATTAGAGGTTGTTAGGTCTCTCCATTGATTGGAGGGTTTTTCTACAGGTTCTCTGGTTTTCATCCCTCCGCAAAAGCTAACATTAAATTACAATTCAATTTGTAAGTTACCCATGCCCTGACTTTGATCAGCCTAGGAGTTGTGTTCAGGTATCAATAGAATTGGGATGTTGAATACACAATTGTACAAAACCTACTGTGTAATATCATATTTACCTTTTACAGCTTGCAGTGCTGCCTAAAATTCAAGAACAAAAATTGAAATGAATGAATAATAGCATAATCACAATTGCATGATTCAATATAGTACAGTCATTTCCTTGACTGTAGGTATTAATTGAGGTAGTTTGAAATTATTCTAGAGAATAAAAAATACACAAGACTTGGCATTTTTTCCAAACTTGTACCATGCATCAGACCTCTAAAAAAGTGTGCAGTGGCTATTTTCAACTTATGTCTAAGAACTGAATTTCTTTCTCTGAACTTCCCATAAGAACTTTGAACATGTTTATAGTAATGAATTAGTTATAGCAACCCCTAGCAGCAGCTGACATTCTACCTAACAACGACCCGTTTATACTATTAAAACACTCAACTGCAATCTGCTGTGTCTTCAATCAGTGAAAATTTATCTCAAATGGAATACCTTTCTTGCTGCCTTTTCCTTCTCTGCTTTCTCCTTTTCAGATTTCTTTCTTTTTTCTTCTTCTTCTTTTCTCTTCTTTTCTTCCTCCTGCTGCCGATGTCGTCTCTCTTCCTTCTCCAGCTCTTGTCTCTGTTGTTTTTCTCTCTCTTTTTGTTCTCTGAAATTAAATATTCTTATGTGACCAAGTGGATGTTGAACGGCAAGAATGATGAAGCTCATTGCAGGTCTTTTCCAAGACAGGTCGCAGGAAAATAAGTGAAACTAAAACTAAAACTTGAACTAAGCAAAAACACAACTAAACAGCACAAAATCTGATATATTTATCAAATTACGAATACTGTTGCGTGTCAAACGTAACACAACAAACTCGAATAAATGTTCTACCAGTATGTTTTCAACCAGTTTTCAACTTGGTTACACTTACTTTGAAGATTCATACTAAACATGAAAGTGCATTTCTCCCTCCTCATTCCCTTCATTTCTAACCACTATTAAAGGAAGTCCCCCACAACTCTGGAATTTCCCATTTTTTTCTATACAAGCTTTGCAATTTAGTTTTGTCTCTTAACCTCTCACCCCCTGGGAATTTCACCATGGTGAATTATGGATATATTCTTGAAGCACACAGACTTTTTAGACTTTAGACTATGTTATTCAAGACTGTGTTTCAATCTTTCTGTGATAGTGTAAAGTTTCTTCCTATATCTCAAAATGAAAAAAGAAGAGAAAAGAAAAGAAAAGAGAAAGAACGGAAGAAAAAAGAAAAGGAAAAGTGCTACTATAAGCCAAAATCCTTTTTTCATACTGAAAAATCAACCAGCTTTCAATCCTACCTTTCTCTCCTTTTCCTCTCCTCATTCTGAGATTTGATTCTTTCTTCTTCCAATCTCTTCTGCTTTTCCACTTCCATCTAAAATGGGAAAGAAACAAATTAGAAAATCTCTTGATATATTTATATTTTTAAAATGAAAGTATTAATGAAAGCTTTTAAGTCAGACAACAACAGGATCCAAGTATAATTGCTGTATTTCATTATGACCTCACATGAAAACCATCTTTGGTTTACTGCTAAGAATCATGGTCATGGGAGGGGAACAAAACAGCTACAGCACAACTCAGTTAACAACAGGATCCAAGTATAATTATTGCTGTATTTCATTATGACGTCGCATGAAAACCATCTTTTGTTTACTGCTAAGAATCATGGTCATGCGAGGGGAACAAAACAGCTACAGCACAAAGAAAACTGTGAAACATGTTTTTTAGAGCTTAGAAAAGTATTAGCCACCAAATACTGTATATTGTTAGCAGTCTCTCAGCATTTTTGGACCTGGAGGGATGTCGCAACTTAAAGCCTATGTTTTTTATGCCTGTTTTCTTTGCTTGTCCTTTTCTTCATCTTCCTTTCTCTTTTCCTCCAGTTCCATAGCAATTTGTTCCATCTCCTGTTTAAAAGATACAAACCTTGTTATTATATATTTGAATTCAAGATAATTGTGTCCTGATATGTGAACCCTGGTTGCCATGGTAACAATGTTCCTAGGTACCCTGGTTTCCAAGGCAACAAGGTTACTAGGCTAAAAGCTCCCTTAAACTCTTCATTAAATAAAATGCCCCTTTCTCATACAGCAGGGCCAGGTTTTACAAAGGGTTGATAGCACTATCCAACGAATAAATCCTATTCAGTGGATAAATTTATAAGATAACAGAATCAACTTATCCTCTGGATAAAGATTCACCCTTCGTGGCCAAGGCCCTATACAGCTTCACTGACTGGACTACTAGATTGACGCCTGGGTAGACCCTAGCCCAAAAATATATTTTGTACAGATTTTCAGACTACAAAGGCGTCATCTTTTCCTCAGTTATTTTGAGACCCTGAGTATTATTCCAGTTTGGGAATGAACCAATAACCAACCACACAAAAGTTTGATGCTCAAACTTTTAAATAACTGAGCCAACCTAGGGCTGGCTATTGCTATTGATTATGTTTATATATGATATATAAATGACAGTTAATAGCAACTCACCTTGGCTCTTCTCCGCTGCTCAGCTAGTAACTGTTTCTTACTTTTAGGTTTGGGCTGTCAAAGTATATCGATTACATGAATGCATTTTAGCTTAAATAACATGAGTAGATCCAATTTTTAGCTCTAGAATTGGATTTTTCCCATATATTTCTTCAACTGTCAATTTGTGACTTATAATTTGTAACTTAAAATTTCAGAAGGTTTCAAGGGGTTTTGGGAATTGCATGAACCTTGCAAGTGCAGTATTTAGATACATGTACTACACCTACTTGCAAAAACCTTGCCATACGATATTAGAACATTAGTAATTTAGCGAGAAAGGGATACATTAAAAGACAAAAGAAAAAGTTCAGCTTCAGTGATCTTCTTTTGTTTTTTAATATATTTCCTATCCCACTAAATCACTAATGTTCTATTTTCATATGACAACGTTCTTCCAAGAAGGTGTTAAATGAAGCCAAGTTTCCATTAGATTGGGTTTACCCAGGTGTGGGCTATCTGTGTCATCATATTACCTTAGCAACTGGTACTGGTGCTTTGACTTTCTTCATTGCATGTTGCTAGGGAATAAATTTAAAGTACAGTTAGCCTTGGTGTGATATATTGCATTGTCAAGACCTTTTTCATTCAAAACTTGCAATATAAATAAAAAAAATTAAAACCATCTAGGCCCATCATTCTCTTGAGTATTGTCTTTTTATTTTTTAAACTACCTTTTTGGAATTGTCTTTTCTCATTTCTTCTTTATGTTGATAGAGCATGGTCTTGAGTTCTAGAATCTGAAATAAATACCAATGTTACAATGAGATTCAACTCAAAGTTTATTCTATCTGGCCATCATTTAAAGTCCTGAACTCATAAAAACAGGCTCCAGGCGTTGGACTTCTGGTTGGCACATTTTTGGTTTCTTTCTATTAAATTCACAAACCAAATCAAACTCAACTTACAGTAACGTTGAAAAAGCCTCTGGGCTAATCTGAGTTGGCGCATGACTAACTTACAAATCATATTGAAATTTAGCATATGAGTTTCAGAAAAGGAGGAAAACCAGAGAAAAGCAGACAAAAAAAACCCTTTGAATCAAGGGAGAGACCTAATGAACTCTACTCTGATTCTCAGTACAGGAATCTAACCTGAGACCCCAAGGTGTACTACCACTACTTCAACCCATTCGATTTCCATTTACGACAGTCTGAAGTAATATTGTAATATTCATTTATAAAAGAAATCAAGACCAGGCAGTTCTGCTGAGATGGGAGAACAATTACAAATGGCTACCAGGGCTTAAATAATGGCCGATCAGTCAACGGTCACAATAACAGGGCGAATTAGTTTTAAGCTTAGTCATATCTCGTTTCTGGTCTTATAGTACACTCAACAAAATCACTCGACTCTGATTGGTTGAGAGGAGTACAATTATAGCGTTAATTGTACTTCACAGGAGTACCGAATTAAGTCGCTATGGCAACATGGCCAAAACAATTTTAAACAATTATTTCTATCATTTTGAAATTAAAAAACATATAGATAAAATTTTAAAGCCGTAAGAAATAATCTTATTATGCAATTAAGTTGTGTGATTAAAAATTGGCCACCAAATAGACAAAGTTGAATGGCTGAAATTTTGTTGAGTGAACTATAAACAAAAAATCGCTACAAGCACTACTGATCGATATGACCAGTGATGCAAAGATTTGACTGCGGACAAGTTCAAATTCTAGTCGGACACTGCTTGATGTCTACTAACCCAGATAACAACAATAAATACCTTGTTTTCATTGAAAATTTCAGGAACTGATTTTCCTTTTTTCTTACGATTCTGTAATAGAATCATGACATGATTGTATCAGTAACTAAACAAAACAAGCTCCACCTCATTAAGGCAAATTTGTGGATTCTTACCCTGTACATAAAATCATCTACAGTCGTACCATCTAGGCAAGAACACCAGACATCACAAATTTTTCTGACTGTCTCTTAAAACTCTCATATTTACTAGCTAAGACAGCAACAATGGTTGATTTTAAACCAGACTGCCTTTAAAGTAGTTTCAAGAGCCACTTAGAACCTATTTTGATGTCTGGTGTTTGTGCCTAGATGCAAACTATGGTGTTAAACTATTGTTTTCATACCTTGACAATTTCTATGAGGATGTCCAACTCACTCTCGCCATCAATATCTTCCTCATATTCATCATCCTGATACCTAAAACCACAAAAATAGTTTAGCTATAGCACACTGTTTTAAAACATGAAGTTTATGAGGGTATTCAAATATGTTGCTCAAGAGAATAGGATGGATGACGTTCAGCAGCCAAAATGGATCTTGCATGGCCAAATCTTTGCTTTGCTGGTCATTTTGAGGTATGACTGGTGACTGACTAGCCATTACTTTAAGCATTGACAAATTGGAATTGACATAGATCATTAAAAGATGTTATTCTGAAGTAAATAATGTAAATAATAGAGGTTATTAACCAGCCAGAAGGTCAGCAGGCAATAACTGTGCCCGAGGTTGAAATCTGGACCAACTTTAGGATGGTAAATAACTTTTTTTTCTCATTTACTTTTTATCTTGTTTTGCCATTTGTTCTTATCCCGAGATACCGGACCACAGTCAGATATTGAACATACTACCTGCTCATGCAGCCAATCAGAATACACAATTTTTAGGATACTAGACTTCAAAGAAATAATTCCTATTTTTACCTTTGTAGCCTTTCCCCTCGTAACCCTTCACCCCAACACCTACTCCTGCCGCAAGATAACTGGATGTCATACTTACTCTCTGAAATCAGGATCACCATCTAACGTGCTACAGCAATGTTGCTTTGATCCACAAAAGAAAGAGTAAAAGTCACTACTGCCATCAGAACCTGGAATAAAATGATAACGATTATTTACTATTGTACTACTGCTTTAGATTTGCTATGTGCTGATCGAGACATCTGTTGCCACGTAGAAATCAGGCAATAGCAAGATTTTCATTAAGTTTTTGAATAATAGAAGATCATGAACTGCCAGAGAGCCCAAAAGGGGTTTTCACCAACTTTTGAAATAATAGAAGAATATGGCAGTTTAAGCCAGAAATTTTGATTACTTTCTGGAGCTTCCTCCTATCTTCAACCCTTAATGAAATCAATCATTAGCATATATTGTCATGTATTTTCTTAGTCTCTATATCCCTTTATATACACTAACAAGTTATGTGATTGACAGTAATCTATTGCCTGATTTTCATGTCTCAACTATTGTCTCGATCAGCAATAGGACACAAATTCCTTACGAAGATCAATCATTGATGGAGAGAGCAGTAAAACAGCAAGAAACATGCAATTATCAATCAGCCTTAAATGTACAAGCATATGATCATATATATGATCAAAATCATACATTATAATATGGGTTATATGCTGCTACTACTACTGGAGAACAAAATTTTAAAAATATTTTTTTCAGGTTTTCGGCAAAAAAGATTCAAAAAGATTTCAAATTCAGTGATTTTCTAACTAAGCTTTAAATAGAGTGATCTACAGTGTAGTAAATTCTATTGCTATAATGTACTTTCCTCTCACTCCATTTTTTCGTTAATTTTTCAGATCATTACAAACACATGGCTTAAAATAGAAAGGTTACAATACCAACCACATTTTTTAAATCATCTTTACACCCACAATACTGTCACACAACAATTTTATCACATATATGACACCTCATATGAGGTATTGAACAAAACAACAAAATCCTCATATTTAAGTTTGCAATGAAATAGTATAAGTTTAAAATGTGTGACTGATCGGCTGGTTATAAAAGGAAGAATTCTAAAAATGACATTTACATTCTTAATTCTGGTGTACAAAGTCGATTATTTGACAAAACATCTGAACATAAAGTAAGGTTTTAATATCGACTTACCAAAGAGAATTTCCTCAAGAAAATCGAAAAAAATCTGAAAGAGTGGAAATGAAAAGAGATATAAGATTATTGATATGAGATAAAATTATGATTTTCCTGATCAAGTTACAATCTTTGGAGAAATGGCGGATAATTAGAAAATATAGGGTAATGCAATTAGCGAAGAGAGCTAGAGAAGAATTATGTTTTACCTTGTCGCCGTCTTTAATAGAATCATTGGCTCCTTCTACAAAGATAAACATAGCGAAAGAAAGTTTTAGTATAGATTTTGGTCTCGTTTTCCAACGAAAGATTTATTATAAAGACTAGGGAATAATCGCTACGAAACTATCACGATTTGTAGACTGTATCTTCCTTGAATCCAAGTAAAATAATCGCACTTAAAGGCTTCATAAAGAAATTATTAACCCTTTCTCACCTATGACAAGGTTTTCGAAAGCTTTACTAATTTCTTCGAACTCTTTTTTAGAACATCCTTCGTTCGAATTCTGTGGAGGAACGGAGTACATAGTTACTTCTTTAGCGTGATGTACAACCAAAACAACATCAAAGACGAATACTCTAACGGGCCAAGATTCGAAACGATAACCATGGAACGACCAAGATAAACAAGGTTTCCAAGAGTTACCAAGGTATAAAGCATTTTTGTAGTTATAGTGAATAATTCGGGGTAATTTTGGTAGGACGTCGAATACCTTGTCCGGATGACACATAAGAGCTAGTTTCTTGTAAGCTTTTTTAATGTCATCTGAAGAAAGATTGAAAAGAATATTTATTAGAATCCATATCGTCGTGAATCGGATGATTTTCTGTGCCTACGAAGATTCCAGGGACTTTTAGTGAGCTCCAATAGAAGATAAAAAGCCTTCAGTGCAAGTAAATCCACATTAAATATGACGTTTGTGCTTTAGTTTGCTCAACAATCCTCCATTACTGGTAAAATCACATACTTTTATCGCTATAATTGTCGACCAAAAGTGCCTTGTAAGATTCCTTTTTGTCATCCTTAGGCATTTTTCCTCTTTATTCTTCATGTATACGCTCAATCTTGTTTTGAAGTTCGCATTCGCTGAATATAAATCTCAACGTGCTGCCCAAAAACGCTTCAAAAAAACCAAAATGGCGATCCCTCCGAATGACGTCACGTGTCTAGAGGAAGTCTTCCCACAATCCATAGAAAGCTTGTGTAAACTTGGACGTTGAAACTGGATGGAAATGAATGAAATAGCAAAAACAGAAAAGAAAGGAAAAATAAAACCTATGAAAAAGTATTTCAAAGTTAAAATAAATAATTTTATTATATGGTAATAAAAAGATATAACTAGCTAAAACTAGTGTGAGCTGCGTCGGTGTTTCTAATGAAACAGTAATGATGAAAAGGTAAATTATACACCGTGAAAAAATGATGGTAAAAAGAGTTTATTTAACTTCGGAAGATAGTTTTGAATTTCATCTTAACTTGACGTATTTTCTAATGTTTTATTCATGCAGAAATCACAACGTTAAGGCTATTAGACATATGAATAGGAAAGTAGAAAAATGGGATAATCATCTATATTGGACGTTTTCACCAACAAGTTGTACAAGTGAATGAATTCAGTGAAAATCATTTTGATTAAAATTTACTGACAAAAGATAAAAAGTTACTCGCTTTTCAAAGATGTTTAACGAGGCACATTTTATGTACGATTTTAGAATATTTCAAAAAATATTGCGAAAAATGGAAAAGCAGGAAGCTCCTACTCCTCCCCAGTAGGGCAGGAAGTAAGAGCCCGCGGTAATAAGTTTAGCGGTTTTCCATGTGAGTTTAATTTTGAAGAAGAGAAAGTAAAACCATGTCAAATCAGCGACGAAGAGGTAAAAAATGCCATATTTATACCTTTGATAGAGTCCTAAATCACCTTTACTAACACTATACACCTTGTTTAAATACTATTCTAGGTGGTAGAGGGTCTGATTTCGGACGGCGGGAGCAGTATTGGGGGTAAATATGAGATTTTAGAAACTAACTATGACTTTCTTCTGTCAAACTTTCAAGTCAAAGCTCCAATATTTTGCTGATGTATGCCATATTATTGTATTTTTTATCTGTTTAGGTCGCCTAGATCAGGCTCTCCAGGTTCCCCAGGTATTAATGGCAGTCCAAGAGCAGGTAGACGTGATCAAAGAGATAGACGGAGCGAACTACCACCAACAGATCACGACAGTTATGTTGACTATCTGAAGAAAAGTACGTATAAAAGACAGTTCTTAAATCATATTTAAGATACGTTTCAAAGTTTTCTTTCTCAATTTTTTTTATCGATTTCTTTATTAAACAGTTAAAACTCTACCTCTGCCACTGGCATATTTAACTATAAATAGATATAATGTTTTTTTGTCCGGTGTCAATCCAAGCATCTACTTTGATTTATTTATGGTGCAGCTCATGATACCCAAGCAAAACCAGAATGCACTTTGTGGAGTAAAGGTCCATGCCCATATTTGACATTGTCTATGTTTGACATGAGTTTGTTTTTTTCTTTAAGGTTGGACATTTGTCCAAAGTCAATCAAATGGTCAGTATCCTAAATAACTACACTAGAATTAAGGGTAGTGTAGTGGTACCTAGTACACTCACATATAGCTTGAGACTTTTGGGGTCTGAAGTAATATTTCAAAGCCAACAATGTGGACTGGACGGGATTTCAAGTCAAAGCAATTAGTTCCAGTCTAATTGCGCGGACTTGAAATCCCGTCCAGTCTGATATTGGAGGCTTTGAAATGACTTCTCATCTCATTAATTATTCGACTTGGAGTGACTGTAACAAAATTAATTCAGTCCTAGGACTGAATGCATTCCTTTCACAGCACTTTACCAGGTTTCAAGTAACATCATGTGACCCAAAAATAGCCCTTTGATTGGCTGGTTTACTCATGAATTATTAATGAGTATGAGAAGTTCAATTCCTGGTTTCAATATCACATGTCAGCAGAGTATCTTTACCTTGATTTGAGACAAATTAACTCTCTTGCTTTTCATGGATTGTCTTTGTGTTGTAAGCCTATCCCTAACTAGAGTGAAGGCATTAAACCCATAAGATACTTGTCACCATGTAGTAGTAGTCTAATATTTATTACAGAGGGTTAGTGACTGTACTCTACCTTTTTTGGGGGTATAAATTATTGTATGGAACCATTAAAACGGTAGTCATTTCTGAAATTAGCTGCTCATGAAGTTTAGAAATCTGGACCACAACAAGATACGTTTTATATACGCCAAATTGTCTACATTTATCAACACTTCAAAATCGGGGGACATAACACAATACTAGTATACTTTAATACCGATTATTTTTATTATTATTTCTGTTCGTTAGCAACATATTACAAGGTCCCCGATTATAACCCAGCTGGAGAAGCAGGTAAAACTTGATGATAATAATACATTGATAAATATCTGTTAAAAATTAAATTTGTTCCCTTATGTTACGAACCATTGAGCATTATGCACATAGCCTCAAATTGAAACCTTTGTGCATGGCAAGCACTGGATATCTCAGAAGTGGGCTATTGTCGTGTAGAATTCCAAATCTACACACCCATTCCCCTCTGAAAGTTAGCATGAATACATATAAAGGGTAGGGAAGCTTGCAGGCGGGTGCAATGTAGTACCTCCTTTATGTAGAGCCTGTTGATATGAGCATAAAATTAGTTATTTTTTTCCGGTCCGGTATCCTAAAAAATCGTGCGTTCTGATTTGCTGTTAGAGCGGGCGGTATTTTGTAAGTATCTGCCCGCGAGCGCGGTCTGGTATCCTTTGCCACTAAACGACAACACAAAACGATTACCAAAACAAGTAAAAAAAGTATGGAAAAAAATTAATTAATTACTTACCATCCTATAGTCAGTCCGGATAGGGAAAAACTGTGCCCTCGGTATTGAACACGGACCTCGGCCTAACCACCTCGGTCCGTATACTCAAGACCTCGGGCACAGTTTTTCCCTATCCGGACCTCCTGGCCAGTAAATATATGTATTAGTAAAATACGATAGCAAGATAATTTTATATTTACCTTTTTTTTTTGTAAAGATTAATTTTTTTATTCCAATGTTTTCAAAAACAGTCCAACCAAACTTTGATGTAGACAGATTTTTTGATGAACGACAGCAAAAGCAAAGACAAGTCCAGCAATCACCACCCAGTAATCCACAGTCCCATAACTTACAAGAACTACCATCCTGATGAAGAACTACATGGATAGAAAAATTTACATTTACCATGGAGCTATGCAGCTTGGCTTGTTCTTGGTCTTAGTTAGGTTGGTCTGGCAAACTCATTTACAGTATACTCCAGTTTCAAGTTCTCTTTGCTCAGACTTAGTCTCAGTCATGCATTATAATATTCAGCTATTCAACCGAAACCCTGTGGCATTTAAATAAACTCGTATTGTTCCATAGTACATTTTTTACTACAGGATGAACCTTAATGAAGGAAGAGAACACATTTGTACACAATCAAGACTGAGCAAAGGCAAACTCAAAATGGGAGTATTCTTAGTTTTAAGTGTCCAGAATGGGGTTGTAGACATGGCAGCCATGTTGGTATGTGAAAAAAAACATGCTTGGAAGAAATCTTAGGTTAATAGTACGCCGACAAGTTGCAATGGGATCTCATGTCAGCCATGTTGGTGAACCCCTGATTAAGGTAAACATAAAAGGATCAAAACTGGTATGCCAACATGGTTGTGATGAGGTCCCCCAGGTCAGAGGCCAAGAACAGCAATATTATCAAATCTCCATGATCCTAGACTTTTACATGATTAAATTTTAACTTACAGGCTTACCTTAGATGATAGAGCAATAACAATGCACTGTGCTCATGCTTTACTATACACACACACAAAAAAAGAAAGATAGTTTTGTTGTGTATAGACAGCTCTTGAAACTAGAGGATTCTTAGTAAGGCTAACAGGAAAATACAAAAGAAATCACACTTTTCCTTGATGGAATAGACCTCTTTACCTTGGGCATAGTTTTTCTATTTCAGGCGACATGTCATTCCCTAGATTACTATTTCTTTGTTTAACAGTTGCACATCAGAAGACAAATGACGATGAATACTGTCTTCAGACCACATGTCATTTCCTTGAGTATCATTTCTTTGTTTAAAGGTTGCAAATGAGATGAATTAAAATATAGATAAAAGTTAACCAAAAAAATGATACTTTCAAGAGAAATGGAAAACGTTATGCCCCAAGGTAATGAGGTCTATCTGTGCCCCTTTTACATATTTTTGTGTCAGCCAGATTCTATTGTTTCATATTGGCTGTCACTCATTTATAGTTTTTTCTTTCCATGGAAAGTAGAAATCACTCAAATAATGATGATACTTTAAATTGCACTGTAAAAGTTTTAAAATAAATATTTATCTTGAGGATTTTTCAGTCAAAGAACATGAAATTATTTAAAGAAAAAAATGCCTCCATTTTGTTTTATCCACTTTAAGATTACATCAAAGCAATGGCATAGTGAGGAGTGGCAACTGCCACTCACAAGTTTTACTAAACCCTGTTGATGCAACAGAAAATTCTAAAGATGAAATGAGTATGCAAAAATGTGAATTTGGGGGAAAAAATGGTAAATTGCTCCTTTTTCCGAGACCTTGCTTTTGCCCCATTAAAATAGTATTTATTCAAGGAAGTTTCACCAGCTTTGGCGCCAGTGGTTTAGGAACCCTGTAACCTCAGAAATAAAACTTTCCCAAGTAGTGAAGCATTTATAGATGAGAAAAGAGACTACCTAGTATAAAAAGAACGTTTGACTTCAATTTCAAATAAATATTTAATAGCATTTTGGTGCAATGTTCTACCAGATGGGATATACCAAATATAGTTACATGTACATACCCTTAATAATCCCTAATAATAATGATGAAACAATTTTAAAAAATACAAATACTACAACGAAAATTCTACTACTACTTTTTAGAAAAATATTATTCCACCCACAATATCTTTTGTTTTGTATCTTGATGAAAATCAAGATTCTCCCTTCCTGGCCTATCCCGTAACCATAATTGCATCTGGGGAGAATATAGACATTCATCATAATAGTGATGTTTATTTCATAAACATGTTCTAGGTGATAGAAACCAGCATCCACCAAGCAAGGGCTATAAAATAATATTGGTTAATTTTATCTAGATATTCAGCTGGTTCATTCTGATGAAATGTTTTGCACATACTTGAACTACATTTTTTGGTAATATCTTGGATAATACAGTCAAATATTTGAAAACAATAATAAATGCTTTATTGTCAGGATTAATTATTTTTTATTTACTGTGTTTCCTCTAAGCTCTGATATTTTACTTGCAACACAAAAAAATTGATGACTTCATTTCCTTCACAAACCTAGAAGACAAGAAATATTTAATTGATTAGTACCTGAATTAACAGCGTGAAGTTGACATTTTCAAAATATGATTTTCTAATAACCTATATTACCTTACATCCTATTGACTCTTAAATGACTATTTACGCACCCCACCAAAAGATTACCAACACCAGACCTACAGCTTAAAAAAACTACTTATACACCCCACTAATAACCTACTAATACCCAACCTACAGCTTACTGCAGCTTATCGGCACCTTAATGAGACCACTTAGACACCCCACCAATAACCTATTAACACCCAGCTTACTGACACCTTATCAGCACCTTAATTAATGAGACCACTTAGACACCCCACCAATAACCTACTAACACACAACCTACAGCTTATCAGCACTTTACAGAAACCACTTATACACCCCACTAATAAACTACTAACAACCAATCTACAGCTTACTGACACCTTATCGGCACTTTCCTGAGACCACTTAGACACCCCACCAATAACCTAGTAACACCCAACCAAAAGCTTACTGATACCTTATCAACACCTTACAGAAACCATTTATACACCCCACTAATAACCTACTAACACCCAACCTACAGCTTACTGACACATTATCGGCACCTCACTGAAACCACTTGGGCACCCCACCAATAACTTACCAATACCCAACCTACAGCTTACTGACACCTTATCGGCACCTTACTGAGACCACTTAGACACCCCACCAATAACTTACCAATATCCAACCTACAGCTTACTGACACCTTATTGGCACCTTACTGAGACCACTTAGACAGCCCACCAATAACCTAGTAACACCCAACCTACAGCTTACTGATACCTTATCGGCACCTTACAGAAACCACTTATACACCCCACTAATAATCTACTAACACCCAACCCATGGCCTACTGACACCTTATCGGCACCTCACTGAGACCACTTAGACACCCCACAAATAACTTACCAATACCCAACCTACAGCTTACTGACACCTTATCGGCACCTTACTGAGACCACTTGCACCTTACTGACACTAGGTTATAACCTACTTACACTCTTTAACCCTGAGTACTGATACCTCTTTGATGACTAGCCAATAACTTACCGAAAATCCTACCAATAGCTTACTACCTCTCTATTTGACATCACTTAGACACCCAACAATAGCATACCCCACACCAACCATAGCCACATTACTGACACTACTTCAACACCCAAAGAAAGAAAACATTGGCATACCCCAACGATCTCTGAAGCTACTTAGTCCTCGTCGACTTGTCATCGGTTTTGGCTGGCAAAAAAAGATATCAACAAAGTTATTCTATATACAGATATTGTACATTACACATTATTAATGGTAATCTGAGATTTAATGTTTTGGTTTCCTTTGGTTTAAATAATGTTTCATGTTGGGTTTCCTGTGAATGAGTTGCTCAGCCTTAATGTCATTCAGTTGACTGGGTGAAAGAACATTTTATAATTACACTGAAAATTTGTACAGTCTAAAAACGAGTGGGTGGGATTCCTGTGGAATCAAATGATTATGAATGGGAATCCTGTGGCTGAAGTAGGCGTAAGGATACGTACATGCCGTCTGGAACATGGCTACACGTGCTGCTACTGATTTGACTTCATTCTGGATAAGAAAGTTAAAAGTGTTATTAATTTGTCACATGCATGATTAAATTATCGGATTTATAATATGATATATAATAACAAAAAGACAGGGATGTAGCCAGGATTTTGTTTTCAGAACAGTATCTTATCATGTGACAACACAGATGTTTAGGTTTCTACAGCATAAGCATGGGGGGACCAGGCCCCCTTGGTCTTACAGGCTATGCCCCTAAAAGATGAAGACATGATAGCCATGTTGTGGGTAGATTCAGAACACCATAAGATCCTGGTTATAAGACCTTATACATATCTGTAAGGGCTTTTTGATAGGAATATATATAACTGAAGTAATGATGTAAATGATTATTATTTCTTATATTGTCCCGTTAATTTAAGGTGGGCCCACAACAAGGGCGACTTATAACCAGGGCAGCTTATGACTGGGAGGATATTTGCATTAGCACACCATTAATAACTCCTACCTTGGACGACTGCCGTGTGAATGGCTTTGCTAATGGCTTCTCTACTGGCTCGCTTTTTGTAAAGCCTTGTGAACGGTAACCTCTTTTAGAAGATTCTGTTTCCATTACCCTAGAGTCAGAAGAAGCTTTTCTCAGAGGCAACTTGCCTTCCTTTGAGTCTTTCCGTAAAGCTAAGGGTTGGAAATCTGGTTCTGAAGCTTGTCTTTTAGTGTCTTGGAAAATGGAGAAAAGAAGGTTTAAGAATCAAAGAGATTTATTAATAAGGCTTCTTCGCAAGTCAAATATGTAGAATGAAAAAATTACAATGGTATATCTGTTAAACAGACGCCCCTGGAATCTTGTCTTGCGTCTACTGAAAATAATGCTGTAAATGTGGAAATTGAATGGGCCCATTCAATTTCCACACTTATTATCTATGGGGGCTTGAAGAACCCAACAAAAATGACCGCTCGCCAACATGATTGGCTTCATAGCTCAGTTGGCAGAGCATCGCACCGGCATCGCGGAGGTCATGGGTTCGATTCCCGTTGAAGCTTGAAATCACTTTTTCAAGTCTTTCTTTACAGCGTTCGCTTAGATCGCTCATTCACTGTGATGATCAACACATCTATCAATGCTGTAAATATATACGATAAAAATTTCTGGATCATGCACAGAGCTGTTTGTTTAAGGAGCTTAACAAGGGGTACACTTAATCGTCTTTTACTTTCATTTAAACAGAATTTAAGAAACGTAAACATAAAATTCTTAATGTTTTGTAATGAATAAACAAAAACAACATACGTTCAATACTAACAGCACGTATCATTATGGATTATTGTTGAAAAAGTATTCTTAGCAGCCATTCTCAAATCAAATCATTAGGCAAGATGAACACGCAATTCTGCTCCCATAAGATTTGGAATACTGTGTTTAAGAACTGACCCTATTTCACACTCACTACAGGAAACGGTGCATTGCTTTCCCATACCCACTTGTATTTATAAGCTTACCTTTTGCCGGCTTATCACCAGAACTTGTTTTCCTTGCTTGTAACGCCTCGTTTTCTTCCTTTAGACTTCGATTCTCAGCTCTCAACTCTGTTAACTGTTTTCTAAAGTACTCACTAGCACCAGGCCCGGGTGCCATCGATGAAAATGAGGCCCTTCGAGTCCCATCATATTCTTTTAGTTTAGTTTCATAATTTCTTTCATCTTCAACACGTCTTTTTATCTCCTCGTCCAAACGTTCTTTTAAGCTCCTAACCTCTTCTTTATGCCGACGTTTCTTAACTTCCAACAAAGATTCAAGTTCTTCAATCTTAAAATCCAAAGTTCGAATTTGATTTTTGTGTTCCTCACAGGCTGGAAGTTTGCTATTCTTCGCTGTCGTCGTCGAGCTTAAGCTTTCCTTTTTTAAATTCTGGACTTCTTTATCATGTTCAGTATTCAAGCTTTTCACATTCTTTTCGTGACTTTCTTGTAATTCTTCAATTTCTCGTTTGTGTTCAAGTTTAATTTCCTCGATACTATCTTCTAAAGCTTTGATTTGAAGTCTTAAATCATTTACATCCAGAAGTTTTTCTTGTGCTAGCTTTTCTTTATAAAGTTTGAGTTCATTTTCATGTAGTGTCTCATCTTCTTCCATTTTGAGCTTCAATTCCTCAAGCTCCAATGTTAATTCTTCGTTTTCATGAATAAGCGCCTCGAGATCTCCATCACGGCCTTCTCCGCCTTTCGTCTTTATCTCCTTTTCTCGTTCGTACGCTTCTTTATACACGTTTATTTCTTTCATATACTTTCGATCAATGTCTTCCATTTCTTTCTGCATTTGGTATATTTTATTACTCATTTCCTCCGTTCTCCGCAAACCAAACATTGTCGCCGCTTCTTGCCTTTTTAGACTTTTCTCGATTTCGTCTTTTTCTATGGTAAGAAGTTGATTCGCTTTCTCGAGTTCTTCAACTTTGGAAACATTTTCCTGTATAATGGTAATAAAAACAAACTGAGACTTGAAAATTTAGAAACGCAAAAAATCGTCGAGTTGCGAATGGTTCATTAGAAGGACTGGTTTTTCTCGATGTTGCCCAGTTTTTAGATAATCTGCGGAGCGATGCACAAAGGTGGTTTTTCATAGTCAAATAAAGGGGGCAAAAGCAGACAAAACGAAAGACAAACCGGCAGAAAGACAGATAGACGTGAAACTCGCTAGCTTTGAGGTAGATAGTGCTGGCTTACTCGCTAACGAGGAGCGCGACTGAGACGGGGGCTCGGAGTGTGCTCTAAAATCATTTTAAGAAAATCTAACAGATAAACCAATAATTGGACTATTACATCAGACAGGACTTCTCCTCCCGATTCAATTCTTTCTTTAAGCCGTTTAATCTCCTCTTCTTGTTCGCGGACGGTTCGTTGTAGTTGCTCGGTATTTGGGTCAAGGTCGTACTGCTGAGATTTGACGGCCTGGATAACGGTCATCATATCATCGCGAATCTGGTCGAGTTCTTTCTGTTGAGACTCCTGGAAAATTATAAAGACAGCAAAACAAAGTGAGAAAGCTATATATAACACGCTATATGATTGGCTTGGAATGACATAACGTTAAGACTACGATATCTGAAGATTTCTATAGTTTTAAGGATTAATAGAATTTACCAAATAGGCAATATGGATGCAAACTCTTTTGAAATCAGTTTGAAAATTTGAGTGAGCCGCCATTTATTTGGTTTTAAAGACCGGCAGTGTTCTCTACCATTGGTCTACCACTAATAACCGACTAATAGCTCAGCCAATCAGAGTGCAGGATTCGTGATAGACCATTAGTAGGTTTAGACTAATATCAAATAGGAAACTTCTCTCACTCTCTCGATTCGTAATTCTTCGTTGTTTTTATGATTGAGTTCCTCGATCTCTTCTTCCAATTCCTTGACCCTCAATTTTAGTTGTTGGGTGTTCTCTTCAGTGGCGTCTTTAGTAGGACTGTAAGAGCCTCCCACTGAGGCTTGGATCACAAGTGTCATATCCTGTTCAAAAAGATAACCAAATCAGTCCAAAAGGAAGTGACGCAAGCATATCAATTGTGCATAGATATATTTCAGTTAGGTCGTGAAGTAAAATCCAGGTCCAACTGCACGTGACAAACCCGGTAAAATAAACAAACATTTTCTCAATGAACCTCAACCTGAAATAATTAGAACCTTGGAAGATTGGAAGATAAATCCTGTAATGAAGAACGAAAAATCTTTAATATAGCGCTGCTTTTGGTTTTGAACCCGGAAGTCGTTTTCCTTTACGATTGACGTCACACGTAAACTTATCGAGAGTCTCAGAGTTTGAGAGGGAGAATGGGTGGTGGTCGTACGCTAGAATGTTGGCGTGCAAATTTCCGCCAAACATTACAACTTAATTAGCATCAGTAGACTCTGGAGAAAATTAGAATTAGTGGTGTCGCAGCTTTTGATTTTTTCTTGTTAAAAAATTGGAAACCTGAATTTTAGGAGGGCCTGTCCGTCTCCTTTCCCCCGTGCAACCGAGTTCACACTAGCTTTGGTGGGTCCCTAAATTCCCTGAAAGCCGATACCGTGGAGACAATGGAGACTAGGGCGAGTTCAATCATGACGTCACATATTCTGTAAGTGCGGAGACCTGGGAAGAATTATATGGGCGAGGAGGCCTTGGTACAGCATGCAATACTTACAGTTTTAAGTTGATCTAATTCTTCTGCGTGTTTGACTTTCAAAGATTCAATTTCCTTCATGTATTTCTGGCCCATTTGCTCCATCTCGTTTTGAAGACGAGTTACTTCAGTCTGTAAGCCTTCTCCATGGCCGCTACTTCTTTTAATCCTCTCCATCTCACCCTGATGGCTTTGTTTCAACAGCTCCATCTGATTCTCGTACCTGTTGCAATGGAGACAAATGATAAGGATATTTTAATGGATTGCCTGTGAAGTTCTTTCCCAAAAGCTCCAGAACGCTGATTTCCTAAAGGACTTGTTCTGGGGGAAAACAATGGGCCATCTTTTCTCATGCAAAGAAATTCCATCGTTTTGTCCCATAGACCAATTCCCCTCGGGACTCAAGGGGTCTATATACCTCTTTACCTTGGGCATAATGTTTTCCCATTCCAGACCATATGCCATTCCCTTGAGTATCATTTCTTTGCTTAACAGTTGCAAATAAGAAGACACATGAATATGGATACAATTCAAACAAAGAATTTTATTCTGTCACGTGTTCTGAAATGGAGGCAAAATACGCCCAAGGTAAGGAGGTCTATTTAGGAAACCCTTGAAAGCCTCCACTCGTGTCTAATATTCACCCAACAGGGGTGGATCTAGGATTTTGTTCAGAGAGGGGTGCTGCGCACAAAGTTAACTCAGGGAGGGGTGCACCCCTTAGAATCAAAGGGAAAAAACAGTATTGGTTATCTTCGAAGTAGGGACACAAAGTCGAACCAGGGAGGGGTGCACCCCTTAGAATCAAAGGGGAAAAACAGTATTGGTTATCTTCGAAGTAGGGACACAAAGTCGAACCAGGGAGGGGTGCACCCCTTAGAATCAAAGGGGAAAACAGTATTGGTTGTCTTCAATGTAGGGGCAGAAGATGGAACCAGGGACGGGTGCGCACCCCCTGCACCCCTCGCCTGGATCCGCCCCTGTCCAAGGAATGGGAAAAAAGTGTTGAAGTAAAGGCAGAAAGTGGATGAATGGGAAAAATTTATTCCTGGGCAATGAGAGATCACATGATTAGTTCCGGCGACCTTTTCGAAAGTTGAGCGAATCTTTTCCATGTTAAAAAAACATTAAAGTCAATTGAATCCTCTCTGCACGTCACTGGCTATGTTAATGACATCTTATCTATAACACAAACTCCCTCTGACATCGATCAGATTAATTTGAAATGCATGTAATAATCTGATCCATACGTTCATGTTCAGTACAAGTTCTGCTACATGTTCGTTTCCATTTACTTTCTCTCGCCATGCACATATTTTTCGCTTATCTGACTTATATATTATTCGTTTATTCTCGCTGGAACTAAATATCTTTACGAGAGAAAGGGAAAACTTTCATTCCTAAACCATTAGTGCCAAACAGTATGAAGGAAAAGAGGATTAAGCACTGGCTTTGTTAGTGTACTTTCTAAACAAACCGTTCTCTTTTATTTTCTCTTTTTTGTTAATACGTTGGTTTAGACGGATATCAATATCATATAAGATCACGGAAGTGAAAAAATACAATTTCTAATTCAATTTTGCTTTTAAATATTTATGACATAAGTTTTATGTTTCTTTTCGTTTGTCTTGCAAATACGTACGCTCAAAAGTAAATATTATATAAGATCGCGGAAGTAAAGTGAAAAATGCAACTTTTCCAATCATTTTTTTCTTGGAATATTTTACTTGCACTAGTTCCATGAGTAAAAATAAAGATTGGAATTTTGAATTATTGGTATGACAATATGGAAATAACGTTGGATGATGATAATAATAAGATACGTGGAAACTACAGGGGTCCCAAGCCAAATCAGCAAGACGTCGCGATAATTACGCCAAGAAAATACGATCCATCACGAAAACTTACCTCGCAGCTATAATTTACATGCCTAGGTGATTCTATTGAAGGCTTATATAAGGATGAAGCTGTTGGGAGAAGTTCTATCGTACATCCCGTCAAAAACATTTCGTCACATGATTTTCATAAAACATTCCATTGCATGTGGAGCGTGACACTGTTGGATCTGCGTGACTAATGAATGTCACGCTCATTTTAAATTCCAAAATCTCGGAACATTTGGTATTTTCCCCCAAACAAATTGTGATTTTTTAAGACCTGTAACCACGATTTCTCCTAATCTTCATGGTAACCTCTCATAGAGGTTGCAAACTGAAATCTTAAAATTTGAAGCCCAGATCTACTCGAAAGTGCATGAGCTCGTACTCACCGACCACCTACCGGCAAAGGATGACAAAACTTAGCCAAAACTCTCCAGCTCCAATGTCATATCTAATGCCCAAAAATGATGCTCCAATATCTTCACGATTTTGACATCAAATAAAGCAAAACATGTGTTTTAGAATATAAGAGTGATTCGCTTGCTTTAGTGTTGTGGCATAACACGAATCCCCCTAACTGGTGACACGAATGGAAGAAGGTCAAGATGTGTAAGTGTTCTTAGATATTAAATAACTAGAGCTGTTTCTCTTTCAAGTAAAATAACTACATCTTCAAGATCGAAACTTTACTCTTACATTCAATCAAGGTATATTTTAACGACTTGCCCCTGAAAATTCAGCTTTGCGCGGATTTTAGAGTACTTCAATTATGACAGAACTAACGTCCATTTTTCGGTTCATAACTGTAAGGACTTACCGAGAAAGACCGGAGCTTCTGGATGTAAAATTTTCTCGGGAATATCGATGAGAAAGCATTTCCCCCCTACATAGATTTAACTACGCCATGGAGAACATATGATACGAACTTGATTTGCAGGTCTAATGAACAAAAAGCGACCTTTCAACGACCATTTTTCAGAATGGAGCCCGGTAGGAGATGTTGGGATGTACGGAATCATGCAAATGGTTACCTCATGTAAATTAGGGTAAAATACTCTGCCCTTCCCCCCACGGGGAGGCTTTTTAGTTCAGTGAAACAAAACACAACGAACTGATACGATACGCCAATTATGAATTTAGAAAACAGTAGGAGCTTTGTGAAACTGAAGTTTCGGACGTTAGTCCTTCGTCGGAGTAAGGACGTCCGTAACGTCAGTTTCACAAAGCTTTTTACGGTGATCCAATTATCTACAAGTCCACGCCAGTCCACGCCATTTCTACTAGATATCACCACTTGAATTTAGAAAAGGTAAGATAAATTCAAAAAAGGTAATTTACCTGTATGTGCGCGCTTTATTAAAGCATGATATCGTAAGTTATCAAGACCAAAGCCGTGTTTAAATCTACCGACTGAGGCGGATGAAACGGCTAAGTCATCATGTGAAAACAATTGCTTCAATGATCGTTCCATTGTACATTATAAAAACTAAAGATAAAGATTTAAGTGTTCTCTATTCTACTTTTGTATGAACAGAGCAAACTCAATTTCAATCTCCATTGTGACCTTGAGTGAACTCTACGTGATAAATGTATTGCAGAAAAACTTACAGATAATACAATTATCCTGTCAAGTTCACACGATACCAGGGATTGGCTGATCGCTCTCGGCCAATGAGAAGCAAGATAGCGAGTAAAATGTATAACAAAATATATTTCTAACAAGAATAATACTCTAGAGAAAAGGGGAAGGATGGAAATAATTAAGATGTCTGTTCTATGTCCAGCGGCGAATCACAGCGCACATTCAATGGAGCTAAGAATGTGTAAATGTTTTTAACCAATCAAGAACCTCGAGAGAGCCACCCAATGGACTGAGTACTTCGACAATGCGGCGGTCATTTTGAATCGCAAGGCATTATGGGTCACCAAGAGAGCAAACCATATATCCATGAAATAACACAAAAACTAAATAGAACTAAACACATCTATTTCTTTTGTTTTCAATTGTTTCATTGATGTTATTTCGTACTAATTAATTAGTACTTTTCCACATGATATATTGTTTGCACTTTATCAATCGTAGCTGTGACAAAGCGATTCAAGATGGCCTCCGCTACGTCGAAGTAGTCCATTACAACGAAATAAAAAAAATACCTACCTTGAAACCATGTCCTTCATTTCGGCCTCCATCTCAATGACAGAAGCATTCATCTCTTCAGAGCTCTCCATGATTGGTTGCTTCATACTGTACTCGAGTATCGCTTCTCTACGTGCCTTTTCTAGCTCCTTCTTGTGTCGTACTTTAAGTTTCTCGATCTGAGCTTGGTGGGCCGCTTTCAATTCACTGATATCTGACTGTAAAGTGATGACACGCGACGTTAATCTTAAACGCAGCTCGTCTCCCTCGGTTTTTGCTGCGCCAGAAACTCTAAAGGTGTCTTCGTTGATTTTCTTCATGTCCTTTTGATGTGCTCGTTCCGCAGATTCGAGCCTTTCGTTTAGTAGTTGTTTGGTCTCCTCGAGTTCCTGAGTGAGCTCCGACACTCTTGCTTTGTGAGTTTCTCTTTCTTTCTCACTCGAGGCTAGTTTTTCGGCAATGTCTCGGAAAGACTTCGAACGTTCACGAATACCACCAAAAGAATCAAAAGTATGCTCCTTGGATGTTTCGACTGTTCCTTCTCCAACACCGTCGGTAACATCAACAACAGCACCGTTCTCAAATTTCTTCTTCAGTTCTTCCACTCTTGATTTTTCTTCTGCAAGAGAGCTTTCAAGCTGCTTGATATAATTCCTCGATAATTCAACCAAATCCAAAACGTTAGTCTTTTCGAGGTCGAGTTCTTGAGATTTTGCGATTAGAGCGTTCCTTGTACTTGACAAACCAGTCTCTGTTTTTCCTAAATTTGCTTCGACTCCCTCCATCCACTCAGAAATCTCCTGCTCTAGTTGCATTCGCTTTTCCAATTCTTCTGCTAGCTCAACAACTCTCTTTTCACTCTTTACAAGTTGGGACGTTCTTTCGTCAAGGAGAGTTTTGTAATCAATGTCTTTTTCGTCTTGCTGGTCTTTAGGCTGGTTCTGGAGTTCTTCAACACTAGATACAGAAATGGCGGTTTCCTGAGTGAATAATTCATCTTTCTTACACTTCTGAAGCTCTGCCGCAAGTAGCTTTTCTTCCACCTCATTAGCATGCAATTTTTCTTCTGTGACAGTCAACTTTTCACGATATTCACCCAATTGTTTCTCAAGACCTTCGACCTTATTTTCAAGCTCTTGGTTCTTTTTTACGAGTTCGTCTCCTCTGTCTTGAGAAGTAAGCTCATTTATTTTGCTTTCATATTCTAGAATCCTTTCCTTCGCTGCGGTAAGATAAGTTTCGTACTGCAAGATCTTTTCCTCCAGTTCTGCGACGCGTTCTCCTTCTTCTTTTCGATGGTCTTTGTGAAGATCCTGTTTCTCTTGAAGTCTTCTATTCTCTTTTTGCAACACGCTTAGCTCGTTATCTTTTTCTCTGATAAGTTCTTCCGTGTTTCTATTCATATTTCCGATTTCGTCTTCGAGTTTTTTCAACTTGAGAGAGCTTTCATCGTCGTCTGCAGCCGTCAAAGCACTCAACTCCCGTTCCATTTTTAGTGCACCAAATTCTTTTTCCTTTTCTTCTAACGATGATTTTATTTTTTCCAATTCCTTATTTTTCTCATTCAAGGTTTTTTCAAGTTCACGTAATTTTTCCTGTTCAACTTCAACGTTGGAATCATTCTCACAAATAGATTCGCTGAGTGCCATTTTTAAAGTCGAAATCTCTTCATTCGAGTCAGAAACCTTTTCCTCCAAAAATATAATTTTACTTTCGAGTTCTCTCTTTTCCTTTGAATATTTCTCGTTCTCTTCAGAGAGAGAAAACTGTTTCTCAAGACTTTTGCAGAGTTTTTCATCCATCGAATCTAGTTTTTTTTCCAGTTCTACGTTCTTTCGATTAAGGACCGCAAGATCTTTCTCCAAATCGCTCAAAGCTTCGCTAGCAGAATTTAATTCATTATCTTTCAAAGAAATAATTTCTTTCAGTTCTGAAACACTTTCTTTGTCTTGTTTAACTGAATTATCCCTCGGATGCGAGAGGTTTTGGCGCGCTTTTTCGAGTTCATCATAAGCCGCCTTCAGCATTTTTTCATTTTCTTTGAACTTCTTTTCCCTGTCACTCTCAAGTCTCTCCAACGATGTTAATTCATTTTCAAGACTTTGAATTTTATCTAGAAGTTCTTTTTCTCTCGATGCGAACTGTTTTTCGACCTTTCCTAGCTTTTCCTCGGCTTCTACCAGCTCTGCTTTGCTCCTGTCTTCGTGTTTTTCGGTTTTCGCTGCTTTCATCAAAGCAATAGCATCTTTAGGCAAATGAACCTTTTTATTCAAGTCAATTAACCTTACCAAATCAGCATTTAGTCTTTCCTTTTCTTTTTCCAGCTTAGCTTTCTGTTCCTGTTCATAGTCCAACTCTATATTACTATTTTTTAACTGATGTTCAGTTTCGGCCAACTTTCGTTCATTGTTGCTCAACTTTGTTTCAAGTTCCTGCAACAACGAGCGAGTGTATTTCGCTACTTTTGACCGACTTTCATTCGCTTTTTCAAGTTCTTTCGTCTTTATCATAAGTTCTCTTTCATTTTGTTTTAACTTTTGTACAAGAAAAGCAAGTTTACTCTCCAAGTCTTGTTTCTGTCCTTCTTCGCCATTTGCCCCAAAACTAAATATTCGATCACTTTCAGGCTCCTCGTCCGTCAGAATAACCCTTCCCTTTCGATCTCCAGAAACTTGCTTTGCACTGGAAACCTCACTTTTCAAAGCCTCTATATTAGCTTTATGAATACTTATAATACTATTCGCTTCGTCGAGGTCTGCTTTGGCCTCAGCTAATTCTTTTCCATGGATTGATAGCTTAACTTTGAGTTGCTTGGACATTTTCTCCGATTCTTCAAGTTGTTGCCTCAGATCTTTGATGGTAAAACGTAAATCCTGCAGCTCTTGTTCTTGAAATATCACTGCCTTTTGATAATCCTTGCATTTTGAAAGTTCTTTTTCTAGTTCCTTGACTTTGTTGGTTTTTAATTTTAGCTCTTGTTCGAGAATGTGAAGTGATTCCCTTTGCCTCGTCGTCTTCGTTGACTTTTCTTTTAACTCCTTATTCTCCTTGCGTAACTTTTCTAATTCTGGTTTGAGCGATTCATCCTAAAAAATGCAAACACCAAATATTGAAATCTAGTCGTAGTCTAGTGAGGTGTGGTGTGGTGTGGTGTGGTGGGTGTGGTGTGGTGTGGTGTGTTGTGGTGTGGTGTGTGTGTTGTGTGTGGTGTGGTGTGGTGGTGTGGTGTGGTGTGGTGTGGTGTGGTGTGGTGTGGTGTGGTGTGGTGTGGTGTGGTGTGGTGTGGTGTGGTGTGGTGTGGTGTGGTGTGGTGTGGTGTGGTGTGGTGTGGTGTGGTGTGGTGTGGTGTGGTGTGGTGTGGTGTGGTGTGATATGATATGGTGTGATAGGGTTTGGTTTGATGTGAAGGTAATGTTGATGTGTGGTGTGGCATGGCATGGTTTGGTTAGGTGTGATGTGGAGATGGTGTTTAGGTGTGGTGTGTCGTGTTGTGGTGTGGTGAGGTGTCGTAAAGTGTGGTGTCGTTGAGGTGTGGTGCGGTATGGTGTGGCGGGGCATGGTTTGTTGTGATGTGAAGATGGTGTTGAGGTGTCCTGAGGTGTTGTGAGGTGTGGTGTTGAGGTGTGGTATGGTGTGGTGTTGTATGGTGTGGTACAGTGTGGTGTAGTATGGTGAGGTGAGGTGCAGAGTTTTTCAGTCATAATGGTATACCTTTTAGTTTGGGAAATCAGTTTCTAAGTAAATGGAAAATAAAGGAAAGTGAATAGGAATTACTTTAAACGAGAAAAAGGATCACACTTACTGTAGGATGAAGATCTAAGTCAGGTGCAGTAAACCTGGTCTTTGGTAGAGTACTAGAGGTCCTGGTTGGGGTTGTTGGTCTTGTCAAAGAAGCTTTACCAAAACTGGACCCTCTAGTGAAGTTAAAGCTTGGTACTGTAAGACAAACATGCATGATAATAACGAGAAAACATGCTGGAAATTGGCCTATATTCTAAGAGTAAAGCAATTCTAGGAGTTTTCAATGGTGAAGACAAGGGTTAATAAGAAAAAAAGGCCCAGTAGAACTTAGACATTTTAGCCTTCAGTAGCAAAAATCTAGCTTTTGAGGCGGTAGTTGGTAGAAAAGTATGACAAAATCCAAGAGTTTTACAAGAATTCCAGTGGTAGTAGAAACCCTGAAGATGTGGGGGGAAAATAGGGGAAATGTTTGGGATGGGGTAAAGAATGATGTGAAATGTGAAAACATTCTTTGTATCTTCTTTTTTCAGCAGGGGGATGGAAGTTCTCAGTTGGAGTGGGGGGGGGGGGGGGGGGGAGAGATAAAAGCACGAATGTTACTCCCCTCTCTCTCTTCCCACAGTCAGACTGTCAACTAACCTTGAGTTGTATTATCACTGAGAGCTTCAATAGACCCAATAGAGTTACGACTTCCTCTCTTCCTGGAATAACTTTCTGCAGCCTGAACAAACGGCCTAAACACCCTAGTCCAGCTATCAATCTCTATTTGGGAGTCAGCCTTGAAGTAGTGCGTAGAGTCTGGTGTGTTGAGGCCAATGGAAAATGGGTCACCTGTATCTACTTCTCCAACAAAGAGGTTTGTACAGTCATCTAAAATGAGCTTGCCAACATGGATGTCTGTAAAACAGTTCTGCAATGATAACAAATTTATTTCCTTATATTAAAGATCCTAATATTGATTGGAGCTAAACATACCTGATAGGGGGTGAGGTGGGGTAGAGAAAACCCTATTTTCAATAAGGTTTCAATACAAAATAAATTTTCAATACATTCATTTTGATGACTGCTAAGAAAGTAGATGAGTCAGGGCTAAAAGTAATGACTGGTCAGTTGCTGGTCATGATGACCAGGCAAACTGGTGTTAGTTTATACCATGTTTCTGGCCTAACATCTCCTCTTAAGCCTGTACCCCGGCTCCTTGTGGGGTATAGGCAATCAACAACATCTGAAGGCCACTGCCTCAACGTGACTGGTAAAAATAGCTGGCAAGGCAAATATTTGACCAGACAATATCAACTTTTGGTAGACATTTTTCAATTACTGGCCATTATATTTAGCACTGCGATTAATTGCTGCTCAATGGCTGGATATGATGACTGACTATATCAGACTGATGTGACCAGTCAATGTGACCAGTCAGACTGGTCAAGAAAGTCAAGATGATATCTTTCATTGAATGGTTGTTATATTAATCACATGTTGATGAAAAAATAATTAAAATGTTAGAAAAAAACATTTTCAATGTAGCCACATTTTTGTATCTTGAATTTTAAGAAAGCCATACTCACAGAAAGAGATAACACTGTTTATCAAAATAAGACAAGTTGATGTAATTCCAATATCATATAGATAAGAATAAATAATACATTAACTAGAAATTGTTTTTGGAATCTTATCATGGAAAAAACAAACATTCTATATATAACTCCTGGCCACAAATGCTTACTAAGATGTATAGCTTTTAAGCATTGTTGTAGGAATGGGTAATTGCTAGTAAATTTAGAGTGTCAGAGAGTCAGCAACTGATAAATGGTTCATATTTATATTAACAATGAAATAATAATGATAAGCAAAAAAAAAAACATTTTTGCTGCTGCCCTCTCAATTACAGACTTATTTGTTTAGTGATTTTATCTCGAACATGAAAACTTGTCTACTTTCATGTCTATAGAACCTCTGTTTTATTTTTAATATCATTCAATGGCTTAACACAGGCTGAGAACAGACTTGAAGTCCACACTAAGTCAGCCAGCTTATTGTTCAGTAGTTTAAACGAGCTTGCCAGGGGAGTGGTGAGGTACAAATAAAAGCCTCTATAACCTTCCATTCAGTGTATTAAAATACTGCAACAATAAGCTAAGACTTATCATGAAAGAGGTTTAGTCTCGTCTCCCTCCCTGCCCTCGCCAAGAGTCACGTCCAATTCTAGCTGGTAACATTTTCCTTTCTTTACTTTACACCACATTAAATAAAGTTCAGTATTTTTTACACTTGAATTCATAATTCAATCGACAACACAATTGAAATTGAAAATCATATCACTATATCTTTGTATATTCTCGATATGGTATATGATGGGCAAGAACAATCAAACAGCTGTTTTCGTGGTTACAATTCCCATTAATTTAGTGATAAATATTGGAAAAAAGATTAACAATGATAAGAGAGAAATGTTTGTTAAACGCACTCATATGAAATATGACAGATTTGGATTATCTGTGACCAACCAGACTTCTCCAACAGCATGTATTTAAGTCATGAATTCTTTATACAGGTAATAAAGCACTGCTTTGTTTGTTTAAGGACTAATCATCCAAATTAATGAATTTATTATCATGGTAATTGAAAAATTGCTGAATTTTTGAAAATCAAAAATAGTTTTTCATCTCCTAAAAATGAACTTTATGGTGAGCAGACTATGAGGCCACAATAAAGTTGCATATTTTGGAAATTGAAACAAGATGTTATAGTTTTTGATTTCCTACAATAGCCTAAAAACAATGAATTTTGACGAAACAGAGGTTCCAACCCTATCATCAACTTGTTCTAATCTAAAGTTCTCGGCTCTCACTTTTATAAAGCAGAATTTTTAATCCAAAGTTCCAGCTTGTTCCTACAAAGGGTCCTATAAAAATTGAATCCTGTCTGCTTGATGTCTAGTGGGGTTTGACCCTATCATTAGTTATGGCATAAGGTATCCAAACTTGGTGTTATTTTTTGAAACACAGCAGTGATAACTCGCTATTAGTGGTATAAATGGGAATCATCCCAATACCTACAGAGTTATATCTCGAAAGCATTACTCGCCTATATGAACAGGAGAACAATTTCCAAATTTTCAGCGGTCTTATAGACGTAACGATAAATAGTTTACTAGGACACCGGAAAAACGAATTCCTAATTTTATTGAGGCGCCAATGTAAATATTTATTCTGTTTCAGGACGATCTAGCGAGTTGTTTGAGTCATAACCGTCAAAATATGGAATTGTTGGAAGTTTTGTTGAGTGTATACCTTCAAACGCTATTTGTACATGAACAATTCTGGTTGATATTGGATCGGGTTTGGGGACTTTAGTAACAAATAACGGACAAAGCTCGTCGTTATGCTAGAGACCACATAAACAACAGTTATTAACGAACTTGTCAGGTCGTTGAATAACCGTTTTTCATGCGGCTTGACTTTAAAAACTCTGCATGAAAACATTACTTACATTGAGCTCGTCGCAGACATAGTAGTCAACGATGCCAGAAGAATTTAGCACAATCCATCGACGATTCCATTTCTAGGGACAGAAATTTAAAAAATCAACTATTGAAGGAGATTAAATTTAATAACACATAGAGATCGGAGGAAAAAGAATGTAAAAAGTCTTGGACTTACGTTCTGATGTGTTTTCGTCTTGTCTGTACTAGACTCTAGGATGAAGATGGAAAGTACTCCAGACTTTACGATGTTCTTTGCTTTGCTAGCCTATTCAAAAAGCAAATACTATGTGATACTAAATCGAAGTTTTAATAGAGCCGGATCTGTGATTGTGTACATGATTAACAAAAGAAAACAGAACAGGAATGGTTAACGAATAAACACGGTCAACACCTTGAAAGAAGAGGTTGGTGTAGGAGCTGTTGCTGTACTGCTCGTACTTGTCAAACCTGCTAAACTCTTCTGATCTGTGATCGTTTGAGAAGTCCTGTGTGCTTCTTTAAGCTTGTAACAGTTCTGGCATTTGTTCTTATTGAAGATGTTGGGCTGAAAGTTCCTACAAGCCCTGTCAGACATCATGAAATGGTTAACTTTGGAATATTCGTGTTGCAGGACAGGGGAAACTAGACCAGTGCGTTTTGCACAACTGCTCTCAAAAAACCACGGCTCTCTCGCAGATCTGGCCCGATTTTGTCAATCATTGGGTTTCCTCGGAAATATGGAGTCCTATTACATCCTCAGAGCGCATTTTTGAGGTTATTTTTGAGCCGGTTAATAAATTTTGATGGAGTTTTCAAACGACGCCCAGTCAACACTTTGATCTCTGCATTGTGTAGGTATACACTGATCATGCGCATTGGAAATTCTCAGAGCTATTCCCCTACCCCTCCCCTAGTGAGCAGCAAAATGGACTCGATTATTTTTTAAATGCAACTTTTGCCCAATTGCAAAAAAAATTGGACCTAAGCATACAAGATTATCATTGACTATATATATTTTTTGACAAACAGTATCGTATAAAGTCATATATCATTGGCTATATATTTTTTTGACAAACAGTATCGTATAAAGTCGTGTAGCGAAGGATTAAATTGAATTCCAATCATTTTATCGTATTATCACATCACCTAACCCTGACATAGACTAAGATAAAAACAACTCTTGTGCTATGAAAATAGACTTATTCTCTCAAATGAATATCGCATTTCTAATCGTTTATGTGCGGAGGCGTATCTCAGGGTAACTCAACCCTTGCAGAGGAAGACGAGAAACTCTACGAGGATCGTACGATCCAAAAGTAACCCGTCTTTCGGTCCGAATTCCGGTCTGTTCTCATTCAATATTGTTGTTTTATTCCCACCGTTTTATTGATTAAAAATTTAGTGTTAGCTCGTTTCCTTTTTACATTCCTGTTTTATTTTTCTATTTTTTCCTCTTAAATTTTCTTTTTCTTTTTCTTTTTCTTTCCTTTTCCTTTTCTTCCTTTCTTTTCATTACTTTCTTTCTTTTCTTTTTTAATTTATCTCTTAAACGTTTTTCTGGTTTAAAGAGTGATTAGAAGCTTCAAAGGTCCTTTTACTCGATGTAAACTCCATTACCCTCCATTCAAAGGTCCTTTCACTGTATGTGAACTCCATTAGATCATGACTATTTCACATCCAGTGAAAGGACCTTTTCCAATCGAAAAATTATATGTTTTGAATTGGTCAATGCAAAATAGAAAGAAAGAAAGAAAACAGATCAGAAGAAACTTTATTTTATGGACGAATAAACCGGTTCAATAGTTGATTATAGGGACTTCTGTCAAAGGTCCTTTTACTGGAAGATGTGAACTTCATGAGTTTAATTTTATTGCCACTTTTCGGCCCAAGCTTTTACTAGCTTGGCTTTATGTATCTTCAGACCCAATCGTCGTATCAGTTACGCCGGGCTACTGATAGCTCACTGATAGATTCTGTAACTGAATCACACTAACTACTTTCTTTAATGACGTAATGTCCTTTGCGCACGTCATTAGCTCTTCCAGCAGGGTGTGATCTAATGCGAGAATGTCGCGGGTTTTGCTTATAGTCTGCCGTCTATGTCTGAGTTCGAATTTGTTTGCCAGTGCAATGCGGTGCTAATATGTATATAGTTGAAACTCGAGAATGCGCGCGTCTGCAAGGGAGGAACGACCGCGCTCAAAATAACTCGATCCATTATATGATGTATTGCTGGGTTTAACTCAGCTGATAAAACTCTTTGAATCTCATTATCTGCTCCAAATGGTGATCAAACACTGACCACCATGTGCTGTCAACCAGAAAGAATTCTATTGAAAACTTGTGATTCAGCTGATGAACATTCCGCACGAGACAGGAAATGAAGTGTGGAAACCCTGCCGATTCCAGCCCAGATCTAGACCAAAGTGAATTATTCCTCCCGCAACCAGTTTATATTAGGACGTTTGCACTCATGATGGCATCGTTGTCCTCAACTACCAGACTCCCTTGCACACTGTCTCACTATTCTCATGAGGGAATATATATTTAAGTAAGAAAGAAAATTCGCGAAGCATTTTGGAGTGCGAGTCAAATAACGCCACCATGCAAACGTGCCGTTCGTAACATAGCTCAATGCAGTAGTGGATTTCCCAAAGGAGGTTGACTGAGTCCTTGTGGAACTGTCACCATCTAATCGTAGTTTATGGTTTGACTTAACATATCATCAGTGTATGAACACCAATAAATTAAGATTATAATTGAGAATGACACGGTTGGCGAAGATTAATAGGCATATTCATATAAAGATAATTAATCAGTGAGATTTTCAATGCGCAGTTCCATCTGTGAACCCGGTTCGTATTCCGGTCCGGATGAACCTCGCGTTTTCAGTAGCATCTTGAGTGACTTTTACGCACACGCATACGCACTCCAAAACGATTGGAAATCCTTCGTTTCCTCACAAGGGATCATGCCTGAGAATTCTACATTTAAATATGAGTTCCTCTGGGAAGTATCGTGTCAATCGACTAGACATATCGTACGTTCCACGTCAACCACGACAATTCCTAAATATAGTCATTAGCACTGCTTTTAGTCCCTTTATAGTCAGATATAAAGCGCTCGTGATTACCCTTGTGTCATCTCATACGTTTATCGCTATTCTTATCCAGAACCTTCAGAAAAGCAACTTAAACATATGCGCTTGTCCAGGGGCGCTTCTATTGAAACGATCGATATAAATAGAATGAGGGAATCTGAGCAACTTGTGAACATGTTGAGAACTGTATTTTGTTTCAAGTTCGACTGACGTGCATGGTCTATATATAAACACACACAATGGGCATATATTTCATGTCCTTAAAAAGAGTCGACATATCATATTATTAATAGACCAATCCATTGGCGTCCTATCTCTCAATCAGTGCTCTAGTAATAAGTCAGTGGAACAATAGTGAGGTGCGCCCGGCTGCTGCTCTGGGTTACTTGTAAGCCACTATCAACATCATCTAAACCAGTTGCAATCTTTACAACACTACGACCATGTTTATTCTCATGAGAACCTTAGATGCATGCACCCGCATAAACGAGGCAAAGCTATTTTCAAACCAACATGGCCGCTGCGTGAAATAAAGAGACACACATAAATGTAAGTGTGTGTTGGGGGGGGGGGGGGGGGGTGGATAGAATGGGGAGGAAGATCGGTATCGTATTTGAAAGTAATGGGCCATTAGAGACTTTTAGCATCGTGTTTAACGCTAACGTAACCGCTAGGGAACAGGCCAAGAAACGCGCCCATGACGTCTCTTCCAGCAACAAATTCGTTACTTTCGTACGTTATATGACGACTTGCTAGGTGTCAAAAGTTTCACGACGGAATGCAGTTTGAGGTTTGCGGTACCTAGCAAGAACGTTGTGCTAAAGGCCTCTATTAGCTGTTCGCGCAAGCAGGGCAAAATATAACTTACAAATTACGAAATACTCTAACGATCTTTGGGTATTTTGTTTTTCTTTGTAGCCACAATGAAATAAAATCAAGAGATGAATTGGTAATAACTTTTGTTATTGTCTACCTCTATACTTCGTTAACCAAAATTTATTTTCCATTTGCGTCACTTAAAAATTTAGCACTTTTGCTCAGCCTCAGAGCTCCAATATAATAGTTTTAAAACGTCTTAAAATTAATAAAAATGTTCGATTTATAAATTAGTAACGCAGCAAATAATAATGCTGGTTTGAAGTAATAATACGAAAAAAACATTTGAAATATTATAGAAAGAGAGCTGAAGAAAGGAAGAAAGGAAGAAAGAAAGGAAGAAAGAAAGGAAGAAAGGACGAACGAACGAACGAACGAACGAACGAACGAACGAACGAACGAACGAACGAACGAACGAACGAACGAACGGAAAAAAGGAAGAAAATAATTAAGTAAGGAAGAAAAAATGAGACAACTTAAAATTTTTAAATTTAAAAATGTTTACACATGTACAAGTCTATATACCTGGTACATATGTATAACGATCAATATAAATGAGTATATACCGCATAAAAATGTAAACACGCTCCAGTAGCACAGAAAACATGCCATATTGCATGCGCAAATGTTATTTTTCCATCTGATTTGAAGAAGTACACTCCCCCAATGTAGAACGCTCCACCCAGTGCTACTTCTATTAGTCCAGCGGCGTCAGACTGTAGAAAAAATGGGTAGGTCAGAAAAGATGTGAATCACAAGACAATAAACACACATACACTCTCTTCCTCTCTCATGCTTACTGGCTTAGGTGAATCTACATTATCGTTCTTTATTTTTGTAAAAAATGTGGGGTAATCTCTTGGTTTCAATTCAAGCAGATTAATAATAATATTCAAGAGCTTGAGGATGTAGTAATGCAATTAATACACACCGCTTGGAAGATGAGAGGCAAGGAAGGAAGGACTCCAAATATAAGATAAAATACTGTCTCTAAAGTCTTGTATCTAGAGCAAAGAATAAAATCAGATAACCATGCATATGATAATGAGTGAATCCAGCAAAAAATATAGGGAGGGGGGTCTTTACCGAATTTTGCTTGACTTGTAATGCCTCATTTTACTCTATGCATTCCTTTGATCAAATAAAATTGTATATGGCTGAAGGAGAACTACAGTTTCCCCCCCCCCTCCCCTCCCTGGACCCATCCCTGATGAAACATGATGTGTAAGCTTTTACAAGTGTGGGTGAATGTATTAATCTGGTCAATGAAGTTGGATGGCATAGAGGAATTACTTACTTCTCATGAAATATGCAATTGTAAAGTGTTCCCATGATGGCTCCTATCCATAGCAGCCAGGAGAGTCTGTCCCCCCAGATTCCTACATCCCGCAGGACCAGCCTAGTGTAAAGTCATCAATACTGATTAGTATTAACACACATACATCTTTATTATTATCACATGAACCACCAAAACATTAATCATCATCATCATCATCATCATCATTATCATCATCGTTATTACTAGAACACCACTACCACCATAATTAATTCATTTGTATTATTGCATAAATTCCATAATAACTATGTACATACTTTGCACAAACAACATATATTCTACCTCTACTCTGGGGATCCCAAAGTTCAAATATTATTTGTAAAGAGCTCTTTATCAAAATGAAAAATACATATCTTACCAAGGCATGTAAGATGCAGCTATGAAGAAATAGATAATTCCACGATCACATAAATGAAGAATATGTCTCAAATTCCTATAAAATACAAAAACTGCCATCAACTATGGTTAACATTCAGAAGAAGACAAAAACCCTTGGCTTAGTAAAACCATAAAATATTCTTTATGGGCTACCTGTAGCAACCAAGCTGAACTATGCATTTTTCAATTGGAGGTTATCTTGCTGCCATGTTGGTGGTGTTCAACAAAGGACTTCTTATTAGCTCCCACTATTATTACCACTAACATGGCTATCATGTCTTTGTCCTTCCACACATTAAAATCTCTTGAGATTGCTTGCAAACTATGGATAGACCTCTTTACCTTGGGTGTAATATTTTCTCATTTCAGACCATGTGTCATTAGAGCATTAGTTCTTTGTTTAAAAGTTGAATGAATGTGGATTCAACTCAAGCAAAGAATCTAAGTCTCAAGAGAATGACACGTTCTGAAATAGAACATCATTATTATATTCCCAAGCGAACAATTTGAAAATATTTTTATTTTATTATGTACTTAAAACACAAGAATAAGCCATGCAAGCAAGCCCTTCACCTACCTTAATCTTCCACTCAGTGAAATAACATGAAAGAAGGTGGATATTGAAAAGATAAGAATAAGAGAGATGCCATACACCCAAGCTATAGCTTTATGGCTATAGGACTTATCAAGTGCCAGATGATGAAGAGTATCCATTGCTTGGTAAGCAGGTACAACAAAAAACTAGAAAGCGTAGAGCAGACACATCATGAACAAAACAAGTCAAGGTGTTTAAACTGCAACTTTCCTTCCCTCCTCTTTTCCCCTTTTTCCCCAAACATTTTCTCCCCTCCACTTATTTTGCATATCCTCTATATTCACCTTTGCGGGCACCAGAGAATAAGATATAATTACTCTTGAGGCGGCTCAACCTCTTACACCTGTCCTTAAATTTCATACTAGTAATATTTACCATTCAAGGGTCAGTAAAAGTATCCTAAATTATATATGATATATTACCACTATTTTTGATTTCACTGCAACAGGGAAATCAGACTGCTGTCAATCATAGATGTCCTTGGAAACTAGTTTATAACATGCGCAGTCCAACAGCTAGTTTATCAGCTGACAGACAGTAGTCTATTGCCTGATTTTCCTGTTGTGCCGCTATTGTTTCAATCAGCGCATAGCAATGAAAACAGTAGTGATGAATTCAAAAATACACCTGCTATGCTGGAATATCTAAATTGGTTAAAGAACAGGTTTTCCTGTTTAAAACTGCTCATTTACTTACTCCATGAGTTATAATATTTGCAATTTGTTCTTGAGATGTTGGTATATAAGCTTCTCCTGGTTTTGCAGGAGGATTTCGGTATCTATGACACAGAAAGAAAACATTCTGTTTATTCAAAATCCAATACAACATTATGTCATATCAAAGACAACTGTATGGACGCCTTTTAGCGTCCTGGAAGTCTAAATCTCCGACCTTTGGACCGTCTTTCAACACTTAGAAAATAATGTGATTTTGGTTTCGTTTTTTCAGTAGCTAAACCATGAAACTAAACGTTTATATTGTGTTCAACGGTACGTGGTAGTAGAAAAATTGAAATTTTAATTAGTAGACAAAAAATCCCTTGCCAATTTCAAGGTTGTTTGGAGCCAATTTTCGAGTTTAATTTTTTGGGAAAGAAAGAGAAAAAGACTTAAAATTACAACCATCCTTACAGTTTAATGATAATGCAAAGAAAAAAACAGAAATATTTTTTCAGAGTAAAGCAATACAAGATAATAATATTACCTTGACAAATCTACAAGTCTCTTCATTTTGCACGCGTTTAGTTGAAGCCGGAAAACTGATCGAAGGTTTCACATATATCCTACGGTCCTCGCGATTTGTTTTGTTGAATAACAAGCGTTCATCAGTGATATGAGATCTTTATGTTCGCTTTGTGGTAATGTAATGACAACCGTAAATTTCAATGATTTACGATTAACAGCAGGCGTTATGAATCAAACTGAGAGGAGCATGGCACTAGTTCCTATAAACCAGTACATTTATTTAAGTTTTTTATTTTTCTTTTCCTGTTCTTGATTCATCTCATCTTTTTCTTTCTTTTTTATCATAAACCTCTTGAAAACTATGAAGTATTTCTGTAAAAAAGGTGTGCGTTTGAGAATAAACTTCAATTTTTTTCCTCATAGTTCTTTTTGTATTTATTGACTGAAATTCAATGCAGGGTTTTATAATAAACAAATATTAACATCACTATGTGTAAATAAAATCGAACAATATTTATTTAAAACGATTACTGTTATATGAGAAATTATTAATTATTATGATGATTCAATGATGATGATGATGATGATACTAGTGTCTGCAGGTATGCCAGCCAGCGGTTGCCATGTAGTTGTTCATGCGTACTATCAAAGTTCGGCACTCATTTATTTATTTTTTTCCCCACTTTGATTAATACACACAAAAATCAATAATATTAAACTAGTAAGAGCTTAAATCCAGACATAAAAACCTGGCCATGAGTGCCGTAGAGCTGAAAGACCAAGGTAATCGCCTGTTCAGTGCTAAACAGTTTGATGACGCCGTCCAGTGCTATACTAAAGCTATCGTAAGTCGACTACAACACTAAAAAATACTTTGAAAAAGTCGTGATCAAATTTTGAATGTTCCTTAAAACAAAATATTTTTTTCGATCGCCAGTAGATGCCTTTTAAGATTTATGTTTGGGCGTCTAAATTCGTCATTTAAAAGCTAGGTTTTTGTGATTTTGAATCTGTTCAATTTAAAATATTTGAGTGCTGTTTGATGTACCAAAATATTTTTGAATCTGGTTTGTGTAATTTTATTGCTCTCGTGTCAGCCTTGTATGGTTTTTTCCCTTAACATCTGAAGACTTTTTTAAATGAGCTTAAATATGCCATAAAGCTATAAGTAACCATCAGTAACCTATCATCTGACTTCTTGTTGCGTAACTGTCAATGTGACAGCATAGCGAAACTAAATGTCTATCATTCCCATGAGCATTCCCTTGAGCATTATACCTTTGTTCGTTAGTGCTTTCTGATTAGATAGACTAATATGGATGCCACTCCAACAGAGGATTTCATCCTCAAAGGGAATGATGCTTGGTCTGAAAGGAGAAGCACTGGGTCTATTAGATGAGATGAAGAGGAAGAAAGGATTGTCTGCAAGAACCATGTTGAGTAGTCCAGATACTAGCTCCTCCTTTCTCAACTCTGCTTGCACAGGAGTTCAAAAAAGCAGATAGAAATAAGGAAGGACGGCAAGTGTCTTGACTAGAAGTTGGCATGTTACATAGACTTGCAGCAACGATCTATCTTGTCTGCTAGCTGCTATAACTAGTCTTTATTCAAGAAAAGTGTGAATTTGATTACAGCAAGCAAGTGATGAGGTTCAGAGTTACTGTGGGGCACATAACAATTCACTTTTTTAAACTTGTCCACAGATAAAAAATTCCACAGTCCCTACATATTTTACAAATCGTGCTCTCTGCCACCTTAAGCTTAAAAAATGGAACCAGGCTATACTGGACTGCCGACAGGCATTAGATCTTGATGGCAACCTTGTTAAGGCTCATTTCTTTCTTGGACAAGCACTCCTAGAACAAGAATGCTATGACGAATCAATAGCTGCACTAAAAAGAGGTACTGAAATCTCTCCCTTAGGGGGTCTTAATTTAACGAAAGATTTTTTCCTCAATTCTTTTGCCATGACTTGAACGACGATGTAAAATGGCAGTGGCGAGTCTCATTTGCAGATGTTAAATAAGAGATCCTAAAGTTTATCAGTGAAAATCTATGTAATCCCACTCTGCCTTTGATTATGCATTCCAAACAAATTCCCTAGATTTAGTTATATGGCTATGGTATTTGAATCTTATTTGTTTTATTTTTTAGCATTTGACCTTGCAAAGGAGCAGAAATTAAACTTTGGGGATGACATTGCAAGTGCATATCGAACGGCAAAAAAGAGGGTACAGGTTTATTATTATAGTATTAATATCAACTTTGTAGAATCTCAAAGAATATCGATCTTTTGATGAAGTTCTTCTATTTTTCCCCATTCACTCTCATTTCACAGTCTTCACTTTCTTTCTCAGTCTTCATTGCCTTTGAGCTGCTATGTTTTCTAGTGTTAACTCAAGCGCTTCATTGACTAGTGGTGACTCTGCCACCCCACTTTGGCATTTTAAAGATATTTATTATATTATATTTTAAGATTCAGATTAAACGATATGTTGACTTTGTAGGTAACAACCACCCCTTGAAATTATCCTAGATCTGACACTGTTTTAAATATGTTTATATTCAATATTGAAAGTGGTACCTATTGCTTGGTATTTCATCATTTATTATCATTATTCTTCAAGAGGTTTGCTGTTGCAGAAGAGAAAAGAATATTACAAGAAGTAGAACTGCAAAAATATTTAAATAAACTAGTTATAGAGGATAGGGAAAGGTAAGGAATACAACAATAGAAATAGGGTGAACAATTTAAAATAACAATTGTCCTAACTGACTGCACTCCAGAACAATATTTTTATTGTTTAATATATTTGAAGTCCATGATTGTCAGCCAGCCAGTCTGTCATTCCGTCATTTACTTTGAATACGTGGTTATCAGGGTTTACTAGATGTATACTTAACAAATAGATGCCTCTTGTATCCACACTACTTTGACAATGTGATGATGCAATTTATCGTCAATAAGAGGAAAGTCACAAAACTGATGTCTATTTGTTTTTTACAATGCCAAAAAACGATAAAAACTTCTCATTCTTAGAAATGAAAACAACCAATAGAAAGAGTTTGTGCTCCTTGGCATCAGCATTATATGTCTGTCCTCTTATTGATGAGAAAAAAAACAACCAATCAGCGTGAGAGAAAATTTGTAAGTTATTGTAAAAACGTTGGTTAACAAAACTATGATCTAATTGACTGTAGGATTTAGTGGCTGGCTCATGTAATAATGACAGTGAAGCATCTTGAAAGTGTGTAATGGGTTGGGGGTTCTCACCCAATCCCTTTGCTCTTCACATTCCCTGTGGTACATATTCTCCAGTGTACCATTAGTGGTCGTCAGTTGCTGGATGGCTGTCAGTAAGGAGTTGGTGTCTTGTAAAGTACACAAGACAAATTAATCATTAGGTCAATGGGGGTCCAGATAATGAATGAGAATTTAGAACAAAAGGAGTGTCCTAACACCCCCACCCTCTATGATACACATACAAACCCACACTCTTCTTCTGGAATCATAAAACAGCTTATTACATATTTTTATAACATCTTTTAAAACATCAGAAATATAGGTGCCATGAAAGAAAGTACACTTGATGATGAAGAAAAAGATGCAGAAATTCAAAATATTGAGCATGAAGCTGTAAGTATAGTTTGAAGTGAAGTGAAATCTAATGAGAAGTGGCTTAGGAAAATATCTTAAAAGAAGAATCAGACTTCCAATATTTTTGTCTCTAATTTTTTTTTAATGAAGTGAAATCACTTGTATTTATAAATAGCCTGTTTTCAGAAACCAAATGAGTTCACAATCTTAGAATATACTTTTCAGTGGTAAGCCAATAAATTATCTTACAAATTATTTTATTTTAGTTTCTTCATTCTTTGTTTTGTACTTTTTTCATCTCTTTAGGAAAAACAATTGTCTCAAATCAGTGACTTATTTGCTGAAGTCGATGATAGACAGAAGGTAAAGTTGACTTAAAACTAAACTTGTAATTCAACAGTAGCATTTGATTTAAATATATTGTTCTCACTACAATCATCTTAGAAAGTACATTTTTAAACCCATAGATCTTTTGAATTCATACAGTACCAATGTGTTCCTTGATTACTTGCTCATCTACACAGGTTTAGCCTCATTTAAAAATATTCTCAATACTATGGTGAAGTATAGATTGCACAATTTCACTGATACGTCAAACACATTAAAACCCCACAAACCTTCACTAGAAAACTCACAAAATCGAAGCTAGAGAGGAATCAAGAATTTGAATCTGTAGGGGCACCAAGCCATGAATTTTATCTTATTCTCTTTCTCAGAAAAGAGAGGTTCCAGATGCTCTTTGTGGAAGAATAAGCTTTGAAATTATGAAAGATCCTGTGATTACTCCAAGTGGAATAACGTATCCTTTAACACTTTTATATCATATTAGGAATTTTGTTCTAATTAGATGGATGAATTTTCCTTTTATTGCACTACCCAGGTCAGAACACCAGGAAATGGATATCGTGGGTGGATTTAGGGGTGGACCAAAGGGGCCATGCCCCTCTTACTTTGGCAAACCATAGAGGTTCCTTTAATACCAAAGTTCTTAACCCCCTTTCTTCAATTCATAGAGGCTCCTCTAACTCTGAAGTTTCATTCTCTAGCTGGGGGAAAGGGGTTTTGGAGTGGTGGAAAGACTGGAATACACTTGGATTAAGAATGAGAAAAATCGGCTGTAAATCCAGTAGGTCACTGTGGTTAGAATTCAAAGATCTGTTCTTGACAATGGTTTAGATATGACAAGAAAGTCATTGAGGAACATCTACAGGTATGGCACTGTGTAATTATTGTCACAGCATTTTCGTAAAACCAAAAATAAATTGGACTGAAACATTGACTTGGCTTTTTTTAACTATTTGCAGTTTTTTCTAACTAAAGAGGCTGCTTGAAAGTCAAAAAAATGCCCAAGAAATCTCCCTTTTCGTATTAGCATTTCTTTACTTTTTCTTCTTTGCTCTCTACCTCCCTCTCCCTTTTTTCCTTCCTTCCTCCCTCCCATCTTCCACTCTTCTTTCCATTTTATTTACTTTTAGTTACTTTTTTTTCCTTTCTCTTTTATTATTATCTTGTTTTTCGCTCATTTTTTTGTCTCTCGTTTATCTCTCCTTTTCCTTATCCTTGCTTCCTTTTTTCTCTTAATATCATTTTATATTAGCGTGTTGGTCATTTTGATCCTGTAACAAGAACAGACCTCAGACAAGAACAGCTTATCCCCAATCTGGCCATGAAGGACATCATTGATGACTTTGTGACAAAGAATGAATGGGTGGTAGCGGAGTACTAAGGGCCATCATGTTCCATGGTCATTGTCGCATGCACAGTACGCGCAGGTTTTAATCACGACTGCTTAATTTGGCAGTTGCAAGCCAGCCATTCGGCAATCTCAAATTATATTGTATAGAAAAATAGAGATTTCTGAATATCCAATAAAGTTTTTTCTCTAACTTGAAATAGTTGATAATTTATTCCAGCACATGTTCGACACTGGCTTCAGCTTAGCCATTACGTATTTTCTTTAGTTTTAGGGCGCTAAAGAAGACATTTAAAGAAAAAATTTTTTGAACTCTAACATACGCTTTAAAATTATCATACTCAATAGGCTAATTAACTATGAAATAATATAAATAGTATCAAGTTTAAAATGATGCACCTGCTCTATTGGGTACTGATGAAATAAAGAATATTCTTACTGCACGAATGATTAAAAGGGAAAGTTAATTCGTAAGAGCGTTAACTTAAATTTCAAAAAAAAAATTTCACGAAAGGATTCAGTTTTGTAATATGAAGATTTTGAGTAAATTTGAGCTCATGATGAAGTTCTAGCTGGAAAAAGAAAAGCTAGTTACCCGGGAGTTACGAAGTTCTTTCCCGAATATTCTCCTTCAAAATGTAAAAAGAAAAGGTTCAGGGGATTTAAGACGTTACGGTTTTTCAATTTCAGCTAGTTACCCGAGAGTTTTGACTTTCTTTCTCCTTTCTTAGGAGCAGGCGCGTAGCTCAGTTGGTTAGTGCGTGACCTTAAGAGCTCCACGGTTTGATCCTTAGGATCTCCACGTCTGTTTCGACTTCTCTCTAATCCGTGTAGCTTCAGCTTTAATTACTCTTAAAACAGAGCACTGATGGCAAGAGGGGGTAAAGTGTGCACCGTCAGCTTCCATTGATAGGAGTTGAATTTCAACTGAAGGAACTACCGACGTTAAATATGGGTGCTTTACCTTTACCTTTTGCCCCCCAAATTTTCTCCTTCAAAATGTAAAAAAAATTACTTGATACAAGACTCGCCTTTTCTAAATTTTCACATATCTATTTTTCGTAAACCATTCATATCTTTTAGTTTATCAATTATGTTTATATACCAAACGTTGCCACGAAAGCGAAAATTTACATGTAAATATAATCAGGAAAACGATAAATATTTCAGTTTATTTATTTTTCTTTCGTAAATTAAGACATTTTTTTCATAATAATCAAGCACTCTTACAAACAAGACCAACCGTGGATCGTTATTTACCGGAATCACAAACAAAAATGAATACCTGTACGTGTTTTATCATTCGAGTGCAAATTTTTCTAACATCGATTATTAATGGTCTAAACTTGTCCTAAGGTATCCATAGCAACGTATCGGAACAGGTGAAATTTCTACAAGAGAAACCAGAATATTTTAAAAATCGAAGGTACACCGACATGGACTTCTTATTTCTCATCCTTGTTTTCCTAAATTCTGGATTCCTATTCTCAGAGGTGAGTTAAATATTCTGTTTACTTTGAAAACTAAAGACAAATGGGTGGAAAAATGTCGTACAAGTTGTCAAAAGTATAAAAGTCAAGTTTCCAAAATGGAGTTGAGAAATAAAGGCTTAGTTTCCAGCTTGTTGAGTGTCAACTTCTTCATTCGTTTAGGACAAGTCTAAAAAACTACACTATACCTTTTTTATTTGTAAATTCTTCAAACTGTATAAGCTAAGGCGATAGGGCACAAACACTTAACTTTATTTACAAACTTCTAGTTATTTTTTAGCATAACTGCCTTTCGATTCATGATTCAGAGACGTCCGGTGTTAATTTGGGCTTCGTCTTGAGATTGCTCTAATAATAACTGGCAATGTTCTGAATTAGTAATTCTTAAATAAGCGTTTCTTAACGTACGAAATAAAAGCAACAACAAAGATAAGCAGGCATCAAAACGAATGAAATTAAGGAGAATCACAGTTGAAATCAAATGACCCACTTTTTGGGGGTCGGGTGCAAGAAGTATTTCGCACGCACGCGCTGCAAACGACTAGGTCTAATTACTTCCACCTTGACAAGAGGAGTAGACAACAAAACTCCTTGATTAACTTTAAATATTGTATTCTTAACAAAATGTATATATCAAGAAGTGTGGTAAACGGATGATTTGAACGATGCTTTAGACTTGAATAAAAACTGTTTGAGGTCGTTGATCGTTCAGGCTAAGAAAGCCAAGAATTACAATTTGAGCTTCAACTGTTTATTACAGTTTTCTATGCTACCATAATCATGTTTGTTTTTTTTTGGGACAAAACAGCTGCGTGCTTGAAAAAATACATTATTTTACATGTTTAATGAGTATTAAGGAAACAATCGCTAAAACCTATCTATAAAATTCCGTAAACTGTTCTCAAGTTTTAAGTTTCTAGCTTCATCAGGAATGGTTAATAAATTCAATATGTTCTCAATACTTGAGATCTTCGTGTTGCATCGGATAAAGACGCCCAAAGTTCGGCAGTTTTTTCTTAAAATCAATTACATTTCGTATGTCAAATTTGTTTTTACGCAAGCATCAAGCATTTTTCATTTCTCTTTCATGCCTAGCCCACATGAAATAAAGCGATCGATCAATGCATTACGACCGGACTTCATATCGATGGAATATCATCATCTGCGCATCAGCGAAAAAACAGACGTGCCGCTGTGAATAACGTCAGCGTTTTCAAAAGCTTCCGTTTTCAAATGTCACTCTTTGAAGACCGTTTTTAAATGTATGCGCTTTCGATGGAAACGCTCTGACCGTTTTCGATCGTTCTGGTGTGGACGCAAGAGCAAGACGCATAAGGTGCGTTGCAAGTTGCAGAGAAAAGGTTGCTCGGATTTCCACTTCGCGCGCATCAAATATACATATGTGTTGCAAGGAGTAGAGAGAGCTTCTACGTTGCGCAACGACTTGAAAATTTGTTTCGCGTGTAGTGGTAGTACGAGAAGCATTTCCTCAGCAACTTTAGGGAAGTATTTCCTTTGCAACATGCAAAGCAGCAATGCTGCGCGTTTTTATTTTGCGTGGATTAATTCAGTTTTCTTAATTTTTGCCGCACGTATGAAATTGTATGTGTTTAATTCACACGAAAACGTAATAGTGTGGATGGGGCCTTAGCTATAGTTGAACAAATACCAGAGTCGTAAAAACGTTCTCTGTATTTTGTATTTCATACAGGCGGTTCGTCCTTCATTCTCTGTATTTGTGTCAGATGACTTTTTATTGATTGGCCGAAGTGTCAAAATCACTCAAAAAACCACAGTGACCGAAGCAACTCCCTTTCGCTACAAGATCAAGCTGCCATTCAATGAGACAGCCTACATGAGGATATTAGGTCTTACTGTTCAGACCAATGACAGCCTGCAGATGACTGGTAATAAAATGCCAAATTTGACGTCTTCCTCTGGGGATGAGAATCTTATAGACGAAGCAACATTTGACCTGGGTGAAGTGACTCCTAGTGGATCAATGGATATCGTAGTTACATTTGTGGTAAGTTGTTTATACATCTGTTCAGTTCACTCGCCCCTTACCGGCTTTTGTCTCGTATTTGATTCCTGTGGTGCTTACCATTTGAACAAATCTATCCGGTTGGAAATTCATTTCTTAATGAAAAGAAAAGAGCGGGAAACTTTTACTTTTGAAAAATGGCACGCGCGTCTACCGGAAGAACCGAAAAGAGCGGGAAAAGTGGATTACTTCAAGTGGTAGGCCAAGTTATAAAAAAAATAGAAGTAAAAAATAAATAAATAACTTAAATTACCCAAAAATTATGCATGATTAGAATATTCCATGATGTTTTACATTTTTCTTTCCTAGGCCCAGCTCCTTGATCATCCAAAACTTACAAACGGTGAGAAAGTGTGGATAAGTATTGGGGCCGAGTTTACAAATGGATCCATCTGGGCCAGTCAGTTTGCTATTAATGGCTTTAAGAACTTTGATCCTGAACCAGTCCTGAACGGTAGTGCGCATGTGCTACAGATGGACAAGAATGAAGTAGTGACTGGGTAGGTGGATGATTCTGTGTGTATGTGTGTCATTAGGGCAAACAGACAGACAGACAGTCAAGCAGACTTGAAGATAGGAAGACAGTTCCATAGATATACAAAGAGACACAGCTAGGCAAGCAGACGGGAAGATAGGAAGCAGACAGAGAGACACACGTACATTGACAGACGAACAGACAGACAAGCAAACAGACAGACAGACAGACAGACAGACAGACAGACAGGAACAACAGGTCGAACCCGACCACAAACATGACTTAGAGCTAAATACAACCAATAAACATTTATAAATTCATTCAATTTTCTTTTTAGATCGACCGTAGACATCAACTTCCGGTTGACCCACGATCCCATGAAGACCACGTCCATCACAAGCGGCATCAACATCACATTCTTCCATCCTCCGTACTTGGTATTTGATTCCATGGCAAAGGACCCCCAGTCGGTACACGCTCAAGTGATCAGTAACTCGATCAGCACACGAACTCTATCGGTATGTAATAATACAGTACTCAAGAAACTCATTGGGCTACCTGTGGCCTTTTTTCAGTTTGGTCGTCATCTTACTTGATTTCGTACAATACCGCTGTGTTCCTTGATTACAGACTCATTTACTCAGGGTTAGCCTCGTATCAGTGTCTAAATATTCCTAAATACCAATGGTAAAGTAAAGAATGCACAACTTCAACAATACACTTTGAAATTCCACGGACCTTCACTGGAACACATGAATATTCTACACAAAATCAAAGCTTAACCCTGAGCAACAGAGAACTCGAAACTAGAGTATTTAACCCAGGTTACCCAGGTTACCCAGGTTGCCCAGGTTGCCCAGGTTGCCCAGGTTGCCCAGTAAAATTAGGCGTTCAAAGCGCGGTCCCAAGGCCCCATTCGGCGCAGCAAGATTCCACGCATTTATAAAATGGTCTTTTTCAGGTTGGCTCGTTTAATTTCTCCGAAGTTGCGCATTTCAACATGACCTTTCAAGTCGATCCTGCTAAAACTAAACCAAGAGGTCAGGTCCACGCAGCCTTCGTTCGCATCGAAGTGAAATACAGCTTTACATCGCCCTTTTATCCGAACCCACGAGAGATGAACATGAAAAAAGCTTTACAAAACACAATCAAGTTTTATCCTCAGAGTAAGTAATTAATGTCAAAGAATTAAAGGAAGAGATTGAATAAAAGGAATTTTTCTTGTTCATGGCTCATGCTAAGCAGCGGGGTTCCTGTGGAATTGATGGGAACTTTGGCGCCAAACGCCCGCGCTTGTCGCCTAAACTCTCGGACATTCGCTACGTAAGTGTGATAGCTAAACTCAAGAAATTCGTATTATACAATGCATACATACGAGCTTAAACTTTAGAAGTAGCTTTAAATATTTTGAACACGAGAATCATATATTCTTTCAGGAGATTCTTGCGACGCAGCGCTTGCAGTAGCAGACGAAAATTTCGAAGCTTCATCGTACTCCACTGAGGGACCCCCAAAAGAAGGGAGGCTTAACGGACCAAAGGCCTGGGTACCAGTTACCGCTTTAAAGTAAGTGAACATAACACACGAAGTGTAGTTGTTGCACATAAAGATTACAGGAGAATCAAATCTATTAAGTTCAACTTGATGTTTAGATTCGATTGGTCATCATATCATTATTTCATTTGGCGACAATTTTCGAGAATTGAAACAAACATTTGTTTTATGTTGCCTGCTCTAAAGACCGATTTACACGGCACGAATTTTTCCTCACGACTGTTGCGCGCAACATGCTGACAACACACTTTTTTTCCACTGTAAATTGACCTACAACTCGCCAAAGATTGTAAATGCGAGATAATAACTGAAAAACTTGGTGTAAATGGTGTAAACCTGCTTCAATTGTTTGTTTTCTTTGACCGTTAATCATTTAGCTGATCGGTCTTTCGGTTGTAATTTAGCTCTTTTTAATTCATCTAACTTACCAGGAAAGATCGTAATCAGTTCATCGGGGTGAATTTCACGGGACTCAAGATCATCCACAGGATTGCAGTCCAGGGGTCTGGTGACGGCCTCTCGACTTCCGGTTACGTCACTGGCTTCCGTGTATTCTACAGTAAAGACTGCGCGATGTGGACGCTCTACAAGAACAAAGACAACATCAAGGTATAATTTATTTTTACTTGTTAACATGACTGACTATATATTGATGGGTTGCAAGCATTCCAAAGAGAGTCAAAAGACAAAAACATGGCGGCCATTGTGGTGCCGTTAACAATGGATGCTAATAAGAAATCTTTTGTCAAATGGCACCAACGCTCCCCCGAGAGGCCGCAATGACGTAACGTGCAATCGAAGGATGGATGCTAGTGAGAAATCTTTTGCTAAATGGCATCAACATGGCCGCGAAAGTTTTGTGTCCTGTTTTTATATAAGTTTTCTTGCACTCTTAAAGAGGCAAGATGATTTTTGGTTGCAGCGTTTTAACTTATACCCTTGGTACCAGAGAGTAGAGGAATTTTATGCATAGCGTTTTTCTATGCACGGAATTTTTGGTCGGCAAAAAGACCTTTTACATTCTTCATTTGGTAAGAAAAAACCCCGTGCATAACCTAAACTATGCGAATAGAACTGTAAAAATATTTTCTGCTTGAGACTACGATTAACTCAATGTTTCCAGAAAATAAAAAAATCAAGAATACACCACGTTTGACTTTTATAGACTTGTAAAAAGGCTGATTGATAGACGGCTTATTGTAGTAGTCATTGTCTGAGGAAATTCGGTTTTAATCAACATCATATTTTGTATTTACTAGTACCTGAAAGGCAACACAGCCGCCAACAAGATGAATGTTGTACCACTTGATCCTCCCATCGAAGCGAAGTGTATCCGCATCAACCCGACTGCGTTCAACAAGCAGATTAGCCTACGATTCGAGTTGTATGGCTGCGCATCTTCCAATCCAACACCTGCAGGTAGGGATAGCATTTGAAACACACAGTCGATATGAAACGTGTATTTATAAAAGCATTAATTAATGAACATTCTACTTGTTGCATCACTAGATAATCTATTTAACGGTATACTTCCCTTGTATTAATTCGATCTCAGCTTCTATGTTCTATGTTTTGCATGACAATGATTTCCGCGGAGTAGGACGTTTGCATGATGGCGTCTTTTGACCCGTAACCTTGCTAAATTTTCTTTCTAATTCAAAACTTGTATTTCCTCTTGAGAATAGTAAGACAATTGGTGCTAATTAACTGTACAAAAGAAAGTGTACAAGGGAGTCTGGTAGTAGAGGTCAATGACGCCATCATGCAAACGTTGTTTTGAGTGTTATATATGAGACTGAACGAAGCAGTTGTTGTTTCTTTATCCTAGCTCTTCTAAAGAGTCGTACCTTTCTTCTGGATACAGCCACCAATACCATCTATGCTTGTAACATCCCAATGCTCAAGTGAGTAAAGAAGAGACAGCCAAATGATTTAGTACGAGGGGAGGGTAGGGTAGCGGATTGAATAAAAATTTAGCTACAACCCTCTAGTCTATCACTCTGCATGGTACCAGGTATGCTTACCGTTTACCCGGAAAAACCGGAAATTCCGGTTGGAAAACAAATGGTGTGTGTCATTCTGATTGGAAAGTTCCGGAAAACTGGGTCTTCGATCCGATCGAGGTAATCCACTTTTCCCGCTCTTTTCGTTTTTTTGGTAGACGCCTGTGCCATTTATCAAAAGTCAAAGTTTCCCGCTCTTTTCTTTTTATTAGTAAATGAATTTACAACCGGATAGATCGGTTTAAATGGAAAGAACCCCTGTTGTCCCGCAGTCATTTTTAAAGATGCCTATTATATATATTAATCATCTATTTTTCTCAACAAATTACAGGAAAAGTGGCCAAGCAAGTTGTTACTATTCGTCGGACAGCGGCACCGCTTGGACAGGTAGATATTGGCTGGTATTCCTATGGAGGGACCATTTAAGTTGTATAATATAATATTATATATCAAAAGAATATAGGAACTATAATGCAGGAGGCAGAATATGTCAATGCAAAATAAAGGGAAAATTGTGAAGATAAGATCATATGGGATTCAATGGTAATGTGCGCCTTTAATGCGCCGCCTCTTACTTTTTTGTTGTCGTGGGTTTAATCGTATCCATACTAATGTGAGTAGAGCAGAGTTTGTTGGTTTGTTGGATCCAGAGGGTTTTCTTCCCGGGTTAACTTCTTCTGTTTTTCTCTCTTAATAAAAAAAGATTGGAAATACCCTGGAGTGGAGCCTGTCTTCTGTCGTGATCGTCCAATGAAAGAGCGAAATATTAAACTGTTATGTCTTATGAATATTAATCATCATGTAACCTGAGCGCATGCGCAGTAATATATGTTAGAGATTGAACCTCGCCATGTTGTTGTTTAAATAAATAGGTGAATTCAAAGTTCTAGAGTTGTTTCTTCGAATTTACAGATACAGCATAGACATTACTGAGCTCCAGCACTAAATGATAGTCTATTGTTTTCATTTTCATCTGCAGCTATCGATCATAACGTACTAAACATCGAAATGATCAACCCTGAAAACAAACGTATCTACGGACTTGGAATCCGTGGTAGCCACTTCAGCTGCATCGCTCAACTAACCATCGAATGCATGATGATCTCAGAGGCTGAGTACGAAAAAGTGAAAGTTCTTCCAGGAGTGATCTTCGCAAAGGAAGCCAACAAGATGGCTATCACTGATGATCCGAACTCCAAGATTCCAGTAGAAGCAGATTCTTTCACCCACGATGGGAATAAACTAGGAGGTGAGAAATGGGAAATGAATGAGAAAGAAAATAAGTATGGGAGAAGAATGGAAATGGGAACAATATCCTTTTTTACAACGTTGGGAAGAACTGGAAGGAGAGAGATGGGAAATAAGAAAGGATGGGGGGGGGGGGGGGGGTGGAGGTGGAGAAAGAAAATGAGTGTGGGAGAGAATATTCTAGACTAAACAACTATTATGGAATTAGAAAACTTTCTAGGTGCAAGAACCTCTACTTGGGTCTCCTAGTTTCCTGTACATGTGCAATCATGAAGGTTAATTTTTGATAGTCTATGTGCACTGATTTCTATCATCACATACATCAGATTCTTTTTTCTTTCTCGCAAATTAAAATCTAATAGGAAAATAAATGACCTACACTTAACAGAGGAAAGTACACAAAAGAGAAAGTCTTTTAGATAAAATCTAATAACTGAATGCCTTAAATGAAATCACTGTAACATCAAATCCCCTCTCAGATAACCCGGCTTTAAGTCGCAAATTGACTGTCGCAGATAGAACTTCTTTCTTATCTTTTGTCTCTTTGAACACAGCATCTCCTCTTGGCATTCATTGGTACGATGGCGCATGGAATCAAAAGACTTCCTGGGCTTTTGGCGGTAAGTATACGTGTCTGATAACTGCATAAACGTGGTACGTGGAATTATCAATTGATTGATGTATTAGAGATTTTTTCACCACTCCCTCCTGAGCCCAAACGTGGGCCAAACTTTTCTAGTAAATGTTGGATTTTTTGTCGGTAAGTGTAAGTCTGATAACTGAAGTAATCAGTTGATTGATGCATTAAAAGTAAGGGTTTATCAGGGACGCTAATTGATGTTTGGCTGAAGAGCACTGGAAAACCAACGACAAAGAAAACTTCAATTCTATATCAAATCACGTGTGCTGTACACTTTAACGTCACGCGTTACGGCGCTGCGTCATGATCATTTAACCAATCATACATCGAATACTATTTATCCAATGAGTGTCCAGTATATGATCATGACAAAGTCACGCAGTCACAACACGGCACGGCAATGGCCCAGAAGTTGTTTCAGGGCTCGGTGAAATTAGCTTTTATTTGACCAATCATAGATCAAGTTATAAAAAACTGATCATCCCGGTATTCTCCCTTCAGTCACATTAATCTGCACACCACAGGCACCCCGTTAAAGAAACCATCACCAAACCCTAAAGCAAAGAGATGCGTTTACGTTTTGAATAACTGTTTGACTATTTGTGTTTTCAGAATAATTCCTTGTCCGACTTTGAAGACGAATGTTGACCAATTGATAATGATCAATCATCAGCACCACAGATAATAACATTAGGCACCAATGTAACAAGACGTTAAAATAGATCAATAGGATGGAATCAGTAAGGCACAAGTACCCTTCGTGGTCAGTCAGACCACGCATGCGTAGACTGCTTGTAGGTCCCGCCACCAAACATTCTTGTGTCCGAACTAGGCTCACTCTCACCTGTAGATTATGACCAGCCTATTGATTCATCTGCCTCAACTTCCAATCAGCCATTATGAGGTTGAGGAAAAACATTGGGTCGAATTGGTCTTGCTTTGGGGCTATTTTAGGAGACGCCATCTTGGAAATATGTTTCCTTAAACAGTCCCACAATGCACTGCAATGTCAACTCGACCCAGTTTTGAATCTCAACCTCGGAATGGCTAAGTCTGCACTTCCCCTAGTCAGAGGTCGTAGAGCCAATATTTACTTGCACCATTTTTAATGTCTTCTCTAGACACCTACGGGCACGAGATTGAAACTGTGCGCATGCCTAACTGATGCAGACGACTACCCCATTCCTGTAACCACCCCACCCTCTTCCCCGTCTGCTTGTAGCTACAACGATCACCCCCCCCCCCCCCCCCACCCCAATCCTTCCACCAACAATCATAGGGTCTCAAAATGTACGAGAAGATTGTCCTTTTATTTATGTACCAGAATGCAGCATCGCCATTAACTTTATAAGTATAAAAAGTAAATTAAATTGCGTGTTGTATCATATCAATAGGATCTGTTTTTGGGTTCATTTACCTAAGTAGTGTGTTATATGCTTGCATGACAGTTTTAATGCGCACAACGACGATTGAAATAATATTTCAAATAAATACACAAAAAATGCAATTAATTTGTTTACTATAATTTGTTTTCCTCTCCTCTGCTTTTCCTTTCCTCTGTTCGTCTCCTTTGTTCTCCTTTCCTGTCCTCTTCTTCGTATCCTTTCCCTCTCCTCTCCTCTCCTCTCCTCTCCTCTCCTCTCCTCTCCTCTCCTCTCCTGTCCTGTCCTCTCCTCTGCTGTCCTCTCCTGTCCTCTCCTCTGCTGCTATCCTTTCCTCTGCCCTGCTTTCCTTTGAGCTCTTCCTCTCCGCTCTGCTCAAAATCCTTCTCTTATTTTATCCTAAATTCCAAAAAAAAATCAATTTCTTGTTCTGTCATAATAAAGTACGAGTACGATAACACCCATCATTCTACCTTGCTATTGTTCCACCCTGTCATTCACTAAAACGTCTTTAGAGCATCAAGAGATCGAACGTTTTCCGTCGACACAGAAAAACATTTAAGAATACAATACAATTTTTAAAACTTTACCCGAACAGTTAAAGCATAAAAAATCCTTTCCCCCGCTAACTATCTTAGAAGAAATACATTTTCTTTTCAATTAACCATCTCCCTGTTCGTTAATCTAGATTGAACTCGGGTTCCCCTCGAATTATCCCATTCTCCTCGTCTCTCTAACTTTACTATTACTGAGACTTAAAAATTTGCAAAATTTACGACGGCGAAGCAAATAGCTTTACTTTGGGATTTCGTGTATTCAAAGTCTGTCTTTTTTATGGATGAGCGGATGAGTTGACTTTACTGACAATGTTTTGAATGAAATCTCCAATGAACAGAACCCCAAAGAGACTTCCACTTCCACTTCCGGTTGAAGTCGCCGTCGTAGATTTTGAAATCTCAAGTCTCCTATTTTCTTATTGGAGGGAGTAGAGAGTGAAAGAAGTCGAAACGAGTGTTTAAGGTTTCTCTAGCTTGAACTGTAGGCCTCTTCATTTGCAGTCAGTGTACCAACCAAAGTTAAGTTCTACCTTTGATAATTCCTTGACTATTTTTGAACAACATTTAATGTCTTCAGAACCTGCCTGGCTTAGCTTTTTCGACTCGTGATGTCAAAGTGGCTTAAGGTATGTGACGTTAGGTTGCCATAGAAACGAAATGAGGACAGCGAGTTCTGCATGACTAGTAACATTTTTGTCAAAGTTGTACGACAATTTAAAAAAAAAGTAGTCAGAAATGTTTGCAATTATTGTGGTGTGGCGTCACAGAAACGATTTCAGATGCACAATAAGAAGTTGACAAGCAAAGCTTTTGTCAACATGTTTACAACTTCTTGTGAGTGAATGATGACATCATTCGTGTCTTCAACGTGTTATGCTCCTCAATCAAGGTAGAGCGTTGTCATAGAGATGGTGTTTAGTGTTTACAGTAATGTTATTGGGAATGGTTAGAAAAAATGCATTTGTAAGCCTGTAACGAATACTCACGAATGCCAGCTTATAGACCAGTATTGAAACTTCTCTGTGACGTCATCCGTGTCGTAAAAGTTCCCGCTCGTCGCACGGAGACGTTGTCATGGAGACGGCTCCATTGGAGACACAGCACGTGTTTGAAACGCCGCCGAAAGTCCTCCGAGACCAAGGAGTATATGATCGGGTTGACCGAGCTGTTGGCGAGGAGAAGAGCCGTGCAGATGTTGTAGATGGCCCAGATGTACTCGAAGCGTCCCACTGGTACGAAGACAGAGACGATTCGAAACACGTGGAAGGGTAGCATAGTGGAGGCGAACGCCACTACCACAGGAATGAGAATCTTGAGGGCTTTGGTGTTCTGATCGTCATGTTTTCTGGCCTTTTTGCTCTCCTTGTTGTACTTTTTCCCCACCAGATTCCTCATGTCTTTGTGTAAGTTCTTACTGGCTCGTATTTTCTGCGCAATTTGAACATAAGTCCACAAGATGATCGCCATGGGGAGAAAATACCAGAAAAATGATAAGGAGAATATGTATAAAGGAAGGGTGACTTTTATCATCGGCCAGTTAGGGGTGCAGTCGATGGTGCCTTTTCCATGGATATCAACCAGGTACTCCATGACGAAAAACAGAGGTAAAGTAATATCAATAAATGCGAACATCCAGATGAAGATGATGACCCACTTTGCCGCTTGAAGGGTCTTCTGTGCGTGGATACTACGCACAATGGCCTTGTACCTGTCGATTGCTATAGCAACTATCGAGCCAATCGAAACGCCGAAAAATATATCAGAGAGTGGGTAGATGATTTTACATGTAAAGTAGCCCAGAGGCCAATGGATTGGGTCTTCATTCTTGACAAGAATGAACGGATAGCAAATAGCCAAGATTCCGAGATCAGCGATAGCAAGATTTAAGATATAATAGTTAACAGCGGTGCTGGCTTTGCGGTTGCATGAGGTAATAATCACGACCAAGAGATTCCCCACCAGACCGACAGAACAGATAACCGCACTTAGACATAATCGGAAGATTTGCACGCCGTACGGCTCGAGTTCTCCACGCACGAGCGGCGTCGGGCCAACGTCGGACCCGTTCGTACGATTCGGTAAAAGTCCGGATATGTTCGTAATATCCATGATATGAAGTAAATGACCTGGTCTATCTCGTAAATGGAACCTTTAGTGCACCTTGGAGATGTATGTCTTAGAATCCGGTCACTTTATACACCTAAAAACCGGGAAAAAACACAAAGGTTAATCGAAGCGAAAGATCGATCTTATAAGTAGTAATCTCTTTTCTCTGAGGGAAGTTGGCTTTTAATGATAGTGGTCTGCAGGTGGGGGCGGCGCGGGACCAAGTTAAGAGGACAATAAAATCTTGAACCTTTCAGTTGTTGAAGAGAAAAGCTAGAGCTGACCCAGAGTTTTCTGAAGGATCATGAAGTTATCTGCGCACAATTGAGTGGGTGTAGGGGAGGGGAGAGAGGAGAACATGACGTTTTCAAGTGCGTAGGAAGGAAGGGGAGGGGAGTTAACAAAGTGTTAAGACATCCCCACCCCCTCCAAAACAGGTACCGTACCTTGTCGAATGACAACGGTTTATTTCTCTCAAATGTTTTACCCTAACTCCAACTACCTTGAACCGAATTCGAAGCCAATGACAAAGGCCCCAGGGCACTAATTTTAGGGTATGTATCGCCATATAAAATGAAAAAGTCTTCTTCAATCATTGAATATGATAAAGAACCTACTAGGTTTTATTTTCTTTTTTCCGAAAACAAAAAAAGAAGAAAAAAACAAAACGAGAGGCAGAGTGACATATGTTAGGCTTGTGGTTGATCTCATTGCTGATCAAGCAACTCCCAGATTCCAAAATATTTTGAGGTGCAGCGGAGGATGCAAAAGGTATTTAAACCCCAAAAGGAATATAAAAGTAAATGAAACAGTCACTATTCGAGGTACGCACTGAAAATCTGATTTAAAATTCTTCTTGAAAATTTAGTTTAAATTGATGCTTTTGGCTGCGGTTGTGGTGATTTTAAAAACGTTATACATCCTAAGTTTGTTATTATACACCTTTTATAATCAATGAATCTTCGTTCAATTTATTTTTCACCTTGTTTCTCTTGTTTACTACAAACCAGTGCAACGAAAGTCGGCAAGGAAAAAAAACAAGGATAAAATGAGTGCTCGTTTGAAAAAAAAAAAGGTTTTGAAAACACCTTAAAAACGCTAAAAGCAAAAATTAAAAAGAAAATTAAAGATTTATAGCCTATATTCTTGCAATTTAGGATCTTGTTTCCTTGTTTTTCTATGAAGGTTTGTAAACTAATATGATGAAAAAGCCCCCTTCCAAAGCAGTCGCAGGCGAACGAGTCGTAAACTACTTCAATACACTGCCTATTTAACCTTGTCGAGTACAAATTGTTCTCACCTTATTCTTTCCTCTTCAAAAGTGATATTAAGCTTGACTGTGAAAATCGGTCAAATGAGTTCACATCTGATCTAAGGTTGAGTTCGAACCGTTAGCACGGGCATTCCGGAGTTCAAATACAAACAATATAAAATATGTTGTGCCTACTATACTTTGCTTACCACTTTATTACTCAAAGTAATAGTCAAACTGCCTCCAAACCACTTACATCGAGGCTTTTATTCCCAACGTGTTATCATCTACGAATATGCAAATTGCTCGGGGTCTTTTTGGCAGTTTTTAGAGTCGTTCGTCTATCGCTTTGTCTCTAAATTTATCTAGATTTTTCTATGCAGAAAAATCTTTAAAAATCTTTGCAAAAACTATCTAAAAAAATGAAAGAAAGAAAGAAGATTATTTAGCTAAGAGATATATTCGCTTATCGATTATTTACTTTAAATATGAAAAGGAGATTTCAAGAGTCTCTTGAGTCCTTCCTGGAAAAGCGAAATCGAAAATTCTACATTCATTAAAACCTTTTCTTCTAGGGTAAATTTTAAAATTAGTTATAATAATCCGGAAGAAAATGAGTCCTAAGTTTAATAAGAAAACAGATTAGAAGAAAAAAGAGCGTGGGAAAATAATGTTATATTGTTTTATGAAGGCTGGAAGAAAAAAAGAAATACTTCTTGTAAAAAATCTTGGATCCTTACCCGTTAACACTAGTAAGCGCTTGAATGATATCTTCGAGTGAAAAATCAATCGACGGAGATCTCGAACTACTTCATGCCATCTTTACTCGCTGAGTGAATAAAGAAGTTCAGTAAAATGCTTTAAATGAAAATTAAATCACCGTAGCAAAAATGTGAATATATCGCATAAAATTACATTACCGAAAGGTATTGGCATAGGATATAGGCCAAAAAAGTTAAAACCTCTAAAGAATGAAGCGTAATTCTATCTGGTTATGAAATTTCAATACCAAAAACCTCAATTATTAAAATACCTGTATTTCTTTAGTATAGTACGTGTTATCTGTTATTCAATTTCAATAGCATAGAATGCATTCTGGTCCCTCAATTATTGAAAAACCTGTAGTTCTTTAGTTAGTACGTAAGAAAAATATCCGACAGCAATTCCATTACCCCAGTGTTTATCTTAGTGAAGTTATTGTTATTATTGTGAAGCAAACTAGATCACAAGTGGGGGGAATCATATGTCATTTGGATTCCCATATTTTGTGGGATTCGTTTTCAAAGCAAACTGATTGGGCTGAAGGTTAATTAGTAAACTGAGAAGTTCAGTTAGGAATCAATGATGATAATGAACGATGTATACATTACTTTTGAAATAAAAATATAGCTCAAAAATAAACTTAAATAAAAAAGGGGAAGGGTGGAGGGGATTCCATGCTGGATCAGTGCAAACTATAAAAGAATATGAAATATATGAGTAAAAAATATTAGAAAAAAGAAAAGTAAGAAGAGATAGGAGAAAAGAATAAAGGATACAAATTAAGATTTAACTCTTTTCCTTGTCTTTATCTTCAGATTGCCTCCTTCGGATTTTGTGATAATTTCGTTGTCCGTCTAGTCTTCAAAGATATGAACATTGATCAAAAACTTGAATATTTCGGCGTTTTTGATACTGTCTTGGCGGATAGGTTCGTACCTATTCGTATTACCTTGATTGTTATCAACTGCGACAGGAATCGTCACTGAGCCACAAAGGTAAAATTCTGATTAATTTTATTGTTGTGCAAGAAATGTGAAATGGAAAGTTTGAACTGAAGTTAAAGTAATAAGAAGGAAAGAAGACGATAAACTGAAAAAGGAATATGGAAATTTATGAAGAAAGATCGGTAGATAGCGGTTTAAACAAGGAACGCCGAAGGTCAGGTATTTGGGTCGTTAAGTATCAAATAAAGTTAAGATTAGCGCTTGTTAACGAGGGAAGATAATCAAGTGTGCCACGTATCAGCTGTATGAGTAACTTTAAAGAGACTCAACGGCCTTATAGCTTCAAAGGTAAATAAAAGTGCAAATGTAAACGTACTTAAAGGTATCAGCAACAGTAACTGAGAAAAAAAGGCAAAAAAGAAATAATATCCTTCGTTAAATGACTAAGAATTTGTTTCAACATCTTTGGATGAGTAACATTATTTACAGATAATTGAGGAAAAATGAAAAATGTGCCGAACGTTTGTAAATTTGTGACACGCTCGAAACTGACCAACGACAGGCGATATTATTAAATGGGTACGCCTTGCTGCAAAAAGCGTTCAGATATAGACGGAAATTGTTGGCTTTGATTGTGCAGTAAATGACTTTTTAAAGACATGTCTATAAACGATAAATTGTGTTTTGCTTATTTATACTTACGTAGGTGGATGTAAGGAATTGAGGTGAAAAATGTTAGTTCTTAGCAGTCGCAATTTGACGCAATTTTATGTATTAAGCCATATACATAAAACCAAACACCTATTTTATTAAACTCTGAAACAACTTTTGGACTGATCAAAGTCAGGGCATGGCTAACTCACAGATCAAACCCTGAAACATCTTCTGGGCTGATCTAAGTCAGGGCACGGCTAACTCACAGATAGTACCCTGAAACAACCTCTGGGCTGATCAAAGTCAGGGCACGGGTAACTCAGAGATAACCTTAGACTGGCTCTCGTGATCGCTATTAGTATACATGGTCATTTAGAGTCTTATCGTTTGCAGATATTTTTACAAACACAATACCTTTTCTCAGTAATATTAAGACCCTGAGTGTTGGTCCAGGCGGCCAGGAAATGAACCCACTATACCTCCTGCACGTAAATCAAATTGGCTCAACCAACGTGCCGCTAACCGGGTGATGTTGTAAATTAATCAGTGACGCATTAGCTTGGCTTGGTGGAATATTAACAATTTCCTAGTCAGTGTGAAAACTAATGTGAAAACGAGCAAGATCATTTGGTAAGAAACTCAAATAATAGTAAGATGAAAAGATATAACTAGCTAAAAACTAGTGTGAGCTGCGTCGGTGTTTCTAATGAAACAGTAATGATGAAAAGGTAAATTATACACCGTGAAAAGATGAAAAAACTTACTGACGTTTCGGACGCTAGTCCTTCGTCGGAGTAAAAAAGGATAATAGTAGTAAATAATAGTGCAAAATGAAGGGAAAATGTCTGCATCGATAGTTAAAGTGTGTTTTGAAAACAAAGATGAAGAGCTATTTATATTGATTAACGGAGTTCTTATTCAGTTTCAAATTCTCGACCGCTTTAGGAAAACAACGCTTTTTCTTAAATTTCTTCTTGTTTGATTATTCGGTTTTTGTCGCCACCTTTATTTTATTTTTTTAATCATTTTTTCTTGTGATATTCAAAACGAAAAATAAAATAAAATATGAACAAAGGAACTACGAGAACCGAGATACATGTGGAAATATAGAAAGAAGGACAGATTATTATAATTATTACCACATTATTATATAATTTATAGAGAGAAGGAAGAGAGAAGGAAGAGAGAAGGAAGAGAGAAGGAAGAGAGAAGGAAGAGAGAAGGAAGAGAGAAGGAAGAGAGAAAGAAGAGAGAAAGAAGAGAGAAGGAAGAGAGAAGGAAAAGAGAGACAGAGACCTAGTTGTTAGAAGCTTGGAGTCATCAAACAACTTCCATTTTTCCCTATTTAAATTCCTATTACTAAATAATCAATCTTAATCAACTGAAGCAGTTACCACTTCAGACGTGATTGGCAAAAAAAAAATCGATACAAGCAGAATTGTTGTCAAAAAAACAAAAAAAAGAGGGAAAAAAAGAGAGATCAAGATACCGGATGTCTCAATAATCGTGTGAAGAGGGATCAAGAGAGATTTCTTGCTAGCTTTTAAAATATAAATAGACTAAATAGCAAAAGGTCAAGAATTTAAAGGAGCTTGATGAATATTAACGATTGATCCTTTGATGTCGACCCAAGATTAAAACATGAGCTTGTGATTTATTTTCTGCAGGCATTATTGTTTCGAGTTTTTTTTATTTTATTCGTTTTTTTCCCGTGTGTGTGTGGATTTAATCTAAAGTTTTAAGAAGATATAACTAGCTAGTAACTAGTGTGAGCTGCGTCGGTGTTTCAAATGAAACAGTAATGATAAAAAGGTAAATCATACACCGTGAAAAGTTTTAAAGTTTTAATTAGGTCGTTAATGAAGACAAGATCGCTTTTAAAAAACAATTTTCCTTGTGAATATTCTGCGTATCGATCGATCAATGTTGTCTTACAGAGATGAGAAGATCTAGAGGACAATCAAAAAACACACGGACAAACCAAAAAACACAGATATATATCTATATATATTATTACCGAAAAGCTTACCCGAAAAGCAGTGATCTTGAGCGATAGAAGATTCCCTTTAAACTCTGAAATAAATAAGAACTCTTGTGAGAGAAATTAATACTTAAGGTGCAAAAGAGGCTTTAATTTCTATTCAGTTTGAAATCTTTACGATATTGAATAAATATACTAAATACTATTTGGCAAGAAAACATTTATACCTGGTCAGATTGGCGCTGGGTATATCAAACCCCTTGATTAAAAATCAATTGCAGAAATTCGAGTATTGGATGAAACACAACGAAGTGAACCCTATAGGTTTTGCCGCTACAAGACGTCTTTCCAAATGTGGGTAGAAACGTAAACTTCTCAGTAATTTTTTAGCAGCAAATGTTTTCCCGAATAGGAGCAAGTAACGCGTGAAACACTAGGCCAGGACAAGCCAGGACCGTCTAAATGAACAACAGATGTTCGTCTGCCTCAGCTGAATGCCTGAATATCGATAATTGACTTCAGCCTTCATCGTTAGTTCTTGACATCAAGCTCGTTGGCATGGCAATGACAATCAAGTGGAGGTCAAGAAAGAGGCTGATTGGAGTGTTGGTAAAACTGTTCGGGTTTGAAGACTAAGCGCCTCCTGCGCACATGTGCACATGCAATGACCACCCACTCGTTCTGGTCATTAGGCCCACTACCAAGCTATACCAGGTTAGATCCTTTCCGGGTGTGGAGTGGGGAGAATGTGGGGTGGGGTGGGGAGAATTCGTGGGTGCAATTGCCACGTTATCCAGCTGCTTAGCAACAACAAAATATCAAGTCTTCATTAATGCACTAATAATTAATCTAACTCTCTCTCTCTGAAAAAAGGATATAATATTATAAAATAAAAATAAACAAATAAATTAATCGATATAAAATTTCTCCCCCCACTGAATTCAGTTAAGAACCTTTATTCAAGATTTTAATAGAACAATATAACAAAACGAATGAATAAACAAGAAAGAAAGAGAAAAAAACGAATAAAAACGCCCCTAAACAATCTCTACGAACAGCATTATATAAAGGGGTTCATATGGTATAAATATTTCAAACGTCGCCATCCTCCACGTCCACTTGTCTTCTAGCAGACAGGAACCCAAAATGAATAATGTTCAATAATGTATTTGAAAGTGGTGTTGGTAGTCCATTAGTCAGAGTCTATTTGTTCTGGTAGTGGTTGTCGTAATAAAAGGGTCTGGTCAAAGGTCCTTAGGTCTGGTCTTACCGCCTGATTCAATGTGATAAGTGCTTCTTACGTAAATATCAACACTTTTCAATGACTAAAGATGTTTTCCAGACCGGATATTAAAATACATATGGACTGCGTTGATTGTAATCAATGCGGGCCGGGATACATCGGGATGTTCAAGATAACGCGAGGCAAATACGGGAAGACACGGTCTGACACGAGATCAATGGAAATGGAAAAAGATGACACGATTGAAATAAACCTCACTGCAGGCCATTCATGCAAATTAGAGGACGCTCCTCTGTCACTTCTGGAGTCTCGGGTTCGACGGCTATCTTCGGACTTAGCATCACATACAAGTACATTCATGTTAAAGGTCCTGTTACACGTTTAAACTTTAAGCTGAAACATGTGTGCAACGGCGTTGTGAGACAAACACGGGGGTGTTACACGCCGCAATTTGAAACTTTCTGAAACTTTCGTCGCGAAAAAGTTTCACGAAAAGTAGAACCGCTTCCTACTCGTGCAACCGAAACTTGTATCGGGAACAAGTTTCAGGACCAAATTGCTACGTGTAACACCCCCGTGAACCTTGCTTCGCAACACCGTTGCAAGTACGTTTCAGCTAAAATTTTCAACGTGGTTCCAGTGATTTTTCTCGGGAGTTAGTAAATTCCAGTGCCATCTGTGAGGTAGCAAAGGCTTGACTTTGAGACGCCCAGAGGGTGTTTCAGGGGATCGATAAATTCAATTTAATTTATTTTAATTTTTTTTTGTTGAAGATTGGTTAAAATTTAATTAAAATGAGAATGAAATCGACCGATGATACGGTCAGAAACATATTTTGTGAGAATCCTTTAACTTAAGTATGATTTATTCGGCACTCAGGCGTACACAATGTCCTCAACTAGAACTCAGACGTGCAGAATATTAGGCAACACCAAGAGAATATGAACTAAGAGAAGGAATCTTACCTATATAGTTTTGTAACCATCATGTGCACAGTTTGATGCTATTTTTAGCTTGGAGATATTTTGAGCGAAGAACTTGATTGGTTGATTTGTTGATGGTAGGCGGCTTCTTTTCTTGCAGTAAACAAACACCTGTGTTTTTGTCGATTTTCGTGTCCTAAGACGAGGTTTTAAAGGAAGCATGATTATCGCGCGGGCATGGTAACGAGCTAAAAATAGCATCAATGGTTCTAAAAATAGCATCAAAGTGTGCACATGATGGGGCACGGGGATTCCTTCTCTTGGTTCATTTTCTCTTGGCAACACCTTTTTGTTTCGCTTTTTTCTTTTCCTTTTAATTTACCCGAAAAACAAAGGAAACCCTACTCTGCATGTAATACAACGTTAGACTAAACAGTTTTCAAAGGATTTCCAGCTAAGCTAATAAGATTTAGAAAATGCTTCAAAACTATGATAAGTACTTGAGTAGATTATGGAAGTAAAGTTTCGTGAAGGGGATAAGTCTTGTAAAAGGATTATGATACGACTAGTAATCTGTGAGATTTATTAACATTGGTATCAGTGCTAGCGTTGCCTAGTCTAGGGTCAGTACGAGTTCATCGCAGTTAACATGACGGTACCCTATACTACTATTATCTTGTTTTTCTAGTCACCTGGGGAAGGAATACAAAAGACTTGTCCCTAGCACTAGGGCCACCCTACCTTAATGTAAACAGTCTTTCACAAGGTAGGATAGCCCCAAGGGCGGATCGGGTGGACAGGCAGGCAGGCAGGCAGGCAGGCAGGCAGGCAGGCAGGCAGGCAGGCAGGCAGGCAGGCAGGCAGGCAGGCAGGCAGGCAGGCACGAGATACCCGAGTCATGACTCAACTTTACCGTTAACAATTATCATAAGTGGCTTGTCACGAATGATCAGTAAGGGGAGGGGACGGTAGAGAGTTCAATTGTACAATTATTCAGCTTCTGATTTTGGTTATGCGTGGTAACGGATAGTGATAATGAAGTGACCTAAACTCTATTGTTAACTGGTCATTTGATCCTTTCATTTTGTTTCTTTTCATGTTACTTTCTATTGAGACACTCTCGAAAAAGCACAACACTGCTCTTTATATCCCCTTTTCTCTTTCTTTCTCCCCTTTTCTCCTCTTTTTTCTTTCTTTCTCCCTACTCCTTTTTTCACCAAATGCAAAAAATCCAAAGAACCGAAAAAAAGAAGAAAAATAACAAAATAAACATAATGAAATAAACCTGTCTGCCTTCAAAATGTAAAAATAAACAATTAATATATACAAAGCAACACAGTACGACGCAAAACAGAGTGTTTACGTCAAGACATTCTTTATATTTACATGTTGTCACGACAACGAGATTCGTAACTCGTAGGCAGAATAAGAACGAGTGCTCGATGAATGAGACCGACTTTATAAACTCACATTACTTATTAAAATCTCATAAAAAGCTTGATTTGCCTCTTGTTAAAGCCGCCTACTCGATGTGTACCGCCTTCTCGAGGCGTTCTACAGATCCTGTAGTCCAACGTCAAGTGTTTGACATATATCACATATATCATGCAGCGATAGACGATAGATCACAAGTTATAAAAGAGTGTCATTTATGAGCTATGAGAAATATTCTGGCCCTAAATCATTGGATAGCTACAATTGTGTATCAAAACTTACCGTTCAGGAATAGTTTTCGAGGAAGGCAAAAACCACGTCAATAGCCAGGTGGATTAGGGTTCCTGTTTACGAACTTTCACTAAGAGACTGTTGTTTGATCTTGCCGCTTCTAGATATCATTAAGAGCTATTAGTAACTTCAAAATGGTGTAAGGAAACCGTGTTTAGACTTGCATATGAAAATTTGTGCCTATTTTTGAAAAATGAAAAATAAAATAAAATAAGAGTATAATAAAATGGAAGTCCTATTTAAAAAATAGTGTACAAAAATCGTATTTGCAAAAACAAGTGAAAAACAGAAATAAGTTTGAAGGCTTTGAGGAGGCCGTAGAGATAAATTTAGATGATGATATTAGGTTTTACGTTTCGTGGGAAGAAAACCTGATTGTGGAAAGGGAAAACAATGATCGAAATAAAACTAGTCAAGACACCAAACCAAGGAAGGGAGAAACTGAGATAATAATAAAAATAAAAACAAGATCCATAACAAACTTCATAAGCGCAGGTAACCGAAAAAGTAACATAAGTAGTGGTTTTGAAAAACATTTTGAAAGAAAAAAGTAGAGGCAAAAGTATTGGACCTTTTGACAACTTCATGTCGTCATTCTCAAAATATACTATGGATCCGTTACCGGCTCAGCGTTTTAATAGCGAAGATGTTAATTAATTGCATCTTAATAAGAACGTAGAACGAAGCTACATAAATAAATGAAGAAAAACAAAAATACGATGAGAGGAGAAGAAATGAAAAAGCAATAACAATAACAAAAGCAGCAAGGAGAAAGCGAAGAAGGAAAACGAGAAAAGTACGAGGACAAGGACAAGAAGAAGGAGGAGAAGGAGGTCAAGAGAAGGAGTAAAAGAAAAAGAAAAAGAAGATGATCGAGAAGCACTCGGGGTGACTAAAAACAACAAAAACATCGAAAATGATAGTCACCAAAAGCTACTTACAGTTCTTACCAAAAAACAGCCATTTGTCACATCAAAACCTACACAGGGTCGCAAGTCTTTCACGAATCCCTCTATCAGGAATCCCTTAGATTTGCTTTCTAATACGGAGTGATTGACGTAAGCAGGTTTCCGCCCATGATTGAACCAGGGGGAGGGGGGTGTAGGGGGATGTAAACAGACCGTCTATGCATAAACACACGTCACAGACGACTGCATGTTACAAACTTTTAGTAAACTTTCAAATATAAGCAGCAGCAGTTTTTTTTAAATCAAGAGAATTTAACTGTACTGAAATATGTTATTTTTGTCATTCTACTTTTTTTTCCCCCTTATTTTTCTTATATTTCTCCTTCTATTCTTTTCCTCATTCGTCGTATTTTTCTCATTCTCTTTTTTCTCATTCTTATTTTTCTCATTCTTATTTTTCATATTCTCATTTTTCTTTTTATAACTTTTCTCATTATTCTTATATTTCTTTAATTCTCAGTTTTTCGGGCTACACTCACACTGATGAGCAGGTTACTGGCACGCTACTGGACTTCAAATGCAAGTCAGTTATAACACATTTGACAGCCTAAGGGTTCTTACTTCGTGTAGAGGACAAAGTCTAAGTAATTCAATAGATAAATAAAAGTTTTTATGTTATACAATAGAAAAGAAATCGCACGATTTTTTGAAAGTTTTCAAAATTGGACGAGCTTTAGGCTAGTCCAATTTGAGAACGTAACTTTCAAAACATCACAAGTTCCGCATAATAAGTTCATCACAAGTTTAAGAATATGCAGCCCGGAAAGTGCTCCACTGTTCATAAATATAAAGCGCATTGAGACAATATGAAATGCGCTTTCCCCAAGACACTCTTTGTTTTGCAGGAGATAGTATTTTTGTTCATGAATGCTTTGAAAAAAGGAAAAGGGCAATAAGATTATTACAGCGGGCTGTGGTTGCCGCTATCATTCATTATTACATCTACATTATATTTCATGTTCTTGGTTATAAACTACGAAGTAAATTTATGTTTAAGGAGCCAATAAACATAGGTTGTCGTTGTCCTATTATATTTAGCTTCGTATTTATACGAACGTTTGTTGGGAGCCGAGAGAAAATAGTGTTTTTACAGACTAAGTAGTCCAGCTGCTAACGTCAAAAAAAAGGTCGAATTGTTCACTTTGATGATAAAAGCATGAAACTTGGCATGATTGCTAACCTCCCTGGGACAAACATTTTTTGATATGGGGCCAAGCGAAATTCGCTTGGGGACAGCAGGAATGGGCATGCCCGGAATTTCCGACATGGAAACGAGGCTACAACATAAAAACACCCTAAAATACGACAGTTTTGAGATACTTCCACCACTAAACATCGAATTTGTGTCAAGTGAGCAATTTCACTTGCTTTGAGTTGAATAATCACGATCACTAGATCGTTGTTTAAAAAATCGACTATAGCTTGGGATCCCTGTGTCGAAAAATCAAAAAGTTCCTATTTTTGTGGCTTTTTTAGACCAATTGAGATCATCTTTGTTTTGATTAAACGGAAATTCTAAAAATTTTAAGTCATATATAAAACAATTTATACCGCATGAATAATTAAAATGTTTCAGGATATATCATTCATTGTTTGCTCATGAAATTTGTGTCCACATGGTTACTCATCTCTCTGTGTACAGCTTCCTCCGCAACCACATAAGCCTGTACAAACCAAATTAGCATTTTTACACTTACACCGTCCTTTGCAAGCAGTCTTGCATCCGCATTGAATAAGCTCGTAGCAACTTTCCTTTGCTTGAGGAAGAGTCGTCCAATATGGAGCCCATGAACTGCCATCTTTCTGCCATCCCCATTCTGAAGAACTGGGTAAAACTGGTTGCTTCAGAAGTGTTTGGCCCCAAATATGAATATTGATATGCTGTAACAGTGCAGCTTGTGTGGGAGGGATATTGTCGAGGTTCCTTGCCTTCTTTGAAAATAACTCTTGCCTTGCTTGATTAACTGTCTTGGTGTTACTGGTACGGTCGTACAAAAGAACGACAAAACGTTCAACTTTGGCAATACATCCTTCATCTTCAGGAGATTCTTTGAGAGTTTGCAGAGCTGGTGTCAGGTCTGTAAACACGTTCCACACGTCCCATGCTGTCTTCTTTCCGCGGCCACCAAAAAAGAGACAGTATCACACCCGGTAATGGCGTGAAACATAGGCAATACTGATGCTTTTCCTGGGCCTAAGATAGATGCGATGGAATGCACAGGAATGTTGCAAAGATGCTTTCCTGAACCAAAGGTGATCCATAATCCATCTACCTGAAGAGAATTTACAACTGATATTGCGAGCACAACTACATCTGTGTCGTTACTTCTAATCTTTATCTTTGGCTACAACAATTAGCATCAAGTGTATGAATCATCAAACGGGTGTCCGCTTCTTCGTGGGTACAAGGTTGAAGAAGACTCATATCCATTCTGTTAACTGAAGATAAGACCCTGTCAGCGTGTGTTGAATAGATCTCTTTGCCATCTGGAATGTCAAGAGAAACAACCTGATAACGAAATGAATGGAATGGATGTTAGTGTTAAACGTAGGTTGACATTCGAAATTAAGTTGTGTTGTGACCAAAACATTAATTATTTCAAATAAAATTTAATGTTTGCAACCATGCACACTGCTATCGCATTTGTATTCATTATCACTGTACCTTAGCAAGGAGTTTGAAAAACTCGTCTTTATTTTCATTGACTCTAAGAAACCCTTTCCAGTCCCGAGGAATTCTTGTCGATGGAAGCACCTGTTTTACAGGGGGGAAATGTTCTCAAATTAATCGAATGTTCTATCTTAAATATATCCAATGTACACTGATTATGGTTTTGCAGCACATACCTTTCTACGTTGACCATAACCTCTCTTCTCTCGAGTAGATCTTTTCAGAGAGTCATCTCGGTACACATCCCATACTATGTCAAGTCAAGTATATAGGGTGGCAGTGGTGGCGTAGTGGTTTACCGCTCGCCTCTCACCACTGTGGTCCGGGTTCGAGTCCCAGCTCAGACTGGATCATATGTGAGTTGAGTTTGTTTGTTGTGTTGTTCTCTCCTTTGCCACGAGGGTTTTCTCCGGGATCTCCGGTTTCCTCCCTCCATAAAAAAACAACATGTGAGTTGAGTGTTGTATGTTGTAAATATAGAATGTAGTGGTAGCGCGTGTGGAGGGAACCTCACGGAAGAGCCCCGCATGGGGAGTGGTGGTTGTAAAATATAAGTTTTTTAAGTCGCTTCACTGACTCTAGCTGTCTGAGAACATAGGGTGCAAATACCGCATTGAAGCAATCGTCAAATGTGCATTCGGTTTTGGGTGGCAACATTTGGACAATAACTGCACCATCAAGAATAATTGCATCTACACTTGGGTGTCCTGCAACCTCAGGCGACGGTTTCGGCAAACACTTTATCAATTCTGCTTTTTGTCCTGTTCATAGCTGCCCTACTTGCGAGAGAGATGGCGGCCAAGGCTGATTTTCGAACTTGAAGAACTCTTCAAGATTTCCATCTCGGCTTCGACAAGAGATGTATAACCTGGAAAAAAGTGCGCAGTCTTCTTTTAGCACTTGTAATTTAGCGCCTTCTTTTGATGTGGTTTTCTTGCCAATGGGTGAGAAAATATGGAAGTTGTTTCTTGGTATAGGGTCAGTAATAGGCTTCTTTCTCTCGACGAGCCGCTCTTGGAAGAACAAATTGAATTGGTCTTTTCCAACCTTTTTAACACTCTTGACTGCGTCAACAACAGCTGAATCCATGATATCCCTTGTGTGTAATGCAATGAGGTCTTTCCCTTCTTCAAGAAAGGGATTTCCCATTTCTTCAAGGGACGCAATGAGACTTTTGACATCTTTTGCGAAGGCACTCTGCACACCGGGTTGCTGTTCATGGTGTTGGATATCATGAGCTTGATTTGCCAAATCTTCAAACTCCTCGATCATTCTTGCTACTTCAGGACATGACACCATCCATCTTCTCAATGCTGCAGGGTTTTCTGTCAGACCCACGGCACCTCCTTCTCCTTTGACTTTGGCATTCTCTTGCTCGTGAGCATGGTCTAGTGCTATGGACGAAAACAGCCTTTTGCTCTTATGTACCACAAAAGAACCATTGCAAAAGTTAGCGTAGACATCTGGGTGTTTGGCTTGTAGGGTGCACATGTCACGATAATGCACAGATAGCCATCTGGCATAGTTCGGGTGATCAAGAGCAAACATCCATGGTATTATCTCCTTCATAGACTTGATGAACATTGAAAAGTTACCTTCTCTTATTGACCTGACCAATTTCAAAGAGAGGAGTTCTAGATCTAGAAATGTGGACCAGTATAAAAACTGCGGGCATTCTAGCATGCTCTCTTTCCATTCTAAAAACGGCTTGGGTTCTTCAACATCTTTGGCGTGGTCGATGTATGCATTATGCATGAGCACATAAAGGCTTACTGCTGTTACTTGGTGCGCTCTCCGGGTCCGCGTTAAATGGCTTGCCTTTACGAAGGACTCCGCCACTCCCTGGGTTGCTACATTTGCATTGCATAGAGCTTCAGTCCAGCCACTTCCACCGAGCCATTTTCCAATCATCTTGAATATTCCCATTTCGATGTGTAGTGCACCAAACATGATGACAAAATTGTCCTCGCTATATGTACCACCAAGGGTCCACTGGATTTGCTTGGCCAAAGCAAACAGAGGTTGGTCAAGAGTAAGCACTGGAATCTGGTAAGGGTTGAGAAATTGTGTAGCATCTTTGATGATCTCAATTGGTCTAAAAAAGCCACAAAAATAGGAACTTTTTGATTTTTCGACACAGGGATCCCAAGCTAAAGTCGATTTTTTAAAAACGATCACGTGATCGTGATTATTCAACTCAAAGCAAGTGAAATTGCTCACTTGACACAAATTCGATGTTTAGTGGTGGAAGTATCTCAAAACTGTCGTATTTTAGGGTGTTTTTATGTTGTAGCCTCGTTTCCATGTCAAAAATTCCGGGCATGCCCATTCCTGCTGTCCCCAAGCGAATTTCGCTTGGCCCCATATCAAAAAATGTTTGTCCCAGGGAGGTTAGCAATCATGCCAAGTTTCATGCTTTTATCATCAAAGTGAACAATTTTTGACGTTAACAGCCGGACTAAAGATAGACATCAGTTTTCTAATTACTACTTCTTATCGCATGAAAACAAGATAAAGAACGATCAATTAGCTATATAAAAATATCGATATAAGATTTCAGTAAGGCTACCATCACACGCACAAGTTTAGATAATGGTATGTGTTGAATTCACAAGTAAACCTCTTAGCTCCTCCCATTAGCATTTATGCCTCTGGTACGCCCTACACAGTTTTTACCCCTTCGCTCAGTTATTTTAGCATTATTCGCTTGATTCTTATGATAGAAATATTCCTTTTAGCCTTTTCCATACATTTATAATATATTCATATGTTAACTTTAGTTTAAGCTATGTTTAATTCTAAGATTTTCACTCGTATTACTCTTTATTAAGATACCACGCTCAGGAATGTACTTATTCTTTGAGCCAATCATGATTCAACGATATTATCACATTGATTATAGAATGACACCTGTCATAGAATTATTATAAACAGAGTTCATGTAATTAGTTTAACTCACACAGAGAACAGAGACTAGAATAAGCTGATCCCGGGACTCGTACCGAGAGCGGTCGTCCCATAACACTTTTCCGTTCGTTTTCCCGTTCCTTCTTTGTCTTTCTTGACTATCGCCTCTCTCTTTCTCTCTGTTTTCCTGTTTTGTCTCGACTCTCTCTAGCTCGCCTAGGGACCTAAACAAATGAGTATTCGAAAACTAAGAATCAAAAAATATTTGCCGAGTTCGGCTGATACAGACGCCAGATAGACATCACTATGACTTTTTTTTCTGAAGGTGAAATCATCGACTGAACCAAAGCAACACAATTTTAAGATAAAAAACGACCGAAATTAAATTGCGGGGCTAAAATTAATTTTTTTCTCTCTCGCTATAGACTCATATAGGAAGTCAATATGGCTATTAAATTAGCAAATGTATTATTAACTTAGTATTAACTAGCCTAAACAAAACCGAAATCACTAGTATTTGACTAGTTGACTACATGTACCGCTTACTTCAAGCACTGAATTGAACATCAATTTAATGTTAATTGCTTTTTTATCGTTTATTTTCTGTCGATATTTTTTAAAGCCCAGAAGTATGATCTATCTTTCTTTTTTTTTTTGAATAGTTCAACCGACAAGGTTCCATGCTGGTAGAGTCTCCTTTTCTTTTCCTCGACAAGATTCCACTTTCGTTAACTTGTTATTTATCCCAAACTTCAGAATTTTCTAATACCTAATTTTCTAGGGTTTATATTTGCCCAACGAGCCTTTTTGACGGGCTACTATTTTTAGGAGCTAGGCTTATAGTCAGGGGGTAAGGAGGAGGAGAAGTGCTTATTTTCGGTTGGAGATCTTCATTAAAAAAGTGGCGTTTTGCCTCTCAAATTGTATGAGCAAAAAGGACAACAAATCGAGTGAGAACAGAAATTCGCAAAGGAAAGTCAACTTATGAACGCTAGTGATTCTCTTTTGTACTAATAATAAAACAACATTTGAAACGAATAATTTCGCTTCGGTTTCGGTTCAATCCTCTAAAATACCCCCATGGGATTGTATTCGGAAAGAATGGGGTCGTGAGGCTTTTTTTGTTACAAATTAGGGGGTTATTTTCAGGATGTTGCTTAAATTCGGGGTGGGGTGGGGGTGGCTAAAATCGATTAGATATTTTTCTTTAAAAAATAAAATAAATAAAAAAGCTTTTAGCTTCCCTCTCGAATATTCGTAGTACATAAAACCTTTCTTCTTTTCGGTCATCAAATCTATTTTTCTGAATCATTAGACAAAGTTTGTTTGATGTTTGCTGTACTTAAAATTTTTTTTTTTTTAGCAAATTCCTCCGCGATAATCTCTCGTTTTGTGTTTTCAGTTTCCATAACGAGTTGTGGAACCGCCAGAAGCGACCTACTGCGTTTATAAAGACTTATCTTTGAAGATCATAACTTAGCGACTTCTTAACTTAGCGATTAATTTGATCAATGTATATAAGTTTCGAAGCTGTTTTCAAAATACATAAAATAGCAAAATAAATTTCCCGTTTGATGGCTTTAATAACTTTTTTATATTTTCGAAGATAAACTTTATTTACTGGAGAGAAAAAAATGGTATAATATGTCATACATTCAGTATTTATAACTTTAAAAATAATGAATAAAAACTAAATGAATATATTGACCACCTTTACGTTAACTTCAGGTATTTCCATTTGTTCTAAAGTATTGGATTCCGTTTTTAAAATCTTATTTCCATTTGTTAAACTAAACTTTATTTCCATCTTATTTCGAAATTTTAATCCAGTCAATTTATTATTTATTTTATCTTTTTCATCCATTTTGTTTTGCTTTCAATCATTCCTTCTCATTTCCTTCGAAATTGCGTTATTCAAATATAAGAGAATTTCGTTTGCTGGATACTGATGAATCCGCCCATCAAAGCCGTTAAGCGGCAGAAAATACGAATACTCTTAAATGCTTAATTCCAAAAGCTAGCAAAACAATGTTTCCACAAAAAAAACGAATTAAATTTAGATAAAAAATCATTATCTTGTTAGCTGAAGTCGCTTTGTACTCATTCATTAGCGTCCCGGAAGAACGAGGTTCAATCCAATTCTCTTAACTCAATTTTTCTTCGATTTTCATATGCGTTTCACGGATGTCAACCTCTTTCTTCTAGGCCGAAAATATTAATTTCAAATTAACAATTTTGATTTGAAAATCTTAAATATTTCTAATCCTACTTTATTACATTTTGAAAGTTTATCTTCGCATTATTAAAAAAACCAATCCAACTTGGTTTAGTTTTCCAATAACAGATCTTCAGTTTAAAATTTCAAATAATATCATAACCATATCTGATTTCATTTCTTTTTTTTTTTGTATTTATCAAAGTTGTTATCTCTCTGCTTGATTTATTTACGAAGTAACTGAAAGTTAAGTATATTTATCTATGGTATGTATTCATTTATCTATTTAGTGTTACCATATTCATAGCTATGTTACGCAGACAGAGAAGATATTGGATTGCTTTTCTCTTCAAATTTCTCTTTTCCTAATTTCGCCTGAATTTTTATCATCTTTACTGAGTCGTAGAACTTAGAATTTGGTTTCTCTATGTAAATTGTCTTCTTATATTTCTACCAGGGGTACTTTAGCTATTTCTATTTACTTAGAACTCTAGTTCAGCTAGTTGTTACGCCGTTGTTTTCGGTTTTGCTCCATATTTCATCTTGTCACATAATTTCCTGAAAGTAATCGGTGTAAAATGGTCCATCTATCATGAACGGAGACGCAAAACGTCTAGAATCTACAGGAGGTGAAACATAAAGAGAAAACCTATATTTTATACACAGACGGGAGTCACTGATCTTAAAATTCTCATCAAAAACACATATAATATATACTCCAAAAAAATGTAACGAAAAGTTCACACGGCGAGTGAAAAAGTGATGTTTCAAGGAGCTTAATTGTTTCGATTCTAAAGACTGTAAATTTTGAAAAAAATGACGGGAATAAAAGAGAAAAAATGGTTGGATAGGGAGGTGAAAAACAGGAAAGGAAAGTAATGTGAAATTGGAGAATAGCACCAACTCGAGTGAAGACAAAAACTCCTCGTTAAACGAAAAGGGATTATAACTAAACAATTCAAACTTCAACCTAAGTAAACTTGAGAACTATCTTGACGCAAAGTATAGATTAAAAATGATTAACGCTACTATACTGACTGGTTCTTGGCACAAGTAGGGAAAATATTATTATAGTCCAGACAAAAAGTCCAAGCGCAAATCAATGGACTTCTCCTTGCACAATAAAGACTCAAAAAGAGTCGTTAACGGCCGAGTGAAACTTGAACAGTGTTTTTTCAACACATTACAAACGGTCCAAAAGAAGCAGGAGTCCTTCCTGTTAATGCACAAACCAGCACGGGGCATGTCCTATATGTCCTGTACCGCAAACAGATCTGACAAATCTATCAGCTTGTACTACGATAATGGGTCTCGTGTTCGTGCCTGAATTGTTTATCTTACATATATCAACGAGAAAACTTCAGCACATAAAATACGCCAAAATAACTATTCTGTCCTAGAAACTTTAAAATCCTTCCTGGCTAAGATCGATTGCAAGTTCTGGTCATTTTTCGTCAGCAAGCGAGCTTCGAGAGAACTACAAGCGAACTGAAGTTTACTGCTGTATGTACATCTGGAATTATTTAAAGTAAGTTGTCCAGTTAAGTCGCATATGACGCTACATTCATTGAAATTACCTTAAATCATTCTAGCACATGAACCTCTGACGATGAATATTTTTGGTTTTGAGTCAATCACACAACCATTTTCCAACAGCCACACACGAGTTCATTGAGAGTGTAGCAAGAGAACTGATTATAAACTAGATCTGACAAAGGAATTCCTTTAAGTGCTGCCTGTTATGATAGACACCTTTCGGTCATAGTGACGTCAACAATGATTCCTGTTCTAGCACCTCCTTTGGAGCAAAACACTGGAAATATTTTTGTGACTTAAGTGCAATCTAGCGTTCACATCCCTGTTATTGTTACAGCGATCCAGGCTATCAATGAGTGCAGTCCGGCGCTGTGAATAGATTCTGTCAGGTTGACGCCCGGTGATTGAAGTATATGGGTCAGCGTAATGATATTCCCTAGGTTTCAAAGCCCAAAACGAGCAAGAAAACGGAGGCAATAAGATTAGTAAATTTATAGTATGTTTTTTTTCTTAGATCCAAAATCCGGTCAAATAGAGTTAATATCGAAGGGAAAATGACATAACGCTCTGGGGGTAATTAAATGAAAATATTGAAATGCTCTTTGGCCTTCATATTATCCAATTATTTGTACACATTTTGAGTAATCGAAATTCATTAAAATATTGACCATAAAGATGAAGAGGGGAAAAAAAAACATTAAAAAGGCGTCAACACGAAGACAAGACTGCATATCAAGATTTCTTCCACGTTAATGACCAGACGCAACTTGACATGGATACGATTGGGCATCGCTTTGGCAGATTTCACCGAGTAGTTTTCGTGACACCCAACGGCTTTTCATCAGTGGGACTAAATGACTAATGGTTTACTCGTCTGTTTTACACGCAAGGAATTATATTAGAACTAGCAAACCCTATTAGAGCAGAGATTGAAAATCGACGTTCTGCTCACCCTGCTGGCATCGCTGTGGCAGATTTCACTGAGCAGTTTTCGTGACAGCCAACTAATGGTTTACTCGTCTGTTTTACACGCAAGGAATTATATTAGAACTAGCAAACCCTATTAGAGCAGAGATTGAAAATCGAGGTTCTGCTCACCCTGCTGGCAGAGTCACCTATAAATTTCTTCCGAGCGAAAGAAACTAAAAGGAGACTCTGCCAGCAGGGTAGGTTCTGCTAAGCTAGCTTTCAACAATCAGATGATTTTTTAAAATTCTAATTTGAGCCCACGTTATCGGTGGTCAGCAACGTGTGGTATGTTTTCCAATGCCTCTGAGGGCATTTTTAGATTGATATGAAACTATAATGTTGAAAGATAATCATATCTATCCCGACCAGAGTTCATATTGTTGCTCAATGTGATTTCAATGAGACTGTTAGGGGCCCAATACAGATGGTTTTAAGGTGGCCGAATACTTTAGCAAAAAGGATTTAGAAAACGTCTTAGAAAGTACGTAGATTTGAGTACACTGAGAATGTAACGCCGACTCAAAATAGAAAGAGAAGGATTGGTTTTCCGAACTCGTCTTTGAGAGATTTTATTTTATATATTACTTACTCGACAAGTTTTTAAAAGAAAAATGGCGGAAACCATTTCAAGTGATTTCCACGACATCTGCTTTAAATATTGTTTTCAATATCTAACTCAAAATATTTGAAATGTTGTTAAGCATAAGCTTAAAATTCAGCATTTTGATCGTCTATGAACCGACAATCGTTTTGAACGAAATGCGAATTGATTAAAATTTAAAGGTAATTTAATTCAGCGGCTTTTAGCCTTTATTGTGTGCGTGCGCACAAAACGAACGTTGTAAAGTCGCCAATCTCGTTACCCAGAGCCCTTATTTCTTACTGCGCATGCTCCACGAAATAAAATCTGGGTACGAGATTACAAAGACGTCTGCCCCCCTTAAATGATCCCGTAATGCATTGAATCAAGAGTTAATGTGTATGTTATGTACACTGCTGCCAGGCTGATTACCTTATCACGCAAATGCTCCAATGCTTTGGAATGCCTTGCCACTGCAAATTAAATGTAGTACATCTTTAAATATTTTCAAGAGTTATCTTAAAACATATTTATTTCGCAAAGCTTTTCATTGATCATTCGTTAAGTCTTATCGACTTTTAGATTACATAGCTTTTTGATTTTGATATTACAGATATTGTTATTATTAATTATTATTATTGATTATTATTTGTTTATGAAGCGCTTTTGGACATTTTAGGAAAGGGCGCTAAAAAAATAAAATATTATTATTATTACTATAACTATAACTATTATTATTATTATTACTATTATTATTATTACTATTACTATTACAATTACTATTATTACTATTATTATTACTATTATTACTATTACTATTACTATGAACTATTATTACTATTATTACTATTACTATTACTATTACTATTACTACTACCATTACCATTACCATTACCATTACTATTACTATTACTATTACTATTACTATTACTATTACTATTACTATTACTATTACTATTACTATTACTATTACTATTACTATTACTATTACTATTACTATTACTATTATTATTATTATTACCATTATGTTTTAAGGGTAATAAGACACTAAAAAGGAAAACTAAAAAAAATAAACCCCTCTAATAACGGAGCGCACTGATTCTAAAAATAGCTTAAAGATTCGGACAAACATTGCATTCTGTTTAACCGCTACTAGGATTAGACGAACCGATTTTATTATTTTAACCTAAAGTTACAATAATAACCCATGTAAACTAAGATCGACTGCGATCGGCTATGAAAATTATATCCTCAAAATAAACTTTTGTTTGTTTGTCAGAATTTTGCATTTGTCTTCGTTTTTATGACGTCACGGTTGCCTGCGCTATTAGCACCCGCTGTCTTACTATTTTCATGAGGGAATACAAATTTAAATAAGAAATAAAATTTGCGGAGCATCTTGATAGTGGGAGTCAAATAATGCCAACATGTACACGTCCTATATCAATTCTTAAAATAGCATTTTCAAAAAAGTTCGATATTTTATTGACAGATAGTAAAAGAACTAGCAATTCAAAAAAGTAACGTTAATCCAGCTGAAAAGTGGACACCGAAGGGCCAGAGAAAAGTGTCCGTATTCTGAATATCAGTCAGTGGTGTTAGAAGTTGTTTTTACAAAAAATGTATGGTGATTTTTAAATTTCAAATTAAAATTTGCCTTGACCTAAAGAGCTGTCCGTAATATGGAGGTGTTCATATTAAAGTGCATGGTGTCCGTAAAAAAAGGTAATTTTTTTCAAAGACTATATGGTGATTAAATATGCCGGGACCTTTCAAAGCTGTCCTTAATATGAACGTATTATGTATGTATTTATTTCATTTCATTTATCTAATTTTTTTTCTATTAATTTTCTTCAATCATTTTTCACATACGTTCCCCGTCCGAATACCTGTATCAAACATAGTATCCTCGGGTTTTACCCGATGAACTATGTTCTTAAAAATTGTATTTCCAATTTACGTTATGCTGCGTTGCGTGAGGTTTTCACCATTAAGTTTACGAAATGTTTGTGCCAGTTCGCCAATTTTCAACACACGAATCAATTATAAAATTTGACTTACATTAAAAAAATGGAAAATAAAAAAACACGCCAGAATACGAAAAAAAAAAAACCATGACAGTGATACACACTTCCTACTACATTATGAGACCTTTAAAAACTAGCGAGATAGATAGAGAAACGATTCAAAAAATTATAAGAAAAAGGTTATCATTTGAGCTTAAAATTTCACGGCGATTGTTTACGACTGGTCTACCTGTGGTTTTATATTTACACTAACAATTCAATCAACGAAAATCATGTCATTCTTTTCATAGTAGTAAGAAAACTACAATATTGAGATAAAGTTATTAGAATTTCGCTTAGACTAGTTACTGTTTAAGTTATTTTGTCATGGTATCACTCAGATCAGATCTGTTTATATTCACTGACGTGGCAGAATACCCTCGACTTCGAGTTATCTTCATTTGCATATCGACAAATGACAGAAGAGAATATCGCTCAAAATACCCTGTTAAAATTACGAGTTTTTCTTCCAAAATCTTGGGGTTTTTTTGAAGAATATTCACCAGAATAACCTATGGATGTCTAAAGATTAATTATGAGTACTTCAAGCCTTGATTTAGAGCTTTTATCTGAGATGACAGACCACAAAGAATTCGAACGAACACACCTCACTGACGGTACGTAATATTATTAGTGAAATGTGTCTTCCAAATCTTAGGAAATAATGGCTTTGAACCTTAAAAATAGCTCTTTACACCCTTGAAATGTAAATATATTTATACGCTTGATTTAGAACAATGTAAAGCTTCAAATGTTTGGCTGAAATATTTTAAAAAGCCGTATTTGTTAGACAATTTTTTAAGCTTGACTCTGAGAGTTCTCCAGTAAGGCAAGAGGTCATTCGTCACACCCAATGATTCTAGAGAGCAGAATTAAGAATTCCTGGATTGCTTACTTTTTTCTTGGCGTAATTCTCATATGGCGGTGAATTTTAGCCAGAAATCCACGTAAATAACATTAATACACATTATCTCTCTCTCACACACACACAAAACAGCTTGAAGTTTTTCTGTGCTATAGGTGTTCTAATTTTCCTGTTAAAAATCCTATTTCCCTGTTTCTTTTTCATTACACAGTCTCCAAACACATGATATTGTATTTTGAATGACTGAAACAAAGACACGAAATGTTATTAAACCTGCTCTCTTGTGTCACTTCCGGTGCTGAAAGAAAATCGTCATTTCCGTTCCTTAACATAATTGTCTGTCTACAACAACTCACACCTTCCCGACGACTGACCATATTTGTCCCGTGTGCAGAAAAATCATTGTCACTACGAAATGACGTAGCACGAAATAAATATAAAGACGATTACAAAACTAAGGGATTGTTATTCTCCAGTCAATGAAAAATTGTTACTCTTGAAAAATAAAATAACACAAAATTAAAATGCAGGAAACTCAGATCTAAGCAAAAATTTAATTAAATGGCCTAGTCTCAACTAGTCGCCAAAGATTAGGGATATTGAAGTAGAAATGTCTTTAAAATTGTTTTCCTGATCGCTAAGAATTAATGGCATGGTATTCCTGTGCTGTTGTGATTTTCGATTCATTTCCGAAATTTCATCAGCTGGCTCAAGTAGATATACCACGCTAGTTACACAGATGCTATTACGGCGGCTTCTGATTGGATAAGAATAAAGACCTGTCACATAATTCGTTTATCAGTTCAAACCTCCGGATTTGTTCTGAATGAGATCGATGAAGACGTGACGCTAATATTTCTTCGAGAAAATCTTCTTTATTTTTGAAATCCCTTGAGAAAAAATTACTTGCTGCACTTGACGTGTTCTCCAGAGGATGGATGAAGATCTGGGAACGGTTTTAGTCAAGTGTAATTACTGTGATAATCGTTGGAATGATCTTGGTAAAATGTTTTCTCAGTAAATACATAGAATCAAACAAAATAAACTAAACATCTAGAAGTTAATATTCATTTACATGTTATATTTTATACTAATAAGCCCTTAAATATAAGTAAGTTATCATTCATTTCTAGTGTTTAATATTGTATTATTTTCTTTCAGATCTCGAGTTGGCAGCAGAAATCGGGAAAAATCTCTTGGAAAGGAATAAGGAGTTGGAGTATTTGCTCAAATCGTCACACCAGTACCTGGAGGAACAATCGCTCAAAAATGAGGTATTTGAGATTGAATTTTGAATGGGATTGAACCTTTTCTAAATTTTGTAATATTTTGGGAGTTGGTACGATGTCAGACGTTATCAGAAACCAATCTGGATGAAATGATACTCTGAATCAGCCATATGAAGAATCTTATAAACAAATTACGGCTCAAAAGTTAGCTCAGAAGTTTCGAATCCACTTTCTGTCGTAATTTTGCCCAAAGAATCCAAAATAACAAAGAGAAATATCAAAATTACTTTCCACGGAAAAGCCGTCTGAAGCTATTGTTAAATGTTTTTGTTGACTTTCGGATTTGTTTACATTTTGGTTTAGTTTCTGGCCAAACAATTAGATACTCTTCGAGAGGTGAACGACAGTAGAAATAAAGCTTTTGAACAAATGGAAATGACAGCATTGGAACTACAGAAAGCTAACCAAAAGTTGCAAAGCGAAACAACGACGATGAAGAAACGGTATAAAGATTTAGCAGAGATGGTTGAAGGCATGGACCTTCGCTGTGAGGAGTACAGGAAGGAAATAGAAGAATTGCAAAAAGAAAGAGTTCGTCTTCAACGTGACCTGTCAATGGCTTTGTCCATTCGTGAAGAAAGCGATTCCTCTGATAGTGAACTTACTACTTGTGTAAAAATACAGAAACCAAACATGACAGAGGAATTACGAGTGGAAAACGAGAAAGAACTCGAAGCACTGAATAAAAAAATATCCAAACTTAAAGAACAACATTTTTTGGAAAGGAAAAAACGTGAGGACCTTGAATACGAACTTTCCGAGTTAATTCACGAAAATCAACATCTCGAATCCCAGCTTCGTACTTTCGCAGAACATGCCGAAGAATGGCAACAGGTTGCTTCGGAAAATACGACTGGCGAACGAATTGCCGATATCTTACCGACAACAACACGAAGCGACAGTACGGAGGATCTCGTAGACGACGATTCGTTTGTTGTTGTTACCGAGCAGTTGTCGAGGCAGTCGAGTGCAATGTCAGATCATAGTGGTGTTGTCGTGTTGAGCCCGAGCGATGAAAAACCAGAAACTTCGAGTCAAAATAGCGCTTCGTTCTTTTCCGAACTTGGCGATCAATATCACGAACTTGTGCGAAAATATGACGCTTTGTTAGATAAATGTAGACTTGAAGGACTCGGGAAAAACTTGGCACCAATTCCTATGGTCCAAAGAGCAGTGCAAGTGAGTCCTTTACCAAGCCCTTTAGAAACCAGACCTCGCTCTTTCACTGAAGGGGACTTGAAGAAAGATGGGACGAAGAGCAAATATAAGAAAATGTTTGAACATATTTACGCAAAGCTTGAAGAGTCTAAACATTTTCGACCTGGAACTCCATAAGCGTAAATACAACAAGAGAAGGATGCCCTAATTCGCAGTCGAGATGGAATGAAGAGGGGAAAAAAAAACGGTTAAGAGGCATTCAGCGATATCTTTTAATTGTTTTGATATTAAACTTTTGTTTGTTTTTAGCGATTTGATTTTTAGCTTGCTGGACAAGATTACAAGATGTTTATATTATTTTTAATAAGTTTAAAATACACTATTATTTAGTCAAACGCCTCAGCTAGTTCATTGAATCGAAGCATTGGGGAATCCCTTTTTGTTATGAAACTCAAATTTATTTATGGCTCGAAGGAAAATTTTCCCTGCTATGACAACAGCTGAAGGAGTTTTAGTTCCTTAGCCACAAGACCTAATTCCAAGAAAGTTCTAGAAAAGTAGCCCAGTCTTGGCTGTTACACAGAAGATTATTATTTAAAAACTCTGTGTTACAAAAGACCCAATCAGAATGAAAAACGGTTTTATCATTTTACAAATCTGAAAAATATAGCATTTTATTTTTATTTTCAAGCATTTTTCTGCAAGTTAGTTTAGTAAGCGAATATTAAGAAGCTTATAGATTAACCTAAAATGTTTTATTGCGAGCTACCTGCAAAATTGGATGATAGAAAATGATTTAATTTCGAATGTTTTCGGCATCGCGATTTTCTAGTCCAACGACGTTGAAAAGCCGACACTGAGTCAAGTGATCATCGATGGATTTGTGAATTCCCAATTCCGTCAGTGACCTTACTCCGGGCTTCGCTCGGCCCTGTTTCGGTAACCACGTGACCTTGTCAATCACATGTTATAAATCACGAATAATAGATGGTAAATCTCGAGCTCAGTCTTAGTTCGCGAAGTCACGTGATTTTTTTATGTATGTAAATCAGATGACTCTAAGACATGAACAACTTCGAGTCCAGTCTGTCCTCGGTGAGACCACATTCGGTATCGCGCGAGGTCTTTTCTGGTAGCAATACCCGTTACCTGTCAATCAAAGTACCATATTTGAATAATAGTAAAAAAGATCGTGCAGGTAGGGTGTGGTGGATTTGCACGTTGAATATATTCAACATGCATCCAATAGACGCCTTGCAGCACTTTGGAATGCAGCTCAATTTGGAGGGCATAACAATAGGTTTCCAATTCCCAGGAGATTGAACTCTTTTTGTTTTGTCCTCCAAATTGAGCTGCTTTGACGTCACATGCAAGGGGTCTATAGACCTCGTTACCTTGGGCATAATGTTTTCCCATTTAAGACCACGAGTCATTCTCTCGAGAATATGATTCTTTGTTTGAGTTGTATGCAATGGCTTCTCCTGCACAACCATTAAACAAATAAATGATACACTAGGGAAATGACACGTGGTCTGAAATGGAAAAACATTACGTTCAAGGTAAAGCGGTTTATAAGCCATTCCAACATTAAAGGAAAAATGGGTCGATTTGACATTGCGGTGCATTTTGGGGCTGTTTTAGGAGACGAAAAAGGACCCCTTAAACAGTCTCACAATTCACTGCGATGCCAAATCGACCCAAATTTTCCTCAACCTCGGAATGTCTAAGTACTGCTTGTGCATGTGTGCACTCTTTTACAATAGTTCTATTACAAAAATCGTGAAGTCATTCTGACGTCATGTAATCACGTGACTTACCCTGTTGTGATCATCTACCACTACTATGTGCCTCAGCCCCAGGGCCCTGAACAGACGGAAGACGCGTGGCAAAGAAGAACTCTGAAGAACAAGGAAACCGCTAAATATAAGATTGTTGACGTGCGTAACCAATAGTCATTGGTTCTCATCTGCAGAGAACAGACCATACTGCTCCACTCACATATATGTTGGGTCCGAGGATCGAACCTTGATTGTTTGGTGAGAGGCAGCTATAAGCAGTGCACTTTTCTCATGTTCTTCCACAAGACATTAATTTTATACTATATTTATAGTATAATAGTTAATAAATAATAACAGTTGTTCTATTAGTCATTCTGAGGTTGAATAAAGGACTGGGTCTGTCAAGTTGGATTGGCAGTGCATTGTGGGACTGTCTTAGGGGACGAAATAGAAGATGCTTTGGGTTTATTCCTTAATGCACTTCAATGCCAATTCGACCGAGTCTTCTTCAACCTCTGAACGGATAATACTGTACGATAACGGCTATACATACTTCTTGTACTGTGTAGGGGGCAGGATTCATAAACGGAGTAAGATCTATGTAGCACTCTCGTTCTCTTTGAGATATGTTGATATTCTGGGGGGGAAAGGAGAAATAATCTAATGAATGAATAGTATATATTAATGATAAATAATATTAGTAGTATTTGTCAAAACCTATCTAAAATAAATTAACTGAGACTTGGAAATTTGATTGACAGACGCAAACGAAAACCATACCATCTAAAATTGTTGCTGGTTGTCCTGGTTACTTAATTATGAAAATGGCTGTAATCAGTGAATAATGCATGGAGAAAATTTGAAACCTTGTGCGTTCGAATTGCGACTACAAAGCATCTATGGATTGAATGGGGGACAAAAACAACCAAGGTAGAATTATCTTACTCTTATTGGAGGAAATCTTGGGTAAGCATCTCGGAAGTCTTTCAGTTGCAGGCCATGTCTTCTTAAAGGTCTGTCAGAGTCACTGAATAACTGTGGCACAGAAGAAAGAAAATATTGAAGCTGCAGAATGTACTGTATATAGCACTACATAAGGGAATTGCTGGTTTTCGATCATTCTTAAGAGAATTAAATAACAAAAGACACGGCAGCCATGTTGGATGATATAACAAAAGAGACTAATGACGAAACTTTTCAAAACCATCAATATGATCCGTACAAACCAATGAAAAAAGGCCATGTTCGAAATATTTATTTAAAAAATATAGGTCAACCTCAAATGGATCAGTAGTGTAGTGCTGTAGATTTGATTATAATGTTGTTGAGTAGCCAACTGACTAGTATTCCACCTTAATTTTCTCATTATTGCCAAAAGGTATAAACGTCATATGTTGTACATTGTTTTATTCCTACCAATAAATGTACTCAGTGATCCACGTGTTCTTATCATACATGATATATAATAGGGCTAAAGCCTTGAAATCAAGAATAGGTTGCTATCAATAGACGTCACTTCCGGTAATAGCTCTTTTTTGATGGCTTGTAGAATCCTGGAGGTTGTTTTGATCTCTTAGTTTCTGGTTTGATGTCGTTAAAATAGTCAAATACAATAGTTTGAGGACTTATTTCGATATGTTTTGACTTAGCATCCGCTAGTTGCCCCCCAGCAATTCGCTTGTTTGCCCCCCAGTCAACTCCAAAAAGTCACGTGATCGATAGTAAGCAATTGCAAGAGGACATTTGGAGGTCATTTGAAGGACATGTGGTTCCTCACGAGGCCAATACTGTATGTATACTGTGTTAATACTTTATGCCCTAGGTGGTTTTAGATTCTTATTCACGTGGGCTTTCATTTTTCTTTCAAAATATCAAGAACGTTGTACCTTCTGTTTGAGTAGTATAATTAACTGTGATCTTAAAATAGCAAGCACAGTGTACCTTCTGTTTGAGTAGGATGATCAACTGTGATCTCAAAATGATGCCACGGAATATCCCAAATGAAGGCTGTCCAGAGTCACTAGAATGATCCTGAAACAGAAGGAATGAATATGATAAGGTTATCATCAGATTGGTTTCTTCATTTATCTTTGTAATGGTCGTTCTTTCCTTCCCTTTTCTACTCCTTTAATTCTTTGTTCATTGTCTTCCTATCTCCCACTTGCATTGATTAAGCATATTTTCCTCTCCTTTCCCTCACGTCACCTTCTCTTAACTTTTTTCTGCCTTGTGTTTCTTACTTCTATCGTCTTCCTCCCATTACCTTGCTTCCCACCTCCTCTTCTTCCTATCTTTCTCCTCCTTCCACTCATGCTTTCTTCTTTGGTGAAGATTATTTATCCATAGAAACCGCTTTCTTTTACTCCGACTAAGGACTAACGTCCGAAACGTCAGTTTTCACGTTGTAAAATTTAGCTTTTTATCATTACTGTTTCATTAGAAACACCAACGCAGCTCACACTAGTTTGTAGCTAGTTATATCCTCATAGAATCCACTGACTATTATTACCTAGATTAGATAAGATGTTATTTCATATTGTAAACCAGTCGTATAAAGTTTGCAACGCGCATGTGAGCATCTCCCAATGGAACATGTACAATAGAAATATTGAATTATTATAAATTATTCATTGTTATTCTCATTCATGTATCTCTTGTTGTCTAACTGGGAAGCCTTCTCAGTACCTTTCTTTAATCATCTCCCTTGCTTCTCCACTCTACTTCTCTCCTCCCTACCTCTCTTTTGTCCTCCTCCCACTCATTATTTATATTCTCATCTATGTTTCCCATAAGCCATTTGAGTACCTCTTGTTGTTCCACAACTGGGAAGCCATTATGATGTGACATGCCATCCTTTAACACATCTACTATCCTACCAACCTAGTTGAGAATTTAAAAATAAATACAATCTTGATACCTGAAGCATTTTGTTCTGGGGTGAGTGCCCAATGCAATAGTTTTAAATACCCTGTTTCTCTGGAGTTTGCCTTGGTGTAGATTTTTTCCTCATGTTTACCGTTTCTAGTCAATCCATATTTTTGTTTGAATGGTGCTTTACATGTACGTACCTTTTCTTTTGTTTTGAAACAAATTACAGGTGTGCTCATAATATCTCTAAACAAATAAAAACAATAGATTAAAACAAATAGATGAAGGTTTGAAAGAGAAAAGGAATATAAAAGACATGAAGACAAAAGACAGGAGGAAAGATGGAAGGAAGGAAAAAGGTAAGGATGGAGGGAGGGAGTATAAGATGGAGGGCCAGAGAGGAAAGACAGAAGGAAAGATGAGGGAGTATAAGATGGAGGACCAGAGAGGAAAGACAGGAGGAAAGATGAGGGAGCATAAGATGGAGGACCAGAGAGGAAAGACAGGAGGAAAGATGAGGGAGTATAAGATTGAGGGCCAGAGAGGAAAGACAGGAGGAAAGGATGGAGGGAGTATAAGATTGAGGGCCAGAGAGGAAAGACAGGAGGAAAGATGAGGGAGCATAAGATGGAGGACCAGAGAGGAAAGACAGGAGGAAAGATGAGGGAGTATAAGATGGAGGACCAGAGAGGAAAGACAGGAAGAAAGATGGAAGGAAGGAAAAAGGAAAGGATGGAGGGAGTATTAGATGGAGGGCCAGAGAGGAAAGACAGAAGCAAATCAATGAAGTTCGTGTTAAATAAAAGGTTTTTCAATCACTAAGTGGAGTCAACGTTGAACAAAATACAGTACATACTTGGCAAAGACTTCTGAGGCCATGACAGGAGGTTCCCAGCCTAGGAATGGTACTCCCTGTAGCTTGATATGAATATCATATATGCCCTGTATTTACAGAATAGATCCAGCAATATCAATATGATAATATAACTAATACTTTAAAATGGCTAAATTGCTATAATTATAACTGTCTAAAGAGTGAATTCAAAGCAGTGATGCTGTTGTGCAGGAACGATGCTGTGATTTTTTCCCGCCAATCTAAGTTGTTTTGCATTGCCCTAACACACTAGCAATATCAATGATGTTAAATGAATCCAACAAAGCTTAATATATCAACCAACATGACAGTAAAGATTTTTTGATCTCATTTCTTTGGAAAGATTGTAATTGTGAGGTAAATATAATTCTATAAATAAACAAACAAACAAAGAAAGAAAGAAAGAAAATAAATAAATGAGTAAATAAATAAATAAATAAATAAATAAATAAATAATTAATAATTAATAAATAATTAATAATAATAATAAATAAATCTACTCACCTCATTAAAGAAGTCTCCTACAAACTTAGCTGTCATCAAGACGAGCATCATAGGCATACCATAAGTGATGTTACCTGTTGCTTCCATGAGGATGACAGTAAGACTGAGGGTCATACGTACTACACCACCTAGCATGACAAATAAAACAACATCGATACACACTCAATATTCATGGTACTCCAACTCCTCTTAGTTACTGCTGCTTTCTCATACAATATTAAACATTTAGCTTGAGTATCTCAGAATCTAAAACTATGATTACTAGATATGGGTGTTGTAAAATTATTAGTTTGAAAGTCAGAACGAATTAATATTCTATTCCATGTACTCACCCAAAGTGGCTGCAGCACCAATGAGAGCATATCTTCCAGGGTCTACCCATGTCCCAGTAGGAAATGCCCTGTGTAATAGCACCCCAAATAAACGTCCCCAAGATGCCCCTGTGAGAATACAGGGCACAAATAGTCCACTAGGGACGTAGAGACCATAGGTCCAGGTAGCCAGGAGAAAATATATTGGGAAGAAAGATAGAAGGGAGATAGGAGTGTATGACTCTGTAGAGGAAAGACAGGAGGTTAAGAGAAATATAAATACCAAGTGTGGCAGTAGAATTGGCAGACCTTTTCACAGCTAATTAGCATGGTGAGAATCATGCAGACTGACTATTTACCTGGTTGCAAATGGAAAAGATTCTTGATTGATTCTTCAGGGGTACTGAATACTAAAGTACCCATAGCACTGTATTCTCCATCATTACAGAAAAACTGTCAATGCAATAATATTATGAAAACACAATGAAACACAGGAAGCAAGGGTGATGTGCTCACTATCACACGCAAGTAGCTGGAGCTGCTTATTTTTTCAATATTTTTATTTTATTATATAGATAGCGATGAAATACCAGGTTTTCTCTAGTGTCGAAAATTTGATTTCTTTCACCAGTGGAAGATACCATATCTTTCACATGTGAAGATATCGCTGTTGACATAGTAACGTATTTTAATAAAGAATTTTTGAGCTTTTGTTTTTTTAAGTTTCATCGATATCTACATAATAAACATAACACTACATGGCTGCTTGGAGATACGAATTTTATCTTCTCGTGTTCAATTTAGATATCTCTTGAACGCTCGAAGATTTTTTTTTCCGTATCTCTGCGCGCCCATGTAATATCCTCTATATCATTGATGAAATATCTATTTTTCTCTATCACTAGAAAGTGATATCTTCACATGCGAAGATATCCCCTCAACACCTGAATATAATATCTGTATCTCCACATGGCCATGTTATATCCTCTATTCTTTATCCTTATCACCAACCCTCTTTTAGCCCCTGATAATTCAAATTGGGGTCACCATGGTAATGCTTGTATTGTTTCTGTGGTAACTACCTGTAGAGGATCTGTAATATTGGCTGTGCCCAGAGGTCTGCAGTCATTGTGAAAGTAAATAAGGACAAATGCTGTGGATACTGTCAGTGTTACCACAATGCATGGTTCAAGTACTCTCATCCAATTCTTTTTGACATATCTATAGAAAATGACCAGTATAGTATAATAATGATAATAATAATAATATAATAATAATAATAATAATAATTGGGTTCTTATATACATCGCATTATCACATTGTCTCAATGCGCTTTACATTGCAGTGGAGGACTTTACGGGCTGCATATTAAGAAGCTATTAGCAGCCGTGGTGCTTACAATAATAAGTGATTTATCAGTACGTTAGTGTTATGCCTCCAAATAGGCTGTTGAACCGGGAGACAATCCCCTACTCTTACACGAATAATTCAACAGGTTCTTTTATGTCCCCCGTTTACTGTAGGTTAGGAAGGGTTGGGAGACAGGGCCTAGGTTATTGCCTGTTGCCTGCCAATAAAATGTTAGTCATCGGACAAATGTCCAGCAAAAATGATCACTTGACTGGTAAATGATTTGCCTTGGCTGGACATGTGACCAGCCACACTTGGGGCTTGACAGTCCAAATATGCCTCTGACCTGACAAATAACCTAATTGTCAAAACAAAATTGATGATGATGATGGTGGTACAGTAGTTGTTACACTTACTGCATTCTGAATAGAGACAGGTGATGATTAATAGCATTAAACAATGCACCAAGGAGACCACCTGAAAAAAATATGGAACATTATTTTAAAGTGCCTACACCACCTAACTCAATATTTTCAGTATTGATTCTACATAAAGTGAGTATTTCAATGGTAAAAGAATTTCATATGATTCGAGTGATACACCTTGAAGATATCAAAGTTTATATTTGACAAATATGCTAATAAGTGTGATGTCACGATAAGCAAGATTAAATATACAAAACTTTTCTAGGGCAGCAAAATATTCTGTATATGACATCATTGTTTTACTCATGGTTTATAGAAAACTACTAGCATTATTTTCTCTCATAGTAATCAATGTTGCAAGTTTAAAAGCGATGAGAAGCAAACTCAAATTCCTATAATGACATCACTCTCATTAACATATTGAAAGTATAAACCTTGATATCTTCAAGATGCATCACTCAAATCATATGAAAATTTTACCATTCAAATATCCACTTCATGTAGAATCAATACTGAAAATATTAAGTGAGGTAGTATAGGCACTTAAAGCATCATTATTCACTTAACATGATGGTAGGGTTCTATCAATTTTGCTCCACACACTCAAACATACACTCATTCACAACATCTACATCCTGAATAAAAAAGAATGGATGACTTTTTTCTAAACAAATATGCTGTTATGTATCTGATATCAAGTTTATCATATTCCTATAGATTTGATTTGTCTTGGTGTAATGTTTTTTCCATTCCAGACCATGTACGAGTCATTCTGAGAATAAGATTCTTTGTTTGAACTGTACACATATTTATGTTTCTTTTCATGTGCAATTGTTAAACAAAGAAATGATACTCTAGATCTCTAGGGAATGACATGTGGTCTGTATTGGGAAAATATTCCACTCCTATTCTATTAAATACAGATTGCATATTACCTATCACTCCCATGATCATGAAAATTGGTAACTCATAGCCATAATATGGACTTCCCTGGAATTAAAAATAGATAAAAAACTTAGTACACCAAGACCCATAAGTGGTGATAACTAGTACACCATGTAGAGTACTAGCACGGCCACAAAGACCCAGGTGATTTTGCTTCTTTCTCTCTGCTTCTCAAATGAATTGGCCAATCAGTAAACATTTGGAGTTAATAATAATTATGGTAAATTTACATTTAACTTTAGTATTTCTAAAATCTGAGAAACAATACCCAAATCAATCAAAAGTCTTCCTTATTCGTCCTCAAACAGATGTATAAGGAATTCTTACTCAATAATAACAATTATATCATTATAAATATACATAATTATTTAATTTATCCCCTTTTTTTGCTATATAGTGGAGATTTATACTGTTGAATTTAATATTATAGGGTGATTATAATATTTTAGCCTTGTAGTTTTTTTTCCTCTTTTCCTTCTTCTTTTTCCTCATTTCTTTTTGTTATCTTTTTTGACCCTAAATGAAGATAATTACGACAGCCAACTAGAAAGCTTTAGCTCATTTGGCTGTTGTACACTTACACCTATTATATGCTAATTATAGTAAAAATTCTAAATATTATTTAACCTATATATATTCTTGTAATTCTATTATCTATATAAAATTGAAAAAAAAAACAGTGTAAATAAACTGAAATTGAATTGAATTGACTTTGTGCATAGCCCAATATTTTCTAGTTCCAGAATTTTGATAAACATCTTTTACTTATAAATAAAGAAAGTAAAATTCATGCATAGAAAGATTCTCCAAATATCTTTAAGAAATAGCATATCATTAGAACCTGCTGGTGCTGACTTAGCAAGATTATCTACCTCAAATGATCCAAAGTTAATAAGGCCAGGGTTTGATAGATCACCAGGTTGACCTTTGTAGATAGACAAAACAAGATTGAGAGTAAACGTAGAGACCATGGAGGCAAAGAACATACGCCAGGTTAATGACTGGTTCCAGAAACTAGCGCCCTCCTCCAAACTAAACAGGACACCACCTACGATGTAATGGTAGAAAATGTTTTTTAATTGGTATAAGATTAAAGGAATTAAAAAAGAAAACAGCTTTTTCCTGCTCTGTTCGGTAATAAAGCAAGCAGGAAGTTGAGTATCATGAAAGAAGTGTAAGGAGAAGCACGAACCATAGTCAAGTGCTTCTGATACTTCTTGATTGCTTACGGTACTTCCTAAGTGCTTTATTAATTAGTGTTGGTCTTACCATGAATCTACGACACCCCACATAACAGGCAGGATGTCCAACTGAGCAAACTGGTTGGAATTGATTATCTTAAGAGATTATTAAATTATCCAATTACCTATAGGAGCACCAAAGGCTGCAGCCACACCCGCAGCAGCAGCCTCCAGACACAAAGTCGCGTTTCTCATGATCAGTTCTGAAGTACTCAAAAATTTTCAGGTCCTTATTGAATGTTGTTGACCTTCCCTGGGATACCCCTGCAGCAATAACGGCACCAGAATGAATCATTGGCCCTTCCTTGCCACATGCCAGACCTCCAGAAACTGAAAAGATGACTCCAACAACTTTTGTAAGGAGAGTCTGCATAAAGAACAGAAATGAATCAGTTAATGACTTAATCAGAAATATTAGATATTTTAGGAAGTATTTAATCAACGTGACCCGAGCTCGAGTCCCGCCAGGTTCAGTGATGTATATGAGTAGAGTTGTTTGTTGGTTCTCTCCTGTGCTTCAAGGGTTTTCTCGGTGCTCGCGGGTTTTCCTCCCTCCACAAAAATCAACTCCTAAATTCCAATTCGAAAATGCAATGAGGGCCACAGGTTTGTTAGCCACTATTAAGTGGTACCCTCATGAAAAAGGACATTTTATGTGCAGAAGATCAGCTGTTGATATTTCCCCATATCCAGGAATTCCAAGCATGACATCATTCTTGCAACAGCACTAACCTCATCCCCAGGCTACTCCCTCAGCTCTCTCAAATTCAAAATGGCAAAATGCTTCAGAGCTGACATACATACAGTCTGTACATACTTGTCTGACAGTCAAATCACAAGTTTGACATCATGCAATAGAGCAAACACAGTAGCTGGGGGAAGAGGCTAAGGCTACATGTAAATGTAGCAGCTGTTCAACAGACAAATGCCTCTGAGGCCAATCCTCTTGGACAGTCACGTTAATCAGTCTTATGTGGCTGACTGTTATCTTTGGCCAGCGAACAGCCATTAATTCGAAACAATACACAAAACAATGTCAAAATGCAGTGTGTGTCTGGAGCATACCTTGAATCTGACAACATGGGGCACCTTAACACCATTCAGATAACACTTTATTTGTGGTATACCACTGCCTGCAGCAACTGGCTACGAAAACAATCATGTAATCTTAGAAATGTATTGCCATACATTTTTGAAGAATGCAATTCTCTTTCTGATAGAGCGTTTTCACATGACATCACAGCCACCATATTGGTGTACCTTTGACAATAACTTTGTCATGAGTTTCTTTTGTTAGGTACATCAATATGGCTGCCATCTCTATTGTCAGACATAACATCACAGCCACCATATTGGTGTACCTTTGACAATAACTTTGTCATGAGTTTCTTTTGTTAGGTACATCAATATGGCTGCCATCTCTATTGTCAGACATGACGTCACAGCCGCCATATTGGTGTGCCTTTGACAATAACTTTGTCATTAGTTTCTTTTGTTAGGTGCACCGATATGGCTGCCATCTCTATTGTCAGTCAACTCTCTAGGGACTGAGTGAAAATGTTCTATAGTAGGACCTAGCTTCTAGTGAAGTCTGAGAGCGCTCCTTCCCTCCCAAAACTTTTTTTGGTGACTTTGACTAGAATTGGAGACCAAGTATTTGAGTTTAAACAAATTATGATCAAATGTGTTAACCATAAAATGAATCCAACATGATGTACTTACCTCCAAATATGTGACCAACATTGCAGCAATGAATACAAGCATTACATCTATTGCTACCCACAGTGCATAGGGAGCTGCAATACAGTGTTCCCTAGTACACTTTTCAATATCTATTTTATATAATAGTCAAGGAAAACTTTTCAAACAATAAAACAACAAATACACTGATTTTATAAGGCAAAGTTACACTCCATTGTCTTCAAACAATAACTGGAGAATCTGGGGGAAATTAACCCTAAAGTCAAAGGAAGATCAAGTTCAGGAACGAACCAGAGACCCTAGAGGTGATAGACAAATGTACTACCACTGTGTTACCCTCAATTCCTAAATGTTTTGGATCGTTTTGGATACAATTTTTGATGTTTTTATATTTCCATCCTGACAATAGATTAATGCAGATATCAATAGCACATGCTATGAGAGCAGTGATGACTGCAATGATGAACATTACAACCCATCTATTGATGTTGGTACGAATTATCTCCTAAAAATATCAATCAAATGTTTATCTGATGTAGATCAATAAACTTCAATATGATGTATGACAATGTAAAAGGAAGTTTAATCAAAGTTCACAATGGAATGTGTTGTTTAGAAAAAAAAATTTGTTGCAAAGATATTGGAAAGATGAAGTTGCTGGTGATAATGATTAATGATAATAATAATAATGAATAATAATGATGATGAAAATGGTAATGAACTCACTCATAATTACTAATGAATACTAATAATAATAATCACAATGAGGATAATGAAATTGTCGATGATAATGAAGTTGAGTAATTTAAAGTACATGTAATTTATAATATGATGATGACAACGATGATGAAATGATGATGATGATGAAGATGATGGTCATGTGACATGAATAATAGTGAAAATGGCCTACTTCAACGATACAGCAGCCATCCTGCAAGGGGTAAAGTTGATAGAAATGCCATCTAAATTCATATTTCGTTTTATAGTATTCTTTAGTAGTGAGCTGTTAATATCAATGGCCATCATTACTGTAACAAGGCTATATTTGACCCCTGGATGCCCCATAATGCCTGTATCTTCAAAGTAGTCCATTGAAGTATCACATAATTAAAACAAATAAACATACCTCTCCTGTATAGGATTTTATTTCTTTTAAATAAAGTGTATTTTCTGGAATATCGTAATCTAAACTCTGAAATAACAAGTGGGAAACTTAACACTTGAATCTTCTAACTTTCAAATGGATTTTATGAGTTTACTATCGTTTTGAAATAGTTAAAGTAATGAAAAAGGCATCTATACATGGTATATTTTTTTATTACCATAAAAACTAAAACTTAAAAAATTCACATGACTTCAATGTGACTCAACCCTGAAAAGTTTCACTTTTACTTTCTTCATCCTACCTCGTATTTTGCTAAAATTTTCTGAAGACTTTCATGCCCTCCAGAAGACCGATTAAGCATTCCCTGTCATAACAATGAATTTCAGCAAATGAATGGAACGTGAAAAAAGAATTTTAAGCTTAGTTGACTTAAAAACAAAACATGGCGACAAAGGCGCGCAAGAACATTACCTCAAAGTCTCTATTAACTTCTAATGAATTGGCTGTACTCTCGGACTCAGTTCTTGTTCTTTCAAATGTCCTATCATAGTAGTGCCGGGGCTTGAAAAATCAAGAAGAAGAGAACAATGAGGAAAAACAGATTTGACCATCTACTATTTGGGAAAAACTTGGAGTCGTTCGTGACGTTGTATTCGAATGCTTAAAAGTTTATCCTTGAATTCTTACCCTACTCTCGTCCAAAAGCGAAGAACTTTCAGACGTCATCTCGGGGAGATTTATAGAATTATTCGAAAGCATATTTTTGAGTATGATTTTTTGTTATGTTTGTTGAAGAGGACAAGCGAGTGCAAAGACAAGCTGAAACTGTTTCCCTGTCAGCCATCATGAATGTGATTGACGGGTATGAAAACAAAGGGAGCCCAACTTAGATAAAACTGGTACACAAAATATGATCCGAAAAAAAACTATTTGCTAAGTCATACAGTGAAACAGGAACATCGATATTATATTTGTTGAGGTGGTTGTCGTTGTTGTTGATGATGTTGTAAAAAAAAGTACTCGTATTGGAAAAGCCATGGTTTGGGGTTCCTGTGGTGAACTTTCTCAAATCTCCCATAATGCATTACATAATCAAAATGGCGGCTAGCGCGAGGGTTTGGAGAGTTTTCACGAAAAATGCACTAGAATTCCCCCTAAAAACTACTCTTCTAAGGTACTTTTCACAAAATGATATTATTTGCCTATAATTTCATCTCTCAATTTTTTTTGTGCCATCACTTTAGATGTATGAGCTGTTTTACCTCGAGAAATCCAACATTGGTCCAATCACATGGAGTCAACAAGAGAAGTCGTGGGTTGAGCAATTTAGCCGCTCCTGAGCCTGATGACGCAGAAAAGCAGTACCCTGAACATATTAAACGTATAGTGGAAGATATCTCGAAACTGACAATCTTAGAAGTTTCTGAGCTCAACCAACTTCTGAAGGTAGACTTACAAAAAATTCCCCAACCCGCCACCCCCTCGGTAAACATTTGTACGTGTTAAAATCAGTTATCTTGTCTTCATTTTGACCTTGATTTCAAGAAAAACTTCGCTAAATAATTTTTCTTTTCAAATGCAGACAACACTTAATATAGAGGATGTTCCAATGATGGCAATGGGTGCAATGGCACCAGGTCCTGGAAAGGTAAGGCTGACAAGCAAGGGGTGATCCAGTAATTTTTTGAAGGGGAGGGGTCGGAGTTGGTGAGGTACAAAACCTACACTCAATGAGTGACATTATTTTTGATGTAATACATACACTATACCAGTCGTAAGTCTGAAAATGGAATATATAAGACCAAAATGTTATTAACATTTTTAAAACTTGAAGATATGATTTTAAAACTTGTTCCATTAGGAGGGAGAGACAGAAGAACCTGAAAAGGCTCCAGAACCTACTGAATTTACTGTAAAACTTACTGGATTTGATGACACAGCTAAAGTCAAGTTGATTAAAGAGATTAAAAACTTGATTCCTGGAATGAATTTAGTCCAGGTAAGTATCAAAGGGAAAAGTGAACGCTATGTTTTTTTGTTTTATGGAATAGTCATTTTAGTCAGTAGCTAGTCTTTCAGAAAGCGAGTGGTGCACCTCTCTTCATTAATGCCCTGCTGCAAGCCTATTTAAACTAGACAGATCGATGTCTTTATGGATGGAGTGACTCCATCTAATTTGCAAAATTTTACTGCTAGCTAAAGCCTGGTTTTCACTAGCGAAGGAAGCAGAAGCAGAAGCGTAAGACGTCTTATGATCCTGTGAAAATCAAGAAACGGAGACGTAATCAGAAGCAGAACATCAACGGAAGCATAAGCAGAAGGAACCGAAGGTTTCCTTTTTCTTATGCTTATGCTTCTGCTTCCATCCTTATGTCGCTAGTGAAAACCAGATTCTTATGCTTCGGTTGCCAACATACAGAAGCACAAGGTGGTAAGCCAATCAAATTCTCGTACTCAGTTATCTGCACGGGAAACTTCCTATTGTTCCTCTTATGCTTCTGCCACATTCATTTACACTAGAACATAACGATCTTATGCTTATGCTTATGCTCATGCCTATGCTTCTGCTTCTGTCGCTTATGTTGCTAGTGAAAACCAGCCTTAAAGTCACACAATAATATTTATTGAAGAAAGGTGAAAATATCATGGCACACTGACAGCACACTAGCCAACTTAGAAATTCTAGCATGTTGGGTAAATATTAGCCTGCATGGCGACTGAATTTTCGGTCTCCACGCAGGCTAGCTAAATATTAAACTGCATTAATTTATTTCAAATTCTTTTGTGTCTTCTAGGCTAAAAAGTTTGTAGAAAGTGTTCCACAGATTGTAAGGGAAAAGACAAACAAAGAAGAGGCTGAAACTGTGAAGAAGGCACTAGAAGCTGCTGGTGCAACTGTTGAGATTGAAAGTTGATAAATGCATTAGTCTTGTCAAGACACAAATGCTTTCATTCAGAAAGAACAGATTTCATTTGAGTGTGTGCATGCAAGGTAGTGAATCGATGACTTTTAAGACCATATAATATTGACAATATCTACATTTGTGTATACTTATAGTTGAGATATCCTCTCTCTTTTTCTGTGCTATCATTTCCAGATGAGGCTTATATGTAAGCTTCCCTTAAACAAAGTCACGATACAAGTAGCTTATTTATGTTTTACAGTCAAAACACCTCAAGCATGAACACATAGAGATCACATTGATGGCTTTATTTTTGGATCCTTGATTTCATTATTTGATTCCAACATTCTTTATTGAAAACAAATCTTGAAACAATATATCCTTGAAACACTAATTACTAAATTGTTCAAAATAGTGCTAGTTGAACAAAATAAATTATAAGCAATAGATTTAGCATAAAATAGTGAAAGTTAGTATTACTAATATTTCATGGATATATATTGTTTGCATTCTATTCAAATAATAATAAAAGTTTGATTAACTTGGCTCATATTCTTTGCACAAAAAGTTGCTCTTGCTTTTCAGCTGCATAGATGCTTGGTTTATGTATATGCTAGGCTTTGAAGATTTCATTTTCAATAATGAAATCAAGAATCCAAAAATGAAGTCATTGAAGGTCTCTTTGTGTTCACGCTTGAGGTGGTTTGACTGTAGTTATTGATGGAAGCATACATCTAATTTGCTATAGCAACTTCAAATATTTTACAGTCATTTGAAATCTGCTCTACCCTAAACAATGCATTTTATCTATGTAAATTTTGCAAAATGAGCTGAGAAAGAAGTCTGTAAAAGGGGAAATACTTTTCTGTTTTGTGTTCGTGTAGGATCAATTGTTTAATAAAACACATTTTAAATGCTTTTCTTTTATATCCTTTATACATTTTAGTATTTTGTTGGAAACAACCAGGGATTGTTTGCTCAGTCTCAGACCTTTTTTCAAGATAGTGAACATGGTGTATTGTGGTCTAGCTTGGGTACAGACATCTTTTGTTTATCATGCCTTATATGAGCCAGGGAGCAATCTAGGCCAGATGGAATTAATTGAAATTTAGAGGTTGGTTTTTGTAGGCAAGAAACCAGAGAAAGAACTTTGCCTGTGAAGAATGCACTTTGGGGGCCCCAAAGCGCACCTATGCAGGCTAGAAAAACCCTGAAGCACATGACAACTAACAATGAGGCAGCAATATTCACACAACACCAAGCTCAGGATTCAAACCTGGGTTGCATTGGTGAGAGGGGATATTAGCAGCAAACAAACATTATTACTGTAATGATGAAAAGGTAAATTATACACCGTGAAAAAGATGAAAAAACTGACGTTTCGGATGCTAGTCCTTCGTCGGAGTAAAAGAGAAAGGAGTGTATATAAGATAGAATAAGACAAAAGAAACCAATGAGAACAAGGTAGGCAAGGAAACAAAAACAAACAATTAAAAGACAAAAGAAAAGGTTAGTTAAGAGTAAAGCGTTCAATAATCCCGTTGGGACTAAGAGTGCCCAATAGGTGAATAAGCCGCATTTCTTTGGTTACATTATTACTATGCTTCCCAATCCTTGTTGTCAAGTGGTTTTAAAAGACACCTAAAAACCCCAATACAATACTTTCAGTATTGATTCTACATAAAGTGAATAATTGAAATATTTCTTTATTTAAATGTTTCATCCTTAAGCTACGACAGTTTATACTTCCATTATGTTACTGACGGGTAATTTTTGTTAAATCACTTGATTGACACAATAAAAAGAAGCAAAATGATATCCATACATCTTTTTTTATTTATTCACAAACATTAACATTTATATATATATATATATATATAAGTATAATATATTGTCAATATCAGTCTTTCTTTTTTTGGTCAATCAATTCAATGTTGTTATTTTAATTGAATTACTAGAAGTTATAACGCCCTCGCTTATGTGAAGGTGAATCCATAACTATATCCATAGATGATGTGGTGCGTTTTCTGCCTTCTCTTCCTTCTGACTCCCCTAATGATTCGTTATAACTTCTCCTTCGAGACGAATTGTGAAACATTTGACCTAAACCAGTGGAGGTATAAAATGGTGCTGTGTTTATCTGTTCTTCTACAGATAAGTCTTCAAATGGCCCATAGCACTGCACTCCAGTGTCCCTACTTTCAAATTCCATTCCTGATGAAAGAACAGTCGCATTGGAGCCTACAGCTGTACTACTGCTTCGAACATCGCTCTGTCGTCTTGGTGACGACCTACCGGCCAAGTATGATATCAAATCTTCTCTTCTGATAAGTTTTCGTCTCTTTTTTGCCCAAGAAAGAATGTCTTTATTTCTTTTCCTACAACCAGCTTGATGCCCTGTGTCTATGGCTCTCTTGTGTAGGTCTAAACTCTCTGGAAAAAAGGTTGATTAGCAATTTGTTAGATCTTGGATGAGCATGTAAGGTTGAGGCAACAACTGAGTTGACTTGGCATTGCTGTAGTGAGATAGGATATTTCCCCTATAGGATTCAATTTAATCACAAAGAAGATAAGGAATTCAATCGGAAACATAGACTTGAAACATTGCCAACGATTAATAATTTCTCGAATATGCGAGAAAACTTAGATTTAAGTTATTCCATTTGTTTAAGAAAAATATGTTTCCAAACTAAAATAAGATGAACAGAGAAAAATAAAATAAAGATTTCTTTGCCATTTTTCGAAACATTTTAAAGCCATGACGACTTTTAAAAATAAACAAGATTTTTACACCAGCGAGGCGAGGAATGCTTTCACTGTTCAATCGACTGCACTTAATAACTTTAACCTCCTTAAAGAGGAGCAACGCTTTTAAAGCTAAAAAATACTTTGATTTTGAACTCCTTCTAAGATATAAAATTATCGATTAAGGTCTATTCTTGAACACAAATGTGTCGGTATAACACCTTAGGCTCTTCACTTGGTAAGTCGATTCGGGGCGTCGATTTTTCCATACTAAGTCTTCAAAAATAGTAAAATATCATTTCAAAAAAAGCATCCAAAGGTAGTCGTAATTAAATTCGAGAAAGCGTTGAATCTTACCTCTATAAAGCAGAGCTATAGTGTTAGCTGTGTCTTGAAATGGCGTCCATAAGCAGCCATTATCGTTAGCATCATGGTGGCGTTCTGGAAAAAACGGTTTTGGACCATTTTAGCTTTCAAAATAGACCCTCTATATTGATGTAAATAAAATATAGGTATAGTATTAAATACAGACCTTTATAAAGCTGGGCACAAGCCATTGCCGCATTTTGAAAAGCATTCCACAATCGTTGAACGGCCTGTTCTTTCTCTCCAGCTAACTGCTCCTCAAAGTCTGGTTGGGTCTCGAGTTGTTCAACGCACTGGCGCTCGTAATTTGAAAAGCTCCATGGCTCGTTTCCACCCTCGTTGAAATCTTTATCCTTCCCGTCCATGAGGGGAGTAATTGTGCGCGTGATGGTAGGAATTTGGGTTTAAAAAGACCGTTTCTTTTGGACTGCGCAATGATTTTACCACTACAACACCGCCATGTTTTGATGTACCTGTACTACCGTGAAGATTGCTGGGGAATTATCATCCCCATTGGAATCATGGGACATTTTTCAGGTCACGCACTCTACCGAATCACTGCTTATCATTCCACCTGAAAATAATTCATAAAACACCTCAAAATTGCTTCAAAACATGTTCCCAATATCTTATCAAGTAAATCTGAATTTATTCATAATCATTTTTTAAAGTAGATTTTGAGCTTGTTTTTATAAAGTTGAGCGATTGCGTTACAACAATTGATTGCGAGGAATCTTGGAAAATTCTGATAGTTTACGCTCGAGTTACAACCTGTCACTGCAAAATCAGTTTGCAAAATACTGTTTTGTGCAATATTTATAAAAAATCATTATTTTTCGAAAGAGAGCTTCACGAGTCCTTTTTTACTCCTTTCATTTCGCTTATTGCGACTTATTGCCTCCTTATATTTGAATATTCGATATTTGATACGGAATGAGAATCACATGGAATGATGGGATATTGTTCAAGAAACGCCACACTGCATTCAACACGTACGGCCTGCATCGTTTCGTCCTGCTCTCGGGATGTGTTAAAGTCATATGCATACTCTAAAACGATTCAGTGCTCCTCTGGGAGTAATTTTACGATCAGCTAGTGGCATGATTTCCGTAAGAATTGCTGGCAAAAAAGGAAACTGGCTTCTTGGCTTGAGACGGTTTTCTCTCACCTCGGATACGTCTTTCAACCCAATAACGAGCGCCCTTTTGGAAAACGACAAAATCAAAGTCCAGTGGCAAAACGGACAGTATTCTGAGTTGCATAATGTGTGGCTGAGAGACCACTGTAACTGCGCCAAATGTCTAAACCAGGAGACGTTTCAGAGAGAACTTGATTTACTTGAAATCCCACTGGACATCAAACCAAGCAATGTTACAACCACTGGTGACATTCTGGAGCTGAAATGGCCAGATAATCATGTGACTGTCTTCAATTCTGATTGGCTAATAGAGCATGCATATAAGCCAGATACGCTGACGAGGGTTGAAGATTGGGTGGAGCCAGTACTATGGGACAGGTCAATTATTTCGTCAGTCAAACTCCCAAATATTACATTTGAGTCAGTGTTACAAAATGAGAAAGAACGTTGCAGGGTGTCCAACTTAATAGAAAAGTATGGATTCGCTTTTGTGCATGAAACTCCAACAGATGTTTCATCCATAGAAAAGCTATCCTATGCCTTGGCAGGATTTGTGCGCGAAACAAATTATGGACGGTTATGGGAATTTTCTAATGAAGTTATGGACCATGCTGACACTGCATATACAGCACAGCGCTTGGAGGCTCACACAGATAGTACCTACTTTACAGACCCCGCTGGGCTGCAACTGTTACACTGTACTTTCCATGACGGAAAAGGTGGAGAGAGTCTGTTAGTGGATGGGTTTCATTGTGCTGAAGTCCTGAAGCAAACAAACTTGAAAGCCTTTGAATTTCTTTCTTCCCACAAGATTCCTTTTCATTTTAAAGATGATAAGATTCAGTTCAAGGCAAATGGACATGTGATTGAACTTGACCCATTCACAAATGAAGTAGCCCGCATACGTTTTAACATGTATGACAGAGATATTCTAAATTGCCTGCCAGCCGAAGATGTCCCAAAGTTTTACAACGCATTTAAAGCATTTGCTTCAGTCATACGAAACCCAGAGAATGAATACTGGTTCAAGTTGACGCCTGGCAAGTGCTTGGTGATGGGTAACTGGAGAGTCATGCATGGTCGCAGCGGATTCACAGGTTTGAGAAAAATGCAAGGCTGTTATAGCAATAGAGATGATTTTCGCAGTCACTTCAGACCAAAATATCAGACTTACAAAAAATATGAACTAGACTGAAATACAGTCCCAGACAATTCCTCCCCTACCATCGAATAAACATGCCTGAAAACCTAGATGCACTTTAAAATTATATGTAAATAAGCCCTCCTGTTTACAGCATTTCAAACTCCTTTTGAATGAGCAGGATCACGCAATTATTACAGTATTATTATTATTAATAATATTATTATATCACTGAATATAATTATTATAAGTGATAATAATAAATTAATAAATAATAATAACATAAACTAAAAAAATAAAATAAAAATAATATATTAAACAATTTATTCTGATAATAATAATAATAATAATAATGATAAGTCTAATAATAAGAATAATAATTGGACATATTGATTACAATCATTTCTTTTATTAATATTTATTAATTATTAATATAAGAAATAATAGCAATCAGTATGTCCAATTATTATTTTTATCATTATAGTATAGGAAATCGCACTGATACAATTAACGCTATTATTGTACTCCTCTCGACCAATCAGAGTCTAGTAATTTTGTTGAGTGTACTATAAGATATTTTATATTGTTATTATCAGAATTCATTGTTAAATGTATATATTACTTTTTTCACAGTCAGCTTTGCATATGCTCTAATAAAGAATTTGAAACTTTTGATCAAAACACAATAGTTACCTATAATTTTGACTGCTTTAATTTTTTAGCTAAATTTGGAACAATGATAATTATTATTCCAAATTATTTGTAAAAATAGTTTGTGGCTCACGATCAAACACACAGTGTAGATACTGTTTATTCACAGATACAATCTAAATACTATAAATTCACTCAATGACTGCAATATTATGTATTACAGTGCGACTACTCCAACCAAAGCCATCTCGACAAATTTTCCACAAATTAGCCAATCAAAGTAGGAATCTGAACAATAGAATTGCTACAAATCAGACAAATATCCATGGACTTACACGGCTGAGAAGACTGCCGGCACCTTTGTTCTCAAATATAAACATGCTGTCACATAGCAACATAGTGATAAGATCTAACAGTGTCAGCCTGATTATATCTTTGTCTGGAAGAAACAAACTGTAATCATAAAGACTGTGTTTTATATATACTTTCTCTAATTTGCTTTCCTGTCATATTTGAAGTCGTACATTACTATTTTTCGATATCTTTGGTGACACAAATCACTAATTTGCAAAGAATTAAATATATTACAAGCCCTCTTCATCATTTATCGTTTCACAAGTTATCGTTAAACATTCCTTCATTAGAATTGGTTAATCCCTGTTACTACAGACACCTGGAGGCCAAGATTATAAATGTAATAACAAGGTATCAGTATTAAGCAGGTTAATTTTTGTATTACCAAAAGTGTTTCACAACAATAGGATGTCTTTCTAATAAGCAGTTACAGTCCATTACGTGGGTCTTAAAGTGCTTATAAGCCTTTACACAATATTTTCAGAATTGATTCTTTAAGTAGTGGATAGTTGATTGTGAAAATATTTCGTCATTTGGATGTCGGTTCTTTAAGATACGAAGGTTTATATTCCAAATATGTTAATGACTATGACGTAACATAAGGGATCATTTAATATACGACACTGCACTCGTTCTGGATTACAGTATTTTAAAAGCATCTTTACTCGTGACCCACATGAAGGTTCTTAAAAATTTGTTTTCAAAAAATGTCAATATTTAAAGTTGCCACAAAATAACTCAAATCCCTTATGTTAAGTCATAGTCATTAACATATTGGAAATATAAACCTTCGTATCGCAAAGACCCGACGTTCAAATGACGAATTATTTTCACATAAACTATTTACTATTTAAAGAATCAATTCTGAAAATATTGTGTAAAGGCTTATAAGCACTTTAACTATACTCTTTATTATTTCTTTGTATTAAATGCCATGCAATTTCACTATAATTTGAACTCCTTGGTGCAACTAAATTGTACTGGTCCATAAAAAAGTAACTTTTTTATTTATTAATTTAACTATTTCAAATTTTTAATTTAGTTCTAAATTTTTGAATCAGTCATAAGTCCTGGGCTTTTGAAAGCCACCTTTCTTCTTTTCACTGCTTCTAAGATCTTGCGTCGTGGACCCAGGGGAAGGCCTAGCTCTTGTAGGTCTTTATCGCTGCACAGCATTAATGCATTAAGATCAATACTCTCTTTGAGAAATGAAGTAGAGAACTGCTCTAAGTTCAACCCTGAGAGAAAAGTAACAACAGCTCTCATGTCATCAGAAACCTCAGTTTCTGCTGAATAGCTGTCTTCTTCAAATCCTGCTGACTGCAAGCTTTCTTGATCATGATCATTACTTGTGCTGCTCTTTCGAGAGGATTGGCTGTTTTGGCTTTTATGGCTTTTCATGCTACCATTTGACTTGCTTGACACAGATGGATAAAGAATTTCTGTGGAAACATTCCCTTTGTCATCGTATTTCTTTATTATGTGTCCTGATGTTGCACTAAGATTATCAGAGTCAGAATCATCTGACACTAAGCTTTCGGATCCATCTTGTAGTTGGGATGATTTTTCTTTGATATCATCTAAGTCATCAAGAGACTTTGAACTGGCCATTGGACCAGGTTTAAAAATCAAATTTGGCTGGCTTAGGGATGGACGCTTTGTTTCAGGATTTAAAGTATTGCCTGGTTTTTTTCTCTGCAGAGTATCATGGATTTTACCTTTGAGTGCTTTGAATAGATTTGACCTTTGAGAGTATGTGTCAGAATAAACATGTGAAGTTGCATTTTGGGCTTCCCATTGATCACTGTTGTCATCAAACCTATGCCCCCCTGCCAACTCGGAGAAAGTTCGTGGCCGTCCATTTGTCATAGATATTGCACTTTGCTTTCCCAAATTGTCATCTTCCTCTCCCATGTTTCCATTTCCCACTTGATCATATTTATCTTTTAATTCATTTTTCAATCTTCTCTCGTATGCCTTGTCTCTTTCTTGTTGCAGTTTGCTTTGCTTTTTTACTCTCTTAATGGCTTCTCGTTTTGCATGGAGTTTCTGTTTTTCCACTCCTTTTTTATCTCGAAGCATCTGGATTGCAATCAGTCCATCAAGATGTCGAACACATTCCATACGGCCATGATATGCTGCATCTTCTAAGGGAGTCCGACCATCGTTGTTTAATGCCCAAATATTGCACCCAAAATTGGTTAAAAAGGACAAACAGTTGAGCTGACCACAGGATGCTGCGAGATGCACAGCCGATGCCCCGTCATAATTTGGCTTGTCAGGATCACCCCTGTCATGAAGAAACAAAACCTGTTTATTATTTTTTATTAATAGGTTGTGTCACTTTGCTTCACAGGATTGTCCAATACATTTCTAGTTGGCATGTGACCCTACCCCCTGTAGAAAGAGATGTTGTGTCAAAATGAACACCAGAAATCGAAAGAGCACCTAATATTTTGTAAGGAGGCAAATTTTTAGCCTATAATGCTGACTATAGTAGAAATAGCATTGAATATAAAATCAAATATTCTATACCGATTTGTATGGGAAAATGTTCTGGATGGCAACTGAAACTTTGCCTTCTTATTAATGTCGAGGTGCTCTTTCCATTTCTGGAGTTCATTTGACACAATATCTCTCTTTACAGGGGGTGACCTGTTGTTGAAAAAGGTCTACCGTCAATTGCATCTACCAGTTAACCCACGTAAACAAAACATGTTTTCCCGTGGCGTCAAACATGTTTGGCATATCAAAGTTCAAAGTTTTCCCACCTTCAAATAAGGTTACAAGGCTATGCTTTCAATAAACAAAGAAGGAAAAAATTATCAAAATGGTGTTCCACTTTCTAAAGATATTAGAAATCAAGTCATTGAACTTGTAACAGTTTCAAATATTGTCAAGAAATATAATTTAAACGGAAGCACGTCGACCTCTCCGAAGAAATTATATATATGACACACTCGAACCGCTTCAGTGTTCATTCCAAGACTAGATTCTCCTGGAAACTATAGTCCAATCAAGCAGTTCATTTTCTCTCAAATAAGTATGCGAGCAATTATTCATTCACAGGAACTAATGGAGAGAGCTATCAACATCAACAATTTTGAGGAATAAGAAAACAACTTCCAATTGGCCGCCAACACTCACTTTTCAAACACAGACAAGCAAACTTTGATATACCAAACATAGGATGTTTGACGTCACACAAAAATGTTTTGTTCGAGTGGGTTAACGGGTAGATGCAATCGATGGTATTAAAAGACATTGAATCAACCAAAACAAACTTATTCATTGTTTATAGTCATCAAAATAGGAATATGGATAAAGAAGATAAGTATCTAATTTAAAAAAGCTCTGGGTAAATAGGATCTTTTACCAAATCAAAAACCCATAAACAATTTGCCTTCTACTTTTGTTTGCAGTGCATACTGTTTTAATACGTTCACATGTATATTGGCTTTCTTAGGCTATACTTAATAATTGGTAAAGCCAATATTGTGCATGAATTGTTTTAGAGAGGTCATGTGTCCTATTCCTTGACATAGGCAACCACATCTGGTTTTATGCTGTTGTATCAGGGTACCAATACTAGTCGTAACTTGTGTGCATTCAACTCTTTATAGAGCAAGCCTTTTAATTCTACTTCTGCAACCAAAGCTTGTATCATGAATAAGTTTCAAGACAAAATTATGCCATGTAACATCCCTGTGAAACTTGTCTCACAATGCCATTGCACGCAGATTTCAGCTAACAGTTTCAAAGTGTAACATGGGCTTAATACTACTAACTCTAGTGGTTCCCTTTAAGTGGTAAGAGCTTCCAGCACATTCTTCCTTTTCTCAATGCACTATATAGGATTTTGTTTCAACTTCTGTATACAACACAACAGATATCTAAATCAAACTGATGTGTTCATGACTTGCGGTGCATATAGTTGGGCCTGAGTTGTGTAGAGTACAAGTGAATAAGAAACTTAAGGAAACTTACAGTGCATTTCACATTACCACAGGTTGGGAAGTTTGTTCAGAAGTTCCCAAGTTGGCAACGAACTACGGAACTTCAAAATGAAATTCCAGCGTGCGCTTTGAAATTCATAACATCTTGAATTCAGAAACGTGTCAGAAATGCTTTTCAAACTTAATTTCCAAGTTGGATTTTATCACAATACAAGGTACTTATCTTATTGACCTGTTTTGATGGAACATCTGAGATTTTTTTAAATACAATTTCAGCAAAATTGTGAAATATAGATGTAAACTGTTCATGGTTTAATGAACGTTGTTGAATTTCTTGAATTTCGGAAGTTCATTGCCAATTTTGGGAATTTCCGAATGAACTTCCCAACCCGCCTCGGTAAAGTAATGAGAAATGCACTGTAATGCAAACTTTACTTTAAAAAGAATGAACAATTTTAGAGGTTAGAACTTTGTCAAACTAAAAACTCTGATGCAATAACAGTTCAAAAAATTAATATTTATTAATCAGATATACTGTAGGAACTTCTTAAAATTTTGTATTGGTTTCACTATGATGATTAACTGATAGTTAATTTTTTTAAATATATATCTAACATACAAAAGCTTTATATATATTTGGCTCTACTTTTTTTTACTTTAATTTGTACTTTTAACGGCTCTGATATGTGAATGGTTTTTTTTAATTGTTATTATTTTTTCGGTGGTTGAAACTTGGGAGCCCAACTGAATATTGGGTGTGTCAAAATCATAGAAAAAGAAATTACATTCAAGAATTTTTTTTAAAAGCAAAATAAAAAAGATGTTGATTCAATAGAAATCAGCTTAGTTTGGAGACCATCTGTAGGAGGGAGAAAGCCAGCAGGTTATCATTGAGTATCATAAATAGAGTAATATTAATCTTGCACACATAAGATAATAAAGCTTAGGAATACATGTTTGTCAAGACCTATGAGAACTTATGTCCAGAATAACCTCTTGAATTTAAACAAAATATTCGTGGAGCGTTTGTACAGAACTAGCAACAACTAACAGAATTAATATGCCACAAGCTAGAATTTGCATAATCACTTGGTATTTCGTATACACTGCACTGCATACGCTGCGAACCATTATCGACCTTTGACGCCTTTCTCTGTAGGTGGACATGCCTCATGATAGCTTTACTAAGGCATTTTTTTCTTGGAAATCCGATTGCACAATAAATAGAATGAATAAAATGACTCGACATGTCCGAAACTTCAAAATTAAAAACTCCACTTGCGTACAGCTTGACTGTCCGTTCTTTTAAAATATATTAAGGTTTCGAAACTTCGAACCTTCGTGAAAAACATTGGAGGCGTAAGGTTTAAATCAATAGAAAAAATTTGCGGAATGCCACTAATATAGTGCGAAATTTTTCTAGGAGGCTCTTTGTTCGATATTGTTCCACTCATTAAATTACTTTCATTGTCTTCAACACACAAAACACTTGACATTATTTTCAGTTTGAGCCACTTCGTTGTCAAAGCAATTCGTAAGATACTTTGTGAGATTGTTTCTCATTGTTGTCGAGTTTCCAAATGTTTTTTCATTCATTTAATCGAAGCAAAATTCAAACTCTGCACTCAATCGGAGTGGATATATTTTATTCAAACGAATTAGAAAATGAATTAGAGCATTTAATAACGCAATCTGTGGAAAGTACTCCAAGAATAAGTTCCAAGTTTCTAAGCAATAGGTTCATAACTATTAGGGTAATCTTGTGTTCTACATTTTCGACATCTAAAAGTTCTACTCGAGACTTTGTTTACATTCGTTTAAAAGAAAGGTGTGAATATCAAAAGCTCGTATTCTAACTTGTAGCTCATATTTACATTGCTATAATAATAAAAATAATAATAATAGCTAATAGTTTAGTTTTAATCAAAAACTTTAACAAAGCTAGAAAGTTTATGGAAAAAATCAGAGTTGAATCGAAAAGAATATTCTTTGCCTTTATTTCTTTTAAAGGCAAATTTATTCTATACTGAACAAAAAGTATTTGAATTGAATGTTTTCGTATGCGATACAATAGCATGAATTTCAATGTTATTATTTTGTACAATATAGTAAAGGATTTACATACTTTGAACGGATTTTAAAGGATAGACTAATGTTATTGAGCCTACTTGAAATAAAAACTTCAAAACCACGGGAGAGGTTATTTCCGAATTATAAAAATCTGAATATGAAAAGCTACCAAAGTGCATCTGAAAAAAGCCCACACACTGCAGGAAATAGGGTGTGTAAATGAGCTGTTTTCGAAGGAAAAAAATTAATCCGAAGTGTATATACAGGTGTTATACTTTTGAAACTCACCCTTTTCCTACTAATAATCGAAGTGCTTCAACGTTTCCACAACTCGAGGCATAATGAACGGGAGTCATACCATCTTCGTCTTTACGATTCGTATCTCGCTTCGTTGCCGTCTTTAGCAGATCGATAATACCGTCTCTGGCAGCTTTGTGGTACGGATCTACCATGATGGAGCTTTTACTTCCCTATCTCATTCGCAAGGGATACTTATTTAAATAATAACTTCTCAGAATCAATTATCAAATGTGGTAGCTCCATACGCTACTCTCAACGGATCGAACATTGAAAATAATTTATTCAGTCTGAAAAAAATACTCACACTTACGTTACCCAGCCTGCTTAGCGCCCTTAAACCGGAAGTGATAGTCACTGCCGTTTGCGTGAGTATCAAGAGAAAATGAACTAAGAGAAAGAATCCCCATACCCCATCATGTGCACACTTTGATGCTATTTTTAGAATCATTGATGCTATTTTTAGCTCGTTACCATGCCCGCGCGATAATCACGCTTCCTTTAAAGCCACGTTTTAGGACACGAAAAGCAACAAAAATACAGGTTTTTTGTCTACTGCACGACTAGAAACCTCCTACCCTCAAGAAATCAACCAATCAGGTTCTTCGCTCAGAATATCTCCAAGCTAAAAATAGCATCAAACTGTGCACATGATGGTTACAAGGCTATATAGGTAGGATTCCTTCTCTTAGTTCATATTCTCTTGTGAGTATTTTATATATTAGGTAAATATTTTCACACAGTTTGATATATTTTTGTTTAGAATGTTAGTCAGTGATGACAATAGGATATATACGATAGATAACTCACGATCAGTTGCCATTAACAATCAAATTATTTATTTATTCATTTCGCCATACTAAAAAAAACATAACAAGTTATTAGCATAAGCATCAATTAAGTGTGGCAGGGATAGAGTGCTTTTAGTCTCGCTGTTGAATAGGTGACGTCAATTAAATTAGATAAGTTAATTACTGTTTTGGGTGACGTCACCTAAATTTGAAACTACGAGTAAACAACTACTGAGATCAGGGGGAGAAACGATGATACAAATGAATGTCTATTCACTCATAACTCTGTAAAACAACCCCCCGGATTAGCATGACCGTTATTTGGCGCGCTTTTACTATTTTAGGTGACGTCAACTAAATAGTTATCTGAGTTAGATAAATTTATCTAACTATTCAACAGTGAAACTAAAAGCACTCTACCCCAATATTGACATAATTCAGTATGACGTCACTGCTTGATTATGTGGGGGATAGAATCGCTAAATCCAATAGAAAATTCAACAACATTTGCTCCCAGCGAAACAGTTTAACCTAAATTGGCCTGGTTTTTAGATATGATGTGTGTTTTAAAATATGTACTAAAAATATTCTGAGCGTTTGCTGGCATTTTTACTTCTCTTCTTGGATTGATACGGGTTTTTAGAACAATTTTCGGTAAATTTGCTTGGATTTGAAATATGTGTGAAATGTGTGTTTTAAAATATGTACTAAAAATATTCTGAGCGTTTGCTGCCTATTCTACTTCTCTTCTTGGATTGATACGGGTTTTAGAACAATTTTCGGTCAATTTTCGTGGATTTGACCTCGTCCGACGACCATGATCCTTTGCGCTTACACAATAGACGGCTGAAAATTGTTTTGATGTGACGTCATAGTGAATTAGGGAAATTGCTGGGGGTAAGTGATAAAATCCGAAACGTGTGCGATTAGCGAACAGTAGCGAATAGTAGCGAACAGTAGCGAATAGTAGCGAACAGTAGCGAATAGTAGCGAACAGTAGCGAATAGTAGCGAACAGTAGCGAACAGTAGCGAATAGTAACGAACAGTAGCGAACAGTAGCGAACAGTAGCGAACAGTAGCGAATAGTAAAATATTATTTAAAATGTATGATGCATTTTCACGCAATAACTACTAGAGTAAACTTTCAAGCGAAACACTCACATCTCAACAAAGTTGCCTAGACCGATGAGAAAGCAACTCACAAAGCAATATGTAATCTAGCTTTTAAAATCACAAACATTTAGCTTTAGTTTTGAAGCCGATATAGTTGGAAAATTGACAAAATTTGTAGTATTTTCCCTTTCTTTTGCTTTGCTGTGGCTGAAAAATATTATATTACCAACTAAAAACGTGCAGATCGATGAGGGTTTTCTTACCATGGTCCCCCAGAGGCGCTAGAGAGTGCGACCTTAGCAAGTTCCGCGAGCCGAATATAATAAATATATATTTAATCGGCTGACAAAAACATATGCATTGAAGGGTTGTAAAGCACTCAAATAAAAATAAGTACGCTCACAACTATTTTCGCTCACTGCTTCTAGTTGTTTATTCACGCTTGACTTCCGTGTTATTCCTTTTCGCGTGGGGAAGGAAAAACTCGAGTTACGATTTTCGAGTTACACATTTTTCAAGTTACGCGCCCGGACACACCCATATTTTTGGGGACTACGCCTACTTTGACATCTGTGCGTTGAAATCAAACTCGAGTTACGTAACTCGTACCCAACAGATTTAACCTTATTTCTCGAGTTACGTGCTATTTCCGTAACTCGATTCTAAAAGTGGACAACTATTGTTTCGAGTTAAACCTTTTTTTTTTGGCGTTATTTTTTTAGACTGATTCCATAAGTCGAGGTGGTTGGATGGCAATAAAAAATAGAGAGTTTTAGATTTACGTTCACGGCAAACGTGAAACGTCAGTTGACCAGTAAAAAATTCTCTTAAATCATACTGAAAAAGAATCGCAAAAAAGTCCAAGTAGTAGAAAAACAAAAGAATATTTGCGCTTGGTGAGAAGGTTTGTAAAAGGTGAAGTAAAATACAGGAAAACGACTGAAAATGTGTTCACGTTTGCCGTTTGCGGGGAGAAAAAAAGTCAATCTAAAACTCTCTATTATGTACAAATTCACTTGGTAATTTCCAAATCCTTCAAACCTCTCAATAGTTTCAACTTTTCCCTCTCTTGTGACCTTGATGTTCTATCAAAGCTTTTCTCACTTCCATATCCAGTGTAGTCTGTAGCAGTCACTAATGGTGTCCCAGCCCGATTGATTCGAGGAAGGACTAATTCCTGACGCTCTATGTCATCTGGAAGCTCAATAATACTAATATTTTTATTCCCTCTTTGACTTTTCATGCCGTTTGTGCTTGAAGTACTTTCCATAATACTCGGATGCTTTCTGTTACTATTTAAAGTTTCTTTCTTCTCGTTGTTTTCATGATATCCCTCTTGACTTGCAGACACAGCCTCTTCTCGGCGGTAATTTAGATTTCCCGTTTCCATATGTTCTCTGAAGTTTCTGTATGTTGTTTGACGTCATCTCGAGAGCCCGGCTTCCCTTTCGCAACGTCTTCTCCTTCAAGATTATTATTTCCCTTGGCTCTTGTCTTTAAATCGTCAAGAAAAGATGGATACAATTCCGTGATGTTGTACTTTTCTTTCTTCATATCACCAGTCTTTCGTGCAAATGCAGTAAAGGCCCTAACTTTTATAACGGCAGATCGTATTTTTTTATCTCTGAATTCCTTAATTTCTTCTGGTGTTTGTAAAACCGAGAGATGAAAGTCCTCTTTATTGTCATCGCCGTTCGGTCCAATCCAAATGCCTCCAAAATATCCAATCTCTTCGTTCTCCATGAACTCTAATGAAAGATGTTTTTGTTCAAACTTGGCCTTTCCACTTTCGCTAGATACAGATGCTCCATCGTCTACCTGAAATGCACTGAAATCTTTACCTTTCGATTCCTTGTGAGATGTTTGCTGTGCCGTAGTCTGCTGGAACCCTTTTTCAATGGTCAGCATCTCATTTTCCTGGCAGCCATCGTTGCTATGGCAACCGGCTTCCTTAACAACCACGGTGTGAACTGGGTGAACAGTATTTGCGTGGCAGTCAGCAGCTTTGACAAGACTGAAGCGTTTCTTCGTTTCTAAACGTCGATGCGGTTTTTGAATAATCCCACTAGGGACTCTACCCTCCAGAACCACATTTGATTGACAGTTTGTGTCACGTGACTCTACGCCACCAATGGCATTCACGCTACCTGTGTTAGTGTTAGTATTGGTGTCTGGGACCTCACTCGCAAAGGAGTTGCTTGACTTCCAAAAGTGCAGAGTTCTCAGCATGCTTTTTCTGAAGTCTTGGCTTTGGATGCTGTAAACGAAAGGATTCACGCTCGAGTTGAAAAGAAGAAATACATGTGTCAGAGTTACAATGAATGGTAGATGCGGAACGGTTATAAAGTTGGCTGTTAACCACAAAGTAAGGTTTGGAAGCCAGCATATCCCATAGATGATGGTCACGGTGATGACAACCTTAGTCACGCGCTTGCGTGACCGGATCACAGCCTTGCGACACTCAGATACCCTCCCATTCTTTTTGATCCAAAGATCGTAGACGACCTTTCCATACAGGAGTCCCATAGACAAGAGAGGAATAGGACCACAGGCGAAAAACCAAAGAAAAGCCCACGTCTTCTGGATGATGTCAGACCAGTCGTAAATACAGGAATCTTTCTTCTGATCGTATCGAATCGCTATGAAATCCGGCATTATAAATCCTATGGCATACATCCAGCAAACGACCAACACAATCTTGAGCTTTTTTTTATTCAGTCTACCACGTGAACTATAAGGATGAACAACAGCACTGTAACGCTCGACGGAGATGACGATCAGAGTAAAGACCTGCGCGTGAAGTCCCACCCAAGAGACGGTCCCAAAGGACACGAACTTGCAGATGACGTCAGCGCGTACATCGAAGGGATACATTATGCTATCAGCAAAGACATAGCGCATCAAAAGAAAGACAGCGACAAGAGTGTCAGCAATACCAAGGTTGATCAGGAGGTAATGCATTACGGTGTGCATCGAGCGATTCCGAAGAACGGATAAGACAACGAGAGTGTTGCCTAGAACGCCACAAATGGAAAGAACACCGATGAACACTTTGATTAAGAGCACTCCTTCGTACGAATCCAACACTATTTGCCCCATCCTAGTCGATGTAATGTGTCAATTCAGTGACTGACAACGTATGTTTAAAATGTTTTATCGTCGCGAATAAATCGTGGGTTCCTTGTTAAAAACTGCAGTTTTTTTCAACCGTATTCTGCCTTTCTTGCTTCTTCTTCTTTCTTTCTTGTGACAACGAAGCAACAGCAAAAACAGTGTGCACTTAGAAAATTCTATATTTGTACAAAGAAACCATAATTATAATTCTGGCTAGCGTTTTTTGATGTTCTTCATAATGCATCCGGACGTCTAGTGAGCTAATTAGTTAATATAAAATGAGAAAAACTAATGATACGGAAGCAAAAGAAAAGCAAAAAGAAAATAATGGCGAAGGGAATTATTAAGCAGGAAAAAATAGAAATAGTACTAAGTACAGTATGTTCAAAGGTGTTTTTTGTTTTGTTTTTTTTTTCTCTCTTTTTGTTGTTTTGTGTGTTTTTTTTTTTTTTTTTTGCTGCAAATTTAAGCGATTAAGACGAGAAGCTTGACGAGTGAGTTTCAGATTATTATCAAACAAATCTGAAATGAATGAAAAGAAAAGAAGAAGAAAAAAAAAAGTAGTTTAAAAATAACCAAACCTGTTAGGTGTTTTTTTCCCAACCGGCTGTATTAAGAGAAGACTCGAAAAGCTTAGCCTATAGGCGAGTTTGAGATTCACATTGGAATCAAGTCAGATGTGAACTAGGCTGACAAAATAGACCAATGTGATGAATGGATTAAGGTGAAGAGCTACTTCAGTTAACTTAAGCGAGTTGGCAAGAGACTCGCATTGAAATCAACCCGAGAAGTGAAGTAGGGGAAGAAAACAAGTGCTTTTTTCAGTCCTGGCTGCAAATTAGTTTAAGAAAAAACGAAAACCTTCAAAATAACGTAGCTATTATTGACTGTGTGTGTGTAATTGTAGAAACTTTCGTTTGCTTACCTGGAGATTAATAAAGCCATACGAAAATATATAATTCGGTATAATAGGCTACTGGAGGGCTTAGATAATCTATGATATCAATATATTAGCTGGTCCTAGTCAAAAAATTAAAAATTTCATTAAACCTCTTGTAAGAGTAATATTGTTTTGTTGATATTGGAAGAATTGACATTTTTATTTGCATAATACTCAAAAGAGGAAAAGACCCACTTGCATGAAAATCTCATGACTGGTGGGCGCTTTAAAATGTTTTTGCCATTGTTGACTCGAGCGAGCATCTTAATTTCCCCTTATGCAAACAATTACTGTCTTTGCTTACAGCTGTGCTTAGTTTTAGTTAACTAAGTACATTAAATCATTGAAACCCGCGAAAGGTTTAGAGTTTTGGGGTTAAAACTATCGTATTGATGTATTTCGCTATGACATAATGCTATATAGACGCTATTCCATGCAGCCCCTGTGGAACTCCCTCCCCATGATAATTAAGTGCCTGTGATTCTCTATCAGGTTTTAAGAAATATCTAAAAACTTAGGCTCTTCGATCCGTCAAGCGTACAATAACCATCCTAGCTATTATCATTACCAGTGTATTCTATAAACCTATTATTTTATGATAACATATTATTTATTTCTTTATTATTATTTATTAATGTAAAACTGTCTTGTAATTTAAGTTATATAAAATAAATGTATTATTATTATTTTATTATTATTATTATTATTATTATTATTATTATTATTATTCCAGGATATATCCCTGATATTAACTCGTCTTCCCACAATCGTCTTCCTACTTTAGACTCTTCCACAGTCTCACGCTCGTCCGTCCCATCTCCATGCTTAGAGACTGTAACGGTACAATGTTCGAACGGACTCATGGCTCCCGAAAACTTGGACCCAGCGTGCTTTGGGAACCAAAATACTCGTCCACAGTCTCTCTCGTTTTCGCCGCACTTTTGAAAATATTAAAGCTGAAATATTAAGCTGATGAACGCGCACAAACTACGTCAGTTGTTTCTAAAGGTAAAATTATAAACACAAGGTAAGGAGATCCAACTTTTGTTTCATCTTAGAAAATAAGCACTTCATATTATTTTTTTTCAAGAATTAGTGGACACGTATATGACGACAGCTAATTAAGTAAAGCTTTTTTTTCACGGCTTCGTGATGTAAATTAAAATATGAAATATTTTAATATTTTTGCACTGATATCAAAACAGGCTTCTTAAAAAAATACATAACTGAACCTGAAACACCATTTTAGACCTAAAAACTAAAGGTTAGATACTAACCTGACAAAAACAACAGATGTCTAACACGTTCTTGTTTCCGACTCTGATTACTTTATTTTTCTTAACTTTACTATATTAATTCTTTGAACGAAGTTAGGCAACTACAAAACGAGTTATAACTAACTGGAATATTTCAGCTGGAAAAGATAATGGTTTTGTTTGAGTTTTAGTGCTGTAGAACTGTCGCTTTTGTTGGTGTACTGACTCCTACAGCTAGGAAAACAAACTGACAAACTTCCTGGAAGTTTTTTAAAATACATTTGTACCAAAGTACTTTTAGTGAGATCGACTCAATTCGAAGATTTCTAGATCCTTCACAGCGTAATTTTCGTATATACGTATTCTTGGTATGTGACCACACGACGTCTACTCAATTGTCTTTCTTTCATAATATTCTTTCAATCAAAAACCCCTTCTTCTGTGGCTATTTCTCAGTCCTTTTTCCCCTTTTTTGTACTTTCTTTCTCTCAGCTGTTGCAAACCATGACTGCCGAATGTTTTGATAATTCACTACTCGAGGTCAAGTAGCCTAAATATACGAAACCTCTTCTATACTACGAACAACTATTATAACATCTTTTTTACATTAGTCAAAAGCTACGTGCACCAATAGCTGGCACCGAACCAGTGACAAAAGTTATTTATTTACTCATCCAAGGTTTCATGATCGAAAGTAAGGAGAATTTTCTTCTTTACCCTATGAAATGCTTTCGTTCTCATTCTCGAATATTTGAAAAAATAAACGAAGGATGCATAAGCGGGAAGAAAATAGATAGGTCCCAGTATGACACTGAGGAACACCACAGTGGAACCTTAGAAATTGCATTCGTATTAAGGAGGCTTATGAGACAATATATTTTATTAGAATCCCAAAACAAAACGTGACATTGAAACTCATAAATAATCGATTACTTCAGTCAGAAGGCTGCTTGACTAGTCTGATAACAGATTTCTCCTCGGCATAATAAAGAATAGTTGTCAACTAACTTTTATAGGCGAGAGCAACTCATAAGGTACACTTTTCTTCGCATTCTAACCAAAATTAATGTGTTTTTAATTTCCTTTCTAATTTCTTTGACTCAATTCACTCGTGACCAATTTTGCCTCAAACAAATCTGTGTGAGCAATATCAAAAAAATACGTTCATGCTGTTAAAGCTTCATTAATCTAGAATTCGTTATTGCCTTTCTAAAGCTTGGAGTGTACCTTAGCTAGAGGTCTTTTTGGCCCTACCAAGATGGGAACATCAATTTTATGGGTGGGATATCTCCTTTTAGCATCAATTTTTTTTATAATTTATCTTATCTTTTCTTTGTATGTTAACGTCAGGTAGAAGACAATCATGAAGTGAACTCAAAGAAGATGAAAAGGTATTCTAGCGTGTCACCTTACCTTCTCATATATTGACGTTTACGACCTATTGACCAGATTTATCGCTCCAGTTGTTTGTTAGCAAGAAATAAAACAATTATATTCATCTTCAATTAACATTTCCTAGTTTGCTAGCTTACGTGGTAGTAATTCCAATGTCTGTGTCCGAAGAAGATGTCGTTATTTGCCGCATATTCTTTGCTGTTCTCTCTACCATCAACGTCATTGGAAACGCACTTGTTCTTTTCTCTGTTCTTCGCAATCGATCCATGCAGACCAATATGAACTACTTGCTGGTAAATCTTGCGATTGCAGACACTCTCGTTGGGATCTTTCTCCTTCCACGATATGTCTTTAATCAATTGGTAGAATATCCCAATAACTTGAGCGCGGACATCTACTGTAAGCTCTTGACGTACGCGTCCGTCTCCTGGGTGGGGCTTCAAGCGCAGGTCTTTACTCTGATCGTCATCTCCGTCGAGCGTTACAGTGCTGTAGTCCATCCTCATAGTTCACGTGGTAGACTGAATAAAAGAAAGCTCAAGGTTGTGCTAGTTGCTTCTTGGTTGTACGCGTTCTCGTTCAATCTGCCATATTTCGTATTTCTCGAATACGACTATGAGAAGAAAGCTTGTGTCAAAGAATGGTCTGCGCTCGCACAGAAGATATGGGCTGTGATGTGGCTGGTGACGTGCGGTCCTATTCCTCTATTCTCTATGGGATATCTGTATGGAAAAGTCGTCTATGATCTATGGATCAAGAAGAACAGGGTCACGGATGCGTCACGCATTGCAGTCACGATGTCACGCAAGAGGGTCACTAAAATGGTCGTCACTGTTGCTATCATCTATGCAATTTGTTGGCTTCCAAACCTCATAGTTTTTAACATTCAAAACTACTTTGATAATTTTCCCATTCTTGATCTCCTTTACATGCTTTCGCATCTGTTCTTGCTCCTCAACTCGAGCGTAAATCCCTTCGTTTACACGATCCAAAGTCGACGCTTCAGAAAAGCTATGATGGGAAGCCTGTGTTTCTGGAAACAGAAGCAGCGGGTGATGAGCGAGACACCAGAAACAAATCGATCAAACTCTTTTACTGCAAATATTAGAAATGACGTTCAACCTTCTAATATTTACCGAATAGGGATGAAAGAAAGTGCAATAGAAATGACTAATGTGCCTGTCAAAGATGACATGTGTAATTAACACAGTCGTTCATGTCGTAACCAAACCAAACGTCAACAATATCGATCCCCGAGAGAACTACTTCAGGGCTGATCAATGCGAGGGCACGGCTAACTCAAAGATTGAGTTAAAATGTCGCGTGATAGGTTTTGCGGAGAGAGAATAACCGGGAAACTTAGAGGAAAGCATTCGAATCAAGGGAGAGACCAACCCTACTCACGTGATGCCAACCTGAGACGCATGTGAAGGTGATTAGAGTTAGTAAAGCCACGCCATTTCTATACGAAAAGCAATTTAATTCGAAGACCAATAACTTTGGGCAGTTAGCCACATGCAATTACCTAATTATAATAACTTATTAGACTGGCAAAGATGATAAAACTTTTAGTAATGCTACTAAAAAGAACGATAGCGCTTTCCATGGTTCTGCGGCATATCGCTTGCCCCACATCAGAATTTTGAGATTTGTTATTGCGGGGGATGTATCAACCTATGGAGAGATGTTTGTGAAAAAATATGAACTAAAAGTAGCTTCTTGAGACGTTTACTTTTGAGTTTGAGGTTTTCAACCAACCACAACACCCAAAAACAATAGAAAGAAAAAGCCTCAACTTTGTCATTTTCCCCACATAGAATTTCTGTCGTATTGAAGCACAGAAGATTTAAAGGGACTTAAAGGTTAAAAGGGAGTTTGTCAGTAGTTAAATATCACAAAAAATATCCTTTTCCTCCATTTCTCGTTTTTCGACCAATAAGAAGATTGGTTTAAACAATACTACAATTATCACCTTTCTACATTCAATGCCGTTGAGTGCTTTCGTTCTTATCTGCATCGTTACTTAATAACGACTTTAAATGCAATGTTTTTCCCTTCATTACTGGTTTTAGCTGTAAAATAGCATAAATTATATCTAACAATGTTCCTACACCTGTCATTTTCTTGAAATTAGGTGTGTAATATATACTTAAAGCAATAACTGTAATGTTAGAAATAAGTAATATATATGAAATGAGGTTCCATAATTATCCAAGTACAGCTGTTGTTAGCATCCTGTCTCGTGATGTTGTCGTACGTCTATTAACCAATCAAATATCAGCTTACGATTTAATTTAGAAACCGCATAATTAATGAAGAGTCGTGATTGGCTTACTGTGGAAAAGGCGTGTGTTGATCTATCATAGGATATGATTGGCTAATTAAAGAAAAGTAATGTGATTGGTTGATCTATGTTAGCAATGTGGTGACCAATCACATTGCATGGTTGATGAGCAAGCTCAACAGTAACGGCTAAAAAGGCAAGTACAAATAGATGTTTATTTGTAGACGTTTTCGATCAAATAATTGCAATCTTCAAGAGCATTTTACAGACAGCAAGGACTTCTTACTCTGAATTTCAAATTGTAAATCGTGTGGTGTTTCCCCTCGCTTGATTTTCCAGAGAAAAACAATGCGCAGGTTCGTAATTAATATAAAAATTAAAATGCTCATTTTTGTTTCGTTATTTTTAAAATATTTATGAAAGTTGATGGACCAAATATCCCCTCGTCAGATTTTTTCTTTGAGCTTTTTCATGATAAAACTTCATCATACTTACGCCCGTAGAGGAGGTAGAACGAAACCCTGCTAGCAGGGTACATCATACTCGAACTTGAATAAGAAATAAGATGGAATTCATATCAAGAATTCTTAGTAAAACTTAGTTTAGCTGTCACATATCAAGTAAGTGGACCATAGTTGTACGTATAAAATGCTCTTCCGCACACAGCGTAGTAAGTCGTGAAGAAGCAACAAATTTCTAAAGAACAATTTCTAATTTTTGGCCAGCTTCATCAAATAGATTAATTCCGGTTTATTGGATGTGATAGATATTTGTCAATTTGTGTAGAATAGTAAAACCTATTTAAATAGGCTAAATAATTTATTAGAGTAAAGCCATGAAAAGCGAACGCTTTTGATACGAAAAGCCCTGCATTTCAATATCTTAATTTCCCACACAATCTTTTTACTTTTTTTTTAATGAATCTGTTTATCGGATAAAGAGGATATTGATACAGACTAGGTTAATTACGACTGAGACCAGAAGATACTCACACGGTTTTTACTCACTAGCTGTGAAGTATCATAAAACCAACGAGCGAGTCTTCGAGAAAGTGATTGGACGTTTTTTTAACACGTGAAAAAGTGAAACGCGCTTAGTTGTGATTGATAGTGAACAGGGAACTAATGATAATATATTATATAGGTTTTTAGTGAGTAAATTTCGATATGTATATGGTGAAAATGAGTGCATTATAATATAATGTTGAGATTTATAGACCTTCGGTCTCAGCTATGTTTTGAATCCAACATTTAATGAAATCGAGTATAATACACTCGTCTCATAATGTGGGAGCATCTGTGTCACTAGATCCGGGATTATTTGTGTTGAATCTCTTTCTTTTTTTGTAATTTGACTCTTTTTCCCATCAAGGTGGTGACGTAAGAAGAGTCTGCTCGTCAATTATTTGGCACATGTCAATCTTGTCAAGTAGGATGAAATAATCACCCGACTTCAGTTTCACTTCAACAATATACCAGATTCTTTTTTTAAACCGACTCTGACTCTGACTCTGACACAAAAACAGTACAACGGATTAAATATTTAATTAGAGTAAACTTTTTGGGATTAGGAAAGTAATGTCTGTGTCCGAAGAAGATGCTGTTATTTGCCGCATATTCTTCGCTGTTCTCTCTACCATCAACGTCATTGGAAACACACTTGTTATTCTCTCTGTTCTTCGCAATCGATCCATGCAGACCAATATGAACTACTTGCTGGTAAATCTTGCGATTGCAGACACTCTCGTTGGGATCTTTCTCCTTCCACGATATGTCTTTAATCGATTGGTAGAATATCCCAATAATTTGAGCGCGGACATCATCTGCAAGCTCTTGACGTACGCGTCCATCTCCTGGGTGGGACTTCACGCGCAGGTCTTTACTCTGATCGTCATCTCCGTCGAGCGTTACAGTGCTGTAGTTCATCCTTATAGTTCACGTGGTAGACTGAATAAAAAAAAGCTCAAGCTTGTGCTGGTTGCTTCTTGGTTGTACGCGTTCTCGTTCAACATGCCATATTTTGTACTTCTCGAATACGACTATGAGAAGAAAGCTTGTGTTAAAGAATGGTCTGCGCTTGCACAGAAGATATGGGCTGTGATGTGGCTGGTGACGTGCGGTCCTATTCCTCTATTCTCTATGGGATATCTGTATGGAAAAGTCGTCTATGTTCTATGGATCAAGAAGAACAGTGTCACGGGTGCATCACGCATTGCAGTCACAATGTCACGCAAGAGGGTCACTAAAATGGTCATCACTGTTGCTGTTATCTATGCAATTTGTTGGCTTCCAAACCTCATAGTTTTTAACATTCAAAACTACTTTGATAATTTTCCCATTCTTGATCTCCTTTACATGCTTTCGCATCTGTTCTTGCTCCTCAACTCGAGCGTAAATCCCTTCGTTTACACGATCCAAAGTCGACGCTTCAGAAAAGCTATGATGGGAAGCCTGTGTTTCTGAAAACAGAAGCAGCGGGTGATGAGCGAGACACCAGAAACAAATCGATCAAACTCTTTTACTGCAAATATTAGAAATGACGTTCAACCCTCTAATATTTACCGAATAGGGATGAAAGAAAGTGCAATAGAAATGACTAATGTGCCTGTCAAAGATGACATGTGTAATTAACACAGTCGTTCATGTCGTAACCAAACCAAACGTCAACAATATCGATCCCCGAGAGAACTACTTCAGGGCTGATCAATGCGAGGGCACGGCTAACTCAAAGATTGAGTTAAAATGTCGCGTGATAGGTTTTGCGGAGAGAGAATAACCGGGAAACTTAGAGGAAAGCATTCGAATCAAGGGAGAGACCAACCCTACTCACGTGATGCCAACCTGAGACGCATGTGAAGGTGATTAGAGTTAGTAAAGCCACGCCATTTCTATACAAAAATAATAATAAAAAGCAATTTAATTCGAAGACCAATAACTTTGGGCAGTTAGACACATGCAATTACCTAATTATAATAACTTATTAGACTGGCAAAGATGATAAAACTTTTAGTAATGCTACTAATAAGAACGATAGCGCTTTCCATGGTTCTGCGGCATATCGCTTGCCCCACATCAGAATTTTGAGATTTGTTATTGCGGGGGATGTATCAACCTATGGAGAGATGTTTGTGAAAAAATATGAACTAAAAGTAGCTTCTTGAGACGTTTACTTTTGAGTTTGAGGTTTTCAACCAACCACAACACCCAAAAACAATAGAAAGAAAAAGCCTCAACTTTGTCATTTTCCCCACATAGAATTTCTGTCGTATTGAAGCACAGAAGATTTAAAGGGACTTAAAGGTTAAAAGGGAGTTTGTCAGTAGTTAAATATCACAAAAAATATCCTTTTCCTCCATTTCTCGTTTTTCGACCAATAAGAAGATTGGTTTAAACAATACTACAATTATCACCTTTCTACATTCAATGCCGTTGAGTGCTTTCGTTCTTATCTGCATCGTTACTTAATAACGACTTTAAATGCAATGTTTTTCCCTTCATTACTGGTTTTAGCTGTAAAATAGCATAAATTATATCTAACAATGTTCCTACACCTGTCATTTTCTTGAAATTAGGTGTGTAATATATACTTAAAGCAATAACTGTAATGTTAGAAATAAGTAATATATATGAAATGAGGTTCCATAATTATCCAAGTACAGCTGTTGTTAGCATCCTGTCTCGTGATGTTGTCGTACGTCTATTAACCAATCAAATATCAGCTTACGATTTAATTTAGAAACCGCATAATTAATGAAGAGTCGTGATTGGCTTACTGTGGAAAAGGCGTGTGTTGATCTATCATAGGATATGATTGGCTAATTAAAGAAAAGTAATGTGATTGGTTGATCTATGTTAGCAATGTGGTGACCAATCACATTGCATGGTTGATGAGCAAGCTCAACAGTAACGGCTAAAAAGGCAAGTACAAATAAATGTTTATTTGTAGACGTTTTCGATCAAATAATTGCAAGCTTCAAGAGCATTTTACAGACAGCAAGGACTTCTTACTCTGAATTTCAAATTGTAAATCGTGTGGTGTTTCCCCTCGCTTGATTTTCCAGAGAAAAACAATGCGCAGGTTCGTAATTAATATAAAAATTAAAATGCTCATTTTTGTTTTGTTATTTTTAAAATATTTATGAAAGTTGATGGACCAAATATCCCCTCGTCAGATTTTTTCTTTGAGCTTTTTCATGATAAAACTTCATCATACTTACGCCCGTAGAGGAGGTAGAACGAAACCCTGCTAGCAGGGTACATCATACTCGAACTTGAATAAGAAATAAGATGGAATTCATATCAAGAATTCTTAGTAAAACTTAGTTTAGCTGTCATTTAACAAGTAAGTGGACCATAGTTGTACGTATAAAATGCTCTTTCGCACACAGCGTAGTAAGTCGTGAAGAAGCAACAAATTTCTAAAGAAAAATTTCTAATTTTTGGCCAGCTTCATCAAATAGATTAATTCCGGTTTATTGGATGTGATAGATATTTGTCAATTTGTGTAGAATAGTAAAACCTATTTAAATAGGCTAAATAATTTATTAGAGTAAAGCCATGAAAAGCGAACGCTTTTGATACGAAAAGCCCTGCATTTCAATATCTTAATTTCCCACACAATATTTTTACTTTTTTTTTAATGAATCTGTTTATCGGATAAAGAGGATATTGATACAGACTAGGTTAATTACGACTGAGACCAGAAGATACTCACACGGTTTTTACTCACTAGTTGTGAAGTATCATAAAACCAACGAGCGAGTCTTCGAGAAAGTGATTGGACGTTTTTTTTACACGTGAAAAAGTGAAACGCGCTTAGTTGTGATTGATAGTGAACAGGGAACTAATGATAATATATTATATAGGTTTTTAGTGAGTAAATTTCGATATGTATATGGTGAAAATGAGTGCATTATAATATGTTGAGATTTATAGACCTTCGGTCTCAGCTATGTTTTGAATCCAACATTTAATGAAATCGAGTATAATACACTCGTCTCATAATGTGGGAGCATCTGTGTCACTAGATCCGGGATTATTTGTGTTGAATCTCTTTCTTTTTTTGTAATTTGACTCTTTTTCCCATCAAGGTGGTGACGTAAGAAGAGTCTGCTCGTCAATTATTTGGCACATGTCCATCTTGTCAAGTAGGATGAAATAATCACCCGACTTCAGTTTCACTTCAACAATATACCAGATTCTTTTTTAAACCGACTCTGACTGTGTAACAACACAAAAACAGTACAACGGACTAAAAATTTAATTAGAGTAAACTTTTTGGGATTAGGAAAGTAATGTCTGTATCCGAAGAAGATGCTGTTATTTGCCGCATATTCTTTGCTGTTCTCTCTACCATCAACGTCATTGGAAACACACTTGTTATCCTCTCTGTTCTTCGCAATCGATCCATGCAGACCAATATAAACTACTTGCTGGTGAATCTTGCGATTGCAGACACTCTCGTTGGGATCTTTCTCCTTCCACGATATGTCTTTAATCGATTGGTAGAATATCCCAATAATTTGAGCGCGGACATCATCTGCAAGCTCTTGACGTACGCGTCCATCTCCTGGGTGGGGCTTCAAGCGCAGGTTTTTACTCTGATCGTCATCTCCGTCGAGCGTTACAGTGCTGTAGTCCATCCTCATAGTTCACGTGGTAGACTGAATAAAAGAAAGCTCAAGATTGTGCTGGTTGCTTCTTGGTTGTACGCGTTCTCGTTCAACCTGCCATATTTTGTACTTCTCGAATACGACTATGAGAAGAAAGCTTGTGTTAAAGAATGGTCTGCGCTCGCACAGAAGATATGGGCTGTGATGTGGCTGGTGACGTGCGGTCCTATTCCTCTATTCTCTATGGGATATCTTTATGGAAAAGTCGTCTATGTTCTATGGATCAAGAAGAACAGTGTCACGGATGCGTCACGCATTGCAGTCACGATGTTACGCAAGAGGGTCACTAAAATGGTCATCACTGTTGCTGTTATCTATGCAATTTGTTGGCTTCCAAACCTTATGGTTTTTAACTTTAAAAACTATTTGAAAAACATTTCCTTTTTGGATCTTCTTCTGGTGATTTCGCACATCTTCCTGCTCGTAAACTCCACAGTGAATCCATTTGTTTACAGTATTCAAAGTCGACGCTTCAGAAAAGCCATGTTGGGATCCATGATCTTTTGGAGATCGAGAAGCGGAGTACTGAGTAATTCAGTGTCCATGATTTCCAACTTCAGGAAGAAGAATATGTTTACCAACGATAGGAAAAATTCCGTAACAGCTATGAAAAGAGGCGAGCTACATGTTTCTTTAGATTGTTATGCGCATGACACAGTCGAGTTAACACATGAGACACATGCACAGTCACACGACGTTAAGGAATGCCAATCAAGCAATATGCGATAGATTATGAAAGTGGGAAGTATGACATTAAAGTAAAGCAACGACAGAACATTTTAAAACGGTTCTGACTGAATTTATATTAAGTGATGACGTGACACTTGGAGTCACGCAACGTATAAACAGATAGGAAAGAATCTGACGAACTTCTTTAATGCGCATGTCTTAGTGATGCCAATCAAATGAATAAGTATAGTTTAATAAATGAGCAGGAGCGTAAAAAGAGATATATAGTCGAATTTCTTCGACTGCACGTTAAGTCATCACGGCCTCTTGAAGGAGCGTTGGTGCCATTCAACAAAAGTGTTCTCAATAGCATCCATGGCCGCCATACTTTTGTCTTTTAACTCTCTTGGGAATGCAATCCATCAATAAAGAAAACACTTGTCTGAACTTATACTTTTTATATTGACTATGATCTCTTTTAGGTTTTAGGTTGAAGATTGTATAAAGATGTTTTATTCACACGTGCAATCATGATTTCATTGTTCAACTGATCTCATTGCGAAGTTTGCATGCCAACACAGCTCAAACTGCTTTACATTATAGTTCTTATTCGGCATAATACTTACCTGCAAAGGTCAGTCGTGTTTTCCCCATTTGCATTCTTAAGTTGACAGATCTAGAGAAGACAAATTGCTGTCATTAGTACAGCACTTTCAACCAGGACTTCCTTGATCGGGCTGTGATAAGGTGGACGCTGACCACAAGTAATGCATGCAATGGATGCATAACTATTCCATAATACTTGTGCATTGAACAAAATAAACTTTAAGATGGCTGCAAGCAGTTTTTATTTGAATTCCGAGCAAATAATAATTCCTACCTTAGCTTCAAGGTCGATCATATTTTAAAAGCGGATGGACCGGGATAAAACTGAGATTACAGTGATAAAAAAAACACACTCTGCGTGCATTTGAATGTCTCCATGAACTACACTTCAGTATTTTTCCCTTCTATATTTGGTTTTCCTTTCATTGGATGTTAAAAAGACATCCTTGTGTCAAATTTTCTTAATTAAGTGATTAGTATACTTTGATTTCTCCTCAAGTTTGCGGACAAGTATTTCTTTTTTCAAAACGCATCCTACATGGAAAGGAGTCGACGATTAGTGCTAAGTTATCATTGAATAACTCAACATATTGGGTCTACTGGCCATAGCTAGCAACGCGGGTCTGGGGGCAAACTAACATCTCGCTGATTAAAATGTAAACTGTAAATTCAGGGATAGCAGCCGTAGGGGTCGAAATCTCCGGCACTGCCGTAAATACTTGTACGCTGCCATACTGCGCCTTAATTAGCGCTACGTTTAATTGGTTAACAATCAAAAAAGCTGGAATGAGTCATATTAGCAGATAAAATTTTAAACAGCTTAACTAGATGTTGAACTACGACCTCCCATATACAATATCATAGAAAATCACTTTATGATATTAAGCAAGTAACGAAAAGAGAAGAGGAGAGAAGTGAGAACGTTTACCAGTCCCATCCCCTTCCCCGCTTGGGATTTTTAGACATGGTCTCCAAGGGGACTGAGCCCTACCTTCCCAAAACAAAATGGCGGACAACGAAGCAACTTTGATTGAGAAAGAACAAAGTTTAGACTTTCTTTCTGCAAGCTTTGATCCTCATAAAGCTCTATACACAAAAGATCTAAAACCTCCTATACCTAGTATACAGGTTTTTAACAACCTTGGTGAATATGCACGCATTATTAAGGAGGGAAAACCCAAAGCTGTGGCGCCAAAAGATCCAAGAAAAATAGCAAGCTTACGTCGTGCATCGAGTAAGAGGACAAGGAACTTGAAGCCAGAATACAAACCACCTGATATTAGTACAAGATTAAAAGCGATAGCAACCACTACGGTAGCTCAAGGAGATTCGTTATCTAGTGAGAAGCGAGTTAGTACTTCTGGCCAAGATGAGGGGGAAAATGCCTTGGGTTTTGGGAGAGGACAAAGCAGAAAGAAAAGATATATGAATGTGCTGGAGAAGATGGACGGTAAGTGAAGCCACAATATGATAAACAGTCATTCTTTAAAAAAATAGCTTTAACTTATGGAAATTCTTTCCACATTATGGCTGTCTCTTGTTTTCAGTGGTTTCCCATGATAGTTTCTTCACGTTTATGGCGGTTTTTTTTTTTCAAATAAACTGAACTCTGACCTTTGAAATATTTCCATCCATGATTCAGCTAAGCTATTTATCCAATGGCGTAGCAAGGGGGAGACAACCTGGGAACCTTTAAATACTGAACCTGTAGATAATGACAGGAATTAACTCTAAAAATGAAATGGGTACATGTGTGCATTGGCAGGAAAATGGTACATTGACTTCCTATGCCTGAGACATTGCTACACCCCTGTGTTTATCAACTAATCACATCAAAGACTTGTTACCCTAATTGGTTGTAAACAATTATTTCCTAAATTGTTATTTTTTTCAGCATGTGCCACTGGGCCCCTAAGCATACTTTACAAAAGTCTGGACAAGAGATACAAGGTACAAGTATGGATAAGAAAATACAAAGGATTAAGGAGTGTCTTAACTGGATATGTTATTGCCTTTGACAAGCATATGAACTTGGTGAGTATAATCTACTGGGAGGGGAGGGGAGGGAAGGGAATGGAAGGGAATGGAAGGGAATAATAGCAGTTGATAAGGGGTACCAGGGCTTATAAAATAATGGCTGGTCAAACTGGAGGTCATTGAAAGTAGGTTGGTTATAGATTTTTAAAAAGATCTTTAGAGATTTGTCAGAAACAGACTACACAAATGAAAATATGGGAACCTTGGGGTAAAGTGGGGGGGGGGGGGGGGGGGGGGGGAGGGGGGAGGATGGAGGGAGAGGTTGTTATCCATTCCATACCAGGGTAGTCATCCAGGAAGTAAAGAATAAAATAGGTTGGAAGGAAGGAGGGGAAAGGATGAGAGGAAAAGCACGATTGGATGGGCTACACATAAAATATGATAAATATAATGACTTAAAGACCTCTTGATTACCTGTTTTCACACAAAAATATTCCTTTGATAAGACAAATCTATTTAATCCTTGTAGGCTTTGATGGATGTTGATGAAGTTTACACAACTGAAGAGCTTCACAGGAATGAACGCTGTACAAAAAAGGGAGGGAAAACAAAGAAAAAGAAGAAAAAGAAAAGAAAACAGACAAGTCACATAAATCAGATAAAAGAAAACCTTATGGACACAGATAAAAAGGATAATATTTCTGTAAGATTTACTCCACCATGTGACAAAATTATTATAAAATCTGTTCTTGAATTGAAAGAAAATTTTATACCCCCTTCAATTGAGAGTACTACAGCACAGGATGTTGGAACAGATTTGACACAGGTTGTTGACCTAAACAGACCATTTAAATCTTTAAAATCAGACTACGATAGCCAAAAAACAGTATTTAAGAGCAGCGGTGAAAAAGAAGGTACACAATTTACAATAATAAAAGATGAAGAAACAAGTTCCTCATTGGTAACAAATAAGGCAAGTGAAAAGACAGGAATGCTTTCTGCAGACCAGCTTGCTGTCCTGAGCAGGCAGTGGGCTGATCAACAAAGAGAGGAGAGTAAAAATGCTCTTGATTCTCAACAACAAATCAATGACCTGACAGAGGGGTCAATGGATAATAATTCAGAACAAACTGGCTATTTATTTTCACATGATTTAAAAGTGAGAGTACCTGCACAAGAAGACATGGAGTCACAAGATGTGGAATTCACTGTAGTTGGGATTTTTCAACCAGCTTCTGTGATAGAAAGCAATGAGGATAGAAGTGCAATGTTACCAGATAATCTTGAAATTAATGTCCCTGTTTTGTTCTCAGACAGTATCGTTAGAAAGGAAGGAGTGAAAGACCACACAGCACAACTGGACAAACCTGTAACACCCGATACAGGACTCGTTTTGCCTCGTGTAGACAAAGATGGAGACTTGAAAGCCCATTCGTTGCAATCAGACAATCCTGTATTACCTGTTTCAGAGCCTGCTTTGCATAGTGGTGATTCAAATGACCTAGTTATGCAACTGGACAAGCCTGAAGAACCTGTTTCAAAATCTGTTTTGCATGGTACAGACGTGTGTGGTGATTCAAATGACCAAGTTATGCAACTGAACAAACCTGAAGAACCTGTTTCAAAATCTGTTTTGCATAGTACAGATGTATGTGGTGATTCAAATGACCAAGTTATGCAGCTGGACAAACCTGAAGAACCTGTTTCAAAATCTGTTTTGCATAGTACAGATGTATGTGGTGATTCAAATGACCAAGTTAAGCAACTGAACAAACCTGAAGAACCTGTTTCAAAATCTGTTTTGCATAGTACAGATATATGTGGTGATTCAAATGACCTAGTCATACAACTGGACAAGCCTGAAGAACCTGTTTCAGAAGCAGTTTTGCATGGTACAGATATAGATGGCGATGCAAATAACCTAGTGTTGCAACTGGACGAACCTGAAGAACCTGTTTCAAAACCGGTTTTGCATAGTACAGATGTAGATGATGATTCAAATGACCAAATAATGCAACTGGAAAAACCCGAAAAACCTGTTTCAGAACAAGTTATGCATATCAACGATAGAAATGAACAGGCAAAGGACAAAGTTATACAATCAAATAAACTTGTCATACCTACTGCACAATCGTTTTCAAACATTATTGATCTAGATGGGAGTACAGCTCTAAATGATGAATCCCTTGCTTCAGAAACTGGTAACGCTAATGGAAAGTCTCTTGTTTACGAGGGTAGATCTGAAGAAAGAGACTTGTCATGTGTTTGTGTTTTTAGTGATAATGATATTACTACAGATAACCCCAACGATAAATCCGTTGCTGCGGTGGGTTCTGACACTGATGAAAACTCTATCATCTGCGAGAGAAATCCTAAGGAAGGAGATTTATCACTGGACCTTTTCACATTGAACCCAGAAAGATCCATCCCTCAAAAAGAGGTGAGAAGTGAATGCGGACGTTTGGGAGAATTGGACGCACGCGTTGCATCTGAAGAAGAAGAAAAGACTGTGCGTTTACAAGTAAATACTGTACAAAACGAAGATAAAAGCAGTTCGTTGGAGAGCGAAGACGTAAAGAAAACCAAAGAAATCTGCTTAACTATCGAGGAAAATAAAAACAATTGGAATAACAAGATTGAAAATCAAGGAGTAAGTGAAAATATTGGAATTGTGAGCCAGGAAGTACGATGTTGTGACTTGGAAAAAGATAAGGTTGGAGAAAGCAGTAGAGGAGAACCAAGACAGAAAGAGAATACTGATGCTCGTCAGGATAGTAGATGTCAGCTGGATGGGAAGAATAAGGGTATCGAAGGAATAGAGAAGGGTACACAACCAAGTGAAGCGAGAGAGAGAGAGGGAGTAGCTGAAGAAGTCCATAAAGCTGAATGTGAATATGAAAAGAACAAAGCAGATGGTAAGTTAGTGAGCATTTAGTTCAAGAAAATATTTGTTATACACCTATTTCAAAAAACGTTGTCATAGCCAAAGGCGATAGGCGATAGGTCATTCCGACATGGAAATGGTTTTGTCGACTACTAACAACATTGTCTCAACACTAAGGTCCATGTTCTTAACGAGAAAAAGAAGCAGAAACACAAGTCATTCCTACTATTCTTGGATCTTGGAATGATCTATCTCCTAATGCTTCTCGCCAATCGCCTATTGCCTATCACCTTTGGCCATGACAACGTTTTTTGAATTAGGTGTATGGGTGCTTTATACTGATCAACAATTTTAGTTTTTGGACATGACAGCAAAGCGTGACAAGCCAGGGATCATGGAAGTTTTAGTTTCGTTAAAAAGTATGGATACAAGAAAAGAGAATGACCTTTTGAAAGAAGAGGAGGAGATTTTTTCTCGCTTCAGGAGCCAGATCTTGGATGAAGGAGAAACTTGCAATAAGAAGCATCCTGACAAGAGTTTCTATAGGAACTATTAAATGAAAAGAAAGTCAATGACCTTATACTGCTTGATGCTGAAGTGACTTAACACGCACATTAGCCACGCCCTGCTGTAGCGTTGCAAGCTTAAAACCCTCACATTTTAGTCCTTCCACACTGACATAAATGATTAAAGTTAGGTATCGCGATCTTCCTCTAAGTTTGATCGAGAGAGCAACCCGTGATGTCGGCTTAAAAACTACCTTGCGATAAGAGAATAGCGATACAAAAGTTTGCTATTCTGATGGGCCAATACGGGTTTATATTGAAGGCGATTGGTTAATAGAAGCCCTCGTCGCTTAATAAGGGATATATCTTTTTAGGGGCCGGGTTACACCACACGATATTTTGTACATATTAACAATGGTCCTAATTACTAACACTTTAATCTTAGAAGACAAAGCCACTGAAAGTGAGAAGGAAGAAGGAGAAATAACATCCAGTGATGATGAAGAACCTGCTCAGAATGCAAAGCCTCAAGTGGACCAACCCAGGCATGGTGAAACCAAAGACGATCAGCCGAAGAAGTTATCCGTGTGGGACCGACTGGGTGTTAAAGGCCAGGCTAGAAAGGAGGAGACAGCAAGAAGAGGTGGTGGACAAAGCTACGAAAAGAAAAGGGGAGATGAAAAGAAGCAGGAGCTCCAAAGAAATAAGAATGACGAGAAGAAAAGCAAAGATGACGAGAAGAAAACCAAAGATCAAAGGCGAAGTACGTCTGGAGCAGATAATAAACGGAAAGAGGAACGTGGAAGGAACAAAGAAAAAAAAGAGAAAAGAGATGGGAAAAAAGAAGAGCGTAACGAGAAGAAGACCAAAGATGACGAGAAGAAAACCAAAGATCAAATGCGAAGTACGTCTAGAGATAATAAACGGAAAGAGGAAGGTGAAAGGAAGACAGAAGGAAAAGAGAAAAGAGATATGAAAAAAGAAGAGCGTAGAGGATCAGTTGGGAGCGAAAAAGAAAAGAGAAAGTATGAGGTTGCTGGGATGAAAAGTAGAGAACGACGAGGTACTGGTGCTGAGGAGCGTAATTCTGTTAGCAGTGACGTACAATCAAGGATGGACAAAGAAAGGACAGACGAAAGGAAGAAAAGAGAACTAAGGGCTAATAGTCTTGTGGTGAAGGATGACGCAGAGGTGCCTTCTCGTGGTGCTAACAGTAATGATAAACAATCAAAGAAGAGAAGAAAGGAAAGATGGATGGGAAGACAAGTGAAAGGAGGTCGAGTGGTTGCGAAGAAAAGGAAGGAAGGCGGCCATCGCGGGTTGCGGCAAGGGATGAGGCAAGGGATGAGTCAACAGCACAACGCTTGAAGAAGGACAAAGATGAGAAACGTAGTGGAGAAAGAGAAAAACGACCAAATTTATCGAGCACTGAAATGAAAAAGAATGAAGCGAAACAGATGGGAAGCTCGAGTGATGGTGAAAAATATGCAAGGAGAAACAAAGAGAAGAATACTGATGAGGTTAAGGGAGGTAGTGCGATAAAAACTGAGGCAAAGAAAGAAGTAAGGACTGTCCAACCACAGGGTGACCGTGACAGTGAAAGGAGGTCTAAAAATAACACACATCATGATGTTCAAGCAAGAAGAGAGAGTAGGGATAGAAAAGAAAAGAAAGAAGCAACATTGACAAGAATATCAGTTCCACAGGGTGACCAACCTAAACATAAACGATCTTCTGATGCTAAACAATTGGTCTTGAAAGAAGCGTCATCCAATCATAATAAGGCAAAAGAAATATCTAAAGGAGAGAAAATCATTGAGATTTCAAAACCAGAAAAGGGAGTTCGTTTGACTGAACAGAAAAAACACAGGCAGCCCAAGGGAGAAGTGTCTGAACGAAGCGAGCACAAGCCTGTACAGTCAAAACCACAGAGAGCCCAACCAAGAGAACACTGTAAAGAAGATAAATTGTCCGATAAAAGGAAGCACAAAGATGCCAAAGTAGATAAGACACAGGAAACCCAGTCTGAAAAGTCCTCCAGTGAAGTGCTTCAAGAATTACGAAAAGAGGAGTCAAGGAAAGGAGCAGAAGTGAAGAAAAAATTTGCAATGAACAGACTGGATACCAGTGAATGGGAGACTATAAATAAAGGACTAAGCACTGGAGAAAGGTTGGCCGAGAATATGAAATCCAATGAAAATACAAAAGCAAAAGAGATGGACGTTAAACAAGTCAAGGTTGGTCTGTTACCAACTCCTGTTCTCGAGATGAAGCCAGGAACAACCAGCAGTACTGGAAAAATAACAGGAAATGAACAACATAGAAGAAACATCCATGACACACGTAACATCTCAAATGAGTCGATTCAAATGAAGAAAAATGAAAAGAATGTCCAGAAATCCTTAGCAAATAGTAAAAAGAGAAAACTTTCAATGGAAAATAGGACTGTTGTAGGAATGAAGCGACAAAAAAGGGCAGACAAACTTGAGGAAAGCAGTTCTAAATCCTTGAACATGTTTGAACAATTCAAAGATACAAGAAAGAAAGTTAAGAGTAACTCTGAAGTGGGAGTAAAAACTACAAGAGGCTCGACCAAAAACGAAAGGTCATCAAAGAAAGACATGGGAAGGGAGGGTAGAAAGGAAATTTGCACTGCCCGCCGAATTGAGGTTGGTTTGGGGAAATACTTGGAATTCAAACGAAGACATGTGAATCAGTTATTTGTACGTGGTGATAATGTCGTTATGATAGCTTATGCCACTTGATCGCATCTGGTGGCTTCATCGTGAAAGACTGGGGGAGGTATCCCAGAATGCTTTTCCTAGTCTCAACCAAATGGTGCATTATGGTCTAGCTTCAGTACAAACATGTTTCATTGTCACTCCATATATCTTGGTATTTGTACTGAAGCTAGACAACAACGCATCATGAACAGACCTATTGTGATGATGTCATGCAAACAACCACATAGAATATAAGCTATTTTATTAACAACTTACTAGAGTGCAAATAATATATCCGTGAAACACTAATTACTAAATTATTCAAAATAGTGCTAGTTAAACAAAAGAAAACAATAGAATTAACATTAAATAGTGTAAGTTAGTATTACTATTATTTCATGGATATATTGTTTGCACTCTAGTGAAGAGAGAAGGTATTTATCATTAAAAACTGTGATATCCTATGCATTACTTGTTGGTGTTTATTTATTATGTATCAATTCTTGTTTATTTGCCTTTTTTCTGTACAAAGTTATAACATTACTCCCATGCATTAGGATATGGAGACAAAGCAATATAAAATTATTGCAAATGACTCTTTCATTTTATTTTGAAATTCTTGCTATATTTTATATTAAAGTATTTGCAAAACAAATAGAGCAAAAACACTTGAACTGTGAAATAGAATCAAACTAGTTACTAACAAATAGTCACTATTTAGATACTAATAGTCCTTATCACTTTAGAATTGATGGTCTCTTGTGTATTCCTTTGTGTGAGTCCTAATTACTCTAATACATTTGCTCGAAATAAAACTGGATAAGAACATATTTGTATTGGTCTCTTGTGTATTCCTTGTTGTGTCATAAACTGTTCTTGCTCAGTGATAACGACTATTAGTATATAAATAGCGACTATTTGTTAGTAACTAGTTTGATTGTTTTTGCTCTACTAAGAAAAAAAGAAATTCTTAAGAAATTCAGTATAAATTATACATTACAAAATATATATGACATTATTATTTATTATGACATTATACATTATTATTATCTTTTCGTTTGATTTAGCAACATATTTGAGTCTTCATTGTTGTGTTGTGTTTACGAGTCATTTGATCCTTTGTTCTTCAGTCTCTTTGCGGATTTTTTTCAAAAATGGTAAAAGATCTTGAAAACATCAACATAAAATTGTATTAATATCACAACCTCGTACCCTGAGCCTTGGAGCCCTTTAGTCATTAGGCTGACACTATTGTATCATCATCATCAGTGATTAAGACAGTCATCAATAGACTTATTATCAGTCATCATCAGTCATCATTATCAGTGATCATCAGCATCAGTCATCATCAGTCAGCATCATCATCAGTCAGCATCATCATCACCATCAGTCATCATCACCATAAGTCATCATCATCAGTCGTCATCATCAGTCATCATCATCAGTCATCATCATCAGTCATCATCACCATAAGTCATCATCATTATCAGTCATCATTATCAGTCATCATCATCAGTCATCATTATCAGTCATCATCACCATAAGTCATCATGACCGTAAGTCATCACCGTTAGTCATCATCACCGTAAGTCATCATCATTATCAGTCATCATCATCAGTCATCAGTCATCATGATTCATGATCATAATTATCAGTCATCGTCATCATCATGAGTGATCATCATCAGATATCACCATCATCATTAGTGATCATTATAAATACCACAAGAAATACTGTCAGAAAACGAAAGACAAGAAATCTCACCTGAGCCTCCGGTACCAGTATTAGATAATTTTAGGTTCATATTCTTTGGGTACTTGTTTGCTTGAATTATTATGTACCTGGAGAGAAAAGATTACAAGTCTATCAACCATGCTATCATACCACCATGCTACCCATACCACCATGCTACCCATACCACCACGCTATCATACCACCATGCTACCCATACCACCATGCTACCCATACCACCATGCTACCCATACCACCATGCTACCCATACCACCATGCTACCCATACCACCATGCTACCCATACCACCAGGCTATCATACCACCAGGCTATCATACCACCATGCTATCATACCACCATGCTACCCATACCACCATGCTACCATACCACCATGCTACCCATACCACCATGCTATCATACCACCATGCTATCAACAACCATGCTACCCATACCACCATGCTACCCATACCACCATGCTACCCATACCACCATGCTACCCATACCACCTATACCACCCATGTTACCCATGTACCAACCATGCCACTCGCACCATCCAACTTACTTTGTAACAACATTCAAGTGAAGGCTGCGATATTTTTTCATTGCATCAATGCAGCTGTTATACTTCTCAGTTAACAGACTATTCTTCTTTTCCAAAACTGCAACCACAAAGAAAGAGAAAATAGATGTTACAATCTCAAATCCAGTCAGAGTTTTGGTTGATAGATTGGCTCTATCATCATCATCATCAGTATCAGCAGCATCATTAACATAAGGGTAGCCCAAAGGTATCATAGGAGTGACTAGCCCCCAACCCCTCAAAAAAGCCCAGTGGGACTCAAACCAGGGTCAGATTGATGAAGGTGAGCACCAAAAAATAGCCTATTGATTGGCTGGTTTCCTCATGAATTATTAATGAGTACAAGAAATTGATGTACAAACCTCTATTGAAGTATAACCAAGTGTTTATGAATCATTCCTAAGTCTTTGAAGACTCAATAAAACACTATTGCTACTTTATTAAACAGTCTATAAAGTCTACCTCTATATATTAATTTTATTCCATGTGGGCTTCCTGGTTAGAAACATACCAAAGTCTTTGAGTGAAGGTCCGCTTTCAATTGCCTCAATAAATGCTCTGTGTTTAGGCGGCATGTACATTCTCATTTTTGTGAGGAAATGTTCATCTCCTGAAGAAAATTTGATTTCTATAAGTGAAGTGCTAATCTACTGACTATGACATAATAAGAAACAGGAAATCCTCATAACTAACCTGTGTTAGATTGGTGTGGAATCCCAAGAAATCCATCAATTGCTTGAAACACTGCAGATTGAGCAGCACTTCCTCCAAAATACTAAAAACAAGTTGAGCTGATGTTAGTTTAATCAGCCAAGTTGAAGATCCAGGAATTTTATGAGAGGGGGGGGGGGGTATGACTAGAAGAAAGGTTTTACCATTAATGTGAGGAAAAAGAGGGTGGCTTACTATGGATAATACTTAAGAACTTCACCACCCCTGGATCCACCCTTGCAGCCACTCTACATGCTTGGGCTTCCTGTGGTTTATGGTAGAATAAAAGGAGGCACCTCTTTTTCTGCTTGTTGCTTCTGACGTGATGATTGACTTTTTTACTGTTGATGCAATGCTACCTTTTTAAGCCAATGTGTCAATTGCTCTTGACTTGCTGTTTTTTTTATCTACTATAGACCTTATAGGTGGTGTGACGATGTTTTCCCAATTCAGCGTGACAAACCTCTGATAAGGGAATGAAGAGCAATTGTTTTGAAATTCGTCGGGATATCATCGTTATTCCTTTCGTATCCTTTGGGATACAAATTAAATGTTTTTTCGAAGAGTAAGAACAAAAAAAAATGAATCCTCTGGAGGTTTGTTACGAGCTGAATTGGGAAAACAATTGTTACACCACAAATAAGATGTATTGACACTAACTTGAGAGTAAAGGGTACCAGTTTTTTAATGTCATCATTAGAATATTTCAGGGGGGATGGAGGGTAAGGAAGATTTATGGGGAATAGACCCCTTGTATGTGACGTCAAAGCAGCTCCATCTCGAGAATAAACAAAAGAATTCCAATTTCCTGAGAATTGGAACCTATTGTTTGTCCCTCCGATGGAGCTGCATTCCAAAACGCTACAAGAGGCCGGGGGAAGGGTAGGTATTAAAAGGGGAATCTCTAAGTAGCTACCACACTCCAAGATGATAAATAATGACTGGTCCCTTACCCCCAGGTGCCAGGAGGTCTGAGAGGTGAAAATAATGCACTACAAATATTGAACACAGCTAACTAACCTTCATCGGTTTGGTGGAAACTCCTTCATACACTAACCCATCTTCTAGAACAGAACCTTCTTTCCATCTAAATATCAAAAAAATCATAAAATAATTGATCCCCTCTTAGTAACCTGTGTCATCTTGAAAGGTAATCATATATGACTCATAGCCTCCATTCTCGGTCTGTAACTCTCACATAAGAAAGGTACAGATGCATTGCATGCTCAAAGGGGGATGTAACCCCATCTCCCCCTAAATCTGTCAATGGGGGGAGTAGCAGCAGAAGAGCTTGCTCTCATGCCAATTGCCTCTTCAATGAGAAGGGTGCCACTGCCTCCTTCTCCACCCTCCCCCCCCCTAAAAAGAACCACCATGGATGCAAGTTACAAGAAACTACAAGGTCAGGAGGGGGGGGGTAGTCACATGCAACACACAACTCCTTTAAGAATTGCTCTTCCCAGGATTTATATTATGTGAAAGTATTAAATTATTCATCTTTAAGGTGTTTCGATACAGTTTCGTGATCACCAAACAGAACTTTTCCAATCCTTGCGTGGACAATGTTCTGTTTGCTGGATCATTTCAGAATTTATACCAGTTGTTGCTCTTGGTTTGAAGTTTGTACTAAATGTATATTTTATTAAAATTTTTAAAGTCTTCAACGCAAGAAAATAGAGAAAAATCCAAAATTGGAAAAAATAAAAGTGCGCGCGATTCAGGTGTGCTGTAGAAAAACTGTTAACTCCTAAGAATCCCCGAATTCATGACAAAAGAAATATCAAGGAATTAAAGAAATTCTATAAGATAGATTTGGAGAAAATCGCACAAACATTTCATACTCTTAAAAATTACTATTGAATAAAATTATTCGAAAATACCCTAAAATGTTGCTGTTGCTCTTGTTTTTAACCTGTGTAAGTTTGGTCAACTATTTCCTTGCTGGTCTTGAGAACAAAAATTTATTTCGAAGAGCGTTTTTATGTAAAGATTTAGCATCGTCAAGGTTTTGCGTTTTCCACGATTTCTCATAAACCGCTCGAATGATTTAGATTTAGCTACATCTTCTCAAGGATATATGATCTGTACCTGCAGAAGCTCATGTCGGTTGATTCATTCTAAAGTCTGTGACAGATCCAGACCATTTCAAGGGCATTGATTGCAAAGGCATCACATAGGGTCCTTTTTAGGTCTTTACGTTACCTGCCTTTATTCTTATTATTGGTTGACTGCAAAGGGGGTGTCACTAGTCAGCCAATTCACCTCCCTGAATCAACCCGTGCTTTATGTTTACGACATACACCATGCAGATAATACTAACCCATTCAAAAAGGCCTTAATAAATTGTAAAATTCTTCCGCATCAGTTACATCTGAAAAAGTTTCGTATCAGTACTTAACAATAGTCATTATTTATAAAGTACAATACACTAGATCACCCCAGCTCATCCATTGTCTGTTTGTCTGCCTGTCTGATTGCCTGTTTGTGTATCTGTCTGTCTGTCTGTCTCAGTTGCCACGTTGTCCCTGGAACGCTGACAAGCTGTCAGTGCTATTTTACTGTGGCTGACTGTCTGTCTGTCTGTTTTAATTGTTTCTTGTACCTGGAACGCTAAAAAACTGTCACACCCATTTTACTGTGGCTATAACTGTCTGTCTGTCTATCTGACTAGCTGTTTGTCTGTCTGGCTGACTGTCTTTCAGTCTATCTGGTGGTTTGTCTGTCTTTCTGTCTGTCTGTCTATCTGTCTGTTTTAACTGACTGTCTGTTTGAGTGGTATATGCTCACCATGGATTTTAATAAAGGCACTTTTCATGTTGTGGATAATATTTTGGAGGGTAATCAACGAATTGATAAGAGTATCAATAGCGGCATTGAGAATAGCCTGAAAAGAATCAGATACATGAAGCCATCAAACTATATCAATCAATCTGCATTCCCTATTTAAACATTATACACAGACACAGCCTCCCTCACGATCAGGGGCACAACAGGGGCGGATCTTAAGCTTTTATGTCAGGGTGCACATGCATGCACCCTGTGCTCCCCACTGGTTACGGCCCTGGAGACACTGACCTGTCTTCCATTATAGTGAATGATAGTCAGGAGATTTGCTATAATATATCTTTCATAAATAAATACTAGTAATTTTGATTTGAATCTTTAATTCATCCCCAGCATACCTGCTGCCCCGTCACCAGACACTAAAAAGTAAATCAATTAAAAAAAATTAGTGATCAACAAAACATAAGATTTGTTTTTACAAGGGCGCTCTCACAGCACTTTTCATAAATCATTCTACCACCTTAACCATCACTACAGACACCTAGCATTTTGGCTTGCATCAAACAACCTCACAATGGGATGTGAGTTAATTTGATCACAAGCAGAAATATCTGTGATGCAAAAGCTATTTTCAAATGTTGAAACCCTGAAGATCAAGTAAAAAAAACATATTACAACATACTTATCAAAAGGGATTTTCTTGAACATATTGATATTTTGTTTGTTTGTTTACAATTGGAATCAAAATACCTTGTCCATTTAAAGGCATGGAATTGATTTAACTGATTGATTGAGCAGGAATTTTATTATTGCTCATGCAGATCGGAATAAGCTTGGCCCATCATAAGTTTGATTGACAGAAGCCAAAATGCCAGACATCTGGAGTCGGCCACTAGCAGAATGACGAAAATGATTATAAAAGCTGTGGCTCTGACATTCCATAAACTGGTTTCTTACACATCCTTGGCTCATTTGATTCAACTTTAATGGACACTTAATTTTGCATAAATACAATTAGAGTTTTAATGTGCAGTGAAGGACAGTGAAGTGCCCCTCAAAGTTGAATCAAACGAGCCAAATCGAAATGATTTTTATGGGCCATGAGACAACATTGAATTGGAAATTAAAAGTTAATATTTGCAGAAGAAAAACCAGAAAATCTAGGGAAAATCCTTGAAGCACAGAAAAGAAACAACACACTGAAAGGCAAGCACTGTTACTGCTATGCCACATGCTTCTCTTACAGGGGCAGCGGAAGCTGAAAATGTGGGGGGGGGGGGGGCACTGAAATATTATATTTAATGCTATGTGATAATGATCGCTGTTTTGTTTGATTGCAGACGCATGTCCTGTAAAACTACGACTGAGAACCAATATTTTGTGGGAGGGGCCAGGCTCCCCAAAAAAAATTCGTGGGGGAGGGGGGGTGCCCCCGGTTCTGCCGCCCATGTGTTTCTCATGATAATTAATACCTTTGAAGAAACAAGAAATTCATAATTTCTTCTGGCCTTCTTTTCTTTATTTATCATATTATTTGTTTATTTTTCTTGTTCTTCTCTCCCACTTCCCCCTCTTTCTCCCATCACCTCCCTATTACATTCTTCACTCTCTCCTTCTTTCCTTATTCTACTTACAACTGCGCCTCCTTTACCAAACTCAAGTTCAACTCGAACAGCAGTCAGGAAGAAGCCTTCTTCTGACTTGGTGCCAGTGAATGTGGTAATGAGTTCCAAGTCACTACATGAATGAATTATAGATATTAAATAACAAATAAGTTCCAACCTGTCAATAATAAGGCCTACGGCAAATATCGAACTTTCCATGCACTGAACTTAATTACATCAAAGAATGCCGCCTCATTATCACCTGCTATCCATTTTTTAATGAGTTCGATGCATGGAAAGTTCGATGTTTGCCCAAGGCCTAAGTTCATAAAATAATAGTTTGGATTTTTTAAAGATTTTTTAAATTTAAGTTTATATTGTCTGGTCCAGTAACTTAAAAATCATGCATTCTGATTGGCTGTAACTCGTATTAATATATATATTTATTGTTAAATAAACCCATATTGAACAACAATATATACAGAGCCAATTATAATATACATTTTTTACAAACATAAAAACTAGCATAACTACAAGGTGTTATCAAAACTATTTTATTTTATTTATTGAGAAAGAAATTACAGAATAACATGCAATGTGATACTGTATACACATTATAAGACATCATTTACGAGAAATCAATAATCAGATATAAGTAAATAGGTTGGGTTTTTTTTATTTTTTAATGTACAGTAAGAGACTGGTGTTGTTCAATAGGTTGGGCTGTCAGCATGAGCAGGGGATATAAGGTTAACATCATGATCATCCAAGCACTCACATAGGAAAATAGCTTGTTAAATAACAAAACCAATATATACTTAGATGAGAGTGTATATGGACCGCGTGGCACTAATGAAATAGTTGAAGATATAAGAAGTAAGTTATAGTGCTTGGGAACGAGGTTATTCCGGGCGAAAGCCCTTGGAATTAAATTCGGAAAAATTAATTTCCGACCTCGCTAGGATTCGAACCCACGACCTTCGGAATTGTACTACCGATGCTCTTCCAGCTGAGCTAGAGGTCAGACTCGGCCTGCTCTCAGTCTGACCTCTAGCTCAGCTGGAAGAGCATCGGTAGTACAATTCCGAAGGTCGTGGGTTCGAATCCCAGCGAGGTCGGAAATTAATTTTTCCGAATTTAATTCCAAGGGCTTTCGCCCGGAATAACCTCGTTCCCAAGCACTATAACTTACTTCTTATATCTTCAATATATACTTAGTTATTTTTCCCCAATTGAAAGTAAATGGGCAAAATAAATAAGCTATTCACCGCCATGAAGTCGGTCTGCATAGAAATAAACTGTGCCTTCAGCCTAACTGCCTTCAGGTCTATATATTGGAGACGTTCGGTACAATGTCTCGCCCTGTCCAGACCTACTTTAGGTCAGTAAACAAAAATTTACTAACCTCTCATCACTTGCTCGTCTCCAGTTGCACAAGGCAAACACATGGTGGTTTATGATTGGTGGCAAACCTTTGAAAAGAGAAAAAAATATTATATCATTACTTTACTAATAAGTACAGTCTAGTAACAAGTTATGGAGTTGCCAGTGCTTTTTGTCAATTAAAGTCCATATTTTGTCATTTACTTAAACCTCCTGGAGATATAATGCCCAGCAACCATTTTGCACCCAATGTATTCGCCATTATAAACTTACCTAAATGTTTTGATACACCAAACAAAGGAACAGCAATGCACTTGGGTAGTATCTGAATGAAAACAAATGCAACATCAATCTAGTTAAAAGCTTGAAATTTATTTAATCTGTAGCTTGCTCTTGCCTGACCTTTACAGCTCCCTGTTCCCTGAAGCACCAGACGTAAGAGTGAGCCATTGCTGCCAAAACAACAAAAGCTCTGTGCCATTCCTTTTGAGATGAAAGTATTGTATAGTCTAGTAGCAGCAGCTGTAGAGGCAAAGAAAGAAATACTTTGAGAAATACTTTAAGTTGGAAGCACGAGTGGGGTTCGTTGGTAATGCATCCCAGCTCTAACCAATGCAACATAAATCAATTTTTTTTCCAGCAGGTCTTGGTGACATAATCTGAGTAATTAAGGTTATTTGTCATTTCTCTCCTAGCTGTGATTCAAGGGTTTTACTCTGGATTCTCCAATTTTCCTCCACCCTTAAAAATCAACTTCCAAATAATTGATAAGGAGTTGAGGGTGAGATTGGGGAAAAAAATCTACTAAATTTAGCTGTTGTACCACAGCGTGGGACAATCACAACAGAGTTAGGCTCCAAACTAGGTGAAAGCCCAAAGATTGAATTAGAATTTAGTAGTTGATTTTTGAGGAGGAAGGAAACCGGAGAACACGGAGAAAAACCCTTGAAGCGCAGGGGAGAACCAACAAACAACTCTACTCACATATGACATTGAGATCAGCAGGACTCGAACTCAGGTGTCATTGATGAGAGGCAGTGCATTAGCAGTGCACGCCACCGGTGCTTCCCAAGCAAGCCTTAGTGCTTTATCTGTTATCCCTCATAAAAACAAGGCAATCTTTTATAATATATTATTTGAAAATGTGTTAGCATGAGCTCAATAACTATATAAATAAACCAAGTTCAATGTCATTATTTCCCATACACTTTCTCTTACCATCAGGGCATAATGAACTATATTTCTTGAATCTGACTTAGGCCTAGGGCAAACCTCGAACTTTCCATGTGAGGAACTCATTAAAAACAGGTGATAATGAGGCAGCATTCTTTGATGTAATTAAGTTCAGTGCATGGAACGTTCGACGTTTGCCCTATAACAATAACAGGTCAGTGAAAAATTAAGGTTGTTTGCTTTTTCACTCATGCTGTGCTTCTAGGTTGAGATTAGATTAGAAGACACTACCTTTTCAATAGCAGAACGTGTGGTTCCATTTTTCCATAGGGTTGGAAGCTCATCACAGAGTCTTTCCCAAGAATCAAAATACTCTGGTAGCCTTACCTAAATGAAATCATTAATTTCACATGAAATGTTTGAGGGAAAAAAACACAATTGGGAGAATGAGAGTTTGGACAGGGGGATCGCTTTTCTTCTTTCTTCTTTTTTTTTGCAAGATCTGCAGGAACCATCCTTGACACACAAATTAGCTGCATTCATTTTTGAAGCCAACTTTATATGATTAATGGGGTTATTTAGTTCAATTTGATCAGCAACTGCTTTTGAATTTTTTCTTGGTTTTAACTTTATTCCCACTGCCCAGATACATGTACACTCCTCCCGCTTCCACTCCTAAATAATTTTCTTGAGCAGGCAAGCAAAAAGAAAATATTTGGCCAAACTGTTTTTGAACTGAAGGTATGAAAATCTTTTCCAAAAAAAATTAACAACAATTTCTTTCATTATTTAAGCTGTGTATACATGCGTACTCATGGAAAGCATTATTTTGAGCCTCCTCAATAGTATGAATAGTTTCAACTTTAGACGATATCAAACTGGTCACTGTCTCAGCAGTTTTTTTTTGTTTGATTCATTTTCCACGGTCAGAGTTATAAATTCTGAAATATTCTAGCTAATTTGTTGAGTATGTGAGACATAGCAATGGTAATTAAGGGGAGTCGGAACTATAAATTACTAGTAAAATATGAATTACAACTTACAAGAGGGTTGTCGGGTACGAATCCCAGAGTAGGTGATACATCAAAATCCTCAAGTTTCAAAGCCATGTTGACCAGCTACTGTTCTATGTTCAGATTCTTTGACTTATAATGACTTCAAACTACCTGGTTATTGTTTTATCAGTTAAAGGTACACATTGCAATCTCTTGGGCGGACTAGTCAAAAATAGCACAATGTAGGACAAATAGTGGGTAAAATAGCACTATATAAAACAATTTATATTCATATATATATACAATTGATTGCACAAAGGTTGTAGTAAACATTTTTACCTATATCTAATATGAGGTGCAAGATATCAAATGAGGTACACCGGACAGAATGCAAAACATGCCTAAATATGATTGCTTAGCCACGAAATTTTGTGGAAAAACTTTTTTACATTCTTTTATTGCATGTAATACTCGTGATACAAAAGAAGAAAAGTGAGACCAAAGGATTTTACTTTTCAAGTTTTGCATCTCATTTGACATTTTGCATTTCATTAGGTGTTTGCATTTTGTGTACACAACAACCTTTCTTCAATCAATATAAAGAGGTGTCTATCGTTTAGAGTGATTTTGCTTGGCCAGTGAAACAAAGTCGTATAATTAGCGAACAACAGTCAAAGTAAAACAAAAGAAAACAATGGAATTGGTGTCTTCTACGTACTAAGCTCATTCATCACGTTGCATGACAGTACTGTAAAACCGCTCTATAATATATTTACTTCAAACTTACAACCCGGTTAGGATAATACTTGCTATTAAACCAGCTTTAAAATTGCTTTTGTGAGACCTCTTTTTAATAAATATCCAAAAGCAAAAAAAAGAAATATAACTAATTAAAAGAATCAAAATATTTCAAGAAAAGCTTGCTGACATGTCGACACACAGCATGGTAGGTCATATACCTCTTTTCCCGCGGCGTTCAATCCAAACAGCCTCCAAATTACAAGTACCCCAAATGGAAAAATGGTTCAGCACTGGCATCTAGTAGTCGTGGAGAGTATTATTTTAAGCCGTGGAGAAATTTGGAGCGTTTTAATTCAAAGAAAGATGGCACACACCCTTCCCCTAGTGACGGAAACTTGTCATGCAATATATTGTACTTGGGTTTCCTGTGCGTTAACACAACACAGGAAACCCAATACCCAAAGAAACGTTCATGCCTTTGTCATTTGTTTTCTAGTTTTTATGCTACCTACCAGGCCGTAGCTACTTGCAAACTCCAAACAGTCATCAAAAGGCAAGATAGTCTATGCACAACTGTTGTCAAATTCATGTTTTTGATGTCTCTCTACTGATTGGCTATCACTAATATACATATGACCATTTACTCTTACACATATTGATAGTGATTTTCCTTGATCACCCATGAAAAAAGTCTACATGCATAGTAGTTGATACATTCCATTTTTTTCTCATTTTACTTTGACTATCACTCGAGAATGATTTTAAAGAGACGTTCTTAGTGTTCGTCACACAATGTAGACACTAAGAGCATCTGTGTAAGAGGCTAATTTGGCCCTAGTCGTACAGGACTCCCTTTCAGTCTGCCAGAGTTGAGTGAAAGGAAGTCCTGGACTGGACTAACTTGGCCCGCAAAACAGTTGCACAATTAGTGATCAACATGTGCAAGTAAAACAAAAGAAAATAATGGAGTTTATGCTTACCACTAAGTAATACATTCACTATTCTTTCACAGCATTAATTTGTAAGGGTGCACTCATGCTTATAGTTATTAGTAGAGGGGTGACTATCACATTTTGTAATGGCAGCCAAGTAGAATATTAATAATTGATGGAGTGATTGCTCTTTAGAAAGCCAACAACTCTCTTCCCCTGACACCGTCCAACCACTATAAATAAATAAAAAATATTCCAAACAAAAGTACAGGAATTTAGAGTTTTACAGACACTCCTCCCATATTTTGTGATAACCAGTTAAATAAGAATTCTGAACAAATATGACAACTATTAACTACAGCAGAAGATATTTTATTGTCTTTGGTGGTCATTTTTATTTTACACCTTGTAGCCACAGCTCTTGCGTCGGCCACGAGCTTGCTCAAACTTTCGTCCCTTGGATCTTACAAAAGGCCTGTTGATATTAGAAAAGGAGTCTGTTCAGTAAATAATATATACAAAATAAACAGCTAATTGTAGATCAAGAGCATGCCGATTTTATAACAAGGCATTGGAATTCACAGAAAAATAAGAATCACAGCAATCATTACCAAACATACGGAAAGCAAAATAATTATCATAAATTTCATTCACTTACTTGGAGCTGCTATGGGGTACACCAGGAGCAAGTCCAAAATGCCTTTCTGCTTCTCGTGCCTTTCTGGGTCCTGGTAAGAGTAATAATGAGCATTAGCTTTTATGACAAGCTCAGATATTTTACAAAAACATTAAAATTACTTTTACAGGTTTCTGTCTACATCAGAGTTCACAGTGTCATCAAGTGCCTTATGGCTTAAGAAGACCGTCGTGACAAGTATCATCCTATGCAGACATGACATCCAAAGCAAAGATCTCCCAATACTTTTTTTCCGTATCACCAACTTTATATAATACCTTACACAGGGTTGAAAAATGAATGTTTTCTCCTTAAAATGTTGACCAATTTTGGTGCTAGATGCTAAGTTTCCAAGCAGCCATGTTTGTTTTCTTGGACAATTTTGTTCATGGGCATATCTTTTTCAGCCCCATAAATACCATACCTTGTAAGAGGACTGTATTCTGGCCAAGAGGTGCACGGAGAGCCAGCTGGTCAAAAGTAATGATCTCTCCACCAGCCTTAAGAATTCTAGCACGAGCACCCTCGGTCACTCGCAAGGCACAAATCTGCACAAGAAATACACAGATAATAAACATTATAAATAATAATAATAAATGAGATTTAACAGTGGTATTTCCACAGAGTTTCTCTTCATTCACTAAATTCCAATTGGAATTTAAAAATTTATTTTTGCAGGGTAAGCAAAACTGGCAAACTCGGAAAATAAAACCTCAAAACAAAGGAAAAAACATACAAACAACTCAACTCACATATGACACCAAGCCAGTCAGGACTCCAACCCAGGTTGCAATATTGAGAGGCGAGATTTTATCATATATGCAGCTCATATCATTAGGACCAACTTATTCCCACAACATAATTATTAACCCCAAGAAAAATTCTTAGAAAGAAAGTTTCTGGGGCGGAAGTGAACCTTATGGAATCTAAGAATCTTAAGATCATGCAACATAAAATATGCAGTGTAGGGAATACATGACTTAAAATAATCGCTGGATATCAGACAATGTCTTTGCAAAATTGGAACTTGTCTGGTTGAATCTTTGTCAGTCATTTTGGCCAGTAACATTAATCCAGATATGGCCAAATTAAACTAATTTGGGCAGTCATCTTGACCAGTGACTGACCAGCTGTTATCTTAACCCTGGAATATTTTGCAGTTGACAAACCTTAAAAGCAGGAACTTCAAAGATCCTGGCATCATCAGTGATGGTTCCAACAACAACAATAGTTTTGCCTTCATATCCTGGGGCTTTCATCTTGCGAACCTAGAGACATCAAAATAAAATACTTAATTGAAGAGTAAGCCTTATATAATTACAAGGAAGAGAATAAGAGAAAAATATCATATGCCCTTGGCAGGATTTGAACCCACGTCTTCGGTATTCTAGTCCGATGTGTTAACCACTACACTACAAGGACCAACCACGCTGGTAACGCAGCCAGAATATGAAATGTAGGGTATTCGTGAGGATCCCAGAGCGATATTTTTTCTCTATAGGTAAGTTGAACACCGTAAATGTACGCAGATATAATAGACATAGTAAAGTAGTAATAAATTATGCGTTCTCTCTACTTCATCATATACACACCGAACGCATAATTTATTACTACTTTACTATGTTAATTACAAGGAACATCATTTCAGACAATGGAATAATTCTAACTGGAATTTTATAGAACTGTTTTGTTGTTGTTTTCAGACAACAGGAAAACACAAGACTCCAATAAAACCCCTAGAAGTAGCAGAGAGAATCAACAAGCAACTCACATGCAATAACAAGTGTGAAAATAGATGCTTGGTCACATTGTTAAGAGGTGGACACTTCCCTGATCTATCACCCATGGAATCCAGTATGTCAAACGAAGGGACTATTGCATGGAGTAGACTGTAGAGAGTACACTTCGTATGACTGTGAAAAGCTTGCAGCAAGAACACTGGCAAGGCATATGCCAGATCAATCACATTACACAAGAATTTGCTCTCCATGCAATCAAATACACAAAACATGGCATGAACACAGTGTGGAAATGGTCATTGTGCAAGAAAAAAAATCAGCCAATCAAAATTCTAGAAAACACCACAGTCGCAGGAGGGCACACATACAAAACTGAGCTTTTCACAGTCATACAAAATCTGCTCTATCTGTGTTATGATGTATATTAAAATAAAATTAAGGCTGTGAAGAACTTGTAGTAAGAATGTGCAATGCATTTACCATGAAATTGTTGTATGGTTATTGAATTGTTATTGTAGCTGGATATCGTAAATTCCATGATATTTAATACAGTGTTTGTACTATAAGCATTTTCGCAGGCATATAAAATCTCATGAAATCTGGTCTATGCATCATATTTAAAACTATATCTATTCGAAATGCCTGGGATTGAACGATACATAAAGTATATTTTCCAGGAAAATTAACGGAGTTTACTTACGATACGAGACAAGGCCAGTGGGGGACGATTTTTTCGGCTCATACAAAGCCTCTTCAATACAACTTTATTAAATGGTGCATTGGTACGCCTGGCCAGAAAACGGTAGAGCTGTGGTCAAAAGTGACAGTGTTTAGTCGCAACGAATTCTAAACGCTAAAAATATAATCTAATCGTATAAACTAACCTTCACTAGCAACCTGATGTACAGGTTCTGTGTTACTGGCGCCCGACGGCAAGTCTTTTTTTGGTGCTTGTGCTTTATATCTATCCCCTACAAAAAAGAACAGGATGATAGAACTGTAATTAAACTTTCATTTAAGTGAATTTAGATACCCAATGGATTTACGATGGGTAGAGATTTGATTAGATAGTAAGACATTTTTCTCGAAGACTGTTCTTACCATTATGGAGGCCGAAGAGGGAGAACGTCCGCAATGCCCCTTGGGAAATACAACCGGACCGAGATCAAACTGAGAGGGGAGGGGGAGGTAGATTCTTGACCTTTCTTAGCAAATCGCTATATTTGTTCAGTGCTTTTTTTGCTTGCCGTGTCTTTACTGTAAGGTTTACTTATTTCTTATGATGTCAAGTTTTTTTTCACAAGCTATCAGTAACTACCGATCAAAATTGTCATTAGGTTTTATTTTTGATAGTTCACTATCCTCTTTCATTTGATTAATACAAAAATAAATTCGCCAATTTTATAACAAAAACAAAAATTACAGGGGAAAAAAAGATTCCTAAGAAACAAAAAGAAGAATACATATGAGATTCTTTAAATGAATTTGTGGGAAATTGAAAAGACTGTCGGGTGTTTTATATGGGCAAAAAATGTTGCTAGGGACAGGAGGGTAGGGATTGCTCTGCCAGGCTGCTTAACTCATAAATACGTGGACAACAAAATGGCGGCTGGATGGCTGGCTGGATGAAGATTGTTCAGTTGCTCAATCACGCACAAGATCAACCTTACTTTAGCTTCTAAAACGATTTTATCATGGCCCCACATCGTCCAACACTGTTCAATCTAATGAACAGTATTTTTGGAGTTAGTGTCTTATCTATTCCTTACTGTTTTCATCAAGTAAGTAGATTGAAATCTGCTCTTTCGAAATTCGTTGATATTTTTAAGAGGATCTATCGAGTTTGCTATCGTTAATGTGTCAGTTTATAGCTTTTTAATGCAGATCTCTTTACAATTACATTTTTTTATCTTTTCGATTACTTTTATCAAGACTACTTTATGTTGATAGATAACAGTACTCGACAAACAAGATACACGTAGTATATTGAATACTATGCTTAGATCTTAGGATAAAATATCTTTAAAACTCGCTTTAATAGATTATTTTTGTCTTATTTTATCCTAAACCCATCGAAACTACATTGTAGGATCCTCTATATCAAGCTAATTATTTATATAAATAACGTTTATAATCATTTTTGTTTTGTAAAACAATCAATTAATCTAGCCCACATCCTGTTGGACATTTCTTATGTTAGAGAAGGGGGTGTATATATTGGAGAGTTCTTATGTACTGTATGTAGTGCATTTCACATTGTTAAAATGCGCTTTACATTTATGATCAGTAGAGAGAACTTTACGGGCTACATATTAGGGTACTATCAGCAATAACCATGAGTGAATTGTAAATACTTTGAGGGTATGCCTCCAAATTGAGATAAGTGGTTGAACCAGGAGACAATCCCCTTATAACAGTAACTCCTCAAGGTCATCATCGAAACCTCAACATCTAATGTGAGGATCTGAGTGGGCTGGTACTGTCATTACTATGGTGATAAGTGCAGTCCTGCAATAATTTTACTCAATATATCTTGTTGTCCAGCTAGTTTTCTCATACATAATCCCTATAAAGATTCAATCTTATATTTAATAAGATAATAGTGTTATATATATCCCTCTTCACCTTGGGTGTAATGGTTTCTCATTTCAGATCATGAATGTGTTATTGTCTTGAGTATAAAATTTGTCATTTGGGTTGTATAAAGAATGCATCTTTTTTATTCATAAAGAGTAGGCTTTAAAGCTAGGAGCTCGTAGAGCAGTGTATCCTCCATACACACTCCTTACTACATTTATATTCTATACACTCAACTCTTAACTCACATGGAAAACCAGAAAAACCAGAGGAGGAAAAAACATGTCAAACAAACTCAATTCACATATGGCAACTTCAGGGCTCGAACCAGCAACCTGATCCATTGGACTCACTGTGTTGAAAGAGGACACATTAGCAGTGGCCACTGCCACCTTATTCATGTGTCTTTTCTTATGCAACCTTTAAAGAAAGAAATACTCTAAGGAATAAAAATAATGTGGTCTGAAAAAGGGGAAGAAAAATAATAATTATAATATTTTTATTTATTTGTTTGTTTTTACTTAGTGCGCAAGATTTGGTTTAATGTATGCGCGCACACATTTGCCATGGTTTGCGTTTTCTTTGTCAATATTGTATTGCTTTTCATTTCCCTCAGGATGGCTGAGTAGGCCGAAAGCTCTGATCTTATTTATTAATTATTATGAACAATTATATGAATGATTATAATAATTTGGCTAAGCAACCAAAATGTCTACAAAAAGAATCCTGGTAGTAGTGTGTTATCAAGATGCAATAGAGAGAATAATAAAATAATTGTTAATTAGTATTTTTTGTTAATTTTTTTTCAGTGTGGTATTTTGCTTGGCCCCTTGGCCATGATAATAATGGGTTATTTCACTAGGAAAACATGTTCTTTTCTACTTATATCAAGTCAGTTAGGACGAAGAAGAAGCTATGAGTCATTAGGTGAGTGTTAGTCAAGTAGCAGCAGCTATAGAGGCTTTGCACCATCACTTCATGATGGAAGCCATGACACGGCAGGAACAACAGACCTGTCCCGAATTCGCTTGACTGACCACGAAATGGTTTGAAGTCGAGACTGAATTTGATTCTTTTATTCATTTTCAATCCCAACTTGAAACCATTGTTTCTTGAACAATCAAGCGAAGTACAAAGCCTCTATTCAATCTGTAAAGAGCTGGCTTAGATTATTTTATTAACAGACAATTTTTGATAAGCCCAAGAATCAAAAAAAATACAGTCTCCTCTAGCTTAATCATTATCAAAAATGTATTTCAGAAACAGCTGGGCAATGTTTATATGTAAACAAATATCATCTCCTTAACCTTTCTATACAATTCATTGTTATTTGATGAAGATGTTTTTCTTTTATATAAATTAAGAAGCTGGGGATACTGTAGAAACCACCACCAGCATTAAGAGGATGACTAAAAGGGGTCATAATTCTTGTGTTTGCCATGCCCAGACAGTTATTTATATCAAGAAGCTGTTTAATTGTTCAATAAAATTTGAGGGTTATTTTATGTTGGTTTAATTTGTTACCTTTCAGCTCAATTCACTTATGGTAATGCTGGAAAATTTGCAGTAGAAGCATGGTAAATTTACAATTATTATATTGAATTACATTTTATAATAAATATTGTTATTATATTAGATCCCTTTATTATATTAGATCCCTTTAAGCACTTCAGAATGCAGCTCAATAAAGAGAACACATAAATAGGCTTCCATTTCTCATGAGATCAAACTTCTCATGTTTTGTCTTTCAAATTCACAGGTAGCCAAAGCTGGGTTCTCGTGGCATAATATTATACATTTCTTCACTTTTTTCACATTTTGACGATTTAATCGAGGTTTTTAAGCATCACCATACATTTCCTTATGATATGACACCACGGGAGCCTAGCTTGGGCTACCTGTGAGGAATTAAGATTCCTTATTGTCTCATTCAAGGAGTCTATAACAAGGTATTTCATCTAAATGTGCTTTCTTTCTTACAGTATTATTGGTGTAATGGCAGGCACGTTATGTGCATTTCACGTCATTATAGGTGATCTTGCACCCGATTTATTTAGTCATCTATTTGGGTTACAGGTAAGATAATAATATCCTCATAATGTTAATAATACTTTTAATTTCAACTAGATACTTTCTAATAGATTTCATAAGCAACAGGAATATGGTTACAGTTCAAACAGAAAATAATATTAGAAATTGTTTCAATAGACATTTCCCGAATTCGCTTGACTGATCACAAAACAATGGTTTCAAGTCAAGGTTGAACTTGATGAATAAAAGAACCAAGTCCAGTCTCAACTTCAAACCATTGTTTCGTGGTCAGTCAAGCGAATTCGGGATAGGTCTATTGGCCACTTTAGAAACGAGCAAGAGACTGGGCCGAACTTTGAATATTAATCTTATTAATAGAAAAAAACATTTGTCATTTGAGAAAGCATCTCAAGGTTAGTAAGTCTGGCAAATTTGAACATGATTGGATGAAACAAACCAGAATATTGTTTTTCAAAAGTGTTGAAAATTAACGAATAATGTATGTTTACAGGGGACACTTGTCCTACATAACCATACATTCTTTATAAATTTTTCACACTTTTGAAGGCTTGTATCTCTGGGTTTTTTTAATGAAACACATTCAAATTTCACAAATGTACTAATATTCTTTTGCTAATTATATTAAAATTCAAAACTCAAGCCAGTCTTTTTTCTAAAGTGGCCAATTGTTTACTGTCCTGTGAAAAAATTTGTAAACGACTTGTAATCTTTGTAGTAAGTACTTTATAAAACAGATACTGTGCAGTTGCTTGTCGGACAATATTTTAATTATACTGGAAAAACTATTCCAAAAGTGCTATCAGTTTGCTATTGTCTGAGCCGTAACCATGAATTGTAATAATAATTATTAAATTAATTATTGTCTATAAGTAATAAAATCACCTCAAATCTTTCTTTTTTTATTTTTCAAATTTCCCTCCAGCAAACCCCAACATTAAGAGCATTATTGATGATAGTATTGGTTTTCTGTATTGGGCTGCCACTGTCCTTGATGAGGGATATTTCTAGTTTATCCTCCATCAGTGCAATGTCGTTAGGATTTTATGCAACCTTTGTACTTTACGTAAGTAAAAAGTTAATGTATACATATCGGTAAATAGACCTCTTAAAGTGCATATGATATGAAAAACGTTTAATGTTAAAAATGTGTGGTTTATTGGCATTAATAAAAATATCATGGTTACATTCGTTTAAAAAACATATTTCTCTAGAAATTTAAGAAAATTTAGCACAAGTTATGATGTTGTTTTGTTTACAAGTCTCCAGATTTAGTTGCAAATACACAAAATATGTTTGAATGTAGAATCTTAATTTTAGGTAGTACAATTTTCAGTTTCCCAGCATTTGAAGAATACTATGTAAGCTTTCAAATGAAACTGAATAGAATATGCCTTTTGCTGTTATTTGATACAAATTATGATTTATATTTAGTACATTTGTCAACAAAATGATGTCACAAATTGGGCTTAATTTTCTCAAATATCTCAAGAAATAAGCTTTTGAAACAAATTTCATTACAATCTATTTATTATTACTAACAAACTATACATTTTAAATTATGAAATATTTTCATGTCATAAACACTTTAAGCTTCGTTGTTTGTTGTGCACATTTCAGACCATGTGATGCCACTCTTGGGAGTTGATTCTTTCATGTGTAAATATTTTAACTTGTTCATCATAAAGGAACAATTCTCAAGAAAATGTCTTGTGATCTGAAATGGATAATTTGCATACGAAGCTAAAGAAGTCTATTGTTTCCATACAGTATTATTCCCATGCTTTGATAGTTTTAAAAAAACAATCCTTACAAATTTAATAGTCTTATAACTTTTTATTATTAAAATTAGGTCATTTTTAGTTCTCTGCCACATCTACTGGAAGGCACTTGGACAAAACATTTGAACTTCTGGAGGCCAGCAGGACTTCTACAGTGTTTACCCATATTTTCGTTAGCTTTTTCTTGTCAAACGTAAGCTTATTAATTCAACAACAACCATATATTAGTGAATAAATGAATAATATTATGTGAATTGCAGAAATGTATGCGTAGGTAATAAGAATATTTAATGAGGATACTCCACTCATAAAAATGATTTTCAGGGAGGTCCTAAATTATGAAAAATTGAAAATATAATTGAAAATAAATTGACCGAATCGAGAGTTCGGCCGCGTCGATATGTGGCCCAAGGCGTGGAAAATGACCCGGCACGACCTGGCGTGATTCACTTTCCACATTACAATCCAATGATGAGGAGGATGATGATGATGATGATGGTGATGATGATGATTATTTATAATATAGACTGAGTGTTTTCACTCATGTGACAAGGCAGCCAAATGGTGTAATGTTGTTTTGACCAGAAACAAGGTGTAACTGGCTAAAGCTAATTTGGCTGATCATCAAGACCAGTGACTGACTGGCCATATTTTTTAGCCCTGTGAATGTATTATTCCTGCAACCAAACATTCTTTCTTGATAATTCTTACTAGGCAGCTGTTTGGGCTTTATGATTCCTTGCCAGAACCTTCAGTCAAGAAGATGGAAAATGTTGTGTCTGTTGGTATTAAAATCATCTCCTGTGTTTATCTTTGTGTGAGTAGATAAATTAGCCTTGTTGACATGAAGTTAGGGCAACCTTGGTGCTAGGGACAAGTCTTTTGTTTTCCTTTCCCAGGGGACACAAAAAACAAGAGGAAGCCCTAACAGTAGGGTTACCCTACCTTGTGAGAGACTGTTCACATGAAGGTAGGGCAACCTTGGTGCTAGGGACAAGTCTTTTGTTTTCCTTTCCCAGGGGACACAAAAAACAAGAGGAAGCCCTAGCAGTAGGGTTACCCTACCTTGTGAGAGACTGTTCACATGAAGGTAGGGCAACCTTGGTGCTAGGGACAAGTCTTTTGTTTTCCTTTCCCAGGGGACACAAAAAACAAGAGGAAGCCCTAGCAGTAGGGTCACCCTACTGTACCTTATGACATGTAAGGGGGTCTTGGTGCACAGGACAAGTCTAGTACCTTTTACAGACCCTTGCAAGAAATTCCCAAGCTGCTTTTAATGAACCTTTCTCAAAATCATTTTGGAAGCAAGGATCATTTTTGGGACAAGAATTTAATTTCACGCTGGGAAAACTGCTATAACGCTGATTGGTTCACTAATGTCCAAGTTGAAAACATTGATTATTGGTACCCACAATGATATGCCTAAAATTTATTCATGGATTATTTTGACTTCAGGTTGGATTATTTGGATATGTGACGTTCTATGATGTAGGGGTCCAGGGAGATATTCTTACAAATTATGGAAGTGGCTCGCTAGGAAAATTTTTAAAGATGGGTATGTAATGCAATTGAATAGATGGATGCCGGGAAGCAAGGGTGGCATAGCAGTGAGAGTGCTAGCCTCTCACCAATGCGACCCGGGTTCCAGTCCCACTGAGCTTGTATGTGAGTAGAGTTGTTTGTTGATTCTATTCTGTGCTTCAAGGGTTTTCCTGGTTCTCCGGCTTTCCTCCCTCCACAAAAATCAACTTCTAAATTCCAATTGGAATTACTGTGGATGAACATCTACTCTGTAGAAATGCCACTGTTAAATCCCATTTATTTATTTTTTATTTTTTTATTTCGACGTTTTGAACATCGACGTAATATTGTCTCGTTTCATGCTACTTTCTATCTTATTGAAAATATTTCCTTTGTTAAATGGTAGTACTCGAGTAGGTTTATTAAATTAAAGGTATATAAAACGTGCGCACAAGTCTCTGTACTGTGATATAAACATGCTGGTAGTTGCAGAGCAAGAGAAAAACAGGCTTAGGAGCACAAGGTGTAGCAAAGTGATTCTGTGGCTCTTGATTTGCCTGATTTTTTTTTTATAAACCCCACCTCCCAACCCTACCCCCCACCCTCTCCTCCCTGGTAATAAATGAATGGTCGCTTAAAAAATAATTTTTTCTTCAGGCTTTGTGATGTCAGTTCTTGTTAGCATTCCTCTTATGGTATTTCCAATGAGAGCTAGTATCAACTCCTTACTCTTCCCATCTCAGGTAAAACCTTTGATTTGTGAATACTTAGTCAGCTACGCAGCTGCTACTAGTTGTCACACAACCATCATTCTCCTAACTTGTTGGGGAGTTAGCATTTCCTGACGACTCTAATAGTGGCTGTGTGGGAAACTAGTGAATACTGTGCACATATTCATATAATGTTTCAATTTATAATCAAACAACGATTTTATTGAACCCTTACAAGATGTCATAATATTAAGACATGAGATGGTGATCATGTTGATGGTCATGGTCAAGGTCATGGTGATCATGGTGATGCTGATCATGGTGGTGGTGATGGTGGTGGTGGTGATGGTGGTGGTGATGAAGATGATCATGGCGATGGTGATCATGTTGATGGTGACGGTGATGGTAATCATGGTGATGGTGATCATGGTGGTGGCGATGGTGGTGGTGATGATGATGATCATGGCGATGGTGATCATGTTGATGGTGACGGTGACGGTGATGGTAATCATGGTGATGGTGATCATGTTGATGGTGACGGTGATGGTGATGGTAATCATGGTGATGGTGATCATGTTGATGGTGATGGTAATCATGGTGATGGTGATCATGTTGATGGTGACGGTGACGGTGATGGTAATCATGGTGATGGTGATCATGGTGGTGGCGATGGTGGTGGTGATGATGATGATCATGGCGATGGTGACGGTGATGGTGAACATGTTGATGGTGATGGTGATGGTGATGGTAATCATGGTGATAGTGATCATGCTGGTGGTGGCGATGGTGGTGGTGATGATGATGATCATGGCGATGGTGATCATGTTGATGGTGACGGTGATGGTGAACATGTTGATGGTGACGGTGATGGTAATCATGGTGATGGTGACCATGGTGGTGGTGATGGTAATCATGGTGATGATGATCATGGCGATGGTGATCATGATGATTGGGATGGTGGTGATGGTGATGGCAGTGATGAAGAAGAACCCCTTTCCATAGAGCTATCAAAATGTTTAATCATTTATTACCTATTTTGTGTCATCGTAGACGGCTGGTACAGAGAACATGCCAGGCGGTCCTGGTTACATGCCGCAGAACAGATTTGTAATCATAACAGTAGTTGTTATATGTGCTACCCTCAATGTCGGAATCTTCATTCCTCAGAGTAAGTTATTTTTATAATTAGTTGTAATTGTAGCACTGTTTACATTGCTACGAGCTAATCGAGACAACACTGTCCCAACAGATAACTCTTAAAAAATTCGTCAAAAAGGCTTTTCCATGACATTACATCTAGGCACGTGCTCTTGAAACGTTTGTGTGTCCTCACAATGTCATAGAAACAATTGTAAAGTTGGGAATTGTAAAAATTTGCGCGTGTACACTGTTATTGGGAAGCACTGTTGAATTCATGATACTGACTGATGACACGAAGATGGTGGAGGTGATGCATGATGATGGTGATGTCATGATGATCATGGTGATGATGGCCATGGTGATGATGATTATGGTGATGCTAGTGGTGATGGTAATCATGATGATGATGGTGCTGATGATGATCATAGTGATAGGCATGATGGTAACGATGATTACGATGATACGGTGTTAGTGATACAGTAAATAATGATAACAATGATCACTTCACTTTTTTCACAGTCGAGTTCGTTCTTGGCATCACAGGCGCGACCATTGGTACTCTTATCATCCTAGTATTACCTGCTTCTATGTACCTCAACGCCATCCAGGACACCCAGGGCGAACAGAAAAACATGGCAAAATTTATGATAGTGTTTGGTCTTATTTGTCTTGTCGCCAGTACCTATTCTGTTCTATCAGTCAACGATCACAGCCATCATGAGTCATCTCACCCCCTTCCTTCCACCATCAAACCCGCCATTCTCGTGAATACCCAGCCAAACACTAGTGACCCTGTAGTTGGACCAATACAAGCCGTTAAAGCCAATGGCCTAAAGGCTGATGTAGGATTGGGGAACAAAGAGGTAAAAAAAGCAAACCCAACGCAGAAACCGGCTGAAAGTAAAACGGAAAAACCTAGTGAAGGAAAGAGAAAAATCGAAGAAATTCGCGAGAAAGCCGCTCAGAGAAAAGAGCCGGCGCTGCCTCATCCTCCAGCTGACAAACCCGCTGAAGGGCCAATCAAGAAGAATGAAAAGGAGGCTGATCCAGTGAATGAAAAGCGACAGCTAATGAGCACTGATGATGCCAATCAGTCACCCGCTGATATCCAAGATGACAAGGATCTCAGCTCCAAACTTGACGTTCCACAAAAATCTGCATTGAAGGCGCCTATTTCAAAACCTGAATCAACGAACCAAGATATCGAAAAGAAGATTAAAAATTTACGAGAGAAAAAAGCACAAGTTGAGTCCGATCTCAAGAGCTTACAAGAGTTGAAGAAGCCTGAAAACAGGGAAAGAAGAGACCTTGAGAAAAAACTGGCGGAAAAGGCTGACGGAATAGAAGAGAGTACGGTTGTCGATCCAACCAATAAAAAGATAACTGCACATACCGTACCGCTAAATGATACAAATATCCATATTGTTGGACCAAATTCGTCATCTATACCTTTGTTAAATCCAACAGCGATGAGTAAAACACCAGCCGAGGTAACCAATCCGTCCATTGTTGCAAATGTCTCGGGAGAGGTAGCGAAAGGCAGGGAATTGAAGTCTAATGACGTCGTTGGTAGGACGTTAAAATCAAAGGACAAGCTAGTGAATAACAATGACAGTAAAGTAGGGAATACTGGTGGATACAGCAACCTGTGGGGAACTAGACTGGCTGGAAGGGCTAACAGACTCAGGAAGGTAAAATATTAAGTGCAAGATTATTCTTTGCAATAACATTTATGCCAATAAATAAATGATACAAATTCATTTGTCTCACGATTGAGAGGCATTCGTAGAAGGACTGCAAAGTTTCGACTGCAAACTGCTAGTCTTCACCAGTGACAGTGACAGTAATTCATGATATGAAACAAAGATGAAGCAAAGATGAAAATATTGAAAACCGACCATCAAATCTTCTCTATCCCTCTTCCTTCCCTTTCTTCCATCTTACTATTTTTTTCCTTCTCCGTCCATTTCTTTTTCATTTTTCTTACCTTCTTTCATTTCTCACATTCTCCTTCCTTGTTTTTTCTTTTTTCCTTCTTAATTCGTACTGGAAGCTTTCCACCATCACTTGATGGTAGCCATGACAGGAGGCTGAAACAATTGAATCTGGTCTAATCTAATTTACATGTGAAAGGATTCAGTTTCCCAGGGAAAAAGACTCTATTGTTATGCCTCCTGTCATGGCTGCTATCACATGATGGTGCAGAGCCTCTACATACTCTTTTCCTAATTATCTCTTTTTTTTTTCTTTTTTAGACTGGTTTTAGTTAACCAATGGCTGGGCTCGTACTACAAGTAGTCGGTGGTTGTTAGCCAAAGTGGTCCTACATTTCAGGTTTTTTACTCCCATATTCAAGAAGCATAATAACTTTATTCTCTCTTTATATTTACAAAATCACCCAGCATGCTCTGTGCTTCCAGTACTGACTGCGTTCGATAAAAAACACTAGAAGCCAGTCAAGTAATGCTAAAATAAGAAAAAGAATAATTATAAAAGGTTGGCAAGAAGAAACCTTTTAATGGCTCTGGCATGATGAATTAATACAAAAGATACCAGATATCGAAGATATTAAAAGATTCGCCTATTTAAAATAAACTACCCACAATCCCTTGTGATCCTCCACAGCCGCCATCATGGTCTTAGCGAGAGATCTCGGTCTACTTTCGTTTCTTTTATCAAAACGGTGAAACATTGTAATTCATTTGAATTGAATCTTTCGAAAGGAATTCGCTAACACGTATTCCTGTTCCTTTTCTCACCCTTTTTTACTTAAAGGGAACTTACATTTCTTTTCGTGCCCAGAAGTTCTTGGGAAAAATTGTCTCTGAGAGTCAGAGCTATAACGCATGCCCAAACTTCATCGCTTTTCGTCACAATAGGTTTGTTTGTGCCATTTATTACAATTAATAACATATTATGTATGACATTAAAGGTAGAGAAGATAAAAGGTTTTAACCTGAAAAGTTACTAGCTGCCAATGAGTCAGTTGAGTGCTCTCGGTATTATATCGCATTATTATTTCTGTTGTTTCCTTGTTAATCACATCTATGGAAAAAAAAACATTGAAGCTGATTGACTGTAAGCAGTACAGTCCAATTGTAGTGAGTTGTGCCAAAGCAACAGATCAGCCTTTCTTCTCTACAAATTCAAGATGGCGGGTTTTTTTCTTTTTTCAGGTGTTTTCAAAGAGCTCAATTTTGTTACTCTTGAGCTCGTGCAAATTGATTCTAAATTCATAATTTGAAACTGTGTGATTACCTATACTAATGGCAGCTCTCCATGTGTTTAGAGCGTTGTCTAAACACAAATCTTGCGTGCTCGGATTATATTGATCGAATACCGTAAACGACCTATTAGACGACCACTCTCTAATAAACGCCCCGTATCTAATAGACGCCCCCCTAATCGTTCAAATATTTATTAAACGCCCCTCTCTAATAAATGCCCGTATCTAATAGATGCCCCTCTAATCGTTCAAATATTTATTAAACGCCCCTCTCTAATAAATGCCCCGCATCTAATACATGCCCCTCTAATCGTTCAAATATTTATTGAACGCCCCTCTCTAATAAATGCCCCGTATCTAATAGATGCCCCTCTAATCGTTCAAATATTTATTGAACGCCCCTCTCTAATAAATGCCCCGTATCTAATAGATGCCCCTCTAATCGTTCAAATATCTATTAAACGCCCCTCTCTAATAAATGCCCCGTATCTAATAGACGCCCCTCTAATCGTTCAAATATTTATTAAACGCCCCTCTCTAATAAGAAACTCCCCGTATCTAATAGACGCCCCTCTAATCGTTCAAATATTTATTAAACGCCCCTCTCTAATAAATGCCCCGTATCTAATAGACGCCCCTCTAATCGTTCAAAAACGCCCCTCTCTAATAAATGCCCCATATCTAATAGACGCCCCCCTGCAAAGGTTAGTCAAGTACAAGCAATCTTTCGTGGATTTGTCCTTGTATAATACCACCCATAATATCACTCAAGATGCAGCTTTCTGTGTTAGACGAACGCAAACGCCTAGACCCTTTAGCGAACATTAAAGACTAAGACATTGATGAAGCAAATGAAGAGAATAAATGCTTGATTGACCAGGACGAATCCGAACGCCAGCAAAATACTTCAGTGCAAACCAAGCCGAAATCCAACCAAAATTTTGCAGAACTTGAAATGTAGACTTGAGTCTTTCCTTATAGTCCAAAGTTAAACACCGCTTTATCAACACTGCCAAAACACTGATTCAACTGCGTCTGAAAATGATGAGCTAATTCCTTTTCCACCATACAAGGTGATAATTACAGCGCTTATATGTGCCAATCACAAGTGCGAAATCGTAAACTTTTCTGTCTCGACAAAATTAAAGTGCCTACACCACCTAGCTCAATATTTTCAGTATTGATTCTACATAAAGTGAGTATTTGAATGGTGAAAGAATTTCATATGATTCGAGTGATACATCTTGAAGATATCAAAGTTTATATTACCAATATGCTAATAAGTGTGATGTCATTATAGGCAAGATTAAATATACAAAACTTTTCTAGGGCAGCAAAATATTCTGTAAATAACATCATTGTCTTACTCATGGTTTATAGAAAACTACTAGCAATTTTCTCTAGCAATCTCATAGTAATCAGTGTTGCAGTTTAAAGCGATGAGAAGCAAACTCAAATTCCTATAATGACATCACACTCATTAACATATTGGAAGTATAAACCTTGATATCTTCAAGATACATCACTCAAATCATATGAAAATCAAAAAAATCAAAATCATTTCTAATTGACCACGTGATGCCAATGTTGTACCACGAGGACAAGTTTTTACACCACGTGATTAAAACGACTGAAATTTGGTCACGTGGCGTAAAAAACTTGTCCTCGTGGTACAACATTGACATCACGTGGTCGATTTGAAACGTACTTGCGGATAATATAACAGACGCTACGAAGGCGATTAAAAAATCACAACTACCTCGGTCTACTGGGAAGAGTAGTACGATTTCGCGCGAGTGTTTGGTAAGCGTTGTACGTCATTCAATGGTTGAGTTGGTTACACTTTGTGTAAATGGCCATATGCATTGTGGGGCTGTTTTAGGGCACGAGATAGACGCCATCTTGGAAATATCTGGAAATATATTCCTAAAAACAGCCCCAAAATGGACACGGCTGTTTCAAATCGGAATTTTAATCCGCTGACCAAAAGTACGTTTGACGCTATTCTTGTGTAAAACTATATATCATATTACGAGAAGCGTGGTTTCGAAATTCGCCGGAATTCTTCCAAACAAGAAGGGATCGCTGATCGTGAGGAAATTATTTACTTTATTCGTGGATGATATCAAATGCATGGTATTTGTGTCTAAATGATCCAGAAAATGAAGGAATGACAAGGTCTATAAACATTGTCTGGGAAAGCGAAGACCTCATTGGAAACAGTGACAGCGACGAAACTCTCGATTATGAAGGCGAATAATTATATATATATACATATGTAACATAAAAAAAACAACTTTAACTTCTACTAACAAATCAGTTTATATATCATACGATTATTTTTCTATTCCTTAAGTGTATCATATCATTAACTTGAATTTCATTTAAGTATAAACATGTACTAGTACATAAGATGATTGTGAATGAGCGATAATATCACGTCAAGTATATACAGTATATAACGGGCGCAACAAGTTTGAGAACTTGATGACACATCTATTCGTACAATCTGTTCAGATTTTTTCAAAAAGACCTTTTCTATGGGTTAAATTTCTTGTTTTCTAAGATAAGCTTTCGCTAGAAGCAAAACACGGCATTAAAATTTAAAAAACATTGCACATTTTGGCACTACACGGGCTTACCCATAAAATCCCGCCTCGATACTGGGAGTTCTAAGAAGCATGGGGGGAAAATCTCCATGTTATCCCACAGAACGATTTTTCAACTTCAATCTCCGACCCCTCGCGGAGTGCAACACAAACTCGACCTCGTAACGGCTGAACGACTAAATCGCAAACGTCGGACTTCATTAGGTAAGGCTCATATTCGACGTTTGACCTCAGCCAAACGCTGTCAGTAGTGATTCCGGGTTCTGGCACTTTCTTTCCGGTTCTGCATAATAAAAGCAGGTCTATAAATACGTTTACACGCAGAAAGGGTTTCATGTGTGCCTTCCTATTTATTTGATCGACCAAGTGAACCAGTGATTGGCGTATATGTACATCTATTAATATTTGAAGGTTGCATTGATTTAATGAAGAAAGCTCTATTGATTATCACCTTAGATATGAATGAAAACTTTCCATAAGGAAAGCCAAGTCTTTATTAATTATTTGTGAGCACAAAAGAGGAAATAGCTCATTTTCAAAGGCAGTTGAATCAGTGTTTTCGCAGTGTTGATAAAGCGGTGTTAAACTTTGGACTATAAGGAAAGACTCGAGTAAGTCTGCATTTCAAATTCAGCAAAGTTTCGTTGGACTTTGGCTTGGTTTGCACTGAAGTACTAGCTGACGTGATATAATTGGCATTATACTATCATAAGACAAACGAGCTCTCTAGTAAAGGTAAACGTGTCTAACAAAACATTACTGCATGCTGAAGTATACAGTTAAAATCTGAAAACAGTCGAAAATACACTTATTTAAAAAAAGACTCGTTGGAGCCAAATGCGATAGGTAATTGGCGTAAGAAAAAACGAGCCATTACAAGAGCCAAGACAATCTGAACTTGTGTTTCCTAATATTATTCTAGCATCTCTTCAAGAACACGGATATTTTTATAGATATTTAGTGTTTCATGTAGTCGACGAAACCATCTATAACACATCGATTGTTCCGGTGTTTGCCTATAATTCCTTTACGTCTTGTTATGACGGGTATCACTTATCGCTGTCTTTTCTCATTTGGCTCCGACAAATGACCTTATTTGAAATATACACATGGGAAAAGATTCAGTGCATTTAATAATTTCTTCAGTTGACTTTTACGATAAAAATTAACCTCAATTCAGTCCAATATCTCCTCCAACTGAATTACTTAGTTTTTCCATTATTGTTTTTAGTTCTTGCACTTCTCCGCCCCTGTAAATTACAAATAATTAATGAACAGCATAAATAGCACGAATAGTGAGCATAAAAATATGACTTTATTATCCGCTGTTTTTCTTCCTAAAATAGCGGCCATTTTCTATCATGCCTTTGAGTCTATGTTTTTACCCGACAATGATTTTGCAATTTTGCAATTGCAAATGTCTGTCTTAGAATAAATGCATAAATTCGGAAAATATAAACGTTTTTCTTCCAGCTATATCGAAAAATCAAAGTACGGTCTTCATCCCCGTCTGTATCATGTAGCCACAGAAACACAAAACCCTGTACACATAAAACTTAACAATAATCGCGACAATTCTCGAATTCTCAGTTTGAATTATCTAGCCAAACAAAGCAAAATAATTTAGATATTCATGCTATCATTCTGCAGCTTGCAAGTCTCTTGATGAAAACAAGAATTATTTTCGCCTTTGTATTTCTGACATGCGCTGTAGCGTCCTACGCTCTCGGTCCTTACAGAGGCACTTGTAAAAAGATAGCGATTTTCAAAACTACCCAAAAAGGTAAATTAATATTTTAATTAAAACTCTATTTTAATAATAGAAAAAAACTTCGATTTCCTTAAAGTTGAAGACAAATCAGTGTGAGATTAAATATCTTTGATTCCCAATAGATCGAGCACTAAGTGGTCACGTGATATCGAGCCATGACGCCACTTCCCGTTTCCACTGTGCTGACCAATGTCTTCAAACTAGTGGTTGTAAGTCGTACAATTACCAAGAAACAGGTTCTCCACTCCACGTATGTGAGCTTAGTGACCACACAAAGGCCTCCGCGTCATCGGATTACGTCATTAAGCCAGGCTTTACCTACTATGACGCTGAGCAGTTTGTAAGTACAAATTACCATTTATTATTAACTATCATTAGAAATAATTGTGTATTAAGTTGCGATGTTTCATTTCCAGGTTTTACCCGTGTGCGCTTCTTCTCCTTGTCAAAATGGCGGCACGTGTGGCATCGATGAATGTACTCATTCTTACGAGTGTCTGTGTAAACCTGGATACATTGGTCAATACTGTGAGACCTGGTTTGGTACGTAGACTGCAGTAGACGGAATCTTTCTTATTAATAAAAACCTTAAACTCAATCTGCATGATTACTGAGATTTAGCGAAATCCTGAATGAAAAGTTTGAGGAAAACGGACGGCTCCGAGCACATTCCACTTCCTTTAAAAATGTGGAAGTTCCGCAGAAATCCGCTAAACGAGATTTTTAACAAAAAAAACTTCATAACACAGCATTTTGCTTCTCAACAGGTTTAAATGGTTCCTCGTCAAGTTACCCAGGTCATTCATGTCAGAACATCAAATGGACTGGACAAGACACTGGAGATGGTAGATACTGGATTAACCCAGGCAACACAGGAACCCCATTCACTGTGTACTGTGACATGACCACTGACGGAGGTATGATGTGTTGATATGAAGCATGTGTGGCCTCCCTATGATACTGTATCTAATTCTTTAGAATTTAATTTAATTTAATGTTCTTAATTTTTCCGTGTTGTTTTTAGGTGGTTGGACACTAGTTAAAGATTTAACATTTTCTAGTTCAACCCCTGGAACACCTGCATTTCGCTCCCACTACAAAGCCATATCCGACTTAAAAAGATTTGAGTTCATTGCACAACCTGGACTTCAGCAACTGAAACAAGAGATGGGGTTTACACAGTTACGGTACTACTGTCGTAAAGCATCTGTTGGCAGAGTATTTCACATCATGACGGCCAAGAATGACTTGGGATACGATGCTGTGAGGTGAGGAGAGCGAGTGCGTTGGACGACTACTGCGTTTTAGTTTGCTTACTTGAGCTCTATTAGAGATACCTTCCGTGTTGTAAATAGGACAGTAGGGTGGTAGGTGAGAGGTGGGAGTTGTTGTTGCTGTTGTTGTTGTTTTAGTTGCTGTTGTTTAATATAGCTTGCAAAAAAGAGAGACTTGCTTTCTTGCTACATACTTATATTCATATTTATGATAATATTTCCAAGGTACCTCGTCATCAGCAACTCCCCATACGCAACAGGTTGTAATTCATTCGTTCGTCTTCCTGATGACCAATCCCGGCTTGCAGCCAACTGTGCCAAATGGGGCTACAATAGTGGATCATCTTTTATCAATAAGTGGGGATCTTCGACCAATCAAGGTCTACACAGACCGTATAGAAGAGTAGTATATTGGTATAGCAATCGTGAATTTCATATGCTTCACGAGTACATGTGTGACGACAGCGTTTCGGGTGGCAAAGCTGGAGACACCTGGAAACTCTTCGTACGATAAAACTAAACCCTTATTACACACTCAAAAGCATTAGTTATTTAAAATTAGCAAAGCATCGTGGGCGTTGGCTTTGCCTTTTTTTAAACGAGTTGGGGAATGGACCGAGTATCCCCACTCGACTGACGTTATCGACTACACAGGTAGCCCAATACATGACTTTTCCACCTTAGAAATATATAGCACATACAAACACAGGAACAATCCTATATCCTAGCGACTTCTTGCACATTGCATGTCATACCATGGAATTGTCCAAAAGGTTGGAGGACTGCCTACTTCCGAATATTCTTTCAACATAATTTCAACATCTCGAAATGTTCGAATTGTTAGTTTTTATGTTACTGATAAATGAATTAATAATTTATTAAGAATTAAGAATTGATTAATTATGGTATTAATTACTAATATAAGTGGGATTCCTATGACACACAAATATCCCAAAAAGTGCACCCACCCCACATAGAAACGTTTACTTTATTATTCACAGCTCGATAGAATTACTAGGATTCAATCAGCTGATAAAAACCTTATTTTCTTATTATATGCTACAATTGTGCATGCATGCTGTCAACAAGAAAGAAGTCTACTGAAGACTTGCGATTCAGCTGATGAACATTCCACACAAGAGAGGAAGGTGAAACACAGCAAATAGACCTTTTTACTGATGGGATGCCCAGGGAAATGAAGTGAGTAGAAATATATGTAAAGCATAGAGTAGCGAAGTCACTCTTACAAATGTTTTTACTATTTGGTGTTTTACATATCGCTCCAACTACCAGCAAATTTTAAATGTGTTTCATAATGGATACTGTAAAGGTAAATTTAAAGACACCCTGACAGCTGTGCTGTCCACAACAGAGAAGCTCCCTTGGCATCCGATGATAAATTACTGAAAATATTAGAATTCAATATGGCTGCCATATAAGTGTATGGGTCTATTCAGGATTTGTAATAAACAGGAAGCCCAAAAATGATTGTATTCCAACCTTGGAAACTTTTAGCCATTCAGAACACATGACATGTTTACATATGACCAAGAAGGAATAACAATAATAAGTGATACTCTAAAACCCTGGTTTTGACTAGGCAATATATTTTTCAGCCAAGCTTCATGTGTTTCTCACTAGCATAACTTAGTCAAGTCTAACGAAGGTGACAACATTGATATAGACCACCTAAAAATGGCTTAATTTATTCTTATAATTTTGAATATTTTCCGGTAACTTGTGAGAAGTTATATTACTATCAACTGATGAAAGCCCAATAAAAAGTTATGCCCCAAAAATGTATACATAAATGCCATAAGGAATTTTTTGGTCCAAAAAAGGGTCTATAAACATGACTACAACCCCCCAAATAACTAATTTGCCACATATTGCATTACAGCCCATTTTATGTTTCTGCAACATGGCCTGACCAACTTCAGACATCCGTACAAACGCTAGTCTGGAGTGGGATTGTTTAGTATGGTTGGCGTTCGCGGCTAACGCGTCGTCTTTCACCGCTGTCATTTAATTAATCTCGGTTATATAAAGAACGGGTTTTAATGCACTTGTCAATGTCTTGCCCCGGAGGGGGGGGGGGGGGGGGGGGAATCCCTGACATACCGCCTGGGGAATTTGACATTTTCTCCTTTCCCTTGGGTGGGGAATTTCACGATATTTGACATAGCATGAGTGTCCATATGGTGGGGGATGTTTGACAAGGTCGCGCAAAAGCGTGCATCTATAGCTGGCCGCCATCTTAAAAATTACCTAGACGGACACGCAAATCTCAGTTTGCGCAGTTTGCACCATATTTTGGATCTCAAATGTTAGTATCTAGTATTTAAAAAACGGAGTGGCTATTCGTACGTCACCCGTACGGCGACTTTGTATTCTTTTCCGACGTAATAACGATATTTTTGTTTAGACCAGTTAGGCGATTCATGTTAGTAATGTTATTTTGATTCAAACTTATTTGAGGAGTCTGTACTCAGTAGCGACGAACTCGCTAGAATCTTTTTCGTTAGTATAAGGGTAAGTGTCAAGGCGGGAAATGTCACACAAGAGAATTTCTGACGCCTCCCGTACGAATTATTCGCGGTCGTTGTTTATATTCGTATTTGTTATTCTGTTCAGCGAATATTTACCAAACGTTTTTGACTCCCGTACGAATAACAACCGCGAATAATTCGTACTGTTGGTAAATGTTAGCTGAACAATCCGTTTGAGGAATTTCAAAGTAGCATCGTTTCAACTTCTGGGGAAGGGGTATTTGATATTAGTAACCGTCCCTAGGGCAGGGAATTTGACAATTAATACAGTCCAAAAGGTGAAATCCCCAGGTATGCCCGACATTGACAAGTGCATAAATGCGTTGAAATACTAATGAGGGGTTGGGAAAATTTATTTTTATCTATTTGTTCACCCATAGCCCTCTTTCTTTTCCTCCAATAAATAATGAATGGACCCTTATAAAATATCAAGCAATATTTACAAATACACTTACTACATAGATTTGACACTCAGTACGTACGCTCAGTATGTTTTACCTCATATTTCAAATGATACTGTAATATCTTGGCCGATACAAAAGTAATGAACAGTCCCTGTTGTTCGTGTCGCCATTTACTCTATATCCATAATATATTGACATGACATTTGATATTGGTGACAATAACACAATTCAGTTCTGGTGCTCTTGCACTAATGACCGAAAATAAGATGGCGGACGGTGTAAAACGTGTTTCTCTTCCAAAAAAACGATTCATGAGAAATGTAGTCGTAAAAAAGAACCAGAAGTAAAGCGAAAGAAAAACTGAGAAAGAGAAAAAAATTCTTTATGTTGAGATTGTCGAAGTCGATAGGGAAAGAAAAAAGCCGTTGCCTTGCTCTTTAAAACTGAAAATCGTTCTTCTAAATACATTCAGCATACGAATTAAAACCCCTTCGACTCCAAAATCTGTCAAAATCCTGCTCACAACCTCTGATAAAGCCCAGTATTATTCCTTTTGTTAGAGATTGCATAGATTAAATAGCTACAATAAAATGAATACAATAAAATTATTTCTACGAATCGGCTTCACTAATTTAAAAATAAAAATAAAAATACGTTTATTAAACGCTTGAATAAAAAAGGCTAATTATTCCAACTTATTTCGAAGCTTCGTAAGTGAAGGTAGGAGAATTTGCCTTAAATTGATCATTTTGTTCCCTAAAACCGTCTTCTATGGCTACAACAGTTTGACAATAGAAGATCAAAAGGAGAAAGACCAGATGATATAGTTTAGCAGCCATTTGACGTACCAAAAACCTCACAAAAGTCGACTTATAATACATCAAAACAAAGATAATTTATTCAAGTTTTCAGATTTGGCGGTAAAATCATGATTCAAAGGCAGGAATTGAAGCTAGACCCAGTTATTCGCAGCTAGATAGTCGAGAATCGAGTGACGCCTTGTAAAATCGACTCTCAACGGTACTCGGAAAACACAGATTTGACGTACCGAAAAATGCCTCAAATCATTTAATATTACTACTAGTCATGGCTTACATACTGCTTTACTTAAATCCAGTGGTAAATGAAAGACAGACTTACTTAAATTCACGAGAGAGCGTAAAATAGTCGAAAATTCCGTGCATTTTCGCGCTCACTATATGAGCTTCGTACCGGAAGTGAGCTCGCGTAATACGATATATGGCATTTGACACCAGTGATTTTCATATGATATTTGGTAACCTTTACTTTACTTTACTTTAATAGTTTTCAGTTAAAAAATATATATATGAACAAGGTTGCAAAACTGAGGAAAACCTCTAAACAGGAAAGAAATTCCCTTAACAACGAGGCTACCTTAAGAAAAGCTCTAGGAAACTAATACATTAAAAAATATATATATACAATGCGTAGAGTGCATGCCAGAAAAGTGTGAAACAAATTACTGTCTAGGGCGCAACAGTGCCCAGTCATCAACCAACAGTCACCGACCAACCAAGAATCAACCCAGGCGCAAAAACAAAGAAATGAAGAGAGACAAAGAAACACACAACGCGTTACAAAGAACGCCAGAATGCCTCCCTTTTAGTCCATGGGCCAGGGCTCGACCATGGTAACACTAAGGGGGACAAATTGTGAGTTATGCCAGGTTAAAGGTCACCTAAAGTTGTTTCAAAATTTATATGATAGCATTCCTAAAAGAGTAGCTTTGTGGTATTTTTTGTAACATTAAATTATTGAAAAATATCGATTTAGCATGAAAACGAGGCTGGGATAGATTAATTTATAAAAATAGCTTTGCATGATTTTAAGCTCGATATTTATTTATCACATGTTAAAACAATAGAGCTACTATATATTATTACATTTAAAAGCTGGCTTACTTTGAAATTACTTATAAAAATGATTAAAAATGGAAGAAAATATATTTGCTGATCCGCAAAGCATTTTGGGTAATTTTCAAGATGGCGGACTATTTGTGTGGTAAGTAGAGAAGACTTTTCAGCAAAATCAGCTCAATTAAACACTTTTAAAGACTACGAAAATGAAGATATTGATAATATAGATATTCCTAACAATGTTAGAAATCGGAATTTGCATTTTTTCAACAGATTTGAAGCTTTGTCTTGTCGATTTTATAGTCCTTACATACCTTAAAGAGACGTAAAAGCATTTTTGATTTTCTTTCTTGTACAACAGATCTTAAAAAGTGTATTATTCATTGTACTGATGATAATAGTCAAAATTTAACTTCCCCCAAAGACCTCGAATCTTGGAAAACATTGCTAAAGGCTGCAGTAATTCGTAATCACAAAGCAATTCTTGATGTGGCTAGGGATACTAACGAAGGAGAAATACCGGCAAACGTTATGTATCATAGAAAATGCCGAAGTATTTTTACTCTGAAAAGAGATCTTGAAAACCTTTCTCGATCAACTGAAGATGCTGATGATGTGCAAGAGCCTGAGCAAAAGAGATACGCAACTAATAGACAACCATCAAGCTCGAGTAGGACATACGAGGAGATATGCATTTTTTGTGAAAAGAAAAGTAAATATTTAAAATCTTCAAGAAATCGAGAGCGTTTGATTCAGTGTAGAGATTTGCGTGCTGATGACTCCATTAGAACAACTGCTATTGCTAAAGATGACACTAAGATAATTGCCATCGTAAGCCGTGAACTAGTAGCCGCCGAAGCTTGTTACCACCGTTCATGCTATCGAGATTATACTCGCCCTGCTAAAGTGAGCAATTCAAATGAATTTCAAGACGGGGATGAAGTTGTTGATGTTGATGATTGGTATAAGGACATTGAGACTCAAGCTTACGAAAAGCTTTTCGAATTCATACGTTCTTTACTAGAGAATCCAAGATTAATGAAGTTGGTTGACCTTAGAAACTTACTAATTTTCCACATGAACTCAATGGGCGTTACCGAAATTACTGAGTCAACCAAGAAATACATCCGCAGAAAATTGGAATTTGAGTTTGGCAGTCTTTTGCAGTTTGAGGACCTTCTTGACAACAATAAGCTGTTTGTTATTCCTGAAAGTCTCTCAAAGCGTGAATTGGCTAAGGAACTGGCAAAACTTGCGCAACAACAAGAAGATATAACTATGCCATCAAAGATCAAACAAATTCAGGAAGCTAGTCTATATATCCGGAATGGTATTTTGTCAAATAACAATACAGATGTGTCGTGGCCTCCAAAACCTTCAGAACTCTGTCAGAATGCAGTAAACATACCGGAAGAACTCAAGACTTTTCTTTACACTGTTTTGACTGGGAATACTGAGATTCCAACTGAATATCCTCAACGACTGGAGCGCCTAATCAGTTCTTATGGACAAGATCTTATTTATGGTGTGAGCGGTGGAAAAGAGAAACCCCCTAAACAGATATTGCTACCTTATGCAGTCAAATCTTTGACTAACAATGTTGAGGTCATACAGATGTTAAACAGATGCGGACATGGTATTGCCTACTCGCAAGTCGAGGAAATAAACACAGCACTTTGTTTTAAAAAAATGGCTTCAACGCCCAACAATGACGTTCCGCTACCCGAAGATATACAGCCGTATATTGAGACAACACTTGGCTGGGACAACATTGATCGATTGGAAGAAACGTTATCTGGAGGAGGAACTTCTCATCGAGTAAATGGTATTGTCGTTCAGGCCAGACATTTTGGTCCAAATCTTCCTGCACAGCCAAAATATGAGATTGCAAGAACAAAGAAAAGAAGCATTGAGCCTCTGCAGCGCGCTGAGATTCCTCCATATAACGCCGGAGATCGTTGTGGTCCTCGAGCAAGGAAATATGTTGAAGTCACTTCTGAAGAATTGATGGCAAATGCAAGAAAGAAGAATCTGATTTGGATTTTAGTACGACTCCATGCAAGAGAAAGACAGAGAGTAAGTAGCTGGACTGGTTTTAACATTTCCATCCGCAATAAAGTAGAAGTCACAAAAGACAACATAGGATATTTACCAACTATCAACTCACCTGCTACAGACATGGCAACGGTCCATGAAGTACTAGTACAATCTTTGAAGATAAAGAACCAGCTCAAGTTGAAAAGTATCGTCCTTGTGTTTGACCAAGCGCTGTACGCAAAAGCAACTGAAATTCAATGGAAACATGACCAACGATTTAAAGATATCGTACTAAGGATTGGAGTGTTCCATACAGCTTGCACCTTACTGTCTATCATTGGCAAACGCTTTCAAGATGCTGGGCTTAGAGATCTATGCATCGAGGCAGGTGTGATAGCAGAAGGTTCTGTCTCAGGAGTCATGGATGGCCGTAGATACAACCGTGCAGTTAGATTCCACAAACTAATGTACGAAGCACTTATGAGGTTGATATGGAAAGGCTTTCGGTCATGGATCGAGGAAAACCACAAGGAATCAAATAGGAAAGTTGATGCTTTCTTCAATGGACTTGAGACACTTTACGACAATGTTTGTGAGGCAGAGTTCAATAAACAAATGGGAAGTTCTAGTTTTGCTGAATTCGTTAAGCTCTATGACATGTATATAGACTTTCTACGAAAGCATAATGGTCAGCTCTCTGAATTTTGGATGTCATATATTGACATTATGGAGATCCTTCTGGGACTTTTAAGAGCATCAAGAGAGGGTAACTGGGAGCTTCATATCTCTTCTATCAGGGGAATGGTTTCCTGGTGCTTTGCGTATGACAATATAAATTACGCCAGATATTTATCTGCTTACTTGCTAGAAATGTCCCACCTCGAAGAAGATCACCCAGATGTAATAGAGTACTTTAGAGCCGGTGGCTTTTCTGTACAGATTGGTGACGACAATCCATTTGGAAGAATACCCGTAGATCAAACCGTTGAAGAAACCGTTAATAAAGATACACAGACTGCTGGAGGAACCAAGGGATTCAGCTTGAAACCTGGTGCTGTGAGAAAGTACTACTTAGTTGCAGAATTTCGAAGCATATTTATGCGTCAGCTTAAGGATATGCTTCATCTGAACACAGCAAGCAGAAAACACACTGATCTTCAACCAAGTAGGATGGCAAAAGATGAAGCAGATGTAAATGCATTACTCTTATTGCTAGAAGAAAGCTGGATAAATCCTTTTAACAGTAATCAACAGGATCTTGTTTGTTTATCTACCGGTAAACTTGCGACTACAGAAATTGCCAAAGATTTGATTCAAGCCAAAGCTCTTGGTGAGGAGGCATACAAGTCATTTAGAGAAAACCGACTCGAGTCTAATCCACCAAAGTCTAATTTCTATGATAAAATGACCAAGCTCCAACTGAAAACATTTGGAAATCTGTTCAAGAAGATGAAAGTCGGAGGAGGAACAAGCAAGGAAGTTATAATAAAGGCAGATAGAGCTTTATTTGCACAGATGCTGATCATTGCTGAGAACAGAAAGCTGAATATAAGTGATGTCCTTTGTCACCCACTTGGACCCCTACCTTGGTCTCTGGCATCTGCTGATGGATCGTTAAGGAAAACAAATAAATCATCTCTGTTAAACGACCTGAAGAAGAACATACCAGCGGCAAATACCATTCAACAGCCAAGTGCACGAATTATTGATGGGATGTTTTTTGTTCAGAAAATGAAAGTTGACCAGAAGACATTTGGTGACGTAGCTGAAAGTCTCATGTCTATGATCCTAAATGAAGGAAACGAAAGCGAACGTATCGATGTTGTCTTCGATGTTTACAAGGATGAATCGATCAAAAATGCCGAAAGAGAAAAGAGGGGTTCTGAAAGTGGACACGAGTTTAAAAACATCAAATCAGATCATAAGATTCGTCAGTGGTCCAAATTTCTAGCAAGTTCCAAAAACAAGTCCCAACTTATTAAGTTTATTTCAGAAGAATGGAGAAAGGAGAAGTATCAGGAAAGATTAGCTGAACAATCAAAGACTATCTTTGTAACAACAGAAGACCACTGTTATGAAATCACTTCATCAGGTTCAGCAGAAAGGGAGGACCTTCGATCAAATCATGAAGAGGCTGATACAAGAGTTCTATTCCATGCAGCAAATGCAGCATCGGCAGGCTACGAAGCAGTTGTGATTAGTTCAGAAGATACCGACGTATTTGTTCTCTGTTTGGCTTTCAGTAGTTATATTCCATGCTCATTGTACGTGAAATGTGGCAAGAAGATTCGAACAATGTACATTGACATTTCAAATGTAGCTCGAATGTTAGGATCGCAGGTATGTACGTCTCTTCTCGGTTTTCACGCCTTTACAGGCTGTGACAGTGTCAGTGCTTTTGCGGGAAAAGGAAAACTAGCTGCATTCAAAATGCTGAAAACAAACAAATTGTACCAAGACCTATTTCACCAAATTGGAATGCAGTGGGATTTCACAGACGACGTGTTCTCAAAGATACAAGAATTCACATGCAGAATGTACAGCTCCAATCCTGGAACCAAAGAAGTAAATGAGCTTCGTTATAGATTATTCTGTGTGAAGAAAGGGAAACTAGAATCGCAACAGCTACCGCCCTGCGCTGACTGCTTAAAACTCCATACACAACGTGCAAACTACCAAGCAGCCATCTGGAGAAGAAGTCTGCAAGGCTGCCCTAACGTTCCATCACCTATTGGACACGGGTGGATTCACGAAGACAACAAGTTTGTAATCAAATGGATGAGCGGTGAACCAGCCCCCACAGCTGTCCTAGAATTCCTTTCCTGCTCTTGCTCACGCTCATGTAAACCATCAAGCTGTATGTGCATTATAAATGGCCTGAAGTGCACTGATATGTGCAAACTACGTGACTGTGACAATCGTGTAGAAGATGAAGATCTCGAAGATGATGAATGTTCAGAAGAAGAAGAGGATGATGAAGACAATTAAAGAGGCCATTAACAGTAAGTTTGTATAGAGTCAGATGTTTGATATTGAAAAATAGGCTACGCGAAGAACAATATAAATGTATCAAATATATTTTCCAACTATTCTTTCCCTTTAAAGCACATAAATCACAAAATAACTTGTTGCCATGGTAACTACGATATTCTAAAACTCCCTAGAGTAGCTCATGTTGAGCTTACTGAATACCTTGTCTATCATTTTGAAATGATTGCATATACATTTCAGGCCTTTTAATAAGCTTGAATAGCTGGAATATTAGTATTATCTAAATTTCGATTTTAATTGAGTGACGTCATAATATCACGTGATTTCAACACTAAAGCTACTCTTCTGACATTGCTATCACTGAAAACCATAAAGTAGAGGGTGCAAGCTTTCCAAAAATGTATGATAGAATTTGTCCCCCTGACTGTTACCGAAGACCTTATTTTGGGGGCCTGGCCCATGGACTATTAATGAAAAGAATGGTTTTAAATTTCAATCCTTGCCTTTATCTGAAAACATCAAAATGTTAACGTTCATTAATACGAATATTTACCGAAAAACACTTCAACAATGTTTCAATTTGTGAAAGGACTCCTTGAACAAAACATCATGACGCACAATCAACTTTAAAATGGTAGCATACAATTGTAGAAGTAATTTATTATTTCTGCTGTGAAGAGCTAAGTAAATTTTTAATCCGATCACATATCACCGTTGCATGATTACGTTAAGTTCTTATCAACCAATCACATTTAGTTTCACATGACGTTACGTTTCAAATTAATAGACCGATTTCTCAAGGTTGCGTGCGCATTCAAATTTTATGAACTTGACGGGGCACGATACCAAAACACGAGTATTAACATGCCTTGTTATGACATTTTTCCATAACTATTCATAAAATCGATTATTTAGGATACCAAGATTTTCCTAGACGAATGTCTCTTTTGAAGGATGAAACAAAATATTTAATTTCTTTCGAAAATTGCCACAAAATCGCAGCAAAAAACGCATGAGATTTTTAGATGCGTGTCTAAAAATGTATATTATTATTAAAAATCGCAGCAAAAATCGCCAGTGTAAACGGGGCTTTCAATATAAAACTGCCTTCTAACTTTTACTGAGTTTGCGTTTTTCAGTTTTGTGGCCAGTCAAGTTGGACGAAACCTTGAGAAAACGGTCTATTGAATAAAAAGAAAACAAAAACACCAGACAGAAACATTTTACGACTTAAAATTTTCAACCATCGTAAACTCCAAAGTTGATAGTTTTCTTGTTTGTGTTTATTAAGTTTAATTCAAGACTGTTTTTCTCCAAGAAACGATAGGCAACCATGAGTATGAACTTACCAGTAAATTATGATTATAATACTTATCTTTGACCAGCGAACAGGATTATTTATCACCCCATAACTGTATAACGCACAGCTTTTGAAGACACAGATCTAGGATATTGAGGCCACCAAACTTTAAGGTTACGAAAACAAAATTTCCCTGACGACTAATAGGACTAATCATAGAGGGCCTTCCATTGTTTATGAGTAGCAACCAATTACGCATATTTAGCACAAACCGATGTGATTAACGCATCTCTCAGCTTGAGACAACCATTTGGCCAATAAGCCACGTTTTAGCATACAGATCAAGAATTCCTTCACACAACTTAATGAAAGTTATTAGTAGGTTTGTTATTAATCTTAACTGCTTACAATCCAACACATAAATCTTTCTCAAATTCGGCTTGAGTGACCAGTAGGCAATGGTACAGTCAAATCGATGTAAAGCCTCACACACGTTCATACTTCAACCTTGACTTACTGCCATCGTTTCACAGTCACTGATGGTTTTAGAAACAGTCTCCTCTAGTGAAATCGTTAATTTTGTCGATAAATTACTGACGTTCTGCCAAATCAACGAACGATTCCTTGTTCGTCGAATTACTCAATATTCCAGGGAGAATGAACTCATGACACTATTTGAAGGAAGATATTCAAAGATGTAAAGCTACAAAGCAAGCTAATTTGATCAAAATATAGTTGTTTGCTTGGGATCCCTGTTGATTTAGGCTTCCTTTGTTAAATGCCAGGTTTCTAAGCTAGATTCAAAATGGTGGACAGTTTCGTGTATTTCCGAGTCGGTAATCTGCAGTTTTGATCTATATTTTCGACATTTTTAAAGCTTTAAATGGCATAAAAAAGGACCCAAAAGACATCTATGCTCACCTCCAAAGGTAAGGTTACCAAATACGGATATAGAGTAAATGGCGACACGCGAACAACAGGGACTGTTCATTACTTTTGTATCGGCCAAGATATTACAGTATCATTTGAAATATGAGGAAAAACATACTTAGTGTGAAATCTATTGGCATGTAGTAAGTCTATATGTAAAAACTGCTTGATATCTTAAGGGTCCATTCATTAATTATCGGAGGAAAGGAAAGGGGGCTATGGGTGAAAAATAGATAAGAATACATACAAGGTCTATTTGCTGTTTCACTTTCCTCTCTTGTGTGGAATGTTCATCAGCTGAATCGCAAGTATTCAGTAGACTACTTTTTTGTTGACAGTATGCATGCACAAATGTAGTAATTCTATCGAGCTGTGAATTATGAAGTAAACGATTCTATATAAGGTGGGTGCACTTTTTGGGATAATTGTGTGTCATAGGAATCCCACTTATAATAGTAATTATATTCTTTTTGTAATCACTACCAAATCCTGCAATCAGATTAGTTCTCTGCTGCAGCAGTTATTTCAGCCTTTATAGTACACTCAATAAAATTACTCGACTCTGATTGGTCGAAAGGAGTACAATAAATTATAGCGTTAATTGTACTCCGTAGGAGTACCGAGTTATTTGCTATGGAAACACGGCCAAAACAATGTCAACAGCGGCAAAAAACCGTAAAAACTAATAAGAACTAATCTTTTTATGCATTTCAGTTGCGCGATGGACTGAAAATCGGCCGCCAAATAGGCAAAGATGAACGGCGTCGCTTCGCATTTTTTACTGAAATTTTCTTGAGTGGACTGTGAACAAAAAATCGCACGATCTCGTACAATTTGGAATTCATAGAAACTCTTACAAGAACTTTCAAAACATTACTCGTGTCTTTTAATTTCGAAATTGTACTCGAGATCGTGCGATTTCCTATACAAAATGCACTCCACTCAGTTCAAATACCATTATTTATTAATAACATAACTAACAATTCGATCATTTCGAGCTGTTGAAATTATGTTGAAAGAATATTCGGAACTAGGCAGTCCTCCAACCTTTTGGACAATTCCATGGTATGACATGCAGTATCAGTGCTAGAAGTCGCTACTTCCTACATATTGCCAGCATAAACGATTGTTCCTGTGTTTGTATGTGCTATATATTTCTAAGGTGGAAAAGTCATGATTGGGCTACCTGTGTAGTGCATAACGTCAATCGAGTGGGGATACTCGGTCCATTCCCCAACTCGTTTAAAAAAAGGCCAATCCAAAGCCAACGCCCACGATGCTTTGCTAATTAATAATTAATGCTTTTGAGTGTGTAATAAGGGTTTAGTTTTATCGTACGAAGAGTTTCCAGGTGTCTCCAGCTTTGCCACCCGAAACGCTGTCGTCACACATGTACTCGTGAAGCATAAAAAATTCACGATTGCCATGCCAATATACTACTCTTTTATACGGTCTGCGTAGACCTTGATTGGTCGAAGATCCCCACTTATTGATAAAAGATGATCCACTATTGTAGCCCCATTTGGCACAGTTGGCTGCAAGGCGGGATTGGTCATCAGGAAGACGAACGAATGAATTACAACCTGTTGCGTATGGGGAGTTGCTGATGATGAAGTACCTTGGAAATATTATCGTAAATATGAATATGAGTATGTAGCAAGAAAGCAAGTCTACATTTTTTTGCAAGCTATAATAAACAACAGCAACAAAAACAACAACAACAGCATCAACAAACCCCACCTCTCACCTACCACCCTACTGTCTTATTTACAACACGGAAGGTATCTCTAATAGAGCTCAAGCAAGCAAACTAAAACACAGTAGTCGTCGTAAAAAAGGGGAAGAATTTATGAAATTTCTGTTAAAGATAGGAAATCGCAAAAAGCCCGTATTTAAACTCTAAAATTAGTTTATCGATCATTCGTGGACAAAGGAAGATAAGACTGGCCAACGTACGTACCTCACAGCATCGTATCCCAAATCGTTCTTGGCCGTCATGATGTGAAATACTCTGCCAACAGATGCTTTACGACAGTAGTACCGTAACTGTGTGAACCCCATCTCTTGTTTCAGTTGCTGAAGCTGTGGTTGTTCAATGAACTCAAATCTTTTTAAGTCGGATATGGCTTTGTAGTGGGAGCGAAATGCAGGTGTTCCAGGGGTTGAACTAGAAAATGTTAAATCTTTAACTAGTGTCCAACCACCTAAAAACAACACGGAAAAATTAAAAACATTCAACAATCCTTAAGAAGTACTGTTTCATCTAAGTTTACGGTTACTGCCTACTTTTGGAAGAATTGATTTAAACTTTTTTTAAACTTCGATTTTTCAAATTGAAATTAAATGCTGATTCCAAATCTGGAAAGAAAAATAGGGTGTCCCGAGCTTGTTTTCGAGATAATCAGCATTTAATGGAAGCCTACGCGCGAGCTTTTGGAGCAAAAATTGCGCCACCGAAAGTGATTAGAAAAAAAATTAAAATTCATAAGATAATAGTTATTTGCAGACTCTATGATTGCACGAATGAAGGCTAGTCAATCATTCTACAATAATACATGGATATTTTCGACTAAAAGACAAAGAGACACATATTGATTTGTCATATTTTGTAGTTTCGGTGCTCTTAAAAAGTCTCATAAAGTCGAACAAAAATCCCTACAAAATCTATTTTTTCATGTGTTACTGATTTAAACTTTCCCTAAAATTTTGATATAACCTACATTTTTAGGATTATTTTCGAATGAGCTATTAAAAAGTAGAGAGTCCCGTGCAAAATTTGAGGGTTTTGCCCTGTTGAAGCTCAAAACGTGTATGGTTGTTCAATAAAATCTTGTAGAATTTTCAGCGGTTTTTGAGCGCGCGCACATCGTGGGCTCAAATCGAACGTTCAAAAGTAGGCAGCCACCTTAAGTGAAGAGTGTAAGGTCTTAGAGAGAAATAATGATGCACACAATAATGATCACACTAACACATCTTACCTCCGTCAGTGGTCATGTCACAGTACACCGTGAATGGGGTTCCTGTGTTGCCTGGGTTAATCCAGTATCACAGGGAGCCCATACATGTATTAACCCAACACATCTTTCCTCCGTCAGTGGTCATGTCACATGAGTACCCAGTGAATGGGGTTCCTGTGTTGCCTGGGTTTATCCAGTATCAAAGGGAGCCCATACATAACCCAACATATCTTACCTCCGTCAGTGGTCATGTCACAGTACACAGTGAATGAGGTTCCTGTGTTGCCTGGGTTAATCCAGTATCTACCATCTCCAGTGTCTTGGCCAGTCCATTTTATGTTCTGACATGAATGACCTGGGTAACTTGACGAGGAACCATTTAAACCTGTTGAGGAGTAAAATTATTCAGCTGATATATCTCTCGCGGGTTTTTTTCGGGTTTTTGCAGCCTACGTACCGAACCAGGTCTCACAGTATTGACCGATGTATCCAGGTTTACACAGACACTCGTAAGAATCAGTACATTCATCGATACCACACGTGCCGCCATTTTGACAAGGAGAAGAAGCGCACACGGGTAAAACCTGGAAATGAAACATCGCAACTTAAAACAGAATTATTTCTAATGATAAATAATCATTTGCACTTACAAACTGCTCAGCGTCATAGTAGGTAAAGCCTGGTTTGATGACGTAATCAGATGCCGCGGAGGTCTTTGTGTGGTCACTAAGCTCACATACGTGGAGTGGAGAACCTGTTTCTTGGTAATTGTACGACTTACAACCACTAGTTTGAAGACATTGGTCAGCACAGTGGAAACGGGAAGTGACGTCATGGCACGATATCACGTGACCACTCAGTGCTCGATCTGAGGATTTGAAGAAAATTCAGCTAGTATATTTTTAATTTATTTAAATCAAGAAGAGCTTGAAAGTAGTTTTTTGTTTTCTCTCATATTATTATTTAATTACCTTTTTGGGCTGTCTTGAAAACTGCCATCTTTTTACAAGTGCCTCTGTAAGGACCGAGGGCGTAGGACGCTACTGCGCATGTCAGAAATAAAAATAGCGAAAGGTTTGCTTGAGACATCAAGTGGAGCTCTTCTGGATAAAAGACAAACAAAGCAATTACAGTCAAACTAGCTCATGCGTTCCTATCGAGGTTTAAAGATTCAGTCTATTATTCGAAGTTTGCTTTCCATGTCGCTTTGAAACTTTGCGTTAATGAAAAGAATGGTTTTAAATTTCAATCCTTGCCTTTATCTGAAAACATCAAAATGTTAACGTTCATTAGTACGAATATTTACCGAAAAACACTTCAACAATGTTTCAATTTGTGAAAGGACTCCTTGAACAAAACATCATGACGCACAATCAACTTTAAAATGGTAGCATACAATTGTAGAAGTAATTTATTATTTCTGCTGTGAAGAGCTAAGTAAATTTTTAATCCGATCACATATCACCGTTGCATGATTACGTTAAGTTCTTATCAACCAATCACATTTAGTTTCACATGACGTTACGTTTACAAATAGCGCAGCGCAACCATGACGTCATAAAAACGAAGACAAAGGCGAAACTCGGACAAACAAACTTACGAGTTTACTTTCAGCAGATAATTTTGACAGTCGATTGCAGTTGATCTTAGTTTACATGGGTTATTATTGTAACTTTAAGTAAAAATAATAAAATCGGTTCGCATAATCCTCGTAGCGGTTAAACAGAATGCAATGTTTGTCCGAATCTTTAAGCTATTTTTGCTTGCGAATCCTTATTTAAGGAACTTGCAGGCCACGATACCAAAACACGAGTATTATCTTAATATTAACTTAAAATTTTCAACCATTGTGAACTCCAAAGTTGATAATTTTCTTGTTTGTGTTTAGCAAGTTTAATTCAAGACTGTTTTTCTCCAAGAAGCGAACTTTATCTTCGAGTGTTGAGAATATAGTCTCTCAGGAGTGAGTGCCGCGCGCACATAGAGCTGTTTAATAATTAATTGACATCAGATTTTTATGTGTCTGTCCTCTTATTGACAATAAATCACATTATCAAAGTAGTGTGCGCCGAGTGGATCTGCATACTACTTTGACAATAATTTTGTGGCGAAATTGTGTGATGGCGAAATTTATTGATAAGAGGACAAACACATAAAAATCTGATGTCAATTTGTTTTTTACAATAACAGCAACGATAAAAACTTCTCATTCTTAGCGATCAAAACGACCAACGGAAATAGCGCGCGCTCGTTGACGTCAGCTTTATCTGTCTTTCCTCTTTTTGATGATAAAAAATAACCAATCAGCGCGCGAGAAATTTGTAAGTTATTGTAAAATATCTTATTGAAGATAGAGAGTTTACAGAAATATATCATAAAATAAACTTCATCTAAAATTCAGTCTGTTAAAAACGAGCTATAATTTACAAAAATAAAATGGAAAAAGCCGTGCATGCGAGTTTGTCTAGTCTCAGAATTAACTTGAACAAATTAGTTTGAAACAAAATTGAACGCAGTCTCGAAATAAAGTATTAATTTAAACATGAAACTCCGGGAAGTTGGACTTTAGCTTTATGTAAAAATTCTGCGAAATTAAGTTTATTTAAAGGCAAACTATAACTGACAACAAAAAAAAAATTAAAAAAATTAAAAAAAGAAAAAAATTAAAACAGCCGTGTATGCGAGTTTGTCCATCCGACAACAAAATGATGTAAAGTTTAACTCAGTCTCGAATTGGATCAATTTAACATGATAAAACTCTAGTAAGTTTGGCTAGAAGCTAAGGTATATCATAAGAAGGCAACCATGAGTATGAACTTACCAGTAAATTATGATTATAATACTTATCTTTGACCAGCGAACAGGATTATTTATCACCCCATAACTGTATAACGCACAGCTTTTGAAGACACAGATCTAGGATATTGAGGCCACCAAACTTTAAGGTTACGAAAACAAAATTTCCCTGACGACTAATAGGACTAATCATAGAGGGCCTTCCATTGTTTATGAGTAGCAACCAATTACGCATATTTAGCACAAACCGATGTGATTAACGCATCTCTCAGCTTGAGACAACCATTTGGCCAATAAGCCACGTTTTAGCATACAGATCAAGAATTCCTTCACACAACTTTATGAAAGTTATTTGAATAGGTTTGTTATTAATCTTAAAGTGCTACTACGACGAAAATCGCTCAAACTTGGATTCAGCTGAAACTTCCTAAGAATACTCTTTAAAGGTCCAATAATCACTGTATGAAGTGTTTTCTCGATATTCAGGACGAAAGTATGATATTTTCACGATTATTTTTTGGAGTCTGTGACGTCATACACTCAATATCGAACATCGCTCCATACATTTCTTTGTAGTTTATGATCAAAAGTATCAGTAGTAAAGGGAGAAAGAAATACCCAAACACCCCAAAATATAAATTATAGTCACAAGTAATGTGAAATAAGCACATTAGCTACACTTTGAGCTTCACAGGAATAAAATAAATTAAGGATTTATATACAAAGAAATATATGTAGCAATGTTTGATTACAATCAAACACATAAATCTTTCTCGATTTCGGCTTGAGTGACCAGTAGACAATGGTACAGTCAAATCGATGTAAAGCCTCACACACGTTCATACTTCAACCTTGACTTACTGCCATCGTTTCAAAGTCACTGATGGTTTTAGAAACAGTCTCCTCTAGTGAAATCGTTAATTTTGTCGATAAATTACTGACGTTCTGCCAAATCAACGAACGATTCCTTGTTCGTCGAATCACTCAATATTCCAGGGAGAATGAACTCATGACACTATTTGAAGGAAAATATTTAAAGATGTCAACCTACAAAGTAATCCAAAGCAAGCTAATTCCCTCAAACTTATATTGTCGTTCGCGTGGGATTCCTGTGGTTTTAGACATTTTGTTTGTGAAATGCCAGGTTTTTAAGCTAGGTTTAGAATGGTGGATTATTTCGTGAATTTCTATGTAATATCTGTTTTGATCGATATTTTCGACATTTTTAAAGCTTTAAATGGCATAAAAAATGACCCAAAAGACATCTATGCTCACCTCCAAAGGTAAGGTTGATCCGGGCGTGGAACATAGACACAGGGAGGTGCAGAGACACAAATAACGCAAAGTTTCAAAGCGACATGGAAAGCAAACTTCGAATAATAGACTGAATCTTTAAACCTCGATAGGAACGCATGAGCTAGTTTGACTGTAATTGCTTTGTTTGTCTTTTATCCAGAAGAGCTCCACTTGATGTCTCAAGCAAACCTTTCGCTATTTTTATTTCTGACATGCGCAGTAGCGTCCTACGCCCTCGGTCCTTACAGAGGCACTTGTAAAAAGATGGCAGTTTTCAAGACAGCCCAAAAAGGTAATTAAATAATAATATGAGAGAAAACAAAAAACTACTTTCAAGCTCTTCTTGATTTAAATAAATTAAAAATATACTAGCTGAATTTTCTTCAAATCCTCAGATCGAGCACTGAGTGGTCACGTGATATCGTGCCATGACGTCACTTCCCGTTTCCACTGTGCTGACCAATGTCTTCAAACTAGTGGTTGTAAGTCGTACAATTACCAAGAAACAGGTTCTCCACTCCACGTATGTGAGCTTAGTGACCACACAAAGACCTCCGCGGCATCTGATTACGTCATCAAACCAGGCTTTACCTACTATGACGCTGAGCAGTTTGTAAGTACAAATTATCATTTATTATTATTTATCATTACAAATAATTCTGTATTAAGATGCGATGTTTCATTTCCAGGTTTTACCCGTGTGCGCTTCTTCTCCTTGTCAAAATGGCGGCACGTGTGGTATCGATGAATGTACTGATTCTTACGAGTGTCTGTGTAAACCTGGATACATCGGTCAATACTGTGAGACCTGGTTCGGTACGTAGGCTGCAAAAACCCGCAAAAACCCGCGAGAAATATATCAGCTGAATAATTTTACTCCCCAACAGGTTTAAATGGTTCCTCGTCAAGTTACCCAGGTCATTCATGTCAGAACATCAAATGGACTGGACAAGTCACTGGAGATGGTAGATACTGGATTAACCCAGGCAACACAGGAACCTCATTCACTGTGTACTGTGACATGACCACTGACAGAGGTAAGATGTGTTGATGTGAAGCATTTGTGGGCTTCCTGTGATACTGTTATACACTTTGATTCACTCCCTGTGTTTTCTTGAGTAGAAGGTTCGCACTCGTTCACACAGACCGAAACGAAGTCGTTAAAGTGTTAAACAATAGGATAAATTTATCATGTTACTGCCTCAGGCTATTGTTTCATAATCAAATTCTTCGTTCGCACATGACGTCATATCCGCTATCGCCAGGGTCGGATATCAAGCAACATGGCCGCCGTGTCTTTTGTTCTTTCAATCCCTTCGGAATGATTGAAAACCAATCTAAACAAGTGCTAATCTTAATAGAGGTTTTGCCCCATCACTTGACGACAGCCATGTTCGATGGCAGGAAAAATATAATCGCTTAACATGAGAAAGATTTCAATTTCCCAAGAGCAAAGGGATTTTATTGCTTTGCCATCTAACCACAGGCAGCCCAAGTTGTATTACGGGCGTTTGCACGTGATGGTGCAAAACCTCTATGGAGACGAAGAAGCTATTAATATCAGAAGCATTGAGATATATGTTCTCAAATTTCATATGTTTCCTAAAATATGACGTCTACTGAATTATAGGAGGCTGGACACGAATTAGGGACGTGACTCTGACGGGCCCACCCACTTCTGGCTATGCCGAATATACAAACTATCGGCAGATATCTAATCTGGGAATATATGAATTCGTCTCACAACCTGGACTTCTACAACTGAAACAAGACATGGGGTTTACACAGTTACGGTACTACTGTCGTAAAGCATCTGTTGGAAGAGCATTTCACATTATGACGGCCAAGAACGATTTGGGATACGACGTTGTGAGGTACGTACGTTGGCTAGTCTTATCTTCCTCTGTCCACGAATGATCGATAAACTAATTTTAGAGCTTAAATACGGGCTTTTTGCGATTTCCTATCTTTAACAGAAATTTCATAAATTCCGGCTTCCCCTTTTTTTCAACTTAATCAAAATATTATGATTTTAAATAAAATAATATATTATATAAACGTGTTGAGTTATAAGGTTTGAATGTTTCTATGCAATTTAAGGCCCTTTTCCAGTGTTTTGAAGTTGGATGTTAAATGAGCCAGTACGGGGCACCTTAATCCGATACGAATATAGGTTATGACGTCAAACGCGTGCCGCAATAACTGGCTGTAAACTTATCTAAAATGCACACTTATTGAAAGTAGCGAGTGTTTGTTTAGGCTGCAATTTAATAGTCCTTCTATCCCTTTACTCGGTAATTGTTTCGTGTCTGCTTCGGTTTCATTAAGGAACGTTAAGAACCTATTCAGTAAATTACAATTACAATTACATCTGGCAGGATATAACTCGTCCAGCATCATTTCTACTCCCCACTCCCTCACCCGGCTGGTTATATCTACAGAATTGATATCGCAAACTTAAGGATAAATTAACAAACGCTATGACGTTATGAAACAATAGCCTGAGGCAGTAATATAATTTTTGTATATGGCAAGGTAATTTCACGCGCTATGATCGGTCAATTTGCGGTCCATTACTTACGGTACGGACCTCGCACTCGTTAATAAAAATTATAGATTTTTTCTATTCTTTAACACTCAAAGGTCGTTGTGGTCTGTGTGAATTTTGATGAGCTGTCATCCCTTTATATTACGTGGTTTTACATTCGTAGGTTCATGATTGAGGATGCTTCTTCGCCTGCAACAGCTTGTAACTCATTCATTCGTCTTCCTGATGATCAATCGATACTGGCCGCCAACTGTGCCAAGTGGGGCTTCCAACACGGAGGGACCAATACCGATACGTGGGGACACTCGTCATTCCCAGGACCGTGGAGGCCGTACAAAAATGTTGCATTCTGGTCAGGTACACATGTTAATATATTCATTAACGGGGAATACAAATGCGATGATAATGTGTCTGGTGGACAAGCTGGTGACTCCTGGAAGATGTATGTACGCTAAGTTAAAGAAAATCCGCCTGCTGACGATAGATTTAATGTTACTAGTGTTCAGCCAAATCCCGTGTCAGATGTATCGTTTCCTTCTTGAACTGAATCTTTAATGCACCAAGAGGTTGAACTATGCTTAAAATTTACTGGTTAAATAATAAATATTTTCTAGTATTTAAAAGCACCAATATTAATATAAAAAGGCGCTTATGTGCTTGGCAACTTTCAATCAGAAAATCTCTTTTTCTACTTGTTCTCTCGATAATATAAATTTTTAATTCAGCCTGACATCGAAGACAGTTATAATTAGAAAGGACAGCGATACGAAAAATATAGTTATGCTTCTCCAAGCAACTACTTATCAAGAGATATAACTAGAGCTGTGAAAAGCTCGCTGTCTGACGGCAGACCAATTATATTGTACGAGACTTACTATCACCTCCACCCAATCAAATACCGGATACACGGTACGAACACTGTCAGACAAATCATACTAAGGGCATCATAAAATCAAGAAAAACCTTGGTATGAATGATAGCCATTCTGAGGTCGAGAATAAACACTGAATCTAGTATGAATTGAAGTGCATTGTGGGACTGTTTTAGGACGAACTATAGACGCCATCTTGGGAATATATGACCCCTGTAATAATTCCACAATGGCACTTAATACTAACTCGACCCCGGTTTTTTATAGCCTCAGAATGCATATAGATTTATCTTTTTTCACATTTTAAAATCTCTATGTATTCTTATACTAGCCCTTTGATGCTGTAGGCCTTTTCAGGGCTCTGCCTCGGAACTAGGTCGGTATGCGTGTATTTCAAAGGTTTTATTCAACGTGGTTCGTCCAACAGTTACATATTCCCTTCGTAATCATTTACACGTTCACACGAGTATAGGTTCACAAAAGTACACGATTCGCTGTCGAATCAAAAACTTATAGTCATCAAAACAGGGCTGTCAACCCCTGAGATATTCAAATCTGGAGAATTGATAGGGAATGGACATGACGTCACAGCGCGTCAAAAAGCGCGCGAAAAGACGTCTTTCGCTTTGTAACATTTGATGTGATTGGTTTATTTCTGACCAATCAGATTATCGCTTACATTACAATGGCCTGCTTGCAAGAGCAGTTTATGAGGAACGTTTTGATTTTGTTAGCGCTTCATAATAACACAAAGAAAGTTAATCGAAGTGATATGATCATCCGGGTGGATGTAGTCCTGAGAAGGACTGTTTGATGTGACTGACGTTTCGACAACCTGAGCGGAAGTCATCTTCAGAGTCCAGTGGGACTACACCCACCCGGATGATCATATCACTTCGATTAACATTCATTCACCTGGGTTCAGACCGTTCTATACAAAACACAAAGAAAATGAAATAATTGGAACTTATGGTTGTGAAAGTAGAATCTCACAAGAAATGGTCAGCTTCGGGGATTATCCGGGAGATTTGAGGCTCTAATCTGGAGACCGTGAGATACGGTCCAAAATCTGGAGACTCCCGGTTTATCCGGGAGAGTTGACAGCCCTGTCAAAATGTCAATAAACTTCTAACAAACTCAAAAAATTAACTTACACATTTTATGGTCGTTCCGAGGGGATTCTAGGACAGTCTTGATCTCCTTCCGTATAACAGTCAACTTCTCTCTCTCTCTCAAACTCCTCATTTTCACTCTCCCCCGGGCCCTATACGAAACCACTTCCACAGGAAACCCGCGGCCAAATATTATAAGTCGCAACAGATGCATTGTTAGCAAAGCTAAGTTTGAGGCTACTGGAAGGTACAGACCTAAGTAAGGAAATTTCGTTGTGAAGTTAGGAATGTCCTAGTCCTACTGACCGCCAAGCCGCCGACTAAGGAATAAACAGTCTTTCTGTTCGACCTGGCCATGCATGCCTCAGGTCTGTGTAGCACGATTTTTGCACTTAACTTGTAAGCTACAACTGGGTTAAATAAAAATGAATTGAAGTTGTCAGAAAATATATTCCTTCAGCGTATCTGGATCGTACACTTTTCTTTTGAATATTGATAGATTTCCGGAATATTTTTGACTTCGTTCAAAGGGACGTCTTCGAAACGACTTGCGTCCCAATTTAAAAGTGCGAGGGATAAGCTGTAAATACCATCCGGGGGCCGGCTTGTTTTTCAGTCCCCTGATGCCTCGGCTAGAACATTATCCTGGCATGGTCTATCCTGCCTTATCCGTACATTAAGGACGAAACGGCATTTCCTGAGCAAGGTCAATTCTTTGTGAATACTAAAAATTAAGGGACTATGCAAGAGTACAAGTACGTCATATATCCGTGAAACAAAACCAAAGATGTATTATCTAATTGCAGCACCAAATGAAAAGAGTACGACTGTCCATCCTGTTACTCAATTAAGGTATGGAAAATCCCCCCAGACGAGCAGGCTCGTGGGAATAAGCCAATATTAAGTAAACAGGAAGGATGATAATAATGATGATGATGATGATTATAATATCTTTATTTATCCTGATTTAAAAAAACGATCAGCTGGACACGATAGAACAACGGATAATCATCCACGCTTGTTCGCCCCAAATGACATTTTTGCATAACCAATAGCGCAGCGCACTGATTCTAAAAATAGCTTAAAGATTCGGACAAACATTGCATTCTGTTTAACCGCTACGAGGATTAGACGAACCGATTTTATTATTTTTACTTAACGCTACGATAATAACCCATGTAAACTAAGATCAATTGCGATCGGCTGTGAATATTATCTGCTGAAAGTGTACTTGTATAAGTTTGTTTGTCCGAATTTCGCCTTTGTCTTCGTTTTTATGACGTCACGGTTGCGCTGCGCTATTCTTCCTTTTAAAAATATTGCTACGTCAACAGGATAGCTAATAAATATTCAATGAAATAGAATAGAAACAGACAGTTTTCAAACTCAACTAAATCACGGACACAGAACAATTGTTTTAAGTCGAGGCTGGACTCTGTTGAAAATACAGTATATTATGAACACATCAAATTCAACCTTGACTTGAAACCATTCTTTCGGGGTCGTCATTCAAGCGCATACTTTCTAGTTCTCTGTTACCCAGGTTTAGGTTCGATCTTCCGCAGAATATTCATGTCACATCAAGCTTTACTCTATATGTTAGTGTCAAAGTTGGAGTAGAGAAAGCTCACTCCATATATGGTGTGATTAATTCCATATTTGGATTGTGCGGAAAAGCGGCAAACAAAGTTCCAGTTAAGTCCGAGAAATTTCAAACGGTTTGTTTTCGGTTGCTTAGGCCCCGTCCACACGTATCCGCAATTTTTTTGTGTCCGTATCCGCAAATTTACGAAAACGGATACGTGTGGACGGTGAAAACGATTCGAATACGCTGCGTGTGGACGCAAACATTTCCGTATCCGCAAAATTTTTTTTGCAGATACAAAAATTTCCGAATACGTGTGGACGGGGCCTTAGCTTCCGCCGTTTTGACTGGCAATGGACCTTTATCGCACGGCGGCCATGTTTATTCTCAAGAGAATAAAAACCTTTGTTTCCCCAGTATAAATTAATTCTCAAGCGCTTGAATTTGAAGCTACGCGTGTTCAATCCAACATGGCTGCCCCGTGAATAAGGCCCATGGGGACAAGGCTAGATTACATCACAGTAGCATCTCACTGGGTCATATTTTCACTCAATGGCTTCTATGACTTCAACACACGATAGCAACTAATATCAAAGCCAAGGAGACCATGAAACCATTCTTATATGGTCGAAAAACTTCTCGGTATTAACTAACTAGGTCGGTGCATCAGAAATTATCAGTTAGCAAATTCTTTTTTCCTGATCAGAAAATAATAAAGACAAAATATCAACTCAAGGGTGCTAAGAATCTCTGTCCTGATTACATAAATAGCACGAAGATGAATAACGTCTAATTGAAAAATTGTGCAAATATGCCTCTTTTATAGATAAGTTATCACTACCATCCCTTATCGTTTCTTGTTTCCAGCTATCAGAGTCATTACTCAGACACCTTTTTAACAGGTAGGAATCAGCAGTCGTGCGGGAAAAAATGTTTTGAAGGTAAAAAAGGTTTAATATTCAATTTACTGGGGCTTCTATTTGCCTGTAAATGCTTATCAGGAGAGACAAAGCCAAAAGTGAAAGAGAGAGAGAGAGAGTGCATGAGAGAGTAAGCGTAAAAAAGAAAGAGAGAGAAAGAATGAAAGGGGTTTGGATGCTAAATTTCATAGACTTCGTTATATATCTTAGTCATTGATCTCTCTCATGACTAAGATATATAACGAAGTATATTTCAATGAAATTTAGCATCCAAACAACTAAATTACTTTCTACATCTGGTTTTGTGTATAACCCATCAGTTTTATGCACGGAATATACCGGTTTCTTAGTTCCCAAAACGGTTAATATTTCAATTTATTATTTTAACGTATCATAATCACAGGGGAAAACCGGATTCCCAAATTGTGAATTTGTTGGGAATTTCCTTGAATTTCCAAGGAATTCCCATCCAATTCCCAGAGAGAACGAAATTGGGAACGTGGTACTGATTCCCAATGTTAGTTTGTTTGGCATTTTGTTTTTCTTTTGGGTATTAGAAGGAAATTACCAACAATAAATCCCAACGTTGGTGTTCGAATTGGGAATTCCAGGAAATTCCCAACAAATTCCCAATTTGGGAATCTAGTTTTTTTCCTGTGAATACCTTCTCAAACTGGTTTTTTTGTAAATTAGCATTTTTCAGTTTTGATTCTTCAGCTAAATATATCGAGTTAAAATAAATCGAAGGAACGTTATGTGATTGATAAATAATGTTAACAATAATGATAATAATAATAATGATAATAACAATAATAATATTCAATCGTAAAATTCATTCGTTTTTTGAGGCTGATGTTTTACATCTGATTTGGTTATTTTTATGGTAACTATACGTTTGAATCCACCGACGTCGCGCTCCGGCACCCACACACTTTACGTATTCAACTGCAATTCCTATATGCACGTGCAAACTGGACAAATCTTGAATTGTGTGCACCTTAAAAACCGCCACTAAGGAATGTAGACGATCATTTTGTATGTTTGTGGAAGTGACATGTGTTATGGTTTTCTCCTGCGTTACCACTTGAATAAAAGTACACTAGACAGAGATTGAACTGTGAATATTGAATGGTAGAACTGTGGTGAAATAATGATAGATGTGTTGATCATCACAGTGAATGAGCGATCTAAGCGAACGCTGTAAAGAAAGACTTGAAAAAGTGATTTCAAACTTCAACGGGAAGCTTCTCCCGATTGAACTTGAGATTGAGATTGAACTGATAACGGCGTTAGCTGAATTTTGTATTCATCAAATATCTGCAGCTAGAATCAAAGTTAGTTACATATGAATCTCAAAGCAAATGCTCCAATTAAAGCTTATATATTTTTAATTCGTAGCAGGGTTCTTGCATAATGTCATCAACAAACCTTTACGTGTTCGTGCTTCTGACATGCGCAGTAACGTCCCACGCCCTCGGTCCTTACAGAGGCACTTGTAAAAAGATGGCGATTTTCAAAAAAGCCCCAGGTAATTAATTTAATATGAGAGAAAACCAAACCATTCTCCCAAGCTCTTTTTGCTTTACGTGTAGCATCAATTTAAAATATAGTAGATGAATTTTCTTCAAATCCTCAGATCGAGCACTGAGTGGTCACGTGATATCGTGCCATGACGTCACTTCCCGTTTCCACTGTGTGGACCAATGTCTTCAAACTAGTGGTTGTAAGTCGTACAATTTCCAAGAAACAGGTTCTCCACTCCACGTATGTGAGCTCAGTAACCACACAAAGACCTCCGCGTCATCGGATTACGTCATCAAACCAGGCTTTACGTACTATGACGCTGAGCAGTTTGTAAGTACAAATTATCATTTATTATTATTTATCATTACAAATAATTCTGTACTGTATTTAGTTGTGATGTTTCATTTTCAGGTTTTACCCGTGTGCGCTTAATTCTTCTCCTTGTCAAAATGGCGGCACGTGTGGCATCGATGAATGTACTGATTCTTACGAGTGTCTGTGTAAACCTGGATACATCGGTCGATACTGTGAGACATGGTTCGGTACGTAGACTGCAGTAGACAGACTCCTTCTTATTAACAAAAGCCTTAAACTCCACCTGAAGTTCATGATTACTAAGATTTAGTGAAATCCTGAATGAAATGTTGGCGGGAAACGGACGCCTTCGAGCACATTCCCTTTCCTTTAAAAATGTGGAAGTTTCGCAGAAATTATCTGAACGAGATTGTCAACAAAAAACTTCATAACACAGCATTTTACTCCTCAACAGGTTCAAATGGTTCCTCATCAAGTTACCCAGGTCATTCATGTCAGAACATCAAATGGACTGGACAAGACACTGGAGATGGTAGATACTGGATTAACCCAGGCAACACAGGAACCCCATTCACTGTGTACTGTGACATGACCACTGACGGAGGTAAGATGTGTTGATGTGAAGCATGTGTGGGCTCCCTGGAATACTGGAGTAACCCAGGCAACACAGCAGCAAACCCAAGTATCGTGTCTTACAGTTACGATCAATCTTTGACAGGAGGTTGGACTTTGATCAAGGATTTGACTTTAACCCAGACTCCTCCAAGCAATAGCTTTAATGGGCTTGCGAGTTATCGTGGCATTTCTAGTCCAGGAAGATATCAGTTCGTCTCACAACCTGCACTTCTGCAACTGAAACAAGAGATGGGGTTCACACAGTTACGGTACTACTGTCGTAAAGCATCTGTTGGCAGAGTAGTTCACATCATGACGGCCAAAAATGACTTGGGATACGATGCTGTGAGGTATTTACCACGGTTTATCAACTATTCGATATCTGAGCACTATAGAAAAGATTCATCGCTGAATGAGAAAGATTTCTCAGCTGTTTTTTCTGGCGCAATATGATTGGTCTGCCAGTACCGTTACCTTGTCGTGATCATGACCATGTGCGCGCCGTCTTTGTGTCTATATTATTGATTGGATGGAGTGCCGTGTCACGACCGCGAACTATCCGCGAGCTTGTGTTTTCACAGCAGTGTGTTTTCGACCTCATTGAGCCGCGCCGCCACTGCTCCACTTGAGTTAGTAATTATAGCGATAACGAGGTCTTTTACTTGAGAAAAAGTTGATCCCTATTTTTCTTTATTTTTTGTGTGTGTGTGTATGCAAACCTCAATCTTTTTACACAACAATCAAATATTAGCAAGTTGATTACCTTACTGTAATATTCCACTCTTTTTCGTCAAGGTAGTAGTAGTCTTGCTTTCTTGATACTAATATTACTAATAGTCATATTTACAATATTCCAAGGTACATCATTATCAGCAACTCCCCATACGCAAAAGCTTGTAATTCATTCGTTCGTCTACCTGATGACCAATCCCGGCTTGCAGCCAATTGTGTCAAATGGGGCTACAAAGGAGGAACTCCAAGTACCAATACATGGGGACATGCGAGTAATAATGGCGTCTTTAGACCATACAATACGGTAGCTGTATGGCCAAGTACACATGCGCTATCATTTATCTCTGGTGACTATAGATGCGACGATGGCACTAACGGCGGCAATCGTGTTGGGGATACCTATATGATGTTTGTGCGTTAACATTTGGATTTTGATTGAAGGAGAAAAGATGTGGCCGCCAACTTGTTTTGGCCCAAGGAAATAAAAATGATGATAAGTATTTACCAACATCGCGGTTATGACGTCACACGAAAAGTAAGTTAGTGCACCAATAGCGATAAACTAAATGACAATTGTAATAATATCGATAACGTGATCTGACCGAATAAACTCTTTCATTTCATTGTAAGAAAAAAAACACGTAATGACGATCTCGATAGATCATTTCTGAGTCAATAAACAAGGTGCATTGTGGTCTAGCTTGGGTGCGAACATATTTCCTTCATCAGACCTTATGTGAATGATGATGTTTGCACCACAATGCATCATGTTTACAAGCACTTCTGGTGAATGTTATATTATTGTTATATTGTCACTAAATAAAAAACAAATAATAACCGAATAACTTGTTCATGATTCTGGCTTGGAATTTAGTAATTTAGTGTTGGATTGGTCAACCCATTGGCAATCATATCTTTCTCTGATTCCTTGTGAAGAAGAGCGAAAAGTTCCTAGAGTAGAGGGTGGCGGAAGGGCGGAGGGTAACGTCTCCTTGCCCGTCACCTCTTGGTCTTGGGTTTTTCTTCGGTTTTCTTACGTTTTTCCTCGATCCTCCTCAAAACCTATTACGTACTCTAAAAAACCTTCCCTCTCATCTCCTTCCTTGCTTCCTGTGTCTTGCATAGTATTCTTTGATTTTCTTCCGATTTTCTATGCTTTAATACTTTGCTCTGATTTGAAGTGAGTGGGGTTTGTGCTAGTCGCTACCGTCCTCAGTAAGATGCCTGTGCTTTTTTTTTAAATTTAACACCATTTCTCCTGTATTCTCAATACATTATAAGCTTAAATTTCAACTTGGTACAAATATCGATGTGCCCTTTCCATTTATGGGGTTCATTTTGACCCGATAAGACCACGTGATCTAGTAGTCCAAGTAGTGGGCTAACTGTATTAATATCCCGTGCAAGGGCCTGAGTACTTGTACTCATTCTCCAGACGGTAGTCAATGGTTGCACGCAAACCATGTTTTTATTGAAAATTTCCAAAAAAGTTCAAACATTCCCCAACTTTATCGACAAAAAATGAATAAAATTGATGCCTCCACGAGGAAAAACAGTGGCTAGGATGTCTAACGATAACGAAGAGTCCGATGTAAAGTCGCCAGAGTTGAATTCCGTATACATTTCGGAGTCGAGAGAAGAAGAAACGAGTTCGTCGAGCAGTGCAGGAGAAACACAAACCAACTCTGCTGTTCTCGTCAGCTCTTTGATTATAAACCAAGCCCTGGAAAATTTTTCAAAGGTAAAGGGATAGTATGACACGTTGTGTAGTTTTGCGTTTGAAGACGTTGAGATATTTATTGTAGTTTGAATATGTATGGTTTGATTTGCACGTGGATCCAAATAAGCTTATTACGTTAATAGGCAAAAGTTCCCATCGTCAGATTTTTTAAAAACTTTTGCATGATGAAACTACATCATACTAGAAGTAAAGTAACCAATGTTGTTGTTGTTATTGTAGTATAAAATGCACCTATCATGAGTTGAGGGGGGGGGGGGGGGGGTAGGAGGAAGGGCATCCCCTTGGGTATTTGACATTTGAACTTCCGAATTCCTCATCCCAGAAAAAAAACAGATAAGAGTCAAGTTTCCACCTTTAGGGCATATGCTGATTGTATTGTTCCCGCTTTTTTAAGAAGTCAGCCTTGTCAAATTCCCTACTGTGGGGACAATTGAATAAAATCAATTTCCTGAGAGAAGGCTTGCCCACTCTCCCACCCTGGGGCTTAAATTAAATAGCTGCATCAAGGATACAGTTCACCGACAGGCTCCCTGATTTTGCAACTACATGTAGCCCGAACAGGTGTAAGGGTAAAAATCACTGAAGCAAAAATTTTTTTTAGCTCATGCTATAGAATATAATTATGGAGAGTACAGCTTGAATAAATGTGTGACTTCACATTCTGCAGGGGGAAAACAAAAGTCGTTATGACTCAATGAAAGATGTCCCATGCTATGACATTGTCCGTCATTGAAGGACTACCTTTTCCAATGCTGCTCTAATGAACTGTCACCTGCTATGGACAACTGCTTTCCAAACAGCTACTTCAAGACAAGGCTAAAAATATATGCAGCAAACTGCTTCAGTGATTTTCACCCATACTTACCCATCCTTATCAGTCTAGTTGCTTAGTCACAAAGCAGGCCAGTGACAATGTTTTTTCAAAGGGCTGTATATCAGAGGCACTATTAGGGTGCCAATGTCCTCCCTCTCAATTTCACTGCAAATATGTTTTTTCTTTGCTTGTTGAATTTTAAGTCATGCAAGCAAGGCTAATGCTTCACATTCTTTACCCATGCTTGCATGTATTTCATGATTTTTATATTTTCAAGGGTCAACAAAAGGAATATGATGCTCTTGTTCAAAAACTTGGAGATCCATCGCTCACGGTAGGTGTTTCTAGTAAAGAATAATAATCCGATAATTATTTTGTAATCACTCACTTATTCAATATACTTTCCACAAATTGCTATCATAACAGGCCTAATTCCTTGTGGCCAAAGAGAAAAATTTTCTTTGCGTCATAGGTTTCCGAACATACGAGTGGGACTTTTTTTTAATAATTTGGTTCTCTTCACTTAGAAAAAAAAAAAAATGGCAGGCAAGATATGAACTTGGCACCTTTGGTACCAAAACGATATTGCAATGCGTATCCCAACCCTAAACCTTACCAATCAACCATGAAGTGAATTCGCTGTCATATTCAAAACAATGCCGTGTTAATATGTGCATTAAAGTATTAAATCATAGCATGATATACACTTACTTGCATAAGAACGTTGTCATACGATATTAGAACAATCATTAGTAATTTAGTGAGAAAGGAATACATTTAAAGACAAAAGAAAAAGTTCAGCTTCAGTGATCTTCTTTTGTTTTTTAATATAATTCCTATCCCACTAAATTACTAAAGCTCAATATTCGTATGACAACGTTCTTCCAAGTAGGTGTAGACTATTACAGGACATAGCATTCCCCTGACAATTTCCATGTACACAAAGTTACTACCCTATCTATAGCAAGTACTTTAAAATAGTACCAGTAGCTCTTATTAAATTTTTTGGATTACTCTATCGCTACGTATATATTCTTATAACTTAGGGCACTTTTTGAGATTACTGATTTAAGAATGTTGTTTTTGTAGTCTGTTCACCTTAGACGATACCTTAAAGCACTTAGAAGGTGCACTTCATCTCTTACAAAGAAATGTGATATTCTGGTTGGCACAATACTGGTAATTATATTATACAGTAAGAGCTGTTAACTGCCCTAGCTGCCTGCCTGATTTTCATTTGTTTTAACTTGCAGCTTTGTTTTAACTTGCAGCTTTGTTTTAACTTGCAGCTTTGTTTTAACTTGCAGCTTTGTTTGTCAGTACAGGAACTTTCAGTTGCATGTTTGATTCGTCCAACTGTCTGAATATCATGGCCCGGTTGTACAAAGGGTGGATAGTGTCATCCAAAAGATAAATCCTATCCAGTGGATAAATTTATTGGATAGCAGCATCGACTTATCCACTAGATAAATTAATCCATTGGATAGTGCTATCCACCCTTTGTACAACTGTGTCCTGTTTATTTGTCTATCAGTCTATCTATGTAGTTTGTGTTTATCTCTTTCTATTTGTTTTTTTAACTCATTGTGTGTTTGTTTGGTCTACCTGTTAGCCTTTCTACCTTTCTGTCTGTTTTAATTGTTATGTTTGTTAGTTGGTTGGCTGGTCTGTGTCGGTCTGTCTGTCTGTTTCTCTGCCTGTCAGTCTGATATATTTTTATTGATTCAAAGCATTGGGTTGGTTTAATAAAGCATTCTACAGTGTCTTTATATTTCTAAAACAAGTTTCTTTTCCAGAGACTAAACTGGGCAAATGCAGATGATGAGACTGCTGAAGAATTTGTAGAATTCCTCATGTCACTCGTATCGGCGCAGACATACTACCTGAGAGCCTGTCTAAGAATGTTAACAAAGCTCTTCCTTCCAAGTATGTACATTGCATCAAACTATAGAACAATATATAGAAGACCCTTTTCGAGTTCCAAATTTTACTGCTGTATTTCTTGATTTTACAGATTCATTTATAAATGAGTCTATTGGTCTATTGGTTCTTTAGTGATAGTCCAATAGTTTGTTTGTAATAATAGATAAATATTATATTTAATAGTTAGACCTGGAAAAACACCAACTATTTCTTGTTGTTGTTGTTATTGTTACTAAATAAGCTCATAAACTGATTGATTGCCGGTAGTACCAGAATTGAACATATCTAATTAATGAAAACTATTTGATGTCATTGTTGCTGTTATTGTTACTTGATAAAGGCATTTTTTGTGTGCAAATTAAAACACTCAGGTAATGAATAACTCATTCTATGAAAATACAAAGTTAAAGTGCCTTAGAATGGCGTTTTTTCCGAAATCGCAAAATTAAAGTGTCAGGAAATGCTTGATCTTCAAAATCACGAAATTAACCTGTCACGAAAATTTCATGTGCTGTAATAAGGTAATAGCACAACTTGGTGTTTACAAACTTTAGTGTGGTGCAATTTGATACTAATAAATCATACTTCTCCAAAAAATTACAGCAATTCCCAAAGGAGTGGAGCCAGAAGATGTCAACATGGAAAGTAGGTTACTTAATCTTTGTGTTTTTTTACCGGCCTAATATGAAGTCCACCTATAGATAGGGAAAAACTGTTAGTTATATTACAGACCAAGTCCGAGCACTCAACTTCCCCAAATCTGGACCGACTTTAGGCCGGTAAATATCTTTCTTTCCCATAATTATTTTGCTATTCCACGTTTTGTTGTTGTTTATTATCCTTTTTCTCATGCACTCATGCTTAGATGACATACATGTAAGCCTTATGTCAGGATACTGGATTGTGGGCAAAAATAGAAAATATTGCCCACTTGTGCAGCCTAACAGGACATACGATTCTTTAGATACCAGACTGGAATAGATATTTAAACGTAATGTAGGTAACGAAATGAAACTTAATTTTAGATAGAAAGATAGTCAGTCAGCTAGAGATGCAGGAAAATAGGAAGCCAGTTCACTCAAAAGGCAGGTACAGTATTATTCAGATATACAAGGAACAATATAAAACTTTTCAACTATTACCAGTTCATGTTCTACAAGGTATACAATTATATATTTTTTCTTTTAGAACAACAGAAAATTTTCAATCATGCACACGATGGGCTGCAGGCCATTCTGGAAATTGTGCCAACGTAGGTTTAATCCTTATCCATTGACAACATGCTCTTTACTGTCTCTTGACTGTTTCTCTATTTGTCTATCTGTTAGTCCCATGTCTGCACTGTTATTTCCTTTTTCCTTATCTGTCTGGAAGCCCAGATGGCATAGCTGTGTTGAGCAATTGTCTCTCACCAAGACATCCAGATCTTGGTGTTGTATGTGTATATGAGTTGCCTGTTGGTTCTCTCCTGTGCTGGAAGGTTTTTTCTCAAAGTTCTATGGTTTTCATCCCTCTGCAAAAATCATTCTTATTTTCAGTGGTTGAAACGCCGCTGCTAAATTCTTTTTTTATGCCATTCTGTAAACACTTCCAGAAGTTTTTGATTTATTTTTGACATTCTTTTGACTACTTTCAATTGAGCTCTTTACTGCTAACCAATAGACCTATTTAGCTTTGTTGTTTGTTGTGCACATTTCAGACCATGTGATGCCACTCTTGGGAGTTGATTCTTTCATGTGTAAATATTTTAACATGTTCCTCATAAAAGAACAACTCTCAAGGGAATGTCTTGTGATCTGAGATGGGCAATTTCCATGGGAGGGTAAATGGGTCTATTAGGTATCAATGCTTTACTTTGTTGTTTCAATATTGTGACATAGATGTACACACTCTACCTATTGAGAAATCAAGGTGAAGCATCTATACCTAATCGTTTAGGGGCAAAGAGCACAATGAATTCAAAGTTGTCAAAAATGTATCAAAAGGTCTTGGAAGGGTTGAATTTTCATATCCATATCTCTTTCCTAGGGCTCTTTTCATTGTTGACTATTTATCTTCTGGTTTTTGCCTTACGTACTTTACAGTGTGAATTGAAAAAGTTTGGGCCCTTATGATATTCCAGGAATTTCTATTGTTCTTTGGCTAATCAGAATTGTCTTTTAACCACAAGAAAATGGAAAGATAACAATAATGCTTTTGGTTAAGAAAAGTTCTTGTAATATTTACCAAACTTTTCCACCAACACTTTGGACCCTAATTCCACGCCACCAAAATGCCCTGGGGAATTTAAAGTTAAGCGGGCCAGTGTCGCCTTGACAAGATCTTTCAGAATTTACACCATTCAACTCGACAGGTGGGGTTCACACTTGACCCAAACAAGGTTGTAAATTAATAGGTATCTACAGTTTTTCAATTTGCACTGTTAATATTGTGATCTTTTTTGTAGAACACCCAAGTTTTTATTACCTATTCTTACTGATCATTTACCATACATCAAAAAACACAGTATATATCAAGTAAGTAAAACTCTCCGAATTCCTTTTTTCCCAAAACAAAAGTACAGTATTTATTCTGGAGAAATGTTCTGAAGAATATATAATGTTTAGTTCCAAAAATTATCCATACCCCTCTCACGGAGGAATTTTTTAAAGACACCCCCTACCCCCCAGAAAATTCCAATTTTCTTCCATACGAACTCTGTAATTTTTGTTCTTTCTCTGACCCCCTTACTCTTCGGAAATTCCAAATTCCTCTGTGGGGTGAGTGTGGATGATTTCTGGAACTACACAATATTGTATTTTCATGGGTTTTTTTTGTTTTTTCAGACAAGTTATGTGAAGAATTTGCTACATATTACCCAGTATTTACCATCACTACAACAAGATGTCCTGGAATGTGTTATCAACCATATCACCAAAATAGATGTAAGTGGCAAATATAGATGATTGTTGAGGAAGTTAATCTAAAATCTTGTAGCCTTAATTCATATAGGAACCTTGGCTATTTGATTGATTAAGGATAATAATGATCGTGAGCAACTGTCCCAATGTCAAGGGATGGGTGGGGGGGGGGGTGGGTGGGGGGGGGGGGGGGGGGCAACAATTAGACAAGACTTTTATTGAAGATTTCCAGAAGTGGAATTGCGTTAGAAGAAATATTTACATCATGTAATTATCAGAGACTCTGGCTTTTAAATAAAAAATCAAATAAATCAACTTTGTTTATTAAGGATGACACTTAATTGACTGTAATTCAACTGATAAACTCGTGGTCCTCTTTTAATGTCTATGCTCGTTTATAGACAGGACGGCCATTCATGAGAGCCACTTGAAGGTCCAGCCATTTGCAGATGTAATTACACCTTCTCCTCAGTCATTTAAAAACTCTGAGAATTGGTCCATTTGAGGCTTGAACCATGCTCTCCCACACAACAGACAGACAGACATTTTTACCAGCTGAGCTAACCAGGTGGCAGTTAGCAGCATGATTCCAATAAAATAATTTACAAGATTTATTTAAAAAAATAACATTATTTTTCTAAGGTTGAAGTTCCTCGTCATGAATTGGATGAACCAGAAGAAGAGGAAAACACCCAGTTTGAAGTTGACTTGGTATGATGACTGCTATTTTGTTCCAAGAGATATTTAACATGTCCCTTTAATGGGGATTGTGCATTCAGGAGTAAGGCACCAGTCATAAATTAAAGGGGGAGCTCAAGGGCTTGTGCAATTTACTTTTGATCTGCATGATCATAGAAGCCCTCTCTCCTCTCTCCTGCAGCAGAGGAATTGTTGGACAATCATAATATTTTGCTCCAAGCTTGCATAAATTTTTGTAACTTTCCCTTTGAGTTTAAATGAAAGTTTACAAAAGTTTACAGTACTACAAACCCCTTAGCCCTCCCCCCATAAATATTGGTATATTGATGTTTATAATGTTATGTGTTTTATGTTAATTAGTGTATTATTTTTCACTAGGAATGTATTAAAACGGAGAGCACAACAGAAGATGACAATGATGAATCAAAAGAGTTTGTGGAAAATGAAATGGCAGAAACTTTAGACCAATTGATGGAAATTGTATTTAAATATATTAAAGAAATATGTTTTGTAGATGGTAAGGAAATTGATATTTAAATTGTTCATAATCATGCATGCATGCATATGGTGTAGACAACCAGGATACTGGCCCAGGGTCATAGGTAGAAAATACTGCACACTTGTGAAGCCAATCAGATAACATAATTCATATAATACTAAACCATAAAAAAATTAATGCATTTAATGTTGATTGATGTAACTTCTCATTTCTTAGGCCTTTATCTTGTGGATGCAAGCACAGAACTATTCAATCAACTTATAACGGTAAGTGTAAACTCCTTATCTTTGACCATTGTCACCCTCCATCTTTCCCCCTCCTTCCTCCCTCTCCCCTGCCCTTGGGGTACCCTTGTCCAGTCATGATTGATTGGGAGCCCACTTTTATGAGCTAAGATATCCCAGCTAATAAAATGTATATTTTAGTCACAGTATGCTAGCTGTGCTAGAGATGATTCAGAAATAATAGCACTCATTCACACCATTCACACCGACCATAAATGATTAACATTCTGTTACTGTCTTGTTTTATTGTTTATAATATCTAATAGGTCTATTCGGTTGATGTGAACGAGTACTAACAGATTTAAAGTTAGTGGCACAGGAAGCCCAACTGAGATAAAATTAACATCGAAAAATGAAAAACACAACTGCTTCACTGCCCTGTGATACAAAAAATATATTACTAATAGTCTAATATTTGATCTTCTCCAGGTGTTTGATAAAATCATCCTTCCTACTCACGCCAGTTGTCATGTACATTTTGCTATTTTCTACATCTGTAGTCAAGACCAGGTAATAAAAGCCTGATGTTAATTACACATAGCTGTAAATGGGCTGTTCATGGTGCCTGTAGAACTAGATTTTTTCCCAGGTAGCCTCACATTCAAGAGCTTTTTTGGAAATAAGTTACAGTGAGGTATCTATCTGAATATCTGAATGAAATAGCCTTCTCCGCTTTGTTGAATTGGGATTCCTGTGTCGCGAATTGGGATTCCTGTTGAAAGAGACTAGGCGCTAATTAGACACCAGAAGCCCAATACTCAAATGGAGAGGAGAGAACAAACGAATGATAAAACAAACGAATGAATAAGAATAAATGAAACCAAGGTTTTTGTTCTTGTGGAAAAAAATGATGCTGTGCAATCAATGCGCAAGAACATAATATGATATAAAATACTCTCCTTGAAGATATACAGTATGTATGTCAATCAATGATCTTGTTATGTTGTTTTCCAGACATTTGTGAATTCATTCCTTGATTTTTGTTGGAAAAAGGTAATATTGAATTTCCCATGCCATAATTTTAAATGTTGCTTACCAGCTGAATAATAAGTCAATTGTGTTTTCTATGGATGACGTAATGTCAATCAATCAATCAATCTTTATTGTGCTCAATAGTTTACAGATATAAATAATAATAGTAGAAATTGCAGGTGATAAGAGCACAGCCAATTAGAAATAGCAATAGCTAATCGAGCTAAGTGGCTGGGCCATGCGGAGGAAATCTATTTGTTGCTGATTGACTAAAGCAATGGATAAGACAAGACAAAACAAAAACAAAAGACGACAAGACAAGATAGGTTGGTGACAAAACAAGATATTAGACAAGACAAGATATTAGACAAGACAAAATGGGCTGTGCTCCTATCAGCTGTACTAGAAGTGCATCATAGACCTATCAATAATTTGATATTATACAGGCTTTAAGATTTTTTTTAAAAAGGTTGCGAGTCATGGATTTGAGAGATTCTCCAATGTCATTCAATGTTTGTGCATCATGGGAATGAAATGTGAATAAGTCCTGCGCACATGCTATTAAAACATGCTGCAACAACTGAACATGCAAACAAACGTGCAAGGGATTCTAGTAGTCGTAGTAGAGCAAAAACACTTGAACTGTGCAATAGAATCAAACTAGTTACTAACAAATAGTCACTATTTAGATACTAATAGTCCTTATCACTTAAGAATTGATGGTCTCTTGTGTATTCCTTTGTGTGAGTCCTAATTACTCTATAATAAATTTGCTTGAAATAAAACTGGATAAAAACATATTTATATTGGTCTCTTGTGTATCCCTTGTTGTGTCATAAACTGTTCTTTCTCAGTGATAACGACTATTAGTATCTAAATAGCGACTATTTGTTAGTAACTAGTTTGATTCTATTTCACAGTTCAAGTGTTTTTGCTCTAAATGATACTGTAAAAAAGTCCTTTATTAATAAAAAAGACCTATTGCAAATTCCATGACAGATCACAAAGTATTCTATTTATTAATTCTCTACCTATGGTTTTAGATAGAAGGCATCAACACCCCAGCTATAATACGTCAGGCATGTGCCTGCATACATAGCTAGTATCGTTGCTAGAGCCAAGTACATTGTGGTCAGGTCAGTAGCCTCTTGATGATAAGAAATTATCCAATTGATAGAGTTGATTAATTAAATGATTTTTTCTATTGTTCCTTTCATCCCGTTTTCCCATTTCTTCCTTTTAATTTCCTCTTCACATCCTTCACCCTTTTTGTTATTCTCTTGGTAAAGAAAAGATCCCTAATCCATTAGCCAATCATAGCAAAGATAAGATCCCTGTTTCATCATTAGCCAATTATAGTAAAGATAAGATCTTCCTGTTTCATCATTAGCTAATCAGAATATTTCTCCATTTAATGAATGTTTTATTATGTTGAACAGTACTGTGAAGGTATGTCTTGAGTTGTTAACACACTGGGTTCACTGGTAAGTGTTGTGTTGAATGTCTTGTGTCCTTGATGGGAATAGACCTCTTTACCTTGGCTTTAATGTTAATTTTATCTTGATTCTCACAGCTACATTGATGTACATGATGCATCTTGTTCTGGTCCAGATGCTGCAAGACATGGTCCATTTTATTCTGTTTGTCAGGTATCTTTTATCCTACAGTATGAAAAAAATACCGTTTAGAAGATTTTTTTCTTTAAGCTATGAAACTTTGTCTATCATTTTCATCCATCCATCCATTCCATCAATATATCTCTATCCATCCAATCAACCCATCCATCTATTCATCCATACGTCCATTCCATCAATATATCTCTATCCATCTATCCACCCATCCATCTATTTATCCATACGTCCATTCCATCAATATATCTCTATCCATCTATCCACCCATCCATCTATTTATCCATACGTCCATTCCATCAATATATCTCTAGCTATCCATCCACCCATCCATCTATTTATGCATACGTCCATTCCATCAATATATCTCTATCCTCTATCCACCCAGCCATCTATTGATCCATACGTCCATTCCATCAATATAAATCTCTATCCTCTTATCCACCATCCATCTATTATCCATACGTCCAGTCCTCAATATATCTCTATCCATCTATCCACCCATCCATCTATTTATGCATACGTCCATTCCATCAATATATCTCTATCCATCTATCCACCCATCCATCTATTATATCCATACGTCCATTCCATCAATATATCTCTATCCATCTATCCACCCATCCATCTATTTATCCATACGTCCGTTCATCAATATCTCTATCCATCTATCCACCCATCCATCTATTTATCCATACGTCCATTCCATCAATATATCTCTATCCATCCATCCATCCATCCATCTATTTATCCATACGTCCATTCCATCAATATATCTCTATCCATCCATCCATCCATCCATCCATCCATCCATCCATCCATCCATCCATCCATCCATCCATCCATCCATCCAACTATTCATTCAACCAATATGTCTATGTCCACGAACTATCCAAAAATCCATATATTCATCCCTCCATCAATTCCATCAATATATCCATATCCACCTGCTCACCTCCTCATTTTTCATTCATTTATTTGTTCGTTCGTTTGTTCGTTTTTAATTTCGACCATTCATTTAAATTCATTCATTCAATTCATTTTTGGTCTGATTCGTATTTTCGCAGGCTTTGTTTTACATGTTTGTGTTTCGTCATCGTTCTCTCCTGGACCTAGAAGACGGTAGGTTCATCAGTCATTTCCATTTTTATTTATTTTTAACTATTCTTTTATTTATTATTATTATTATTTTTGTTAAAAAAAGATCAAGTAATAAAATTTATCCTCTGTTTTATATGACAGGCCACAAGTTTCTGAGAAGATTAAATTTCGAAAGAATAATCACCAGTCGACTAAACCCTCTAAAGGTACGAATATAGCATAAACTGTGCTATTTCCTCTTAACATGTTAGATCTGTCAACTTGTATCTGCTCTAATCTGCAGTAATTGTATAGGAGGGGAACAGGGGGTTACACAAAAATGTAAGATTAGAACTAGCGGTAAATTTTACCATCGTGTTTCAATGTGTTGCGTTACGTTTATGAGGTCAGGGCGGGGCGGTCTGGGTTTTCGATCCCCATTAACGCTCCCCCGGGAACCCAGGGGTAAGATTCTTTCTGCCCTCCCACTAAATTCACCTATTCAACGTGCTTTTATCATGGGAACGAAGGCGGCGAAATATCATGTATTATTGTAGAATGATTGACTAACAAAATATACCTTCAAAAAAACATTTACCCAAAACTGGGATGAATGCAGTTAACGAAAGACAACATATTTTACCTTGATTTTAGGTGTGTCTACCGAACATTGTTAATCTGTTTGCGCACGTGACAAGGTATGTCTGACTTGTCCGTAGTCTAGTTGTGAATGTTACTCTTTTTACAAAGAAGAGCGGTGTGCTCTCGTTTGAGTCACTCTGTCATTTATTACCCTCTTGAAATAAAGTTGTCATTACTATACTTTGGTCCAGTTGCATTCTATTCAAAGTGATCCTTGGCTAATTGCAGACGCTGATTGTATTCGTCATCTTAATCAATGATTGAAATCCATAACTCTGATATAAGCCTGTTCTTAATTCTCTTGGTTACTAGTTCCGACAAGTAAATAGAGGTTATGCACCATCACGTGATGGCAGCCATGACAGGAGGCACGATAATAGAGTCGTTTCCTCCCCTGGGAAACTGAATTCCTGCCTCCTTTCGTGGCTGCCATCACGTGATGATGCAAAGCCTCTATTGGTTTTATTGTTGCGCGCGTATCGTTATGCCTACATCTAGTTCCTTTTCTTATTTTTATCTTTTCTTTTTTTTCCCTTTCCTCAGGCGATACGAAATCTTGTTATGCTATACTGTAATCGAGAGAAACAAACGGTCCATGTTGCCAGTGGCAACGACACAGTCCAATACAGCCGCCTCTCGGCTTACAGTCTTCAATCAACTCGATTCATTTTTCCCCTTTGACCCTTATCTCCTGCGCAGGTAAGACAATAATAAGACAGATATTATGAGAGGGATGTGCGAGCTCTGAGCCAGGGATCGTGACATAACTGGTCATAAGAGACTGGGGATGAGCCAGAGATCGTGACATTACTGGTCGTAAGAGACTGGAGAGAGTCTTTAATTTTTATTTAGAAAGCCTGCTATCATGGACGTGTTCCGATGGAAATAACTTTCAATGAAAATAAGCTTTCGAAAGTGACAAACAATGTAAGTTTACAGAGGACGCTTTCCTTTCTCCAAAAATGCCACTATTTTTTTCTAATCAGATGACAATTCAAAACTCTTTCTTGTTTCTAAACTTGGAACTAGTCCACTTTCGAGACTTGCTTTCGAGGCTACGCACGTGATAAGCGAGGCATATTTCGAAAGTGGTCAACTGCATGTGTGACAACAGGCCAAGTAGCATAAAATTGAGTCACGTTTAACATTTATAAAGTTACGCGCATCAAGTAACTCGTCAGTAACGTAGCTGGTCATGATGCTCTCATTGATAGAGAGATTGAAGTACGACTTGCGCATGCATGGAGCCTTATTCTTCAAGTTTGTTCAAGACAAACGTTGATTTTATCTCTGTTTTGTTGTTTTAGGTCAGGCAAGTTTATCAAACCTCTCTATCAAGATTGGCAAGGGATAGACGAGGAGACTGACATCCATGACGAACTGAACGAACAAGAAAAAGTCTTTGACAGCGAGGTATGTCTGGTATCCCGCGTACTTACCTAAAGCTATAGACCAGTTATTAAAGTAAGTGTTGTTATTGTTTACAGGATGAAGAGGGCGAGGAGTACATGGAGTACGGTAAAACACCCGATATCGATGTACCGGGCCTCACCCCCGAGATGTCCATGTGTATATCCCCGGGGTTTTCTTTATCTCCTATAGAAAAAGAAGGAAGGTTGCACCATGGTGCACACAGGGTGACCAAGTATAAATCATAACCTAAATCTGGTTTGTACGTGAGTAATAGGAAACCAAAAGACAACAGCACAGGACGACCAAATATGCACGTAGTCAAGTCACCCAAGGTGACCAAAACGCATACTCTCTATCAGAAGCAGCTCAATGGGTTTGCACTCGTGAACGACGCAGTGGCAAAACAGATTCGTTGTGAACAGTATGACAAATTAAGATCAAAGTCAGCCGCAAATGAAGAGTTTTACATTTTGTCCCTTGATGCTTCGAGCGTTGTATCCAACCCCCTCCCCCCCTCGATCAAAGTGTCAAAAGACATGTACACAGGGTAACCAAAGATAGGTATTAATTTGCGACGAAGAGAGAGAAAAAGGATGCAAAAAAAAAACAACAGGCAAGATGACAAACCCCTATCGCATGGCGCTGCCGCCTAGAAACTAACTAAGAGATATTTTTGCGAATGGTTGGGTCGGTGTCCACTGGTAGAACGAAGCTTGGGATTGGATAAGATAACAAAAACAAAGAAAGCATCGATTTTGGTGAACAATGTGTATTATTCTACATGTGAGCTGCGTCCATTGTTTCATCTCACCATTCACTGTTTGTTCATCCACTCCCAGGCTTCGTTCTGCCTGTTGTGTGTTACCCGAATGGTTTGTTGTGGTGGTATAGACCCCCTTGCAACACTTTGGAATGTAGCTCAATCTGGGGGACAAAACAATAGGTTCCAATTCTCAGGAGATTGGAATTCTTTTGTTTTGTCCCTCAGATCGAGCTGCTTTGACGTCACATGTCTATTAATTACCTGGCTAAGCCAACGTGCAAACGTTTATTCATCTCCAGAGTGAACATGTATCCATGATTACATTAAATACTTGCATTTATATCGTTATCAAAATGGTTTAATTAAATTCACAGAATTCAGGATTAGGAAAATACCTATATCACTCAGTTATACCTAGTAAGTACAATCGAGACTTACAGCAATTAATTTTTTGCAATATAACTCCACTCGTATCATTTCATTTACAATGTATATAATAGTTATAATATATATTTACCGAATACAAACAATGGCTCCAAGTTGAAACGGGTCGGATTTGATTTGTACAAACATCCTCTCTATTTTATCAAGTCCAGCCTCCAATGGAGCTATTGATTCGTATAGAGAGTTTTCGCGTGACGTCACAGCGGCCATGCATGTTGGTGCACAATACATTTTCTATTATCCGGGAATTAAACTCTATTTTTATGCAAAAGCTGTGCAGAATTTTTCTATTGTTTGGCACACCAATATGGCTGCCTTGCCACGTGAGTGAAAACGATCTATTCGGGTTCTTTAATTTTTAAATTGTAAAGTTTCTCTGAAGAATCGGATCAAAAAATATATACATCTTAATATTTCTAAATTGGGTTGTTTAGCCGCCTCCTTTGATTTAGGATCCTTCAGGAGTAGTTTCCTTGGATCCAATAGGGATATTATTAGTTCTTTGAGTTCAGCAGATAGCATATCCGGCCACAGCTTCTTACCAAAGTGTGCACGTGTCAGGCGCACAGCGTCTTCAATCTCCCCTCCCATCAACCGCCAAGTAAAAAAGTACAGCTCCTTGTCATAGAAGCGCATGACGTCCCCGACATATCGTAACGATTTCAGTTTAGCGATACGATCTCGATCATTCTCGTCTATGGCTTTGGACGCGGGGCTCTCCTCCTCGTCTACAAGCCTCGTCTTGGCGTGCGGGATTTTCGCTGCTTTCCAATTCCCCTCACACTTCTCGAACTGGGAAAGGATGGAATTTTCGCGTGAGTTTGGAACAATCGCATCTAAATCGCAGATCACCGCAAAAGGGATCCTCAAATCTCGACAGATTCCAGCTCCTTTCCAGAGGTTTTTCTTTCCTCCAATAGACACGACCTTACAGCTTCGGACAGCTTCTTGCACGAGGCTCAGTTGCTCGTCTGTGAAGTATTGTCTCTCGTACGCTGGATCTTGAAACAGGGTCGCAATAAACGCATCGTATGCGTGTGGGAAAGGTCTGGGAGAAGGGCTTCTCGACGGAGAACGTCCATCGCTTGTTGCGGATTTCTCACGATATAGCAGTGTCCTTGTGCAATGCTCCGTGAGGACTTTCCACAGATCGCTTTGCCCTTCGTCAAACAAGCCCAGCAAGGCCTCGATAAATCTCTTGTCGCTTTCTCCTTCTACCCAAATTATATGTCGCGAGAAGAAGATTTCACGTACCTCAGCTCCACCAATAAACAGCAGCTCTCTCTCGGTATATTTGGCCGTCACTCGTCTTATCTGGCAGTATCCGTCCGGTAGAAGTTGGAATCGCCAGATTAGAGTGATTCTATCGACATCAAGAAGCTCAGGAGAATGTGAAGCCGCGATAATACACTTGCGCCTCTTGACTGATTCACGCATTAGAATGTTGCGCAACCTTCGGGTCTGCAGCGGGTGCATACCGCGGGTCGGTTCGTCCAGGATGACATTTCTAGACCCTGGTTTGACGAGCAGGGCTGCTATGATGAACGCAGTGAACAACCCTTCTGGGATCCTTCGCATCACTCTCCCTGTTTTGGTAGTCTACGATCTTGAAGGATTCTTGGGGAAGATTCTGCGTGTTCAGTTCAAAAGAAATAGATTTGCTACCGATAATCTCGTGGAAGAGAACATGTATATCCGACCAGTTGTCAGGCGGAAAACCACGCAACAGATCAAGGACTATGATTTTCTTCAGCTCATGGTAATTAGACCACGCCAATCCACCAAAACTTGACATGCGCTTGAAGGAATGCCGCTGACCCGCAGTTTGCCGACGCTCAAGCTTTGGACTCGCGTTTTCTGTTTCCTCACAGTGGCCCGTCTTGAAAATCTTCCTCTCCGTCACCTAGCATCATACTTTTGATCCCACCATCCACATCAGATTGGAGACCTGCTTCTTCAACTGTTTCCATAGCGACACCTTCAGTAGTGGGGTCAAGTGCTACCTTATTTGCAAAGTTGCACTGGAACACAGACTCCAAGCTACTACAGGAAGCGTTCCTTAATAATCCCTCGGCAATATACGGAACTTTAATTACGTTGAGGAGAAACGAATGTTGTGGGATCCAGTCCATGGGGTTGACCCCCTCTGGTAGCAACTCGTGGAATCCAGTAGTGATAATCCCCTCTGACTTGGTAGCAATAAATATACCATCGTCCATTATAATATACAAAAACTGAGAGTTGCAGAGCGGATCAAAATCAGGATCATAAGCGGGTCTTGATACTGAGTTCCTATTGGCTGGTGTCTGTGACCGATGAGAAGGTCTAGTTTTGAATTGACATGGCGACAAGCCATTTTGATTGGTTCGAGCAAAGCCGAGGGGATCTTGATTAATTCATCACAAAACCAAGAGCTTAAGCCAGCGGATAATTTTGTGGCTTGTCCAGCGGTTGCACAGGATTCTTCACATACCTTAACCAACTCTTTACCATTGCTAAATTCAAAATGACAGACTGCTTTGGACTCGCCTTTGCCATTAGTTATGACCTCAAAATCTGGCCCCTCATCTCGGAGATTGCAGGCAGCTTTCATGAGCGCCACCAAGCTACTTTTACCGCTCGCGTTTTCTCCGACAAAAGTGTAAAAGTGCCTGCCTTCTTTGCCATCGAAGTCGAGTTCATGGCGGCCCTTGAAGATAACGTAATTCTCCACTACAACACGCCGCAACATGACTAGAAGTGGTCAACCTGAAAGAGAAAACAGGAAATGTTTTTCTACATGTGTCTTGGGCTGAAAGGGCGTGGCGTTATGATGGTAAGTTATTTTAAAAGGTGAAGTAGTATGACCAACAATATCGTGTAGTATGTCACGTAATATTTTGAATATTTGGCCAAACAAAATATTTCTGATTGACAGCTTTTTAATTCTCCGTATGCTTGAGCTGAGAGGGAGTGACATTGAGATGATAAACCCATAATTAACAAAATCGTGCAGCTTGTAACCCAACATTGCAGCTGCTATTAGTATCGTCACGCAACGCGTTGTGTGACAGTTCCTAAGTGTAGGTAATTTCATTACTTAAAGTACTGTTTATGGCCCATTCCAGTTTTGTCCCTATCCTTCCCCTGGATAGGTGGTGTCCATGTTTTGGACCTGTATCTCCTTCCAAATTTCATTCGCAAAGCTCGCCCAGACTTTGCATTACTTCCAGTTCCTCACTCCCCTCCCTCCTATTTACCTGTCTCTACTCCCTCGTAATTAGTCAATTTTCTAAAAATTCCCAAAATTTCCAGTCTCTTATTCCTGACACCCAGATTTTATAGTCGTAACGAATAGAGTGGGGTTCATTATAATTAAATATAATGGCGTATTAATCAATCATTGCGTAATGCAAGAATACGATTAACTCGAATATGCATGGCGTGATACACGATATCTCAGTGGCCCTAATAAACCAGCCTTTGTGCCTACTATAGCTGTATACAACAAGAGCGTCATGTCATTAGTGCACGACCTATTGCTCATTTTACAAAGATAAATAGATACTTATCAATTCAAGTAAAAAATAAATAAATATGATAATTACGCCTCATAAATACTACAAGCTGAGACACCTAAAATTCACAATTTGAGAAGCTACGATAGCTTAGAACATGAAGTTTTCATTTCTTACCTCTATGATGAAAGTTTTCTACCGGTAGGTCTTACGTTCTTGGACAATCCCAAGGATAATTACAGACTCTATGCTACGACAACCGACACGACCATCCAATATCATGCTCACAAACGATCCGAGAGTAGCTTGCTCAATTTTTGTCGATGCAATGATCGTTAACAATTCTGGGGTCGGATGCTTCGCAAAATCTCTCCGACGGTCTTATTTTGTGCAGTAATATCGAACAGTTTGGTTATAGTTTCAACCTTGGATATATAAACACGTCAACATTAGGGGAGCAGAGTCACCAAGCCCTTTGGCAGAACACAGGTAGCCCATAAGGTACTATTTCGTCTTGGCCATTTTCAACTACTTCTCATCAAAACCAAAGGTAAGATTTTTATCTGTTTAAAGAAACATATCACTTCCATTTGATTTTATCAGACTTTCAAATTTCATAAAATCAAATGTAAATTTTTATTTTATAATTTTGAATTTTATTTGGTTCTTTATCAGGAACTCAGGAGAATATAAAAGATATATGACATACTTATGAAATTACAGGAAAAGTTGTTTCAATTATAATAAATTCATTTCTATTTTTTACAATTTTAAATTAAATTATTAAGACATTGTAACTTTTTATAAAGAAATTTTCCTTTGCCCTGTGAAAGAATAGTCAACTTAATACACAGTAATAGTCATTTTCTTTTGCTTTACTTTGACTGTTAGTCCCTAATTGTACAACTTTGTTTCACGGTCAAGTAAAATCACTAGTAACTGAGGAATGAAGCAAAACATTTAGATAAATAATTCAATACTTTAAAACATGAAAATGAGATGATTTCATCTTTTGTTGTCATCATAACTCGTCAACGTTTCTTCTTCTGCAAGCCATTATAATCATAACCCGTCAACGTTTCTTCTTCTGCAAGCCATTATAATCATAACCCGTCAACGTTTCTTTTTTCTGCAAGCCATTATAATCATAACCCGTCAACGTTTCTTTTTTCTGCAAGCCATTATAAACATTTCCACAAAATATATGTCTGCTGTTTTTTGTTGTAGTTAATGCATTTTTAACTAAATCAAATTCTTTTATGATAAAACATAATTACTAACAAATTCTCTACTATGATTTACTCTGACTCCTAGCTGCTATATTGGTAGATCAACTAGACTATTAATTAATAATTATTACAATCCATTAACTATTCGACCACTGTTTTTTCCATTAAACTACACATCTTTCTTGTTCTCGGCACTGTATGGTGGCGGCGGTGCATGTGGCTACAATACAGAAAGCAATTAAAATGGTTAATAAATATTAATAATTTACTATATATCAAGTATGACCTCATTCTTTGATTACAGTAGAGGCATTTATATTTTCAATAGGTGTGCTATAAAGACAATTGAATAGTTAACTTTTATCTTTTGGGTGGGAAGGTAGATCTATACCTGATTTGAAGGAACATAGACATTTTGACCCGAGCTGTATGCTTCTTGTGCTTTGGCACCTAAAATGCAGATAAGAATTAATAATACTTTTATAAATTATTAGTTCAATAGAATCATTTCACTTTACTAGCTCCCCCTTCAACAACCTATCCATCTGTGCAGATTAATGTTGAGTGAATGATGACAGTGGTGGGGTGACACACAATTTACACTTTATTTTTGAATGGATAATCAAAGTGATGGATCCATTAGGGATTAAATTGGGTCAATTGCCCCATCCCCACCCCAAGTGGTCTAAGATCTTTTTTGGACACTCTTAAATTAGACTTTCTTGTTTCTACTGCAAACTTCAAACTGCAGTTTGACGTGAGAAGTTTTCCTTCAAACTTTCTAAATTTAGCAAGGTCTAATAAGGCCTGTTGCTGCCAGGAAGACTCATTCAATTTCACTGATACCAAATGTTTCTCCATGTTTACAGACGTGATTCTGGGTTTGATTCAAAGCAGTTAGTGGTTAGTAGTAAACCTGATGCTAAAGGTCTCTAATGTCTTACCTCCTCCTCCAGGGAAGTCTGCAGGTGGTGCTGAGGGCATTGCTGATTGTCCAGGGTATGGAGGAGGGTTTTCCTACAAGAATTGACAGTTAGACTTGTAAGTATTTCTAAAAGTGTTAATCATTTATATACACATTAAATGTATGTTTAATGATAGTGGTGGTGATGCCGACGATGTTTGTGATACTGATGGCGATGATGCTGATGGTAATGATTGTGATGATGATACTTGCTGCTAATTATTATGTACATTTGTATTCTGATGATGATTGATGGAGATGATGGTAACAGTGATGGAGATGGGAGATGATGGTAACAGCGATGGAGATGATGGTAACAGCGATGGAGATGATGGTAACAGCGATGGAGATGATGGTAACAGCGATGGAGATGATGGTAACAGCAATGGAGATGATGGTAACAGCAATGGAGATGATGGTAACAGCGATGGAGATGATGGTAACAGCGATGGAGATGATGGTAACAGCGATGGAGATGATGGGAACAGCGATAGTGATAGAGATGATGCTGATGCTGAAGATAAAATGATGCTGCTGATGACGATGTTAATGATAGTGATAATACTTACAGGAGGAGCATACTGTGGTGGTGGTGGTGCATCTGCAAAATCAAAAAAAATTAATATATGATGCAATGACGTAGGTGATGTGATCTTTTAATACTTTTAGTTAATCTAAATATACTCGCAGCCAAAACTTGGTGAGCAATACTTTTGACAAAGTCAAGAAATGACATTACCAAAATATTATGAAAGTTCTCAGTCATCCAGTAGATTATAACCAGTACAAAAATAAAGTCGCTTACTGGAAATAGAAAAGATCAAATGCTACACCCATGAGGTCACCTGGATCATTAGTTCTCGTTAGAAGATGCAAAAGTATAATGAAGAAAAATTGACCCTTTTTTACGTGAATTCAAGCTATCCATTTTTAAAAAAATAAGCAGCCTTGCTTAGCCTTGCAAGATGACCAAGTGGCCTTGTTTTCGTCAGCCATTATGAAAATGGCATAGAGGCTGCAACAAGCAACTGACAATTTAACATCATTCCTTGTCGTTTGTCACATTACAATGTCAAACCATCAGATGCCTGACAAAGACTGCAGTTTGCAACATAACTGTTGATTGCAACGTATAGCCATTGTCCAGTAAGGGATTTAATTTTTGTACTTATGACATTACCATAGTAACCACCCGGTGGTGGAGGTCCATAATAAGGAGGTCCAGGCTGCGGCGATTGGCCGTATGGTCCAGGTTGTGGGTTGCCATAGTAACCTGGATAGGGAGGTCCATTGTAGTATCCAGGTTGTGGTGCTGGTGGAGGATAGTTGTTAAATACTTGGAATACTTGGTCATTTTGTCCTGCAGGGGCCATAGGTTGTGATCCTGGTCTGTTTGCTGCAACATTTATAATAATTCACAATTAGCACACGCACATTGTTATGTTGCATGTTTCCTGTGAAAATTGTCACAACCGTTTGCCCTGATAAAGAGCAAGATGCTTGAAAGCTTGGCTTAATTTATAATTATAAAGCTGATGAACCAAAACTATCATGAATTCACAATTATTTGAGACCTATGCATAGTGTCAAATCAAGAGAAAATGAACTGAGAAGGAATCCAACCCATTGCACCCCATCATGAGCACTCCTTGATACTGTTTCTAGTCATTCATTTGATAATTCTTGTGTTTTCGAAACAATGCAAAAAAAATATGGTAAATGTGATTCTAAAAATAGCATCAAACAGCGACTATGATGGTTACAAGCTTGAATACCAAAGATTCCTTCTCTTTGTTCATTTTCTCTTGGTTTCGTAGATTAGGCCAGATAACTCTACATTCTTTATTACCATTTTAAAATAAAATGGATTATCAAAAGACAGAAATGAAAAGTACATGAGGACATACCTTTGGAGACTGCTTGACGGAAGTGCTCGGCAAACTCTATTGCTCCTCCACTATTAAAGGTAATATTGAATGTTGCTCTTCCTGCCCAGCCACCTGATGAATAATTATTAAAGCTCATTTCAGGGCTTAAAATAATGATGAGTATAAGTTGCTGGTCATGATGACTGGCAAATTAGTTTTAGCCCAGTCATACCACATATTTCTGGCTCAATGTTAAGGCCGATTTAGACAGTACTGTCTAAACTACCACATACAACGCGCTCATGACTACAAGCTACGAGCTACAACAGTACTACAACTCAAGATGTAGGATGGCGCGAGATTTTTGTATACAATAGTTGTAGGTGCAAAATTGTACCATCTAAACTGGCCTTTACTGGTGGGAAGGCAACGATTTGACCAGACAAGTTCAAATTTTGTGAGGACATTGTTTAATTTTCTGACTTTATTTTAAGCCCTGCATGTAGAAAATGCTTCTAGATCATTTTTGAAATAGTCAAACACTTCTATGTTCCTTGATTGCAGACTCATTTGCACAGGGTTATCCTCGTATCAGTGTTTAAATATTCACAAATTCCAACGGTAAAGTAAAGAATGCACAACTTCAAGAATACAAGAACTTTGAAATATTGAAAAAATATATATGAAAGAAAATATTCTCAAATCTGTTACCTTCAGGTTCTGAAATAACATCTCCTTTTATATAATTAGCTCCAAACATTGGCTGTTTAACCTAACATCAATAATAATTTCCAAATAAATATGGAGGACACAGAACACCATCATTTCCTTTAATTAAGGAATATAAAATGTGCACTAATATATCTTTTCTGAGAATATAAACATGCTGGGAGCTTTAGAGCATGAGAGAAGCAAGCTTAGAAACTAAAGGCATAGCATAGTACACGCAAGCTGATTAATCAAAAACTGTGCTTTATTAGTGAACAGAGCACAGTGCTGACGCCATCTGCATGCGTGAAGTGCTGTTAGATCCTGCAACCATCTTTCTTTTTGCGTAAATACATTCAATATTAAAACAAAATTAATGACTATATAATAAAGTAGAGAAATAAGAGAAAAAATATCATATGCCCTTGGTAGGATTTGAACCCACGTCTTCGGTATTCTAGTCCGATGTGTTAACCACTACACTACAAGGACCAACCACGCTGGTAACGCAGCCAGAATATGAAATGTAGGGTATTCGTGAGGATCCCAGAGCGATATTTTTTCTCTATAGGTAAGTTGAACACCGTAAATGTACGCAGATAATAGACATAGTAAAGTAGAAATTATGCGTTCGGTGTGTATATAATGAAGTAGAGAAATAAGAGAAAAAATATCATATGCCCTTGGTAGGATTTGAACCCACGTCTTCGGTATTCTAGTCCGATGTGTTAACCACTACACTACAAGGACCAACTACGCTGGTAACGCAGCCAGAATATGAAATGTAGGGTATTCGTGAGGATCCCAGAGCGATATTTTTTCTCTATAGGTAAGTTGAACACCGTAAATGTACGCAGATAATAGACATAGTAAAGTAGAAATTATGCGTTCGGTGTGTATATAATGAAGTAGAGAAATAAGAGAAAAAATATCATATGCCCTTGGTAGGATTTGAACCCACGTCTTCGGTATTCTAGTCCGATGTGTTAACCACTACACTACAAGGACCAACCACGCTGGTAACGCAGCCAGAATATGAAATGTAGGGTATTCGTGAGGATCACGAATTATATACACACCGAACGCATAATTTCTACTTGACTATATAATAAGACGAATCAAAATTTATTTAAAACAGCTTTTTACGTGCTCCATTCAGTAATAAAGAACTTACGAAGCGCTGTATTAACTAAAGAAGTGTGAGAAGTACTCGCCTACGGCTTGTGCTTTTTCTTACACTTCTTTTGTGATGACGTCACTTTCTGCGTGCTTCATTACTGAACGGAGCATGTAAAAAGCTGTTTTATTTGTTAAATAAATTTTGATAAACCTTTCACTAAAGTTCTTATTTTCTGTGTAGTATGGATTCATGTAATCCAGAAAGAAGACACTCATCTTGCCAATCAATAAAATGATGAAGGCTGTAACTGGGCTACCTCTGCTCCATGTGTCCCATGAAATTGGAAAAGTCGTAATAATATAGGTAGGTAGGTTGTGATAATTTGTGTCAGCTGTTGTGATATAATGTATTATACTTGATGGATACCAAGATTTAGAGGTTAACAATCCTTAATTCTATGTACCATTACTTTTGATAATAAGCATTAGAAGTTAATCACGAATTAATTACGATTCATTAAGATTTGGTAATTATACGAAATTGCTGATTCATGAAACTTGCTTTTATTGCAACACAAAAATTCTTATTAAACTGTAGTTTAATTCTTCGTAAGTTTTAAATGATATACCTCAATCCGAAAATTAGTTCTTAAATTTAGGAAGAAGGAATATTTTCGCTTATAAGTTTAATACATTTTTAATGTTTCCAGACTGCGCAATCGGTATCTACTATGTCATAATTAAATGTCAATATAAAGGAAGATTGTCTCGTTACCTGTACTCCTCGTATGCTCTGAAAATTCATCGAAAATGAACCAACACCGTGGTTTACTGACGGAGCAAATATTACCTGAGAAAATGATAAATATATTTTGAGGGAAAAAATGTGGGAAAATTTCTCATTGCGTTTTATTTCTAGCGTAGTGGGTTCACTTTCCACTACGCATTTTACGACATTCTTTAAGCATTCTTCGTAGGATGTTTAGCGTAAGGATCAAGGAATGAAGATGTCATTTCGTTAGTAGAAGGTGGTTAATATATGACTTACTCTGTTAGTTGAGATAAATATGTTTCCTTTTCGCGATCCTTTGAGAAATCCGGGGATTCCATCTCCTTGTAGTTCAAACTGGACGCCATCTTGATGGTACACGACACTGAAAACGAACATAAAACTCAATTATAATTCAACTCATTAAAATATCTGCTCCAAAATTTCAAAAGAACCATGTCTTACTAATCTCCATGCAGCGTTAGCCGGCCATCGGCGCATTGTACTTTGTTTACAGACATTCTTTTAAAGGATTCTTGCTGAAAAACGAAGTTCTGGAGAAGCTATTATGATTATAATATGACGTCATGGAAGTTTGTGGTTTAGTTACTAGTGTGCCCTCTGCAAAAATCATCACAGGAAACCCACATTTCTATTATTCCTTTATTTTATGTTGTAGTATATTTTACTTTATACAGGTTATGTAAGGTTAAGAATATTATTCAGCTGAGCACGTACGACTAAAGTATTTTGTTTCAATTGCTAGCAGAAGGCATTTTTAAGGGGAAAGAATTTCGTGTGTATGTCCCTCCCCAAAGTAACCTCCAGGTCCACCCCCTAGAACAAAAATTTACCCCATCCCCAAAGTCAAAGTCAGGTCCTGGTCAAAGTCCAAGAGGTCGACTTCCAACTAAGTGAAAAGCGCGCGCGCTCCGAGGCGTTACCATAGTGAAGGTATTCTTTTTATGATGTCATTATATTTTTCAAATTCCATCACATTCCAGTTCAAATTTAAGGGCTTTTTGTTTCATATTGTAAACCAAAAAGAATCCAAAATCCTAAGGGTTGCTGAAATCCATATTTTTAGAATTTGATGGGTGAATGGAAACGGAAAGAACAAGAATGAAAGAAGGTCAAAAAGAACAACGAAACACGCGACCTTCTTGGTGACTTCGGATTGTTTTGATTGTGTGCATGCCAAGCTCGTTTGTAAACAAACAAGTACAAATCTAAAATATAGTTCATGATCGGTCAATAGAAAGTAGATATTAGTGGTCGGTATTTAGTGTCTATTGTCCTTTTTAATGGATTGAGACCCGAGTCTTTGTCTGGCTATAAGTTGTTGTGTTCACATGAGGACGCATGATCATGGACTGCAGATAGTGGAGAATGGAAATCCAATGCTGTTCTACCAGAAATAATGATAACCTTTTAACGCGTGAGCTCTACACTAGGACTGGGTGACACTTTTATTCACTATCGTGTCACACAAAAATACAGACCAAAAACAGAAACGAAAGCTGGTTCGAAGGCAAATTGTAACGTCATTTGAAGAGACTCATTTGCAAAGAATATGAATTGTCTTTGCTGGGGGAAAGTGAAGAAGAAGAATGAGAATCAGAAGAAAAACAACATGGAAAGGCTTCCTCGAAGTCAGCGCGCAGTACATGGGGTTGGACACGTTTTGAACGACTTGGTATCGAGCGTGTGGTTCAGCTACTTGATCATCTACCTCACCAAGGTGGTCGAACTTTCAAACCGACACACGGGGCTGGTAATCCTTCTCGGGCAAATCGCGGACGGGATTTTAACTCCCTTCATTGGTATCATCTGCGACAGAACTGTATGTCGATACGGACGGAGAAAAATATGGCATGTGATAGGGACAGTACTAGTGACTGCATCTTTCCCCTTGCTTCTGATCCGATTACTTGATCAGACGACAAGTGATGTTCTGAAAATGGTATACTATGTTGGAATTGCTTCTGTTTTCCAGTTCGGTTGGGGATGTGTGCAGATTAGCCATTTGTCATTGATCCCAGAGATCTCGCGTAGAAAGGACGAGCATGTAGAACTGAACGCCATCAGGTACGTTAGTCAGTATACTTGATTCTGATCATTCCATGCTGATCAACATGACGGCCACGAAATCCAGAGCTCCGCCTTCAAAAAAAGGTTATCATTCTTGTTAAGCGTTTTTGCACATACTTGCGTCTTCATTTACTAAGTTCGATTTTTTAAGAGTCAAGGAGAATTCTGGTTATTCTTTTTTTTCTGCAGATATTCTTGAATACTCGTCAGGAGTGCGTAGCTTTTTTAAAATTTAAAAAAATATATAAATTTTGGTTTTGGTTTCCTCTTTAGCTAAACATCCCTACCCACAAAACGAAAAAAAGACAGCGGGATTTATTTTTCAATGATATTTCTGTCAGTCTAGTATAAAGTATAAGGGAGGGACCATTAGATAGCTGATAGTGGGTTGCGCAAATCCCCCCCCCCCCCCCCCTAAATATCAAGTAAGCACTTAAACCTCAAAAAATATCGTGCAATCTCTTCTGCTAGAAGATAAATATCTAACTGTACGCAAAAAATAACGTTCAAGGGTTGAGCCAAAAAAATAAATATCATGGAACCAAAATTCCTGCAACCCCACCCCCCCCCCCCCCATCAATTATCTAATGGTCCACCCCCTGAATAATATAATATAGTTAAATAGCATTATAGTATTGTTACAGAACGATTGAATATCCGGTTACCAAATTTGAAATTGATTGAAAAATGCTTTGACATTTGATTTCGTATGGTCTTGGGGCGAACTGAATAGATATACTTCATGCAGTTATAAGTGAGCGGGCGGTCAAAAGGTTTTCCATGCTGAAGAAATAAACTTTTCCATATGCGTTCAATTACAAGAGCTCATACAAGTCATCACCTTGCTGGTGAAAAAAACCATGATAATAAACTACATTCTCTTGGAAAAAATTAAATATTCTTCCTTACCATCTTCGTAAACTACCATATATTAAATTCCAGCTATACATTTGCTTTTTATTTGCTTATTTTTTCCTTACGCGGACCCAAGAAAGTTTTTATTTTTATCAGTAGCCTTGCCGGTTCCCCTCTCAGCGGGTCTTCAACACGATCTCAAGTATATCTCCCGGAAACACAACGCAGTAGAGCGTTGAGATTAAACAAATATTAGAACCAGATAGGAGGTATACGATGAGGTTAATGGTGGGGTCTCACTTAAAGTTGGTCCAACAACTGGAATAGTAATTGATATAATCAGGGGTAAATCGCTGTCCTGGCAGGCAGCATGCGCTCTACACATGCACTTTGCGTGTACTTCACGTGTTCTTCACGTGTACAGTGACAATGAATCGAAGCCACATGGAAATGCACTTTTGGAATGTAAAAAATTCAAACATCCCGGGAAAGCCATTACACAAGCCACAGGAGTCCCCTTGGCTTGACGTTAGCCGTTACAGCCGATCCGCGCGCCTGGTTATTCTAGATATTATTTTTTTCGTTCGTCGAATCACATTTCGATCCCAATTTATTTTTTCGGGATGGGGTTAGGAGAAGTCTACTAGTTAGATAACGAATTGGAATTGATAGGGTCTTGTATGCCGCACGGCGACGTGTGCATTCTTTTTTACCCAATCTATGTTCGCAGTGTGTGAGTAAGCCGTGCCCTGACTTAGATCAGCCCAGAGGTTGTTTCAGGGTTTCGATCTGTGAGTTTGCCATGCCCTGACTTAGATCAGCCCAGAGGTTGCTTCAGGGTTTGATCTGTGAGTTAACCATGTCCTGACTTAGATCAGCTCAGAGGTCGTTTCAGGCTTCAATGAATTAAAAGTGGTTGGGTGCATATTAGCGGGTTATTTGATTAGTATTTACATCCCTCTTCCATTGCACCGATCAGACTGCATCCTGAACCCACTTCTCTTCTATTGGTCGACTTTCTTTCAGGTCCGCCATGACCTTTCTTTGTGGTATTTACGTGTACGGCGTCACCTGGGTTTTGCTTGGGCAAAGCTCTGAACACAAGATAACCCCAAAAGTTTGGCACGAGTTTATGGTAAGAAATTAATGTGGTTCTGGGGACACGATAAAACTAAGCCACCTTTTGGCCCCTCATTCGGCCCCATAATCCTATGTGGGCCCATATTCCGACGCGTGTTGCCCCATCCAGGCCCACAATCCTCTTTGTGTCCCTAACTCAGCCCCGTCATCAATCCTCTGCATGTACACTTATCCCATAATCCTCTCCCTGCGCCACAAGGTTGTTGAGCATTCCCTTGAATTACGTAAAGTCGAATCGCCCAATTGAATTCAATCAAAGTTGATTTTTTTCGTCTTGTCGTATTCCAGTATTTATCTTTTATCATCATCGGTACGGGAAACGTTTTCAACATTATCTTTCACGTGGGTATAAAAGAACCGTTGTCTGCTGGCTACCTAAAACGAAAAGAATTGAAACTTAGTGAGATAGAACCAGAAGTGACGGATCAGGGTAAGTACTTTGTTTTTCATAAATCTCTTAATCCCTGGGTATAGATCTAAAGTGGCCCATAAGGGACATGCAGAAAGTTAAACGACTGCAAAGAAGAAGAGAGTTGCTGCTTGTTAGACGAATTGCTGCAAGCAAGAAAAGAGTTGCTGCATGTTAGACGAGTTGCTGCATGTTAGACGAGTTGCTGCATGTTAGACGAGTTGCTGCATGTTAGACGAGTTGCTGCATGTTAGACGAGTTGCTGCATGTTAGACGAGTTGTTCCTTTGCCCAGTCTCATAGCGGCATATTAGCCCCAAGTATCCCAGCTTCTGTCGAATTCAAGGGGAATGAAATAACCTATATTTTCACGCTGTGGCTATCTGAGGCGATACTTTGATAAGAATTAATTGTACTTAATTGTAATTGAGAAATAATGAATATAGAGGCTTTGCACCATCACGTGATGGCAGCCATGACAGGAGGCACAACAGGAGTCTTTTCTCCTGGGAAACTGAATTCTTTCTCATGTAAACCACATTAGACCAGATTCAATTGTTCCTGCCATCACGTGATGGTGCAAAGCCTCTATTTATTTTTGTTTTCCATATAGTGAGTGTTCTTCCTGATCCCGATCAAAATTCTTCAAAAAAAGATTTGGTAACGAAATCATTCGAAAATGCCGCACTGGAAGCCAACCAAGAACTTAAATGTTATGTAACGGTGTAATTACGAGTGATGGCGTGACAGGTAAAACAGATAATTGCGTGACCACAATGAATAGTTATCCACAGTCTTATCAAAGAATGGATAAACCGATAGTTTGTCATCATGACATGACGACCTTACAAGACCATAGTGTTACAGTTGACTCGAAGAAGAGCGATGATTGCGTGACCAAAACGAAATCTCGCCCTAAATCTAGATCTGATTGGCTGAAAAGTTCTGCTCTTTACAAGGTGAGTACAAAAGACACCTGTAATAATATCAAAGCGGTATGTCAAACGAATAATGCAAGAGGGAGTGCGCAACTGACGAGTTTTTAGTCCATAATCGCGCACATCACTCCGGTACGGCACCGTAACGTGTCTATCTTTCTCTATCTTTCCCCAGACAGCAGCAGTTTACATGTGTTCCAGACTAGTGGTGAATATCTCTCAGTCTTACCTTGCTCTTTACCTCACACAGACACTGAATTTTGAAAAGGTATACAACTTAAAAGCATATTTTAAAAAAACCTTTTAGCCATTCCCAGGTTGAGGGAAAATACTTGGTCGAGTTGACATTGCAATGCACTGCTATTGCAATTCCTACTCGATTTCGATTTTGGGGACGTTTTAGGGGACATTAATTCCAAGATGGCGTCTATTTTGTACTCTATAACAGCCCCACAATGCACTGCAATGCCAACTCGATCCAGTTTTTCCCTCAACCTTTGAATGGCTAATATTAGGTTGGCATGTGTTGCACGCACTGCTAGGGAGCTGTGTCACACCGCTGTAAAGTTCGTTTCGACTGAGACGCAGATGAATGCGAGAATGGAATATAAAATCCAGTTTTTCCCTCAACCCTTGAATGGCTAATATTAGGTTGGCATGTGTTGCACGCACTGCTAGGGAGCTGAGTCACACCGCTGTAAAGTTCGTTTCGACTGAGACGCAGATGAATGCGTGAATGGAATACTAGTTTGTTTTTGCTGGTATGTCGTAAGGTGCTTCTGTGAGGTTCACTCCACTTCCACTAAACACCTCCATCACCACATCAATCACTTACTCGTATTACAGCTCCTCGTTTAGTTTCTATCGATTTTTTATTCATTGTTGTTGATGATGATGGAGTTTTTTATTCCATGACAGGAAGCCATTGCTTACTTCCCTCTTGTCGTCCTCATCAGTGGAGTGTTATCGAGTTTGGTTGTAAAAACTTTAGATCGAAATCTTGGATCTAAGGTAAAGTGTGCATTCTGATAAATTTTCACTGAAAAATAATGATTCAAGCCACTGAATACTTGCTGCATACTGTACTTGCACAAAAAGTAAAGTCTGAAAGATTGTTGCGAGACAAGTTGCAGCAGTCGTTGCCAAAAGTAGAAATCGTTTCTGCTTGAACGGTGGCAATGATTGCGTCTCTGCTGCACCATGTAAACAATCAGCTTGAAACTTGTCTCGCATCTCTGTTGTGAGGCAAGTCGTAGAGAATATATCGGCTCCGTGTAATCGCGCCTTAAACCGCACATGTTTTTGTTCAATTATAGATTACATACATATTTGGTGCAATCTTGTCTCTTGGCGCATGCGCATGGTTCTACCTGCAGACTATTGACATCCGCAATGGAGTCTATGCAGCTACGGTGCTTATGGGTAGCGGTGGTTCTGTGATGTTGGTGACGTCATTATCAATGATTGCTAATCTTGTAGGGGACGATAAGGTAATAATATGTTATTAGTACTTTTAAAAATAATATCTTAATAACATACGTTATCAGACAGATTTATTCATTTTGGGAAAATATTAGAAATCTAACTGCTTCTATGAATTTTATTCTATGTCCCCCTCCTTTCATTTTTCCCTTACAAGGGGTGGGGTAGGTTAGAGTTGTAACTCCAGCATAGTACAGAAAGTAAACATTTTATATCTATTGGTATACAGACATACGGGGCTTTTATCTATGGCGCGATCAGCTTCAGTGATAAACTGTCCAGCGGTATTGTCATAGCAATCATCCAAGAGCTCAACCCACGTGAACACCAAGTGTAAGTTCAACATTTTATCGTAACGTTAACGTAGATAAAAAGAAACGATTTTGTGACTGCCAAAAAGGTATAGCGTTATCGTGACCGCGCTTGACGATGAAAATGGATAAGAAATGATATCACATGCTGTGTTTGGTTCAACCAATGTCACTCCGTTACCGTGCCGTGTTTTTTTGATTTTTCCGGCCGAGTCATGAAGAATATATTCTCTTTGATAGATTTAGATATAACCCGAGTGCTTACGCATTTTCTTTATTTTAATTCTCTTGACAGAGACGAATGTTCAAAATGTGACAAATATGTTCGTCAGGTACAGAGTATAGCTCCAGGTGTGGCTGCCCTGGCTGGTTTACTAACAGTGGTGCTCTTTTACAAGTCAATCTTTGTTTGCCAAAGAAGAGGTGAGAGCCGGTGTACTTGCTATCAGCGGTCACTTTAGAGCGCATGCACTAAAACCATGAAATAAAAACAAAGTTGATACTGACAAATAGCAGTTATTACAGCTGTAAAAATCACTCAACCAGGACATTCATTACACAAATTTAAGACAAATGCACAAGAGACCATTTGTGTCTGTTTAATGAATGTTCTCATGTTGAGTGATAGCAACTGTTAGTACCATGGATACCATATAGAACAAAGCTATTGTTTTGTCTTTGATGTTGAACCGTACCATCACGTGATACTGACCCTGCATAATGAACCAAAGCAAGTATGGCTAAAAATATTTATTTCCTTATTATTTTTATGTATGAACATATATTTTGAAAGTGAAAACTTTCATTCGATGATAAATATAGATGATAAATAAGAAAGCATGATAAAGGCAATGTCCTTTTCAATAAACATTTGATATTAATCATATAGGATTAATTAACAAATAATAACTATTTTAGAACGTTTTTGTAAGGGCGAAAAATTTCCAAATGGGAGCACGTTTCCTTTTCTGTGCAGGGTCAACGTCATATAACAATAGATAAAGTTCGGAACAAAAACCAAGATCAATAGATTTCCCAACAATTCCACTCCATAGCCACTACATTTGTCTGTTTCAACATTGTTTATTTCATGGTTTTACTGCATGCACTCTAGCTACAAAAGTATATAAATGTACTTTGAAATTAACTATACTTATACTCTTTTACTCCGACGAAGGAGTCCGAAACGTCAGTAAGTTTTTTCATCTTTTTCACGGTGTATAATTTACCTTTTCATCATTACTGTATACTTATATTCCTGTTGATATTACAAATTCAGTTGAGTCACGTGACGCTACAATCCAGGTGAACATGGATCAACCGTTGACAGAAAAAGAACAAGTCTTTTCATCCATCACCAGTACCAACTTCAATACCAACAACGGCCCCCCAGCACCCGCTACTGCAGATTGTGTTGCTCAAATACACTGTTACCACGACAACAGGATTGCGCAACTCGAGATTGAAACGAGGTACGTCAAAGTGTGCCCCCCCTCTCCTCAAAAAAGAGATACAGTCATAAAGAAAGAGACACGCTACATTGAGAAAGTGTTTTCTCTCTAAATACTTAATTTATGTTGTAAGGTTTTTTTTCTTTCTTTCTTAATCTCATCTCATCTTACAAAATGTTGTAAGGTCCTAAGCCTTTTTTTTATTTTTTTTACACACTTTACGTCAAGTGTCTTTAGAGAACTAGTTTCGTCTTTACACACCTCCTCAATCCTTTTTATTTTTTTTCTCGTAGGTTTTAACAGCTGGGTACTTTCTAAAGCCAAAGGGCTCGTGGTACAGAAAAAAATGATATAAAAGTTCAACAATTTTACTCAATGCAATTGCATCGCCTTAAACCCCAAAAATGATGTATATTTATTGATTTTTACTTTTGTAGATATGAAATGAACATTTCATGTAAAGCAATGCGTGATATGTGTACTTTATAGAATAAAACATTTGGTGTTAAACAATTATTGTACAATGCTGTGGTAAAATGCTATGATTTGTCATTGGTGAACAATATATTAACAGGCTTACACAGTAATTTTCATCTTGTCTCTTTCTAGATCGAATTAGAATTTAGAAGTTGATTTATTTTTTGCGGAGGAAGGAAAATCGGAGAACCCGGAGAAAAACCCTCTTAGCGCAGGAGGGAGACAATTATTAACAGATCGCTAGGTTTGCGCTACAACGTTCTCTTGATGTCTTTTCTTCGATAGATTAAAGGCGCAATGTTTACATAACTTAATAATTCACGCGTTAAACCTTTACTGCGCATGCTCATGCGGGTTTGCTCGCCGTTTCATTTTCGTACCTAGAGCCCTTATTTCTTACTGCGCATGCTCGATTGTTTCGTCAAGCATGCGCAATAAGAAATAAGGACTCTTGGTACGAGATTGCTCGCTCGTAAGGTGCCACGCCACGCATTACTACATGTTATCCTGAATGATTAAATGCCTCTGAACCCTTGAGCCCGATGTAAAGATAATTTTAGTCCTGCGGTATTCTTCCTTAAAATATCCAAAGAAAGACTGGGAGCGAGGTCATGAGGATGGTCATGAGGCTGAAAACCTTCCGCCATTTTGTCTTGACCTATCTTGTTCTCGCCAAAACGTGGCACACGATTAGGAAGACTTGTGTAATATTCGAGTTGAATGTTGTGCCAAATGAAGTCCTATCTTCAACCAGAATTCAGCGTGGTAATGATTACATTCAACACCGACGGAACAACTACAACCCCAATACATCTTCGACGAGGTGAGTAGAAATATTACTCAACAATATATCAATAATCTTTAATTTCAATTTGTAGTAATGATTTCATTTATGAACCAATATATTATGTACGATGGCGATGACGATTTTAATAAAATTTATATAAAATTTTCGACAAGTTTCTCCAAGGTAACCGAGTTGAGTCACGTGGTTTTTCTTATCAGATCAGCTCACATGACTAAGTAGGAGCCAGTCATTGTATTTTTCAATTAGAGGAAAGTTCTGTAATGTTGACGAAGCACAAATTGTTTGGTCACCCTGTGGTGAGGTAAAACATGTTTTGGTCACCCTGTGGCGTAGAGTAAAGATCCTAGTGTAACCCATGGTTACCCTGCGGAAGGAGTATCGACGTCGGTTGCTCATGTTTTTGGCCAGTTAATTCTCAGATTGAGCACGCGCAGAGCGTCTTTAGGTGACAGTCTGTAAACTCCTAGTTCATTGAGTGTAGCTTTAGGAGAAGAGTTGAGGTCATCAATGTATGACTGACGATTGTTGAGGGTTTCCATGATAAGAATAGCTGAGCCTGGTAGTTGGTTCAGGAGAATGCAACATTCTTTGACCCTAAAGAAAAGATAGGTACAGTAGGTCACTTCAATATCTTTGGAAAGTAAAGGAACTTGCCTTAACTTGGATGTTGCCATGGAGATAAAGAAATTGGTCTCTGCGCGAGCGCAATCATCTTGAACGATAACTGCACATGCGTAGGCTACAAAGCACCATTCTATTGCCTTTTTTCTTACTCCCTAACCCAATTACGTTATCATTAATGTTGTAATCACTGTTAGTAACGTAAAGGCGTGACTAAAATTCCAAATATATAACTATCCGCTAATTCATAAAGAATCGAATTTTTTTTACATGTTTGCAGGACTTACTCCTTGAAGTAGTTTTCAGGTTTCGAAGTGTATTCCCCAAACAAAGTGAACAAATGCTTCGTCATGTCAAACTGCAGTTGCGCTGCTCCGCCTTCATTGTAATGACACTCAAGAATAACCTATTCAAAAGATAACGATGTTTCAATAAACTTTCTTTTTTCAAAATATGTATTTTGACAAAATACAGTTTTAAAAAGAAATGATAAAGAGTTTGAGGTGTTCAAAAATAATGAGTTGCAATTTCAGCGGTAAAACGTTTCTGCGCATGCGCAACACCGATTTAAGCTCGATTTTTTAGGTTACTTTACTCATCTAGGGTCGTTTTTTCTTATTCCGCGTTCTTTGTTTTGTCGGCTGTGAGAACGAGATTGACTTTACGATACATGTTAGACATGCTTTCTGATTGGTTGTTTCCCGTCTAACATAGCGTACAGACGACACCCCGCATGAGACATAGGCCTTTTCTGAGTTCAATAAACAAGATGCATTGAGGTTTCAGTACAAACAACACCATATAAGTCAAGATAAACAAAAGATGTTTGTACCAAAGCTATACCACAATGCACCATGTTCACTATCTCAGAGAAGGCGTAAGATATTGGGTATCGATGTTAGTTACCTCTTTGTAAATGACGTTGTTCAGTTCTTGTGCCAGACGCTGCCATAATGTTGAGAACAAGGCCCGCGCGAGCTGTCGTTCAAAACTCTTGAGTCTGTCTTTTAAAAATAGAAGGAGATCACAAGCTCCAGAAGAAAGAGCCATGACGGCGAGTTCTTTAGGAGAGGGAAGGCTATGCCACCTATAGGATGGGAAATATTAAAAATCGTGTCAGAGGCGCGAGAAACCATTTCACTGCTAAAATGTTCAAAAAGAATCTACTCAAGTGCTCAAGTATAGCAACCGATTTTCGAAACTGAAGAAACTGATTTAGCATTAGATGTCGGCAAAAATTCACAGACTCAAATGGGAAACCATTTCAGTGTTTAGTAAGGAGGCTTTAGTATTGAAGCCACTTCAGTGAGAGGCATGGTTTCACGTGGGAAACCATTTCAGTGTTTCAATGAAGACATGTTAATGGCAGCCACTTACGTGGGAACCTATTTCAATGTTATTGCTTACAAATTGACAATATAAAATTTCAATAGGCTGGAATAGGCAAATAATATCTGGTCCTCACCTCTCTTTCTTATACGCTGTACTCTATCTTTAAAATCGTTAATAACTTTTTCTACAATCTTTTGCAACATTTTCTCTTTGAGGCTGTGCAGTTTTCGGAGAGAATGATCAAAAACTCCTGTGGACTGTTCATCAGGCGCTTCACAGTTGCTTAATAACTTTTGTTCGTGTAACTGTAAGAAAATCTGTAAAGAAAGTAGTTGTTATCAGAACAGAAATGTCTGCAATCTAAGAGTCAGGAATTATGAATATTATCACCATCATCTGCTACATTCTTACGACTACCACTACTATCAAAACACGATCATGATTGATTACTGTATGACCTTTACCACCATCACCACTGCACCATCATCATCATCATCACAACCACAACCACCATCACAGTCGTTATCATCGCCACTATCATCGAATGGTCCATCAACGCCGTTCATTTCATTTATAATCATTACTTCGTTCGCCACTACCATCATCATCGCCACCATCACAATCGTCATCGCTATCACCATCGTTGTTATCATCATTACCATCATCATTATCATCGTCATCATTGCATCTTACCGCTTGTTCAGTCCAGTCTTCCAGTACGTAGGATATAAAATGAGCTGCATTAAGCACAGAGAGAAACATGGGATCGATAGGGTTGTTTGAATATTCTTTGGCTTTCTCATTCAGCTGATCATCGATGAATTCTCGTAAGAGATCAAGCTGAACGTCGAGAAATCGCATCTGGTTCTCGTGTGATGTTAAATCCTTGTAGCGGTCTGTTGATAATAAGACAAAAACAAATATAAATACCACTACCCTCATCATAACCATTATCATCATCATCATCCACATCATCATTATCATCCTCATCCATATCATCATCATCATTATCTTCACCATCCTCCAAATCATCATCCTATTCATCATCCTCATCATCAACATCCTCATTATCATCATCCCCGTCATCACCACCATCATCATCACCACCATCATCATCACCACCATCATCATCCCCGTCATCACCACCATCATCATCACCACCAGCATCATCACCAGCATCATCATCCCCATCATCATCACCCCATCATCACCACCATCATCATCCCCGTCATCACCACCATCATGCATCATCATCATAACCATTGAAAACTATCACCACTGTCGTGATCAGCATCATCCTCATCTTCATCACCACCATCATCATCCCCGTCATCACCACCATCATCATCACCACCAGCATCATCACCACCATCATCACCCCCATCATCATCACCACCATCATCATCCCCGTCATCACCACCATCATCATCACCACCACTATCATCACCACCATCATCCCCATCATCATCACCACCATCATCACCACCACTATCATCACCACCATCATCATCACCACCATCATGCATCATCATCATAACCATTGAACACTATCACCACTGTCGTCATCAGCATCATCCTCATCTTCATCATCATCATGAAGTACAATACTGTACCTGTTATAACAGTCAATAGTGTAACAAATCCTTCAGCACATTCAGGTGTTCTTGTCTCATCTACTTCACCTCCAACATCCTGGTACTTTCCCTTCCATGCCGTAGATGATGTTACCAATGATTTGAGGTTCTCCTTTGCATCTGGACAACCAAACAAACACATATCAAACACTGATTCATATTTCACATTGTCAACGATAAACATGTGATCTGATTCAAGACACAGAATTACGACAGAACAAAATTTGAAATAAGAGTACTTAATCCCCTTTAAAAAAATGTCAGAAGACAAAAATAAATGTCTGGCAATCTAAAATTTGATGTCTTGTATCTAAATCCGAATTATTATTCTGTCAATCAAAAAATTACAACCTCAGCTATTGAAAGTTAAGAGGTTGTTTCAGAGTTCGATCTGTGAGTTAGCCGTGCTCTGACTTAGATAGCCCATAGGTTATTCGAGGGTTTGATCAGTGAGTTAGCTGTGCCTGATGTATATCAGTCCAGAGGTTGTTTCAGAGAATCATAAAATTTGGTGAAGGTCCCTAACTAATATCTCAACTTACATCTGTGCTCTAGTTCAACCCACTTATCGAGACACTTGGGCATTACTAAGACATTCAAGCACTGATGGTCACCGGTGGGGTAGTCATACAAATTATGAACCTCTTGCTGGAAGAGGAGGGTTTCGTCAACAAAATGGGAAAACAGAGCATCGTCTGTTAGCAACAAGGAAACGGAATGTTCCATCTTCTCGACTGTGATCTTCAGCAACCCATGAATAAACTCAAACTGCAAAAAACAAAGAGGAAAAGAAGCTAAAAACACTGTTTGTAAAGAGACAGCTATATTGGTGTTATTTAACAGAAGATTTCTCTTTACCTTATCTTTCCCTAATACCACCAATATAGCTGCCAGATCTTTGTTGTTTGATTCTTTTGGGAATGGATGCAAACCATCCATAGACCCCTTGCAGCACTTTGGAATTTAGCTCGGGAGATTGGAATCCTTTTATTTTGTCCCGCAGATTGAGCTGCTTTGACGTCACATGCAAGGGATGTACAAAGTATCTGGGCCCAATTCAACTAATAGCCCCCGACCCCCCCTTCACAGTTCCCTGGGGGGTCAATAATGTTCTTTTCAAGAGATTTGAAAGCATCTTTATGTAAATGTTTTGTTATTTATATTTTGAGAGAGATCTGGAGTCATGTTGTTACACCCGTCGTTGCACCCCAAGAACGTGGAAAATATAGAAAAACCAATTTGCATCCTGTGGGGGTAGGGGTAAGGCAAGGGTAATCTACCAATATTAATCATGAAATGGTTAGATAAGATTTTAGCACACAGAATTATTTATTTGTTAGGATAAATACCTTGGCATCAATATATCCAAGATTAGCCTTGTCAAATATTGGTTGTACCGTATGCTGAATGAAGTCCCCATGGCTCTTGATCCAGTTTAATATTTGGGTAAAGAACCACTCTGGCTGTTTATTATCAAAAAGCAGTAACATGAAAAATTGCATAACAGTGGCGGATCCAGGATTTTTCGAAACGGGGTCCAGACCTAGACTACGCATGCGTGCATTTCGACACAAGTTGTCCATGCAGTTGGTCGGGGAATGGCGATGCCTCGATTTGTTTGGAATACTTGAGCTTCACAAATTACCAGTACGACGCCAAAAACAAGCTATAACAACAGGACACAACCCAAAACTTCTGTAATCTTCTTAATTAAAGTCTACAGAAGATATTTTTCTTGATATCCAAAAATTCAAACCTTACAAAAAAAAAACGGGTGCAGCGGACCCCTTCGCACTACCCCTAGATCAGCTACTGCATAATATTATCTATATCCCTAAGACAGCATTCGTTGAATGAATCGAATCAACCATATAAATTGAAACTTAAAACTCACTTATTTCAGAAGGCATATACGTGAGACACGTGAGGATATTACATGGGTGCATGGAGATGCAGTGAATGAATGAGATATCTGAATTGAACACAAGAAGATAAAAGTCGTATCTCCAAGCGGCCATGTAATGTTCTGTTTATTATATAGATATCGATGAAACTTAAATAAAACAAAAGCTCAAAAATTCTTTATTAAATAGCAAGCCGATTATGATACTATGTCAACAGCGATTTCCAATGGTGAAAGATATCAATGTTTTGACACTAGAGAAAACCTGGTATTTCATCAATATCTATATAATAAATAGAGATTATCACATGTTAAGAACTTGATATTGTTTTTATTCACAAGTTTTTCTATCATATCGCAAACCAGCGAGTCCTCTAGCAAGTGAGCGATATTATACGGAAAAACTCGTGAATAAAAACGATATCAAGTTCTTAACATGTAATAATTTGTTTATTACACATTTAGGCTCGACATAACACACACAAAATGTTTTATTGTCTTAAATATCCTTAACCGACTTACACCATTTCAAAATGTTAAAGAATTATACGTTTCCAATTCAATATCATTCAAGATATTAATGCTTAATTAAAAATGTAAGAAGCACAAAATTCATTTTGAATTTGATAGAAATAAACACTAAATAGAGATTTATCTCATCACTCTTGACTACTATCGCTAGATTTGATTGGACAGTTTACCTGTGAAGTGATATCGTATCACTTCACTGATATGGTTTTTATTCACGGCTTTATTTCACGGATATCGAGCTTAAATGTGTAATAATTTAAAATATTTCTTTCACTTCAAAGTTTACTTTTACTTTTCATTTTAATTGTGAAGTGCATTTGAACTTTTTAATGCTTATTTGCGCTATAAAAATGCAGACTATTGCAACGATTGCATGTTTTAAGGCAATAGAGTATAACTTTGATAAATTATCTGCTATCATGCAAATTTCTGACCACACGCAATTCCCTAGAGTGTAATTTCTTTGTTTGACAGGTTGCACATGAGAAGACACATGAATATGGATTACAACTCAAACAAAGAATCTTATTTTCAAGAGAATAAAATATGGTCTTAAATGAGAAAAAAAGTAACACCAAAGGTAAAATATTCCCTCACCTTTTCAAGGTTGTTTGTTTGTTTCTTCCCATAAAAGTGAAACTTAAACCTTTTTCTCAGTGGTTTGAGTAGCCAATCAATGGGCAGAGGAACATCCTTCTCCTTCACCCCTCCTTTACTTATACTCTCATCATTATCAGATACTTTACTAATTTCAATAGAAAGTTCATAAGTTAAGGAAAAATAAATAGTAATGACCTTATTGGAAAAAGTATGTATTTTTTCAGGAACTATATACCTGACATATATTTCTATCAATTATTCTCTCTCTGTTTCATATTGGAAAGAATGGAAGTAGTGGATGATGTGCGTCACTAATGCGCCACATTTCACCTCATCTTTGGGGTTTCAGGTTATATTCCGGTACCCCAATCATGTGCATGTAGAATTGTTTTAATTGCTGTTTCTCTCCTGTACCTGTCAAGGTCTTTCTGCGGGTTCTCCAGTAATTCCTATAATTAATTCCTCTCTCTGCAAAAATCGACTCCTAAATTCTAAAACAAATCTACAGTTACAGGTCGTAAAACCTGTTCCAGATTCAAAAAAAACAGATTCCCAGACCACCTTCAGAGTATGTCTGAGTTAAGCCTAAAAGGGATACGAGTCCTGTAGTTTTAGTAGCAGTAGGAACAGTTTCTCCAACTTCTTGTAAACTTCAGAGGTAGTTGATAGTGGGGGAGCAGTTGAAAGAGATGTGAATGGCCACCTCAAGGCTTTTGTGACTTCATCAAATTCACTAGGAAAACAGGAAACAAAGTAATGAAGTTGGCAAATGATCAAAATTATACTAGCTGAAATTCCAATGAGCCAAAATTTGCAATAGTATTACTAATTAAATTAATGTCAAAACTCTACACTCATTGGATAGTGTAGATATCTTCTATCCTTCCATACCATAAGTCAGAATAAACTATTTTGATCTGATTTTATGTTTTTATGGGGCACCCATGGGAGTCACACAATTATCACCCTCGATCCCCTCCCCTCTTACAACTGTTTCTTACTCCCTTCCACCTTCTCTCCCCGACTGGCAAAATGAACAAATTTGAGTAAACTTTGTTCAGTATTGATCAGCTGTTGATTACTACATGACTATCTGGGTTATCCATAGAGGTCGCTAAATAAACTTCTTCTCTCCTCTCTTATCTAGTGCAACAATCTTTGCTGCTCTCCTTTCAACAGTCCCTCCTTCCTAGTTAGTAGTTACTGTGGGAGGGAGAGTAGTCTCTCCCACAGCCACTTTTAGTGTTGTCACACAATGCTTTCTCCCCTGAGTAGAAAGCGTTGCATGATGACACTGAAAGTGGCTGTTGGGGGAGACTACTCTCCCTCCCACAGTAACTAATAACTTATACCCATCTCTTAGTAGAAACTGCTTCATACCTGGCCAGTTTTTCAAGCAAGACTCTTCTCCAAAATATCAACATTTCTTGGGAAAATGCCTTCAAGTTGTCACAAGATGAACTTTCCAGTACTTTGGTGACAGCTGCTAAAATGGAGTATTGATCCACTGCTGCACCTAATATGCCGACCTCTAGGTTTTCCTGTATACCAGTACTGGTAAGAAAAGACACAACACTAGTAACACATTCACTATATATATTATCTGGACAGTTTTTATATGACTGGAAAAGGACCCGGCAAATTGGTAGCTTTACTGCATTTTAAATTACGACAACCAGTGATTGGTCAACACATGGTGGAAAGTCGGCCAACTATCGACCAGTCGTTGGGCGGTAATCAACTGAAGCGTGTCAGATAGTCATGAAGTACATGATTACCATGATTGGAAGCCTTTTCAATGTTATGGCATTTATGCTGTACCTGTGTATGTGCTGCAAGTCAGTAACAATTATGTTTCCCACTCATACAAAAACTGCTCTATCATAGCAACAGTTTATCAATAAAAAGTATTTTTAATATAATAATAATAGAGTGTAAACAATATAATCGTGAAACTTTAGTAATACCAAATAGTACAATTCCATGCAAATTCCATTGTTTTCAATTGTTTAATTAGCACTATTTTGTACTATTTAGTAATCAGTTCTTCTTCTTTGCACTCTAACAATAATTACATATATATCAATAGTAATATATGCTGAAAGTTCTTGTTATGACCAAACGCTGTAGCAGGACTCCCATTTTTCATTTTCTGTGCTTCCAGTTTTCATCTTCCAATTATTAATAACACAGTAACACATCGTTCTATGAGTTTTTCCAAACACGTTTTATTAACCCTTACTCTATTGGTTTGATTAAATCAGGAATATTGTTACTGAACCAAAAAGATGGCATTAAAATTTATGATGATCAACGAAGCTAAAAAAAAAATAATTATAAGGGGGAAACCCCAAAATTAGTGGTCACAAGACATCAGAAAGCTCAGTTTAGCATTTCACTCTTATCCAGTTGAAATCCAAAGGAGTAAGATCTAGTCTGTCTGTTCATACCTCACAGCTTCTAATTTCTGTATCCAACTGATATATGTTCGGAAGCGTTCAATATCTGCAACCTGGTCTGCCAAATGAGACAAGTGTTCGGCCAGTGGCTTCACTTTATTCACTTTACTCTCAGCTTTTTCGAGAACCTCTTCCCTCTGGGTCTGAAGATCTTTGATGTTTTCCATAGAGGATTTCCCATTGTCTAGTGCTTCTTGGACTTCTACTGGTTTTGTTTTCTTTGCATCATCCAGCTATGAGGTAGAATCATAATCATTTATTTGTAAAAAAAACTATTAGGATTAGTTAATAGATGCACCAGAAGAAAAAAGCTAATATTCAAATTTATTTCATGTGAGTTAGTATAATCTAAACTGCAATAATATATCATATTATTAGAGAATTATTATTGGAGAATCAATGTACAGAACAATCTGATGCATGAATATAAAAATGTTGCAAACACTTTCAGCAAAATTATAAAATAAAAAATAAAATAATAACAAAAGTTAATAAAGCTTCCTGCCAAAAATATCTCAAAATAGGCTTACATGGCTAGCCATATTGATTAACACCAGAATGAATCCTTGCAAAATATGATGCAAAACATCACAAAAGGGTCATATGGTCATACATGTAGACATGAATTAAATCCTTGAGAAAAACAAACAAACCCTGATTCTCACAGACATGAAAATGCAAATGAAAGGCTCTCAATCAGCAATGCTGGGGCCCGAATACTGAAACATGACCATAAATATGCATTATTTTTGCCACTTTGTTATCAAAATACTGAAATATTACACTTGTATTTATTTTCAATTCTTTTTTGCGATGATTAAATTTGCATTTTATAAACAAAGATTTTAAATAAACTTTATTTAGTGAATAAAGTATGTATTATTCTGGTTAATAATCTTCCCATCTATGGCTTAATGTTGATACACATGGGTTGATACCAGCTTTTACCAAGGTACTTGCTGATCCATTTTTGTAGGATAAATAAAGTTGTTATTATTATTATTATTATTATTATTATTATTATTATTATTATTATAGATATATGATGCTATTCACACTCATTATTGCTTCTAACAGAACAAATAAATGAATGAATAAATAAATAAATGAACAAATGAACAAATGAATGGATAAGTGAATGAACAAATAAATGAGCAAATGAATGAATGAATAAATGAATGAACAAACAATTGAATGAACCAAAAAAGGAATGAAATGAATAAACAAATGAAAAAAAAAAAGAATATATCATAAACAGTTATGAATACAATTATTACCAAATAATTATAATTATTTGTGAAATATTATAACAAATAAAATAGAGTGTGTAATCAAAACACATGAGTATCCCGTTCATCACCTGCATCCCTTCATGTCACATCTGGCCTCTTTCCAGTATGAATGACCAATGACATCATTTTCAAATCAATTTTTTTAAAAACAAACGTTTGTAAAAATGATTTGCATAAACAAATATCTATTCTTAAGAATATATTTTTTGATAATTAAAATCTATTAAAATCAATATTATTCCTGTCGTATAGCTATAAAAAGAATTGGATTGAAGCCAATGGAGATAGTAGGCATAAAGAGCCCTTTGGCAATGATTGCTCTTGAGAAACGATTTTTTGAAAAACTAAACCAACAGTGAAAAATTCTATTGCAAAATAGAGGCTTTAAAATACAAATTCATAGTAAAACATTGATCACTCGCCGAGATATCTGTAAGTACACGTGTCAATATGACCAGACCACTGAAATTATTTCAATCACAACACGAAATTCAAGGCTAACTTACTCTCGTCTTTAGCTCTTTTTCCTTCTTCAGTGTAGTGTCTAGTAAAGAATGAACCTTCTTAAGGCTTGTTACGTTGGTTCCTATTACATCGTCTAAGTATTCTGTTAGTTGTAAGGTTAAAATTTCATCACCACTGACTTCGTCTCCTTCTTGTTCGTCCGCCATCTTGGAAAACTTTTGACTGGGAGAGACTAGGGCCAATCTCCTAATACACAAATACACTCTATAAAGTACGCTACTAGTCTAGTATGTTCGAAAACTTTGGACTCTTTTTTCGATCGTTTTCCAACGCTGTCAAAAAAATAAAGCCTCGGGTAGCGAAAACCTCTTCTATTTCTTAAAAGTAGGATTCATAATTACCGCTAGCAGAGTTATTAGAGTTCTATTGAACTCTGCTGCTAGCGATTGTTATGATCGGATATACCGCCAATTTCCGGTCTGGGTCTTTAACCATGACATACCGAGTCACTCTCTCTGATGTCAGTGCTATAAACGCTAACCGTGACTGACTGAGTGTTCGGTCCGTAACCCCCTCACGATATATTTTAGACATATTTATATTTCTCTAAAAATTCTATAAAAAATGAAAAATAAAGTGGAGAAAACAGTACGTTTTTTCTTAATCCTCGATACGAAGTTTTTTTAACTGCCAATTGGGCATATAATACTATGTGCCAAAAAAACTCCTTTTCCCCTCACATGATATGACCAGACCATTGAACTGGGCAGGTAACTGTGTGCGGTATGACACACCCTCTTGCTATATTTACATATAGGGTGGCGTATCCTGCTTAAATCAACTCTGTATTTTTTGTTAATTGAGGCGTCAATTCTTCCTGCTTTGGCTCACGTAGCTGCTTTGGTTGCCATTGTACTCATCTTGTTCGCTTCATGGGTTTCGTATCCGCAGGGGGCACATCTAATATCTGTTCTAGTCTCAACATGCTAGGTTAGGCTGCGTTTCTTGTCCACACAAGAATACATGTTTGACAGTTCATTAAAGGAAGAGTCAGGAATAAACACTTGAAAGAATAAAAGGGGTGTAGAAAAATGTTCGGGACTTTAATTTTCAACCCTGCAAGATTCACCAAAACTGAACGGCAAACTCGATCATATAATCATAAGATTTTCGCGCATCTAAAGCATTCACCTTCCCTTTTAGAGTGTTCACACTAAATCCGTGAAACAAATACTAATTTTTAGCAGAGGGTGCTCGTTCCCAAGCACTATAACTTACTTCTATATCTTTGACTAATTTTTAGCACTAAGTAGTGATAATTAAACAATAGTAAACAAAGGATTCTGTATGAAATAGTACTAATTAGTACTATTTCATGTTCACGGATTTTAGTGTGTGCACTCTATTCATTTAAATCATTTGCACAATTTTATTGTGTATCATGATTGACAAGGAGTATTGGAAAAAAGGAGGGATGGTAGGCTTCTTTCCTCGAGTATAATGGCGATAAGGGATGCGCATGAGGGAAAAGCGTAAAAATTAGCATCCTCATCAGTTAGCATATATCCATCAACTAAAAGATACCAAAGATGCCATATTAATAATAAACACAGACAAACTTCAAGAATGTAATCTTTTGTTTTTAATAAACCAGGTTAGAAAAATAGTCGTTTGCTTATGTTCCTTCGTTGCAAGACTCTTGTATTTTGACCACCGTCTATCCTTCCCTTCAAATGGAGAACCGCATTGCGTGCAAATGATGTCCCCGCTAAGAAACGGCATCTTGGCGTAAATGAAGATCTTAAATATTTCAACTCCCACAGGAGGTGTGACTGACAAGAGGATAACTAATGTGCAATCTGTTATGTAAGTACTGAAAGAAGCTATCAGTAGAAGTCATCCTCGTCAGGGTTCGTCGGGGCAGCACTGTTCTTGACACTGTCTTGATTACGGTACATTTCTGCAACCTGAAATATCAAGATAAGTATAGTATTACATAAAGAAACCATTCCTCGTATGATATGTTATTATAAGGGGTCTGTGTAATCCTTTTTCGCCAAGATTTCTTGCTGAAGAAAGACTCGGAGTGCAGACCGCCAGGGATGAAATAGCTTCTCTATATATTAAAGGATCGATTTCTGATAACAATCTACACAATCGAGAAATTTCCCATCAGAATATTGTTCATTTTCTTCAAGTACCTGGTTGCTGTCTGTCGCTTCTTCGGGCTTCTTGTCCTCTCGAATGCGAAGAAAACGAGGAAAGCGGAGGGAAATACCTTTAACAGAATCGACCTGGAACAGAAAACCCATTTGTCTGTCAGTATTAGGTCATAATGACGTTCGATAAACGTCAATCAAATTTCGCAAGGAATTTAAAGTGAATGGAGATTGATTTACCTGTCCTGCTGCGGCTTTGTACACAGGAGAAATGGAAAGATCAGCGGCCCTTACTTCCCATACCTGCAAAAAACAACCGGACAATAGGAATGGGTATAGGAACAGATATGTTACAAGAAGGCTAGATCAGGAAACGTCTTGAAACAGGAATCAGGTCTTGGATGGAGTGGAAGACGAGAGAAGAAAATGGATGGATGACAGATCGTTGAGATGAAAAGGATGGTAAGAATGAAGTAGTATTAGAATGGTTTACAATTTATTAGGAATGGGTAAAAAATAATGTGTCTTACAACTTGGAGGGGGAGGGGGGGGGGGTAGTCTGGGGTAACCTTATGTGCAAAGAGGAAGGTTTGGGGAAAATGTAGTGAAACTCGTATCGTCATTCATGCACCTGACTGCGTCGAACCACACTTCGGGTTCTTGTCCGTCGTCATAGCGATAGTACGATTTGGGTTTTTCGATGACATGATCTTTGAAGAACTGGTAATGTTTGTCCAGGAATTCGTCAGTAAAGCCAGTACCAATCTAGAAAAAGTATGAGATAAGCAAATAATGCGGAAACACCGATAGAGCGGTTTTCGTATGAGTGAGGAACGTACGGTACTGACTTACGATATGCCGTAACAGTGAAATGGCTTCCCATTGTCGTCAAATAATTCATCCAATCACAACGCGTAGTTACGGCTTCGGTAAGATATGGTACGGCTTTGAGTTTACCATATCGTTTTCCCACTCATTAGAAAACCGCCGCTCTAACAGCAACACAACAGAATGCAACACGAACAACAACAAACAAACAAACAAGAACATATAATAGCAACAACACTAAAGATGGCGAACGAAAACGAAGTAAACAAACCGACAAAGGTGAAGTCGAGCTAGTTCATGACCCACCTTACAGATAGTTTGGAACTCTTCACTTTCAACATCATAACAAGAAAGTAAGAACCCGCCATAAGAACCAGTCCTTTTGCCCTTACCAAGGTAGCCACCAATAACGACGAGGTCTAACGTGTCGCCCACGTCTGCTAGATAATCTTTCTTCAGCTGGAACAAGAACAAGACAGGGGAATGAATTGAGTTATGATACTTCATTTGGTTATGATAATTTTTCTTAATGAAAGTTGGGCAAACTAAAAGCACTCTCTTCAACATGAGAAAATGGGATTGCGCAAATTTCAGTGCATAGCGGTAATGGAGTTTCTTCTCGTTTTGTACTGCTTTTCCTTGATCTATTATTCAATTCACTTAACTACTCACTTATCGCTCTACCTCTTTCACCTCCTCTTCACTCCCCTCCCCATGAAGTACCTTCAGCCAGTTGTGTGATCTTTTAGCAATCTCGTAGGTAGCATCTTTATCCAGTGTTTTCACCATCAATCCTTCACAGTTTCCTGGAAAACGATTTTAATTTGGAAATTACCATATTTTTTCTCCAGCATCATGGAGTACGTTGTTATCGAAAGGATTTGCATGTTCGGTGAAAACGAATACGGTAGAAGACAAAACATTCTTGCAAAGCGTCTGAGATTTGACAAAGTCTTTTTATGCATGTTTATTTTATGAAATTATTTCCAAGGTTAAGTTATTGTTAAAAAGAGAGACGTCATTCCCATAGTGTATGTAGAACCGGAATATCGTCACAACCGATTTTACTTTAATTAATTTACACACCAAAATAAAAAAAAGCTATAGGGAGAACCTGACAGAGCAGGTTACCCAGTACATACGAGGCAAACAAAAACTATGAGAAAAATATGGAATATATACGTATATCTTGGTATATATACATATACATAAAAACATACATGCATGCAAACACGGCAACGCGCAGAAGCTCAGCTCCACCCATAACATCAACCAAGAGCCTCATCGACTGTAGTCCCGTCTCCCATCTCTCATTCTCTTACCTTTGATGGATTCTTCCAAGAATTCTTCGATGTCTTCAGTATTCGTCGATGTCATGCACGTAGCGAACATGAATTCCTAAGTAAATAATGATAATTATTATCATTATTAATTATTATCATGTTTTTTCGTGAAAAGAGTGAAAAGTCCGTTTCGTTCCCTTGAGAAAAAGATTCTCTGTTGGAGTTGTATCCATATTCATGTGTCTTGCCATTTGCAACCGAGCGCAACCGTTAAACAAAGAAGGGATACTCTAGGGAATGATACGTTTTTTGAAATGGGACAACATCGCGCCCGAGCCGAGGAGGTCTATTCCGTCGCGCTTGGTAAATTCGCGCGATTTATGTTAATGAGTTAATAGTACTCGGACATTGCCCTGTTACGGTCACAGAACGTCGCGTCAGTAACTTTTTAGAAAGAAATGAAAAATGAGATGACGGTAAAAAGAATGGCATACTCCTTCTACTTCTTTGAACGATGATCTCAGCTTCTCTCTTCGAACGCTGAACGGCTCCTTGATATAGGACTACAGAAAATGAAAGAGAGGTATAAAAAGAGGTCTCTAACTTGGTTGACATTTCAGAAAAAATATTTCACAATAAAAGTGCTGAATTACCAAAAATGAAAACGTTAGAGTGCAATCTTTAAGTACACAGGTACACATTTTACAAGGGAGAGTGTGATGAAATATGTGAGTTTTACACGCGTTAATTGTTAACTTAACATGAACTGTGCATGGCTTCTTTAACCTTCGTTTGATACTTAGAGCTAATTGACATTTGTTTTCTATTGTTTTCTATTGCTTAATTAGTGGTGTTTGGTGCTACATAGTACTGTTTTTTTAGTGGATTTGATTGTACTCCATCTTACTGTGATATTAGCTTAGTCGTATACCTTGCCGTTGAGGTAGATTAAATCAAATGCGTAAACACAAACTTGCACTTTAATCTGTGAGGCTTCTGCGTCCTGTAGAGAAAGAGTAAAGGCTTTTGTTGGTTAATGGTTGACAACAGGGAAAATTTGGTACATTTGCCACAGAAATTCTGCTATTGCACGCGCCAATTGCAGTTAATGTTGTCCGCCGAATGATGCTGCACGAGTCTGTATTCAACATACGTTATTTGGTGCTTTTCCCCCACTGACCTTCCGTTTCTATGTTTCATTGCGAGCACCAAATGCAGTTGTAAGCGTGCGTAACGTTGCAGCACGTGTCTGTGTTCTACACCTAGTAAGCGGAGTCTCACTGACCTTTCGTTTTCTGGTACTGAGAACTTGGAAGGGAAGGATTTGCTTTCTTTCTCTGTCCCACGCGACTGCCTCGGTATCAATGATGAAGGACTTTACATCACTTGAGAACGCCTGGCAAGAAATGGAATGATGAATGGATGAATAAATGAATAAGACATGGAACATAATGCTTGCATAAACACATGTATTAAACGAACCAACAAGGCAAGTGACCCTTTCATGGCTTATTTTTATTCAACGATGAAGGCTTGATCACAAAAAGGAAAGAAAGAACATCGGACTAGCAAAGGGAGGTGCGACATAGCAACTGAGGAAGAAAGCAAAATGCTGATGACGGCAATGAAACAAAATGGCAACATCATGAAGTTTTATTCTTTGCCATTTTTTGTCATTCCTTATTTAAAAATACCTTTGACATTCTAGCAATGATGTCAGGAAATTTAGAAGTGTTGTCTTCTTGGTTGCGACTATAGATGTGAATTTCTCCATTCTCGAGGAGATGGATCTGTGCGACAATAGGTAAGAAAACATGAAATGATGTCATTACATGGAAGGGTGGATGAATGGATGGATGGATGGATGAATGGGTGGATGAATGGATGGATGGATGGATGGATGAATGGGTGGATGGATGAATGGGTGGATGAATGGGTGGGTGGTTGGGTGGGTGAATGGATAGATGGTCCGTGGATGGATAGATGGACAGATGGACAGGTGGACGGATGGATGAATGGGTGGGTGGGTGAATGGATTGATGGATGGGTGGGTGGGTGGATGGATTGATGGATGAGTGGGTGGATGGATTAATGGGTGGATGGATGAATAGATGGATAGATGGATGGATGGATGGAGGGATGGATGGATGAATGGATGTAGGCAAGAAATGCAAATATAAATACTGGTGTCGAACACAACAAACCTGAGCTCGTTCACCATCATACTTGTATTCACATGTGAAGGCTGCATCATCAAACCTCTTCAGGACTTCTGACACACCCTTGGATGGGTGAGCCAACATGGGCTTTAGAGGAATTCCTTGAATAAAAACGTTAGAAATAAAATACATAGGAAATAGGTGTGAAGATAGAAAACTCAGAAAACATTCTGAGCTCAAGATGGGAATCAAACCTACAACCTTGTGTTCTCTAGTTGAATGCTCTAACCACTGAGCCACTAGGAACTTGAATGGTGAGAAAGTTAATTATGTTAAGACACACAGACTGCATTGCCATGAACTGTAATGCTAAGGCATATGTGTCAAGGAATGCTGCATCACCCGCATGGCAGTAAATGTGTCTTTCTTACCAGGAGTCAGATAACATGTCTTTGGAAGGTCTTTCAATCCATCTTTCAGGAGAACAGGAATGATTTTATCATAGCTTGGGAGTTCACTGTGGATAAAAAGGTTTATCACAACATTTAAAACTCAATCACCCATACTGAGCAATGCCATAAAATATCCACAGTTTCAAGGGGATAAACCACACAGTTTGAGAAAATCTCTATACCCCCTCACATAAATGGGGTTTGCATTATTTTCTAGAAGTGGGGAATTGCTGACAAAGAGAGAATAGCAAACTAGTGTTAAAAATAATGACAATGTCCAGCCAGAATTGGAACTTGTCTGGTCAAATCTTTGCCATACTGGTTATTTTATGCCAGAAACAAGGTATAACCAAACTAAAACTGATTTTGCTAGTCAGAATTACAGGCGACCAACCAGTCATTATTCAAGCCCTGCAAATAATACAGTGAACAGTAAGATCTCACCAGTAGCAAGATTTAACAATCAGAGCTGCTCCTTCAAGCTTTTTCTTTAGTTCTTCACTAGATACAGTTTTGGATGCATCCAGCACAGGAGGAGGATATTCTGAAGTAAATTGTTTTTTGATTATTACTGGATAAAATGTAGCTGATTCTTTATTTGAATTGTTGGGTGGGCATAGCACTAAAAAGGTGCTACTGTACCAATAGATTGATGTTATTTCATACAAGTCTTGTGTGGAATTTTAACCAGCTGAATGGCAGGTTTCAATAGAAAGGTACATGGATGGTTGGTAGTGTCAGCCATTTACTAACAGCTGGTACCTAATGAGATTCATTCAGAGTGTTTGCCTGATAGGTGGTAGGTTGGTGATGAAATTGATGAAATCCATTGAACTGATTAATAACAAGCAACACATGTGATGTCTTTTTACCTTGGCAAGGAGGAGTAAGAACAGCTGCATGAGCTAGGGCAGTAAGAACTGACTGTTCTGCAAGACCAATGCGTAGCTTCCCGCCAAGAGACCTAAAACAATTAATGAGAACTTAAAATAATACTTTTTTCATCTTTGTTGTTGACGATATCTTTATAATTCTTTAATCCTAATTATCAATGCTTTTTTCTTCTTTTGCTTTGCTTACCTTATTAAATATCTGGCTTCTGAATGACGGCAGGCAACAAACATGCCCTTGATTATGTCGACTTTTCTAGACATTGACTAGGGGAATAATGAATTAATAATAATAAATGATTAATAGGTTTTCAGGGCTAATGATAATGCCCACTCCACCAATGTTGGTGCAAGTCCACAATGATGTAGAATCAAGTTCAAGATTTGGAAGCTCAAGATATCAGTTTTTTCTTTTTCTATTTTTCTCCATCCAGGTTTGTCATTATACTTACACTGTGGCCCGTCAGCAGGGAAATTTCTCTTAACTTGGAGAAAACACCAACAGCTGTTAGTTTAGGAGGAGCAAACATGGTACGCTGGTTGCTACGGCTTGCCTACGACAGACACAGAATGTGAGACATATAAAACAAGGTATTTTAAAAATTAGTCTCATAAAATATTACCTCTGCTACAAGCCCTAAGTCTCCCTTCTCTGCTAAATCAGCTTTGATGAGCTGAAGATTTCGACCTGGTGGTTAAATTAATGGGTTCAGTAGAGTGCAATATACAGAGTAAATTGTCACAAAGGCTTATAAATAATATTATAATCTAATCTATTAAGCTATAGCTGTTGTATCAGAGTGTAGGACAATCACCATAGAGCTAGGCTCCAATCTACATTGGGTAAAAGCCCAAAGATTCAATTGTAATTTAGAAGTTGCGTTTTGAGAAAGGGAGGAAAACTAGATATCCTGGAGAAAAACCCTTGAAGCACAGGAGAGAACCAACAAACAACTCTACTCACATAAAACACCCAGTAAAACCCATGAGGCATTGATGAGAGGGGATGCATTAGCAGAGCACGCCCCCCCCTGCTTCCCTTATAGATTGAGAGGCAGCATAATTGATATGGCATTATTACCAGTTGATTCAGCCACAGCTTTCATCAAGACATGGTCGCCTATTCCAAGTTCTATACCTTCATATGCTGGAGCAAGCTACAAAAAAATTTATAAAACTGCAGTTTTACAAAGTTTTCATAGTCTATGAAATTAATTGAGTGATAGTTCAGACTGTTGAGACAGATTGGACTCCATCGCTACATGCTGATGGAGACGAACTCTCCAAAGTGGACAATAAACTACCTCCAATCGAATAAATTGGAGTGTACATAAAGGTACATGTGAACTGTGGAAAGGTGCATGGTTTATTTGACTGGCGATAGTCTATTGTCGATTTACTTGTCACAACTTTTGTCTTGATCAGTGATTGCAATAAAAACAGTGGCAAAATTATCATGCTTGCACTTGCAGGTGTACATATATTATATCTCAAACATCAATCCCAATAATCCACTAATGATTATGATGATATAATTATAGTAAACAGTGATATCACATTACCTTGTTGAGACAAAGGTAGACACATGGCAGTAGATCATTGGGAGACAGCACAATGACTGAACGAAGTAGGTTACTAAGTATTGACATTATCTTTAACCTGTGTTCAAAACAATAAATCTTAATACTCTGTTGATTTTTGATAACAAAAAATAAGCAAAGTAGAGTGACACATTCCACATGCATGGCTAAAAATAACAGCTGGTTAGTTGCCAGTCATCATGATTGGCCAAATATGTTTGGTCATACCTTGTTCCTGGCTCAACTAGTTACTGGTCAAAATGACCAGCAAGGCAAAGAATTAACTGGATAAGTTCCAATTCTGGCCAGACATTCTACGATGACCAGCCATTATTTTTAGTCCTGACAAGCATGCCTCATATTATTCTTCCTTTTCAAATGTAACACAGTCTCCCTTCTTTTCCTGATACAATACAATTAATATTAGCTGCCCACTTTACCGAGCTGAAGTTTCTTCAATCGCTTGAAAGGTTCTGGCAACAGCAAGATAAGGAACCCTGAAATGATCATGAAAATTGTTATTATTGTTCTCCAATGAAGGTGTGTCCACAGACCATATTATACATAGTACATACCTTTCACCTCGTTTCCAACATGCATGCTTTATTGGGTTGTAACAGTTCTTTTCTGGGTTGTATTCACTGGCATCGACTGGTTCATAGTCTTCACCAGCATCTTTTGTATGTGTGTTACTATGGTGAGTAAGATCACATGATAATGATTGGTGAAGCATGAAGGAACTAAGAGTATCACCCCTCCCTACTGGATAGGATGTTAGCCAATTGCAGGTTACCTACCCGCAACTTGTTAGGTACCCATTCATACCCATCATACACATGGGTGGAGTGATCACATATTTAGGGGAGTTGAGAACTATTGCAGGGTGATAAAAGGGGGGCTATGCAATTGTTGCCTCGACCATCAAGGGGGATATGGGTTATGATTGTAACCCCCCCCCCATCCATGTGCTAAACAATGAAAGTCCCCTAAATCAAATCAAACACATCCATTGACATACTGTTTTTCCTCTTTTGGAGATTTCTTCTCACTTTTGATTGTTGCCTCTTTTGGTTTGCCGCTCTTGGAGGGTTGTCTTGGAGCTAAGGGTATAATCAAAACAATAAAGAAGTTCTAATTGAACCAAACAAAGTAACAAAGTATGGCAAAACTATAGACTTTTTAGGACCTGAAACATTTATAGCATAACAATTGTACAGTAGCTTGCTCTGGTGGCAAAATATATAATATTGGGTTCAATGTTTGAAAGGTATTTTCCACACATACAAAAGACAATAATTTTAGAAAAATTAGATCAAAAGAATAGGTGGATGATGGAAGATAGACAACTCAAAAAAGTTACTCTTCCACTCTGCAGAAGGATCGTAAATTGAATATGTATATTTTTTTGTGAAGTTTGAAGTCTGTTCGAGTCATTCAAACTCCAGATTTTCATTTGTTCATCCATTAATTCATCCATCCATTTATTCAAATGCTTTTCATTTTCACGATGAATTCAATTTACTAGCCGTATGCTGACTGACACTTGATATCCATTTTCGGTCGGCTTTGACGTAAGTGAGAACACAAAATAACAAATGGAAGAATCAAGTTTACATCAAATTAAAAATTGCAGTAATCAGTAATCAACTTACAGAAAAAACTACTGAAGGCAGATTTCTTGCTCTCATCCTTCTTTCCATCTTTCTCAGAATCACTGGTTGACTTTTCTTCCTTGCTAGAGTTCTTCTTATCCATTGTTGTATCACTTTCTGCTGAGCAAACTTCCATCTTCCTTATCTCTGAATCACTCGAAGACTTGGTGTCTTCTTTAGATTTTGTTTTGTTCCCTTTTTGTTTTTCTTCTGATTTTTCTTTTATTTCCTGTTTTGCCTTTTTAGAAGATTTTGGAGAAATCTTATCATCTTCATCTTTTTCTGTTTTTGTCTTCTTTGCTACTGGACTTGATACATCTGTTTTGAGTTCTTCTTCATGAGATTTTTCATCAGGCTTGTCATTCTGGGTGGTGGTCACTTGTTTCTTGAATCCAAATAATTATATTTTGATAATATAACTCTTTTGGCATGTGATTATTTATAGAATACGCGCAATATAAATAATAACAAATATATAGATGCCATCCATTACTACCGACATGAAATATAACTAAACATGAGATAAAAAGTTAGAATATTGCATTGCTTACATTACTTATTTTCTAATTTTTTGAAATTTTATTTTTTTAAATATTTCTTTTACCTCTTTGCTTGTGATACTGTTTTCTGACGATGCCTTTCTTTTTCTCATGTGTTTTCTTGCTAAAATTTAAAAAGATAGTTGAAATGAAAACTCAAAGAATTAGCTAATCCAATTATCTTTATTAGGAGTCTAAATCTAATACTCAGAGTTCTGTAACTATCATTTAGGGTTTTGGCTTCAGTCAAGTAAATATCCAACAATCTGAGTTAATATTTTTTTAGTCACTGGATGCTGAGCTCAGATTTTTTCAGCTGTGTCAGTCTTATGATAATTTAAAAAATGACAAATAAATGATAAAAGAGTTCAAAATATTTTATAATAATTATGTCATAGCTTCAATAACAAGAAACATTAATTTTGGTAATCTCTTCAGTCAAAAATATGTTGAAGCGTTTAACTGAAGCTAAGCATCTGTGACCAAAGTACAACAACTTTGGCACAATTTTCTATTTTAAAAAAACCTGTTGTCCTCTTGGGAATAAAATCATCATCCATTGGCAACTCTGTTGCCCAACTTTCATCTGTATTTTTATGTCCATTGATCGTTTTTTGAGTCCCATTTTCTCTTTCACCATTCATTTTGCTTTCACTTTTATTTGCATCCACCCCATTAGTTTTAGCTTCTTGTTTTGCTGTTGTAGTATCCATAGCGTCATTCTCCTCGTCACTGCTGTCTTCTAGTACTCTAGCAACCTTGCGTCGAGACTTTTTAACAGGCGGTGAATCAAGGAGTGCAGTCGGTTTTGAGTCTTTTATTGGTGTTTGCCTTTTGGGTTTCTCGGGAGTTTCATCTCTGATTGGACAGAAGAAAGGAGACATGTTGGAAAAGAGAAAATAGTAATGATGAAAAGGTAAATTATACACCGTGAAAAGATGAAAAAACCTACTGACGTTTCGGACGCTAGTCCTTCATCTTTTACTCCGACGAAGGACTAGCGTCCGAAACGTCAGTAAGTTTTTTCATCTTTTCACGGTGTATAATTTACCTTTTCATCATTACTGTTTCATTAGAAACACCGACGCAGCTCACACTAGTTTTAGCTAGTTATACCTTTTTTTTAAAAGAGAAAATAGTTGTGTGAGGGGAATGGGGGTCAAGTGAATAACAAGACTCATAATATTGTACAACTTATTAAAGCTTTTTCAAAAGGTATACAAATATATATTGTGGTAGTTATCGCAAAGCTACAAAGTTTTGGAATATTCTGTTTGCTATTTTCGCCTTTTCAAAATCTTAAATTCTATAAAACATTGAAAATTCTTTAACAAATATGGATAGATAAACTCAGCTTTTTTACCCAGATTTAGTCTTTGTTTCGTCATTTTTCTCTTGCACCTTGGTAGACGGACGAAAAAAGGCCCTAGGATTGAAAATATGGGACAAAACAGAGAACATTTGTTTAGTTTTCGCGTGCACAGAAACACAAACAACATGGATGACAAGAAACAGCCCATCAAATTCAAATTTTCAGATGCAAAATAAGCTTCAATCTTTTTCGATCTTAGTTATGTACTTACGAGATAGATTTTTGAGACATTGAAGACCAAGGTTTCTTTCCAGCACGACTGTAAGGCTTCAAGTCATAAGCTTTTTAATTTCGTTCCAGACAAAATATTCGCGCCAAATCTTAGAGTAAGTGCAAATTACTAATCACGTGGTGTTTTTCCGGAAGTGACTTGAACGTACGCCGGAAGTGACTCTTACCAGTTCAGTAGGTAAACAAATACTTTTTTCGCCGGATATATATCTTTCTACCACATTTAATTTTTTAAAACTATTCTTTATTATTCATCAAATTAGTTATAGAATACTATCAAAAAAATTGTCCATGTTGCAATCCTCGATAGGTTGTTTTGCCTCTGTTCGGCCGTTCCCATGAATTTTTTTTTTCTCTTTTGTCTCAGCTTTCACTTTCGTGAAGTACTCCTATATTACACAGTCCCGCACGTACATTCTTATCCATAAAAAACTACTGCACCAACTATCTCAAAAAACTTATCGAATTTTTGTTTACGTCTTACCAGAAAAAAGAAATATCAAAGCTAAATTTTCATTTTCCATGATATCGAGAAGTTTCGGAAATTTTCCTAAACATACGTCCCGGAAAAAAAACCCTTACCTTATATATGCCAACATAATTTATAGCCTACAACCTATTCTGTGACGTTTGTAGAGTCTACAACCAATTAAAATGATCATATTCCTGGTTTTTTTCCCTCGTAACAAAAGATTTCCGCCCGGTCAGCGTTAATTTGTGGAAAATTGAGCGAATTTCGTCACAGGCTGTATTCTTTTTTTGGAACTTCGCTGGGGGTCATATATATAAGAGGGTGTGTCGAAGAATGCTATAAAACGAACCACACCGCTTCACTAACCAGAGCTACTGTTTCCGTCTTAATAACTGCTTCTTTTGACCGAATTTAACCGTTACTGGGGACTGTATTTGTTGACAAGGTCTCCTAACAGTTCTAGTACTGCTCTTTGGATTTTTGTGTTCTTTTTTACTGGCGTGATGCAAGCCATAAAGTGTGTTGTAGTTGGAGATGGGTGAGTCTTGAAACCCGGCACATTTACAACCCTACATTTGAAGGTTGTGGTCGTTGGCCGGGATGAAATCTCACGTCCGAGCTCACTAGACGTAGCTTCATGTCTTCAGTTCATTCAGTTCTAGAGAAGCTAAAGGTTTACTGTGTTTAAGGACGTTGTGTGGGACATTTCCATGTGAAATTAGCGCCCATTGCAAAACCAGTGTGTTTCTTGAACAAAACACGCCTCGACTTGCAGCGTTGCACCAGTGACCAACATCCTCTTCATCATGACTTTTTATTCCGAATTAATTTGAAAACTTCTCTTCTTTACAGTGCTGTGGGTAAGACTTGTCTTCTCATCAGTTATACAACCAATGCTTTCCCTGGAGAATATATCCCAACTGTGTAAGTAAAAGTCTAAAACATTCCTTCTGTCTAAGTTGAATTGGACCTCTTCATTTTCTTATTTCCTGTTGCTCGCTTATTGAAAATTAAATGCTAATCCCACAAGCTAAGGCATATTGAAGCTTTATTTACCATGTATTTATGGTCTAGTAATTCTTGATTTCGACTGTTTTAGGTTCGATAACTATTCTGCTAATGTAATGGTAGATGGCAAACCCATTAATCTCGGTCTTTGGGATACTGCAGGTAAGATAGTCTAGTATGATGGAATTTGGGCCTTCAAGAAATTCCCGACTCTCAAACTAAGAAGCTCATCTTCGTTATAATCCTTTAGAGAACTGATACGACTAAAACTGATAAAAGAAAGTTTGAAAATTAATAATCTAACTTCAGTTCAAATGGCAAGTTTCACGTAGTCAAATTGGTTTCAGACTCGTGTACACCTTTGAACAATCATTGTACCTTTCAAATCAGTTTCGTGTTCATTTCTAAAAACAATTTTACTTGGTCTTGAAATATATATTGAGAGCTGTTTTGCAAGCTTCTTGAGATCAATTGCCTCTCCTGGCTATCAACTTCCTATCTAAATGCCATAAAATAAATCATACAGTGATTCATGGCAATCAATTGCATTCCTGTGGGTATGATTCAACACATCGTTTTCTTAAGAAAAATGAAATTTACTGAGATACAAAAAAATCAATGCACTTTATTAGGCTTATCAATAAATCTTTGTTTTACGGATTTCATACATTTTAATCCTATAAAACTTCTACGATTCGTACCAACCAATTGTGTGTGCAAAATTTGTTTAAAGTTTATAGTAGAGTGCCTCCTGTTTTCGTTCAAAGTTTAATTATAAAATTGCTTTATAATGGTATGAATCTTTCATATTTGGATTAATTGCCTTCAAACTCCCAAGTCAATGAATAAATTAGCAGTAGGACTTGTTCAATGAAAGCTGAAACAAAATACATTCTGTGCAAAATATTAAATTCTAAGGTAAACTAAAGTCTTTCTTTTTAAACGTTTTCCAACAATAAATCACTATTATTATGTTAGTTTATTTATTCTGCTATATTATTCTCATTGTTTTTGTACCATATTATGAATTATATTCATGCTTCCCCACTATGACAATCTACTTTCACTTTGTCAATATTCTAGCTCGTATACACATAAATGGAATTAAAATATTAATTACAAAGAACATATACTCTAAAACATTACAGCTATATCATATCACTATCCTCAGATGAACTTCACTATTTAGTTTACTTGTTATCATTTTATCTGGCAATATTTCAGTTTCTATTATTACCTAAAAATGTCATTACACTCTAACTTCTAACAGGTTACATGGTTATAGATTTGCACAATCAGGTCAATTCCACACTGTTCCTCCACAAAAATTGTCACAGCATTAAGATTCTAAAACACATAGAGAGATAAAAACAAGATAGGTTCCTACTTCTAGCTTGCAAAAGCCTGAGCTCTTGTAAAAGCAGCTGTGCTCTTTCACCTTGCAATTTATGATTTCTTTCTAATTTTGTTCTCACTGTGAATTACCAGAGTACAACTAAACAGTTGTTGTGTAGTTCAAGCGAGTGGAACAAGAGCCTCCTCTGTGGAATCCATTGTTGATCCTATTATTATTCTTATTTATTTATTTATTATTAAAATAAGGCGTTCTATTCCTTACTTGCGCTAGACTAGACTCTAATACTTATTCTAACATTTTCCGCACAATTGACCTGCCAAATTTAGTACCATATTATTCCCCACCCCCACAATATTAAGAGGGTGAATATGCTAGAGCTTGTTACATGATACCATAGTTTATAGAGGGGAATGGTTAGGAAGTCTTTGTTCACTTTTTTCAAGCATGACCATGCACAATCCTTTGTGAACAGACCAAAATCTTTCTTTTGGCTGCTAGTTCAAAATACTTAAAGGTTTATAAGAGATATTTGAATATTCCTTACAATAATCCAGCCATAGACGAAGTTTATGTTTATTTATTTTCAATTTTGGATGAGCATAAATCAAACATTGTGCTTCGTCAAGGTTCAACATCAAAAGGGAACAAAGACCTGATAATAGATTTCCTAACCATTCCCCTCTATTAACTATGATGGTACAATGCAAGTTCACTTGAGTATTGCTACAGCATTGCCCAAACTTAGTTTGGCTAGGATAATGACAGCACTCTCTTGAATTGTTAAAGTTTTAACCTAAGATGGTGTGGGGTGAAGGAATCCAGATTTTCTTTATTCATGTAATGGAAATCGTTCCTTCTGCCTTATAACATGGATGGTACCTTTGCATTCAGTGGTAGATCTAGGTAGAGTGAATGGTTCAGGTTTTTAGCGACCAACTTATAAGTAACTATTGTTTTGGACTGACAAAGTTATTTGAATTGGTTGCAATATTTCAATTTGGCACATAAAGAGTAGCAAATATACTATGTTCTGGATTTCTAAATGACAACCAATATTTTTTCTTTACACCTATTTTCTTTAAAAACCAAATCTTTATTTACAGGACAAGAAGATTACGACAGACTAAGACCATTATCGTACCCTCAAACAGTAGGTCTTCTTCCTTTATTTTTCTTTAAGCACTGTCATTGAACCACTATAATATAAGATTTAAAGAAGATTAAAATTTGTTCGTGAATGACTAAAATCTTGCTAATTTTTTCTCTACAGGATGTGTTCCTTATTTGCTTCTCACTTATTAGTCCAGCTTCATATGAAAATGTTAGAGCAAAGGTAAGCCTAACATAATAGCCTAACATAATTTTTCCTCCCCACTTTTCATGAATGAAGGAATCAAATGTGAGGTATCATCAGTGCACTCGACTCTCACTCCTGGGATCTAAGGTTCATTTCCTGGACTCAGCATTATATGAGTAAAATTTAAGCTTATTCTCAACACTTAATTGTTATCATAGAATTAATTTATTAAATAAAAAGTGGGACAGTGGAAGTGAACCCACCTCTCATTGGAGTCTTGAATTATTCTTGATACTTAAATTGAATACTTAAATGTCATTGACTGTCTTTCGTTTTCTCACTGGACTCTAAAGATGAATTCTGCTCAAGTTGTTGAAATGAGAGTCACCACCAACAACAGTCTTTCTCAAGACTACACTCACCCAGACAATCACATTTCACCACAAATCTCAGTACTTCATCAAAATCTGTTATCCTTTATTACATTTATTGGCACTAATTTATTTATTAAATCAAGGGTGGGCTAGAGATCATGCACTCACCTCTAATCCTTGATGTGTTGGTTGTTGTTATTCCTAGACTTGGTTAATTAACACTTTATCAGGATCTGTTCTTGACAATGTGTTTGTTATTAAATTCATTTTTTCTTTCAATTCAGTGGTACCCTGAAGTGAGCCACCATTGTCCAAATACACCAATCGTCCTTGTAGGAACCAAACTTGATCTTCGTGATGATAAGGATACTATAGAGAAGCTAAGAGAAAAGAAGCTAAACCCTCTAACCTACCCACAAGGATTAAACATGGCAAAAGAAATTGGTGCAGTCAAGTACCTGGAATGTTCAGCACTGACTCAGAAAGGACTCAAAACAGTATTCGATGAGGCTATCCGAGCAGTATTATGTCCAACCAAACCAACAAAAAAGAAACCTAAAATATGTACTGTTCTATGATCACATAATTTCTTGATTGCAAGTCATCATTAAGTAACTGCTTTAATGGTACACTGTAAGTATTTGTTAGCAGTCTTGTTTGTTCTACGACAAGTGTTTTCTACATTGAGCAATTTCTTAGATATGACAAAACAAATTAGGTGCTGGTTTATTATCAGCACAACAAAATAACACAAACAATATTGATTTCCTTCATACATTTTGCGCCAAAAGCTAAGATTACTTTGAGAAATTCACATATCATAGATGATGTTCATGTATTTGAAATGAGATATTTTGAAAAAGGGATTTTAACACTTACAAGCAGCATTTTTTCTAAAGTGAATTAATTTTGATTTAATAAATAAATTTTCAGAGAATTTCCAAATGTTCTACTGGTTGCTTAATGTAAAAGTCATATATAATTTCATCATAAGTAAATATAGCACATTAAGGTATCAAAATGATTCTGTAAATGGAAAGCCAAGCAAATTATTTTTACTTTTTTTTTTCTTTTTTCTTTGTGTTCACCAAAACATTAACAAACAAAAATTTGTGTTATTTGTTAATTTCTTTGTTATTGCATTAGGTTTCAAACTGCATTGTCAAACTGCATAATCTCTACGATTAATTGAAGAATGAAACAGCTTGTGACTCACTGCATTTAAAATTTTGACTGTGTTTGGCAAATAAGCGTTGCATTTATCTTATCAGTTGAATCCACAGAACGCACATAAAAATTAACCACATCTTGAAGTACTGTACTGCTAAAAATCACTTGATATCATAACTCACAAAAGCAATATCACAGTTTGGGATTTTATTATTTGATTGCTATGACAAAGACATTCAGATCTCATCAGCTAGCTGTTTTTTCACTAGTTTACTTTAAGATTAAATGATTGTAAGCTTGTTTTCACTTTGGTTAGCAGACTACCCATTTATTTCTAACCAAGATCTATAATGGGAATCGTAAGATCAAAAGTGATAACGTTTTTAAGCTAAGCTCTTTTGCATTTATTATGGCAGTTCTAAGTTTGAATTAGGAGATTAGCAGAAAAGTACCAAAGAAAAATTTTCCTAGGTCATAATTTAGAAGTCTCCAATTTGCCATCCTCTCCCTTTTGAAAGTATACATGATATATGAAAACTTTTGTTTTATTATGCATTACAAGTAGAAAGCATGAAACATTGATCATGATACCTCCCAAAGAATTAGCTAAGGCTTCCATTGCTTTGTAGCAACTAAGAAGAGACGACTTTCAATGCAAAATCATTGTTGTCAAGATGATGAAACAAAATTGCCATCTGCAGTTTTGCCCCCAATTTTTCCATTGTTTTGAAAAATATTTTTTTCTGTAAATTGCTGTATTTTAACTACTTATCTAAAATAACCAGAGGTGGTTCCTAAGACTGAAGATGTAATTCTGTAAATTTCTTACAAATCCTCATTTAGTTCTTTTAGACTCAGTTAAAAAAGAGGAAATTTTGAAGCATGACTGTAAAATTACATGACTTCTGGCATAGTTAGAAAATTGACTACATTCTTAAGGTCACTGCTGTGCCAATGAAAATGCCCAGAGCAAGTGATGTAATACCAGTTATACTATGAAATTTGCCATTTGCAATAGTTAAATTGTTATTGATTGTGATGGGTATGGAATTTCTTCAATAGTGGCTTTGCACCATCATGTGTTGGCAGCCATGACAGTAGGCACAACAATAGAGTCACTTTGCACTGGGAAAACTGAATTCTTTCTCATGTAAATCAGATAGATCAGATTCAATTGTTCCTATCTGTTGTTGTGGCTGCCATCATATGATGCAAAGCCTCTATGGTATATGGTGTACAGCTTTGTAATCCATAGATGTAATTCATGGACAAATATTGATGTAGTGCATTGTTGGAGCTCAAATATATTTTTATTATAAACAACTGGCTTGTGAATTATTCCTTTGAAGTATAACATAATTAATTTGGGAGATTGGGGAATATTTTGGGTGGAGGTAAGAAGACATACTCTCTGAATAAATCCTGTTCTAATGATAAATGGACTGTAAGTGATGGTCCTTGTCCTTAATTTGTGCAGAAGTGCCAAAGGTACAGGACACCTGAGTAAAAATATCAATATTGTTATTAATAAAAGCTGTTTTGATTAAATTACTTTCTTGGGATAAATAAAATCAATAATAAATAAACCATCTTTGTTTACATAGGAGAACACCTTTCAATAATTAAACTGATAGTAAACTTGTGGTCCTATTTTAACATCTCATTAACAGTTGATTAGGGACAGCAAGGCCATTACATCGTCATCTGAGACATTGAAGGTCCAACCATTTACAGATGTAAAAACAAAGGCAGCACCTTCTCCTTAGGTATTTTAGGATCCTGAGAGTTGATCTAGCCAGGACTTCAAACCACGACCTCCTGCACAACAAAATGAAACTCTTACCTTAGTACTGAGCTGTTTTCAGTTCCAAAAAAGATCCAAATTAAATACAGTATAGGTGCTTAAACTATATAAGATTTTAAAAAATCGTGCGATGGAATGCATACAAATAATTCAATAATTCAAAAGCACTTTTTGAATAATTCATACTTTTTGTGTCTCACTTTTCAAAGTTTGTAAAATGAAAAAACAAATGTGTGATTAAATATAGAATTTGAATTTTTTATAAAAATGTATTTTCTTTATTTTAAACACCTTGACATAATAATAAAAGAAATTAGCTAAATTAAAAAATAAATAATATAGAAAAAGAAAATAATTCATTCCATTTAAAAAAATTATTTTTAATTTGGCTTAGTATGTCACTTATAATACCTCAAATACCTAAATAAAGACCGTACAAAGATAAAAACACAATTCTATATGACGTGGAGGTACTTAAAAAATTTATTAACTCCGATTTATTCCTGCCATCTACCAGTTATCTACTGTTATATTGCAACGAAACGTCATGTATTTTTATGTAGGGTACTTTCCCTCTCGTAATCCTCTTTGTGGGTGGGATATAAATACTCTGAGGTTTTCGTGCGAAAAAGCATAAACCACGAACGAAGTATGGAGTGAGCGAAGGGATAAAACAGTGAAAATAACTATTGAGAGTAGACGATTTGATGAAAACAGATAGATATCTCCCTAAAAATACATATCACTTTAAACTAGTGTACGGTTCTTCCACTTTTCGTCATATATTTTTGATCATTATTTAAACTATAATTAAACCACTCCTTTTATGGCATCGTAACCATGAAGATGAAAGACGTCAGAGGAAGCTCAAAGACAAAAGTTGGGAGCAGTCCAGTGACGTCACTGAAATCTAATTTTAGGCGTCAAAGACGAGCGTCGTCTTGACGTCACATGATGATTAAAAAATTCTGATTGGTTGGCTTTGAGAGGCTTTTGTTGCACTTCCGATGGTCTTGATGGTGATTGGTCGAAAAGTGCGTAGCTATCAATAATTCAGACCAATCACAGATGAGCAGTGTAAACAAATCTAATAACCAAAAACCCCCTTTCTGTGTTCTCTCCGCTCTTTCCCTCGTACTTCAGCTGGTAGAGAAAACAGAAATTATAATCACTCATATTTTTTCCTTTATAAAAATTTTATACTTCAAAGAACCAAATACATTTAATAAAAAAGGCAAACTACAAGACGACATGGAGCTTGAAATCCAAGTATCCGTCAATTTTCTGATGAACTACCTTTACAACAAGCTACCAAGAAGACGAGTCGACCTGTTTGGCGAAGAATTGGCCAAAAAATTGACCCAGAAATTCGAAGGCCATTGGTATCCTGATAGACCCCAAAAAGGAAGTGCTTACCGCTGTATTCTCATCTCCGAAAAGCTTGACCCTGTCCTGGTCGAAGCTGCTAAAGAAAGTGGGTTAAAAATTGAAGATGTAAAGGCAAATTTGCCCGAGAAGCTATGTTTGTGGATCGACCCTCTAGAAGTGTCGTACAGAATCGGTAGGTGAAAATACCATTAACTTAAATAAAAGTACAAAAAAGCTATATTTGAAATTTCCTCGGAGGTGTCGGAATCGTTGAGGCCTTCCATAAACCTTTTTTCTTACCAAAACTATAAGGATTGATAAATGGATTTTCATTGAACATTGTGAAAAACAACCCCTCGTACGAGATCATATCAAATGACTGCTTGTTGACTATATTTGCCGTCCTCCTGTACGGCTCGGTTTGTTTGCTTTGATAAGAATTTAATAGAGGCCATATTTTTCACTAAATTTCTCGAATAAAGGACTCATTGCACTGTAAACTGTACCATTTGTTTTCTAATGTGTTGGCTAAGAATTAAATTCATTCCTTTTTACGAATTGACTCCGAACGCGGTGTGTCCTTTTGTGGTCACAATAAATGTCGGCCGTCAGATATTTTCTGGTTTGTGTATGAATAGCTAATGTTTAATATTTTATTTTATTTTTGCTATTACAGGCGAACAAGGTTCAGTGAGCTCAATTTATAAGAAGGAGAGCAACAGCTTTGCCGATGAGATTTCTGATGCCGAAACGGCACGATGGGTCGGTCTTTTGAACGGCCATAATGCCACAAGGACCAAGTCGTTCGAAAGAAGTGCCGAACGATCTTCGCCTACGTTCTCGAGTGGTTCTTCTTCTTCTTCCCCCTCGCCAGTAATGGGCCAGCCTTTTGCTCCATATTTTGCCTGGAGTACAGCAGAAGATATGGGGAAGAAACCTCGCTCAAGGCCAGGAAGGAATATTCCTTCTCCTTTGTCTCCAAACGCTCAAGAATTCAGTCCTATCAAGCCAGTCGGACGGCCATGGACTTTCCCTAGAACAACAGAACGATACCACCAAGATGGCAGACGTAATTCGCCTCCTTTTTCAAACTCTCCCAACTTAGACTGGCTTGCCTTTGCTGATATGCCTTACAGAGACAATTTCAACAATTCACAGATGCCAATAATGGCGTAAAAAAGAAACTCTAAAACATATACTTTTAAAAAACAAGTCCACATAGATTGCCAATATTTATATAAAAAATGCAAATGTCGAAAAATGATTGAGGGCTTATTGTAATTTATATAAAGTTCGTTTATATAAAAATTGCGTTCTCTGTAAAAAGTCGCCTCGGTCGAATTTATAGGAATTGTGCAAAGACATACATTCACAGTGAACACTGTTAAAATTATTTGAAAAATGGTATTTCTGTATAAAATTGTTATTAAGGTTTTCTCTTTGTATGAAAATAATTTTTGTACATAAAATATTATGGTTTTGTTTTAATGCGAAAAATTGTGAATAGTTGGATCGCTTAAAAAAGCAACAAAAATTACAACAAACTTATTTTATTGAAATAAATGACGAAAAAACTTGTTTTAAGGTTTCTATTAAATGTATTATTTCTTGAATATGAAATAAAGGTTTGAACATCATTTGAAAACAATTGTAATTTGTATTTTATCATGTGTGGGTGTAAATTTGTTAGTCTTTAAGGATAAAGGACGTTTGAGCTTAAATTTGCAACAGAACAATAGGAAACGTGGGCTTGGCACTTAGGGGAACCCCCTATAAAAGAAATAGTTGAAGCATATATTCAAAATTTATTTTAGTTCATCCTTGTCATAGACAGCTGCATCAAAAACCTGATACAGACAATTTTTAAAGGATAGACTGAAATTCTTTTTGCCTAAATTATAAATCAAAAGAACAGTCAGTTTCATTTGTAATTATGGATACTATACATGTAAAACAAATTTGTACTTAAAAGATAATTTTTTCATATGACATGAAGAGATTCTTCTCCTAAATTATAAATCAAAAGAACAGTCAGTTTAAGTCATAATAATGTATATCATAAAACAAATTTATACTTAAAAGAAATTTTTCATATGACATGACGAGCCATGGCTAAACATGTTAGTTTGATTAAACCTCTATTTTTTATTTTTCAAGCACTGAGGATAGTCAAGTCAAACTGATCCTGGTAACTGAGCGGTTATGAGAAGAGGAATCAATAATATTTCATTATAATCTTACTCAACTGAAGTGTCTTGGTCAGTGAGTGGGTCTGCTTGTTGGTTGGCAACAGGAAGGTTTTAAAGCTGGTTCATTTGTTATATAGTCATTTACTGGATCAAAACCAGGCTCCATTTCTTTCTTGATATCCAGGCATCCCTTAGTCCACTACTAGAAAATCTTCAAAGGAAGCTATTATGCATAATTATTGAGTGTAAAAAAATGAAATATGAAAAGTATGTTTGTTTAATTTTTTAAAGGGAAAGTGAAAATGATACTACTGAAATTTTTGAAAGAGACTATAATCTGGGTCACTAGCTGTCACTTCTCACAGACTAGGATTCAGTTACGCTAGGAATATGGTCTGCTATGGAAGGCTTGAACTAAGGTCAATATCGAAATTTTCTTATCCATTATCAACCTGGGGTGACATCAGATGATTATCAAAAATTCCTTAAACATTTTTAGGGAGGGGAGGGTGATGAGAAATATAGCAATTTCGGAGTGAGACTAGAAACTAGTTTCCAGGTCATCTGGTATGAGTGAGACAAGGCGGTAAACATGGAGGACAGAAAGTGGTTAGGCAAAAAAGACGACATTTAGAGCCAACACCTGGCATTTTTAAGCATAAAAACCCATCTTTATCCTTCGGTTCTTCAAAAACAAATTAAATTACCATTCAGGAGTAAATAACAAAGGCTCTTTCTTAGTACTTGTCTGTTATTAAAGGGCAGACTTGAGTTTTTGGAAAAGCAAAAAAATGTCGAGCCGAGACGTGCGAATTTTGCTCGTGGGTGACCGTAAGTAAAACTGTGATTTAGATTGTGCGGAGAAGAGTTTTTCTAATTTTAAAGATCTTCATTAGGTTCTGACATTGATGTATGACTTATGTTTTTAGCTCAAGTAGGGAAAACATCGTTAATATTATCGCTGGTCAGTGAGGAATTTCCAGAAGAGGTGAGTTACCTTATTAGAAAAAAATATAAAGCTAGCTCTTGCATGCAAAATAACTAATTATATGTTGTATAAGATTGAGAACTAAACTCAAGAGATATGTAGGAATAAGGTTATTTATTAGCTATGAATTGACTGGGAAACTTAAAGATCAGTCTTTTTGTTCTTTCATCTATCATTAAAACAGGTTGAATGTATGAAAACGTAATTTTTTTATATACACCATTCTCTTTATGTATTTGAATTTAAATTTCAAGGAAATCACACCGTGGAAAATTATCTTACCAATCAATATATACTTTACACTTGAAGGAATTGGTCTAAATTCTTATAATTTTTCCATAAAATGTAGATCCGTCATTTTTGATTGACAGCTGTCAAATATGTATGTTCTCCCTGCTTACTTGACTCAAATCTACACACATCCACAGGAATCCCAAAGCACTCATCTTTACTGAATCTGGAGGGGGAAATGAGACTGATCACAGTCTAGTAATCAAAAACAATATCCAACAATAAAGTAAATACTATCATCCCATCCCTCAACTTGATTTATTCATTGTAAAAGGTCCCATCGAGAGCTGAAGAAATTACCATTCCAGCTGATGTCACTCCAGAAAAGGTTCCTACACATATTGTAGATTACTCAGGTAATATGTTGTAATTGAATATATTTTGAAAGTGAGTGTACAGTTAATTTCACATTAAATTACTGCTATTTGGATACAAACTACGTTTGGGAATTCCAGGGATTTGGCAGTATGTACTAGGGTTTATATATTACCAAGTACTTAATTCATATAGCAAAAATACTCATTGCATTCTTGGTTAGGTTTCTTGTGTGCAATAGTTTATTTATTCTCATTTTCCACAAACAGCTGAAGAGCAAACAGAAGATGCATTAGCAGAAGAAATACAAAAGGTATGGTAACTAATGAAGTAAAAGGGAAGCTCATGTTGGAGCAATCTAGAGGAGTACTCCCCAATACTCCCGTTTTGAGTTCTCTGTTGCTTGGGGTTAACCTAAACTTGTTGCATTCCAGTAAAGGTTCGTGGAATTTATAAATTTTTGTATTGCTGAAGTTGCGTACTCTTTACTTAATCGTTGGTATTTGTGAATATTTAGACACTGATACGAGGCTAACCCTGTGCAAATGAGAGAGCTATCAAGGAACACAGCAGTAGTTTGGAACTCAAATATGGTTTATTGTAAGATATGAAAACATGTCTAGTTTGAAAAAAAATCTTTGTCTCCTTATATCTTTTAAAGGCAAATGTAGTTTGCATTGTATATGATGTCACAGATGAAGAAACAATAGAAAGAGTAAGTAAAAGCATACCTCTGTGAATAGTATTATGGAATATTCATTATGCTTGAAGTATATATATTACTAGAAAAATGTCGAAAAATTTTAAATATATATATTTCTGATAATGGAGGATTTGCAGAATCATAAGACAGTAGATATGTTGGATGGCAGTAACAATACAACCATTTTACTTGAGGAAGAATTCAATTACCCAGGATCTTCCTATTGCTCTGCCATCTAGGACAGCCACCGGCACATGATCAATGCAAAGAAACCTCTATTTTAATATCTTTTTTAATATGTATTGCTAGCTTGTTGCTTGCATTTTCCTTTGCAAACATTATGGCATCTTCCTTCCAACGCTGACTTAAATGACATGTTAACTTACAGATAACAAGTGTATGGATGCCCTTAATCAGGAATGTCACTGAAGATGAAGAGCAGACCAAACCAGTTATAATTGTCGGAAATAAGGTAAATTAAGTCATTAGCGATTATAAATTTATATTTTCTCCTTATCGTAATCTGTGGTACAAATAAAGGTGTGCACATTATTGTTTTTGTTGTTGAAGTAAGACTTTGTCAAGAGCTTTTGTGAAAATAGTTGGTTTATTATATTACCATCAGCATTGTTTTGTTAATAAGCACCAATAAATAGTCATCTGACATGTCATATGTTTTTTCCCATTTACAGTCCGATCTATCTGACTTGAGTACAATGGATGTAAGTATTACATATATCTAACTAGATCTAATATCATCAAGTACATACCAATAAACAATGCTCAAATTGAATTTGTATAGCCTTTTAATAGTAATTTAGCTATCGCTACATTGTATGTGTATGGCAAGGGAAGTGTAGCTAAAAATATGTTTCTTCTCACCCCAACGCTCTTAGTCTCAATGTAATCCTATATTCAGATGTGGATAAAGTTTACTGGGTGTTTTTCTTGATAAGAGTCCTTCACTGTGTTCTCTGGTCTAAGCAATCCCAAGGCTAAAGGCTAAATTTTGGGTGTCATGTTTTGAATTTTGCTAAATCTTTGTGTTAATAACAGATCAGCCCAGAGATTGTTTAAGGGTTTTGATATAACTTAGCCTAAGCTATTTGTACTAGCAATAAAGTCTTGACTGCTCATTTAGTGTTGAATATGATTTTAGGTTGTTCTTCCAATTATGAATGACTACACAGAAGTGGAAACATGCATTGAGGTAATTATAAACTTTATTAAAGAATGTGTATTCCAGAAACTATCCAATCTTCCCCCCCCTTACAAACACACACCCCTCTCCTCCCCCTACCTCCAGAAATTCCTTTTTTTTAATACAAACTCTGTATTTTTTTCTTAATTCTGGCCTCCCACTTCCTCCCCCCCCCAAATTTAAAATTCCTTTCTTGGGGTGAAGTGTGGTGGGGGTAGGGTATGGATAATTTTTGGAGCTAACAATATCTTGGTTTTTCTGACAAATGTTTAAAAGAATAATATATTTCTCTTCAATCAAAGTGTTCTGCCAAGAGTCTCAAGAACATATCAGAGATGTTTTACTATGCACAAAAGGCAGTACTTCATCCAACAGCACCTCTCTACCTACCTGAGGAAAAACAGGTACACCTTAATACTGCATTGTTTAAAATGTGCTTAGTCTTCCCAATTAATAGGACATGTTTGCTGGCAATAAGTTTAGAGACAATGAAGTTATTTATATGATATTATTTTATTATGTAATTGTTGTTCATATTCAAATGTATGGGTGTCCTGTGTCATCTATTGCACAGGTAACCTTAACATTTTTTTTCTATATGTGAATGTGAAAAGCCACTGTGATAATACAGTAGCACTCAAGATCACTGTATAATGACTCAAGAATGTTCAGATATCTCACTGTATGCTATAGCATTTTTTGTGCAAAACATTTCAATAGATTTAAAGCCATACCCCGACCTTGGTAGGACTAAAAGTTGTTTCAGGGTTCAATAAGGTTGAAGTTATCCAGATACACATCAATTGTTGCTATATGTAGACTTAAGACTCTTGAAACAAATAAGACTGTTCATAACATTTTTTGGGTTTTTCATTTTCAGCTTAAACCACTTTGTGAGAAAGCATTGACTAGGATATTCAAAGTAAGTCTACTGCTTTCTTTCAACCAAGTACATCTGCATGGTCATAAGTCATGATGATATGGAAGAGTGCTTAATAACTGTTGTTGTGCATTTTAATAATTGTAGATATCAGATGCGGATGGAGATGGAATACTTAATGACACTGAGCTGAACAATTTCCAGGTATGTTATATGTTTTTCTTTGTTCTATCAAAAGGTGGATAGATTAATGCATGAATGAATGGATGAATAAATGAAGGGATGAATGAATGGATGAATAAATGAAGGGATGGATGGATGGATGGATTGGTATATGAATGAATGAAGGATTAATGAATGAATAGATGGATGAATATATGGATGAATGGATGAATAAATGAAGGGATGGGTGTATGAGTGAATGAAGGATTAATGAATGGATGAATAAATGGATGAATGGATGAATAAATGAAGGGATGGATGGATGGATGAATAAATGAAGGGATGGGTGTATGAGGGAATGAAGGATTAATGAATGAATGAATAAATGGATGAATGGATGAATAAATGAAGGGATGGATGGATGGGTGTATGAGTGAATGAAGGATTAATGAATGGATGAATAAATGGATGAATAAATGGGTGAATGAATGAATAAATGAAGGGATGAATGGATTGATGGATGGATTGATGGATGGATGAATGAATGGATGAATAAATGAAGGGATGAATGGATGAATAAATGAAGGGATGAATGGATGAATGAATGAATGAATGGAAGGATGGATGGATGGGTGTATGAGTGAATGAAGGATGGATGGGTGTATGAGTGAATGAAGGATGAATGGATGGATGGATGAATGAATGGATGAATAATTGAAGGGATGAATGGATGGGTGTATGAGTGAATGAAGGATGAATGAATGCATGAGTGGATGGATCATGGAATTAATTAATTAATGGATTGATGGCTTGATGGATGGATGGAGGTATGAATGGATGGATGATGGATGATTAAAGTGCATAAAAGAATGAATCATTGAATTTAGAATGAATGGATGAATTAATAGAAGGATCAATGAATGAATTAAAAAAACAATGAATGACTACTAGATAAAAGATTGAATCCTTATTTAATACTCACTTCCAGTCTGGTTGAATTTGGCTCAAAACCCCCCTTTTTTCCCAGAAACGTTGCTTCAATTCACCTCTTCAAGGTCAAGGCTTACAAGATGTTAAGAATGTAGTTCGCAAAAATGTTGATGGTGGCCTCAAGGATAATGGACTGACCTTAAAAGGTGTGTGGGATGTCTACTTTTGTGAGAAACCAGTAAATATAAAGAAAGTAACAGTACAGTATTTTAAAACAATATTATTGAAGTGATACAATATCATTATTTTCATGGTTAACTAGAAACCGTGAGTTTTGTTATTTTATCAACCCTAAATGTGTAATAAACAACAGTACATGTTATGAGCCTTATATCTTTCTTATTCAATTGTTTTTCATATGATATCACTCACCCCCCCACAGATTCACTCGTTCGTGATATGATATGTAAAATCGCGAATAAAATAGATATCAAGCTCTTAACATGTGATAATCTATAAATACTCCTATTTTGAAAATCATTGTCGCACCAAGAACCTCAAGTAACAAGCCAAGGCTCCAGAGAACGTCATTACTTTTAATTATGATTGATTTATTCATGGTCCATGCAAGTGGCTATAGCTCTCCACTAATTATTATCATTTCAAGCAGCCTTGCTTGGAGCAATTTGTGAAGTCAATAAATGAAATGCACTATGAATAAACTAATTACAGCTAAAACTACCAGCATTCTCTGCAGTCTTGGCCATTGCTTAAGGCTTTTGGTACAACAACAATTTCTGAAATAGGTGTATATCACGTCTAGAATACTGGTTAGTGTATTAATATAATTTTTCTACAGTTTTGATGTACTGTATGAAAGGTTTCCTGTTCCTGCATACCTTGTTTATACAAAGAGGCAGACATGAGACTACATGGACTGTTCTTAGGAAGTTTGGTTTTGGTGAAGATCTACAGTTAAGAGCAGATTATGTTTGCCCTCCAGGGTAAGAAAAAGCATCATCATTCTACATTAAGTCATGTTGACATGTGACATATTTAACATGATGGGACATGTTTTTGTCATAATGTGACACTATTTTTGACATGTCACACAATTTTGACATGTGACAGTTTTGACATGTGACACAGGATGACTTGATATGACATGATCTGACATGTGTTTTTTCCATGATGTGACACAATTTTTGATATGCGACATGATTTTGGCATGTGACAGATTTGACATGATGTGACACAGGATGACATGATTTTGACATGATGTGACATGATTTTGTCACACAGTCTTTGACCTGCGACATGATTTTGACATGTGACATGATTTTGATATGTGACAGATTTGACATGATGGGCCATATTTTTGTGATGAGGTCACACAATTTTTGACATGTCACACAATTTTAATGTGACAGATTTGACATGATGTGTCACAGGATGACATGATTTTGACATGTTGTGACATGTTTTTGTCATGTGACAGAATCTTACATATAACACGATTTTGGCACTTGATGGATTTGACATGATACAGAGTCCATGATACATCAATTTGACATGATTTGAAACATTTGACATGAAGTGACACAACTTGACACTGATTAACACAATTTTTACTTAAGATAATGCAGATACTGTATAATTAACTTAGTATTGACTATTAATCAGGATTGAAGTTGGTGTTGACAACACAGTGGAGCTGTCAGACGCTGGATATGAATTTCTAATTGATTTCTTTAATAAATATGATAAGGTATGTGTGTATGTACACTTATAGGTACACTTTGTAAAGCAAAATAAAAACAAACAGAGAAAATGAAGTAAGGTTAAAGCAGACTCGTAACCAAATGCTTCTCTTCACTTATTAATCTCAGGCTACAGTTGCACCATTAAATGTGTGAGTGATGACTGGGTATGAGTCTGGGATAAAGGGGCTAGATAAAAGTTTGTGTCTTGTAAACAAAATTGATGCTCAAAATAGCTTTTCTTATATTTTGAGAAGCAAAATGAAATGAAAACAAACAGACAGAAGGAAGTGAGGATAAAGATAGTAGAGAGTTTTGGATTACGTTCATGGCAAAACTGAAACGTCAGTTGACCAGTAAGAAATTGCTGAAAAATAAAAGTCAAAGAAAAAGTCCGAGTAGTAGAAAACAAAAGAGTATATTTTGCTCTTGGTGAGAAGGTTTGTAAAAGGTAAAGTAAAATAAAGGAAAACTATGAGAACATGGTCACTTTTGCCGTTTGTGGGGAGAGAAAAAAGTCAATCTAAGACTCTCTACTGGTTAGAAAAAAGTTTCTGTCTTGTAAATAAAATTAATACTCAAAATGCCTTTGATATGCATTAAACCTCCCCAAAAAAATATTCAAGTAATATATTAATGATGGTTTTGCTTTAACAGGACCAAGATGAAGCGCTGAGTCCTGTGGAATTACAGGTATGATAATAACAGAAAGAATCAGCCATCATCAGAATCAAATCATGTTTTGTCTATCATCTCATAAATCTCTCCAATATCTTTATCATAGTTATTGTTATTATACAGGAACTATTTTCAATGTGTCCATCCATGCCGTGGGGAGAGGAGGTAATCAGTTCTGCAGAAACAAATGAGAAAGGATGGATAACATTGCAGGGTTTCCTTGCTCAGTGGACGTAAGTTTCTCTAAATACCTGGTTAATAGACCATTTTTTTCATTTCAGACCATGTGTAAATCCCCTAGAGATTAAGATGCTTCATTTAAATTGTATCCACATTCGTGTGTCTTCTCATGTGCAAGTATTAAACAAAGAAATGATACTCTAGGGAATGACATTTGGTCTGAAATGGGTTAAAGATTGAACCCATTAGGTCTATTGGCTTAAACACAATATAATCACCACCTCCCCGATAAAGGGGGTGAGTGCTCAACCCATTTTCAAATTATTCAACCCCCATTTCCTTATTAACTTAAATTTACATTTACTAGTTTTCAACTTCTCTGAAATTTACTGTAGTTAACACATCTTTTTCAGGTTGACCACATTCCTTGACTATACAAGAACACTGTCTTATCTTGCTTACTTTGGCTACACACATGGAAATACAGAAACACAGCTAGCTACAGCTATTACAGGTACATGTTTTCTCAATATTTGTCTTTTAAGGTCAATCTCACATAAATGTTTCAATTGTGCCAGACTCGGTATAGAAATATAGGTGTCAAGAGTACAGATCTTCACTGGAAGACATGGATATAGGGGCTTTGCACCACTGCATGATGGCAGCCATGGCAGGAGGCAGGAAGATAAATGAATCTGGTCTAATCTGATTCACATGAGAAAAAATTCAGTTTCTCTGAGTAAAAAGGCTCCATTGTTGTGCCTCCTGTCATGGCTGACATCGCATGATGGTGCAAAGCCTCTATTCTACACAAAATTCAGGGTAAACATGAGCAATAGAGAATTTAAAACTGGAGTATTGAATAAAATCTATTATAAAACCTTTGCTTTTATAAGAGATAACAAGTACAAACAATTCGAAACTTGGCAAACATAACACCTGCACATCCACACACACAGACACACAGTCTCACAGTTTACATTCTACTGACAATAAAGATTGAACTAATATTGAGCTAGCCACTATCAGTAATGCTTTGTTCTAAAGTTGCTAACTTTCTATATCTTCTTCTATTCTTCCAGTCTGTCTTCCAATGCCTGTTCCTATTGCCTACTCTGTTTCTAGACTTATTCGAAGCCGAAAAAAGCTCAGAGCTTCTCTCCAGGCCTCTCAGGAAGGGCTGGACTGGGCTGTATCTAAACTGGGTATTCTATTATTCATTATGAGCCTCAGTGTGTCACAGCTAGCCCAAACCACTGCCATGATGAATTTTTTGTAAAATAAATTTTGGTTGAAACAAGGTTATGGGTTGCCTGTGGAATTGCATTATACAGACTGGCTTTCTATGTGGCAAGTCTGACAGGCTTACTGTAATAACCTTGTAATTCATATTTCTTTCATTCTGACAAGGCGTCTTTTCTTGTGCTGGTACTTTCGTTAATTGATTTAATCTTTTGTCATTTCCCATTCTTTTGTTCATTATTCTTTTCTTCTCATTGGCTAATAATGCATTCACTGTTCATTTTTCCATTTCACTTATTCCAGGAAAATGTTTGGTGCTCATTATATAGATAATAATTGTACAGTCAAACTTCTCAAGATTGAGTGCACATCCATCTTGAAAAACACAAAAATAATTCAGTACAACTGACAACTGAGAAGAGAAGAATAATCAATTTTATGAATTCTTATCGAAAAATCTCCTAGAAATGTTCATGTTCTGGTATAGTTGCCTGTCAAGTTCCTTTAATTTAGTTGTACACGAAATCTTGAGAAAATGGTCTATCAATTATTTTGTTTAATGTTTATTCATGGTTATTTTCAGTCTCAAAATATGACATATTATATACTTATGATGTTGTTGTTTATAACACATATGCTTTTCTTTCTCCTATTATTTTTCAAACTTCTCATCTATTTCTATTTGACACAATAAACTGTCATGTTACTTCATTGTCCATTTTCTGATTATTTCTTTCATAGTTACCTCAGTCTCTTGTCTGTTTTTGTTTTTAAAAAAATCTATATCTAGTTTTTGGTCATTGTACTCCTTATCCACTTGTGGTCTTTCCATAGCAGTAACTCATAAAGGGGATGAAACGTGTAACAGCCATACTTTTATTTTGCAAGATGCTCCAAAGTATTCAGCTTTTTTCTTGCCAAATTTCTTTCCAAGTAAATCACATAATCTTGCTTCAAAAACTCCCAAAACTAAATTAAAGACAGATTTCTCAAAATTAATGTTTGACTGAAATATTCAGCAACTCACTCCTCTGAAGGTCAAGAAATTCAGTGAGAAGTTGAATGTGTGAAAGAAGCGGACATCTTTAAACCAAACTATCCTACTTTGCATATCTAAATCTTCCAGAGCATCGTAATCATAGTGTTACACCTTTCAAACTCATTATGAGTTTCTGTCCGTACTTGTAAATTTTCAAACAACCAAATCACTTTTTATATTATTACCAACCATATCATATATTTATTACATTTCTAGTGACTCGCAGCAAGTCTGTTGACATTCAGAAGAAATCTACCACTCGTTCAGTTTTTCAGTGTTATATATTTGGACCTCCAGGTGTAGGCAAGGTATGGTCCTTTCTTACTCTATCACAACAGTAGACTATCATATTATTAACCACAAATTGTTATGCTAACAGTAAAAATGACTGCAGTAACTACAGTAAAAATAACCATAGCTGCAACATCAACCACAGCAGCACAACGACAGTAACAACAATGACAACAACAACATTTACAACAATAACAGCAGCACAACATCAACCACATCAGCACAACAACAGTAACAACAATGACAACAACAACATTTACAACAATTGCAGCAGCCACAACAACAGAAACAATAGCAGCAACATCAACAACAGCAGGAACGCCAACAACAACAGCAGCACAACAACAACAACAGCAGCACAACAACAACAGCAGCAGCACAACAACAACAGCAGCAGCAGCAACAACAGCAGCAGCAGCAACAACAGCAGCACAACAACAGTAACAACAATGACAACAACAACATTTACAACAATTGCAGCAGCACAACAACAGAAACAATAGCAGCAACATCAACAACAGCAGGAACGCCAACACAACAGCAGCACAACAACAACAACAGCAGCACAACATCACCACATCAGCACAACAACAGTAACAACAGTGACAACAACAACATTTACAACAATTGCAGCAGCACAACATCAACCACAACAGCACCAACAACAGTAACAACAATGACAACAACAACATTTACAACAATAACAGCAGCACAACAACAGAAACAATAGCAGCAACATCAACAACAGCAGGAACGCCAACAACAACAGCAGCACAACAACAACAACAGCAGCACAACAACAACAGCAGCAGCACACCAACAGTAACAACAATGACAACAACAGCATTTACAACAATAACAGCAGCACAACACAGAAACAACAATGAAAACAACAGCATTTACAACAATTGCAGCAGCCACAACAACAGAAACAATAGCAGCAACATCAACAACAGCAGGAACACCACCAACAACAGCAGCACAACAACAACAGCAGCAGCACAACAACAGCAGCAGCAACAACAGCAGCACAACAACAGTAACAACAATGACAACAACAGCATTTACAACAATTGCAGCAGCCACAACAACAGAAACAATAGCAGCAACATCAACAACAGCAGGAACACCAACAACAACAGCAGCACAACAACAACAGCAGCAGCACAACAACAGCAGCAGCAGCAACAACAGCAGCACAACAACAGTAACAACAATGACAACAACAGCATTTACAACAATGCAGCAGCCACAACAACAATAACAATAATGACAACAACAGCATTTACAACAATAACAGCAGCAACAGCAACAATAGCAACAGCATCAGCAACAGCAGAAGCAATAACAATAAAACCGGCAGCAGCTACAACAATAACTTCATTGGCAACAACAACAACAATAGCATTGACAACAATTAAAATAACAACAGTGTCAATAACAGATTTGTGAATGATTTATAATCTTATGATTCTTATTCCAGACTGCATTCCTACAATCCTTCCTGGACAAAACAATACAGGTATTTATGATTTACTTTCATCCCTTTCAATCCCATTTCGTCTTGAATTGGATGGATTAATTGAACTTTCCTAATGATATTGGCATGTTTCAGGAATCAGAGAGAGATAAGATCATTTCTAGTTATGCAATAAACTTGTTGCAAATTAACCGTCAAGAAAAATATCTAGTGGTATGTAAAGACCTTAACAAATATTGAACTTAGCATTTTAGTGCCAAACCTAATGCATATCCATTTGTGTTGTAACAGCTGCGCAAGATAGATTGGGAAACTTCTGGTTTACTGCTCCATGATCGTAGATGTGATGTAGCTTGTTTCATGTATGACTCTACTGATCCTGCTTCCTTCTCACAAGCTGTACAACTACATGAGGTTGGCTTTTTATTTTCTTTGATAAATGCCAGTCCCATTCTGTACCATACTGTACTGTTATACTGTTTCCATTGCTGTATTGCTATATTGCTATGTCCCTTATCAAGAGAAAGTCATGACAAGTTACTACTTGGCAATAAACTACCAATGGTCAATCAAATAAATCTTTAAATTATGTAAAGGTACATGGCAACAGTTTTTTGATTGACAGTTGGTAAATAGTTTCGTACTCAGCCACTATTTATGTTGTCACGCCAATCACTAGGTAGTCTACAACAACAGTTTTATTTCCACGAAACATATACATCGATAAAATTTATCTAATCGCTCAAGTGACTTTGTCTCAATCAGTATGTAGCAATGAAACATAATATTTATGAAGGAGTTCTTTTTTGATATTTGTTACAAATACTTCATTAAAAATCTTTTTGTTGTACTAAACTTTTTAATCAGAAACTCCCCAAGACAGTGCCCTGTCTATTCGTAGCAACCAAAAGCAACATATCTGTAGTTAGACAGGTTGGTATGGTAAATCTCGAACAAGAGCATTTTTTGCATGTCTGTGAAAAGCTCAGTGCTGTAAGCGTGCCCTGCTGTAACCCTGATATTTTCTAGAACTTTAATTGGCTGTCTCTTACAATGTGATTGGTCAGACAGTGTCATGACCTTGGCATGATTGGCTCTGTACAGTGTTCATGCCATATACTGGGTATTTAATAAGTGGAGAGTAAATTCCTATGCAATGTGATTTGTCTGACATACAGTATCCCTTGCCATGTCAGAACAGTGTTCATAACATGAGCTTTTCACTGTTATACGAAAACTGCTCTAATAGACTCTTTTCTCTTGGGCATAATGTTTTATCATATTCATACCATGTGTTATTCCTTTGAGAATGAGATTCTTTGCGTGAATATTATCCACATTCATGTGTCTTTTCATGAGCAACCATTACACAAAGAAATGATATTCTAGGGACTGCTACATAAACGTCTCAAATGGGAGAAGATTATGCCCAAGATAAAGTAGTATTATAAAATGCACAAAGGGGCAGGGGCTGGTGAAGTCATGTACAATGTTTTATTTTTATTTTGTGTTCTGGAAAACACCCAAGATAAAGTAGCATTATAAAATATGCATAGGGGTAGGGTGAAGTCATGTACAATGTTTTATTTTTCATTTTGTTTTCTATTATCAGGAATATGAACTACAACCAACCATGTACACATCTTTAAATAAGCTACCACCTCCAATGGTAAGCAGGCATTTGACTATTTTGACGCCAAAAATCCCATAACAATAACCATTATTTTCAAAACAGACCCTCTTAGACTGTCCTAAGCAAAGGTGTTCTGTGCTGCTAATGTACAACCTCTCTCTCTGCGGTCATGTATTTGATCCCTGAAAACTGTCACCAGGACTTTGAAAAAGGGGTTTGTTTTTGCCATTTTATGGTTGAAGGGTGTATCAAAAAAGAATGGGTAGAGAGAGTAGGGCGTTAATTTGCACCTTCAAACCACCCAATATGATACAATACAATGTACAATACAATACAATGTGCCTTATTTGTACCACAGTTGAAAATAAGGAGAAAATATACCAAATAAAAGTATATTTACAGAAGAATGGTATTGGTTACCTAATGATGGGCCTGGATTATCAGAGCTATCGTCATCTGGGTTACTAGCATTGCTTGTATATAGGTTCTTCTCTGTGATTCATATGTTTTCTCCACATTCTCTGGCTTTCCACCCCTCGACAAAAATCAGGGAGGATAAGGGTAGATCCAGCCAAAAAAATTTTTTTTGGGGGGGGGGGGGGGCTAATTGAGTTTCTTCAGTGGACACAACAGAAAACAATAAAAAAAACATCTAATTCTTCAGGTTTTTTTTTATCCTGTAGGGGGGCCCAAGCCCCCCTTTGCACACCTGGATCTGCTCTTGGATAAGCAATCCCTCCCTGCCTGTTTGATGGGAAAAGGATTCATGACAATTTTTTCATCCTCACCCTCTTCCCCCTAAAAATTTCACTCACCCAGTACATGGGAGATGGTCCGGTGATTGTTTATTCCTCTTTATCAAAAGCCTTTTCATGAGAACCCTCAGATGAATGCAAGCATATATGTTAAACTTGCTCGAATGGCAGTATATCCGTAAGTACCCAGTGAATCGTGTTTACATAAAGTAAATTATGGGTTTCCTGTGGTATACAACAGGAAGCCCAAACTAAAAACATTACTAAAATTCCTAATAAGTTGTATCTTATATTTCAGTCATCTTTGTGGCCCAAATGCAGACAACATGGGATCATTCTGGTTAATGGCAGGAGTTGGTGCCACTGGCATTCACCCTCGTTGCATTCCTTGCATACAGATATTTACGCAAAGGTGGAGGGACATGACACGTCTTGCTAATAGACCATCATCACTATGGCGATTACATTTTGAGCACTCTATCTGTGCTTAAGCTCTCAGCAAACTACTACTACTATGTTTGGTTTGACATGTGAATGTCACAATCAATGAGTGCTTCACTTCCAGAACTAAATCTGTTTGAGGGGTAGATAGCCTTCTTCAGTCCATACAGTGTCATGGAGCGACTAACTTACTCTCTCAAATCTCCTAGAAAAAGAAAATTCACTACTGTTTTAATTTATTTTCTGAGCAATTTATTTTAACTCTCTCAAAAACTCAAATGAAATCTGTTTTGTAGTTCCAGAATTATTTTAAAATATCTCCTATATGGAGGATAATTGGACTGATTTTAGACATGCCTTCTCTCAGGAATTTCAATAAAAACATCTACCTCTCTGCTTTAAAAAAAATCTTAATTTTGAAGTTACACATTAAAGCATAATAACCTCAGGCCCTGCTTACTCTTAGATTATGGACACACGGTGCAACATTGCGTGCAATGTTGCATGCAATTGATGTTGCAAACCATGACACATGCAATTTTTGCATGCAACATTGCTGTAGTATAGTTTTCTATACTATTTGCCTGCAATGCTTCACCGTTTGTCTTCGCCTTTATATCGTTTGGATAAAGAAGACAAGCAATAGGGCCCAAGTCTCCATACACACAAGGGGAAGTACTATCTTACCTTTTTTATTGAAAAAAAGATGATTCCTAGACAGACCTTTATGGATCTAATCTACCTGCTTTAGATTATTTATCAATAAGGAAATCTAGGATATCTTTATTTAGGTATCAACACCACTGAATTTTTATCTGAAAATGATTTAAGACTACTTTGAAAATGTGTTGGATCTAAAAGCCTGTCTTTCAAGTACAGTCCTGCAAAGTATTAAAGGAAGGGACTTTCAAAGAGAAAAACTAGAAAATATAACTATGATCACAACTTAGCAGGACAAATACAAAATAAAGGTGAAAAATGAAGTTTGAAATGTCATTCTTGTCATGATGGAATGTCAAAGGTTGTCAGTCAGAATTCTGAGACTAAACATTGTGCTTTTAGGTTTTCCGGCTAAAAGAGAAAAAAAATTGCACTTTTAACTCAAAGCTATGCTTCATATTTCAATCTAAAAGGAAACTATGGTGTTCAGCTGTGAATTTACAATTATTTGCAGTGCGCAGCTTTCATAACTGCGACGGAAACTGTTTCAAAATTCGAATAAACACTGGTCCTAACCAGCTCTTGGTGTATCAAATTTTGGGGATAAATTTATGGACAGTATCAACAAGGCTTTGCCATCTTATCCCATTCTTTATTTGAACTCAAGATGGCAAGTTCACCACATCAATAAGGTTTGAGTGGAAAAAAGTAAGCTAGGCATCGATAGATATATTGGATCATAATTTCACAATAACTGGCAGTGAGGTTTTTTTAACTTGACCCATGAAAGAAAGTTGCATAATAGTACCTACCGTGTCTAATACTGTATTACATATTATTCTTACTACTTTTTCACACAGGCCAAGTAAAATCACCCTAGGAAGAATCATAACAAACAACACATTCTGATGGCAAATGTATTTTATTTTTTACATTCTACTTTTTCAGTAGAAAAATCCAAGTAGTTTTCCACCAGTGTGCTTTCTTCTGGCTTCCTCATGGTCCATAATTCCAGATGATGTAGTTAATACTAGGTATCTGTAAGAGAGAAATAGCATTAGAAGGAAACAATGTCCAATCTATTACATTGCAAACTAATCCAGAGAAAAACATTACTGCAGTTTTAGATATTCTTCAAACTCGGTAGCTCGAGCTACACAATGATATTTGGTTTTTCGCTGCTGTCAATCAAAAATAATCGGTACCTTTAAGATTTATGACTGGTGGCATTAAGCCAATTGCAGAATATCAGAAACCATATATTATTATTATTATTGTAGTTGTCTCACCCGAATTGTCTAGAGGGGAGGAGGTCACTGGCCCACTGTTCAATATCTTTAACAGCAAGATCAAATCTGGGGCTGATTACTCCACACTATGAAAAACAAAAGAATCATAATCAATGCATTGTCTTGCCAATCAACAAGAATTACAATCAGAATTTAAAGCATTTTATAGTTGGCTGGCGCATGTCTAGACTAGGTTTATTGGGTGCTAGGGAAACCATCTTACTGCCCAGGGAAAATTACATCTCTAAGAAATGTATTTTGTATATGATTGTACTAAATATAATGGCTGTTCAGCTGCCAGTCAGCCAAAGTAGATTTAGCACAGTCATACCTTGTTTCCTGCTCAGTGTTGCTGGTCAAAATGACCAACAATGCAAAGACTTGACTGAATAACAGGGCTTAAGATAATGGCCAATTAGTCACCAGTCATGATAACAGACAAAATTCATTTCAGCTTAGTCATAACTCATGTCTGGCTCAACATTACTGGTCAAAATGACCAGCAAGGCAAATATTTAACTGGACAAGTCCCAGTTCTGGCCAGAGATTGTCCCATGTCCGGCCTTTACTCTAAGTCCTGGGACAAGTCCCAATTCTAGCTGAGGACCAGTTATTATCTTTAGCCCTGTGTATGGGATGAACTCCTTAACTCAATGATATATTAGAATAATAGAACATAACAGTAAGGAGTAGAATGGATGGCATTATCTAACCTTGTTGAGTCTTCCATTTAGGTTGACGACAATTTTTCCAGCACGATGGTCATCAACAATTTCGAATTCTTCAATGTAACCTGGAAGGTAAAGGAATACTGGTTACCAACAGGAGACAAGACAACCAGTTCACTTTACCTAGTCTGTAAAGAAAACCTTCAATTTTATCAAAGCCTGATACAACCTCTGGGCTGATCTAAGTCACAAAGGGTAACTCACAAACGGAGCCCTAATATGACCTCTGGGCTGATCTAATTCAGGGCATAGCTAACTCACAACTGGAGCCCTAATACAACCTCTGGGCTGATCTAAGTCAGGGAATAGCTAACTAACAAATGGAGCCCTAATACAACCTCTGGGCTGAGTCCAGGAATCAAACCAGAAACTACAGAGGTGAGATAGAAGGGTACTATTGGGTCGCACTCATTGGATTATTTTGCTCCATCGCAAGGTGATTCTACTATGTTCTAGGTTGTTTTTTTAAACTATATTATGGGGAGAACATTATGTACAGTATAATAGCTTCTTGATATGTAAGAAAAACCGAATGCACACGTGAAAAACGCTGAGAGACCGAAGAAAGAGCTCAACAACAAAGCCATTTTCCATCGACTTACCGTGCTTCATCATGACCGTCAGGAACTTGGAGATGACCTTGGAGTTTGGTCGAATAAGGACTTGCCTTTTTCCACGCTTTTCGGCATTACAAATTGACACAAGAGCGTCGTTTAGGACGTTAACTCGCACCATTTTGCCTGACAAGTGAATACGAGATGGGTCAATTTATCATCTCAAAATACCAACAAAATATCAACATAAATTTTAAAATATATAACTCAAACATTAATCTATGCTTTATTCTCCTTATAAGCGCCTTTTAATTTAAAATTCCTATTAAGATGAACAAGATATTAAGAGATTTTTATTACAAACTCCTATACCTGATGGAAGTTATAGCAAAGAGAGAGAAAGAACATTGGTACCCAGGCCATGATATGGAGCGGTGAGCCTCGGTCTGATGCTCGCCCCAGGTCAACATAGAAGACACAATATTAGGTTGCTACCTTTAGCGTGAGGTATTGTTTTGGTCAAGAAAATACCTTTTTTTATCCATTCTAAAGTTTCCTGGGACATGAAACTTGGTAGTAAGCTAAATAAGGATTTATTCTATTGATTCTGTCAGTTTTCTCGAGCCAAAAGACTTAGTTATTAAGTTTTTTACGAGTGAATGAAGTCACTACGTAAAATCTGCTTGGATACGAGCTCCGTGTGGCTGGCTTTTGTACCTACTCTGCCGTACGTCCGTTAAGTAAATACTATTATAACTGTGATATATGTATGCAAACTTATGAAAGTTCGTTAGCATTTTATTGAGTTTGAATTGAGCATTGAAAGGGGAGGTTAACACTTGTTCATTGTTGGCGAGGCGAGTGTAAGTATAATCGAATAGTACAAAACAACGCATAATAATGTTTACAAGGGAGAAGAATAAAGTAGATCCTGGCGGTACTAAAAGCGGGAAGAAAAAGAAGCCTGCCTGGGAGACATTATTGTCGTCACAAGCAAAAAAACTACAGATTCAAGAGCAGGCTCGTACGTGGTTAAGTCGTGCCTCGCCAGGGCTGAGCGACGATAGTGATGATGAATATGATCGTTTAAACACTTCAATATCGCCAAATACGTCCTTCAAACATTCACGAAGCATGACAGCTGGGCAAGATGGTCACTGGAGGGGGTTACGAAGAGATAAGAGTGCCAAGAAAGGTGATAGGTTAAGTCATTCGTGGGGACCTAATAACTTTCAGCAGACAAATGGCTTCCAGCATTCGAATGGCTTCCAAAAATCAAATGGCTTCCAACACTCAAATGGTTTACACAACTCGAATGGTTTTCTTCCTTCAAGTAATACCCAAGAGGTAGACGATATGTGGGCAAATTCCAGAGGAAGAACAATGACAGATAGCAGAACAGACCTTATTCAAGGTGATTTCCAGTTTCATGCTGGTTATCCCCCCATTCCTCATAGGTTGGTATCCAAGATACAAAGAGGAAAGTATTTAAATTTCCAAGAAATGGTTGCAGAGAACCTTGGTGGAACAGCAAAGGGATTGAAGACGCCGATAGATGGAACTGACAGAATTAACGACGTTACAAAATGGATCGACTGCATGGCTATTTATATCTCAATTATTGCACAAACAAATCCTGAGAGAGTACAAGATTTGATGGTGTATCAAAGTCATATCATGCGGTTAATGCGTGTCAGTCATGACAAGAAATCATGGCAAAGGTACGACGTAGCTTTCAGGAGGAAGGCAGCACAAAATGATATGGCAACATGGGGTAATGTGGACGAGAATTTATGGATCTTAGCATGCTCCGACGAAGCCAGGCAACCTGTGACCTGTCGACCATGTATGTCTGTTTTACATGATGATAAAACATGTCCTATAACTGCCATGAATAGAGAAGATGAACCTAAAGCATCCAAGAAAAATATGTGGTTAGTTCAGAAACAAACATTTACTAAGGGAAGGTATAATTTTTATTTTGGAGGAGGAGGGGGAGTGCTCGGGCTTCATAGAGAGGGTCATCAGTAAACTTTTTAATTTTTGTGTGGGGGTCAAACCTTTTAATTTTGAGCAAAGCTAGTTCCTTGTTGGGTTAATAGGAGGGTCATGGATTTCTTACTGTCATGAGTGAAAGGAGAAGGGTAACAATCATTTTAAAAAAGGAACTGCAAATCTCCCAGCCCTCCCCCTATAAAAATTAATTAATTTATAAGTACAGTAATTACATAAGTAAGTAAGTGCATACCTTCCCAAATATCTACTTTATATAGGTTCCCCCTTACTTGTATTAAAGCAGCAGATCAAGGATTGTTTTAGGAGTGATTTTGGATTAGGAAACTCACCAACTCAAGCACAGTAAATATTTTTAAATCTATAACCAAGTGTAAATAGCCTGTAATCATAGTCAGCTCATCTAGGGGGATAGGGAACACACCCTGCACCAATCTTCTAGTTCTGCTCCTGGAGTATCAGATTGAATAATATTGCGATTGTTTGTGCTTGCAGGGGAGTGCGAAGCTATTCACCCAGCAGAGAAACACATGGCAGGCCAAGGTCAACCAGTCCAAACAGATCTTTACAACTTCCAAAGGAAGGACTAGAGCTCAAATTTGCATTTGGGTTAGTCACGACTCTCATTTAACTAACAACAAAAATCTGCCCCCCTTCATGCTTGTTTGCTTTTGTAGTCAAGCATGATAAAACCCTTTAAATATATTTTTGAAAGGGTTTACTTGTATACGTACACAACCCTACTATATCTTTCAACTTTACTTGCTAATTTAAAAGTAAATTTTTTGTTCTTGATTGACAGTTACCATGGTTACAATGCCTGCAATAACCTATTTTACACGCAGTCTAATGAGATGGTCTTCCATGTGGCTGCTCTTGGTATTGTATATACTCCTGTCACTCATCAACAACGTTTCTACAAGGGCCATAATGATGACATATTGTGCCTAACGATACATGATGTCAAAGATTATGTTGCCACAGGACAGGTAAGACAAACTTATAACAAGGGGGGACATACCCAGGTCAGGGGAAGACATATCTAGGTCAGGGGGAGACATCCAGGTCAAGGAGTGGGTATACAAATTTCATCATGTGAACATGGCTGCATAACATTGCCTGCAACATTTTGACATTTCCAGCCAATCGGCTTGCACCAAATTTATTACTGCTGACCATATATCTTACATGTAGCATAGCAGGCTCACACAAGCAACGTTGTGTTTCAATGTGTGTTACCCCAATTCAAATTTGTTGCTTGCAATGTTGTGTGCAATGTTGCACCATGTGTAAGCACCTTAATGTGATTTGCCCCCATCAACCTCAAAATAATACCACATTTACCTTAATGGATTCTGCACAACTAAAGTTTCTTGAGTGACCAATTTTGATTGAAGTCTAACATTCTCCACTGACATAATTGGGTTGGTAATGCTATAGGTTGGTCGATATGCAGAAACACATGTCTGGGATGCCATGACAATGAGAACCGTGGCCAGGCTCAAGGGTGTTCACAAAAGGGGAATCATTTGTGTTGATTTTTCAGGTACAATTTGTCAGTAATAGTAATTGTTGAGTGGTAAAGGGTGCTGTAGCAGAAGCACATTTGTCCCTCAATTATCCCTTGATTTGAGTGCTTTTCTCAAGGTTCTCCAGTTTTTCTGCCTCCAAGATAACCAGCATGCTAAATTTAAATTTGATCTAGGAGTTTGTGCCCTGGCTTTAGGTCAGACCAAAGTTACAATTAACGCTATAATTGTACTCCTCTCGACCAGTCAGAGTCGAGTAATTTTGTTGAGTGTACTATAATTTCTCAAAGCTTGGTCAAAGATAAATTATTATGTGGTTGATACAAAACATCTATAATATATTTCTTGTTCGCATTGAAAAAGGGGATGGAAAGAAGCTTGCAGATGTTGGACTGGATGATGACCATATTATTTGCATCTGGGACTGGAGGAAAGAAGAGAAGCTAGCAAGCACTAGAGGACACAAAGATATGATCTTTGTTCTGGAGTGGAATCCATTCAACCCCAATTATTTTGTTTCTGTTGGAGAAAAACACATCAAATTTTGGACTCATAATGGTTAGCATTTACTTCATGGCATTGATGTCGTTAAATGAAATGTAGGGAAAGTTAAACTCCATCTGAGAAGCAGCAAATAGTCTATGATAGCCGCACTATTTTCATTTGTTGTCTGCCTCAGCTGGTCACCTATATATGTTTAAACCCACGCTATCACAATGACACGCTATTCTGGTGATTGTGCTAGCATTATCTTTGGTCATCAGCAAGGCTAAGCTATTTGATCAGTAGTTACTATGATATTGATAAACGCTATGGCTAGATACAGAGAAAGTTATATTTTAGCTTCTTTTTTGAAAATTTAAAGTTATGATAATGTGTAATCCCTGCTTCAGCTTTGATAATGATCCTAAAACATAGTAGAGCCAAGGCCCAGGGGCTGAAGAAGCCACATCAGTGACTTACGGTAAAGCATTCTCCTTTGCATATAGGTTCCAAGATTGACAAGCGTCCAGTAACATTTGGCAAAGCGGGAACAGCAGCTACTATGCTGTGTGTCTGTCACAGCCCAATTGATGACTTGTGTTTTGCTGGATCAGACAATGGCACAGTGTATGTATGGCAGGGCACTACACTGAGAAGGACTGTGCAGGCCCATAAGGGACCTGTGTGTGCCATGTACTCCATGTGTCAGTCTAAGAATGAGGTAAAATATCCTTAAAAAGGGACTACTGTATGAGGTTCCAATATGGGTTTCAATGTGTCATGTGTCAGTCTAAGATCAATGTAAGTTGTCCTAGAAAGGGCCCTTGCTTGTGTTATGCAATATTTTGTCCCTTACTAAAATGTGTTACTTTAAGAAAGGACCTAGAGGTACGCAAAGGACCATCCTATTTCAAATCATATCAATAAGAACCAAAACCCCTTTTCATTGTATTTATCTCTTTAATCAATGAACCTTTCTAATCTTCTCAATGATGATGTTAATATCTTCTTTGGTCCCTTTCTATTTTCCTTCTTTCCTTCCTTCAAGGTCTCTCTACCTTGTGGGATGCAATCTTCAGATGTTGTAAGTGCGCATGCACCTGTCATACTCTGTATTTAATATACAAGATACATTAATATCATTGTCTTTTGTAGGGTCTGACAGATATTTATCTTGTATCAATGATTTCACTTTTTAAAATTGATAAATTTAATTAGATATCATTTAAATTTAATGCCATTTTATGTTTAATTAACTACTCTGTATGTATTTCTTTCTGTCTCCATCTTTTTGATGTATCTATGACTGTCTGACCATCACTTTGTCTGTCAGCCTTCCTGTCTGTCTGTCCTCAGCTCTGGCTTGCTTGTTCTCAGTTTGTCTACTCAGTTTAATATAATATTATTGTGCGTACACATTCCATAGGGCTACGTGACAGGAGGTCGTGACGGTGTGGTAGTCATGTGGGATAAATACTTTGAACAGTGCCTGAAGGCGTTCAAGGTTGAAAACAGTGCAATGAATCCTGGGTCAGTCCTGCTGCAAGAGCTTCCACCTATCAGGTCAATTCACACAGATGAAGATAAGATTCTGATTGGTACAGGCAATGATGAGGTATGAACATGATCAACCAATCACACAGTAGTTATACATGTAACCAAGGACAACAGGAAACCTTGATGTGTATGTGGTGGGTGGGTTTGGGCAAGAAGGTTGATTAAGTGTGTGTGGGGGGGGGGGGGGGGGGGGGAGAGGGGGTGAGAAAGCTAAAGCCCCCCAGCTCCTCCCTCTCCAAGTACCTTAGTACCACAAATAACTGATAAATAAATTATTGTTTTTACAGATCATTGAAATAGGTGTCGATGGAATGATGACAATTGTTGTGCAGGTAATTCGAAAAATGTAATCCCATGTAATCAACTCTATTAGAGCAGACTTTGTATGACCATTAAAAAACTAACAATATGGGCGTACCGTGACCATGACAGAGCGATGTCGAGCGTACTGATTGGATGAAAGGGATCATGCGCTGTGATTGGTTGTCATTCGGTATCGTGACCATACCGTGCCGTGCATTTTCTCGGTCATGCAAAAAACTACTCTAACATCCACATTGCGCAATCATTGCAGAAACACAAGGAGCCGAAATAGTTGCATTTTGTAATTCTATCGTATCAGAAAATACTCCAATCAAATTATCAAAACGATGTGTAGATAGAGTAAAGGAGTAATAGCATGGGCTTCCTTTGGTGCGCCTTTTGTTACACCTTAAGGAACCGTTACTTCCGTTCCTTAAGGAGTATCTCTTTATTTTTATCTTGTGATAGGGACACGGAGAGGGAGAGGTCTGGGGACTAGACACTCATCCAATGAAAAACGAATGCGTGACCGTGAGTGACGACAAGACGTTAAGAGTCTGGGACCTCAATACGCTTCTACTAAAAAAAGTCAAGAAGCTGAAAAAAGGCGGGAGAGCTGTGGCATACTCTCCCGACGGAGGATCCTTAGCCGTGGGACAGAATGACGGAGGATTTTTGATTCTAGAGGAAACTACATTGGATAAGGTTGTAGGGTACAAGGATCGTAAAGAGGAAATCTCTGATATTAAATTCTCTCCAGGTGAGTGCTAACGCCTTAACGCAGACCCAATCTCAAGCCCAGAGTCTTTTTGGGTTTGGGTCAGCGGGCTGTCGCCGACAACATGACATGAAGGCGCTGGAGGACTCTGGGTGGGAGATTGAGGCATACCTCTTAGGGTCGTGTCACGCAGAGAAACGTGAAAAGTTGCATGATGACGTGACGACCCTAAGCAACGTCTTCGTTGCAGGCTACTTTTCTGCATCATTTAACTTCTCGGTGATAGCCTGATCTCGATTAACCAATCACCATACAAGCACAGTCATCGATCTTCATTAGCTAATAGACTTTTTTTCATATTTGTACAATACAAACGTATTGAATACACGATTCCATTGATACGGACACTCAGTCTCCATGCATCTTTACTAAGACATATCTTTAAAACATAAAATTAAGCTGACTAAGGCAAAGCAAAAGCAAAGTTTTCTAATGCGATAGCATAATCATTTCCCATAGCTATGAATTGTGGTTTGACTTGTGAAGTATTTCCTTTCAGATGGAAAATTCTTGGCTGTTGGATCCCATGACAACTATGTAGACGTGTACAGTGTAAAGAGAGGCAAACGAACTGGTGTGTGTAAGGGAAGCTCTAGCTACATCACTCACTTGGACTGGGATGTCAAAGGTGAGTGCTCGATCTATGCCCATGCGCAGAACTGGGCACATTTCTACCTCAGGTGCGGTGTAAGAAATAAATAAAAAACACTCCGCGCGCAAATATAAGAAAACTGAAAAAGTTCATGCCAGTTTCTATTTTCTTACTAAGGTTTTCGTTGCCGCGCTTGTCGATAAAAGTGCGTCCAACGTGGTTCAACTCTTGTGCAGAGCTGGATTCACTTTATGAGATGCGTGCGCGGTAAAATGAACCGAGTCGCGAAAAGAGGCTGGTAAGAAATGTAACCTTAAAATTCTTCTTCTTATTTCTTGCGCGCGCAGTTTTCATCTTATTTCTGAGATATAAATTAGTTAGTGAGTCCAGTTCTGCACTAGTATATTGATGTGGTTTTAGATTTGTTGGTAACCCTGTGTTTCGGGGAATGCTCGATAATCCTATATTATTATCCTATATTATGTTGAAGGCAAGAGAGGACTTACAATACCTAATGCGCAACTCATTTCCAGGTCGCCTCATCCAGACAAACTCAGGAGCACGTGAGCATCTTTTTTACGAAGCTCCTCACATTCGTCGTCAGACCCTCACGAACGATGACGCAGAGAAAATAGACTGGGCGACATTCACGTGTGTTCTTGGACCAATGGTGAAAGGCGTTTATCCTCCGTTGACTGACGTCACAGATGTTAACGCTACGGCTCGATCACATGACCATATTCTTCTGGCCAGCGGTGATGACTTTGGCATGGTTAAGCTTTTCAACTTTCCAGTTTTTGTGAGTAAACCCAATTCCAGTTGAGGAAATTCGTTTTTCTTGAATAATACTTGTTGTTTGCTTCAATTTTTATATATGTTTAAATGTTAAAGAATTAAAAAAACCCTACGGTATCTATTCATTAACTAAGAATTTATATTAACTGCACTCGAATTTCACTGAGATCCAAATGATGATTTTTTTTGTGGAGGGAAAATCAGCAGCATGATTCTCTGTGCCGCAACACAGAACTGACAGACAAAACAACCCAACCTGCACTGAATCACCTCACCTCTGGGGTCTCGAGTCGCATATCAGTAGAGCTTGTCTCTCTTGATTCGAGAGTTTTCCTACGGGTGCTCCGTTTTCACCTACTCAACACAGAACACACGACATTAAGTCCCCCCCAAAAAGTAAAAAAAAAAATTTAACAGGAGACGATGCATTTGGAGCGCGCGAAAGCCTTACCTCGCACTAAGGGGATTTTTTTGTCTTTCGTCCATAGAATCGTGGAGCACGCTATAGACAGTACAACGGCCACTCGTCTCATGTCACTAATGTGCGCTGGACTCACGATGACCGCGTATTGGTGTCTACTGGGGGACTGGACACGGCTTTATTGGTCTGGGAACGTGTATATATAAATGAAGAAGACGATGGTAAGTTTTTGAAGTTGAAGTACTCAAATTGTATTTCTTGTGTAACACAACAAGATATCACAACATGATATTGATATCGACCTAGATTTAAATTGTGACAGGTGGGAAGTAGCAGTCTATTGCTCGTTAGATATTTATTTAGATTTTTCGGTCCTAGTTTATTAACAGCCGCTATTAGTTGTCTTCACGTAACACTTACTCCCTATAGTTGCGTGATGACTACTTCATTTCGTAAAGTGTCTCACCAATAATACCTCTAGTACACACACCAAGCAACATTAGCCGATAAAAATAGCGAAAGGATCTTATTAATCTTATTAATCAGAGTCGAAGAAAATTAGACTTCTTGGTAACACTTTTCGATTGGGTCAAAAGTTGCACTGGTTTTAGTGGCAGCCTTAAATCATCTGCCAGTATTCGGTGCATTGTCGGTTTGCTCTCGGGATCACCTCGGGTTCGAACCACCACGAACTACCAAACCACAGCACACATGGGACAATACCTCTGTCACTCCAAACGGAGATGAAACCTTCGAGAGGTTGATGATAAAGATTTGTGTTTTTTCAGTCGAGGTGACCGAGGATAAAGTGTTCGTTCAGCCGAAATTCCTTCCCACCGGACCCGTTAGAGACACTTTAGCGAAGGGTAAGCCACAATTTGACTGAAAAAGGTGGCCCCTCTGACCAGGGACAACCACATTTCTATTGAGGGCTGCCCCTTTTGACCAAGATTAAGCACCATTTCTCCTGATGCGGGACCTCCCTGACCAAGGACAAGCCCCATTTCTACTGAGGCGGTGATCCCCCTGACCAAAGACAAGCCACATTTCTCATGAGGGGTTGACCCCCTGATCAAGGACAAGCCACATTTCTACTGAGGCGGTGACCCCCTGGACAAAGACATTTACAATTCGACTGACCAAGTTACTTTTCTGGCCAAGGGTAACTCCCCTGGCCGACGATAAGCTACATTTACTCTTAGTTAATAGAGTGTCGCAAGCACCATGGCTTATACTCGTAAAGATTGACAAATGTACAATTTTTGCTGAAAAGAAAATCAAGACTAGAAAACATCGTGGAACACAAAGATATCTATATTTCAATTCACAGTTGTACTTGAACTCAAAATGCTTCGTAAATGTACAAATTGTAATCAAATATACTATTTATAATTTTAAATTCAAAACACTAGGATGTAATTTATATTGTAATATAAATAATTTGTAATCACTCACTCACTAATTTCATTTTTGGGATACCTGTGGTGAGAGGTTCACAACACTGGGCGCGCAAAGACCTACTGGGAAAATATTTGCGCTTGATAATATACATACATTACTCAAAGCTTCGTGCTTTATGAACATGCGCGACGTACATATGTATAATTATATCGTTTTGTCACGTGACCATTTCCCGCCATTTTTGAAACGCGAATGGTTCTAGAATTCGGAATAAACGTTACGCATCGAACATGGCGGGAAACGATCATGTGATCTTTGGCGAACGTCTGAGTGAACAACTCCTGGAACAGCGTCAAAAATATTAATATTTTAAAATGTTAATAATGTCTAATAATATATACAATACATATGGCACAACGAAACGATAATAGTACTAAACCAATGTAAACTTAACAAGAGCAGTTGATGATATGTCCGATATAGAACTGTGCTATAATTGTTTTTCTGGTTTGGTGATTTTAGTTGATTGTCTTCCCTAGCCCGTTTCTCAGTGATATACTGAGTTTATACACCTATTTCAATAAACGATGTGGGTTGGCGATCGGAAATCTGAGGGGAAGTCACACGCTCCAAACTTGAATATATCAGTTTACACACAAACGACGTAGATTAGATTTTCTTTTTCAATTCAGATTTGTGTTCCCTCATGAGAATAGTAAGACAATCGTTGCTTATTTAACTGAACAAAAGAAAGTGTGCAAGGGAGTCTAGTAGTAGAGGTCAATAACGCCATCATGGCAAACGTGACATTGAAATGCGTGTATCATTCGTTACTGATACGATTTCTTTTCATTTTCGCGCGTATTCTCGTCAAAGAATTCAACCCGAGATATCCCTTATTTTTTGTCGTTGAATCTGCACGCGATTCCCTTCTCTGGTACGTAAGCTCTGCGTATGGACCTGTACCTTGTACCACTGAGCTTTCCTGAGGCCTAAGATACGACGATATTTCATAATCATCCGTCTCCATACTCGATGATGGTTGTGGTGTGTTGGGTAGCCTGTGCCGTCGTTGCGGCGGTGGAATCAACGCACGCCTAAAGCCCGGTGTCTTCATATCCTGCGAATAGTCATCAATACTTTGTTCTTGGTAATGAAGGCTATCGTCGGATATTATCTTTACGTAGGTCGGATTCTCGGTATCTGCGGTTGAAGGTTGTCGAGATGAAGATGGTGGAAGAGGTAAGGGTTTTCGGGGGGGCGCTGCTACTTGAGTGATGGCGGTGGGGCTTTGGTTGTCACTCTGTTCTGCGGTTGTCCTTTCAAGTGTGGTCATCTAGAAGAACGAATCAACCGAATTCATTCTCCGGTCAAATATTTCAGTTCATCTTTTTATTGAGAATGAATTTCTGGTAATAAGAGGAGTAGGTGGACAGGATCCAAGATACAATCGCAAAGCATGCATGGATTGTTTGAGTCTCATTTACTCATTGTGCATGGTGTAAGCACAAGATAATGTTTTTCAAGATAGGGCGCTTTTGTCTCGGGTATTCTAAACTATTCTAACACTAACCTTTCACTTAGAAAGAACTGACTGATAACACTTACCTTTCACTTAGAAAGGACTTACTGATAACACTCACCTTTATGGCTTCTACGTCGTGTCTGCTGAAAATGAAAAAGAAATTCAATGTTGACTCGATCACTTGGTAAAATCATTTACCGTCGTGCAATCATTGCCTGCTTAAGCAACTATTCAACCTGATGTCGCGCAAGATGAGCATCGCATTCACAAATCATATCGCCTTAGAATATGATAAGAAATAAAGATAAAAAACCTTATTCAAAATAAATACAAATTACAGCAAATTCAGGTTGAGCGTTTAAGGTAACGACGCCGTTTGTGGCAATCGTTGTACAAGTTTAATTTGCACGTCGTCATGCAGACGTTTCATAGGCGGCTGGGAACATATTCGGCAGAGAGAAAAGTGAATGTATACCTTGAGTTTTTACTGCAGTTCCCTGAAATCAGAAGCAAAATCTTCAAGTTAAAGGACTTTTTAATCGCCAAACACACAGCAAAGACAGGCGTGTAAGAGACAGTCATACTTACGCTTAGTGCAAATGCAAAGGATCACGATGATGAGGAAAAACAGGTTTAAAGCACCCAGGGAAACGAGTAGGTCAAAGTGCTGTTTTGCGCACACCTCTATGGAACAACTCCTAGCATCTTTATTCATAAGTAAACCAGTTTGTAGATAAGTCTTAATAGTGCTGCTGGTAGGCAACATTCCATTATTTGCTGGTACTGGCGCTGTAGTAGAGTAGTCGTAGTGTTCTGTAGTAGTGTTGTTACCCATCGTTAACGTTTACCTGTCGCAGATAAAAATTATCATCAATAGATGACGTCATTTATTGTTCTTGTTTGGAATATTTATCATCTAATTTCAATAATGATCGTAGTACATGCATATACATGTTTGCCTTTCGACCATTGAAAACTTATATAATTCATTCAGCTGATTGATTCCAAGCAATCGGGTAACACACGACAGGCAGAACGAAGCCTGGGAGTGGATGAACAAACAATGAATGGTAAGATGAAACAAAGAACGCAGCTCACATGTAGAATAATACACATTGCTTTGTCATGCTTTCTTTGTTTTTGTTATTTTATCCAATCCCAAGCTTCGTTCTACCAGTGGACACCGACCCAAGCAATAGAATATTCTTCTATACTTTCTGGTTGAGTATATAGAACTCGACGGGCAGTGTTTTTCCCTTCACTGAATGCTGGCAATGAGATTCGTGAGATGCATCCGAGATTCATTAAGCTGATTGATTCCAAGCTATTACTATGGACGAAATGTTCGTTGTCGAAAGTAGAACTGAATGAAGAAACTAAAAATCGAAACTGCGAAGAACGAATATAATAAATGATATACATCTACGACATTACTTTACATTACTGACGCTAAAACTGCGTATACTCGGGATATCTGTGTCGGGAACACGTTACAACTAAACAGCCTTAGTAGATAGCAAAAACGGTCATGAAAATTACCATCTACTCATCATCCACTATTGTTTAACATACCCAGAAAGTATTATCTGTTGTTTCAGAGTTCATTCATCACAAGCAGCCCGGTCAAAGGAGGGCTAGTTATTCATAAAGAGTCCAGGACTAGACCTGAATATAGTGAGGTAACATTTGCCACATCATGAATTTGTGCTGAGAAGTTCAACTATAGTCCATTTGTTATTTATTATCAACATGAAAATCCATCCTTAAACAAGCAAGCAAATCGTAGCCAGTGGTACTATCAAAACTTACCTAAGTCAAGACGAGGAAGATCTCAACAGGAACAGCTGTAATGCCTTAGTATCAACTATGCCATTATATCAGTGTAAATAAAGAGAGTTTTTAGTTCACTTGCTACAAACCAAAGTACAAGATACCAGTATGAGGATCTGATGCATCATCATCGATGGTTCGATCTCTGAAACGAATCGACCACTCTTTGAAAGGCGGTTTGATAAAGGACTTATTTAGAAAAAAATGTGATTGGGCAATCCAAAAACATTGGATATCATATTCTCCCTCTCTCTCTCTCTACGTTCTAAACATTATGTTTATATTTATTTATATTTGCTTTTTATACTTAAAAAAACACTTTCCTCCCCTATATTTGGCCAACTTGGGGGAAATGCCTTCCATTATCGTGCCTATAATTTCAATCATGAGTCTTTCATCTCTGTAGTGACAACTATACCATAGCAGTCCTCAATCGTATATTACTTATTTTTTTGTATTTGTTTCACCATCACAAAGTCAGTGAAACGGTTTGGAAGCACAATATCGCGTAGCCAATTACTGTGCACCCTTTTCTACTTTCTTTTTTGAATAGGACACGACTATTCTCCGATTGTACGTTAGTCATCGCGCCCATGTTGGTGCCATTTAACAAAAGATTTCTCATTAGCATCCATTGTTAACGGAGCCACAATGGCCGCCATGTTTTTGTCTTTTGACTCACTTGGGAATGCTTGCAACCCTTCAATTTAATTAAGATCAGAAGAATATTCTCCTTTCTTCGATAACTAAATTTTCCCTCTAGAAGAAAAACTGCATTGTTACCTTTGTCACGGATTTTGTTTTCCTACGACAGCATTGATTCTTACTATCGAACCGGAAGTAACTTTTGTTTCGCTTTTTGAGGAGGAATCTTAAGTTACTGTTCAGCAAGACTCTTTAAAACTCAAGATCATTTCCTATGCCACAAGAAAAACCTTTTTGTCTTTTTGATGCGCAACGTTTTGTATACGTAAATCTATTTTAAGGAATAGCGTCATTGGTCTTAGGAATGATGACGACTGACTGGTGTCACGTGACCAAATTGGAGGTTCAGAGCTGACCACGTCTTGCGATACATTTTTCATAACATTTTTTATAGCGTTAGTGTAATCTTTTCATCGAATGCACATCATCGCCGCCATGTTGGTGGTATTGAAATTTTCTCATTAGCTTCCTTTGTAAATTAACCAACATGGCCGCCATTGACACGAGTGAAAAACGTCTGCGCATGCTCTGAATCCTTATGCAAATTATATAAAACATAAGTAAATTTGACTTTTAAACATGCTTGATAAATTGGACTTCACAAAATGCCAAAACGTAGTGTCCATGCCTGAATAATTCTTTCATATTATGTTTGATAATACAGTATCTTAGTCTTACAAAAGTATACTCGCGAAATATTATGTATACTCGGAGAAAACAACATTTTCTTTTCTCACTCAAACTCTTCAAAATTCTTAGAAAACGTGCTGAAGTGCACGCATGCGCAAACGTTTTTCCCTGTTGTCGCCGCCATGTTTTTGTCTCTTGACTTCCTTGGGAATAATTAGATACCATCGATATATTTACCACTAGCTACTGAGACTTATATGTATGTGACATTTTATTCATGCTAAAAATCATTCCTTAAATTAACGTATTATGTCTGACTGACATCTGTATATGCAACATGCATCTACAGTTTAGAGTTCATTGTTCAAATGGCTTTTGTTTATACGAGAGTGAATGTAATACGAAAGACGCCTGAGCACCTCGCGAGTGAAACACGAATAAAATAGGAGTGAAATGGATGGATACAAACCAGATACAAACAATCGCAATCAAGAAAGAATTGATAATGAGACCTGAGGAAGAAACGATTGATTCACGAAGAACTGACGATCTTCACCTCATTGTTTACATTTTGGGGATTCTTTGGAAACCAGCAACGAAAATATATTGATTAAAGTAATAACAATAAAAGAGGGGGGGGGGGGGAATCACTATGTATGCTTGGGTGGTAACTTTGCTACCAAACCATACATTTCTTTGTATATAAAATAATTTCGCTGTCAACTTTGAAAAGTATTACTATACATGAAATATTCCAATTTAATTTATAGTCTTTCAATGCTTATTTTTATGTATTTCGAAGCTCAACTTGTGCTAATGAGAGTCTACGAGAGATGCTTTGTATCCATAGGATTGTGGGGCTGAAACCTCCGACTTTTCACTTATTACAAATACTCAACCCCATAATGCTATGCGACACGAGTTCGTCACCAGTCTTCCCTTGAATTTTGAACTTAGGAATCATAGTGATATTTAGCCTTTGCAGCATACATGTGTTTTTTTAGTAATACTATAGTGAGTTTATGAGCTTTTATCAGATATTTTTAAATTAGTGAAACAGAAAGATTTGATTTTTTAAAAGCCCACATTTTGTAAGAAAACTTTTGCCAGGGGCATCTCTTGTCTACCAACCAATGTTTTCATAAAAAGTTTCAATTTTCGAAATTTTATATCTTCGCGAGTTCTAAATGTATTTTCTTCAAACTCCACAGTTTCACTAATTCTATCATGCTCTTTCCAGGTATGGTAATTAGGTTTCTGCCCCGTAAGTTTTGAAGGTCTTTGGAAATATATGATATAAGCTCATTTTACTCTGCTTTAGTAGATTAGAATTACTTTTGCTGCCATTGTTTGTTTGTCGTCTTTTGTCGCCTCTTTTTGTTGTGCATGGTCATAAAAAAAAAACAAGTTAGAACCGCAAGAACAACTTATTCAACGTATTGTAGGTGTAGATAACCTAGCTAGTTTTTAATGCGTGTACAGCAATATTCGCCCTCAATTTAAGGCTCTAGGCAACTTGAAACTAGATTCAGTGCATCTCATATTTAGTATTCGGTTTTTAAAAAGCCAAGCATTAGTTCTTTGTTAAAGAAGCCCTCGATATTTTCCCCAAGAAAATATTATTGTATTCTCAGATTTTTTTCTTGTCAGTGATTAATTATTTGTCCAACTCTGAAGGTTGTTCTTCATCGAGTGTTTTTGACAGCAGTGGGATGTATGAGATTTCCCGTGTCTATGCTGATGTCACTCACACAGGTGCCCATTGATTGGCTGTCGTCTTTCTCTTTGCTTTCTTGCGCATGTGTATCAGGTTCACTTAAGGCTGAATTAATTTCCGACAGGTCTTCTTGGCCGTGGTCTTCCTGTGTTGTGGAGTTAGCATCCATCACCTCGTAGTCTAAATCAGATTCATTGTCTTCTTCAGCCGACTTGGTGGACAGTGTTGAGCGATCACCAACGTTGTCATAGAGATGAGCATAGTTACAGCTTTTGTTTGAGCCCGCGGGGTCATTGAGTTGCTCGTAGTCATGGCAACTATTTCCTTCCCCCTCCCATTTCAACGAAATGTTCGTGTCGCCACATTCAGATGATTCACCGAGAATGATCCTCTCTACTTCCTTATCGGTATGCCTGATGAGGAATTCTTCCATTCGTGGAATCAGATTGGACAGGTCATCCTCGTTGTAATCCTCCTCGATGTGCAGCACTGCATTGATTAGAACAAGCTTCTTTCTCGTCATGTTTTCCGGTTTCAACCAGTTGTTTTGTCGTTCATCCTCGACAATCGTGTTGCTCAAAGCGTACTCGATGTTTTCGGCGAGCGACTCAATGGCGTCCACTTCCTGTACAAACTTTGTCTTGGTTGGTTTATAGAGGGGTGTAATGGCCGGACCAACTCTCCGGCCAGCTATCATCTTAATTTGGTGCATCACAAAGTCCACTATCTCAAAGTCATTGGGCTGTAAATCGACATCGCTCTTGACCTCGGCTAGGGTATCATTAATGATGGACAAGAAGACGTTGACTAGAATCATGAAGACATATATCATATAAGTGAAGAAGAAGATTGGTCCAAAAATACGGTTGTTGGCCATAAGTGCGTCAAAGTCAAATCCTCCCAAGGTCAAGGACATCATGGTACTGACACACGTGGTGAATGAGCTGTAGTTCTCATCGTGAGGTCCAAAAACGATGATGGCAAACTGGACGTAAGCAAGAAAGATGACCATGAACATGATAAAGAAGGAGAACAACGGCTTACCACAGGCCTTGACTGTCTCGGTTAAGAGTGACATGCGTCGGTTGAACCTCAGGAGGCGAAGAGACTTCAAGATAGCGAAAAACACAGCAAATCCAAGCGTAGCCACCTGGCACTCCTCCAGCAGCAAAAGATACGTAAAACTGATAAAATCATTAGGATTTTCTTTCATTAATTTCACGGCATATTTTCCGAATGCGAATCGCGCGAAATAAAGCCCAACCGCTGAGAATGACATTCCGATGACTAAAACCTCCAAGTAGTTCCAAGGATCCTCGAAATACTTCTTCCTGCGTCTGTAGAGTTCTTTGATTTCGCTGTATGTGAACATGAATAGAAAGGCGAAATAGATGATTTCAAACGCCATTATGACCAGTTGTTCGGGTCCTGTATAGCGATATAGACGGATGGGTCTGAATTGTACGTAATGGTAATACCCCCCTGTAGGGATGATCTCAGTTAGCATCGTCACAACGCAAAAGAAATTAGAATATGCGTTGTAGAGTGAGAACTCAGTAAAGATTGCTCTTGTATAGCGATCAATCCAGATGCCAAGCTCCAGTTTCTGCATGGATTTGATGGTTTCCAACCTGTTTGGATTCACATTGGCCACGTAACCTGAAAATGACCAGAGTATTAGCATTGGTTAGGTAATGCAGCAGCATTAGGTAATGCAGTAGCATTGGTTAGGTAATGCAGTAGCATTAGGTAATGCAGTAGCATTGGTTAGGTAATGCAGTAGCATTAGGTAATGCAGTAGCATTGGTTAGGTAATGCAGCAGCATTAGGTAATGCAGTAGCATTGGTTAGGTAATGCAGTAGCATTGGTTAGGTAATGCAGTAGCATTGGTTAGGTAATGCAGTAGCATTGGTTAGGTAATGCAGTAGCATTGGTTAGGTAATGCAGTAGCATTAGGTAATGCAGTAGCATTAGGTAATGCAGTAGCATTGGTTAGGTAATGCAGTAGCATTGGTTAGGTAATGCAGTAGCATTGGTTAGGTAATGCAGCAGCATTGGTTAGGTAATGCAGCAGCATTGGTTAGGTAATGCAGTAGCATTGGTTAGGTAATGCAGTAGCATTGGTTAGGTAATGCAGTAGCATTGGTTAGGTAATGCAGTAGCATTGGTTAGGTAATGCAGTAACATTGGTTAGGTAATGCAGTAGCATTAGGTAATGCAGTAACATTAGGTAATGCAGTAGCATTGGTTTAGGTAATCATATACAGTAGCACCATGTGCATTGAAGCTGTGCATTGATGTTTTGTATTAACTTATATAACACGGCACGGTCACAGTATTGAATTGACGACATCCTTTGAGCCAATCACAGGGCGTAAGGTCATCGCTCAGCTACTCTTGGATACAGTAGCGTCACTCGCCTGTCCTGTGAGGTTCTCGCACTCATTCGAAATTTTCTTTATTTAATATCCATATGTTATGATGGCTAGTGAACACTAGCCATATGTTTAGGTCAGCTGACCCGATGCGAATTCTTGAGCCATAGCTGACTTCAGCTACGTTACTTTACTTTAAAACTTCGTTAAATATTAATCATGGTGACAAAAATGACACTTACCCCCACCCCAGTAAGTGTTGAATGTACCCCAATAAGGGGTTCCTTTGAGATCCCATGCGCTCCGCCAGACCCAGGGTGACTTCTTGTCTTTCTTCAGTTCCTCTTGCATCGTCTCGTTGACCGCCACCCATCCAGGAAGGTAAGGGCTTTCATCTTCTTCCTTCCATGAGTATTTAGCAGAGCAACTGTATACGTGCTTTTCTAGGACCGGGTGGATCACGCAGTTCCCTATGAATAACATTTGCGTATATAAATGTAATTGCCAGTACTGGAATGAAGACGTTGACTGCCATTCACACATCATTGTCACCATGTTGGTGATATTTAACAAAAGATTCATCATCCGTATCCCGAATACCATCAACATGGCCGGCAACTCGAGAATCTTCAAGGTATGCTTGCAAACCCCTTATACTAGTGCGTAAGTGCAAAAGCAAGGTAGACTAAGCAGACTAAATGAGTCACCACAGGTAGCTCAAGAAAAGATACGAAACCCCGACACGAAGGTATGGCGTCATCACAGGAAGCCCAAGAGTATAATTATTCAAGCAAAGAGTTATCTATTTATAAATCTATCTATCCAACACTCATGGTGTTTCTCACCTGGCTTGACTTTAAGAAGGCGCAGACGAGCTGTTCCAATAACATAAGCCGTTCCGCTATCCGCGATAGCGTTTTTAGGGAACTTATGTACAGTAGAGTTATCAAAGTTAGACCCGGATCCGGCACCACCCGAGGTTCGCTTATGGATCTTAACGTTCCATCCTCGTCTACTGGTTCGTTTGATGCTTTCTTCAGTCCACAGCTGTTGTTCTCTCTCTTCTACGTATGGTCCATACCAGTAATTTGGCTTGAGGGAAGGGATGACAGTTTTGTGGAGCCAGGCCCAATAGTTGACAGGCTCACTGACCTGAGGTGTTGGAAGGTGAATACTTTAATAACACTTAATACTAAGTCACCTTGCCGACATTTGAAATGAGACTGGTATTGGGTTCTTCCCGTATAGGATTGTGGGATTGAATCTAAGGAGGCGTACTATATCAACAGTACTATTTTTCGTTATTTTTACGAAGACGATATGTACGTCCTCGAGATAACGGTGCTCACCGATGTCTTCACAGACGTTTTCTGAGTTAGTTAACATGGTGCATTGTGGTCTAGCTTGGGTACAAACATCTTGTTTTCACCATATTTCTTATATGGTATTGTTCGTACCCAATCTAGACCATAATGCATCATGTTACAACATTGTGTTGTGGTATATTACGAATTTAAATGTGAAAAAGAAATTCTCGAAGAATTATAGTGGCAGTCAAATGACGCCATCATGCAAACGAATAGAATATAAACTCAGAAAAGGCCTATAGTAGTGTCCGCAACGAATCATAGCGTCATCAATCAAGACCGTCACTTACCTGATCTAATGGACTTGATCCTGCATACGAGCTGCCGGCAAAGACCTCGGTAGTGAATTTCGATATATGGAAGGCCTGTGGATCAGTACTACCATTAGCGACGATACACAACACCATGATGTAGATAAAATACACCAGTATTTCCTTTGATTATTGCTTTCATCTCCTTCTGTTTCAGTAATCTTTGTCTCGGCTCGTACAGCATGTCTTCTCCTGGTGGCTTAGGAATAAAGTTACCAAGACGTAGCTTTTCGTTACTGTCGGGATCCCTGTGGATCCATTCCTCGTCGTGTCCTAACTCCGCTGACCGGTTAGTATTGTCGTCAATTTTCTCAGGGTCTTTGATTATGAGTGCCAAGATCATTGCTATGGCGAGGACTTTGATTGGCTGAGATATTAAAACGTCTTGCCAAAAGGAGATCATCATAGCACTGATCCAACCTTCAGACTTTTCCTTCCCAAACGTCAGAGAATAGAAGACTGTGAATAAAGATGACACTGCGCATGTCAGGAAGGCTAGAACGTAAGCAATGTAAATCACCCAATAGGGAAGCATGAATGGTTCTTTTTCCTTTTTTGCTTTCTTCTCCTTCTTTTTCTCCTCTTTCTGCTTGTCTTTCTTTTTCTCGGATTTTTCCTCATCCATCGATATCACATAATCATCGTCTTCCATCGCTTCTTCATCCTTCTCCTGCTTCTGCTCCTCCTCCAAATTCTGATCTTTGCCCTCCTTCTTCCCCGCCTTTTCTCCCACGTAGAACTTATTGTTTCTGTTCTCTGATGGTGGATTCTTTGGGCGAGATTTTCGGAATAAATTCATAATCAACATGTTCATGGGTAAAACCACTAAACTGCTCGTTATGGCGATCGAGATCTGCTTTGTCGATAATCTAATCGGTCCTATTTTAACTTCAGCGTTGGGTGTGTCCTCGCCAGTCTGATAGAACATGGCGTTAGCGAGCATAGTGCTTAGAAGAATACAAAGACAACATGTCATGCGCTGTACCCTAGTGAACGTGCTCTGGGGCGGCCGGTGGTAGACTGAAAACCACAAATGGCTATCTGAAAAATTCTTCCTTGCTTCTGTGGAAAAGAGAAGGTTGAAGCTTGTGAGTTCTTTATTCGTAGCGGTGTTCAAGACTCTTTCGATTTTTCCATCGTCTTCCTCAACAGCAAACCAGCGGTTGCATATGTACCACGTCTTTTTGTCAGTCTGTAGGTCCCGGATGTACAGACGCGACAGAAACCAAGACGGATTATTCCCGCCATGGTCGTGCCAAATCTTTATGGATCCAAGTTGACCAAGATCATATGGAGTTGTAACAAGAAAGCTGTCAACTGCACCTCGATAAAACTTTGGTCTCGTGCCAACAGTGTCTGTGAGGATCCTTGGCTGAGTTTGTTCCTTTGATCCCGACATGATGATTGTCACTTGAGCAGTCGTTCCCATTCCCGCCTGGAATCCCGTGTATAAACAAACCTCGTATCCGTAAGTATCCCGCGGGTCATTGGATGGAATCGGGATGACACCAATCTAATAGAGACAAGGTAAATATGTATGGGTTTTTAGTCATTTAATCTTAAAAATGAAGCAATTGGGAAGGCAACATATATCTACTGAATCCTCAGCCATTTACTCTCACAGGTGACTAGTCGCCCCTATGTCAGCTGATGTCAGCTGGTTGAAGCTGTGCTTCGGGGTCATACATGGAGTTTATAGAGGCTGATGGACTTTATAGGCGCCTTCACCGGCATTGCTTTCAGTTGGACCCCGTTGAGCTGCGCTACTCGATAAAACGCTTTCTTTTATTTTCACAACCCCGTGATTTTAAAATGGGAGTCAGATGATAAAGTGAACTTTATTCCCTACGATTCCTGGATGAAGGGTTAAGCAGTGTAGTCTGGGAAGTGCAGGTGGTATGCGCTGCCTCTCACCAATGTGACCCGGGTTCGAGCCCTGGTGTTGTATGTGAGTTGAGTTGTTGTTGGTTCTCTCCTGAACTTCTAGGGTTTTCCACCCTAAAAAATCAACTTCTAAATTCTAATTCGATCTATTGGCAGCCTTATCGATTGGGGTGCAAAACCTGTTGGGTAATATCCACCCAGGAGTGGTAAATGCATTGGACGTTTGTTTGCCTGCACTTTTTTTTCTACGCTTTCAAGAAGGTGGATCAGCCGAGTTAGACATTTCTCAAGTAACTGGAACCCACAGATCTGCGCTTTAGTATCTAAACACCAGAATATTTTCGTACCTTTTCCAGGTCCTTGAGGTCTTGTCTCCTGGCTGGAATCAAGAGCAGAAAATACAAACCAATAGCTGTCAAGAGTATTGCTGTCACCAGGAAGTTCTTAAAGAGTTCATCCAGTGATATTTTACTCCAGTCGATCTTGTTGGGCGGTACGACGAAGTCACTGGCGAAGGACGTGGCGTGGGTGCAGAGACACTGTGTGTGAGTAAGGTTTGAGTCGGGACCAACCTGCAGGACGAAGGAACGAACTTGTGAGATTATGCTCCAGATATTAGTGCTATTTATCTTTATGATCTATTATCGTCATCAATATCATCGTCCTCATCGTCATAATCAACACCGTTATTATCATCAACAACATCATCATTATCATCATCATCATTATCAGCTTCATCGTTATCGTCATTGTCGTCATGATCAACATCATCATCATCATCAACATCATCATTATCAACTTCATCGTTATCCTCATCATCGTCATGATCAACATCGTCATCATCATCAACAACATCATTATTATCATCATCATTATCAGCTTCATCGTTATCGTCATTGTCGTCATGATCAACATCATCATCATCATCAACATCATCATTATCAACTTCATCGTTATCCTCATCATCGTCATGATCAACATCATCATCATCATCGACATCATCATTATCATCATCATTATCAACTTCATCGTTATCGTCATTGTCGTCATGATCAACATCATCATCATCCTCAACATCATCATTATCAACTTCATCGTTATCCTCATCATCGTCATGATCAACATCATCATCATCATCGACATCATCATTATCATCATCATTATCAACTTCATCGTCATCGTCATCATCATTGTCGTCATGATCATCATCATCATCATCATCAACATCATCATTATCATCATCATTATCAACTTCATCGTTATCGTCATCATCATTGTCGTCATGATCATCATGTCATATGTCATATCATTATCAAAAGAAGAATGTTAACATGTGAACTGCTTTTTTCAAGAAGGTAGGCGCGCGAGGTTGCGGGTTACCGCAAAACAGAGGATATTTCTTTCCTTCCTCACACTCACCCATATCCATTTATACTTGCTGTGCTCTTTGAACTACCTAACTGAGAGAGAAATACGACCCTTACCTTGCATCCTTCGCCCGTCCATTTCTCCACACCTTTATCCCAAATAATACACTCCGATGTAAAAGCACACAACGAATAGTTCAGCGCATTGTTGCTATTCTCCTCAGATATTTCTCTGTTTGCCAGTGTTCTGTTGTATTTCACGGCCACGTAGTAATCCCCTGCAGCAGTGTTATTCCATCGTTTGCTGGAAAATAACAAGAATTGCTGTTCCTTCCTTGGTTATCTTCGGTTGGCAAGCTTTGCCATTCATCATCTCCATTCGGCCTAACGTTCTTCTTAAGCGAGACCGCAAATTCTGGTCTGTCTACCAAGTTTAGTAAGTCTAACACATCAATGTTGATTGAACTCTCATTCCTGGCCTACTGTGAACTGGATGTAATGTGTCTCGTGATACCTGAGTGTACCCTGATGACAAGTTGGTACGCGAACCTTTCTTTTGTATCCACAGTTCGACTGGATTGGTCAGGTTTCCAATCACAATGGAACCTGTATCGTTTCCTAGTTTTAAATCACTGACATAACTGTGTACGTTACTGGAAGTGTTGTCACCAGTGAAAGGGTTTTCCAGAAACACCATGGACTGGAAAAAAGGTGAAATATTAAACGTTAAATGATGACCCAACTTACAAATCCCTTCATTACAAATGAATAGACCTCTTACATGTGACGTCGAAGCAGCTAGATTTGGAGAATAAAACAAACGAATTTCAATCTCATGAGAATTGGAAACCTATTGTTATTGAGCTGCATTCCAATGCCAATGGGACTGGTGGTCACAGGTACCCCAGGACCTTCATGTATCAAAATTATCCCTCTTTCGCCTCTTCCAAAAAAAAAATGCACGTTACGAATGAACTACCATTGAAATAGTGGTCACAGGTACCCCATGTAGACCCCCATGGTTAACCCTCGTTACTATGGTAATCTTAGACTTACTTTTGAAGTGACGACCCGAGTCGTATCATTCAAGTTTCCTCCAACGACTGTACTGGCAAAACCTTCAGGAAGAGCAACTTGGCCGCTGCCAGAATAGAGAAGCAAGCCGTCTAAAGAATCAAGGGTGTTTATGCTGATGGTGTAGTTAATTTCTGGGCTGAATATTCGTGTTGGGAATTCGTTCTGTGAGATGCAGCACTGGATCGTGTCAGTTGTGTTCCTGATCAATTCTAGGACCACGCCAGAGTAGTACTTGGCCTTATGGAACAAATGTTTTAGGTATTAGAAATGTGCCAGAAATAGGCCTTACAATGATATCGACGTTCGACCAGTCACCCTTCCAGTGAGTTACTCACTCATTCACTCGCTCACACACCCAGTGAGTCAGTCAGTCAATCATGTACCTTAACAAGACAGTGACTCATCTACCTAGTCAGTTAGTCAGTCAGCCACCCACCCAGACACTAAGTGAAGCAGTCAGACAGTTGCCCAGCGGTCAGTAATCTAGCTGTGCACTCAGACAGTCATTTATTCACCCATTCAATGAGTTAGTCGCCCACTCCTCAGTCAGCCATTCAAAAATCGATGGCAATCAGTTTTTTCATTGAAATATTTAACTATTTCAAAACCCTTCCCCTCCCCCCTCCCAAACAACCACCCATCCCCTTGCATCCACCAAATTGGTCAGTCGGTATATCCATCAGCCTGCTATATTTCATTTGCTCAACATTCAGATCCTCTTTTCCCCCAAAATCTACTTACCATTGCAACGTGGTTCAGGTCTGCTGTTGTGTTGCCTGAGTTAACTTTATGAATGATAGTAGCAAAGCCATGCAGAATTCCGGCTGCCGCCTGTGCAAAAGAAGCCATTGCTTTTGAAAGCTCGTTAAAGTTGACAGACTCTGACTCCAATTGGAAGAAGCTCATCATCTTTTGTAGCATGACGACTAAAAGAGCCTAGATTCACAAAACAGTTAGCATGGCGTTGTCTCTATATACTCTTATAATTCATAGACTACGTCATAAGAATTCTCTACACTCGAGTAGCATGAGGTTTTGCATGAGATATGGCTGTCGTAAAAACACTGTATTCTTCGCTTGCACGTTACATCATCGTCGCCATGTTGGTGGTATTCAACAAAATATTCCTCGTTATATTTCATTGTTAATACCATCAACATGGCCATCCTGCTTGCAAATATTAGTAGAACGTTTTTATCATCACACGACGACAGCCATGTTGGATTGCAGGAACAATGCAATTAATTGAATTGAGAAAGAATTCGATTCTCAAGAGCAAAGCAATTCTATTGTTCTGCCACACAACTTGGCCGCCGTGTATTTGCTGGCTTATGCTCATGTTACACATCGACTTCAGATGAGCCAAACCTAATGACATCAAAAACGACCGCCTTGTTATCCATTGTTTCAATTAGGTTCGGCTCGTGTGAAGTTCTGAAGTTGACCTGACCCTAAGCTGATTGAATTTTCTAGGTTATACAAGACGTACCTGCGCTTCAACACAATAATCGTCGGGTTGGCTTGTCAATAGAAACATTGCCGCAGATGTCATTTGAATGGTTGATAGGGAATCAAGTTGAATGTTGATCAGAGACTTGGCGATCCTTTCACGAATCTGGAATATCAATAATTCAGTGAAAAGTATGGGTCAGTTAAACTGTTTTCATTTTGGCGGGAAAATGTCACGTGAGACTTGTTGCATATAGGTTTTGTATTGTGAATATCGCGGCACGATTACGGTACGGATTCGCAACATCAGTTAGACACGAATCTGGAATACAGACTGTATCAACATTTTATTGAACATTACAGGCAAGTCGACCAGTTGTCATTATGGCGGGAAATGTCACGTGACATATTGGGACAATAAATCGCACCCCCGTCACGGTCACGGTACAACACGCTGACCAGCGAAAGTTTAAATCCCTCATCCATACAAACCTGACAACATTCTTGCGATTTGCTCCGCAGTGACTTCAGTTCGTTTTCTATGCTTTCTACATCTGCTGTTTTGGGGTGTGTGGTACCTGGTGGATCGAGAGTAGGAAGCTCGTCCAGGAAGGTCTTGATCTCTTGTAGTGTAGAGGTAAGGTTTTTCTGGACTGGAAGTCTGCGGTGAGATTCGATGTTCAAAAGGTACAGCTTTTGCAAGTACCAGGCGTTGAGATTCTGCGTAAAAGTAAAAAGAATGACACTAAAAAAGCTTAATACTAAGACAATGATAAAAGACCAAGCTCAAATACTATCTAGACCTGGCTCGATGAGTTCCAGTAAGTCAGTAGTTAGAACGTCTGACTAGCAAACAGCAGGTCACAGGTTCGAATCCCGCCTGAAGCTCGGAATTTTGTTCCGAATTTGCGCGCATTCTTAATGGTCACTCATATGCGTTTTATCGGTAAGAAATTGTTAATTGTTTAAATAGAGTTAAACATACCTTTGAATTATCTTCCATTTCAAGTTGCACCAGGTATCCATTCTTCTGGATGTCACTTTTGAGCGTTATGCAGGGTGACCGCGAGGAATCATCTGTTTGTGGCTCAACCTACATTTGTGAAAGATGAGATTTGAATCCTCCATCCATCCATCCATCCATCCATCCATCCATTAATCCATCCAGCCATCCATCCATCCATCCAACCATCTTATTCTAGTATCCAACCATCTTATTCTATTCTATTATATTATCCAAACACACTCCCACCCTATTTTACCTATACCATCCATCCATCCATATGCGTGCGTCCGGTGGTCCATAGAGCTATGGCCCATTCGTTTCTTTCCTCCCTTCCTTCCTCCATTCCTTCCTTCCTTCCCTCCTTCCGGCCTCCTTCCCTCCTTCCTTGCTTCCTTTCTTCCTTTTTTCCTATTTCTCGTCATTTATTCCTCTCTCTCTTTCTCTTCATATCGATACAAATGACAGTATATGGTCAAACCTTCACTGAAACCAACATAATAAATTTGTTCTCCTTGAGCGTAATGTTCTCCCATTTCAGATTACATATCGTTCGTAGAATATCATCTTTTTGTTTAACGGTTGCGTATAGAAGACACTTGAATATGGATACGACTCAAACAAAGAATCTTATTCTCAAGACCATGTGTCATTCCCTAGGTACCATTTCTTTGTTTAACGGTTGCACATGAGAAGACACATAAATATGGATACGACTCAAACAAAGAATCTTATTCTCAAGACCATGTGTCATTCCTTAGAGTACCATTTCTTTGTTTAACGGTTGCACATGAGAAGACACATCAATATGGATACGACTCAAACAAAGAATTTTACTCTCAAGAGAATGACGCCTGGTCTGAAATGGGTAAAACATTACTATTCACTTTAGTTCAGTTTACTCTACGTACCTTCACGCGAAGATTCTTTCTCGTAACAGCTCCCTCTTTATCCATGATATCAATTCTCACCTCGACTTCATAATCAAAAGCCTGCAGTCCCGCAGGAAGGTGTTTCAACCCTGTAGTTTCTTTTCCAGTTTTGGCGAAAAGCACGGGCAGGTTATACGGTGCGATATTGTAATAATAATTATAGTGAAGATAGCTTTCGTTCCGGGAATCTTTCCAGTTCTCACAGGTGAAAGTGAAGTTAGTCTCAGGCGTTCCTCGTGTTGGTGTCACACTGCAATTCCCCCATCGCGGTGGGCAGTGTGTGTTAAGTATGATATAGGTATATCCGATAGGTCCATTCTTTGACTGAGCTCTAAGCTTTGCCATGTATGATGTACACCCGTCTAAAACATTCGCAAGTATGACCAGATGTTTCCAGTTGGTAGGAGAATGGACATATTGTTGGATATCCAGAGTGTCCCATTTACTTTCGTTGTTTTGTTTATACAGAGTCCAGGAAAGGCGTAACCCGGACGGATCATTGCCCATCAGTTTGCAAATGGCTTTTATAGTTCTTTTAGTCGAGGTAATGACCAAGCGCTTGAGGGTTAGACCATCCATGCTGTAGAAAGGTAAGAAATTAATAAATAGATGAATGGGAATAGGATGAATTGGAACTTGGATGCATAATTACGAGAATTGATTGGATGGATATCTGCATGCGCGTGCATGACAGAAGGATAGATTGGTGTTTGGGTGAGTAGATGGATGGATAAATAGGTCGGATGGTTGGATTGGATGAATGGGGGAGAATCGGTGGGTGAGAATATTATGGATGGATAGATAAATAGATAGATACGAGGAGGAGGTCTATTCCAGCCATCAGCCTTACTCAAGATATCAAACGAGTTACTGCAATGTTCATAAACATGCGAACTCCGTGTCTGCGGGCTGCACCCTGAAAGTTGGTTTTTCGCTGCAGACAGTCAAAGATATGAAAGGTACCGACTGATTAGGTTTGATGGACGGCAGTAAAAAAACAATTTTCAGGGTGCAACTTGCAGATAGAGAGTTCGCATGTTTATGAAAATTGCAGTAATCAACTCGCAGTATACTTACGTTAGAGCACAATGAGGTGGATCTGTTTCCGTAATCTTGACAAAGGCGTCAAAGAATCCCAATCGAGAGTCCTTCAGACAATAAAGTCGGAACTGCAGCGAATCGTTCACTTTAAAAGAACCGTTATCATAGGATTTGATGCTCAAACCATTAGAGGCAAGCCCTGCTTCTCTGTTGATGCACCCACCACCCCCGGTGGCCAGCTCTGTTACGTCTGTTATGGGATTATCTGGAAAGGTATAATTGCTATGTTCCTTTTTGCAGTACAAGAAATATTGCATCCCTGAAGTTTGGTTTGAAGGTTCTTCATCAGGATCGAAGGAGAATTGACCATTGAGGATAATATCACGGTGTACAGACTGTGACCATCCGTTGCCACCATAAACAAAGCATTGCAACGGCGATGGTATGATCTCTGCGTATGCCGCACGAGACGTATAGACCAGGGGTAGTCCCACCATACTAACGTTCACCTGAAGCAAATAGATCCCATAAGGAAGAGATCGTTCAGGGAGTACTAAGATAGAACGATTTGTCGTGCTGTTTTGAGATAGATCGGTAATCCTGCGTCTATTGCCGAAGCCGTCCACCTCGTTGATTTCCCATTCAAACTGTGATTCTCTTGATGCATAGCAGATGATGGAAACATCCGTGTATGGCTTAATACTCTCTGAGCGATAAAACCTCCTGGGTTTGGAATACGATCTGCCCAAATCTAGAATCTCTACTGAAGGGAAATTACATGGCAATGGCACAATGATGGCCCACTTATATTCTTCAAGGTAGGAAACAGTGTTGTGGCAAGACGTCTTGATCCAGTAGTAAATCAACTGCCAAAATCTAAAGGAGAAAGTGACAGAAACGTTTTCTTTGGATGGTAAGACGTCTTGGTCTTTTGTTAGAGATGCCCAGTCGGGTCTGCAGACTGTACTTGGCTTGTCCTTGTATATTCTATATGTGTTGTTCGTTAGGTCCACAAGGCAGCAAGCATCATCTCCGATTTTATCCAGAAGGATAGTGATGGCTGTCCAATCTGTGTACATTGTTGGACTGTCATTATCGAAAGTGAGATTAACGTTGCTGTCCATCAGAACTATGGTTGTATTATATTTCATTTGGCTGACAGAGTTATTGGCAATGGCGGTGACAATGAAGGTTCCTTTGGTTGGGTAAAAATGAGAGGTGTTGTAAAACTGGGTGACATTTGTTGCCCCATCGCCGTAACTCACGAAGAAAGTGACATTTGTGCCATCGCTTGTGCTCGCATTGAACCTTATTGGATACTCCCTCGGAAACACGTTGTTTGCGGGTCCTCTACCAGGTGCACCAAACCCTAAATCCCCATCAGTATGCGCAGGCGTCACTACGAAGTCTTTGACTTCTCTCTGAACATCGATAGTGGTATTGAGCTGCTGAGAGCTTACTTCGTTGCTTACTGTCAAATTCACAAAGTATATTCCTGGTACGGTGATGATTTTTGAAAAATTACTTGTATGGTTCATACCGAAAACGATATCCCTGTCCACCCCATTAAGCTCGTAGTCCACATCGATGGTCGCGTTCGTCGGAGGATGTTCACCGGTGGCAACCGTAATAGTGAACCATGTCTCTCCCAAAGGGATTATCTGTGGGCTGTTTGTACTAATTACAAGATTCTTTACTGGGTACTGGACATACACGACAGCCACAGTAGAGTGACTACCCAAGGGGTTGGTTGCGGTCCCTAACACTTTGTATATACCATGATGCGCGAACGAGTGACTGACATTATTGCCTGTTATCCTCAGAGTATCACCTCTGTATAGGTCGGTCTGGTTGGATCCATCTTGGAAGTTCCAGGTCATAGTGACGTTGGAACCAGCATCAACAGAAGCATAGAAATGAATAGGGAGGCCGACCTGGACGTAAACATGGCTGGCCTGAGCGCAAAGATTCAGGATCGGAATTTCCACGTTGACAGTTTTCGTCACGACAACTTTTGCGGTAACTTGGTTGATGGCGCTAAGTTCAGCAATGTATATCCCGATTCCGGGGAAATATCCTTGAGGTATTGACGCGCTTCCACTTTTTGTATCAGCAGAAACCGTAGCGGGAATATTTATCTGGCTTCCTAGAAGATGCTTCCATGTAATGTTATAGCTGACGGAAGTTCCCAGAACAGCGTGGAAAGATATATTCATGTCTACGTTACTGAGATAGGCAGAAGGGACGAGGAAAGTCAGATTCGTAATGGGATGGTAGACACATGCGGTGAAAGCCCTCTCATGGTTGTAAAGGCGATTACTACAATTAGCTTTCCCATTAAAGCACTTATCCAAGTTGTAAGTATAGTAAACCAGACGCCCTAAGGTGCTGAAGTTGCTAGCTCTTCGCTTAACCACACCGTCGCCAAAATCCCAGTCACAGATGAAATCATTCCCGGACGAAATGTTTATCATGAAGGCATTTGGGTTCGAGAAGTTCGTATCTTTGGATGTGATATGCGTGATATTGATGGGAAATACTGGTTTGTGGACCTGGATAACCAAAGAATAATTCATAAAGCTGACATTGTTGTAAACAGTGACATTCGAAGTAAAGAACCCCCAAGTTGGGTACGATTTGAAACTCCTCAATGTACGAGTCAGGTTTGAAGTCCCATCTCCAAAGTTAATCAGAGCTATAGGATTTGTTCCTTGGGTGATGGCCGCGACAATTTCTATTGTTTCATTCACCTCGATGTCTCTTGCTACGTGGATAACATTGACTGTTAAACCAATAATTGGGAGTTCTACCACAACAAACGTGTAGTTAGACAGACTACTGACAGGGTTGAAGCAGGTTAAATTGAAGAAGTATTCACCAGCGAGTGGATAAGTATAATTCATTGTCATCAATTCTACGCCGGTCACACTTCTTGGCGCCGTCTGGCGAAAGGTTCCCTCTCCAAGGCTTGCGTTACATTGGATATCGCTTCCATTATGAACCGTCCATTGAACTTGCGTGACATAGCTGTGTTTCGTTGGTGGCGGTTTTATGATTTCCATCTCCAAGATTCTCTCGATGACTGATCACGTAACATCTCTTGGCCTCATGTCCGAGCAAATTAAAAGCTGTCAGCGTTAGAGAGTAATTACCAGGGTCGTTAAAAAGTACAGCATACGTTACGTCATGATCAACTCGTTCTTGTTGGTAAGTTAGGGTTGCGTTACCATACTCAATCACATGCGTGACATTATCCCCGGGATGAGCTAGGACAGTGATATTGACAGGAACGCGCGCAGGCAGGTACAAATCATGGATCCACGTGACATTCCGCACTCGCTCAATACACAAGTAATTAGCGGTTACTATCTCGTAGGCATACGAGTTAGAGAAATTAAACACATCTTGGTGAGTGCCTGAAGTGCATTTGTCAAGGAGAGCGAAGGTCGACGGAACCACATAAGTTGCTTGTAGGTCAGGATAATCAACCTCGGACGTCAGGGTAGAAGATTGCAACAAATCCTGGACTTTGTAGAGTGTATTGCTCCGGTAGTGGTTTCTCGTCGAAGTTTTGATCATAGATATTTCTGCGCTCTGACTGGCTGGTAAAGCAATAGCGGGAAGATCGCCGATTCGAACTCCAAAGTCCTTAGTACTTGTTGCATTTCGCGCTAAGAACGACTGCTGTCCCTTATCGATGTATGTATAGACTTCATGTACCACCTCGTACTCTGACCATAAGGTAACATTGTCGGACAACTGTGCCGCTCCACTAACTAGATTATTCTGTGTGCAAAGGCTGGTAGAGGAGCAAAATACGCTTCCAGAGGAGCAGGATGGGCTTGTGCTAGGCAGCGTGAAAGTACATGGGGATACAGAGGAGCTGCATGTTCCAGTGGAATAACAGTAAGTGGTATTGTCTTCCGGGATACACACGGGACGGAGAATCTAAAATAATTCACAAACAATATTTCGTTCGTTTAGAAAACGTGCACAGCATGAACCAATTAAAACTGGGCTGAAAAACGTCTGAGCAAATTACAGGACTGCCCAGAACATTTAAGATCAAACACCAGAAACGTTTTGTCCAATTTTTGCCACCAAATTAACATCACTTCAATCGTCATCACGTGATCAAGTGCCATCACGTCAATCATCATTCACGTGACATAACGTCAATCCTCGTCATATGGTCGTATGACATCACGTGTAATTACGTAAAACCTTATCGTGTGATCACATGATCATTACGTCAGCCATACCTGTACTTTGATGTACCCTGGAGTCAACACATGAACTGTGAGAGCTTTCAGTATACCATTATTTTTGAACACACTATTCGACAAGACAAACAACCTGTCCTGACTACTGGAGCCGGGTGTGGTAGTCGTCAAGGTGGAGTCCAATTTTAGAGTCGTTACTACCATAGCATCTGAAAAGACAAGATCAAAATATATTCGATAAATATAATCGTATTAAAAATCACGCCACAAATTCTGAAAGTTACAAGCTCACGTTATGTTTCAGTCACACTCGATGTGATTCTCTTTCAATAGACCTTATTCGTGGTGTGACAATGTTTTCCCAATTCAGCGTGACAAGCCTCCAGAGGATTCATTTTCTTTTGTTTTTACTCTTCGAAAAATTCATGAGTATCCCAAAGGATACGAAAGGAATAACGATGATATCCCGACGAGTTTGCAAAACAATAGCTCTTCATTCCCCCAGAGGTTTGTCACACGTGATGGTGGGAAAACATTGTCACACCACGAATAATGTCTATTCAAGTTTCCAGTTACATAAAATGTCACTTGAAAAGTTAATGTTTCTGGCAAGTATGCAATATCAGTTCGTGCAGTTCAAATCAAGAACTACTAAGAAAATGTAAGACATATAGATGATAAATGCATGTAATCTTCACCATTTGTTTTCTATGTTGTTTGAGGACTACGACTCTATTAGCTCCGTAGCTATTTCGTTCAAGCCTAGGTAAATAAAGGCTTCTATCTATGTATTTCATCCAATCACAAGTCTCCATTTTTCTATGCTAGATAAATCCCGGATATTGTAGAGTCTCTACTCACCAGGGATGCTGTAGAATTGCTGTTCTCCATTACTCTTTGTTTCGCAGTATCTTCAATTCACTGCCTTCATTCACAGTGATGTTAATTGCATAAGACTGACCAGCTTCTACGACTTTATCAGTACGATATCTTGGATCCATTCAGGTACCATTGGACTTCTAACTCCTTGAAACTTTTAAGCTGCTTTGGAGATTCCATACTTACTCGCCCAAGTGTCTGCAACAACCTGCCACGTGAACATACCAGAGTTAAGAAAGTGAAAGCCAAGAGGAACATATATTCCATGTTTCTCAGGGATCCCTGGGCCCGGTTATGGATAAATTTATTGGATAACAGCATTGGCGTATCCACTGGATAAGGATTTATCCGCCGGATAGCCCTATCCAGGCTTTCGTACAACCGGACCCAAATTGATAAAGGATGTTAAGTTTGGCTGTTTATCCACTCTATAGAAGGAATTATTACACATTATAGAGAGTCTGTTGGGTCTCAGCTTTGATGTGAGGATTTTTCTCAATCTGAGTTCTTCAATTTTCTCCCCTCCTCAAAATACACAAAGCTAAATTCCACGTCGATCGGTGACTTAGCCGTACTTTGACTTGGATAAGCCCAAAGGTTGTTTTAAGCCTGGATCTGTGAGCTAGTCATTTCCTGACTAAGATCAGCCTACAGGTCTTTTTCAGGTTTTGATTTTGAGAGTTAGCCGTGTCCTGGCTTAGATCAGCCCAGATGTTGTTTCAGGGTTCGATCTGTGAGTTAGCCGTGCCCTGACTTTGATCAGCCCAGAGGTTGTTTCAGGGTTCAATCTGTGAGTTAGCCGTGCCCTGACTTTGATCAGCCCAGATGTTGTTTCAGGGTTCTATCTGTGAGTTAGCCGTGCCCTGACTTTGATCAGCCCAGAGGTTGTTTCAGGGTTCAATCTGTGAGTTAGCCGTGCCCTGACTTTGATCAGCCCAGATGTTGTTTCAGGGTTCTATCTGTGAGTTAGCCGTGCCCTGACTTTGATCAGCCCAGAAATTGTTTCAGGGTTCAATTTGTGTGTTAGCCTTGCCCTGACTTAGATCAGTGCAACCTAGAGATTATTTCAGGGTTTGATTCTGTGTGTTAGCCATGTAATGACGTAGATCAGTCAAGAGTGATTTTTGGTGATGTTATGATGTTATATGAAGTTAATCTTTACCGTTCTCTTATTGACGTTTGTCGCGAAGTAGGAAATTTCGGACTTGTTGGTGCTTAAGGTGATGCCTTCACCAAAGTCTACAGAAAACCTGTGATGAACTGACGAAGTAACCTTGAAGGGCGTCAACAGCTTAACCTTACTCGGTAAACCTATGAAGAAATTGGCATCGACTGATTCGCGTACTCCATAGACATTGATATAGAACAGGCTTCCACACTTGAATGAAGGGTCTCCGTTGCAAGGGTCGTTGCACTTGTGCCATGAAACGTCGTTGCCAGGCAAGGTGTCGAAGCAGTAGCAACGGTTCTCGTGCGACAATCCTGCGTACTTTGCACTTTGAAAGGCGCATGACGTCACGCACTTCCCAGGGTGCAGTTCGTCCGGGTTGACGTCATTTATGGGTTTTGTTAGGTCGATTGAGGCGCTGCTGTAGCAGCCCTTGAAGTCAACAGCTGTTAATAAAATACAAGGATAATTGATTCTATGGAGGTTTCAAATATTCAATGAATACAAATTAGCAGTTGACCTTCAAAAATAGTCAAGGTCAAGCAATCATTTGTACATTTTCTTGTATGAGAAAACCTTGTCCTGGCATTTCACTAATCAGTACTCACCATCTCCGTCCACTAAGAGTCCAACGCGCATGGCTATATTCGCATTCCAGGTGACGGGATGGAAGCGTATGAGTCTTGCTTCGATTTTAGGGCAGAGTAAATGCGAGACGATGTTTTTGCTATCCGAATTTGCCGTAAAATTCTAAAATAAAATATAATATAATATAAATCAAATATAATCAAATTTTTTTTGGTATGAATGTAAAAATGAATCCTTGAGGGATCAAACACTTGGCTGCTTAAGGTAATGTTTTCCCATTTCAGACCACGTGTCATTCCCTCAAGAATAAGATTCTTTGTTTGAGTTATATCTATATACACCTAATTCAAAAAACGTTGTCATCGCCAAAGGCGATAGGCAATAGGATAGGCGAAAAGCGATAGGATATATGTCATTCCAAGATCCAAGAATAGCTGGAATGACTTGTGCTTCTTATTCTTATTCTCGTCAAGAACATGGACCTTCGTGCCGAGACTGATTCGATATTCTTTGTATTCAACGAAACCATTTCTATGTCGGAATGACCTATCGCGATGACAACGTTTTTTTGAATTAGGTGTATATCTGAGCAGTTGACTTACGTGTACAAAACCATTGACCTTATAATCCGTCCACTCCTGTCCATCCCAGCTGTAAGATAGTGTATACGATTTCACCCATTGGGCCAGATTATTCCCGCCCTGTGTTGCAGTCTTGACCAATGGCATACCCATTACGAAGTCCAAGCTGGAAGTATGTGGGGGGAGTAGTATGTGATGGCTGCCACGCACCTAATAGAGACAGTCAGGGGAAAAGGTGATTGAGAAAAGGATTTCCACAGGGAACCTAGTAATAAGATTGAGTGATACAAACCTGATGAAGCAGTGCCATCGTCGTAGAGCAGTTGGCCTTTGAGTATCGTGTTCCCAACATCGGACGACGCTGTCAGTGAGTCGTACGGCACAATTATGCTCGAGAAGTTGCCTTCCTCCAGCGACGGAACTGCATGAGAGAAAAGTATTTCATTCCTTGTTGTTATCGTAAAGAATTAAGATTTGAAAGTTTTAAATCCAGCTTTGCAAAAAGACCCCTTGCATGTGACGTCAAAGAGGAGCTCAATAGACCCCTTGCATGTGACGTCAAAGAGGAGCTCAATAGACCCCTTGCATGTGACGTCAAAGAGGAGCTCAATACACCACTTGCATGTGACGTCAAATGAGCTCAATACACCACTTGCATGTGACGTCATAGACCCCTTGCATGTGACGTCAAATGAGCTCAATAGACCCCTTGCATGTGACGTCAAATGAGCTCAATACACCACTTGCATGTGACGTCAAATGAGCTCAATACACCACTTGCATGTGACGTCAAATGAGCTCAATTTGGAGGACAAAACGAAAGAACTTCAATCTCCTGAGATTTGGAAACCTATTGTTATGTCCTCCAAATTGCATGCGTCAAATTCCGACGGACTACAAGGGATGGATTTATTGATGGATTTATTCGTTCAATTGCAAACGTCTGGTATTAGTGGCACTAAGACGGCGTAATGAGGGAGACAGAAGGATATTAGTATGGAGACCTTACCTGGAGAAAAACCTGTGCAGATTCCAATCTTTTGTATGTAGTGACCATCTAAGCTTTTTTCCCATATGACCAGGCTAAATACAAGAGGATTTGAAAACTATTTCGGTAAAAGTATATACTATATTCAAGGGTAATGTAGAAATGAAAATCCCGTATGCTAAATCTCTTTCATAATACCTGGCCGGTTGTTATGACTCATTGTTAGAGATGACAGAACTTTCTTATCATTTATTAATAACATGATAATGATTTACATATTTCACCACCATAACATTTATCATCATCAACAACACCTTTCTGATTATGCACCATCATCTTTGTTATCATCAACAACAACACCTTCATCTTATCATCATCATCACCATTTATTATTATCATCACCAACACTGTCATCCTCATCCATCACTGTCATTATCGTCAATAATTATCATCACGAGACAAACTATCTTCATCATTACTTTTGTTGACCCCTTGCAGCAGCTTGGAATGCAGCTCAATCTGGGGGACAAAACAATAGGTTCCAATTCTCAGGAGATTGGAATTCTTTTGTTTTGTTCCCCAGATCGAACTGCTATTATCCCAATAAAAAAAATACTAGCTGTCATATGCAATTTTACCTGCTGATAGATGCATCTGCACTTCCACTCATATCATTCTTTGCTCCAATGGTCAAGATTGTGTTGGTATCGGTCAGCCTCTGATCAGAACTTGTGGTACCACTAGCTTGACTATTAAAATTGATCATCAAAGTCATCTGATTTGTGGGTGTCCACGTGACAGTCACGTGATTCCATTGTCCTTTCTTGGCTGTACTTTTGGCGTTTGTTTTATATGTTTTGTCGTACACATACGAGTGCACTTCGTCGTTAGAGAAGTAAATTTGTATACCGGGAGAGGAAGTATCTGTTGAAAATAATGTTTGGACGCCCGTACTGGATATGGCGACGTTAAACCAGAAGGCTATTGTCAGGCCTTTAGTACACAACTTGGGATTACTGAGACATTTTCCAGCGAAGTCACCGAGATTCAGTTTGCTAAGGTATAATAGGATATAGAAAGATAATGTTAAATTGGTCAGTTACTGAATTGTGCATCAAAAGTTGAGTTTTTTAGTATGTAAAGTGTATGCAAAACTAACAATAGTATAAAGTTATTTAAATGTGGAACCTATAGAAACCTACTCTATACCTAAAACTTCTCGCCTGCCTTCCTACCATACTTTCATACTTTCCCTCTTACCTATCCACCTATTTTCCTCTTTTGGGAATCATAATTTGTGACGAACCATTTCCACTGTTATAATTTGCTAGACTTACTTGTTTGTCAGGCTAAATGCTGCACTTGTAATACTATAAAACGTTGGGCCTGGTTTGATATACTTCATTTTGCTTGTTAAAGTCTTTCCTGTGATCAAGTCTGCTACGTTTGGTTTGTCAAAAGGCCAAAAATGACTCGCATCTTTGTAGCATTTGACTGAAAAGAAAAAAAACCTGAAGTTAAGCAGAGATGAAATAAGAATAAAGCACTGAATAAGGTGCAGATGGTCGCGTCAAGAAAAAATGTAAAAGATGAGAAACTGATTTGTTGGCTTGCAATTTTTACGACGAAATGGATTGCTTCATGATATTGTTGTATACTTAATGTTTATTTGGTGGTAACCTCCCGACCCAATCCGCGATCCTATCTCTTCGAACTAAGGACTCTGGCATCGACATTGAGCAAAGATAAATCACTACACCGCATTTATAAGTGGTTGTGAAATACTGGCCATCAATGATGGTACATGCCGAACACATCGCCGAAGTAGCAGTAGCAATAGTAAACTGTGGATAAACCACTACACCGCATTTATGTGGTTGTAAAATACTGGCCATCGATGATGGTACATGCCGAACACATCGCCGAAGTAGCAGTAGCAATAGTAAACTATGGATGAACCACTACACCGCATTTATAAGTGGTTGTAAAATACTGGCCATCGATGATGGTACATGCCGAACACATCTCCGAAGTAGCAGTAGCAATAGTAAACTGTGGATAAACCACTACACCGCATTTATAAGTGGTTGTAAAATACTGCCCATCGATGATGGTACATGCCGAACACATCTCCGAAGTAGCAGTAGCAATAGTAAACTGTGGATGAACCACTACACCGCATTTATGTGGTTGTAAAATACTGGCCATCGATGATGGTACATGCCGAACACATCGCCGAAGTAGCAGTAGCAATAGTAAACTGTGGATGAACCACTACACCGCATTTATAAGTGGTTGTGAAATACTGGCCATCGATTATGGTACATGTCGAACACATCTCCGAAGGAAGTAGCAGTAGCAGTAGTAAACTATAGTTAACGTCACATTTAAGAGCAGAATTTTCATGCTAATATCTTAGGGGAAAAAATGAAATTAGAGTACCTAATGTAATGACGTAATAATGAAGAAGCCGTACCTTCTCTATTGCAGTAGAGAACTTCGATGTTCGTACTACCAGGATTGAAGAATGACACATATTTGATTTGAATACGATCCACTGCGTCATCGTACTTTAACAGCAGGTCGTTCCCGATAATCAAAGCCACGGCTGTCGTGCTAAAGTCAATACTGAACATCCTCCAGTTTATCGAGCTCAGTACTGTGTCTGCCTCTTGGACATTGGGTGCGTCGTTCCCAGGAGGCCCAAAGCGGTCGAGTTGGACTTTAGTATTTGTAGCAGCTCCAAATCTTAAGACATAACGAGGTGATGCTGATGATGTTGATGTTGACAAGATGGCATGGGCTTCGGTGCCTACGATACCAAAGACAGCGGTATCCGAGTACACGCCTACGTATTCAGACATTTTGCTAGGCAACACGGTGAGGTAGTCACAAAGTTTGTCTAAAACCAATGAGAATAACTTCATTAAAAATAATGTTGTATGTTCTTAATATGAAAACTTATGATACAAGACTGACGTTTCGTTGTCATCTCGACAACACCATCAGGTCAGAAATGAGCAAGCATTTTAAATGCAAATATCATTTCAAGTGCAGTGAAGGACACTTTTATGGATCACGTATGTGCCTACGATACTAAAGACAGCAGTACCCGAGTACTCGCACGCCTACTTATTTAGACGTGTTGCTAGGCAGCACTGTGAGGTAATCCAATTACAACGTTTGCCTAAATATCTTTAAAATTTACTAATAAAACAATGGTGTTTACAGAAAAGTAAGGATTACAATGTTGACAAAAAACATAGGTATCCTTGGCTTTTAGTAATTATTCAATTCTTATTACGTATTCAAGTGGTGAGCGCCAAAAACTATTTTCTTGAAGGAAGGCTGTTGTACAAGGCTAAAATCTTGTTATTCAGAAAGTTTAACTTGTTTGGAAGTGTAGATGACCGATAAAGTGGAATCAAAGTGTTAACCCAAAACAAAACAATTATTAGAAAATGAGGTTTAGGCCTTCATTTGCTTATTTCCCATATATTTTCGATTAAAAAAAACTGACAAAAGCAACATTCTAACACAGGTCCAACAAAACATCTTTGTACAATTCAAAATATCGCTTCAAACAAGCATTTTATCATAGTACATCAGTTCCTAACTGTTAAAAAGGGTTTTGAATGTTAACCCAAAACGAAAATTGGTGTCAAAAATCATACGAAAGTCTGGTTTTTGGCGCTTTTGCCATTATTGCTCGTTATTGAAACGAATTGCCTCTTAATCAGTATTTAAGTTAAAACTGGTTAAAGATCCTTGTTTATTACGGAAGTAAGCCTTTATTAAAAGCAGTACATTAATCTCTAGAATGTTTAGCAATTTCTAGAAGTTTTCGTTATACCAATATTTATGGATTAAGTCTCCAAAGTTTGTAAGGAAAAAAACAAGTTCGCCAATAATCAATTCTACGAACCAACTATTTTTCGGTATAAAAACTGAAACCAGAAAAGTTTGAAAAAATGAAATAACAGCCCAAATATTTGAATAATATGAAAATCACTGACAATGGAAGATAAAAATAAGGACATATTCTTAAAACATTATATATATTCAAGGTTAGAATATAGAATTTAGAAAGTAGAATTGTCCTTCTCCAAGCCTGCCTAAATAATAAGAGCAATCGTTAACGTTTAAACAAATCCGGACCAACACCTGTTTTCTCATTACTTACCATTAGACGCCATTCCATTGGTTACTTCTATTGACTTATACCCATGTCCTGTACTTCCATCATGCAGAGTCAAAATTGTTAATTTTATTGTTTTTGCGAGGCGTTCACTGAATGAGAACGCTTCTGGCTTGGCCTGTGAGGCTGCGTTTTTTGTTAGATTTATCTGTGAAAGGATAAATAATCGTAAATGAGTCTCAAAGCATTGGTTATCTACCTCAAATGTGAGGTGCGCGCACTTTACCCTGGCCAACTCTGAACTCGTATTACAACCCTTCACAGATGTAAAGTCTTAGCCTACTCTAGTAGAGAGGCAAGAAATGCTATTCTTGAATAGCGAGAAATAAATTGATTGACTGATCGATTCATAGTATAGTTAATCTATCAACTATGATTGATTGTATTACCAAAGTTTGTTGGGGGTGCCATATCCTGTTTTCCTCTCTCCTCAATATCAACCGTCACTGTTTATATCTAGCTCTTATTAGCAACCTTTTTCTTAATTTGCCGTGGCCTGGAAATCCATAATTTCAAGAGGTAAAATGACTCCCCAATTTCGAAAATTGTCTCGATTCTCATTGGCTGACATTTTCCCTCAGATCAGCTAGAATTCATTAGGTAATTCACCCCCTTCTAGTACGCCCACTTTGCCAAATACATGCATTATAAGTGTTTTCCAAAGTTGCTTAGAAAAACAAGATAGCATGAATGTTTATGCTTTCTTGGAAAAGTTTATATCAAACTTGCTGTATTTCGTTGCGGATTTTTCTATTCATCTCTATTTATGTCCATTTCCTTAAAAAAACGACATATTCTTATAAAATTTTTACGTAGCTTTATGATCAAAATTCAACTTCATGCTGAGCTTAAAATTAGGGTACTATGTAAGCGTAAACATTGCATGGGGAAAAAAACAGAAATTGAACTGACTTAATAGTTTCAGTCTAATTAACTAATTTATTTGTTTTCAAGAACTTGGATTTTATATTAGCCTTGAATATTCAAGAGAAAGAAAAGATACATCTTTCATTTTTTTGGAGGGGGGAGGGCTGGGGCTTTAGATAGCTATATAGTTTTGACGAAAGCAGTTTCCTTGTTGACTTAATAGGAGGGTCATGCGCGCATTTGTTTCGCCGATTGCGACATATAAATCTGATTTCCAGTAGTGGCGATTCTAACAAAATCGAACATTCGATTACATCGATTCTAATCGAACTCAAACTTCAAAACAATGTTAAATGTAATCGAAAATAAACAATCAGGTTCAATTGTTTTCGCAATTGTTCGCAATTGTTCGGAATCGCTAGCAATCAAATTCACAGTGTTTTCTGATTTTGATCTTGGTTTGATCTTGGTTTGATCTTGGTTTGATCTTGGTTTGATCTTGGTTTGATCTTGGTTTGATCTTGGTTTGATCTTGGTTTGATCTTGGTTTGATCTTGGTTTGATCTTGGTTTGATCTTGGTTTGATCTTGGTTTAATCTTGATTGAATTTGATTTCCAAATGCTCGATTCCCGGAAAGCCCGTCAGTTAATACTAAGTTAATGCAGTTACGATGAATATATAAATATATAAATAAGCAAATAGTATAAGTTTAATTATAAATAAATAAATAGTAACAAAAACCCAGTATAAATAAAGCACTAGTCATACTTACATACTCTACGTCGTTGACATTATCAAATGAGATCTTAATTTGCTCGATTTGATTGGTTGCTCCTTCTAGCTGGGTAATTTTGACAGTATTTATGAGGTATTTGTGAAAAAAAGTGATGGTTACCGAAGAATCAATAGCCGGGTTGGCTGTGCTCACTTTATATTCAGTGGCTGTATCCTCATCCAGGGCTTTATTGCACGTAAATCCGGAATATTGTGATGTAGCTGTACACGTAGCTTGTTGTTTGGTGCTCGCTACGTTGATGAAAGGTCGTTTTAAATTTTCTGGAAAAATAATAGAATATATAAATTCGCTGGAGCTTCTATTGAATTTTGGCTATATTCCATTAAAGACGAATAAAAGATTCACGATCAAAAGAGTTTCAATGACATTAAAAAAGGCAGGCCAAAAGTAAGGGAATGCAGTCATACAGAATCCAAAATGGTGGCTCGGACTAGTTTAGTTTTCCCGCCATTTCTGTCTAAACTTTTGAGGTTGCTGACCATCAAGAACTCCGTCTCAGCGAACAAAATCTAGTAGTAGTTTTATGTTAAAATTGAGAAAATTGTATAGAATTATTTTTAAAATCGTATAGGATTTTTTCATGAATTTTTGACGAACGAAATTAATTTAACACTAATGTCACAACCTACGTAAATTGTTTTATTTAAATCCTTTACAGAAACTAGTTTCGTCTTTGTTTATGAGATACACTAGGATAAAAAGATTTAGTCACCAAACCATTGAATAAACAATAGGTTTTAATAACGGAAAAGATCTTAACGCGGGGAAACTTGATTAGCATTAATACCCCTGTTAGCATCGCAAGCTTGACAAGACTACTGTGACAAAACTGGATTATGTATCAAACCGTTGTTACATCAACAGTTTATTCTAACAGACTTTAAAGAAATCCGAAAAAATGAAATGCAAGAAAAGTAAAATTTGAAACTGTCGTTTCAATTGGTTTTTCAGTTGTCACTTAGGAGTTGTAACGTCAAATTAAATATGCCTTATTATTATATAAACATGAGCCGGTTGTACTGAGAAATACGCGCCACTCTTATTTTTAGTTACGAACTCGTCATGCGCTCACTCGTGAAATATTTTTCACCACTTGAAGATAAACTTCATATCTTCGGAACCAACGTGTAATATCCTCTATATATTGAAGATCTGCAAGGCAAACAAAACTTTTTTAAAGAAAAAAAAGGAAGAAGAAGAATACAAAGTTGAGAAAATGCAAGCCGGCCACGATGACGATTAGTGAAAAATATTAGCCTGAGCCAAAAGAAAAAAAGCGAAAAAGAAGAAGATAAAAGAATATATAAAATGCGATCATTAAAAATCAAGAAAATCCTCAACAACATTTTGTACCATGCTTTTGGAAAATAATATCTTAAGTAAGACAACTCACTTGACGAACTATAATACCCAACATCTCAAGATTTATCAACGTTACTATGAGGTAATAAGATATTTTTTCATTCGGATATTTTTTCTAATCATTCCAAGAGTAGCGAATTATCGAAAAGTTTTAATCTACACGCGTTACGTAGAAGTTTATTGTTATTCTGTTTTATTTTTTCTTATCAAATACTTTAATTTAAAAGTTCACGCGAACTTACTGGATTGGGTAAATAAACATCTAGCCGGACTAACGCCACCGCTTACTACCAAAATCCGGGTATCCCACACACACAAACTGACCCTTTATTAGACTTTTTACTGACGTGCGACGGTCGACCTATTGCTACTTCGTCTCTCTCGCTGCGCTCAATAAATTCTCGCTTCGTTCGAATAAAAAACTCTCGCAGGAGACAAGAGAGGTACACTTTTTGTAATCTGAATAAAGACGAAACTAGTTTCCGTAAAGAATCTTGATCTTTAATGCGTAAAAGACTATCCTAAAGGTTTAGAGAACTATATCTAAAAAGAAAGTTTAACTTTGTATCATAACATTAACTATCATTTGGAATCCAATCAAAAGAAAATCAGTGAAATAAACTTCGAAGTGAACTAAAAATATCTCCCTGAACATTGACAGAAACGGATAAAAGCTCCACAGTTAAAACTTTCAGAAAAAGTTGATATTATTTTAATATCATATGATGTCGGTCAGTATATTTCAGGCTATAGATGCTTGACAGCAAGATCTGATAAACAATATTCGAAGCGAGCCGGGTGTTGAAATAAGTCAATTTAAAACATATTTTTACTCAGTTTAAATTGAAAATTTGAAATTTATGATTATACTTAGTTGAGCCGAGTACATATTCATATTTAAACCCGAGAGCTCAAAGTTCACCAAACTCTTCGAAGTGATATGTAAAACCAATTGTTTACACTGAAAAGATAGAAAAAGTCTTACCAGGAACTGCGTACGACGGACAAACTTGCAAATGCCTGTAAGAAAACATTAAGAAATATAACATTAAATCGCAAAAAATACAAAAAGAAGTTAAACTTTATAAATCAAGAAGGACTCTGCACTTTTAATGAACTTGTTAAAGAAAATAAACGAAGATTTTGATTTTACATTACCTTTAAAGTTGAAGTCAAGAAAACAATTATCAAGCACCAAACTGCCAAAGCCCTCGATTGCATTTTCGTAGTTTTTTGTATCACATTCCACGACTCGAACAGAAGTTCATAACTAGAATTATTACCAGACTTCAATTTTTTTAGTACAACTGCCAAAATTCATGAAGTCCAACAATGATTACTAAACTGTGTAAAAGTGATATTTGATCATGGAATAATTTTGACGAGCGAGTTACGTTGATGTGATTGGACAGAATTTTTGGAGCAGGTGCGACATAGCGAATATCGGACTGGCTAATATAGGTAAGACAAATAAAGTAGTTAGCTGCTGAAATTGTGTAAACACAGTAACTCACCTATTATAACATAGTAACTAGTGTACATTGACTTCGGAGTTTATACTGACATTCTTAATTGTGCAGTTGACAGTACTGCTGCTTACTACTTCTTCCTGTTCAAGTTTAAGTTTGTCCGAATTTAAATTTTTAAGCCGTTTCATTCTTTCTGTTTTCAGTCGCGTCCAGTTTTTTTCTATTTAACTTTATTATACTGTGTTGTTAATTCTTGTCGTGTGAAAAGAAAGCCGGGCCCAAGACCGAAGTATACAAAATTTCAAGTTGTCAACATATTTCTCTATTTTTACGCTTTCTTTTCAGACTTGAGCATAGTTAATTAAAATAGTAGCTCTTGACCCCTATTGACTATGCTTTCTGTAATCATCATTGAAATTTTAACTTCGCTACGTAAGATATCGTACCTTCATGGTAGATACATTCATTATTCATAAAAGGAGAATAGACGAGAAACAATGGTAAACATTTCGGATATTTTTCGCGTCAAGACATCTATTTGCCCCCATATTTCTCAAGCTGAAATTCCAAAAACCCGCTTAATCTAAGGGTCGTAACGTCCACAGTGATTGGAGAGGATTGGAGAGCCCGTGTCCACTAGTTTTCCCCTGAAAGTAAAAGTAACGAAGTGTGATAATTTCTTGCGAATTTTTTTCGTTGCCTCATCTTCCCAAGTTTTTCAAGGCTGGCAACGGCACTGTATCATTGACTTTTTGTTGATTTTCTTAAGAAAAAAGTATTGAATTGGTTTAGATTAGAGTGCATTCGCGCAGTCAAACTGTTGAATAGGTAACGTCACCTAAATTAGATAAGTTAATTACTATTTTAGGTGACGTCACATAAATTTGAAACTACGAGTAAACAGCTAGTGAGATCAGGGGGAGAAACGATGATACAAATGAACGTCTGTTTACTCATTCTCTGTTAAAACAACTCCCCAGATTAAGCTAGCCTGCAAAGCAGGCGTTCTTGCGGTTTTGGGGGAACTTTGGAACGTACAAGCGAGAATTGAAACCGAGCAAAAAAGAAGCGAAGGGGGGGGGGGGGAGGGGAAGAAGGGAACCTTTCCCCTCTTCCTCCCCCCACGTTCCCATTTTTTGCTAGGTCCCATTTTTCTCACGGGCCCCTGGTCGAAACAGGAACTCCAAACCCCGATTCTTCCTCTCAAATCCATTAAAAGAACGCCTGCTCTGCAGGCTAAGATTAAGCATGAACGTTATTTGGCGCGCTTTTACTATTTACTTAGATGACGTCCAATAAATAGTTATCTAAGTGAGATTTATCTAACTATTCAACAGTTTGACTGAATGCACTCTAACGATACTCATTATCTCTTCCTTCTTGTCTTTTTATTCATATTTTTTTATCATTTATCTTGTCGCCAGTTTTGATATTTCTTTCGGTCATAACTGAGCGTGCTAAGACTGGTTCTGGTGGGTCTCAAACAACAGGGAGCCCACTTCAGTTTAGAGTTATATTCTAACGGTATCAATAATACTAAAGATAGTAGTAAAAGATATAGCGAAAATATAGCACACGACATTTCACAACTCTGGCGCAATATGGGTTTAATTTTCTGATATACTTCTCTTTCGGCAAATTTTTCTTTCAGTATCACGAACCACATTGAATTCAAAAGAAGAACGATTTTACTATTATCTAGAGTGGGCTCCCTGTGCCTCCACGTGGTCAAGTGATCTTATAGAACAAGTGATCAGGCCACGTTTACAAATTTCTTCTCTGCCAAACAAAAGCCACCTTATTTCCTTATGCAAGACTTCACGAATCACTCAACCTTCACAAAGTGTTGAGACAACACTGAAGTCAGGTATGATTGAGCATTTCTGAAATCAAAACATGGATGGCGAAGAAATCCACGACTTTAGTTGGGCAGCACCGTCGCGTCTTAGCCGAACTCTTCTCGCTCCCAAGCTGTTTCGAGTAGTTTATGGAGCTTGTTATACCACGATGATTCCTTTTCTTCCCATGTATTTCCGCTTTTTGGGACTGACTGCCTTTCAAAGTGGAATTCTAGGCTGTCTGAGGTCTCTTATCTCGTGTTGGAGCTCTTTCTTATGGTGTATTTTCTCGGAGAAGCTCGCGAAACGAAAATGCTTCTTGGTCGTTCTCTTGCTAATCGGTATCATTTTAATATTTCTGTGAGTTTTGTTTACAAACAGGATGCTGACTTTATGGAGTACGTGTGTCAAGAAGAGAATGTATTTAAAAACGAATCTTCGTTTCTTCATGCTGAGAATAAATCTCTAATTCACGTTCGCTCATTAGCATTTGGAATACATGAACAAGATATGACGGATGCCCGAACAAAAACCAAGATACAACATCAAGACCTTGAATTAAACCGAACAAAAGCACTCCAAAGAGAAAAGGAGGACAGTGTTTTCATAATGTATGGGTTTCGCATGGACGTATTGTTCAGAAATCTTTTGATAATAACTGCATTTGCAGAATTTTTCATGTCAGCAGTTAAACTCATTAGTGATAGCATATTTGCAGATTTTCTGCATTTTAGTAAAGGAAGCGTTACAAAAGGCAAGGCTTGGACATCACTGGGAGAGATCTTTGGAGCTGGGCTCGTAATCCTTGTGATTGGTCATTACCATTGTTCATTTGGTTTGAAAAACAGTTTCTATATCCACTTCTATCTGTTTGCATTTTTGGGTAGCGCAGCATTTCTATTCGCATCCATTCTACATGTGTATGAGCCAAAAACTTCGATGATTTACAGATTTGGACGTGCATGTAAGTTTGTCAGCTGCAATATGCATGCACTAGCTACCATGTCCATTCTGTTTGCACTGGGCATGGCAGAGTCACTGATGTCGAATTACATGATGTGGTATTTACAAGACATTAAAGCATCAATAACAGTTATGGGATTAATGATAGTCATTGGAACATTTTCTGAGCTCTGTTTGCTATTTCTCTCAAAATATTTGATACGTTTGGGTGGATATACTTGGGTATTTGCTTTAGCCCTCTTAGCTTACAGTGCACATTTTGCCTGCTTTTCATACATTACAAACCAGTGGCTTATCCTTCCAGTTCAACTCTTCCAAGGCTTTTCCATGACATGCGTATGGTCTGCATGTTCCGCTTATGCCGCAGAAGTTGCACCAATTGGAATGGAGCGAACCCTTAATGGGATTATGTCAGTAGTGTACTGGGGAATAGGACACGGCATGGGAGGAATTGGTATCGCTCTTCTCTATAATCAGTATGGCCCAGTGGTAGTATTTCGATGTGGTGCTGGTGTATGTATAATATATTCGTTGCTATTTATTCTCTTGCAATGTCTGTTGAAGATACCAGATGGCAGATTTGGAAAACTTAAAGAGTACCATCAATTAACCTATGACGATGGATACCATCAGACCAATTATCAAACTGATTGGTTGTTGGAAGCATTAGAGGCTGAAGAGGAAGACACCCACTTTGTGAGATGATTAAGAAGCTTTTTTGGATGGCTTAAGACTTTGAAATCTTTGTTATGGATCTTTATTTACCATTTATGCTGCCAGAACCCTTCCTGGAGGTTGGGTGTATAAGACTAGAGCTCATAACACAAGAAAGAGATGTCGATGACGTTTTACAGCCTAGCTTCACTTACATTCCTCTTTCATAAAACATTAATATCATTAGTTTTTTTTTGGCCCAGAGGTCGTTTCTGAATTTTGAAGTTTTGCTTCCAATTTAAAGATGAGAAGTAGAAAAAAACATAAAAAATGTTTGCTAACATTTTAAAAGGCATCAATTAAGAATGTCAACATAACAGTTTCATATTTCAAACTTTTGTTTTAAGCTGATTTACAGATAAAATCTGCATAAAGATTTGCCACATTGTGAGACAGAGAGACTAGTCACCTTGGTAACCAGCATTTTAAGCTTTTATGTATAATAGCATAAATCCTTGAAATCTTTATTCTTATTGATATAGATTTCATACTAAATTTGAAGTAAAAGATATTTAAATTATATTTAAAAGTTGCAGTTAATTTTATTTTAAACTTTGGATGCATAGAGTATTAACCTATGGAGAGTGATTCCAATTAAACCTGTGAAATAAGTAGTTTAACTTTTATTGAGCAAATAATGTCTGCATAAATAGAATCACTTTTATCCGTGAAATAAATAAAAAATATCGGTTTATATATTCAAGTTAAATTAAATAAATAAAATAAGTTTCTGTTAATGGCTATGAGATGATTATTAATTTTTAAAACTCATTTAAAATAGAATTGATCATTAAATAATCAATTGAATAAAACTTTATCAATAGAGGGTTTACACAAAACCATAAAATAGTAAAGTAGAGTTAATGTATTGATTCAAATTTGTTAAAGTTAGCTAATATTTATACAAAATAATTATTGACAGTGTATATATAAATATGTTAAAGAACATTCAAAGTATTTATATACAGGATTATAATATTAATGAGAATTATTTATTCATAATTATATAAGCCATAATAGCAGATATTAAAGTTACATTATATAGTATAACTCTCATTACAGCGGACACCCTTGAAACCGTCATTTCATGTTAGTAATAGCGAGTGTCTGCAATAGTGAAAATTATTCATGGTCATTTCTTTGTATTTATTTTTGTCAGGATTTCTCTCCTGTCCGTAATAGTGAGGTGTCCATAATATTGGGGTGTCCGCAATGTGAGAATTGACAATAATTGTTACATTTGGGTCAGTTTCTATACATTTCATTGTATTGATCCAAATGCCTAGACTTGAAACAATATGTTTGAAGGCAATAGAGTCTAAATAGTAAGTATGTCTTGTTTGTAGTTGATCTGAGGCAGGTGAATTATCAGGACCACTTGAACAAAATTTAAGATTAAAGAAACTTTAGCCAATCAGGAGTGCACAGAATCAGTACATATTGGTCTCAGCCAATCAAGATCCCTCATGGTTGTTGATAACTTCTAAGTTTTTTCTCAGATATCTAGGGTTCATTGCTTGCCCCTGGTTGGCTCAAGTTTGACTTAAGTTTGATTCATTTGTTTTCACTCTATGCCGTGACTATGCTCAACTTTCTTCAAGTAGTCCCAGTTATTGTGTTCACACAGTAAATGTATAGAGTTTTGTCCCAGATGGCATATTCAGTATTTATTAATCTAATATTGTTAACTAAGATTAGCGACACAAGCCAATGCAAGTCTGGAGCAAGCAGAAACAACTCCATGTTCTCACTATGAAATGAAGATGAATGCCAGTGCAAAAAAATAAAAGATTTTCCTTTTTGCTTTGGCTTGCGCTTATGCTAATGCTTGCTTTGGCTAACATCACTAATGAGAACCTGGCTTTAGGTAAATGGAAAGTTATTAAATTGAAAGATTTTCTTGTGTAATTTTGCTTTTATGTGGTGTCTTTTATGACTTATGAATGCTCATTGTTTTGTCATCCTTTGCTTTCACTCTAAACTATGCAAAATGGCATACCACTATAATTTGCATACATCACACACTTGAGAAAACTACAGTAATGTGCCTTTCATTTTATCTCACTATGTACTATGTCTTCTCATTTTGCAAGCAAAGCTAGTATAAGTACAGGTGGCGTAGCAGTGAGGGTACTCGCCTCTCACCAATGCTACCAGGGTTTGAGTCCCGCTGAGCTCAGTGTCGTATGTGATAGAGTTGTTTGTTGGTTCTCTCCTGTGCTTCAAGGGTTTTCCTGGTTCTCCGGCTTTCCTCCCTCCACAAAAATCAAGTTCTACAGTAAATTCCAAATGGAATTTCAGTGGATGAAGAGCCACTCTGTAGAAATGCCACTGCTAAATCCCATTTATTATTAATAATTTATTTATTTTATTAATTTGCATCACATCCAGGTAATCCTGGAGAATTGTTTGAGTATGACAAAGGCCAAACTAGGGGGACAAAGTTGAAGTATTTTGATTATTGTGAATATCATTAATAGTCTTTTTATGGCCCCACACTTTGTTCAGAAGCAAAATACATATGTAATCTAGGAATTCAACAACTGTGAGAAGACTACAGCCAAGAAATAGACCCATGTTGCCACCAATGTCACCTGGAATAGCAGAGCAGTGGATCAAAAAAGAGGAAAAATTCATTGGTGAGTATATTAAAATGGGAATTTCATTATGCTATAATAAGGACCGGTCTTTTAATACAAAATGATTCAAATATTCATAGCTCAATTGTAGAAACAGCCAATAGTACCCTCCACAGTCCCATGCGCCATCTTGAAAGGAACTGTGCCTGTGAATTAAAGCAAGGACAGTGATAACCTTGCAAAGATAGATACCCTTTTTAACACCTTGGACAATTATTCACATGTCTACATCATTGCAAGCTTACTGTTCGTCTCGCTTCGATGCACAGTCACGGCTACCTTTCAAGATGGTGTAGGGAACTGTGAAGGGGACTATTAGTTGGTATCAAAAATAAAGGATCTGGGCTGAACCAAACGAACCCCCCCCCCCCCCCCCCCCGAATTGATGAATGGCAAAATAAGTTGCGCATGCGCATTCATTATTTATTTCATCATCGTAGATTCCAGGAATACTTTCATTTGGACAGGGGTATGTGATACTGCTAACCAAAGTGGACCAAAATTCATAAGCCATAGGACTAAAGGCTGGTTTTCACTCGAGACATAAGCGACTTATACTTATACTTTTTACTTTTTAAAATTACTTTTGACGGATTTCTGTCTGTCCAATATGCAGAACTTACCGAAAAGACTGCTCGATCCGTATGCCGGAATTTGTTCGTCTACTTTATAAGCCAACTCCACGAAACCGATTTGAAGATAAACAAGATTATCCCTGTGTTTAAGATAGACATTTTATCAATCCCTCGATTCCTTTTCAATCATTTTTAGGAATTGGGTTCTAAAAGAATCATCATGGGAATGAACAGAGGAAATTGTGGAATAAGAGTCGTTTATGTATATTCTTTTTAGTCCGGCCTCACAAAATATCGGTCTTTTAGTAAATATAGGCCCCAAATTCCGTGGGGTGGCTACGTCTCAGACATTTTTGTCGAAAATCTATCAATATGAGGCTATGGAAAATCTATGACCATTCTACATTAAAACATCACTCCCCCTCCTTCTCCTCCCACCCCCCCCCCCCCCCCCCAAAAAGTCTTCCTCATTATTACCTTATATACTCTTCAGATCTGTTAAGCTTGAATCTTTTCTGTATGATGTGGACGCCAACTTTATTAGGGAACTTTGAGTAGGAAATCGTGGTTTCAAAATATCTCTCCTTGCATGGCACAGAACACCAACAGGCAGCTAAATTGGTAATTTCTAAATTAACAGTTAAAGTAATCGTTATTTAAGATCAGTTTTTTTGCCTAGAAAAATCTAGTTTTTCATTAACGACAGGCCGAGTTCATTCCGAGCTCCTTTCGAGCACATTCCGAGTTCAGTCCGATCCATAAATCGGCCCTTCGTAATTTGATTGACGAAAGATAAAAAGCCAGTTGTCCGGAGTCAGGTCGCAGACTGAGCATCACGATTTATTTACCAGTGTTCTTTGAATCCTTTCTTACCTTGGGCTTGTGTACGACATTGGGCATCTTGAATACTGCAGACTGGAATGTGAGGAAATCCTTTAAACACGAAAAAAAGTATTCGAGATTCCCGTTTAATGTTTTGCTGTTTTTTTTTACGACCAGCGGTCGATTAAGACAGGTTTCAAGATGCGTTAATCAATCAAGCTTACCTGGTTCACCATGTAATTTGCTACCACGTGTTGCAGTGGTGGCAGAGTTTCAGTTGTACGACCAGTGGTCGATTTAGACAGGTCTCAAGATACGTTAATCAATAATGCAAGCTTACCTGGTTCACCTTCTAATCTACAGCCACATGCTTCGATAGTGGCGTTGTTAAAACACTGTGCAACACAAGCATCTTTGGTGTATAATGCATAACCGGGCAGATTTCTCTCAGAACAGTTGGTTTTGTAAGGTGCTGGTAGGCGCTTAAGCTAAACAGTTAAAAAAAAAGGAAACTTGTCAACATAAATGAGAGGCGGTTCATTGTTAGGTTTTCGAAAACGGGCCTTCAATGATAACTGAGTTGAACACAATTTAATCCTCTGTTCTTTGATACAAGGGATGGGAGCTTGTCTCCCTTACACCCCTAGATCCGCCATGTAACGGTATCCCTTAAGTCAATCAAATTCTACTGAAAAAAGACGACAAGGATTGGTGGATTTGCTTACCATTTTAGGCATTACACCAACAATAGCGTGTGAGCCAGGAAAGACGTTGAATCCTCGATTCCGATTGGCCACCTCACCATGCCACGTCACAATCGCTAGAAAACCAATGGACCAATCACCAAATGTACTTTCGTTTGTTTGGGTGTCAAGAACAACATTCAACGCTCCATCCCCTCCTGTGTACTGGACTTTGAGTGGATTACCATCCTTAGTCTTGGGCTTGAACTCATAACATAGTCCCTTGGGACTCATGACGGCCTGAAAATCTTTAGCAGAGCACACGTAATCTGTAGAGAAGCGGCAATAGCTGACTACCATTGTTTCGATGTCATGGCCGTAGACTCGCAGGAATTCCTCTGGGTTGAATACTCTGGAAGACGTGTTCAAAGCATTGCGCAGTGTGTCTACCATGTTATTGTCACAGTTTTCGACGACGTTCGCTCCAAAGATATGGTAGGCACACAGAAGCGCCTGTCCGCATGTGAGGTTACCGCTGACATGTCTTATGGTATCGCAGGCGGGTAAATCGAGTTTGAGTTTTTTGAATCTTTCGTCGTCATATCCGATGTCTGCTTTGGACTTCATGACAGCGTTACGATTACAAATAGTTACCAACGGAAAATTCATCCCATCTTCTGGGAACTCGTGAGATGTGTGAGTGTTAATGGGTTTTGAGATGTATTGTTGGACGCTTTCTGTGAGGAAATATAAATAAATCCCAGTTACTGTTAGTATACAGAAAAGCCAAGATAATCTACGACACCACGATGAGACTCCGACTACGTAACGAAGTCCGTGTAGAGTGCTGTTCGACGCAAACTCGGACCACGACGGCTGCATTGAAACTGTTGACAAAGGAAAGCAAAACGATTAAAATTTTCAGGACATTTTAAGAACATCTTTGCTGATGCTTTACATTTAATTTAAGATAAGCATAGTGAAAATAACAAATAAATAATTTTATATAAACTATTTTGTATATTCTTTTGGTAAATTCCTCTTTTTCGTTTCGTGTGTCTGCAGTTTATTTTATCAGTGTTTGTGTCAATTGATTTGAAAGCTATTAATATAAAACTTCATTTGCAAACTCAAACGAACAAAAACAATATTTCAATTGATTTAGTTAAATACCTTTTGGTTTTGAGGTTTAGTCTGAGGGTTACCTTTAGTTACGTCGATCCTACACTCTAGTTCTTTAATTTGTTGGCAATCTCCCTTTTGCTTTCGCTTTAACGAAACTTGAAACGATTCAAGAAACGTCTCGCGTCTTGTTTTGGCGAAAAATGCTTTGCAAACACACTGTGACACTTATTTCTCAATATAACCACCTTGTCGAACTGTAGGTAGGGAGACATTTTAATTCGTTGCCAGATATATGGAAATTAAGAACATCGCGTAAGAGAACATATCAATATATAATGATTTTCCGTCACAAAAGCTAAGAAATATTTAAGAATAGTGTCAATGAACTTTTAAGATTACATTTTTATATTGGTAAACAAGCTCCAAAGGTTTTTTTCTTATCCAGCTGCGATAGTGAAGAAGGAGATGTATAGGAACATTTTCACGTTTTTCACATTCACTTTTCAAAACAGCTGTTTAGATTTTATTAATTTTTACAATAATTTGATTTTTAACAACGGCATACATTACATTCTTAGTATGTCACTGTCAGAAAAATCAATACGTATACTGACCAAAAAAGGCAATAATACGGTGTTGAAGGTGGCGGGGAAAATATTACACTTAATTATTTAATTTAGGAGTAGGTGTAATTTGGCGTTTTTAGCCGTGCATAGAATCGTGGATTTAGAGGGCGCTAAATAGAGACTCGTTCATTTATCCATAATCCCTTTAATAGACTCTTCTCCAAAATAACTGACGCAAAACTGCGCTAACGTACCGTCAGCCAGTAAATTCGACAATCTTCATAGGGTTATTTAAGGGTTATTCATTAATTTTTAAACTTAGCATAAATATGCCCCAACATATCCTAGTTCAAAAAATGAAATTAAAAAATGGGGGTCATTACTAATTCAAAAACTAATTTTTTTTTTGGTAAACGCTGAGGAAATATGGTATTCATCGAGAAAAAAACACGCGCTTTATAGAGTAACTTAAGGGATCAAACAGAAACGCTTCAGAAAACAATCAAAAGCATCAAAGAAATGCAGATAAGTTTTTCACTCAAGGACAAATCAAAGAAAACTCATCAACACTTATGAATTAAATATTGTCTCAAAGGCGGCTAAAGAAAAGTAACTTTGGAATTTTAATTAATTAAACATAGATAATGATATTGCTCTATATTTTTAAAGTTTTTTTTACATCTGGGACTTTTTTTAAATTTTATTATGTGTCTAGTCGTTCTAGCTTTTTCGCACTAATTGGGGACATTTTTCAGTGATGTGCCTCGTAGGAAAAATGATGATGCAAGAGAACGTTCTTGCTGTGCCAAGATTTGCGAATATAAACCTCTTCTCTTAAATTCCTGGATCCGCCACTGCACTACATTCAATATTCTATGCACACAACGTTCAACTCACATGTTGATTTTTACAGAGGGAGGAAACCGGAGAACCCGGAGAATACCCTCGTTGCATAGGAGAGAACAACACATCAAACAAACGCTTTTCATGGTGTATAATTTACCTTTTCATCATTACTGTATCGTGTAATACGTTCAACACAGAGAGTAAGAATAAAGATCCCGAAGCTCATTCCTAGAGCGGTCGTCCCATAAAAACATTAGTTTACCAAATATCGAGATAAATAAATATGTAAAATATCTACATCGCCTATTAACTAACCTTATAGTTGTTATTCTTGTATTATAGAAAAATGTTTTTCTCAGTGTAGTCGAGCATTTTCTTCTGTCACAACAAACCCGAATATTTTGCGAGGTACATGATTATACTTTACATTACCATTTCTCTAGTCGCATGCATCTTTGTTGAATCAAAAGAAGTGTTTGTCTTTAGTTTATATAAGCTATTTGTGGGCGTCAAATAATGAAAATAAATGGTCTGAAATGTGAAGCTTTAAGGACGAGTTTATTCGTTTTGTTCAGCTGCCGTCCTTGTGTTTCTAGAGTACAGAAAAGCGTATATCTTCATGCATAAGTAGTCAAGAAACTCGACCAGTGTCAGGATACTGCAGCCAAGCAATAGACCCATGCTACCTCCCAAGTCAGCTAAAAATAAAGTTAAAACAATGAGTGAATGAATGAAAAATGAGAGAAAAGAAAGAGAAAGTGAAAATGCAAAGTAAAAACAAAGATGAAATGAGAGCAAGCAAGGAAAGCAAAAATAGAAACTCTCTTGATCAAACGATATGACAGACTACCTTGTAAAAGATAAAGGAGATAAGCGATTGGTCATTCAAGAACAGAAAGCAAATATGGGCATAAACACGAATAATCAAGGCATTGAAAATTGTTTCGTCGACTACAAATAACATTAAATATCTCAACTCCAACCTCTCGGTTTTGACGAGAATGCCAATGAGAAACACAAGTCATTCAATGTGTTACGGTCACCAAAATGTTCGGACATGGTTCTGGGATTTCCGTTCTTTCGTAACAAGTGTCCTGTGAGGGTTACATGAGAAGGTGGTACGTAACTTACCAAAGAGGCTCTCTCTATCATAGCTGGAGTGTTCTGTAAATACTTGATGCAAGTTATCAGCAAAGCCAATCCGAAGATTTACAAGGTTACTCCTATGGCAAAATAGTTAATAATGAATAATGATAATGATGATGATGATGATGATGATGATGATGATGATGATGATATTATAATAATAATATGATAATAGTTATAATAGTAATAGTAATAGTAATAGTAATAGTAATAGTAATAGTAATAGTAATAGTAATAGTAATAGTAATAGTAATAGTAATAATAATAATAGTAATAATAATAATAATAGTAATAGTAATAGTAATAGTAATAATAATAATAGTAATAGTAATAGTAATAATAGTAATAGTAATAGTAATAGTAATAGTAATAGTAATAGTAATAGTAATAGTAATAGTAATAATAGTAATAGTAATAGTAATAGTAATAGTAATAGTAATAGTAATAGTAATAGTAATAGTAATAGTAATAGTAATAGTAATAGTAATATAATAGTAATAGTAATAATAGTAATAGTAATAATAGTAATAGTAATAGTAATAGTAATAGTAATAGTAATAGTAATAGTAATAGTAATAGTAATAGTAATAGTAATAGTAATAGTAATAGTAATAGTAATAGTAATAGTAATAGTAATAGTAATAGTAATAGTAATAGTAATAGTAATAGTAATAGTAATAGTAATAGTAATAGTAATAGTAATAGTAATAGTAATAGTAATAGTAATAGTAATAGTAATAGTAATAGTCATAGTGATAGTCATAGTCATAGTAATAAATAATAAAATAATAAACAATAAATGATTAGTAATATTCGTATAAGTAATGCCGGAATAATCAATAGTAATGAATAATGATTATTGACCCGAATAAGGATTGCTTAATGCAGCAATCGAAAGTTAATCTTTTTCTAGCATCTAATGATTAATAAATATTAGATCAATAGTAATAATTCATAATTAATTAGTAAATTTCAAGTATCAAGGATTAGTGATTTACAGCTAATTAATTGAAACGTCAAAATATAACAGTTATTAATTAAAACAATTAATAAATATTGATATCAAAGACTTCTGACTTAAGATATTTTGCAGATGATTCATAAACACCGACGAACCAATAATTTATGATGGTTATTGAACTGAGTGAAGTGCAATTTGGTCTGAAATCAAACGCGCGATTACAAAATCGGACGACCGCGTAGCGGGAATGCAATTTGTAATTGCAAGTTTGATTTCAGACCAAAATTGCACGACACGAAGTTCATATCCTTTTTGTAATCATACACAAGAAAAAGACACAATAAAGAGTGCAGACTAATCAATTTAATGTAGAAGAATAACTAAATGCCATCAAAAAAAAAACATCTAAAAAATGTTGTTTTGATTTACTTTATTGTTTAACAATTGTTTTTTACGGATGCGATTAAGAGCTGCAAAGGATGCGATTTGGGGGTTAATCGCACTCCTTTGAACCAATCAGATTTGGTAGTGATTACAAAAAGGATATGATTGAATATAAAAATAGTGGTAATAAAATAATGATTAATTATTAACTTGAGATATGTTTCACTTTCATTGAGGTTGAAGCGATTCTTCAGCACGCGTAGCAGCGTCTCAGATGGATACTTGGAGTAGGTTGTCGAGGATTGATATGTTATCTCTTCACACGGTAACTGACACGAACAGCTTCCGCGGCTCCATTTTTCTGAAAGGAAGGTAAGCTTTTTGAGAGAAAGACGGACGACTAGACAGACAAAATGTAGACAGACAGGAGGTAGACAGACAGACAGAACGGCCGGCAAGCAGGCATTACAACAGACACACAAACAGCAAGACAGGCGGACAGATAGACGAGCAGAAAGAGCAAGGCGGGCAGTTGTACACACGGACCCCGAGGCAAGACAATAATACACCAACTTTCAATGGACAAACAAGGGTAAATCGAGTCGCAAAAGTGAACAGACATGAAAACAAAATAAAATTTGGCCGCGGATGAGAAGAATGCGCCGAACTTACTTAAGACCTCACGGCTACATGTTTCCGCCTTGAAACTGCAAACAGGAACTTCTTTGGACACTAAATACACAGGAAAATAAATTCAGATTTCAATTGGGCTGGCTATTACCTGGAAGCCATGATAATACATATATAGCGTCCTTTATAGGTTTTACCCTATCAATCATGTTTGTTTATTTAGGGGAGGTTGGTTGGTTACGTGCACGCCCCTTGCTATGAAAGTTGTATTCCTTTCCTCTTTCATTAAAAATCAATTGAACGAGAGAGCGATAGTTTCTCTAGTTGCATGACATATTACGTGTTACCCTCGCAAAACAAGGACGATCATTTACCTGGCGATCCCATCAGTCTGCACCCACAATCCTGCGTAATGGCGTCGTTGACACACTTCAAAACACAAGACTCCTTTGTGTAGTTTCCATATCCACCAAGATGTCTTCTTGAGCAAGCAGATTTGTACGGCTTCGGCAAGCGAATGTGCTTTAGCGCAAAAGCAATTCAAATCAAAAAGAAATAATACTTAGAAGAGATCGATATCTAGCTAAAAACTAGTGTAAAGAGATAACTAGCTAAAAACTAGTGTGAATACTTACATTGTTAGCGACTAATAATATCTAATACTTAGGAACCGTTGTTAGCGACTAATAATATCTAATACTTAGGAACCGTTATTAGCGACTAATGATATCTAATACTTAGGAACCGTTATTAGCGACTAATAATATCTAATTCTTCTCTCGACCCCAGAGCCTTGCCATTTTTACTACGTATGCTCGTCTAAATGCCAGAACCGGTCAGTCGTGATATTTTTTATCCTTTGTATTTTACATCAACCAATCACAACGCTTAAAAATTCTAGGGTTTCCCAGAAGCTCTAGGTGGCATATTGTTGAACATGCGCGTAAGATTGACAGGGACCAGTTTTTTTAAAATTCATCTCGAGTCTACGCACATTTTAAATTTTAACACAGGAGGCCCAAACTAACGAAAGTGGCAGTTGCTCGACCAGTGGAAACCAGGACGATTTCTAATATCTATCTCAACAATATGTCATTCTTAAGGTGAGCCTCGTTCATCACCAGTCTATGCGCATCGTTAGCTTTAACACAGGTAGCTCAAATATATTTGTTTTAAATGGAATTAATAGTGGATTCCACAGGGTGTATGCTCTTTTTCCACTGGATTGTGAGATTTCCAAATGAGATTTGAACTAACCTTTATGGCTTTAATCAACACTTTGACGTTTGTGCCTGGCTGAACATGGAACCCTTGAGACGGAGGAAGAACAGGGCTTGGGTTATGAATGATGACATCAAATCCAACAGATCTTCCCCCCAAAGTTCTCCAAGACCCTTTAGTATCCAATATTATCCTGAGCCCTGTCCCTGCTCCCAACAAATGCAAATGTTTATGCCTCTCGTTCATATTATTATTAAACGTGTGGCACAGTCCGGCGTTGGATAAAATAGGTACAAAATCTTTGGCGCTGCAAATTTCTGACACAGAAAACAAGCACGGGCCAACAAGCATAGATTCAATATCGTTCCCAAACCGGGACATGTATTCTTCTCGATCAAAACGTCGTGACGTTTCCAAAGCGTCTTGCAAGGCGTCACGTATCTCAATCGTACAGTTTTTCATAATAGAGCTGGCGTATTCAAAAGTAGCACATAACATCGCCTGTCCACAGGTGAGATTACCGCTGATATTACGTGCAATATCGCAGGCAGAAATATCGAGGCCCTGCGTTTTAAATCTCTTGTCTTCGTAGCCAAGATCAAGCTTGAATTTGTCGAACTGATTAAGATTACAAATAGTGACCGCCGGAAAAGGAATGCCGTTTTCGTTAAACTCGTACGAGGTGCGAGTGTCGACAGGCAAAGACTTGTATTTCCGAATGTTTGAATTCAGAATATAAATATAGAACAAAATTGCAGCGAGCATACACAGGATCCAAAAGGTACGACGGAACCACGAAGATACGCCGAATACGTGCCGAAGTCCGTGAAGAGTTGTGTTAGACGCGAATGTATTCCAGGATTCAGTCATTTCGGCTTGCTGGTTTGTTTATCTGGAAGTCTTCGAATTTGAACCAGAAGAATATCTTTTAGCGTACGCCTGTACGTACATGAAGATAGCGGGTTGAACTAAAACACTTGTGGCAGATGTGAGGAGGAAATTAAACTCAAACTGCGTACGTAAACTGTAAGCACTCTCCATGGGCATGCGCAATAGTAAAAAGGTCGCACTAAAGAGCATGCGCATTGGTTTACTTTTTAGGCAGAATTTGGGGTTCTTTTTAGTTCATTTCATTTAAATATTTATTTTGCGAGTTTAGCATAATTAACTTCTCAGTTATCCAACTTATGGCCCTCGAGAAAGTATATGAGCAACTATCAGAACGTAGTAACAATATACCGGCGTACAAAGAATAACTAGGCGGCAGATGGACATAAAAAAATTGGTATAGTGATGATTATCTAGTGACACATTTACATTTCATGAGATTACAGCAGCGTTGGTATAGTTACATAGTTAGTACAAGTTACTTATCAAATTCATAATAATTCATGAGGAAAACACAAGACGTTTGATAAGCAATCTACAGTATGAGTGGCCGTGTTTACGTTGTATCCGATATACAACCTCTCGGCTACGCCTCGAGCACGTATATCGGATACAACACGGCCACTCATACTGTATATATTACATAGTTAGCACGAGTTACGTCGAGCGTAGATAATTCGTGCGCTTTGTCCCCCCCCCCCCCCCCCCCCGATAAATCTCAAACAGATGCGCGACTCCGATTTAAACTGTAATCAAATAGCATCCTGGTGTAAAACCAATTATTTTTTTGACAAAAAATCACTGCATCAAATTTCATTCGCCCCAAATTTTCTATGTTTTTGTTTAAGTCGATTCTTTCCGAGCAAACTTTAAGGTAAGACTTAGGTAAAAAAGGCCATTCCTCCATTTTCCCCGGTGTCGTATGTGAGTAGAGTTGTTAGGTGGTTCTCTCCTGTGCTTCGAGGGTTTTCCAGGTTTTCCTCCTTCCGTAAAAATCAACTTCTATATTTCAATTGGAATCCAGTGGAAGACGAGCCACTCTGTGGAATCCACTGTCAATCCCATCCCATATTTATTTTCAAATAATTTGTTGCAGTTTTCAATCAACTTTATCTTGCTCGAAAAACATCCTTGTTTTTTTAACAATATAGAATTTTTAATATCCAAAACCTCAACTAATTGTCAACAGATGGTCTACATAATTGCTACAGCTAGGCTCTTTTGGTATGATTATATTCGCCTTATAATAATAAAGTCATATAATTGGTAAACTGTTATAGCTTTCGCTTTTTCCGGTTCGCACTATTGTCAAGCAGCTTGTCCGAAATAATCGATTTCGTGTAGGCCATCCATGAAACGCAATTACAAGCTTATTCTGGTTATTTCATTGGTCGAGAAGGAAAGTATCACAGGGAGAATCGCTCGTTTTAATTCGTTGATAAAGAAGTCTTCTTCTCGATTGGCCGCGAAGAGGAAACCTTTTAAGTGTCACAACCGCTTTTTTAAAATTATTGCGACACTTCAAAGGCTTCCTCATCGAATAGGACGAACAAGTCAATAAAGTGATCAAAATCCTAGAAAGCTGTGACGCTGAAGATCATGGGAAATATTTCATATCAAACAAGTGAAGCTTTTTGATAAGTACTGCAGCTTGATGATGCTCACAGGAGGTTAAAAGTAACTAGTAAAAGATCTCAAATCAATCAATAATTATTAAACGTTCGGCAAAACATGTAAAAATATCTACCCATAATCTTTGCCGGTCTCAACTTTAGAGTCACAATATGGTCTTTCAATCTCTTGTTACATATATGTATGAAACTCTTACTAATAGACCTTATTCGTGGTGTGACAATGTTTTCCCATTTCAGCGTGACAAACCTGTAGATGATTCATTTTCTTTAGTTTTTAATCTTCGAAAATGTTTTATGAGTATCCCAAAAGATACGAAAGGAATAACGATGATATCCCGACGAGTTTGAAAACAATAGCTCTTCATTCCCCCAGAGGTTTGTCACGCTGAATTGGGAAAACATTGTCACACCACGAATAAGTTCTATTAGATTGATTTGAGTTATTTCTCATTACCATAATATACTTTTTTTCTATTTTTCGGTATATATTTGTTCCTTTGAAAGGCATGTGTCCCAAAAAGAGAGGAAAGCAAATCTCAAGTCTTCGCTTCATCCTTTCTCGTCTCACATGTTGTGTTGCTGTTGTTCGCGTTTCCAGACGATAACAGTTCCCTGGAAGACGAATTTCAAAAACGTATTAAGGGCACGATCACGTGAAAGACTACAATCAAACAGGACATAGATCATTAATTAAGGCAAAGTTGGTACATGTGTATGACAGAAGAATCACGTGAATGGAACCAGTCTCACCTCGGTATCACAGGACGCTAACAGGCTCTCATCGTAGTTCCAACATACATCAAGGACTGGAGACGAGTGTCCCATCAGTTTGTTGACACACGGCTTGTCTTTCCGTTCGACGTCGAAGAAGTACACAGCCATGTCTTCGCTTCCTGTCACTGAAATAATGAACGAAATCACTTATAAATCAACAATTATCAATTCTGGATTTTTTACTGTGATGAATGGATGAAACCTTCCTCACCTACGCATGCGCCCTGTCTAAATGACATCAGAGGACAGAAAGAGCTTCTTATGCCTTTAGTCTTTTGTGAGATGGGAAACTTGGCTTTTGGTTTCAGACCTCCTACTTCGTCTGTAACGCTGTGAAAAACAATCCAAGAATACAAAATTATGTTAATATGTTTTAGGGGAAATATTTCAAAGATGGCGTCTATTTCGTTCCCTAATTAAAACACTCCGTCAATGCAATAGACTCCTCGGCTCTGGAGCGTTCGAGCGTAATGCTGTCCCATTTCAGACGTGTCATTCACTTGAGAACAATATTCTTTGTTTGAGTTGCATCTATTATTCATGTGTCTTCTCATGTGCAACTGAGCGCAAACCTTAAACAAAGAAATGATACTCTAGGGAATGACACGTGGTCTAAAATGGGAATACATTACGTCAAAGTCGAGGAGGTCTATTCAGTGCTTACTCGACCCAGTTTTTTCCTCAACCTGTGAATGGCTAATATGCAATGTCGATGTCCTGGTTAAGTGGTCAAGGTTAGAAAAAACGGAGTCGAGCCTCCGGGGGTTTCACCAGAGCCTTGACTCCAAATGTTTAGGGCTTGATCACTAATTTGGCCATCATTATCACTATTTCTCCCATGACATGCTAGTTCCTCTCCCTCCCCACCCTGAAGACACACACCTGTACAAACAGAGCTTGTCAGAGCACACGTTAACAAGAAGCATAGGGTCACGTGCTTCTCGGCTGATCCAGCTGCGGTAACCAATGGAAGTGACAGGATTTCCTTCTGACACAACGATACTAAAAAAAGAAAACGAAAAATACTATAAATTAATGCTTGGGTTGCCACAGAAGGGTGCATACTGTATACCTTGTGTGGGATTTGTCAATTCATACCCAGATGCATTTCAAGAGGAAAGTGGGATCTGGATACGATATTTGATGATAGGAGGGCAAGGAACCTTTCTCTAGCCAAATCTTCATGAATCATTTCAACTTTGGTGCCATAACCCCATCCCTATGCGAATGTGTGTTTGTCTGGGGGGAGGGGGGGGGGGGTAGTAGCAGACTAAATTTGTTGTTGAGGTACTAGGTACTAACCGTTTTGATTTGTGAATCCTTCCTGATGATATGTCGAAGCAGAATGAATAGATTGACCCCTGGAACACAACCAAATGGTTATCAATACACTTGCATAACAAGACAGGCATGATGCATTGTAGTGTAGCTTGATTGGTTCAGCGTGCCTTATATGATGTTGTTTGTACAAAAGCTAGACCACAACGCATCTTGTTCAAAATTAAAATTATTGGTTCACACATACTTTCTCATCACCAATCCATAGTACCATGCCAGATGATTCAAACTCCATGCAACAAATACCAGAAGAAACTTTTCCTGTTCCACCCTGTAAAAATAACAAGTTCTGGTTAAATCAGGTACAAGGGAACAAATGAGGGGCTAAAAAACATAACCTTTGAAAATGTTTAGAACTGAGTGAGGTAGCATTACCTTGAATGATTTTCCTGTGGAGGTGTTGAAAACATTTATGATGCCTTTTTGATTTCCAGTCTGGTTTGAACCAGTTAAGAAAAAAGCAATTTAATTTAATGTAGTCATAAGAACTGGAATGGAGGGTTGGGTGGAAGGATGGATGGGTGGATGGGTGGAAGGATGGGTGGAAGGATGGATGGATGGATGGATGGATGGATGATGGGTGGGTGGATGGATGGGCAGATGGATGAATGGATGAATGGATGGATAGGAGTGTGGGTGGGTGGGTGGATGGATGGATGGATTGATAGGTAGATGGATGGATGAGCAGATGGAAGAAAAGATGGATCATAGTTTTCTTTAGGATATGATAAACATGTTGTTGTTGCATGGTTGAAATCTACATGCTGTAACACCACAAGCAAAAAGTAACTAAATTTAATGCAGTCATAGGAACTGTAATGGAGGGATTGGTGGAAGGATGGATGGGTGGAAGGATGGGTGGAAGGATGGGTGGAAGGATGGATGGATGGATGGATGGATGGATGGATGGATGGATGGATGGATGGATGGATGGATGGATGATGGGTGGGTGGGTAGATGGATGGGCAGATGGATGGATAGGTGTGTGGGTGGGTGGATGGATGGATGGGTGTGTGGGTGTGTGGGTGGGTGGATGGATGGGCAGATGGATGGATGGATGGATGGAATGATGGATGGATGGATGGATGGAATGATGGGTAGATGGATGGATGGGCAGATGGAAGAAAAGATGGATCATAGTTTTCTTTAGGATACGATAAACATGTTGTTGTTGCATGGTTGAAATCTACATGCTGTAACACCACAAGCATGAGAGTCTGTCACGACACGCAAGCACCTTCCTGACAAAGGATTCCAAATCCTGCATGTGGTATCCAGCGATGTGGAGAGGATAAAGGAGTTTGTCACTGACCAATCAAAATCTGAGAGGAAAAATAACTATTGCTCACCAAATAAACCATTTGACCTTTTTATGTTTTCCTATTTCAGACCACAAGTAATTCCCTTGAGAATAAGATTCTTTGTTTGAGTTGCGTCTACACATGGTCTGAATGGGAAAACATTATGGCTAAGGTAAAGTGGTCTATTCTTTTGCCTTTCTCCTTCACATTCAGATAACTTTTGCAAGCAGCTTGTGATATATCAGCCAGCAAAACATTAACTTTGTGGAAAATTTAATGATTCTAAGCATGCATAAATTTGAAGGTATCATAAGAGTACATACAGTCAATTCAAAAAACGTTGTTGTCGACCAGCTCAAGCCCACTCGACTGGACCGAAAAGAATATAGGTAAAATTACTGAAGCGGTTAAATATTCATTTTGAATTAATTGTTCTTGCTAGTAATATGATAATAATGGTGAGAAACAATCCATCAAATGCATGTCTTTGGGTTTAGGGAAAGAAAAACAAAGTAGTTATGATGCAGTCACGATTCCGAAAATATGAAGGCATTAAAAAAACGTCTCCTTCAACACTTTCCGCTCACCTATGAAGATTCGTGCTGTAGACCAGGCATAACTAGTCATATAAGTCAACTCAGCTTCAATGATTGCTACCCAAAGTTCCTTTTGGCCCCGTCGCGTAGGCTTGAGTTGGCCGACGACAACATTTTTTGAATTGACTGTATACCTGTTACAACTTCCAAGTGGCCACGCAAGGTACATAACACAGACGGTGGAGAAGGCATCAAAAGACACACAGACAGTGTAGCATCTGTCGAGCTGCAGGCCAGACGGTACTTATCATCATGTGCAAATTTTATTGCTGTAACTAAAAAAACCACACAAACTTTTATCTTGAAGTTATCCCTACACTGTAAATCTGGATATAATGCTTCTTTCCCAGACAAAAAGCAAATTTTTTTTTGCAATCCAAGATCCAATACTTTTTCTCAAACTAGTTATAATATTAGAATAAAACTTGAAGGATAAAAGCTGCAAATTTGGTGTAAAAATCTTTTTGCGATCCAAGATCCTGTTAACCGAAGTCCAATCTAATCCATCAATGCACTATTCTTTATTTTCCAAAATATAAAATTCTGGAGTTAAGAATGTTTTTGCTTTACATTATGTATATGTATGACCTTTCAAAAGCTGAAAAGTCAACACTTGTTTCTTCAATTAAAGATACAGTCAAATAGTGTCCTGTTCAGTCTGTCATTCTATATGATTCTGGACATTTTTCCAAGATAAGAAGATCCGAAAATCTCTCAAAATAAAGAATTCACAAACAAAAATCAAGTTTTGGAGATCTTTTTTCTATAGGTACTCAAAGGAAATATTCATGAACTGACTAAGACGTTCATTTAATAAGGTAATATGATCTTTCATGTCAATTTCCTGGCATTGATTTTAATAGAACCAAATGTGATAATTCAGTCTTACCAGCCTCTGCATGTTGGTCAAAGATGTGGTACATCCCCCCAAACGCATAGTTCTCACCAAGTGTAGTGTTGCCTGCCATTTTCCTACAGATGCATCAAAATAATCCAGAAATGAAGGCAGGATGCAAAAAGAAAAGAGGAAGTGGTAGAATGGAAAAATAGGAAGTAAGATAAAGAGAATGAGTGAATGAATGAACAAATGAGATAATATAAAAAAAGAAGAGAAAGAAATGGACCAAGAGAGAAAGGAAAAGTGACATCCAGGATTTTAAAAAGAGGGGAAGTCCCAAAATTGCCACCACACAGAAAAAGCTTGTGCAATGTGCTTCACAAAGGAGGGTTTTCAACCCAAATATCCTTCTACTAAGAGAAAAGAACATGAGTGACTTCAAAAGATCTCACAAAGGGGGGTTCTATAGGTTCCTATTGAGGATTAAAGAAAAAATGACTGGCAGATGGATGAGTGGCATATGATTGGATGAAATTAGATGGATGGAGAAGGTCACAAGGACTGATTGATAGATTGGTAATGAATGGTGGATGAGTGGATGGATAGATTGATAGAAAGATGCTGGTTAGATAAAATAAAAGGCAAACAGTAGTCTTCAAAGACTTTAATCAAATACCTGCTTGCCTCTGCCTTGCGTGTTGGTACTACACCTCGAGGAGGGGATTCAGTTTTCTCAGGTGGGGGCAGAAACTTGAATGAGCCACTGCTGTGGTATCGCCGATGGGTGGGTCGGTTTGGTGAATAGCCATGTGATAAATCACCAGGGTCAATGGGCAGTGAATCAAAACTTGTCTGAAAAGAATAAAGGAAAGCTTCTAATTCAATTGATACCATAATACAACCTCTGCACTGATCAAAGTCAGGGCATGGCTAATTCTCAGAATGAATAAAAATTTAGCAAGATTTGTGGAGGGTGGAAAACTGGAGAACCTGGAGAATACTTGAATCAAGGGGTGACCTAACAAGCCTTTATTCACATGTAAAGACCCCAGAGTTGATCCCAGTATGACACTACATGTTGGTCACCCTTAATTCTAGTGGTGTAGATGTGTTTATTTAACTGATTCACCAAATTCTCTATTTAATATCTATGTTTGATATGTTACATTACTCACATCAAATGAGCTTAGTCTACTGTAGGTGCTTGCACTTCGGCTTCTGAAACAAAATTGTACAAAGCGTACAATAAAATAATCATGAAACAACATAACCTGAGAAAACAGACATACTTTCACTCCCCCAAATGACTAAACAACCAAGGTGTTTCTGAAGATATTCTCAAAGGGTCTGTACAATCAATACTAGTGTTCATATGAAAATAAACATGAAAGAATGACCTAACCACCCAGGTGTTTCTGAACTTCAAGATATTTTCAGTTTGAGAACAATTAATTATATACATGTATCTAGCTAAGAGGACAAGGTTTCACAGGTGGAGAGAAGAGAAAAAGAACCTTTTTTTAAATACTGCACTATGGCTTTGATTTCCCCCTCTAAATTTAATGAAACATTTTATTTGTTTGCTTGATTTAGTTTTCATGATTTTCAGTTTTGGCTTTGGCTGTTCACCAAAGATACAAACAAGCAGTCATTACAGAGTGGATTAAAGGATCAAGACCAGATTTCCCATTTATTACCTTGAGAGCTGAGATGATTCAGATGGACCATAGCGTTTGGATAGCAGCTGCTTACGAATGTACAAATACTGCCGACGAAAGGTAGGATCTTCTTTCTGTTTCAAGAAGGAAAAATTGTTAATAATTAAGGTTTATTTTTTCCACATAGAGTAGAGTGCAGAAATACAACCTGAGGGGGTTAAAAATTAAGGGCTATTGAAGTAAGATATTGATGATTTCCAGTGTTAGGGTCTAGACTGGTACCATGGGGCTTGGGGCACTTCACCTGTCTGGTTCCCTACACTCCCCTCCACCCAATTGCTTTTGCCATGGAAACATTAAATATTTTCAATATAATATACCAACAAGACCTAGTAGCAACCTCAACCTTCCTTGAAGTATTATAATTACACTTTTTCTTACAAACAACTATCGTCCATTCCGTCCCCCAGAGACATATGTACACTTATAATCTGATGTTCACAAACCCCCATCCCACCCCTCCCCCATAGCAGTACGTACAATGATGTCCATCCCGCGTCCAATCTCTCCCCAATTAAATTTCGCCAACAAATAATTCGATTTTCATTTCAAACATTACCTCCTTCTTGGCATTTTCACGTAAGAGCTGGTTTCTTCTTCTCAAGTACAAAGTTCCTGTTCTCAATTCACAGAAAAAACGTAAGTTCTCATAATTTGTAGCCTTGTAAAGTATCTTGAAGTAGTACTTACTGAATTGTGGGTTATTAGGTGCACGATAAGCATTATATCTAGCATCCAAGGCCAAGATCTGATGGGATAAATTCATTATTTTCTTTCAAGATCCAAGGAAGATCTGTGTGTTTTGACGGGAGACCATCTTGGATCTCACCCAGAAATCCTTTGGGGCTTGGCCAAATTCAGGTCGCACCACAGGGAGTCCAAGATGTATTTGTCGACCAGCTGTACCAGGAAGTTTTTAATTTTCACCGAACTAAATTCAACTAAACCAAATCCTAATCGAGTCAACGAGATCTATCTTTCTAAAGAAACTTTTATATCTATTCTTTTATTTGAAATCAAAAAAGGGAAGCGGAAAAGAAAGCTAGAACATTTTCTTGCGTAATTCGTACACCCAAGGGCAGAAGGATTTAATTGCCGTCAGGTCCGAAGTCCATACGCCGCCTCAGCTCTGCGGATGTCTCGGGGGTATGGCAAAGTGGGATCGATCTTTTAAAAATCTTTTACAATTTTTTTTAAAATTTCATTTGTGGTTTCGTAGTTTTTGTAGTTTTATTTTGTGATTTCATGATGAATGTAAAGCTACTCTGTAGATATGCCATCATTAAACCGTTATTATTATAATTATTATATCCCACCTAATGCACTTGAATTTTGTTGCTTTTTCATTGCTTTTTTATTTATTAGGGAAAACTCTCAACGATCTGGCCAATCTTTCTAGAATGAAAAACGCTTTATTTCAAATGTCAATTTCAAATTTATTCATGAAAAATATATCTCACCAAAAGGTATTTATGCAAAAGTATCTAAGTATGCGCTTCTAATTTTGCATCTTTAACACCCAAATTGTTTTGTGCGCAAGTACACAATTATTGCAATTATTTACGAATTCAACTTTAACTTTATAATAGATAATAACAAGGTGATTTTACGTGACCTTCACTAGGACAAGTGTTCGTCATGCAAAAGATGCTACAAATGAGTGAGGTCGATGTGGTTGGTCAGCGGACCTAGCTCTAATTTCATGTGTTTTATTTTTCAACTTCTGTGCTTTCCTTGTCTTCTTCAGATCTTCTTCAAACTGCAGTTGGTTCGAGTAGGTCTTTAAGTTCAGACAGGATAGACTCTTCAAAGGATTGCTTGAAACAGACATGTTGATGCCTTCTTGAGCACTTTTCGGACGTTGCCTTGCTACTTTCATCCTAGCTTGCGACGGAGACACCATTATTTTGTTTTCACAAGGTTTGATGACCTCCTCAGCCGAAGTAGTCCACCCCCTCTTATTCAGAGGAAGAGTCTGGGTTCGAAAGACTGGAGCGGATCGACCACGTGATATAATATGAGCCGACTTGTTATCTGGTAGAGGAGGAGGCCTAGGGTAGGTTTGTAAGACGTCCGTAAAATAGGCATTGTCTTTGAGACTATGGTCAGGAGCGAATGGAACAACATTAACGGCGCTCTTACTTGACGTCACCTTAGCGGGTGAAGACTGGGGCCTAACAGCTTTTGTTTTTCTAACATGCGCACTGGTGATCCTGGTCACGTGATTACTAATGCTGTTAAGGGTGCTATTTCGGTGAACCAATCGAATAGGTGCACTGGCTACTCTTCTGGCAGGATCATCGATTGTCCGGTCTACGATGGCCGAGCGTGAGGGAGGTCTGGAGGGGAGGCTGTCTTTGGTATCTGCGCGCATGAGCCTTTGCGCGCGTATATAATGACGCGAAAGCTTTCGGGGGGAGTTTTTGCTGTAGAGGTTTAGTCGACCAAGTCCTTCGGGTCGCTCTGGTTGTAAATTGTAGTTCCATTCGACAGCCTCGAAGTTAAAAATCAACAGGTTACTTAAGGTATTTATGACCATCCTGATAGAAAATTGGAAAAAAATGTTAGTAAAATTATAGACGCATTAATTGAATTTAAATGTAAAAAAAAAATAGTTTTACTGACCTATTGTCTTTTGCGCAAATCGTCGTTATTGCATCGTTTTTACTGTTACCGCGAATCAAGCGAAGACAGTCGCCATTCAAGAGGTTCCAAATCCGCAGCTAGATGGAAAGAGGATAAAAGTTAGTTTCGTGTGCGCTACTCAAGATGAACAACTGATTAACACCAGTTGAGTCCATAAGTCAAGTGAGGATACTCAAAACCATGGTGTTGATAATGATCTTTATAAAGATTTATAAGATCTTAAAATTGTAAAACAAAATTAGAAAAGGATAGAAGGAAGGAAGGAAGGCAGGGAGGGAGGAAGGAAGAAAGGAAGAAAGGAAGGGAGGAAGGAAGGAAGGAAGGAAGGAAGGAAGGAAGGAAGGAAGGAAGGAAGGAAGGAAGGAAGGAAGGAAGGAAGGAAGGAAGGGAGGGATGGAGGAAGAGAGAATTTTTTTACCTTCCCATCTGCAGATCCAGTGATGATTCGACAATAAAGAAATTCTATACAAAGCACCTCCCTAAAAATGTAAACAAAAAAATAATGATGTATGAAACTTATACGATAACTATAACATAACGGTACTCTGATTGACCATAAAGCATGGCATCAGTTAGACATGATATCGATGTTAGCAAGCTTATTAAAAAAAATGACTTGCAAGTCCAGTATTCTTTTTCTTAAAAAAGCAAAGTTGGACTTACTTGGGATGGCGGAAAGCCTGAAGACATTTTTTGTGTCGTCCAATAGCGCTCCAAGCCATGGCGTAACCATCTAGGCTGCCGGTGATTATGTGATGATTATCAAACTTGACGCACGTGATCGCGTTTTGATGGCCGTCTAAGGACTGAGAAGTTACGAAAGTTATTAAAAGTCATTAAAAATTATCGTGCCGTGAGAGGGATAGGAAAACATATGAGAATGGAGACGTGAAACTGAGGGTAATATATTTGTCCAATTTAAAGACTTGTTAAAACTTTTTTAACCACACTACTTACCTTAACCAAGGTTGCCGATTCGATGTCCCACACCTTAACTTTCCCTCCTTCGCACCCACTGATGGCTAAAGTATCAGAAACCTTAAAAGTTTAAAAGAAAATCTTAGTAAAGTAGTAATAAATTATGCGTTTGGTGTGTATACTGAATGAAGTAGAGAGAATAAGAGAAAAATATCATATGCCCTTGGCAGGATTCGAACCCTAGTCTTCGGTATTCTAGTCCGATGTGTTAACCACTACACTACAAGGCCCAACCACGCTGGTAACGCAGCCAGAATATGAAATGTAGGGTATTCGTGAGGATCCCAGAGCGATATTTTCTCTCTATAGATAAGTTGAACACCGTAAATATGTACGCAGATAATAGACATAGTAAAGTAGTAATAAATTATGCGTTCGGTGTGTATACTGAATGAAGTAGAGAAGATAAGAGAAAAATATCTTAGTAATAATCATGCGGTAAAAGTGATACGTTGTATCGTTGCGTCCACAATATCAGCATTAGCATATAACTATTATAATCTTTGAAATCTTTCAAGTTAATTTCAAGGTTTTTTGGAATAATTGTATGATGATATATCTACGATTTTTGTTTCCTTACTTGAACATCAAGGACCACGTGACGATGACGAAACGTCCGTCGACATTTGCCAGACTCAAAGTTCCACACCTTGACACTCTTATCACGTGACCCAGAAGCCAAGTTGTTACCATGGAGACTAATACACATGACAGTTGCACAATGCCTATGTTAGAATAAGAAGTCAGTGTCATAACGCTTTTTTGTTTTCTGAGAAGGGGACGAGGGGAAGAAAAAGCATGGGGTGGAAAAGGACGAGGACGAGGACGAAGACGAGGAGGACGAGAGATGCAAGAGGTGGAAAATAAGGAGGACTGAAGCAGAGGAGGGAGGTAGGGAGGGAAGGAGGGAGGAGGAGAAGAAAAAAAGGACTACAGACTACTGATAAAAAATAGGATGAATATAACTAATGCAAACTTACCCTCGAAATATACACTTGCAGTTCCCTCGTTTGATGTCCCAGCACCTTTAAACAACACCAATCATTATTCAGCACTCGCACAAATCAGGATACAGGGTTACATGGAAACATTTTATTATTCAGGCAACAAACGTTTTGGAAGAATACACACTGAACAATCCCGCTGTTCCAAACAACCTTGCGCGCAACATTTTCAGAGGATACACATTTTGAGGTCAATTTGCACAGCAGCTGATTGGGCGAAATAGTCATATGAAAATTCATCTGCTACAAAAAGAATTGCGCACATATCGCGTAACGTACCTCAACGAGGTCTTTACCTTATAGAAGTATCATATCCACCACTTAGTACAATCCCTCTCTCCTCTGATGCAAACACACATCGTATAGACCCAGCATGCCCCTGGATGGCTCTCTCGCACCTTCCTGTTGCGGAGTCAATCAGACGTACACGTCTGTCGTACGACCCAGAAACAACAAATTTTCCTCCTCTGAAATTAGTACAACGATGATGGTCCTTCTCTGGAAAGTAAAGAAACTACTTATCACAAAGTTTGCCGGCTTTTTGAATACTGACATTTAGTGAGCATTGGATGCGTGATTTCTCTCGTCTCTCCACACTTCATCATTACTAAAGAATATCGGAAGAACGTAAAGAACCGTTGAGGACGTAAAGAAACCCTGGCAGTGACCACTCTCAGTGCCTACACCTCATATACTAACCACATCTCATACATAACTCATTGTAAAACGCATTTCAGTGATCATATCCATATGGAAAAGAGCGCTATATAAATATCATAAAACATCGTCATAATATTACGTAATTCTATTCATAGCTCTAAAGTTAATTGATTTAATACAATTGGTTAATACATTTGAAAAATGGATCAATTTCACGTATTTCTTTTGCGTAAGACACTTTTGCGCAAATGCGGAAAGATTTACGCTTGAACTTATTACGTTGCGCAGAACACTTGCTGTTCATCATTATTAGTGTTGCGCATTAATGATTCTGGTGAAAATGTTAAAGAACGGACGTATACACATTAGAAAACTTTTTTAGATTTAAATTGTTGCGCGTATGCGAAAAATGTTGCGCCTAGAGTCTACCAAGTTGCAGAGATATAAGAATTTCATCAATGAACGTCAATGAATCTAGTAAATTTATAAAATAAATGCATTCATTATTATTCAATTGCGCACTGTCATAAAAAATTGAAAACTTTACGGCTCATTTTGTTCACTGAGATCATATGAAATAGTAAAAAATACGCTTTTCACTTACATATCCTGTAACACCAACACGTTGTATGCCCCACAGTATATATTCCGTTCTTCCATTTCTACTGTCTTCGTCTTGATGCTATCATAACACTCTGCTAAGTTTCTTCCACTAATTGACTTGGCTTTGAGGTCTAAAGAGACATGTCGCCACAGATGGATCTTGATCCAAAGGCACATGTACTGGAATGTACTTGGCATACCTCGGATCCATACCTTGGGCAGAAGCACCCTGGGAATATATGGGTGAAGATGAAATGTTTTTGATGAATACAAAAATCAACATCACCATCATAGGAAGTGTAGAGTTAGGGTGACCAGGGGAATGTCCATGGATCCTAGGGTGCCTGTGATCCCACTTCTTAATGGCAGTTTCATTGATACATAGGGATATTGATACATTGATTTTAGGGAGGGGAGGGGAGGGAGTATTTGTCCAATGGAAATCATGAAAATCCCCCTGGCAGCTATGTGCAAGTTGAAAGTTATTTCCAATTTAATTGCGCCACCGGAAGTGATTAGAAAAAAATTAAGATTCATAAGATAATAGTTATTTGCAGACTCTATGATTGCATGAATGAAGGCTAGTCAATCATTCTACAATAATACATGGATATTTTTGACAAAAAGACAAAAAGAAATTGATTTGTCATATTTTGTAGTTTTGGTGCTCTTGAAAAAAATCTCATAAAGTCGAACAAAATCCCTACAAAAATCTATTTTTTCATGTGTTATTGATTTAAGCTTTTCCTAAAATGTTGATATAACCTAGATGTTTTGGAGTTTTTTCGAATGAGCTATAAAAATATATAGAGTCTGGTGCAAAATTTGAGGGTTTTGCCCTGATGAAGCTCAAAACGTGTATGGTTCTTCAATAAAATATTGTAGATTTTTCAGTGGTTTTTGAGCATGTGCACATTGTGGGCTCAAATCAAACATTCAAAAGTAGGCAGCCACCTTAAAATAAATATACCATAAGACACAAAGGATAACTGAGGTAAGTAAGCAGCTAGGTGTGAGAATGGTCCCCCACTTTGAGATTGCACATCAAAAAAGCAGGCTATTCCACATTTTTTTTAAATTGAAAACATAGATAAAAAAAGACTTTCTACAAACTAACCTGCATCAGCATAATTTCTTCAGCCATCAACTGATGTACCATATAATCTGCTTTCACTTCTTCAGCAAGAATTCTCCAGTGTTTACTGATGCACAAGCAGTTTGTCAGACTGTTCTTGTCTAGTAATCCTAGGATAAACTTTGACAGATGGACTGGCAAACACCGTATAAAGTCCTTGTACTTTGCAATGCCACTATGAGCTATAGCTGGCAATGCTATGACAAATACAGATGGATCAGTGTTCAAGTTCTCATCATCCAGCTCAAAATCATCTCCTGAAGCATAATCATCACTAAATACATCCTTATCAAAAGTAGACCTTTGTAGAGTTTTTGGTTGTATTTTTCTAGAATCTGCTGGTGCAGAATGAATATTTCTTGATTCATGGCTGCTATGATTGTTTCCTATGCATGGCACAGACCTTGTTGCACTTGCAGGAGAATCTCGAAATTTTTGAGAAGAAGGTCTTGTTTTGGAATCTTTCTCCATGTCATCCTCCTGACAGGAAGCATGGCGATCACTGACATCTGTTTTACCTGTACTACCAATGCTGCTACATGATTTTGATTCAATTGTTGGTGTGCCTCGAAAAACTTCCATTTCACTATTTCTTCTGCTTTCATTCATTATAGATAGTTCACTCCTCGTCATTGTACTACATAATGACATGTACTCATGTTTATCTGTAATGATAGAAAAACCAATTAATTTTTTTTCAAAACTTTCCCTTTCAAAACGTATCTTCTAGGAGTAATTTACGAAAAAACACTTTTCAAACAGACATTACGTTATTGATTTTAATGTAGGGTAAAACCCACGGATATTAAAATTATTCCATGTGCACAGCTATCTTATCAGAGATAATAAATAATGAAGAGGAAGGATAAACATAACATACCTTCTTCAATTATTCCTTCTTCAATGGCCCTTTGTTTACGTCTTTCACGTTGGTATAATGTCCTTGTCTTGTTAGCCATAATAAACAACAGCGGAGAGTCACACCACTGCATTACTCCAAGCATAAAGTTCAACTTAGTCCAATAAGCGCTGTCTAAAAACCATAGCCATGTGTCTTCTATGGCTTGTTCAAGTTCGTTTTCATTGAGTGCGTGATTAGTTGGAGGAGAAGCTAAATCCATCTGAAGACTCGGTTTACTTCGTGACCTTGCGTAAGTAAAATCCTTATATTGTAATGGTTTTAGGATAAAATTAATATACATGAATAAGTCTAAGGATTCAAACCGGTGTATGAGTCCAAGAACAAACCGTCTTTTTGCAGGATCTCCACAACGAACGAACCATTCTTTAGTTCGGTTAAGTTTTGAGCCAAGTCTACAAGCTTCACAAGTCATACAAGACTTAACAGAACTGTTCACACATCGTAGATTTGGAGCTCTACTTAAGTTGAGTTCATAAACACTGGAATTCTTGTCCGGCTGGCGCATCCTGGATTTATTAAAGTAGGTTAAACCTGAAAGGAAAACATAGTAAATTTAAGTTTAAAACCATTGGTATGTCGTGATTTGGATCGAATGGTCATTTTGAACAGGCGCCCACGCGTTGCTTAGCAACTATCGAACTCAAAGGACATGATTTACATAAAAAATAAAATTTAAACTCAGTCACATTTGTTTTTTTAGTCTGAAAAACTGCTGAAGTAAACATAAAAAAAATTATATGAAGGAAAAGGAAACATTTAAAATAAAAACCCAAAAGTTTACAAAAATGACAATTATAAATTTTGTAAATAAAATTTTGCGATACTTCCAAAAACAAATTTCGTTTATCAATATTTTCTCTAAATATTTAAATTTAATATAAACATAAAACCTACTTTTTGAGACAGAAAAGTCGTTTTATTCAAGAATCAATCAAGCAGCGTTTTTATACATGAATATTTTAATTTTGGCAAAAAATGTTACTAGTATAGAACAATGGAATCTTTTGTAAGCCAATAGAAATATATCTTGGTGTAAATATATTTTCGTTTACAAAATAAGCCAAAATATTGTCTGACTTTTGAAATTTAATTATTTCTTAAACGCCATAACAAAGACAAAGAGTTATTTTGCTTTTCAAGTTTGTTTGGTATCCTTTAAAAATTCCATCCTCTTCCGGGAAAAAACTGGAAGTAAAAAATAATTAAAGGAACTCTTTTGTATAAGCATTTGAATATGACTGTTGGAAAAAAAGCTTGTAAATGGAAAATTATTTGCCAAATTTATATGAATATTTTTTTTCTTATTGGATATTGATTGGGGTGCTTTATTCCTTGATCCATTTCTAAACGCACTGACACTAACAACTAATAAACAAGTAGAGAAGTTTGTAAAAAAAAAAGATTAAATTAAATCAAAAAGAACGGAATGGCGCGCTACTGAGTCTGGGAACTTAGTACTATAGTTTAAATAACATCTGAAACTGAACGAGTCAACGATTTATGTTAAAAATTATCAAATTTTGTCGTGTTTGTACTGTGATAGGACATCCTGTGATAGTATATACTGTTCACGTTTTATGAAGTGCCCGTGCCGAATACAAAATTAATGTTTTCGATATCTATTACCGATTGACAAGGGTCTGAAACTGAGAACCTGTAAACGCTTGAGGCAAAGTTGCTTACATTCAAAAGGTTAAACCATTCTAGAAAATAATGCTGCAATTTGTAATTTATTTGCTAACATCTCTTTAAGACAAAATGTATTATTTATATGGTCTTTAGAATGACTTGTCAAACGTTTCTCGGAAAAAATTGGCTAAAACTTATATTTTCTATCTGTTACCCCGCTAAAGATTAATTGTCAATTCAATGGTTTTCCAACGCACACTTAATTTAACAGAGAGACTTTACGGCTTTAGTTCATTTGCTACGACAAGCTATCTTTTACCCACCTTTTAAGGAATTTCCCATTGTCATTTCAACTGTTTTGGCATCCTCCATTCTTAGTAACCCTGATTCAACTTTTCCGCTACTTCCTTAATATAATAAACAATTAATTTGCTCCCAAGTTGAGTGGCGACCGTTTAGTGGCTTCTTTCGGTAGTTGTTCTCGATTTTATCAGCTCAAGTGCTAGTCTACGAGTGGTTTGTCGGCTTCATAGAGCCGTTTATTTTGGCTCGGCCACACAACGATCTTTTACTTGGCTTTTTTAGCCAACTCTTTGGTTACGTTTGCTTGGTTTTTATCAGTATCGTACTTGAACTGCGCTACTAAACTTGGATTCAATATTCCCTCTCAACGCTGTCCACAAACACTTGAAGCCAACAGCACAAGCAATTCCTTCACTATTCAATAATCGCAAAATGGAAGCTGTGCTTTTGTGCTGTTGTGTTTTCATAGTTACAGCACTCTTGGGATTTAGACCGTCATGATTTGCATTAAGAACTGTTGTTATAGAGATTATATCTGTACGTCAAGATAGAGCCAACAAATAAGTTCACTCAATATTACACCAGGAATTCAAAAATAGTTTTAAAAGCAAACGATATCTTCGTTACCTCCTTCTTAGTTTTTCCTTCATCATTCTGTCCGACTCTCAGAAGTAAAATAAAAGTAGCGGCAGATCATCAAAGATAGCAATTAAAACACCACTTAACCGTAAAACTTTAAAACATATCTCTCAGACGGAGTCAGACGGCAAAACTGAAATTACAAATATTAGAACCAATCAGCCGAAGTTTTGGTTGGCCAAAAACTTATTTGAGACGATTATTTACAGAGCTAAAAACTGTTACCTTTGTCGATGTTTACCCAAAATGTTATCACAATTTTAATCTTACACAATATTAAGTCTGGCAAAAAAAAGTCTTTTAATTATCATAAAAAATTCTTTTGGGCAAATTTGGGGACTCCGAAGAAAAGTTTTTGCGTGGCTGTCCCGAAAATATATTCCGTGCGCTAATCCGGATGACGATAAATGTATCCAATTTTCTCCCCAATTTTGTTCCCTGCTAAATGTGCATAGGTAATTTTTTTTTCTAGCATAAGAAGAGGCAACTATTTTTCTTTTCCAAGCAATTTTTATTACGAGTTTTTCAGAAATGTTTCGGGACCATCCCGCGAGAAGATTGCACGTGCGTTCACTTCATAGCAACAGTGAGCGAACAATGGATAAACATAGCAACGAGTCCCCGGATGTGCACAAAATCAAAAATGTCGGCGATGATTACAAATCCAAAGGATTCATAAATGTTTACATGATCCCTTTATTAGTTTAGAGTTTTTAAAAGTCATTATGATTCCTTATCTACGCTTTAGAAGCCTGGAAAAGTCCTTTCAGACCTTCTGAGGTCTGCATATGCAACAGGTCGGCCAGAGGATTTTTTTACAGAGTTTTGAAAATTCCAAATCGGGACATTTTGAAATCTTCGTGTGCTTGAAACTCCTGAATTTTTCACAGGAAAAAATACTTAATACACAATGGAGAGAGTAAAGGTATGCTTTACAGATATCATAATGAGTGAGTGTTTCTTCGTGAAGTCAAATTGCAAACAAATTGGTTTTATTAATATCTTATTTTTGCTTCAGCATGCTCGTAATCCAATCTTCAGTTGTTCTCAAACTCGAGGTCTCCCTGGGTTACCTCCTCTACCACCGTCTCATGAAGAACCATCCGATTTATATCAGGTTTGCCCGTATTTTCCTTTACCTGCTAGAATAAATGAATTATAATGATAAATGTGCTAGCAGCTGTCGGTGTTGCTATTGTCTCCGAACTGTTGGTTGTGAGCCATTTAGCATTACGCTTCGGATACATAATTTATTATCAAGTGTCTTGTGTTTCGCTGCATTAATTCATCCACTTCTTATCGGTTTATCTTTGGGCAAAAATTACTCACTTACAAATTAATAGCCATGGAAATTATAAAAGAGTGTAGAACTTCACAAAAGGAAGAAATCCACGAGATCCTGGAAGATATAAATAGGAGGATACGGCATCAGGTAGAGCTAACTGTAATCGTAATTTTTTACCCGGCTTAAAAGTACCATAAAATTGGTAAAAATTATGCTTACATTTGTGTTGCCAAGGAACCTGGAAAACATTTAAGTTTTTCCTGGCTGTCATTCTAAAACTAACCACTTCTATGAGCCGAATCTTTATCTTTTTAAACTTAAATTCCAAATGCTAAATCACTGAAGAAAATATAAAGCAATCAAGAAAAATATCATCTTGAGTGTTACACAATTAATCGTTATTATTTTCTTTCTTTTCCCATTTTGACTTTTTTACTTCTAGACTTTGAGAAGAAAATAGTGAATTCTTAATTTTTACATATTGCAAAAAAAGAAAAAAAATCAATATTTTTTTAATGAATACAGTATGTAAACAGTTCGTATTTCTAAACCATAAAATTTGACACCATGACAGGAATAATTGGTATTAAAATTTTTCTAATATAAAAAATTGGGTAAAAATTTAAATAGTGTTCTTTCCTTTATTTCTCTTTCCTTACTTAAAGGAAACGTATTTTATTCCAGTATTTCATCAAATTTGATTGAATATTAGAGACCCTTTTCGATGTTTATTAACTTTGTTTTGGATATTATTTTCTATTCAATTTTCTATGCACCTTTGTAATTAAGATCAATGAATTGTACTTGGTTCAAGTTTTTGCCTATTATTTTTGCATATTAATCTTGCATATTATTCTTACAAAAGAGTGTAGTGTATTTTTTTAGCATTTCTATATTCATATTAGTAAAGGCAGATAGGAATATTCTAGAAAAATAAATTTTGGACAGAGAGACAGGTGGTCGGAAAACTAGTGAATGCAGACAGACAGCAACTGTTTGACTTGTAAAATAGATAGTCAGCCAGTTGGACAAACAGACACCTTGACACTAGGATAAGACAGACAGACAGATAGACAGTCACTGTACTATGAAACTTAGTGAATGTAGATAGACAGAGGCCTGTGTGTGACTTGTAAAAATGGAAAGAAACACAGCCTGATGGACAGACAGACAGAAAGAGTGATAGAAAGATAGTCAGACAAATGACCAGATAAGGCTGTAGAATAAATTAATTTTTCATACAGTATTTCATCTACTGGTATACTTTTGGTTATTAAAAATGATGTAAAGAGTTCCTTTAATTTTCTTAGATTGTGTTACGACACAGCGAACACCCACCAATAATGAAAGATCCTTCCTGGACTAAAGCCTCACCCTTCAAAGAAACAGCCTATGCACGCACACCAAGTGAATCCATAGCAAACAATTACAGCCCTATGGCAGCTAACCTGAAGCTGAAAAGTCTCCCTAAGAGTGTTCAGTCCCCTAGAGCTCCATCCCGCCAACAAACTATGCAAGGTAAGTCCTTTCCATAAGTATACTTTTCAATTTAGCATAGTAAAAAAATGTGGTTACTAAATATTTTAGTATAATTTTTTGATTTTACAAAACTTGAGGATAGGAAACATTTTATTAAGCAGTGACATTTACAGGTTTTGATGACACCATTTTTTGATTGACAGGCAAAGAGCCAACAACACCAAGGAAGAAAGCAACCCAACTAAGGAGTAGAGGGGAAGCATCAAATGGACTTCCTAAGATTGAGTGAGTATTGTTTCAGGTATGACGCTATTGGTTTAGTTCCCCAACGCATTCATAGTTTCAATAAACAAAGCATAAAAATTAATGCCTTAAGTCAAAATCAAAGCTTCATATGGTTTTTAAGTATGAGAGTTGTATAGGGGAGGGGTCTAGGGGTCTAAAGGCCTGCCATCCATCCATACTGTTTTTGAATTACATGACAAGCCATGACAAAAATTAAGCCTCTCATTCCTCATTCAAAACTTTGCTTTGTGTTCCTCTGTTAATTGTCATTTCATTAAACCACAAAGGAAATCAAACCCAGCCTTTCTTATTTCAGACGTCCTCCCAGTAGAGCAATGACCCCCATGGAACAGATGGACATTATAAAAGGGTGTGAAACAGTTGAAGCCATGGATGAGGATGAACCTAGTTCAAGAGACCTTGAGGTATTGACACAGAATCTCTTATTCCTTAGAAAGTGTATTAAGTAATGTGCAAGTAATTCAGATTGTTTATAGTGCTTCTCAATTACATAAGGAGAATTGTACAATTTGTGTTGCAATGAAGTAGCTTTTTGGACATCAATCAAAGGGCTTAGATACATTCCCTTAAAGTTTGGGCTTTCTGACGATGTCATGTAAACACTTTGACCGACTTCCAAAACCATTTTTGCAGTGCCAGAAAATCCTACCTTTTGGCACCTGTGAAATGTTTGGGAAGCATGTGTAGGGTGTTGCCTGCTTCCTTAGCCATTATGAAATTTGATTAGCTAATTAGTAGTCATGAATAATTTTACTAAATAAATTTTTTATCTAAATAGCGTTATGAGTACTATATATCTGAGGGTATCCCTGTTGATGCTCTTGCACCACAAGAACCTGAGGTCATGGATAGAATCTTAGAGAGGAGAATCCCCAAGATCTTGACCTCTGATCAGGACCTTGATCCACTACTAACCAGCCTTAGGAAGGAAGTAGCTGATGACTATGAGATCAGTTTGCGCTTAGCTATTGGTGAGTGCATGACAGTTAGATGTTATGTTGTGGTATTGGAAGCATTGCACTTGCGAAGAGAATTGTTGCACTAAATGGCTTCTTCAGTGGATGGAAATAAAAAGAATTTACATAATCCAACCACAGTGCTGGAATGAGAAAGCCATTTTAATGTCAGAGATCTGTATTTCCTGCTTTGAAGATGGATGCACGAAAACAGCTTTCCCAACTGTCACTCAATTGGCTTTCCCATTTGATACAAAAGAAGAGAATGCATGTCCATTTCATAGCACTGTCGAATAAAAAAGCCATTCAAGACTCATGTAACTGTTCATGTCACTCATTTTTTTCCAAATAATTCTATCATAGTGAATTACATATTGAAAGACCCAACAGAAAAAAATCGTCTGCATATCAAGGCAATCCCAAAAATATTTCCCCAAAGGTAATGTGCACTTTTTTAAAGATACCCCATATTCAACCCAGATTACACTGAAACCATAATATCGACCTCATTAATATGACCCTCTTATTACGATATAAAATATAAGAATAAGTTGTAATTGACGAGTAGACTTGGTTCGCGCGCATCCATAGAAAATGCCAGATATTTGCGCGCGATAAGGCTGTATTTGGTCGTCAAAAATACCACGGACTTATTACGGTATAAAAGCATGAAAATTATTTTCTATTGACGAGTCAATCTGGCCTGCGCGCACTCATGGAAATTGCCAAATATTTGCGCGCATTTCCACACTTAATAAGTAATAATGAGAGCACGTATTGTGTATACGGCCTGGGCGAGTCGTACCGCATTTTGACGATTCCGAAGTGCGCGCACCCTGTTAAAATCCCAAAATCTTTTATTATAAGATATATATTAAGATATATTTTCGCTAACCGAAATTCGCGCGTCGTCTAGTACTTATAATAATATATTATTCACTAATGTGGTGGTTATTTTTTCCCTCAAGGACCATTCGTGCTCCAGTCCCCTGGCATTACCCATACCGTACCAGCTGGGACAGCATGGCAAAAAACTTATTCATTACAAACCCCGTGATGATGGAGATACAAAACCTGTGGTACGATAGGTAAGTATAACATCCAGAAGAACTAAATCTATACTAGATCCGCCCATAGTAGATCCCGTAAATTCCGTAGGTTCGTTACTGATCAATAGTTGGCGTCAAAGGATTGTTGCGCGTATATGTTAAAATTCGCAGTTTTGAATTTTTACATTTTGAAACTCGCGCAACGTGTTCAGAATAACGCACAGAAAAAGATGAAAAAAGCATTGTTTTCACCCGAACATCGGCAAGATTTCGTTGCCACGCAACAGCTCAAATACTGTATTTTTACGCGCACGTCTAAGACTCCAAGACTAACGTCGTCAACAGGACGACGTCATTTGTAGTTCATTTATACTCCACTGAAGACCTTTACGACAGCACATACTGAAAAAGATGGTGCATCCGTTGTCGTTTTGTCGCCGTATCGTTTTTTAAAAATATGTCAATACCAGACTTAATACGACTTGCAAAGTGACCATTCATTAACACGAAACCTGTTGTTAATATTGTAAGGTTCTGCAACGCCCGCTTCGTAGATGGCAAAGAGCTTCTAGCGGCAGGATTACCCGTGACTCCCAACGAGTTTGAAGCTCTAGTGAAACAGCAGTGTGCGAACACGAGGGAATTCCTAAAGAAAACGTAAGTAAACATGCGGTAAGCAGGAAGAAAGTGACGTAACGTTAAGAGCTCTCGCCCCTTACTAATGCGACAGGGACTGTCAATGTCGTATGTGAGTAGAGATGATTGTTGCTCCTCTACTGAGATTCGAGGGTTTTTCCGGGTTTCTCCGTTTTTTTTATTACACAAAAATCAAATGCTAAATTCCAATTCAATCATGGAATGAGGGCCACATGTTTGTTAGCCACTGGCTATTAAGTGCTTAACCGGCTTAAAACGCAGATCAATTTATTTTTTATTTTTATTCTGGTACACGTGCATGACTCGCCGATCTTATTGACTGAAATTATCCTCCAGCTATTTTCCACCTCAACAGTTCTAACACTTTTTTTCTTACCCAGGTGGATCCCAGCCTGTGCGCATGTCTTATACACGGGACGATCTCATTGGTCACATTTGGTACCGAACAATGATGGCGACTCCACTTCTCTTGTTCAGCAGTTCTTTTCTTGTGTAGCGGCACTCATGTCCATTCAACTCAGAAGCATGGTCATTAATTCCTTGGCTGACTTCGTGGAGTTTTTGAATTTCTATAAGGTATTGTAAGTTGCAGTTTTTCTGGGGTCCTTTAGAATATTGACCGGAAATCAGTGTTGGGCGTGGTCCAGACAGAACAATGTCATGCTGTCTATCATTGAACCAAAACTTGGTTTTAATTGGCTTATAGCCCTGTTGCAAGGCTGATTGCCAACAAAATTGCAAAGTTTTTTACGGGAAGAAATTACTTCTTGCGCGCAAAAGTTGCAATGATGACCTAAATAAAGCGGTCTCGTTGAGTTGCATCATTTGTTCTTTTGCTTGTGATTTGTACAACCATTTTCTAATTGTGGTTCATGATATTTTACACACACCGGCCTGTTACTCATGTTCATATCATATGTGACATTACCATGATTACGTCTCAACAGGATGGCAATGACTTTGGAGAGAACTTTTCTGATCTTAGATACGTCATGGTTGAGGTAAGTCTAACACCAAATTACAGAGCTTCACCTTTCTTTTGACTTCACTGATCCCGTATTTTTGTTTATAGATTATGGTCGTACAGCTCAGAATCGACGGTGCCAAACTCATCTTTGACCCGCCCTTCAGAGAAGTGAGAGACATCATACTAAGACTCCTAACCGAGATCGTTAAGAGCGCCGAAGACTTGCCGAGGGTGAGTCGAAAACATATTAAACTAGCTGTCACAATAGGCTTAGTAGTGCATCTTTTTACAGCAATCCTTTGCGTATATTTAACTTTTGCCTTTCGAATTCTTCGATTCCGTCGCTTCTATATAAAATTTTGTACCTCGACTAAGACACAGCAAAAACGTACCTTAGGTACACAGAGACTTTGCACCACTTCTAGTTTGTATTATTCTTATTCATATTTTAATGTACTAATTCAATAGGTGGAAACTGAGTTATTCCCTGATATGCGCGACAGCCAAATAACTTTACGTTCCGTTGCCGTGGATGAGATGCTAGTGCAGGACTATATGAACCGTGCGGTAGAATTATTCAAGATTAACACCGTCGGACCCCAGAAGTAAGTAAAATTAATTATAAAAGTGTGACATGAAACTGTCTTGTCCACCCTTACCTTCCTTTTTCTCCTCGTTTTTATAATAATGCGTAGTGCACATTTCAATTGGTGTATCCCCAATGTATCCCACAATGCATTGTATCAAGGGGTAGTAATGTTAATACTGATTCCTTTACTGTATGCTGTTCCTCATCAGATACCTTAACACATACAAGAAATACCAAGATTTATTGAATAACAAGGCAGATACAGAGGTCATGACAGTTCTTACAAGACGAACCTGTTCTTCTAGCGCTTTCAAAGGTAAAATCTCGTATTATTGAAATTCACGACATACAGTTTCATTCATTCACAAATTTCGGACACGGGACTGTCATAAAGACATAAAGCTTTCAAGATTTTATTGAACCCGGAGCTTTGAAATTGGCATGTTATTTCGTAGATATCAATCAATCAGACTATACACTGCCGTATAATCTTTTTATTTGGCTTAACTTTCGACGGTCACCGTCATCATCAGAGGCTAGATTAAAAGTATCATGGAAAGCATGTATTTAACAAATAAAACAGCTTTTTCCTTGCTCCGTTTAGTAATAAAGCACACAGGAAGTGACGTAAGCACTCAAGAAGTGTAAGGAAGAGCACGAGCAGTAGGCGAGTGCTTCTCACACTTCTTCACTGCTTTCTAAGTGCTTTATTACTGAATGAACTACGGAAAAAGCTGTTTTATTCGTTTGAGTATATAGTTACTAAGTTTTTTGGGCAGTGAATTTATTTACGCAAAAAAAAGACGGTCGCAGGATCTAGCAGCACTGTGCTCCGTTCACTATAAAACACAGTTTTCGACCAATCAGCGCGCGCGTACTATCCTAACTATCAATAAATGTCAATAAATGGAGGGCGGTGAAGCATATGGCCCCGTCCACACGTATCCGCAAATCTTTGTATCCGCAAATTTTTTTTTTGCGGATACGAAAATGTTCGCGTCCACACGCTGCGCATTCGAATCGTTTTCGCTGTCCACACGTATGCGGAAATATATAATAATACAGCAATCCCTTGCGTATATTTAACTTTTGCCTTCCATTCTTCTATTCCGTCGCTTCTAAGACACGCAAAAACATGATACCTAAGCTAATACCAATTTTTTTTTTGCGGACACGAAAATGTTTGCGTCCACACGCAGCGCATTCGAATCGTTTTCGCTGTCCACACGTATCCGGAAATATCTTGATCCGCCCTGATGCACGCTAATGAGTCCCTTTGACGGATAGTTTTTCTTATTGAGCATGCACATAATCGTGTTTACGTCAGCGTATTCGAAAATTTGCGGATACGACCGTCCACACGTATCCGTTTTCGGAGCGTATTCGAAAATTTCCAAAAATACAAAAATTTCCGAACACGTGTGGACGCAACCCGTATCCGAAAAAATAATTTGCGGATACACAAATTCCGGATACGTGTGGATGGGGCCTATGACCTATTGGAGTATGAACAATGGGACAAAGATGGCGTATTTTTTTTAGCCTGTTATGTTTTGCGTAGGATAAGATCCCACCTTCATAACTAATGTAATTATTGTGGCTTTTCATTTAGAAAATTGATGCCTTCCAAAGCCTGTCCAAGGAAATAGCAGGGCTCTACATCACGGTACCCCTCAATATGCTGTGTTTGAACTGTGATGAAGTCAATCAGGAGCTATCTGCAAGAGCTGCTAAACTGGCTGCTACTATGACCATTTATGTAGTTGATCTAAACAGGGACAAAAATAGAAGGTATGTATGGTTACCATGGTAATAGAGCCATGGTAATCACCACGTGACGGCAGCCATGTTAGATGAAAGGAACAATACAATCGTTTTATATAAGATTTTATATTGTTCTAACCACAGGCAGCCCAAGCAGTAATGGGCACGCAATGGTGCAAAACCTCTATTGTTTGCATGACCTACCCCCGGTTATCAGACATACATACCATAAACATTGCAATGGTTTCCCATAGTTACCGTAAAATCGTCCAAACAAATTGCTAGAAAATCGTGCGAGCTGATTGGTTGTGAGACATAGCCCCAGCACTGAAATGCTGTCCTATCGTTTCCCTAAAATCAACCAATCGCAATGCTTTTCCAACCCATTCGTAATCAGTTTTTGTTTTGTTTAGCTTATGTCGTCAGTACGATGATATATCTGACAAAGTCCAGGAAATGCCAGACAACACCAAAGACCTTGTGGCTTTGACGCAATTCTTGGAAAATGCAAGCAGTGTCATGGTAGTGAGTTTACAGTCCAAAGTCGATGAGGCGGCGGAAAGACTTCTCTTTTTACTGGATTATGCAACATTACCATGTAAGCATAAAACGGCCCAGGATTCTTTAATAAGTGGTTGCTATGGTGATTAGTCTGGAAGTACCTCACCAAATTCCGCGAGATTAGTCTTTTGTATTTAGAGAGTGAACGGAAATCTTTTTGTTGGGGGGAGGGGAGGGGGGCTACAAGCCTCTCAACCCATCCCAAAGTTCTGCATTTACAATTTCTGGTCACCCAGACGTTCCCGAGTGGTATATGCATCCAATTTGATATCATATAATCAAATAAGAATGCTTTCAAAATATCGAGTCAATTTCGTTTGGTAGAGGTGCTGATTCTAATCCTGGAACTTCTGTTCACACTTTGTGGCCCTTCAACTTCATATGATTTGTTTAGCAGGGGCAGATCCAGGATTATTTCAAGGGGCGGGGGGGGGGGGGGGGGGGGGTGTTGTAGCATTGATTGAGGAAGTAAGTCTTATGATAATGATTATTTGCTGCAGGTGAGCATAGGTTGTTTCAGGTCCCACACACGGCGTATCGAAAAAAAGGGAGCGAAATGTGTTCGGCACCCCTGTTTTAATTAAACTCGCGATGCTGTTGGTGTTGTAATGAAAAAATAATAATATATAATAAATCACGATGGGTCTCAAAAGGGGGGGGGGGGGTGGGTTTCCAACCCCCGAAACCCCACCCCTAGATCTGCCACTGTTTGGGTACTTGACATCTGGATAATATCTGGTATTTTAGATGATTTGGTTGGGTACTTGACATCTGGGTACTAATTGGTTTTTTAGATGAAGATATCAAGCTCAACAGCACGATCTTCCACTGGCCTGAACACATCCAAAAAATCTTCGAACTCAGCAGGAGCAGAATCGGCCATCGTAAGGACTTGACTCAAGATGACCTGAGGAGAAGGTGAGCTCGTTATACATATCTAATCCGTTAGGTGGCATCTTGCATTATTTGTTAGAAGACTCAGGTACAACAGAAAAATAAAATGAATAATTAACAAGTGAATATCGGTGGAATACTGAGCCTGAGGGGAATAATTGTTTTAGTATAATTTTGGACTTTAATATCAGAGGAAAGTCGAAATTCAGATTATTAAAAAGAAATACGTTTTAGTATTATTTCCGCTAGGACAAACTTTGGAAAACCTTATAATCACCGCTTCAGCAGTGATTATCGTCTCATAATCACTGGTCGCTTGACCAATTATAGCGTTAGAAACTCTTTATTCAAGTCTAAAATTATACTATTGATATTTAAATGATTATCCCAACCACCAGACCTTTCGTTTGAGTTTAATTGAAAAATATTTTTTTGAACAGAATAAAGGCTTACGAAGAAAAGCTGAATGGATACAACAAGGAAGTTGAATCATTCAGAAAGAAAGAGGTAAGGACTTGTTATGGAAATGGCCATGTTACTGTGATCAGATAGGTGCACACACTTATCCCCATCCCCCAACCCCCGCGGCCCCATCCATTCGATACTATCACTCCAAACCACCTCATTATTAGAATCGTCAGAGCACGGTATAGAATTGACTACATTCTTTTGAGTAATAAGATCACACGTTATCAACGTTCAGCCAATGTAGAAGTTCGATCTCCTTACCGGCACGGTCACGGCCATTGCACTTTTTCACCGTAAAATGTTGACGGGCAATAAATCTGCTGTATGCGGTTACCATCACATGTTTTGTCATTATTTTCATCATGACTTTTATTTTTTTACTTTATTTGGAGTCATGCTCTGTTGTACGGACCATACCACTAGTTGTTTATGTGGTTAAAGCCTGATAGATAAATAAGTTTAAAAATAGTGCTTCATACATATTCCTATTGCGCCTTGTTAGTATTGTATTTGTATTTATGGCTATGGTGTTTACTACCTTGTTCATAACCATGTCTTCCTTTGGCACCAGATAATGGCGTTAGAGGAGATGAAAAAGAATGTTGAGAAACTCGACGAACTAGATGATGCTCTCAAAAAGGCAGTGGATGAGCTGGCTGTACGTATTAACTGGTTCTCGTTTTCCTTTCTACCGTCCTTTCCTTCTTCCTTTTCTTCGTACCCTGCTTCCTTCCATCCATCCCTCCTTCCCATCCACATTCCTTCCTTATATGATTTCCTTACTCGTTTGCTTCATTCTTGTTCTTCCTCCCATCCACTCATGCATTTGCGTGCTTGTTTTCGTTCATCTCTTTCTCTTTCTCTTTTTCCTTTCCCCCTATTTCATGGTTCCTTTCCCCCTTGTCTACCTCCGCTTGTTGTAGTTCCTTCTTAATCAAGAACCCCTATTCAAGCTAACTTAATTTGTTTTATTTACCAGGAGCTGAATACAGAGGAAGAGTTGCTACAGTGGGAACCAACTCAATTCCCCATCTTACAGACCATGCTTGCATACAAAGAACCTTATGAGAAACTATGGAAGACAGCTTTGGCCTTTAACAACAAACACGAAGCTTGGCTCAATGGTAATGTCACCGTCATGCACGCTATTAACCATTTTTTTAAACTGTATAGCTAAGAATTTTAGTTACTTTCGAATACGCGTAATAAGACGTGTTACCTACATGTACACCTTGCCAACATACCACCAAGGTAAAGTCCCCAAATCAAACTTGGGCAGCCGTTCAAAACCTGTCAAAACGGGTGCTTATCTCTGTTGCCTGTAATATAAAACTATTAGGAATATAACTTTTCCTCTAGAGGAAAGCAGGTGATCCCCCCCCCCCCCCCTCCAGCAGTGGCCCTCAGCAGGTCACCTCCAAGAATTTACCATAGCAGTATCATTAGAGAGATGCACTTCAAAGTGTTTAGTCCAACACCCTTATCACCGGGCAACCACATTTCATGATACCACCTCACACTAGTTTTTAGCTAGTTATATCTTCTTCACATTTCATGATGTAGCTTAACTTTCCTGTCCAGAAAAAGCGTACAATAAACTATCACGCAGTGGTATGACCAGAAACCAAAAATAATAAAATCTATCTTGGTATTTTTAGGTCCTTTTGTCGAGATCAACGCCGAAGAGGTCGAGGAAGAGATCTCATCTATGTTTCGTACAGTATTCAAACTCAGTAAAACGTTTGGAGACGTCCCGGCACCAAGACGTGTGGCTGACAGCGTCAAGAGTAAGATCGACAAGTTCAAGGTTCACCTACCACTTCTGCAAGTCATCTGTAATCCTGGCCTCCGAGATAGGCATTGGCAACAGGTTAGTAGGCTACAGATGTACTGGACATTTCATATAGAGCACTGTATACAGTACGATTGGGAAGCGATACGACAACTATGTAGTTGTACGGTATTATACCATAGCCGTAACTTTGTGCTTGTTGGTAAGTGCAAATAATGAACCTTTTGGGGATAGCGAACATGATGAATTTTGGTTTAGCTTGTGCACAAACATTTCTTATTTATGATTTCTATATACATACACCTACTTGCAAGAAGCTTGCCATACAGAATTGTAGACCATTAGTACCTTAGTGAGAAAGGATACATTAAAAGACAAAAGAAAAAGTTCAGCTTCAGTGATCTTCTTTTGTTTTTTAATATATTTCCTATCCCACTAAATCACTAATGTTCTATTTTCGCATGACAACGTTCTTGCAAGTAGGTGTATATGGCGTTGTTCGTAATAAAACTAGATGACAATGCATTCTGTTTAGCTAATTCAAAAAGGTGTATGGAAACTGATTGTTCTATCACACCATATACGTGCTGTAAGTCAGTACCGCACATCCACTCGAACAAAAACAACTCAAAACAACAAGACTCACGGCACGGACTTTTGATTTGCGCAAGACGCGACCCGAGTTTTGCTATTAAGTTTGCAATAAAATTTTATACCGTGACCATGCCGTGTCACAGAAGTCACACAATATGTGCTTTATCATTTGGTACTTCACAGTTGCTTATCATTTTTCACTTGATAGATGAGCGAAGTTGTAGAGTTTGACATCAAGCCAGAACCAACCACCTCTCTTTGTAACATGCTGGAGTATAACCTACATAAAAACATGAACAAGTACGTTACCTCATAATACTCGAAAATATATTTATTTTGTTCATTCTATTCATTAGAAACACCGACGCAGCTCACACTAGTTTTTAGCTAGTTATATCTTTTTATTTATTTTATGCTTTGCTTTATTTTTGTTGCTCAGTGCACGTTTTGAAACTCATTTGTGGTTCCATTGTGTACCCTCATGTTATCCCATGATGCATTGTTACCCAAATGCTGCCAAGGGATATTGAACTACGGACAGTGGTATCAGCCTATAAAAGTGATCTAAACTTTTGATTAGTTTAGAAGAACATGTGTCATCCAGTTAAATCTAAAAGCTTCAGGTGACGTCATAATTGAGTGACGTCATTGCTTCATGTAATTATATACTTATCATATATTATGTAACTTTTTGATACTTTAGACTAGAAGAAATAAGCGGTTCAGCCAGTAAGGAATTTGCTCTGGAGAAAGCCATGGAGAAGATGAAGATAGAATGGAATGATATGCATTTTGAGTTTGTTCCTTACAGAGACACGGTATCGTTATAGAATTCATTGAATTGGAACATATACTTCATTATCATTATCATAACCATCGCTCAATATCATCATAACCAGCATCATCAGTCATCTTAATCATCATTCGTCATCAGTCATCGTAACAACCATTCTTTACCATCATCATCATAATTATCATAATTATCAGTAATCATCATCATCATCATCATCATCATCAACACCCCTAGTTATCATATTCATAATCACCATCAGTCATCATGACCACTATCATCAAAATCATAATCGTCATCACTATCATCATTAGTCATAACCACTATCATTATCATTATCATCATCATCACTATCATCATCAGTCATAACCACTATCATTATCATCATCACTATCATCATTAGTCATCGTAACCAACTATCCATTATCATCATCATCATAATTACCATCATTATCAGTAATCATCGTGTCCTTTATCTCTATCGCCATCACTATCACCACCATCGCCATCAGCCAACCTTATCATTTGATCGTTGCAGGGTGTATCTATCCTGTCAGCTGTGGATGACATTCAAATGTTATTAGATGATCACATAGTCAAGGCACAAACCATGAGTGGCTCTCCCTTTATCAAGCCATTTGAAGCCGATATCAAGGTCAGACATTCATGCAATTATATTAATAACATGTAGCCGTTACACCTCAACGTCGGCCAAAGCGTCTTTTTTGAGAATTATTTGATTTTTCTTTATGCTGGAGATACTATCATATCATTTTTATATTGTATGGAACTCAAACGAAGAATCGTATTCTTAAGACGTTTGGATGAAGAAAAACAGTGGACTTAATATCGTTATGTTGTCATCTAATAGGAATGGTGCGAGAAGTTGATCTCAATGCAGGATATCATCGATGCCTGGCTAAAGGTAAATGCTTGAATTTTCTATTGATCCATGTATCAGTCTCTTTCTGTCCCTGTTTTTGTGTATGTTGTCTTTTTTCTGATATCGCCTGTCTGTGTGTCCATCTATCTGTTTGCTTACAACCATACTGGTCATTGTGTAGAACTTTCGCTCTGCCTCCTTGCTTCTCTATCTTTTAATCTTCTTGTCTTCTCGTTTCCCATAAGTGTTTATCCTGTATTTTCCCTGCCTTTCGTTTTGATAGTCTGTCTGTTTGTTGGTCTGTCTGTTTGTTGGTCTGTCTGTTTGTTGGTCTGTCTGTTGGTCTGTCTGTTTGTTGGTCTGTCTGTTTGTTGGTCTGTCTGTTTGTTGGTCTGTCTGTCTAGCTCGCTTCAATGCCGAATAATTTCAATTAGCTTGCGAATCTAAACGTAAACCAATTCAATACTTTTTACTTGGTTAGTGTCAAGCTACATGGCTGTATTTAGAGCCGATCTTCAGCTCAGAAGACATCATGGCACAGATGCCTGAAGAAGGACGCAAGTTTGGCATCGTAGATAGCTACTGGAAGGTATTTTACTTCTTTCCTATGATATTTTTACGACTTGTTTCCTTATTTTGATGAGTCTATAACAACCTCGATAAACTTTACTCATTCTCTAGGATATCATGACCGAGTCTGTCAAAGACACCCAGGTATTAGTAGCAACTAACCAGCAAAACATGCTTGGACGTTTGAACGAATCTAATCAGCTCCTTGAAGAAATCCAGAAAGGATTGAATGCCTACTTGGAGAAAAAACAACTCTTCTTTCCTCGGTAAGTCGATCATTGATGACGGAAACAATTCGCTTTTTCGTCACCGCGCGCGCGCAAATCTTCATATCCTTATTTGGATAATTACAAAAGGGCACACGCATTTTTAAGAATCCTTATTTGTACATTTGTCGTTTTCTTTTTTCCCATATATGGAAAAAATGTGGCGTCACAATGCTGTGGATATGTACGAAAGTGCGCGCGCTTTTTACAAACTCGTTATGTCTACTCTTTTATTTTTGCTTCTTTAGGCTTCGTTCACCTGGGCTTCGTTGCTCTAAGCAAACTAGACTATAAATGAAAAGAAGTCAAACTTCATTCGTTTGATAAATGTCTGGAAAAGTCTAACAATGCGTCAGTTGATAGAGCGAGGGAGAGAGAGAGAGAGAAGCGAGAGAGAGAAAGCGAGAGAGAAGAAGAAGAGAGAGGACATGTATTGCAGAAATTTGAGAAATTCTTGGCAGCTGAACTGCAAAAGTATATGCTCAAAGCCCATGAGAGGCCGTCACTTAGGACCAACAATGACTATTTTTCTTCTTGTGTCCAGACGTTCAAAGCCAGATTTGCTACTAGCTGTCAGTTTAATGAGCAAGAAAAAGCCTTCATATAAAATTACACCCATTACTGCAAATGCAGCTTTGATCCTGTGCCTTGATATCTAAGAGTACCTCGAAAAACATTTTCAATATTTCTTTTCGTTTTTCAGGTTCTTCTTCTTATCCAATGACGAACTTCTCGAGATCCTGTCAGAGACCAAGGATCCCATTACGTGTGCAGCCTCATCTCAAGAAATGCTTTGAAGGTATCGCACGGTTAGAGTTCACCGAAGATCAAGAGGTCGTAGGTATGGTTAGTGCTGAGAATGAGACAGTGCCCTACTCCACTAAGATTATCCCGGCAAAAGCTAAGGTAAGATAATTCAGTGCCTAATTGTCTTGATTTAACCAGCTTCAGTGACCTCATGCAATTTCTTTAGTGTCGTACCGTAACCGTTTCCTTTACTATTGACTTTTATATTCTTACCAAGCAAACAGTATCAGTCATAAGCCGACTCATTATTGAAGAAATAGAAAATGCGCGCGTGCTGTGTGCAGCAATAAAGGTAGCGTGCATTGGCAGAACACGAGAGAAGTGTTAGGAAAAGCACGCCCCGTAGCGAAGTGTTTCTTAACACTTCTTAAGTGTTCTTCGAATCACCGCATGCTTTATACTGCACACAGCACAACAAACATTTCTTTCTTTCTTTAATAAAATACAATATCCGTTATTTTGGATATGAATGGCGCGCGTGCTGTTTGCTCTCATAAAGCACGTGCTACCAACCAATCAGAACGGGACATGTACCACAGTTACTAACTGTAGTCGTACTGGAGGTCTTACGAAATTCATTGTTAACAGGGTATGGTGGAAAAATGGCTGATCCAAGTAGAAGAGGTTATGATCAGCAGCCTTAAAAAAGTAGCCGAAGAGGCTGTGACTGCATATAATACAACGCCACGTGGGAAATGGGTGCAGGAATGGCCTGGTCAGGTAGGTATACCACGTGATATTGTCACCATAGCAACTTGCGTCACGTGATAAGTGATTGTTGGTTTATTTGTGTACAGATCGTGCTTGCAGTGAGTGGAATATTTTGGACACTTGAGATGTCAAAAGCTATAATGACTAAAGGAGGACTCAAGGTAATAATAATAATAATAATAATAATAACTTTATTAACGTGTCGAAATTTTCTAGCTTACAATAAATTGTGAACTAATAGAGGACACCTATCTTCCTATCTATCTATAAAAACTCCCTCCCTCCCATCCCATCTACCATTCATATGTAATTTAAAAATAAGTAAAAATAATAAATAAATATCAGATAAAATACACTAAATGTGATAAGAATATTATCAAAATAAAAAATACAAAAAAAAAAATCCACGATCACGCAAAATTAATAGTTCCTAAAGATACTGATCATCATCAACAACAGTGTCAAATATCTTTTCACATTTCTCTAGCTCAATAGACCCTTTTCGAGTTCCAAATAACCGCTGTGTTCCTTTATTACAGACTCATTCACTCAGGGTTAGCCTCGTATCAGTGTCTAAATATTCACAAACACAACAGTAAAGTAAATAATCCTAGATTGCACAACTTCAACGATACGAACACTTTTAACTTCCACTAGGAAGCATGAATATTCTGCACTAATTGAGCTAACCCTGATCAACTGACAATTCGAAACTGGAGTATTTTCTGGAATATAGGAACATTGAAACATTGTCATATTTTTATTATCTTCAACAACATACATGCGCATCTAATCAGTCAGTGCAGTGTTATCGTCGTCGTCATCGGTCATCGTTATCATCATCATCATCATACATAGTACATCACATGTGATTCATGATTTCAACGAATTTGTTTGATGTTTTACAGGCATACTTAGAAAAATCGAACTCTCAGATCGATGAGATCGTAGCTTTGGTTCGAGGCAAGCTAGACACGGGAGTCAGGGTTTCTCTTGGTGCACTTACAGTCATCGATGTACATGGTTCGTTTAAACTCTTGTTTTGAATACGACACTCATATGGTTTTCACCCGAGCATCTCTCTTTGCTTTTGGGTTTCTCGTTTGGCGGGCTACCTGTGGTATGTGTAATGACCAAGGGAGTACTCTCCCCAAGTTCCTCCTCCTATCTTTATCAAACGAGAATTCCAAGTGCCAAAGAAAGTAAAAGAAGAAAGATGCTTGAGGCGGTGGCTTGCTTTCATCTATCTGTTGTCCATTTCTTAGTAACACTTACATGGCTTTCCTCGTTTTTTTCTCTCCGTAGCACGTGACGTCTGTCAAAAAATGTGCGAAGATGGAGTGAACAACCTGAATGACTTCCAGTGGCTTTCTCAGCTTCGTTACTACTTCGAAGAAAAGCAAATCGTCGTGCGCATGATTACCACTGACATTAACTATGGTTACGAGTATCTAGGCAACAGTGGTAGACTGGTTATTACTCCCTTAACTGATCGATGTTACAGGTGAGGACGATACAACAGATTCACTTCACACAGCCAAATGTGAAGGGACAATAGAAGGGGTTCTATACCGTTTTAGGTGGAGTGGTTGGGGAGGGTGGGTCGCATTGGATATGACAAAGTGCATTTTTTGTAGGGAGAGGGGTGAGCAACATTGACTACGGAGAGGGTGAGAAGTGCTGTTGCTTTGGGTGCTTTGTATTTTTAATGAGGGACGGGTGTGTCAGGGACACTATCTATAACAGATATATTTGTTGTGTCAACAGAACACTAATGGGAGCTATAAAACTGAATCCTTGGAGGTGCTCCTGAAGGACCTGCAGGGACAGGCAAGACGGAAACAAGTAAAGACTTGGCTAAAGCAGTAGCAAAACAGGTGAGTCCTCCCATTTTAACCCACCATCATCAAAAATACTTACTCTCTCCTCCCCTACCACTTCAAATTCCACTAACATTAGTACAGCCTATCCCAATCTGGAGGACTATCCCAATCTGGAGGCATAAGCTGCACCGCACGGCTGCTACTAGCGCCTTAATATGCAGCCCGTAAATTCCTCCACTGATCTTGTAAAGCGCCATTGAGCTCCTGGAAATGGCGCTATATAAATTCATCCCTTTACCTTTTTTTAACCAACTAACATGCGTAGTGCGAGTCCTTTAAATAACGGCAGATGTTTCCACCTTGCATCCTATCGTTCAATGAAGACTAAAATAAAACTTAACTAAACATGCTCTTCACTCAACTACATCCACTACACAGCTTCTAAGGAATTTTGTCTTCATTAATGGATTTATTATTATTATTCTTTAAACCAGTGTGTGGTATTCAACTGTTCTGACGGGTTGGATTTCAAAGCAATGGGCAAGTTCTTCAAAGGACTTGCTCAAGCAGGATCATGGGCTTGCTTTGATGAATTTAACAGAATTGAACTGGAGGTAATAGTCTTGCTTTGTGCTCTGTATTATATTGTGTCATTTCTAGTTCTGTGCGTCGTCGCGTCTTTGCGAACGTCGGAGCCATAAGCATTATATTAGCTATTGTATATATGGGGATGAAAATCTGACGGCACGGCACGTTACCGTCTCCAAGCATTTCCATTTGCCGAACATTGATTTCCCGCGCTGTCACTGGTTGAAAGGATTTACACAATTCCTTACCATTGCCTTACCGTTTGCCGTTCAGTTTTAATTGCCAACCACCTATACATGCACATCGCAAGTTTGTACTGTAAATCTTGAAGCGAGGAAAAATCTCCGCATGTCTTTTTCATATTCACACTTTCATATATTTTGAGCGCAGCTTAGCAGGTTTTGTCTTCTTTAGGTATTATCTGTAGTGGCTCAACAGATTGCCACAATTCAAAAGGCCATCGCCGCCCATAAGAAGAGATTCTTATTTGAAGGCACAGAACTTGTGTTGAATCCTACATGTACCATGTTTATCACCATGAATCCTGGTTATGCTGGACGACAAGAGTTGCCAGATAACCTAAAGGTAAGTGGTCTTACAACATTTACACTCACCTTGTCACCATTAACATGTTTTTTAAAAGTAAAGCATACCCACTCCTATACTTATAACTCCTATACCATTAACCATTGGTTAACTATTATTGAACTATCACTATTCCTATGTTTATCAGGTATTGTTTCGTACTGTTGCTATGATGGTTCCTGACTACGCGCTAATTAGCGAGATATCATTATACTCCATGGGATTCCTCAATGCAAGAAGGTAAAAATGCTTATGGTTTTAGCACATAATACTTCACTTGCAATTCACCTACTTATAAGTTAGTGATATTTTTTCTGAGTTCAAACTCGAACCATGTTCAACCAATCACGTTCAAGAATTTACCCCCTTAGAGTGCACTGTTTGCTCGTTTCAAACGTGTCATTGCCCTTGAGCATAATTTCTTTCTTTACTGGTTGCCTCTTTTTAGAGGTTATGATATTATCAACATTTTTTTCAGTTTGGCTCAAAAGATTGTGGCCACCTACCAACTATGTTCAGAACAGCTCTCGTCCCAGTCTCACTATGATTACGGGATGCGCGCGGTCAAATCTGTCCTCACGGCGGCTGGCAATCTGAAGCTGCGATTCCCCGAGGACGATGAAGCTGAGCTCATGTTACGTGCGGTATTGGAAGTCAACCTTGCTAAGTTCTTATCTCAGGTAAGAAGGTGTTAATCGAGCATAGTGGTACCTAGCAAGAACGTCGTGCTAAAGATCTCTATTATCAAGGGTGATGCAGCAGTGTTGAACTTACCTTTCATTTCTAGGGGTCATGTTTTCTGTTCCTCCACCGGGCTTATATCGACGTGATTCTTTGTTAAATGTATTTATCCTCTTCTATATTGTTTGTTAGGATGTACCGTTGTTCCAGGGTATCATATCTGATCTGTTCCCCGGCACTGCTTGGCCCAACCCTGATTATGGTGTGCTGTTGGAAGCCCTAAGAGAAAACTGTTCTCGAAGAAACTTGCAGGCCACTGATTGGTTTATTAAGAAAATCATTCAGGTAAGAAGTACTGAGTAGGGAAAATGAAGGGAAATATGGATATTTCTATCTCTATCTGGTCGTCTATCAGTTAGCGTCTATTTGTCTATGTATCAATCGATCTGTCTGTCCATCTGTCTTCTAAGACTGACAGAGCAAACGTCTGCCCATCAGTTTGTCTGTCTGTTTGTTTATATACCCATCAGTCTGTCTGTCTGTCCACATAACTAACCCTACTGATCTAATAGCGCAGCGCAACCGTGACGTCATAAAAACGATGACAAAGGCGAAATTCGGACAAACAAACTTACTAAGTTTACTTTCAGCAGATAATTCTCACAGCCGATCGCAGTAGATCTTAGTTTACATGGGTTATTATTGTAACTTTAAGTAGAAATAATAAAATCGGTTCGCATAATCCTCGTAGCGGTTAAACAGAATGCAATGTTTGTACGAATCTTTAAGATATTTTTAGAATCAGTGCGCTGCGCTATACCGTAGATCTGCCTATCGTATGATCTGTCTGTCTGTCCATGAGTCTGTCTGTCCTGTGAACGACTGATTGACTGACTGACTGACCGAACGTCTGTCTGTCTATTTCTCCGTCCGTGAACAATCTGTTGTCTGTTTGTTCATCTTTCATTCAGTTCACTGGGGTATCATCACTCACGCCTCACTATCCTTACTCAACAGGTGTACGAGATGATGATAGTCCGTCATGGATTCATGATTGTTGGTGATCCACTGGGTGGCAAAACAATGGCCTTCAAGGTACGTCATCGTAAGACTGAAATTCAAAGTCTATAGTCATCCAACTGGTTTAACTTGATTATCATTCGTCTCACTTACTAGGTACTTGGAGATTCCATGACTGATCTCAACAAAGCAGGATATCCATTCCAAAAGGTATAACATGTTTCGATAACTGATAGTTAAGGTGTTGTCATAAGAGGGTTTCGTAGAGAATACAGAAGAAAGAGGAGATCGAGTCGAGCTAACAATTGGAATGGACTGTGAGAGATGGTACCAAAGATTTTCGTTAAAAAAAATGTGTTCGGTGAAATAAGGATGGTCAGCTCAAGTCATATTTAAATGAGGAAGAGCATTGGAGTTATACAGTGGTCGGATACGAAAGATCGTTGGTTAATAAAGGTTATCACTTTAAAAAGTTATAATTGACGGGCATATGCCTAACGAGCATTGCTCCTTCCACAGGTTATTTACAAGATCATCAATCCCAAATCCCAGACGATGGGTCAGTTATACGGTAGCTTTGATCCCATCTCACACGAGTGGTCTGACGGTGTTCTGGCTAACTCCTTCCGTGACCAAGCGTCGTCAACCTCAGATGATCGTAAATGGTTGATATTCGATGGTCCAGTCGATGCTGTGTGGATTGAGAATATGAACACTGTACTCGATGACAATAAAAAGGTGAGTGGAATTGGGTGGCAAGACGAGGGTCCCTGATACTGGGATGGGGAGGGGAGGGGAGGGGGGGGGGGAAGCGACCAGTGTTCGAAAGTAAGAGGGATGGGGTGGAAAGACGTGAGTCCCAGAAGTTAAGTTGGAGAGGAGGGATAAGGGAGTGAGCGTTGTCTGACCTAAGTTAGGGCATGGCATAAAGCACAGATTGATTTGGAATTTTAAAGCTCTGTATGGCTTTTAATTTAAATGTGTCTTTCTTTCGTCCTGTTTAAGGGGCTTTCTTATCAATTTAGTGTTACAAACTGTCCAGCAATCCTACTGATTGACTGTCTGTTATTATATTCTGAATAACATGAGACCAATGAATGTTGTTTTTCTTCTTCAAGCTTTGTCTGATGAGCGGCGAGATCATCCAGATGAGTGGTAAACAAAGTCTAATGTTTGAGCCAGCTGATCTGGAACAAGCATCGCCTGCTACTGTCAGCAGATGTGGTATGATCTACATGGAACCTAACCAGGTATGTACAGCTATGTTGCTTCGGTTGCGGTATATATTGAGAGTAGATTATAATATTTGATTGTGATGTTAGTAGTGATGGTCATGTTGTCGATGACGACAATGTTGATGATGTAGTGATGGTGATGTAATCATGATGGTGGTGATGGCTGTGGTAGAAGATTGATGATGATGATGATGATGGCAATGATTGTGCTGACAATGGTAACACGTGATGTTAATAGTGGTGGTGATGGTACTGTTACTTGGTGATGATGATGATGATGAGAATGATGATGATGATGATGATGATGATGATGATAGTATTAGTTAATGTTGACTGTTTGATTGTAGATGAGCTGGAGGCCACTAATGGAGTCTTACATGAACACTCTTCCAAAAGTGCTAACCAAAGAACAGAGAGAAACCATCCGTTCATTGTTTGACTGGCTCGTTCAGCCTTGTCTAGGTAACAATATACCACCTACGATTGAATGTTTTGCTAAGGCTACAATCAGCGAATTGAACAAATAAAAGGAACCCCAATTCCATTAGGAAGCTTCTCTTCACCTCCACCCCCCCTCCCCCTAGCAATGTTGAATACACGAATGCTCATGTGCAGCCACCAATCGTTAGGTGAAACAACATAATGGGGAGGAAGGTTTATAGTATCTATAAATTTACAAATATTTCCATGAGATTACTCAGAGTGCTCATTATTTCATTCGCCGGTTGTAGCTATTCTGTAAGTACATTACATTACTATACTGTTTGTTGTTAGCTCTCTCCTGTGCTTCGAGGGTTTCCCCCCCGAGTTTCTCCGGTTTTCCTGCCTCTTCATAAAGGCTCTCTAGCTACCTTTCTACCAGATCATTAACGAATTTCCCATCCCACTTCTTTTCACCTTCAATTTACATATCTTTGTTCTTTCAGATTTCATTCGTCACGAGTGTAAGTTCTTCATCTTGTCTTCTGACATGCATCTTGTCTTGTCTTTTCAACGCCTGTACTCTTGTCTGATGGACGAGATAGAAGCCCAGGATCATGCTGAAGGTGCTGACCGCATGTCTGCATCTCAGGTATGGATGGATTACCCTTCGATTTCTGTTTAACTAATAGACTTCTTTACCTTGAGTGTAACGTTTTCCCATCATAGACCACATGTCATTCTCTTGTGAATACGATTCTGTTTTTGAGTTGTATCCATATGTTCATGTGTCCTCTCATGCGCAATCGTTAAACAAAGAATTGATACTCTAGGGAATGAAACGTGGTCTGTAATTGGAAAACATGATTACACCCAAACTGGCTAAAAACATGACTTTTTCTCTACAAGTAGAGAATGGTGATATTTTTTTGGTATTTATTTTGCTATATTTCTGCGCCTTATTCCTCAGATCACCAACTGGCTCCAGGGTCTGTTTCTATTCTCCATGGTCTGGTCTATTGGTGGGACACTCAATGGTGATAGCCGTAAGAAATTTGACGCATTCTTCAGGCTCTTGATCAGTGGTACAGATAAGGACCATCAAAAGCCAAAAGATATTAAGATGAGCAAGGTAAGTAGATGCGTTGTTAACACATCAAGGGTACTCTCTTTCTCCCTCCCTCCCTTCCTTCCTTCTTCCATCCTCCTCTTCCGTCCCCCTTACCGTCCCTACCTACCTGCCTGCCTTTCTTCCCTCCTTCCCTCCTTGTTTCCATCCCTCCTTCCCTCTTCCCATCCTTTCTTCCTTCCTTTCTTCTTTCCTTCCTTCCTCCCTCCCTCCCCTCTCCATTCCTCGCGTATATGTTCTTTATTTCATTTCTTTGTTTCTTTTTCTAGCAAAACGTATTCCCAGATCGTGGCACGGTGTATGACTACTACTTTGTAAAGCAAGCAAACGGTTCATGGAACAACTGGATCGAGCTAACTGACAAGGGCAGAACCCCTATACCAAAAGACGCAAAGGTACGCATTAAGATCTTACTTTATTAAGAACAGCACGTTATATATATTTTACTAGCAAGGGCAAAAAGGAAGCAAAGGAATTTATTATCAACCCTCTGAAAGAATATTTGGTCCATCTAAGTATAAACGCGTGGCTAATAGCATTTGAACCGATGTTTGAGAAGGGAAGACACTGAAGATACCCGGAGAAAAACCCTTAATCAAGGCAGTTTCCCAACAAACTCTTCTCATATGCGATGCCGAGTTCAGATATCAAACCCGAGACCCCAGAGGTTAGAATCGAGTGTGCTAACCCAGCACTGCGGAGTAACAAATGATTATCACTGCTTACTTTCTTTTCAGGTGAGCGAGATAACAGTGGAGACAGACGATACCGCACGTCAGATATTCTTCTTATCCACCTTCATACCCCATGAGATACCATTACTGTTCGTTGGTCCTACTGGTACCGGCAAGTCTGCTATTACCAACAGTTATCTCGTTAAACTACCAAAAGAACAGTAAGTCAGACTATTAAAGGCGCTTCCCAATCACTCGCGCGAAGTCGTACAATAGGACACTTTACTACCGCTACCAGACTCCCTTGCACACTTTCTTTTGTTCAGTTAATTAGCACCAATTGTCTTACTATTCTCATGAGGGATTACAAATTTAATGAGACTAAAAATTCATCAAGCATTATGTTAGTGGTAGTAATATGACGCCACCATTTTTAAGGGTGCTTGCCTATAGAATGTCATGGCTAGGCATGGTACAGTATATGACACGAGGGTTTAACTGATTTTTTGTTTATGTTAATCACTAGGTACTTGCCAATCAATATCAACTTCTCTGCTCGTACCACTGCTGGAATGACACAAGACATCATCATGGGAAAACTTGACAGGTATCGTATTCCATTTCTTTCCCTTGCCGTGCCGTGACCGTGATGTTTTCTAGAATTTTAATTGGCCGATTTTTTTCTCGCGCGATGTGATTGGTCTAAAAATGCCGTGACTTTGGCATGACCGTGTCCGCGCCGTGTTTATGCCGTGTTCCGGGTATTTGATTGGATGGAGAGAGAGTGAATTCTCGAGCAATGTGATTGGTGTGGCACATCCCTAGCCGTGTCCAGAACGTGTTCGTGCCGTGAGCTTTTCACAGTCATGTGAAAACTGCTCTAAGCGTGAATCGTTCAATATTCTTCCAAGGATACTTACAGTGCTGTAATGCACTGTTTATTACATGCGCGTCCACAGAGGAGAAAAGGGACGGGGTTTAGACAAGGTGGTACGTCATTTTCGAAGCGGCTGGTAGCAAAATTTTGAATCCTTATAAAGCAGCGAGTATGCTCATTACTATTAGAATAATAAGTTGATAATTTCTGAATTAAGTCGCCATACAACTGTTTTTACAAATACCAGTTGAACAGAGCAAAACATCAGTATTGATAACATGCCTGTCGCGTAAGAAAGACTTGATTCCCATGTGTTTTTCCTTATCTTTTACAGGCGTCGTAAAGGAGTATACGGACCCCCACCTGGAAAGAAATGCGTTGTGTTTGTCGATGATCTTAATATGCCTGCTAAAGAAAAATATGGTGCACAACCACCTATTGAACTACTAAGACAGGTGAACATTGTGATCTACAGCTCCCAGTGTTTTTAGATTTTTATACCACAGTACAAAGACATGCAAGCGAATTTTATATGCAAGCGCACATTCCTTCCATAAATCACAAAGTAATGAAAGCACAAAAGTCGTTAGTTTTGAGTACTTAAGGCGCTTCGTGCTCGCTGTTTTGATAAACGTAGCACGGTACAAAAGTACTGTTTTATTTGTTTTATAGATCATATAATATTATATACCGTCGTACATTTCAATGCTGTTTTCTTACACATCTTTGCAAAATTGGCTGCGTGCGAGGATAGGTCACCACCGTGCTCTATTCGCTAATAAAACAAAGTTCTCGACCAATCATAGCGCGCGTACTATCTAAGCTATATAATATAGGTTATTATCATATCGTTGTAGTGGATTGACCATCTTCATTGGTATGATCTGAAGGACACCTCAAAGATTGAACTCCTGGATTTGGTAAGTCATCGTCTATAGCGAAGACCTTTTATAAATATGTGAAATAATGGAGATAAGGAAGTGACCATACCCTTCCCCTACCCTCTCGACCCTTCTGACCTCTCACCTGTTTTAACATCGGTTGACAAAATTCTATTGTTTTATCTTAGTTGTTCGTATCAGCCATGGGGCCGCCAGGGGGAGGTCGTAACGATATCTGTGGCCGCTTTGTACGCCATACCAACATCATCTGTATCGATTCGTTTGATGACAACACCATGAACAAGATCTTCACCTTTATTGCTGACTGGCATTTCGCTAAGGGGTTCGAAGCCACGTTCCAACGATTGGGAAAGGTAAACACAACCGCGCCATTGCGCAATACATATTACGGATTTACTTCTTCTGATACCAGCGCGCTCTCAAATATGAATGCTTTGTTAGGTCTTTCCCTTGATTCAAGGGGTTTTCTACTGCAGGTTCTCCGATTTTCCTCCCTCCTAGAGGTTGTTTAAGGATATCGATAAATATATTTTTGATATATCCTAGATCGTGGTTCTAGCTACCATGCAAGTGTACAAGTCAGCCGTGGAAAAATTCCTTCCCACCCCTAGCAAGAGTCACTATGTCTTCAACCTTCGAGACTTCGCCAGGGTCATATTCGGCGTTCTATTGGTTCCTTCTACTCACATGAACGAGGGCGACAAGCTGATTCGTCTTTGGATCCACGAAGTTTACCGAGTGTTTTACGACAGGCTGATCGACGACAACGACAGACAGTTGTTCTTCGAACTGATTAAGGAAACCACTAAGCAACAATTTAAACTCGACATGGACCGCCTTGTTGGGCATCTTGTGCCTACGGGACAAAAACTAAAGGACGATCATATTAGGAATCTGTTCTTTGGAGATTATATGGTGCCTGATAGTGCTGATAAGATATATGATGAAGTGACAGACTTCAATCTTCTTACCACACAAATTGAATCGTAAGTAAAAAATATTTCTGCAGCTAAGTTAATCCGGCATCGTTGGAACGGCATTGGTAGTGGTGTGAAACAATAGAGCGGTTTCCGTATGAATGTCGAAAACGATATACCATAACCTTGAAATGGCTTATTATTGTCTTTCGGTGTTACCGCGTAGCCGCGGTTACTGCAACGGATACGACACGGCTGAAGTTAGTCTCCCTCGCATCCGTTTTTAGTGTCGGTCGTCACGAAACGGAGGGAGCGTGGTGTGACGACCGACACTAAAAACGGATGCTTGGGAGACTAGGCTAAAGTAGGGCTACAAGTTAGCTAAAAATGCTTTTCGTCTAAATGGGAAACGATATGACAAAATCGCAGCCGTTACCTATTTGATTGAATGAAGTCAGGAAATCACAAAATTCGACTATTGATTTTAGATACCTGGATGAATTCAACCAGATGAGTAAGACACCAATGTCCTTGGTCATGTTTAAATTTGCCATCGAACATATCTCACGAGTAAGCAGGGTTTTAAAGCAGGATAATGGTCACGCCCTACTTGTAGGTAAGTCACGGATGTTGTGTCAATGAGGTCACCGACGATCAATGCTTGATTGCTTGATGGATTTTGTCGTATTATTTGTATAGGTATTGGTGGCAGCGGCCGTCAGAGCGCTACTCGTCTAGCTACCTTCATGGCCGATTACGACTTGTTCCAGATTGAAATTTCTAAAAACTATACTAAAAACGAATGGCGAGAAGATATCAAGAAGGTTGGTTCTGAAAAACAATAAATGTGTCTCCTGTGTAGCTCAGAGCTTAACAGTAGACTTTTGCTGGATAAGCAGGCTCCTTGATTTTAAATATTTTATGGACCTTCCCAGACACTGCTTGTGTGCATCTGTTTTACGCATATGGCGTGACAGGGCCCCTGTTTAGTTTTTATTTGCTCAGTAAACTTTTATGACGATCCCTCGTGTTAATTTTTTTCTATTTATTCTTATTCTGTTTCTCTCTGTTCGTTTTCCTCGTCAAGATGCTAATCAAAGCTGGCGTTGATGGCAAACCTACAGTGTTCTTGTTCAGCGATAATCAGATCAAAGAAGAATCGTTTGTGGAGGACATCAACATGATACTTAACACAGGAGATGTGCCCAATATATTTGCTGCTGATGAGAAGGCTGATGTTATTGATAAAATGCAAACTGTTGCACGAGTTGAGGTGAGACATAAAGCTAGTTATAGATTACGCTAGATTGCGCACTGCTTGATATAGTTCAAATCCGCCGTGCTATCTGTTGCGCGCGCCTTGTCTCTAAGACCTGCGCTCATGTCCTAATAATGAAAATTAATAATAATTTGATTCTAGTGCATTCCATAATAAAGAAAAGTAACGCAAAATGTCTCCGAAGTCCTTAGAATCCCATATACTAAAATATACAATATCCATAAGAAAAATAAGAAAGATCAGAAAGTTGAGAGGAACGCTTCGACAGTGGAAGCGCTCAGACTCTATCTCACATCTCTCTTATAATGTCTACAAAGTCTCCTAGTCCTTGTTAGTACCCGTTTCTGACATAAACTACTCATTCCTTATACTTCAGGGCAAGAAGATCGACGCCACACCATTAGCCATGTACAATTTCTTCATCGAGCGTGTACGAGGTAACCTTCACGTAGTCCTCGCAATGAGTCCTATTGGAGACGCATTCAGAAACAGGCTACGTATGTTCCCGTCTCTTATCAACTGCTGTACCATCGATTGGTTTCAGGTCAGTACTCCAGTGGTTCTTAGGGACTTTAAGATTTGCAAGATCTACGACAGCGACGGAAACTGGAAGAGTAAATAATCTTTCTTTTGGGTTCTGTTCATTGGAGATTTCATTCAAAACATTGTCAGTAAAGGCAACTCGTCCACAGGGAAGACGGACTCGAAATCCAAAATGCAGTGATTTACACTTCCGGTTGACGTCGCCGTCGCAGATTTTGCGAATCTTAAAGTTCCTACTTATAATCTCTATGACCGAACTTTGAAGATGACTTACGCACAGGTTGTCGAAACAGTCTTTGTCAAGACTACACCCACCCGGATGATCACACTTAACAACAAACTTAAACATCTGGGTTCAAACCATTTAATCTATATTCTGTGATACAAGTAGGTTTCAGATGTGGCTAATTTTGTGTGTTTTGGTACCATGTTCTTAGGCTTGGCCAGAAGATGCCCTGGAGATGGTGGCCAATAAGTTTTTAGAGGAAGTTGATATGGCCATTGAAGTTAGGAAAGAGTGCGTGTTCATGTGTAAATATTTTCATGAAAGCGTCAGGAAATTGTCAGAAAGGTAAGTATTTGACTGTTAATGTTTTTGTTTCTGCTCACACGAGTAACATCAAATAACGTTTATAATGATATGTTGATAGTAAATGATGATGCCAATGGTGGTGGTCATGATGATGGTGTTGGTGTTGGTGATGGTGGTGATGATTATGATTATGATGGGGGTGATGAAGATGATGGTGGTGGTGATGATGGTTGGGAGTGAAGTTGATAGATCATAATAAAGTATGAGGTGAGGGTTGATGATCACCAAAATCAAGATAGTGTTGAAATGTTGATGTAATGGAGATGATGATGACAATTATTGATGTAGATGACGATCTTGTTTATGAAGAGTGATAAGGATGTGCTTGGATGATTATGATGATTATGACGTATATTGATCATGTTGATAATGTTGATGATGATGATGATGATGACGTATATTGATGATGTTGATGATGTTGATGATGATGATGATGATGTTAATGATGATGATGATGATTATTATTATTATTACTATTATGACGTATATTGATCATGTTGATAATGTTGATGATGATGATGTTGATGATGATGTTGATGATGTTGATGATGATTATTATTACTATTATGACGTATATTGATCATGTTGATGATGTTGATGTTGATGATAATGATGTTGATGATAATGATGTTGATGATGATGTTGATGATGATGATGTTGATGATGATGTTGATGTTGATGATGATGATGATGATGATGTTAATGATGATGATGTTGATGATGATGTTGATGATGATGATGATGTTGATGATGATGATTATTATTATTATTATTATTACTATTATGACGTATATTGATGATGTTGATGATGATGATGTTGATGATGATGTTGATGATGATGATTATTATTATTACTATTATGACGTATTTGATCATGTCGATGATGTTGATGATGTTGATGATGTTGATGATGTTGATGATGTTGATGATGATGATGTTGATGATGATGATGATGATGTTGATGATGATGTTGATGATGATGGTGATGATGTTGATGATGATGTTGAGGATATTGTTGATGAAGATGATGATGATGATGTTGTTGTTGATGATGATGATGAAAATGTGCCTGGATAACGATGATAACGATAATAATTAGATCTTGAGGATAATATAAATTGATGATGATATTGATAAGGATGAGGATGGGAATGGTGATAATAATGATCACTGATGTGCTAAAGTAGACCCTTCTAAGCATAATTAGTTGACATTTTAAGATGTACACTAGATATATTGACACGTTAATAAAGTCTTTATTATTATTATTATTATTATTATTATTATTATTATTATTATTATTATTATTATCTTACCACAACGAACATCACACACATTTTTTCTCGCAGCTATTACTCGACTCTCCGCCGTCGTAACTACGTAACACCTACATCCTACCTTGAGCTGATCATGACATTCAAGACTCTACTTCACATCAAACGAGAAGAAATCATAGCTTTGAAGAACCGTTACCTAACTGGTCTAGAGAAGCTAGAGTTCGCTGCTTCGCAGGTCTCGATCATGCAGAAAGAACTGAGTGATCTGCAGCCACAGTTGGTGCAGACATCTGCGGACACGGAAAAACTGATGATTAAGATTGAGCAGGATACTGTGGAAGTCGAAGCCAAGAAAGAGGTAAGATTTTATTTTATTTTGCTTTTTTAATAGGCGAAGGCCAAAACCTTGTTTTTTTTAAACCAAAAGTGGTTTTTAAAAATATTTTTCATTGGAAAACCTAACGATGTGCTAAAATTATATTGTATTTTGTTGCTGTCATCGTTGTTACAATTCGTTTTGAATGTTAATATTGTTGTTGTCATTGTTGTTCTTGATGATGGTGGTGTTGTTATTGGTGTTGATGATGTATTCATTATTGTTGTTCTTGATGATGGTGTTGTTGTTATTGGTGTTGATGATGTATTCGTTATTGTTGTTCTTGATGATGGTGTTGTTGTTATTGGTGTTGATGATGTATTCGTTATTGTTGTTCTTGATGATGGTGGTGTTGTTATTGGTGTTGATGATGTATTCGTTATTGTCGTTCTTGATGATGGTGGTGTTGTTATTGGTGTTGATGATGTATTCGTTATTGTTGTTATTGATGATGGTGGTGTTGTTATTGGTGTTGATGATGTATTCGTAATTGTTGTTCTTGATGATGATGGTGTTGTTATTGGTGTTGATGATGTATTCATTATTGTCGTTCTTGATGATGGTGGTGTTGTTATTGGTGTTGATGATGTATTCGTTATTGTTGTTCTTGATGATGGTGGTGTTGTTATTGGTGTTGATGATGTATTCGTTATTGTTGTTCTTGATGATGGTGGTGTTGTTATTGGTGTTGATGATGTATTCGTTATTGTTGTTCTTGATGATGGTGGTGTTGTTATTGGTGTTGATGATGTATTCGTTATTGTTGTTCTTGATGATGGTGTTGTTGTTATTGGTGTTGATGATGTATTCATTATTGTTGTTCTTGATGATGGTGGTGTTGTTATTGGTGTTGATGATGTATTCGTTATTGTTGTTCTTGATGATGGTGTTGTTGTTATTGGTGTTGATGATGTATTCGTTATTGTTGTTCTTGATGATGATGGTGTTGTTATTGGTGTTGATGATGTATTCGTTATTGTTGTTCTTGATGATGATGGTGTTGTTATTGGTGTTGATGATGTATTCGTTATTGTTGTTCTTGATGATGGTGGTGTTGTTATTGGTGTTGATGATGTATTCGTTATTATTGTTCTTGATGATGGTGGTGTTGTTATTGGTGTTAGTTTTCACGTTGTTGTGCTGCTGCTGTGAATGTTATTATCGTTACCTTACTACCTGTTATCTGCCTCTCTGCATTGTCAAGTCCATAAACTTCATCTGTTTATATTTGTTGTACCTGACGCAACTTACAGGTTGTTGCAGCCGATGAAGCTGTTGCTAACGAAGCAGCAGGCGTTGCTAAGGGTATCAAAGATGAATGTGAAAGTGATCTAGCAGAGGCCCTACCTGCACTGGAAGCTGCTCTCAAGGCTTTGGATACTCTCAAACCAAGTGATATCTCTATGGTTAAAAGTATGAAGGTACGTTACATTACCATATACATGTATTCTGATTGGATGACTAGGGATCACGTTTTATATGACCCCAATGTTGTTGTCGCTGCGTGACGAGCGTGTTGTTGCGTGACGAGCACTATTGAATCTTATTAATACTCCAGTAATGCGGGCTTATAGCCTCGAATCCAGGAGTTACTTGTTCTGTTATTCTAATTTCTACTTTTGTTTACCGACCCCAGAAGTAAGGCTAAGCCCTCATTACACTGGAGTTTTAATAAGAGTCGTCAAGTGATAGATATATTAGGCTTTTGTTGTAGTCGTCATGTTCTCAGTTCATGATTATTTGAAGTTCTGGAGGAAGGCCTATCAATAAGGTCAAAAATGACTTTGAATTCAAAGTGCGCAAGGTTACAATTACATGCGCGCACATGTTCCATCTATTTCTTTTTCATAGCAGGCATGTCAGCCAATCAAGGGGCGCGTCATATCTCAGCTATGTCATAATAAACCTGATTTTTGCGCCTTATAATCTTCCCGATTCTTGTCCCGTCAGAACCCCCCTGGGGCTGTCAAACTAGTCATGGAAGCCGTGTGCATCATGAAGAACTTAAAACCCGAGCGAAAGCCCGATCCGTCGGGTTCTGGTCGGATGGTCGAGGATTTCTGGGGCCCTTCACAGAAAATGTTGGGTGACTTGAAATTCCTAGAATCACTCAAGGTTTACGACAAGGATAACATAGCTCCTGCTGTCATGAAAAAGATCAGAGATAAGTAAGTCAGCTTGTCTTAAGTATTGCACACCTTAAACCTTCACATTTATTGATACCCTGAAACAACCTCTGGGCTGATCAATGTCAGGGCACGGCTAACTCGCAGATCAAACCCTAAATACCCTCTGGGTTGATCAAAGATGAGGGTACGCACACATCGAACTTGACGTTTTGCGAAGGATGAAAACCGGACAAATCGGGAAAAAAATTTTGAATCAAGGAAGAGATCTAACAAACTTTAACTACATGTAGATGCCTAGTTTGGGAATTGAAACCGAGATCCTTGATGTGAGAGGCGAGTGTACTACTGCTACACAACCCTTGATTCCCAAGTTTATAACTCGTGGAATGAAATCATTTCCTTGGTGATTTTCCCTAGGTATGTGACCAACCCAGATTTCAATCCTGATGTGATCAGAAGTGTATCTTCAGCTTGTGAAGGTCTGTGTAAGTGGATTCTGGCTATGGAGGTCTATGACAGAGTGGCTAAGGTAGGAATACGGTTATTTCTTGTTTGTATTGCTTGGGCGGGTTTCTGCGCGCGTCATTTGTAAAAACATATACTGCGCTTGCTTGAAATACTGTCTAGAAATAATAGAGATCTAATCAACTAATAATCAGAACAATATTGACAGTGTAACTTGTCGCAATCCTAACAGGTTGTTGGCCCAAAGAAAGAAAAGCTGGCAGCAGCTGAGGCTGAACTAGCCATCCAGATGGAGAAACTAAACCTTAAGAGGGCTCAGCTCAAAGAGGTGAGTTAATATTCTATTCCCTAGTTCGCAATTCCTTCAAAACAATGCACGTCTTACTAAGGTCACTTTTTTTTCTTGGTCTTTGCCTTATACAGGTTATGGACAAACTGCAGGCGTTGAATGACGAGTTCGAGAGAATGACGAACAAGAAAAAGGAGTTGGAACACAACATTGATTTGTGCGAGAAGAAATTAGACCGAGCAGAAAAACTGATCGGAGGGCTGGGCGGAGAGAAAGAAAGATGGACAGAGACAGCTAAAATGCTGGAAGACAAGTATGTAAACAATGGGTCTGAGGGGGATTTTGACGATGTACCGTGCCGTGCCACGGGTCCGTCTCAGTATTCTTTCTTCCCAATTTCTTGATTTCCGTTATATTGTGCCGCTAACATGAACATCAAAGGGTCGTAGCCAGAATTTGCCCCCCCCCCCCCCCTCAGCCCTAGCCCAATCATGGCTACTCCCATGAATCATTAATTCTACATACATGTGAATTGGTTTCTTTTCTTTTTTTTTTTATCAAGGTACCTCAAAGTCACTGGTGATGTACTATTATCCTCTGGTGTGGTAGCTTATCTTGGCCCTTTTACCGTAGACTTCAGAAACGTAAGAATCAGTTGCTAAGTACGCCAATATCATTTTCTGTGTTATTCCCGTCTCTGCTTCTCGCTGGAATGTTATATGAAGCTTTTCAAGCTGTCAACTCAGAAGAAGCGTTTTAGCCTCTTTAATGAACGCATTCTCATATCTCTTATGAAAATATATTTCGAAGGGGAGTATATCCCTATCCTGTTCGTGTTCTTTCATGTTCGTGCTGTGAGGTTTTCAGTCATATAAAAACTGTTTTAATTTATGGTGCATGTCTTAACTATTGTAGAATTGTATCGAGGGATGGGTGGCGCAGTGTAATGACCGAAAGATCCCGTGCTCCACGTCTTTCTCACTCAATGGAACCCTCGGGGATCCCGTCAAGATTCGTGCTTGGAACATCGCGGGTTTACCTGTTGACTCCTTTTCTGTTGATAACGGGATCGTGGTTGATAATGCACGTCGATGGCCGCTCATGATCGATCCTCAAGGTAAACGCATCTCTCAAGTTTCTTATGACCAACTACCTCCACTTTCCATGTTGAGACTGTACATTTTGTTATCCTTGTCTTCTTCCTGTACAACTAAGGAGATAGATAGCCATTTGTGGGGGAGGGATCCGAACCGAACCCCGCAGGACGTCTGCAACGGAGGGTAGGAGATAGATTGGAGGAAGAGTGTTGTAAAACGGGTTCAAATATTCTTCTCATGAGGTAAAGACTGGTGCGTGTTTAGCTGAACATTATTAATGTTTTATTTTTTAGGACAAGCAAATAAATGGGTCAAAAACATGGAGAAAGATTCAAAGTTATCTGTCATAAAACTATCTGATGCCAACTACGTACGGACACTAGAGAACAGCATTACGGTACATACACACCAAGAGTTATCTGTAATAATAAACCTTTCTCCAATTCGCTTCAGTGACCTCAAATAATGGTTCCAAGTCGAGGTTAAACTTGATAAAATACAATAAAGGTATGAGCACATCAAGTGCAACCTCGACTTGGGGCGGTTTCGTGATTATTCAAAGGAGTCCCTTTTTTTTGTATTTTCGACCAGTGTAAATCTATTGTGCGGGAGGTCGTGGTTTGAGTCTCGGCCAGACCAACACTCAGGGTCTTAAAATAACTAAGGAGAGGGTGCTGCCTTTGTATTTACATCTGTAAATGGTTAGACCTTCACGTGGCTCGGATGACCACGTTAATAACTATCCTGTCGCTAATCAACTAGAGATGTTAAAAGAGGACCACGAGTTTATCACTTTTAATTACTGTGGCGTGTCAAGTGTTATCCTCGGCAAGATTATTATTGGTCTTTGATATCTTGATGTCTTGATTTAGTTTGGCACACCTGTCTTGCTGGAGAACATTGGTGAAGAACTCGACCCGATCCTTGAACCTTTGTTATTAAAGCAGACATTCAAACAAGGTGGTGTAGAGGTGAGTCTGGGTTTGTTCAGATTTACTAAATTTCTTAATTTCTAAATTATTCCCTGTTTTCTTACTTTATTAGTTTTCATTCCCATTTACCCCATTTCCCACAATTCATCCTTACCTTCCTCTTCTTACACGCCTCCCATCTTATTCCCCATTTTCCAATTGTTCTCTCATTTGCTTTCCCTTCCAACTCTTTCCTCTCTCTTTCCAAGTTTTCCACTTCCTTGGAAAACATTACCAAGCACTTCCATTCATTTCCCATTTCTCGCCATCCCAGTTCTTTCTCCCTAGTTCCTTGTATCCCGTCTAAGTATTCCATACAATCTTAAACACCATATTTGCCCTCCACAGTACTTAAAGCTCGGTGAAAACAGTATCGAATACTCCAAGGAATTCCGTTTCTACATCACTACTCGACTACGTAATCCTCACTACCTGCCAGAGATCTCCGTTAAGGTGACCCTACTGAACTTTATGATTACTCCCCTCGGTACTGGAGGATCAGCTACTGGGAATTGTGGCAGCCAAGGAGAAACCAGAACTAGAGGAGAAGAAGAACGAGTTGATCATTGAAGGAGCCAAGAATAAGAAGCAGGTATGTATATGTAACATTAGGAAATAACTATGGAACTATGGCAGGATTATACGACGATTATTATACGTATTAATATTGTCATGCTTTATTACCAAATCTTCAAGTTTATGGCAGGTTTGTGTAACTTGCCCTTGTTCAGTATTATCTGTGTAAGGAAACGAATTCCGGTCTCATTTGAAAGGGAGGTTTTCATAACCAAACCAACCATGTTTGGTTTAAACTAACGCGTTTACTCTACTTTCAGCTCAAAGAGATTGAAGACAAGATTCTTGCAGTCCTTTCATCATCTGAGGTATGAACTAACATATCTAGCCATTTCATCCCATCCATGTTTTTCATCCACTTCATCACGTTCTTTCCCACCCATCTATTTTATTCTATTCATCTCATCCTATCTTTACTTATTCATAACAAACTACGTCATTAATCCGTATTATCCATCCCATTTATCATATCCTATCCCATCCCATCCATCTATCTCTTATCCCATCCCATCCATCTATCTCATCCAACCTATATATCAAACATATCTCATCCTATCCCATTCATCCCATACCACGCCATGTATCAAACTTACCCATCCATCTATCTCTTATCCCATTCCTTCCATCTATCTCTTATCTCATCCCACCTTAACCTGTTTAACCTGTCCTACTATAATTTCAGGGCAACATCCTAGAAGACGAAACAGCTATCAAAATTCTTTCATCTTCTAAAGTACTTTCCGAAGAAATCTCTGCAAAACAGGTAACTAAGGCACCTTGTCTCCCTCCTGAACCATTTATCACTCCATCTATATAACTGCATGTATTTACATTCAACAGGAAATCGCCACAGCTACGGAGCAAGAGATTGATGAGACTCGTAATGGATACAAACCAGTGGCCACCCACTCGTCCGTGCTCTTCTTCTGTATCTCAGATCTGGCGAACATTGAACCTATGTACCAATACTCTCTGACCTGGTTTATTAATCTATACTTGCAGGTATGTATAACCAATTATTAAATTCCAATTATTAATTTCAAATGTGTTATTTCTAGCATTTTGATCTCGCGCACTGTGATTGGCTTAAAGGATCTTTTCTTGGCGTGACCGTGTCGCGTGCTGTGCCCTATCTCACTCATGCGAAATCTACTTTAACTTTTAACTGATCTTACTTAATTACCATTCTTTTTCAGTCTATTAATAACAGTAGACGGTCACCTGAACTAGAGGAACGTATCGAATCCCTCAACGATCACTTTACTCAGAGTATCTACTCCAACGTCTGCCGTTCTCTGTTCGAAAAAGATAAATTACTCTTTTCGTTTCTTCTCACTATTGGTATTCTTAAGAGCAGGTAAGCAATGTTTTTATAGGTGCTCGGTCAAAACTGATGCAGGTCTTACTTGGTATGCGCAGGCACTTGATTTCCCTCTTAATTATCTCATATATTTATAAAATTTGCGTAAAAGTTTATTCATATAAATATAAGTTTTCTTGCCTGACACGTGAAAAATGAAGTTTATTAGTTTGATCGCATAATGTCCAGGATCGTTAACCTTATACCTGTTTCCATTGCTGCACGCCGATAAAGACAACAGTCGCAGTAGACTGTTGACAATCAAATAACTTGTTTGAGACGCTTAAATAACTCGAATTCGTGAGATGAATGACTCTGACACTAAAAAATCGTACTGAGTAGACTTCTTTTTACTATTAAGGCCTTTCTGACCCCGCTTCCATTCAATTGTCTCTAGTCCCAACCGCATTTGGCGGCCATTTATGAGAAAGGTCTATACTCTGATTGACGGCAGAGTATTGCCTGATTTCCACGTCTTATGTCTCGATTACCGCATAGCAATACAAACAGTGGTAGAGTGGTAGTGGTAGATACCTTTCTTAAAATCATGGCACAACTCACAAGCTACTACAAACATGTCGTGGCTGCGCAATTAAAAAATATAAGCCAACAAATCGATATGATTGCGCATTCTTTCATTAACAGAGGTAAAGTGGACGACCAAGTATGGCGGTTCTTTTTGACTGGAGGCGTTGCCCTGGACAACCCTTACCCGAACCCATGTCCTGATTGGTTGGGAGACAAGAGCTGGTCTGAAATCGTCAGGGCTTCTGACCTGCCCAACCTGAAGGATCTTAGAGAAAGTGAGCATCGTATATAAACATTGAAAATTGTATGCCCTTGTGTTTTTGATTCAAGCTTCCATATTTATGTAGGGGGTCCCTTTGTTGGTCACCCTGTGTCACTCCATGGTATATTGCGGTCTCCCTGTGGTGTGCATTATTGACATTGATGTATTCACTGCTAGGGGTACTGCTAGAGACCACCAATGGTCACCCTGTGATGCGCATCATCGATGTAGTCACTGCTAGGGGTACTGCTAGTGACCCTACTAGGGTTCATTTATGTCACCCTGTGGTGCGCATTGTAACAGAAATTCCTTTTTAATGCACCGAATTACGCACAGCGTTAATACTTATTTGTTCCTTATTGAATTCTCATTCTCATTTCGTTTAGCCATGGGAGATCCAGGATGGAAATCATTCTACGATTCTTCAACACCTCAAACGGAACGAATGCCTGACCCCTGGGATCTTTTGTCAGGGCTTGATCGGTAAGGATGTTTGAGAGTATGTTTGAGTATAGAGGGTATCGCGATTCACCGAAATAGTTTCTTATATTTTTGAGACGACAATATTTATTGTGGTGTTGTCGTTTCGAGATTAAGGTTTCTGATTGGCTTATTAAATTCTTTAGAATCGCGAGACAAAACTGATTATAGGATAGCTGAAGATGAACTTGGATGTCATTGTGCAGAAGACATATTGGAGCACATGTAAACCATGTTGGTTGAGATAAACAAACCATTTGGTCTTTTGTAGTTCTTTTGTCAGCCAGTGTCCCGTTGTACAAAGGGTGGATAGCGTTATCCGATAGATAAATCCTTATCTAGTTGATATATTGATTCTGTTAACCAATAAACTTATCCACTGGATAGCATTTATCAGGCGAGTTAGCACTATCCATCCCTCGTACAACCGAGCCCTGGTCTCCTGTTCCGATGCAAATCACCCTTTACAGCCAGAGTTTTAGACCTCTATTCAGTTGATCATTGACGTTATGATTCATTTCGCTATTTATTGTATAGCATGGTCGTATTACGATGCCTAAGACCAGACAAAGTAGTACCAGCAGTGCAGGTGAGTTATAGTCTGAAATAAGGGCTTACCTTCAGTTTCCATGATTCTGTGAGATTTTATAAATATATAAGATGATACCCGTCATCTTTTCGAAGTTCAAACATGGATTGTGCGTGCGAGCAGTCAGGTTTCGTCGTTCTAAAGGTCTGCATACTTATAAAGCTTCGTGTATTTCCTCTTCTTCATAATTCTTAATAATTCGAATACGAGCCACAAGGATTAGATCGAGTAGATGTTCTTTCTGGTTGCGCGCTACCGTAGTATAGTAGTAATCAATTCATTGATGTATGAATATGTCCCTACGATTAATATTTTTTTGCACAGGATTTCATCGTGGACAATATGGGCCGTTCATACATCGAGCCTCCAACATTCAACCTCCAACTCAGCTACGACGACTCGCACAGTTGCGCTCCCCTGGTATTCGTCTTGTCTCCAGGTGCAGACCCAATGGCCGGCCTTTTGAAATTTGCCAACGACAAAGGATTCGGTGGAAATAGAATCCAGACCATTTCCCTGGGTCAGGGCCAGGGTCCTATTGCAGCTGGTATGATAGACCAGGCTATCAAACATGGAACGTGGGTTGTACTACAGAACTGTCACTTGGCCACCAGCTGGATGCCTAAACTAGAGAAGATATGCGAAGAGGTTATTGTACCGGAGAATACACACAAGGATTTTAGAGTGTGGTTGACCAGCTATCCTTCTCCTGATTTCCCTGTTTCTATTCTACAAAATGGTAAGACAAGCTATAGACCCGTTGCGCTGAGTCCCCAGAGGAATTGCTCTGGGGACAATACAATGGATTTTTTTTGCATAAGAAAAGACGACCTATTGTTTTGTCCCCCAAAACAATTCCTCTAGTAAATCTATTTATATGAAAAATAAATAGAAATGAATATAAATCAAACAATTTTCTTATAGTAAGATACAAATTCAGCGGTATATATACTGTTGTTTCCTGTTTGACCCACTGTCATCCACACACACTTATACCGCTACATTGAATATTCTATGCATAGAGCTCTCAACTCTCATGTTGATTTTTACCCTCCCAAAATAAAACTTTTCGGTGAAAGTCAACCTAGTGAAGATTCCATTCACTGTAAACAACGTACTTAATGGTCCTTACATTGTGACCATTACCGTGCCGTGCCCTTCCTTTCTTACTAGACGCGTAGTAACCTCATACAAAAGGATTACGCTACAGATGTCATCATTAAAAATCCTCTCGTCATCTTGACATGTGCGATTGATTTTTGACAGTTTTGCAACGTGCGCTTACATTAATGTTGCGACATACGCGGACCAGGTTATATATATTTCTCGTGTTGTCTTCAATTCTTAGTGTAATTTCTTCTTCTTGTTTCTAGGGGTCAAGATGACTAACGAACCTCCCAAGGGTCTAAGGTCAAATCTACTTCGTTCTTATCTCAACGATCCCATATCTGACAAAGAGTTCTTTACTGGATGTAACAAGGTATTTACAATGTACGATTTGTTTTCGTGTGCCTTGATTTTCTTGCAATACGGTGAGCGACGGGAGGACCATAGAAAACTTCATAGATTAACCAAGGCGGCCAAATATATTGTACTGTATTGCCGTGAGGTGTGATCGTCTGGGTGAGTGTAGTCTTGACGAGGACTGTTGGTGGTGGTGACTGACGTTTCGACAGCCTGAGCGGGAATCATCTTTAGAGTTCAGTGAGAAAATAAAAGAAACGAACGAAAGGTCTTTCACCTAAAGCACGAAAGGTCTTTCTTACGACTACAATCACCCGGACGATCACACTTCACAACAAACTTCTACACCTGGGTTCAAACCATTTACTCTTATCATACTGTATTCTTCCTTGATCTTCCCACAGATTCCTCTTTGTTATGTTTTCCTAACCTTATATATGGTTATCTTGCTTTAAATTTCTAGCCGGATGCTTTCGAAAAGCTGTTGTTTGGTCTGTGTTTCTTTCACGCTCTTGTTCAAGAGAGACGTAAGTTCGGTCCTCTTGGTTGGAATATCCCGTACGAGTTCAATGAATCAGATCTTAGGATCAGCATGCGACAGTTACAGGTACAATATCTCCTTAATTCAGTGGTTCCTAGGTCCTAGGTCCTTAATTTTTTTCTTGACATTTACCATCGATTGGGTATTCACCCTGATATTGATTGTCATTATGATCTCGATATTAACCACGACCTTGACCTTGACTTCCATCTACACTTTCACGTTGACTTTGACCTTGACCTTGACTGTTATTATAACCGTAACATTTACCGTGACCCTGATTTTCACCTTGACCTTTACTGCATTATGGCCTTGACCTTTACCATTGACCTTTGCTTTCTCATTGACCTTTTATGTCATTTTGACCTTGACTTTGACATTGACTGTCATTATGACCTTAACATTTACCTTGACCTTGACCTTGACTTCCACCTAGACTTCCACTTTGACCTTGACTGTCATTATGACCTTAACATTTACCATGACCTGACCTTGACTTCCACTTTAACCTTGACCTTGACTGTCATTATGACCTTAACATTTACCATGACCTTGACCTTGATTTCCACCTAGACTTCCACCTTGACCTTGACTGCCATTATGACCTTAACATTTATCATGACCCTGACCTTGACTTTCTCCTTGACCCTTGACATTGTGACCCTTTAACATTTCCCTAGATCTCAGTATCCCTAGACTTTGTGATAATAATTTCCCTCACAATTCCTAGATGTTCTTAAATGACTACGACGAGATTCCCTTCGATGCGTTGTCATATCTGATTGGTCAATGTAACTACGGTGGTCGTGTGACAGATGACAAGGATAGACGTCTGTTGGTTTGTCTGCTGTCCATCTGCGTGGACGATAACATCGTTAATGTCGACAAACACAAGTAAGTATCGTCTGCTTTTATATCACGTGTTCATTCCCGCCATTACTAGCGATGTCCAGTGGACCTTAGTCCAGAACTAGACCCATTTTTATCGGTCTGCGCGCGGTGGAGACTAACCGAGTAGCGGAGACTTGTAAGAAGTTTTCTTTGCGCGCGTGGTATTACCTCTTATCTTTGAGATATAAATTAATCAGTTAGTGAGAAAAGTGGTTCCAGTTCTGGACTAAGTGGGCCTAGGTAGCATTTGCATCGAGCAGCATGTGTTGCATCGTGGGATGTCCTGAGGGGGAGGTGTCTAAAATCTTATCAGCGGCATCTAGTTCAAACCACTTTGATTGATTTCTTCTTGGGATAGGTTGGGGAAATCGTGTCTTTAACCAATTCAATATTTATCTGTCACTTTTATCCATTTATTCATCTTATGTATATTCTTTTCTTTATTCAAACTATTATATATTGATGAAGTGCACGTATTGTCCAGGTTTTCAGAGAGCGGCATCTACAACGTACCACCCAAAGGTTCCTATGAGGATTATGTGGAATTCATTCGTAGCCTACCACTGATCCCTAACCCAGAAGTGTTCGGGCTGCACGAGAATGCTGATATTACTAAAGATCAGAAGGAAACCCAAGAGGTGAGAATGAATGTGGTGTAGTTAATATACCTCGAAATATGTTATCATAGACAGACAGATAAAAAGAGAGAAGGCAGAAAAAATAACCAGTGACAGAAGACGGCTAGAAGACTCAAGAATAGACCTCCTCGGCTCGGACGTAATGTTGTCCCATTTCAGACCACATGTTATTCCCTAGAGTATCATTTCTTTGTTTAAGGTTTGCGCACGGTTGCACATGAGAAGACACATGACTATGGATACAACTCAAACAAAGATTATTATTCTCAATGGAATGACACTTGGTCTGAAATGGGACAACATTGCACTCAAGCGCTACAGAGCCGAGGAGGTCTATTAACCTTGGTGCACACTCATAATTTTGTTATTATTCCCCCCAATTCAGCTATTCGACTCCATCCTTCTAACCCAGCCACGCCAGACAGGAGGCGGGGGTAAATCATCAGCAGAGATGATCGAAGAACTAGCAAACGACATCCTCTCCAAATTCCCTCCTCCTTTTGACATGGAGATGGTGATAGAAAAATACCCTGTGGTGTATAATGAATCCATGAATACTGTCCTTAGACAGGAACTCATACGATTTAATAGACTGACTAATGTGGTCAGGACTACCTTGATTAACCTACGCAAAGCTGTTAAGGTAAAATACAAGAGTTTTGAGTGAATATTTAATAGATATTGATGGTGATGATGATGATATTGATGATGATATTGATGGTGATGATGGTGATGTTGAAACATGATGTTGATAATGACACATGATGGCACAGTCATGATGATGGTGATGATTATGACACACGATGATGGTGATGATGATGATACACGATGATGACAAGGGCGGATCCAGGGGGGAAAAGGGGGACTGAAGTCCCCCTTCAAAAGAAAAAAAAGGAAAAAAAACTGAAGAATTAATGCTTTTTTATTGTTTTCCGTTGTGTTGACCGAAGAAACTCGATTAGCCCCCCTCCCCCCCCCCCTACAAATTTGGCTGGATCCGTCCTTGGGTGGTGATCAGGATGATGACACACGATGTTGGTGATGTTTGATGACACAATGTTCTAATTTGTGTATGTTTGCAGGGGTTAGTAGTAATGTCTGGTGAACTAGAAGATGTGTTCAATAACATGTTAGTGGGTAAAGTACCAGCCGTCTGGGCTGCTAAATCCTATCCATCATTAAAACCCCTTGGTAGCTATGTCACTGACCTACTGGAAAGGTAAGATACTCGTCTTTCTGATGATGACAATGATGATGATGATGTTGATACATGGATGGTAGTGTAGTGACGATAACGATGATGATAATACATGGATGGTAGTGGAGGTGACGATAACGATGATGATGATACATGGATGGTAGTAGTGTAGGTGACGATAACGATGATGATAATACATGGATGGTAGTGGAGGTGACGATAACGATGATGATGATACATGGATGGTAGTAGTGTAGGTGACGATAACGATGATGATAATACATGGATGGTAGTGGAGGTGACGATAACGATGATGATGATACATGGATGGTAGTAGTGTAGGTGACGATAACGATGATGATGATGCATGGATGGCAGTGGAGGAGACGATAACGATGATGATATGATGATCATGGATGGTAGTAGTGTAGGAGACGATAACGATGATGATGATATGTGGATGGTAGTGGAGGAGACGATAACAAGGATGATGATGCATGGATGGTAGTAGTGGAGGTGACGATAACGATGATGATGATACATGGATGGTAGTGGAGGAGACGATAACAACGATGATGATACATGATGGTAGTGGAGGAGGCCGATAACAATGATGATGATGATGCATGGATGGTAGTGGAGGTGACGATAACGATGATGATGATACATGGATGGTAGTAGTGTAGGTGACGATACGATGATGATAATAATGGTGGTAGTGGAAGGTGACGATAACGATGATGATGATACATGGATGGTAGTAGTTAGGTGACGATAACGATGATGATAATGCATGGATGGTAGTGGAGGTGACGATAACGATGATGATGATACATGGATGGTAGTAGTGTAGGTGACGATAACGATGATGATGATACATGGATGGCAGTGGAGGAGACGATAACGATGATGATGATGATGATACATGGATGGTAGTAGTGGAGGAGACGATAACGATGATGATGATACATGATGGTAGTGGAGGAGACGATAACGATGATGATGATGATACATGATGGTAGTGGAGGAGACGATAACTATGATGATGATGATACATGATGGTAGTGGAGGAGACGATAACAATGATGATAATGTTAGTTGCTGCTGGTTCTGAAATGATGGCAACGAATGATGGATGATAGCCTCGGTGGTAGTGGTGGAAACCATCACGACGACGATGATATTGCCTAGTGTTGCTGCTAAAGATGATGGTGATGAATTATGATGATGATAATGTTGAATATGCTTTTTTCAACAATATCATCATCACAATTTTCATCACTCATCAAAACGACTAAACAAAATGAGTGATGAGCTGATGATAACGGAGGACGCAAAAATAATGACGATAATGATAATATATGATGGTGAAAGATGAGTTAATTAAGAGCATGTTGTATTCCAGACTCAAGTTCTTCCAGGATTGGATAGATCGAGGTCCTCCAAACGTGTTCTGGATCTCAGGGTTCTACTTCACCCAGTCTTTTCTTACAGGTAAAATAAATGCACTATTCATTAACCACTTGCTTATCCCTACTGCAGATGTCAATCAACGTGTAATACTCAAATAGACACAAAAGAAACCAACGGAATTAGGGTCTACTAATGTTTATTAGTCTAATATCTATTTCACTGGTATAATGACCTCACTCTAATCCACTGTTTTGCTATTTCAGACGACGTGTCATTCCCTTGAGTATCATTATTTTTTTAACGGTTGTGCATGAGAAGACACATAAATATCGATACAAATCAAACAAAGAATCTTATTCTCAAGAGAATGACACGTGGTCTGAAATGGGAAAATATTATACCTACACGTGGATTGGGGCCCATTGCGTAGAAAGTCTCGTACAAAGGCTAGACCACGCATAATGCAACCTTCCAAACGACCGACCGCTCTAGTTATGACAACATGATTACTTATTGGCCGATCGATTATTTGATTGACAGGTGCCCGTCAGAATTTTGCGCGAAAGTACACCATACCAATTGACCATGTTGGGTATGAATTCGAGGTAACAAAAGAAGAAAAAGAGATGAAAGAGAAACCCGAAGACGGGGTTTACGTCACAGTAAGTCATCACAGCAACAAATTTAACTTGAAAAGAAACTTTTATAAACAAATTTTAAAAGGGATGATAGCTAATGATAGTGTTGTTGTGTGTCAGGGACTCTTCCTGGAGGGAGCTCGATGGGACCGAGAGAAGATGGTGATTGGCGAATCACTACCTAAAGTTCTTTTTGACACACTACCTGTCGTATCCTTTACAAACCAGGAATATTATTTTCTCTTGTTATTGCAAGAGAAATTTATTAAAATTATATGATCAATCAATCAATCAATAAACTTTATTTAAAGAGGGTAAAACACGTAACAGTACTAAAAACTGACAAACCTGTGGCCCTGAGGATTACGATTGAATATGATAGTGTTGATCATGGTAGTGGTCATTGATGATCGATGATAATGATGACGATGGTGTTAATGATAATAATAATGATGATGAGCTGACGATGATGACTTTGATTGATGGTGATGTTGATACAGATGATAATGAGATGATGATAACAACGATGTTTCACAGTATTGACGACGATGATTAACAATAATTAAGGATGCTGATGATTATACATATGCTGATGATTAATGAAGATGGCGTCGATAACGATGGTGAATGTTGTTTGGTGCAGATATTAACAAATCTTCAAGCACGTTTAACCTTGACTCTATCTCAGTTATGGATCGTGCCTAAAGAAAGATCCAAATTCCAACCCAAAGCCAGCTACCCTAGTCCTGTGTACAAAACCAGTGCTCGACGAGGAACTCTCTCCACAACAGGACACTCGACAAACTTCGTGATGTTTGTTGAATTACCCTCCGACAAGCCTGTGGCACACTGGGTCAACAGGGGCGTGGCTCTCCTCTGCCAACTAGATGATTAACAATCCTCCAGTTTTTCTAACCCTAAAGACAATTTTTATTTGGATTTCATAGTAGTTCACTACCAAGTTTTCTTCTAAAAAATTAACTTAAATTACAACTGTTGAACAGTTAATTTGCGCTGAAAAATTTAGTGTGAAATGATGACCATCGTTTTGTGAATGGTCAAATTATTTATATTATGGAATATTGTTTTGCTGGTTTGGAATTACTTCTGTAACCTATAAAATACTTTTCACCCTACAAACCATATAAACTATGTAAAATACAGGACATACTGATATTTATTCCTACTAAAAAGTTAATGTTCGAGTATAGTAACCCTGTGTGTATATAGCGTTAAACGCTTGCTTCATAATTATCGCGTGGATTTTTATAAACTTGTATAGTGTGAGGGCTCTTGGTCCTAATGAATTAAGCAACGTTATTAAACTTGCTCTTTTTTATAATGGTCGAGGCTATTGATATTGAAAGTGTGATTTTACCATTGATGACAAAACCTTTATACCCCTCTCCCCCCCCCCCCCCCCTAAAAAAAATAGTACTCGTATTGCAATTCGATGGAAATTCCAATACGAGTAATAAAAGGGAGGCAGGGACGAGCGTACGCAAATTTGTTATACCCTTGCCTATAAAATCCTCCAGAAAATAATAGTGATACATAGTCAAAGCCGTCAACTGCGCATTAGAAATAAGTCTCATCATACAGATGGGTTACCTGTCCTTTACACCGCTGTACGTTAGGTTTGCAGTAAACAAAATTAAAAACATTTAATTTTGTAGTTGAATATATTCCGGTCTTCTTAAATACTTAAAATCTCCATTTATCCGAATGGGGGAATCTTTTTAAACGATGCATTGTGCCTTTAGATCATCTAATTTGCTGCTAAGAGCCTCTCGAGGGATTTCGTGCCAAAGGAACTAGATTTATACCTCTAAAACGTGGACTTGTTCCTGCCTTGCAAGGCTTCACGAGCGCAAAACATAGCCATGTTTTGACTAAAACGTACTCTACGAATCTAAAGAAAATACGACAAGACCCTAAAGAAATCATCTACAGATACAAATGGATCAAACAGATACGTTTTATATCGAGGATTAAGATTCTACATGTGTTTATTGTCGGTGGTTTAACAGGAGTAATGCCATACTGGTTCAATCAAGGAATCATTTCTGGATCTGTTCTTGTCACTAGTATATTTGCTGCTACTGCAACTACTGCTGGATTATTTGCACTCAGTTATTTCTTCCGTAGAGTCATTGGAGAACTGTCTTTTGATCCAGTCAACGAAGAGATCACAATTTCTTCTCTGACCTTCTGGGGTAATCGAACAAACTTAGTTGTTCCTATCTCAAACTTCATTCCTTTGAGTGACAGAGATTTTGATCCCAAGAATTTGTTTCACAGGGTTGAGTTGTATGGCAATGACTTTGTGTATCTCTTGAACTTGCGTCATGGAAGGGTTTACGATAGTGAGAGGTTGCTGCAATTATTAGGAATTCTTCAAGCATTTGTCAAAAATGCAGACAGTTATAAACCAGCCTCTGGGGACAGTGTTGAGGTTGAGTCAGGAGATACGGTAGGGAGAAGTTGAGAGGACTTTAGAGTAAATTCTGTACAAAACTTGTGGTATGACTATGCCGTGACTATGACAGCAGTCAGAGGATCATGATGATAAGTGGTGATTTTGCTCAATGTCATTAATTCAAAGATTGTCAGCAATTCTGTACCACAACACTGGAGTGTGCCACATGGCATGCCAATTTGCAGTCCTGAAAAATCCACATACAACCAACAAGTTTGACTAAACAAAAATGTCTTTTTTATTTACTTTTTTTACATTTCCCTAAAGATATTATAAATAAAATTGTACATGTATATGCACTTCCTGATCCAAAATCATATTTTTACATTAATATTTTGAAGCATGTGTAGCTCCATAGTAATATCCATACTTCCTCACATGAAATCAGGGCTTGGAATCAGGGCTTTAAGTAATGGCCAGTAAACCGACAATGTCTGGTCAAAATAGACACTCTTCTGCCCAAATACCACATTTTGACATGTTCACATGGTGATCATTCTAATGTGGCTAGTTATCATATCTGGCAAAACCTGTCTGGTCATTGAACAGTTGTTATTTTTAAACCTGAAAATAACAATCCTTCTTACAGTTATACATTAATTTACATGCATCTAACTCTTCCCATGGAGGATTTTCCTTTCTATCACGGCCAGTTCTTCAATACATTCATCTCTTCTCTTGCAAATTGAAGCCAATGATTTCATCATGTTTGGCAGGATAGTTTACAAGATCTTCCTGTAAATAGAGACACAAATTCAACCGCAAATTCAAATGTTACCATTAATTCTATGTGACATGAGGTGAAGCATAAGCAAAGTTCCACTCAAACCTGAAGAGTAGCAGCCACAGGAGTGACACATCGTTCATCATCAGGGCTGTTAAAAAAGACAAAGTCTTAAATAATACTTAAATGTAGTTTTTGAACATACTTTATGGGTTGCCTAACTCATAGAACAGGGATCTCAGAACATTTGTTATCAACAGAGTGAAGAACCCTTGGTGAAACGTAATTCTCCATCAATGTCCACAATGTCCAGTTATATTATACTCACAAGGTATAACCTTCAAGTGTAGATTTCACCATTTCTTGGAGATGATTGATGTCATGCTGGTAACGAACAACGATTGATGATCCATATGGATTGCCAATTCCTGGAAAAGATGAGAAGAACCATCTTCAGACCAATTCTTAATTTAGCTTCTTAAAAATTGCATTGAGACCAAAAATGACATCCACAGATAAGGACTCACATGTATACATACTTATCAAATAAAAGTTTTTTTCCAAGTATGATTTTTTACCTTGAAGCAATCTTTCCAAGTCTTGTATTTCTTGTCTTAATATTTCTTCTGTCCTTTTCCCATGGTAGATACTGCAACCAAAAAAATGCCATTACCATGCCAAAAGAATATAAATAGTGATTGTCAATGATACTGATGGACATCACAGAAGGGGTTATGAGGCTACATTCATAATGTATTGCAGAGGGGGGCAGACAAAATTTAAGGGGGATCGGTAAAATTTTGGTAGGAAAAAGGGGGTGGTGGGCAAATTTTTATCAGAAAAAAGGGAGGGATGCAAAATTTTTGGAAGAAGCAACAATCCTTGCTTAGGGAGATTGTATTTTGCATGACATAAGGGGGGTGTTAAGAATCATTCTGGACATTTCAAATTTTCACCTGCCCCCCCTCTCTACCATACAATATGAACGCAGCCTAATTTGTAAGCTTGACTGGAGTTGCCGAAGTATGAAATTATGGGAAGTGTGGTACTTACTCATGGATCAGTTTGCCATCTTTGTTGTACATTCTCAGGTGTTTTGGCCTCACTGTTTCATCATCTCCACTGCTGAAATTAAAATTAAACATCCATAATCTTGATGATTTTTTAACTTCAATCTATCATTCACAGTTGAATGACAGCTCACTCATAACTCCCATTAAATAAATAATTGTCCTATGAAGCACTAAAGTTTGAAACATTATAATACAGTTAGAAAATTATTTACACTGTGTTTAAGTTTCAATAGTACCCTTCAGAGTTCACTGTGCCATCTTGAAAGGTAGCCATGCTTTACATTGAAGTGAGACAAACAGTGAACTTCCAGTCATAGAGACACATGAATAATTTTCCAAGGTGTTATAAGAACGTCTCTATCATTCCAAGCTCACCACTTGTCTCGCTTTGATGAATAGGCATGGCTTCCTTTCAAGATGGCACAGGGAACTGAGAAATGGACCATTCATTGTTAAATAAATAATACCTGAGACTGGACTTTGAACTTTGTTTAATCCAGCTGCAGAATCCTACAAAAAAATAATATAATATAATTATTATTATTAATGATATTATTATTAATGATTAATGGAAATAGTGTCTTAAATATTTATGACCGAAAAAAATAAAAAGTACATTGTATTACTGTCAATTCTTACCTGGCTGAACTTCAGTCTAGGCTTTGGTGGTTTATACATCTGTGTCATAACAAAAAATAATCCACATCGCAATGATTTACAAACACGCTAATTTATGAAGTGAGGTGTATGGGCCTCATCAGCATCTCTCTCAACATCATTCATTTGTCATCAGCATCTACTTGTCTCACATCATCACTAATGAGTGTCATCCTCATCAATCATTGTCATCATCAATCATTGTGTCATAATCATCATCTTCGATCGTCACCATGCAGGCAATCTCTTAAGGATATAGATCTCACCATTTAAGTATTTTACAGCAGCATTTGGTATTAGTCTAATGTTTACCTGTATTTGTGGTACTGGGGTGTAGGACAGCTCTTCATTAGGTTCCTGTACCACAGGTACACAAGGAAGATCTTGCTCATTCATTGACTGTAGGCATGGAAGGAATACAAAACTAGATTCCGGCGAATATCCTTGAGCCCTGGTCAACAAAATAAGTGATAAAGATTAATACCTCTTAATAAGTTTTCATTTTCATACAGCATATAATCGTTTCTTGGAAATAAATTTCCTTATTTTTTTGTCACACCATGTGTCTTCTCTATGGTAACTGTAAAGAAACATAATACTCAAGGGAATGATGCCAAAGCTGATACAGGAATGAATATGTAATATTAACTGACCAGTCAGGAGGAACTGTTTCTGTCAACCATTCTGACAATGCAGATAAACCCTCTGGTAGATTCCTTGGAATAAGAAATTTAATTAATTTTTATGATTTAGAAGCCATTTCTTCTTGGGGTAATATTTACCCATTACAGACCATGTGTAATTCCCTTGATAATTTGAATTTTTGTTTGAGTTGCATTGTATTCATGTGTCTTCTCATGGGCAACCGAGTACAAACCTTAAACAAAGAAATGATACTCTAGGGAATGACATGTGGTATGAAATGGGAAACATTACATCAGAGCCGAAGAGGTCTAATAAAAAGCAGGAAAATATCTTAAATTTAAATAATATACCAATACTTACCTGTTTTGATAAATGCTTGGAATTTTCTTCTTTTCATTTTTCGTTTCTTCCTCTTCCCTTTTAATCTTCACTCTCATTTCCTCAGATTGTTGTGTGTCTAGAAATCCTGTCCCATCCAACTTACTGATGGAGGATTCGCCGGTGAAAGGTCTCCATGGTGGTCGAGTTAAGACAGCTGATGCTGTTGTATTCTTAGCATCCTGGTCAGTACTTAACCTGGCCTTGGCGCTCAATGGTCTTGCTCTTTTTCTTTAGGTAGAGTGGGGGGTCCCCTGGGTGTGGCATGGTATGCTCGACGCTGTGCAGCTGATGGGGGTCGCTTTACAACAACTGAGTTAGAAAAATGACTGTCACTGTGTAAATTCTACAACCGGGACCACTATGATAAATCATTATCATTAACCAATCATATTGCAACGTTTAGTTTGATATTCTTAACCGGCCAATCAGATAGTGCATCGATAAAATAAGAGCGTGAGAACGTGATAATCTGATTGGCTAACACTGTTTCCATCCAATTTCTGTCAAGTTTACCGTTATTTGATTGGTCAGTTTTATTCAAGAGGTCCCGTGTAGTGTGTCACCACCAGATTAGAATGCATTGATAAAATTTATGCTCAAAAAATACAGAGAGTCCAAGCTGACAACATCCAAAGCATAAAAAACTGCTGATTCATATTTTTCACAACTACATATACAAACTCTTTTCAACTACTGTAACTTAAGGACAGCTCACTCTATACAAGTTTATATTTCATACTTCGGGGTTCAAACTTTACTCACAAAAAGGGTGAGAAACGAACCCAACTAATAATACAATTTATAGTTACTAGGGCAACGGTCTGACGCTTAATTGGCACACAGTACTTTTTAGCTATAACAAAGCCGTTACTGACCTCTAGATTCAATTAACCCTCGAGCCATGTCTAAGACCTCTTCATTTAAGCCGGCCATTTACAAGAAGCTCGTAAACCGTAGGGTGTATGAGTGTTGGATCGGATCAGGAGCTGTTTGACGTTGCCGCCATCTTGTCCAAGAGTGGTACCGGTCAGTAACTCTTGATTTAAATTTCTCTTCCAAATATTTTTCTCTTTATTTACCATGCCTTAGATAAAACTCAACTTCAGGTACCTCAAAAATGCGTAGTATAACTTTCTCCTTAGCTAAAGACAGCCATTGGAAACTGAAGTACAGTCATTTTGGGCTTCTGTGTATTGAACCAAAACAATCCCAGCCCCTCCCCTGGTGGTGTTATTGTAAATATCCCAGTATGCCTTGCGGTGGTGAAGTCAAGTCAGGCGTTGGCGAGAAGTGGCAAAAGTTTTTTGAAGTTCAACATTTTCTCGAACTTTCAACGCATCTGGTAAAATGCAGGCCATTAAATGTGTCGTTGTTGGTGATGGGTGAGTTACAGCACTATCTAAACTACAGCGTAGGGGTATTTTTGATGGAAAATGTTGATGTTTTGAGGGTTTTTTGGTTGTCGAATGTTAATGCACGTGTAGTGTGTGTGTACGTCCCTAGAAGAATTTTTCACAACATTTTGCCTTATGTTCACATCCATCGTATTTTACCTTTAAGATTTTTATTTTTTCTATATATTTTGATTCTAGCTATTTATGTTATGCTACGTATGGGGAATTAACGTAAAGTAAGGCACAGAATTCCAAAGAATAAGCGACAAAATTCCAGTGTGTTTTGCTTCAACGTTGTCTTAGCTCATAAAGTGACTTTCAGTTTTCGACCATGTTTTCCTTTGTTCGTTTTCTTCCTTGCTAACTGCTTACCGGTAAAATATTACAACTGAGGCTAAGACACTTTGATTCTGGACTGTTGAATGGTTGTAACAGCTCTAATTTACACTGTTGTAACGAGAAAAATGATAACGAATCCAAAATGCGATTTTAGTGACTTCCACTGTTCACTTCGCTTATTGTACATGTAAGAGGAGAATCTTTGATTTGATAAGAATAAATAGATAAATGAAATTCGGATTTATATTTCTTTCTACAAGAATATACATAATTTTTTGTCACTCAAGAATTCGGATCGCGATTGCGGAAAATAATATATACAAGGAATCAATATATTATATTAATAAAGTCACGCATATGTAGAATATACATAAATACTAATGTTGATTCCAAAATAATGCAGCATTAATTTGCTATTGGTATTGGTAATCTCTATATAATCCCTGTTCAGTCACAAGAATGTTGTTTCGAGAAAATAAACTGGTGCTTAAAAAATATACTGCTTGGACCAGTTGTATGACAGCTGGATAGCCCCATCAGACAGATAAATCTTATCCAGTGGATAAATGTATTGGATATCCACTGGTTAAGGGTTATCCACTGGATAGCACTCTTCGCTCAAACAGGCCCTTGTCTTAGTATTTGAGCACTTTTTCCCTTCGATTTTATGGGAAAACAATGCAAGATAGTTGCGAGTAGCTGGATTGAGAATTTCCAATTTCATCTGTGAGGTAGCTGTAGCCAGACTTAGGTTAGCCCAGATGTTGTTAAAGGGTATCAATAATTCATTTGAAGGTTTTCTTGAAGGTTCATGTTTCTGCAACTAGAACCAATCATCTGGAGTTTTAGCTCCTGCTATTGTATATTTTATGGACACCATTTAATTAATGTTTCCTTGAGGTGTTTTATGGAACTATACATAGCTTAACCATATTTTATATTGTTTTATTTCAGAGCTGTAGGAAAGACTTGTATGCTAATCAGTTATACAACCAATGCATTCCCTGGAGAATATATCCCAACTGTGTAAGTAAGAATAAATGTTCTAGATGATTTGAAATAGCAGGCAATTAAATACCTGGCAGTGATGTGGTTTTGTACTTATAGAACTCGATCACTTCAAATTGTTTAAGATGAAAAACCTTAAGCTTAGAATCATAATACAATTGAAAAATTGGTTTTACAGCAATGTTTAAGAAGAGTGCACAGCTATTTTGTATATTGTTTCTGTAGACCCTTTTTGCTGTCCTTGTAAATGGTTTAGGTTGCCTGTGTTTTAAGTCCCACAGGTATCCCAACCTATAAAAATGAGTTACCACTTGATCAATTAAAATTTGTAAATACATTCTTTAAACTTTTGATGTTTTTTCTTCTTCTCAGGTTTGACAATTATTCTGCTAATGTAATGGTAGATGGAAGACCCATTAATCTAGGATTATGGGATACTGCAGGTCAAGAGGACTATGATCGACTTAGGCCACTCTCCTACCCCCAGACAGTAAGTTTAGTTCCAAGATGTTCCAGATGAAAAACAAATCTTGGTTCAGTCATCCTAGAGTGACTGATGACTAGTAACTATTTGTAATGATAACCGGGTAGATTTGACACTGTGAAAAGATGAAAAAACTTACCGACGTTTCGGACACTAGTCCTTCATCAGAGTAAAAGAATTTAATTTGGACAGCAAACTGCTAAGAGCTGTCTTCCGGGGTCATACATGGACTGTATGTGGTGATTAATTAGCGATAACAAATTTATATTACATGCAAAATAGTCGGTGATTCAGGATGAGAAAAGAATAAATTCAATTTATCATGTACTGAAACCTTTGTGCAAAGGAAGCAAAGCATATCTTGGAAGTGGGCTATTGGGATTAAGTGTGTTGGGTTTTGTGTTCTAGGACACATTTCTTGCCTTTATTTTTTCTAATATATTATTTGTTGTTCCTTGCCTCCTAGGATGTATTTCTAATTTGTTTTTCAATAATCAGCCCAGCTTCATATGAGAACGTCAGAGCAAAGGTAACAAAAATGTGCTATATTTTACAACCATAAAAGGTCATTAGGGGTTCTCCCATTAGTTCTCCCTATAGCACGCACAACAAACATGTTCTTTATTTAAAAAAACCTCTGAGAACCCATCATATCTTTTTCACTCAGCTGATGTATTATTGCAGAGAGGAAAAAAAGAATCTCATCCTGGCAGGATTTTTATTTAGTATTGAAATAATAGGAGAAGATCATGGTAGTAAACACCAGATAATTTTGCTCAGTTACCCAATCATTCTTCAATTTCCAGTCAGTCTGTTGTGCAGGAGGTCGTGGTTCAAGCCCCTGGCCGGACCAACACTCAGGGTCTTAAAATAAATGAGAAGAAGGTGCTGCCTTTGTAATTACATCTGCAAATGGTTAGACCTTCAAGTCTTCTCGGACAAGGACTTAAAACTGTAGGCCCTGTCTCCCAACCCTTCCTAACCTACAGTAAATGGGAGACATAAAAGAACCTGTTGATTTATTTGTGAAAGAGTAGGGGATTGATTTGGAGGCATAACACTAACATACAAATCAATCAATCATGATTGTAAGCTGCACAACTGCTAATAACACTTAAATATATGCAGCCTGTAAAGTCCTCCACTGCAATGTAAAGCGCCTTGAGACAATGTGATAATGCGCTATATAAGAACCCCATTATTATTGTTATTATTATTATTATTTTCATTTATTAATTTTTTCTATTTATACAGTGGTACCCAGAGGTAAGCCATCACTGTCCAGGTGTACCCATTATCCTAGTCGGCACTAAGCTAGATTTACGTGAAGACAAAGACACCATTGAAAAATTGAAAGAAAAGAAACTATCTCCACTGTCCCACGCCAACGGACTTCAAATGGCAAAAGAAATAAAAGCAGCCCAATATCTAGAGTGTTCGGCGTTGACCCAAAAGGGACTCAAAAAAGTCTTTGATGATGCAATACGAGCAGTTCTTGTTCCAAAGAAGCCACCAAGAAAGAAGAGAAAGTGTGTCCATCTTTAAACCAGCAGGAGGTGAAGTGTACATACATCTACTCCTTACTGAAAATTTTTAGGGGTAAAGATATAAAAGTTGTACAAACACGGCCAATGTCCTGTGCAGGATTCTCAGTAGAAGTGTTTTAGCAAGGTTATACATTTAATTTAGTTGAAGCAAACTCTGTTTCCATCTTTGGAAAGCTAGCAAATTTTATACCTTAAATAGCTACACTTAATAATATTTACTAAAAATCCTCTATAGCATGACTCTCATAGTGTCATTTAAATACCACTGTCAGAAGTCTCCATAAAAGTTATATTCTCAACAAATCTTATTACCTTTGAGAATAGTTATATAGTGTACAGAGATACTGTAGAGTTAGGGGAGTCTTGAAGCCAGAAATAGATGTAAAATAAGCCTGTAGTGACCCAGCCCTTGTTATGTACAGGATTTTTTCTTTTACCCTACCTGAAGTAGTTGTGTTCATGATACAGTTTTGTCTATAGTGCATCAGCCTCTCTTCCTCACACTAGTTTTTAGCTAGTTATCTCTCCCTTTAAAAGATTCCTTGGTCAGCTGTAGTAATTGACAAGAAAGAGTATAAGGTATTCCGATGGTATAGTAGTATATTCAAAATTCCTATTGAGAATCCTGCTTGAGTGAGTATAGATTATTAGTTAAAAACGTTCTTGCATTATTGACCCTACATGGTAGATGTAGGGAGTCGGCAGCTGAAATGAAATAATGACAAAATTTCATTGCTTCCTTTGTTTTCAGCATGCTAATTGTGCTTGCTTTGCTAGATAACAGTTATTGTAGATTTGATACTTCATTGCCATTTATTATTCTCAAGGGCAGATCCAAAGAGGTTGGAATGAATAGCCATCAAAGAATGTAAAATCAAAAGATGTTATTTGATGCTTTTGGTGGTAATAGTTACCCACTGCCCTAGAAATTGCCCTGGATTTGCCCAGGCATTTGAATCTTGTTTTCTTCTGAAAATACAGAAGATTTTGACTTAATTTTAATCATATTTTCATTTTGTTTTCTCATTTTCCTAGTTTATTATATTTTGCCATTTTTTTCCTTTCTTTTCATCATAATTTATGAAGCGTTTGCAAGAAAAAGTGAGAGATTCCATTCTGTTTTGTGTCAAACAAAAAAACAAAAAAAAAAGAACACAGCAATCCCAATTTCTGTGATTAAGTTCTGATAATTTCTAGAATTTTTAGTGCCTTTCAGCATATCACACTTTCTAGTAATCAAAATAATAATAATAATCAACAAATAATATTGTTAATCATTGGCATGGCATACTGTATCTTCAGTAGTGTCAGCCTCCTCTATAGGGTGGCCTTAGAGTGTATTTATTGTTAAATTATTTTGGGGGGGACAATCAGTCACTGTTTTAATATGATATGGTGTTTTTGCCCTCAAGGTTTTTTTGGGGGTATAACTTTTGTTGTGAGTTCAGGACATTTTCCTCTTAAATTATGTAAGAGGAAGAAACCCTTCATAGAAAATATTGTAAGTGAATGAAAAAATGCTAGCTGAACTCTTAATGGCTTCTATGTTGAAGCATAGTTGTAATTGGATGGTTTGAGTCTTGGTGAGTTTTGATTGGTTCAGACAGAAACCCATATGAGAGTCATGATACAGCACATTTTTCATTACCACAAACATGCTGAGCAGCACTATAGAATTCTCTTCATCCTGTTTGATAAATGTACACTTCCATTGTTATGCCCCATTCTATGAAGAGTTCTGACAACTGAATAACCAGGGTAATCTATAATTATTCCTTGTTCTAGTATCACACGTCATATTTTGAAGTAGAAGGCCAGTTGACAGAGCTCCCATCTTTGTTCTTCTCATACTGGCTGGCCAGTTAAAGATGAAGCTGGAATGGATGGGAGTTCTTAACTATTTCTATTCTTCCAGTAAATTTCTTAAGCTTTGCTAAGCTAAGAAAACGTTGTATGCTATTACATGTAAGATTTTTATAAAACTCAATTAAACAAAATGAAATTCCTCTTTCTGAGCAAGATTGGTAAAAATCAAAATGAATTCACTTATTTGGCTTCCCTTCCTCTTTCAAAGCATGTGTCATTCTCTTGAGAATCTATTTTTTGTTTTTGTTTTCCACAAAAACTTAAGAAGTTATGTTATTTTGGATGACTGAAACGACAAATGACACATGGGTAAAGTGGAACAACATGGCCTAGCTGAAAAAGGTCATTTCCTGTAGCAGTTTCAAAATGATGAAAGACAAAATTCTTCCACCACCCCTCACCCCCAGAGTTGATTTTGGAACCTATCTATCTCTGCAATTTAGAAAGAGGAAATCAAATTTTTGTCTTGGTATAGCCTGGTTAAAATTAAAACCTTATTTTCCCTTTTAATGTGACTTTCCTATATTTCAAGGTCAGAAACCAAAATTTTTGTGTAGTATCCTAACAAAATCTCCTAAGTTATTGTATTAAGAAGATGCTTTGGTATCGTTAGAAGAAGCATTAAAACAATGATATCTACGTGGTTTTTACCTTTATTATTATTACGATGTATTCTTAGCAGGCGCTAAGGTAGAGGGGAAATGGGTTGGCTTTACAGTGCATTTTGGGGCTGTTTTATGGGACGAAATAGAGGCCATCCATAACACGGTAAACAGAAATAGGACGTTTGCATGATGGCGTCATTTTACTACCACTACCATAATGCTTCACGAATGTTCTTTCTTATCAAGATTTGTATTCACTCATGAGAATAGTGAGACAAATTGGTGCTAATTAATTGAACACGAGAATGAGTGCAAGGGAGTCTGGTAGTAGAGGTCTATGACGCCATCATGCAAACGTGCTATTCCATCTCGACTCGATTTTTTCTCAACCTAGACATGGCTGATTATTGTGGTCACGCATTGCTTTCTCCACAAAGTAGCTATGTGACGTATCTGGTGTTGCGTCACGACACTAATAGCGTCTCGGTGTGTGTTTTCTTGTCCATTGGAAGCTGAAAGGCCTGGTCTAAATCAGCACTCTGGAGGGGTGAATTAATGGGTATGATAAGAAGTGCTTCACTAGTTGCTCTATATTGTAAAAGGCTTAATGGCGTTATGTCCACATTAAGCCTATGGAATGTTGGCGCTCGCAATTCCTCATTCTATGCAACAAAATGCGCCCATGCGAAATCGTTCCTGACATTCGCCAAAGGGGTGCCATGTCTTTTAGTGGTGCAGAACAGAAGACGTATTCCTTAGCTTTAAATGTAACCATCAATCAACCTGAAGAAATCTGAACATACTAAATTCGAGATTTTAATTTGTTGTACGAGTCCTTCCCTGACCAGCTAAAAAGAATTTTAACGAAATGTATAGGCAGAAAACATCTTTTTTGACCAACCCCCCCGCCCCCCGCTTCAATATTGACTGCAAAACAAGATTTTCTTGACCGTATTCGATAGTGCTTCGATTTTGGACAAGTGAAATAATTACAAAATAGGGAATTTGGATTTTTCACTGACCCCCTTGCAAGGCTCACTGTGCTCACTACAAGAAAGATGGCAGACAAGGGGCTAGGAGCTTAACCAAACCAAGACTTAATCCTCTTTGGTTTCGCTGGTTATCAGCAATCTATCTATCTGGAATAAATCATAGACGACCAAAGTGTGTGAAATTTTTTAATTTAACTCTTTGACTGATGTACAGCCTGAGGGCTATGTCAGGTGCAAATAGCAATTTTTCGGATTGATTTAATTCGATTTAGTTCAGTTGGTCCTAAGTTGAGAAAATCAGTGTTTAGAGAAAAAAACGGTAAAATACAGTCATTTGACATTTTTTTGTATGCTGTCCAATAGCGGTACATCATATGACACTTATAATCCTTTGTTATTCATCTGCCAACCAGAGATCGCGATTGGCTGGTGACACACAAAGGACCTCGGTGACGAGCTTTTGTGACGAGCTTTAGTGACAATGATTGGCATATTAACATTACAATGGTTTCCTTAGCAAACACGACGAAGTTTCGCTATATTTGTTTTTTCTTCTGCAGAATTCTCGATACTGAATTGGCTGAGCTTGGCATTCCTTTGCGTGCTTTCATGCGAATGGCGTGGTTAACTTTCAAAATGGCTGACAAACTGGGAAACAACTTTAGTCTCAAGCTTGTTCAAGCTTACATCGAGATAAATTACGACGCAGGACCTCCCCGTGTAGACTTCCATCAAAGTCCTCCCAGCCAACCACGTGACCAGGGTACGGGAACTCCTTACAGACACGTGACATCTGCGCAATGACGTCAGCGCTCAAAACGGTATCCCAGAGATAGACATAAGTCAACTCGCCAGCGAAGGACTGCAGAATATCAAAGCCTCCTCCCATGGTGTCTTGGTCCTGTCCGAGCACGATTTTTCCTCCGGCAGCGATGTTGGTGTTAAGAGCAATGCTTGTTTTGTTCAAAGTTAGGACTCCGTCAATGAAGACTTGCGCATGCCCAGTCACACTTTCCCACGTGGCAGCCACGTGATGCCATGCGTCATCGTCAAGGCTTCGTACTTGACCATCACTAGAAAAGCAACGATCCACTGATTCAAAACAATGTCATAAGGTGCTGATCAATTTTATTTTGCATGCAGCTTACCAAAATTGAGATTATTACATTCATATTTAAATATAACGCGCAGAATAGAGAGTTAAAATGCATGGCCTTGATCTCTAGTTTAAAATGTTGACATAAATAAATCATGACTTACAGTTGGTTGTTGTTCACAAGAAATCTCAGAAAGCCAGTTTCGTCTATAATGAGCAGAATCGCATTCATCTGAGACGGCACTGCATACGAGAAAGGCGCCAGTATCTTCTCGGTTGTTCTCAACCATAGGGAGACCGTAAAAGCACTCAAGGTTCCAATGGTTGTGTCAATTATTGCATAGTTAGTTGTGTTGCGTGTTGTAGGAAAGATGAAATCAAACGACGATGACATATCTGAAAGAAAAATTAGGTTGCTAAGAATATATATATGTGTTATTAATACAGATTGACTCAGTTGGCTGCGTCCTGTGAGCATCGGACTTTCGTTTGGAATGTCTTGGCTTTCAAATCCCCGGCCGGACCCAACACTCAGGTGTAAGAAATAACTGAGGAGAAAGTGCTGTCTTTGTCAGTAATAACAACAACGAATGGTTAGACTTTCACTTGACTCGTATAACCACGTATAATGGCGGTACGACTTTGCATTGGAGGGACGTAAAGAAACTCTGACATTGAACACCCTCAGTGTCTGCGTCTATTAATTATCTACTATCAAATATATTGCGCATTTGATTATTACGTTATGAAGTCCGCGCGTAATTATATATCGAACTATATAACGAATTAATGCAAAGGTTAAATGGTCCGACTGACGTCAGCTCGCTATATCTTACTTCCGCCATTTGTCATATTGCAGTAAATCTCTGCGCTTTCGTTTCTTGCAGGGTCAGTTCGTATCCAGTACCAACCATCTCCGACAGAGTCTTTGTATTCAAGGATTTCTGCACAGGAGCTGGCAGCTACTGCCTTGGTTTGGCCAAGACCATCTGGATACAAAGGGGTAATTAGTCAATACAATGTTTACTTCTTTGAAGAGAAACCAAATGTAAGAAATTTGCTAGCTATGATATATCTTCTGCAAAAAGTAATGTGCCACATTCCCCATAGCAATGTTGGTCTCTGAAGTTTTCTAGCATATGAAGGCTATTTAGCATGCAAGCTTTTTAAGTAAGAATGAGTGTACGTCAAAGTGTTGCTGGTCACGTGCCATGAAAACCATGTCAGGCCAAGAATGCAGGCGAATGAATCCACACCACTGAAAGAAAAAAGAATACTAAAACTGTTTCAAATACCTCTGTAGCAGCTATGAAAGTACACAGCCACATCCCTAGGAACAAAGTTAGAAGGACGACTTTCCTTTGACTGGTTATTCAGTTCACAGATCCTCTTGTCCGCGTGGAAGTTGAAACTCCTACATTTGGGTTCTTCTTCTTTGCAGGCCGAGTAGCACTGCAAGGGCTCTAGGGCGGAGAAATCCCTGTACACGTGACCAGTTAGCATGTAGCCAATAGCAGAAGAGGAGTTGCATTGAGCGTTTGTGGCGGCGGCATATAGGATGATGGTAAGCCACGTGATCATGTAAACTTTGACGGTAGAATTCATAATGACGTTGGGTGGGTTCCCTGTGGAATTATTTAATATTTGAGTGTTTATTTGATGTTTTTTTTAATAATTTTGTTAGACTCAGTAGCCTGGACAAGTGAAAGAATGCAAGCTATAAGACCTTCAAACATCAACTATTTTTACCTCATTTATTCAATTAAACTGCTAATTATACCTGCTAAGTTTTTTAAAAAATTTAGAAATTTCGAGTATACTCTTATAAAATTTCGTTAAATAACACGCGTTTGTCTGAAACCGCCCAAAATAAAAGTTTGAAAAAGCAAGAGAATTTGTACTTTGTCTTATGAATACTAGAGATTCCTCCTCTTAGTTAATTTTCTCTTGGAAAAAGTTAATAGAAAAAATGCGTGTGCGTTATTATATTAAAATCATGATCTCTGCCCGTTACTAAGCTCAACGATTATATTCTTCTCATTTTCATAAAGTTTGAGGATTTTTCCAAAAATGTCACGTATTGTTTACTGTGCCTAGCTTGAAATCTTTGATTTAATATACCGAAATCTTTGATGACAATCCTTAGGTAACTCCGCAGAAATAGTGTTTTAAAAAAACATTGTTGTCGAAATTTAAAAAAAATCTTTTGCAGTGCAGTTTCAGACCATCATTTTTATATGGCTGATAAATGATACACTGAATAAAGTTATTGTAACAACGATTTGTCCTAAAGCTATATGTGGTTTTGTCGGGGCAGCTTACATTCCGTTATACATCGTTCTAATTATTCCGTTTAGTTAACCCTCTCGGTTATATTAGAAAAATTTGGAGATATCACGGTATAACTAAATAAAAAGCAAGGGAATTCAATTCCAAAATACTTTTGTGATTTTGGTACTTACTTAGTGCCAGTAGTGATAGTATCTGGGACAACTTGGCAAAATTTCAGCACCGAGCGAGTTCTGGCTATATTCTTGTGTGGCGCATTAGCTTCCTAGCTACATGTTAGCGTTCTAGGACGTTAAACGCATAGTTAGGACACTATTGCAGAATATGAATTATTGATTATATCGTCTATTCAAGGCCGATGTTTTTACGACAACGTTCATCTTGACAATCAAAAACTTTCTTGATCTACTATAGCGTTTTATTCAATTGTTCTGTTCTATATATTGTACTTGGTTGGTCGCTATAGAAGTAAAGAATGACTGCTAAGGATATGGAACAGTTTTGAACTGAGATGCCGATTTGGTTTGAAGAGCAAAAAAGCTAAAGAGCTTAGGAAATATTAATTGAACTATGAAATAGCGCGGTGATTAGCGAATACGAAGATTGGTTACAGAGTACGACAGTAGGACGAGAAAGAAAGTACTGAGAATCGAAAGAAAGAATGAGAGGAAGAAAGGAAGAAAGGAAAGGAGAAAAGAGGTAGAAAGAAGTATTACAGCAAGCTGTTTTAACCTCATACAGATCTCACATTTATTTAAAATGTATAGATTAATTCTTTCTTTTTTAGCGTGACAATTTTAACATTATATCATTAATTGTTATTTGGCCGAGATACTTCAAAGTCAACCTTATGGAAAGCAGAAGACGAATTCTGTGTCCACTGGTAGAACGAAGCTTGGGATTGGATAAAATAACAAAAACAAAGAAAGCATGGATATTATGGTGAACAATGTGTATTATTCTACATGCGAGCTGCGTTCTTTGTTTCATCCCACCATTCATGTTTGTTCATCCACTCCCAGGCTTCGTTCTGCCTGTTGTGTGTTACCCCCTGTATCAGGGTTTACAGATGCCTTCACGGTAGTGATTTTGAATTGTTCTGAGATCATTAATTATTTAATGACTTCTTTAAAGTAAAAAAAAAAAGGTAAGAAAGAAATAAGAAGGAATATAGGAAAGAAAGTTAAAGAGAAAGGAAGAATGAATGAACGATTGTAAAGAAAGAAAGAAAGAAAGAAATGGAAGGAAGGAAGGAAGGAAGGAAGGAATGAAGGAATAAAGAAAGAAAGAAAGAAATGCTCATAACAGGAACAACCCTGTCCCAAAAACTTTTTTTTTCCTTGGTGTAATGAAAAAAGGAGAGTTTGAAAGGAAGAAATGAATGAAGGAGAGAGGAAAGAAGGGGAGAAAGGAAGGAACAGAATGGAGGGAAAGAGGGAGGGAGGGAGGAAGGAAGGAAGGAAGAAAGAAAGAAAGAAAGAAAGAAAGAAAGAAGAAAGAAGAAAGAAGAAAATTAAACAGGAAAATAACGAGGAGACTGGTGACAAGCTGCCTCTAGGTCCCAGTTTCTCCAAAATACTCAGTCAGAACCCAAACGAGGCTTCACATTCAAAATGGCGAGTCCTTGTCGTCCACAGTTTTTGGTTTATTTTAATGTTTGACTCCAAGTAACTGGGACTACTCCTCCATTTTCAAATTAGGAATAATGGGGAACGCACCATCTGGTGCTATGAATGATAACGATGACGATGATGCCGATTTTTTGGAGGTAAGTCTTGTTCTCAGCTCGCAATTCTGCAAATGAAGTCAAGCAAGAGGTGGCTCTTGATCGCTATTTGAAAAATTTATAATTCAAGAAATTTTCTTGAGTATGCTACAGTTTAATAACTACTCTATTCTATACTTTTTATCAAAAATCTAACCCTTTAGTCCTCGAATTTTTTCTGTGGACAACGAAACTAGAGTATAAATTAATATTTATGCCTGGCAAAAAGTAAGCTGATTTACATTTTCGTCATATAATGCATAAGCTCAGTTGACTTTGGATTGGTCTTTTTATTAAATTATTGTAAACCCTTTATTAAGATATATGTTTTAAGTCAAGATGTTGGTTTGTATTGGCTCTCTAAAACTACAAAACGAGGGTTTTGAGGGTTTTTTTACATCACGAAACCAATTTTCCTGTCGGAAGTAGGTGGGCTGATTGTTGGCATCATTTGCTATTCTTCATTGACCTTGTTTATTTATTGAAAGTTTAATTATATGTGTACAAAAGATGTCTAAACAACTATGTAAAAATAGAATAATAAATTATTAATAATACCGTAAAGGTATCAGCATTAACAATACTTACTAAAACTTTCACTATTAATAAACTTTCAACAAATCTTAAATTTTGCATAAGATAGTGACTATTGAATATTCTTTCTATTATTTCTTCCTAGCTGCTTATATTCTAGTCGTTATTATCATGTATTGCATTCTAAACTGAACTTGGGCATTTCGAGCTTAGCAGTATATATGCAGGTGACCATAACTGCAAGTCTCCCTGTTACTCAGTGGTAAAGCATCTGACTGGTATCCAAAAGGTGATGGGGACTTCGATTTTTCAAGAGCCCCTGTATAGGTTACTGACTATAGGACATTATTTACACGATGGCATCATTGACCAGAGTCATACTTCCAGAGTCCCTTGCACACTTTCTTTTGTTCAGTCAGTTAGCACCAATTGTTTCACTATTAATGAGAATGAAAATTTGCAAAGCTCCTTGGTAATGGGAGTCAAATGTAGCCATCATTCAAAGTCCTATTGAATATCCTTTCCATCATAATTTTTAATTTGTTATACCAAAATTGAAGGGAAATTATTAATTCATTCCCATCTCTCAACAGGAGGGAAAGGCTTCATTTTCACCTGGTTAGTAAACATTATTTGGACTCTTCCACAGTCTCTTGTTTGTCTGTTCGGTCTCCACGCTTAAAGACTGTAACGGTACAATGATCAAAAGGACTTATGGGTCCCGAAAACTTGGACCTGGCGTGCTTTGGGAACCAAAATACTTGTCCACAGTCTCTCATTTTCATCGCCATCTTGTAAATATTGAAAAGAGAGAGAATGTGGACAAGTATTTTGGTTCCCAAAGCACGCCGGGTCCAAGTTTTTGGGACCCATAAGTCCTTTCGGTCATTGTACCATTACAGTCTCTAAGCGTGGAGACGAAATGGACAAGCGAGAGACTGTGGAAGCATCTAAACAAGATTTGGAGTTGATATGGAGGATGTACAAATTTAAAATCATTGGTGTGTGATGTATTGTTAATGCCTGTTGTGGAATGCCTTTGTTAGATTCATTTGAAGGAGGGCTGGACATTAGTGTTCTTTTTGATCATGCATTATTAAGAGAAGCTGCTGGGAAAATCAAGTGAGTAACTGATAAGAATATATTTTAAATGAATATGATGTTGTTGAAAACAATGATGACAGTGATAATAATGACCTATGCAATGATGGCAGTGATGATGATGACGATGATGACAACCATGATGGCATTCGATGATGATGATGATGGTATGATGATGCTCGTATTAATGATGATGATGATGGTATTGATGATGATGATGATGATGGTAATGAGGAAAGGTAATGATGATGATGGTGATGAGGAAAGGTTCGATGATGATGATGATGGTGACAATGATTGTAGTGATAGTGATAATTATAAGATTAACTGATTGTATTTCTGTTGGTTTTAGGGAAGAGGCCAATGAGGGTTTACTTCAGCAACACGTCAGTACTATCGTCAGATGGCTGGAGGAGAGAAGAGGACGCCATGATGTATGTTTATTACCACACTTCCTAACTAAAGCAGTCTTTGGTCTCATTGCACTACTTTTTGAGACTGGGAGCAGGCCTGACAAAGCTCTCTAAAGAACATCAACAGCACGAGGGAAAAGAGGGTGGAAAATAAAAAAACTGGAGGGAGCAGTTAACCAAAATGCTAGTCTACTAGTCTGGGACTTATAAATCTTTGCTCTGGGCTAGTGAAAATTAGGACTCACTAGTCTATAGATTGGCAAGCAGGTTTTTGGATTACTAAATCTGGGCTAGTAATTTTCTCTGCTGGGATACTTGATTTATAGACTTTCTAGCTCGCTGCCTAGTATCTAGTGAAACAGTTAGTGGGTAGCAATGTGGCAGAGCTATATTTGATAGTGTTGATAGTTGATATTGCATAATTATTAAATTATTGGAAAGTTTTTAAATGAATAAATTAAAAATCTTATTTTATATTTTCAAGGAGTACATCAGCTTGTCCCAGTTTACCGACATGTTGGTGGGCAGGGGAGCAAACAGAGAAGAATGTGTAGAAGTAAGTATTTGGGTCCCCTGAGGTACCATTTAGACAGTAAGTCTAGCAGTATAATAAAAAATATTAATCATTTATATCAGTCATAAGTACTGCAGTAATTCATACAGTTTTAAAATATTTCAGCTTTAAGCTGTTTCAATTTTTTATATTTTTTCTAAAAATGTTTAATATGATTTTATTGCAGCTTTTTAATCAATTTGATGCCGAGGGCAATGGACATGTTGTGGTAGAATATTTTCTGGAGGTAAGTTTTGCCTTGTCACTATTCTGAATGGCTATGTCACTGTACATGTAGTATATTATTAGTGCATGGCAGCCCATTCATAGAGAGTTTGAACACTTATTGGCTTCTTCCAGACATTACAAGGGTTGCCAGGGGGAGCAGTGAGTGCCAAAGGTGACCTCAGAACATCAACAAAGTCATTGCAATCCTGTTCACTTACTCCAGGTTTGTATACAATATTTATATGTACTCTTTTTATGCTGGAGAGTCAGTATTTAGAGTATTTACTTGCAAGAGTGTTCCTTTTTTGTAAGGGCTTTATTCCCTTAAGTTTAGTATTTCTGAGATTTTGGTGGTGATGAGATGATGATGATGATGATACAATGATGAGGTGCTGATAATGTTGATGGTGAAGATGATGATAGCAATGACGATATTGATGTTAGATGATGTTAATGATATTTTGATGTTGTTGTTGATAGGGATGATGATGATGCAATGATTAATACTGATAATGCTGATGGTGATGATGATGATGGCAATAATGATGATGATGATGACAGATAATGTTGATGATTATATGAGGTTGTTATTGTTGATGATGATGATGATGGTGATGATGATGAGGATGATACCCCCATCTTCCATTTGTGAAGTTAAAGAAAATTCTTGGCTAAATAACTTTTTCTTGACTAGGTTTTGTTGACGCTTTTGCTGAGAACTCAGAAACAGTTTTGAACCATGGACAGAAGCTCTTGAAGGTATCTTAAATTACCAAATGTTATTGCAGCCATTGCTTTGTCAATAAGAGATATTGATACAATACACTGACCCACGTTTTGATAAATTTTTTGATTGCTTGCCAAAACCAAGCTAGTTCTTTAGTCATTTTATTAAGCAGTTTGTAAAGTGAGAATGAAGATTGAAGTTTGCTTTTGTGCAAAAGAAAATTTTAAAAACTTTATGGCAACTTGCTCTGTTTTGTGACCTTTAACAAACTTAATTGTCAAAACAACAGTCAATTTTCTAGAGTCAAAAACAAAATAAAGCCTATATTTCAATATGTCTGTATCACCTGAAAGCCTTGATAGTACTAGATGTACAGTATCTGTAATTTATTTTTATAGTTTCTAATGAGAAATAGGTCCCAAAGTACATCCCTACCCATCCCTGCTTTGGATGGATTTTGTAACACTTCTGAAATGAGGCTTAAAGTTCTTCAAGCACATATTGAAGCATTCAAAGAAAAAGGTAAAGAAAAGTGTTACTCATGAAAGTCATATCATCGGTTTACCACTGTTTTCATTGCTACTCAATGATTGAGACAAAAGGTTAATGCAACAGGTTTGATGGTAACAGACCAATGTCAAGCAAATAAAGACTTCCCATCTTTCTTAAGTACTCTAATAATCTTTTTTGATTGACGGTAGTCTACTGTTCGATAACTCGTTGCATGAGCTTATGTCAATCAGCATCATACAAATGGTAATAGTATGATACTGTAATCATGAACCACAGGTATTTTAGATTAACTGCATTTTAATAAATTATTGATATGGAAACAACTCAAGTTCTTTGTCTGTGCTAAAGCTAGTTTTGTTTTCCAGTAAATCTAAGCAATAGATCACCATCGATAGAGGATGGTGAGATTCTCAAACCCTTGACAAAATGCTACATGGATATAGAAGTGTCATCAAATAAATCAGATGCAATGAGGTGAGTATACTGTATGCCCTACACTATTGGAAATGGCTGTCATAATTACTATCAGCATTATCATCATCATTATCATTATTGTCATCAGCATCATCTTGTTTGCCATTGCATCATAAGATCTTCAGTATCAGTACGAGCATCAGTCATCATCAGTATCATCAATATTATTTAAGTATTATCAGCATCACTAACATCACCATAATCATTAGCAGCAAGAACATGACACTACACTACAGGAAATGGGTTTTATCATTACCATCAGCATTATCATCATCGTCTACAGCAGAAGCAGCACCATCATCATTGTCATCATCATCATCAACACCATCGTCTTTGCCATCAGCATCACCAGATTTTCACCAGCATAATCATTATTATTCATATCATTGCAGCAGCAATATCAGCATCAACTTCATCATTATGATCATCATTAAGTAGCTATCAGCAGTAACAACATTACAGTGTATAATCATGATATTATCTGGATTGTTTCCATTCTAGAGTCGTCAATAATGATTCCAATAGCTATTGGCAGTCAGATGGTCCAGCCAGATCACACTGGGTTAGGTACGTTGGCTATTAAACATCAAATTCCCACCAACAGGACTAACCCTTTTCTGGGTTCTCTGGTTTATTATGAACCTGCCTGGGTACAGTGTAGTGGTTCAATGCTACTACTCCCTCCCCCCAGTAAGGGAATTTGCCATTGTATTCCCACCAACAGGACTAACCCTTTTCTGGATTCTCTGGTTTATGATGAACCTTCCTGGGTACAGTGTAGTGGTTCAATGCTACTACTCCCTCCCCCCAGTAAGGGAATTTGCCATTGTATTCCTACCAACAGGACTAACCCTTTTCTGGGTTCTCTGGTTTATGATGAACCTACCTGGGTAGTGGTTCAATGCTACTCACCCCTTCCCCCAGTAAGGGAATTTGCTATTGTATTCCCACCAACAGGACTAACCCTATTCTGGGTTCTCTGGTTTATGATAAAGATACCTGGGTATAGTGGTTCAATGCTACTCACCCCCTCCCCCCCCCCAGTTAGGGGATTTAGCATTGTTTTCACGGTACTATCCTAAAATGCCCCATGATAAATCCCCAGCCGCACTAGTTATTTTTTGTTCCAATGTAATATATATTATTCTTGCTTTTCAGGTTAAGGATGCGTCCAAATGTTGTTTTAAAGCAGCTGTCAATCAATGTTGCTTCAGCAGACCAGAGTTACATGCCTCAGCATGTTGTTATCATGGCAGGTAGAGATGAACAGCACCTCAGAGAGATAGGAGATGTCAGAATACCAAGGTATAATACTGGCTGATTATCAACCATGACTCATAGTTCTTACTATGTATGGAAATTACCAATAACAGTTACCCAAATTTGATCCCCATACTCGGTGTCATACGTATCAGTACTACCAGCATTACCAGCATGGTTGGTCCATGTGGTGTAGTGGTTAACAAATTGGACTAGAATACCGAAGATGTAGGTTCGATTCCTGCCAAGGGCATTTGATATTTTTCTCTTATTCTATCACTTATTTTGACAATCTTGAATCTTCCTTTGCAGCCACATCACTGGGGACTACACCTTAATAGAAAATGTCAAGACACCCTACCCTAGTAAGAAACATATTAATTCAAGGTTCTGTTATCTCACAGTAAACTATTGTTCTAAGGTTTCTTTCTGTTTAATTCTAGTTATTCAAATCAACATTAGACGTTGCCATAGTGATGGGTGTGATACCAGAGTTCGTGGCCTCAAGGCTATTGGATTCAGGTAAATACCAATATTGATTATTAAGTATTCAGTACAGTAAAGAAGGGGGGGATGAAGTAGAGGGGGTAGAGGGAGGTACACAGTACGCAGGGAAGAGTCACCATAATTTTTTTATTATATAGTGTCTAGGAAAACTTCACGGATTTAAGTCCCTCTCACCCCATCACTGCCAATTTATGATTAGTCCCTGATAACTTGAGTCTTTGCATTTTTCATTTCTTTAGGGTGTTGAGAAGCAAAGGTATGAGTGTAGGAGATGCATCAGCCGTGTGGTACCTCTCAATACTTGGTGCAACAGCACAAGCAGCATTGCCACTTGCCCCTCACCTACGAGACACCCTTCTTGCTGTCACAAGGTTAGCTTGACATACATTTGAAAATTTACAGGCTCATTTTGTCTCAGTAAAGTAAGGAAGCACAAGCGGCATAGCAGTAATCTAACCTGGGTTCGATTCTGAATAGAGTTAATCAATTTATTGATTGTTTCTGTGCTTCGTGGGTTTTTCTCCACGTTCTCCAATTTATCTTCCTCCACATAAATCAACTTCTAAATTCCAATTGGAATTAAGTGGAAGAAGAGTTTGACTGTAATTTTATATATTTATTTTTTTATTTTCAATTTTCAGGTCAGCTTTGAAGCACATGAGACCTCTTTCATTGTCACATAGCTCACCAGAAAGACCTTCATTCATGTCACAAAATGTGATGGATGAAGTTGAGAGCTTTCTACATTCTGTAGTAAGGTAAGGTTTTTCTTTGCCATTTCAGGAGCACCAAGGGACCATTGTTATTCATGTCTACATAAGGGAAAGCTAGCAAGATTCACAACATATTTTATGAAATCATATTATTGTTCCCTCATCATGTTCTCTCCTATCCAAAATAAAAATCCTTAGACCCCACCCCACAAATATTTCTGTGTTCTTGTAAAAAAATTCAAATGACCCCCATCTATCATATGTGTTTTTGACTACCCCCCCCCCCCCCCCCCCACTTTCTCAAAAACATCAAAAACATACATGTACATAGATGTTCCCCTTAGATATATTAGTGAGCTAGCCAGCTAATAAAGGGGGGGGAGGGGGTTGCCATATGATAATTATTATATTTTTTGTATGTATCATATGTTTTTGACTAGCCCCCCTATGAGTAAATCTTATGACAACCCCCTTCTGTTTATTAGCTCCTTAATAAAACATGGATAATAAACAGTCAGTCCCCAAGAATAAAAATAATCTTTTGAGATTGAGGTCATTAAAGATCCTTTTACATATAGTCACTTGTACATAGTACACAGAATGTTCAATGTATTTGTTAGATACATATCTACATAGCTATAATAATAATCGATCTCGATAAACTGGATCGCTGTTTGATCGGGGTCTTACGTCGTAATAATTGCCGAAAACTAATCTAAAATGCCTTACGATTGTTTAATAAAGCTTAACTACTGTTAAATAAGTTATATATGTGTTACTGGTTTGACAGTTCCCTTAAGTAAAAAACTCCAGGCAACTTGACCATATATTGCGGGCGACTTGCCCATGACTCCGGGCGACTTGACTCTCAGGTGACTTGACCGGATACCCTATTTTAATTATTTTTATATTTCTGTATACTTAATATTTAATATTTACTTCTAACTTTTTTTAAACTTTTTAACCTATTTTCATATTTATTTAATACTATATTTACTCAGTTTTATTATGTTAGGGCGTCTTTGAAAATCACTTTAAATGAAAGAACGTCCCTCAATAATAGATTGTTGTTTGTTATCACTTGTACATTACATATATTTATATATTCAATGCTTTCATTTATGGTATATTAATGTTATATTGTAGCTTTGGAGGCAGTATACACCCAGAAAGTTTAAAGATACTTCTAGAATTCACTTTAGCAAGAGGAAGTTTAAAAAGTATATTAAAAGTTGTGAAACTTTTATATGGTAAGTTTATCATTTTTTGTTACCTTTTTTAATGCTAGCAGAGGCTCTCTTCTCTTTCTCTCCCTTCTTTCAGGCAGGGAGGGAGGAGACTTAACCGATGTAGAACGTTTCCTTTGATACACCACCGTACACGGTCGTAGACCGACAAAACCAATTTTAAAACCGGTTTTTAACCGATTACATGTAGTGCGCATGAGCACATGCAACCTTAATACATCTTAATACAATTACATGTACTGTTAGTAGATCTAAAGAATACTTACTACATTTTACATTTTCCCCTTTAGATGTTTGTGATGAGGATGTTAATGCATTAGAAATTATACAATCACTTCAAGAAGTACAGTTCAGTGCTACGAGAATGCATGGTATGTATGAAATTCCTCTCCAAATATTATAATTATAGTTTAAAGAAAGCCTTCATTGAATTACTCCAACGAAAGACTAGCGTCCGAAACTTCAGGGTTTTTTTTTCATCTTTTCATGGTGTATAATTAACCCTTTTATCATTAATGATTCAAATGCGCTAATAGGTCACATGACCCAACCCGACTCAAATGGTGCTGTTCTTTCAAAATAAACAAAGTGATCTTGTGGTGCATACCATAGACCCCTTGCATGTGATGTCAAAACAGCTTGGTCTGGAGGATAAAACAAAGGAATTCCAATCTCCTGAGAATTGGAACCTATTGTTTTGTCCTCCATGTGGAGCTGCATTCCAATGTGCTGCTAGGGGTCTACTGTATAAGATTATCATTGGACTGAATTTGAGAAAAAAACAGGAAACTTTGCTTTCTTTCAGCCCAAAAATCCAATGCACCTTTACCATACATGTACCTCATGGTTATTGGGGTGTCAAATCAATTCCTTGGGGTCTGGGGGTGGGGAGGAGAGGGTCTGTTTCTGGGATGGAGAAGAGACGTTAACCAACATCATTGTTTAGGAACTCAATTGAAAATGTCGCTTGTTTCTTGTGATGGAGGAGAAAAAGACAAAAATTCCAAACCAGAAAATGTACTGTCAGAAAACTGGACCAGTGAAGGTAAAATATTTAATGGCGTTTAGCAGTGTTTTGTAACAGATATAAAGGGATTAAGGGTAGCAGTAGCTCACTTGCATCTCACCTCTGGGGTCTCCAGGTTTATTCCTGGACTTGGTATCACATGTATCACATGTTAGCTCTCTCCCTTTATTGCAGCTCCCTTCATTTTTTTTCTAGCTTCTCTGGTTTTCCTGTTCTTTAAAATATGCTTAATTCCAATATAAAACTGCAGCTGTATTCATGCCTTGACATAGATAAGCCCAGATGCTGTATCAGGGTTTAATCTATGCGTTTGCCATGCCCTGACTTAGATCAGCCCAGAGGTTGTTTCAGGGTTTGATCTGTGAGTTTGCCATGCCCTGACTTAGATCAGCCCAGAGGCTGTATCAGGGTTAAATCTATGAGTTTGCCATGCCCTAACTTAGATCAGCCCAGAGGCTGTATTAGGGTTTGATCTATGAGTTTGCCATGCCCTGACTTAGATCAGCCCAGAGGTTGTTTCAGGGTTCAATCTGTGAGTTAGCCATGCCCTGACTTAGATCAGCCCAGAGGTTGTTTCAGGGTTCAATCTGTGAGTTAGCCATGCCCTGACTTAGATCAGCCCAGAGGCTGTATCAGTGTTAAATCTATGAGTTTACCATGCCCTGACTTAGATCGGCCCAGAGGTTGTTTCAGGGTTTGATCTGTGACTAAAACCAGTCTATAGGTTAATTGTTTCAGCATTTGACAAAATTTGATCTTTATTTGTTTGTTTTAAGCTTATTTGTCAGAAAATGGTAAGAAGCTGGTTAACATGACTTTCTCCTGTGCATCATCGAATCCCATCAAACTGACCAAGCTGGTTTTAAAGGTAAAATAACTAATAGTCATATAATATATTAATAATATATTAATACAGTATATGAAAATGGCTATGTGCTTCTTTCCATAGCCCTCAAGTGCCATAAATATGATCCCCTCTAGTCTAGGCTTTTGTAAAACAACACTATATACAGCATAATGAACAAGTATGACATTGGTACCCAAGCTAGACCACAATGCAGTCATGTTTTCTATATGGGAAACTGTTTTATGTGAAGGCCTAGGATTGGGCAAGGTTTGGACAAGAGAATTAGACATTAAGACCTGTTACCTTCAGTTGGTAGATTTTGAGATCAGTTGATGTTCCCCACCGCAAACTTATGTATTATTAATATGACATAATGGTAATATGTTTTTCCTACTTGCAGGTTTTCAAAGGTGCAATTGGACCAAAAGCTGGCATTGTTTTTGTACTTAATGACTTTAAAAGGTCTGAAAACTTAAGCTCCACTTGATTTCATAAAATATTAATTTTTGCCCTATTCTTCTTTCTCTGTATAAAGCTCTCTAAGATAAAAGCACCTGTAGGTTTTGGTCTATCTCAATGGTCAATCAGTTTCAGAACAGTACTTATAGGTCCTCTTATCTAAAGAGTATCATGTAACCCTTCCTTCCTTCCCCCTTCACCCCTTCTTTCCCTCTCTCTTCATAACTTAATGTAAAGCTCCTTTGATTATCCATATATATCCATATAGAAAGGGCACTATGTAAATCATAAATCATGATGCGATCATCATCATCCTTCAGTTATGATGAGACACACACACCTTAATCCTCCCTCTCCCCATTACTTTTCTTCCTTTACTCCTCTGACACCTCCCTGGCATGATACAACCACCTTAATGCCCTACCCCTCCTAACCTCCTTAATTTCCTGACACTCATAATATGACACAATTATTCCTTTTTTTCATGAATGAAAGTTAATGACCTTCATGCTGTTGCCATCAGCTAATCTCTATCCATTAATAAACATACTAGCCCATAACTAAGCAATATGATTATGATTATAATTATTATTATTATTTTTTTTCTAATTCAGGGATGAAAAAGACAAGGAGCTAAGTGATGCAGATCTATTTAGTAAATACAATAATTGGACCAAAGCTGACTATACAGAGTTTTTAAAAAAGTAATCATTACAGTCAAATAACCTTGAAGTCACAATTTCTTGAAGTCTTTCCTTTGTTATTCTTTTTTCTCCACTTATGGATTCTTCTCTTGTCCTTTATCCCCATCTCTGGTGTCATCTTCTCACCTGTCCTTCCTTCTTTTCTGCTTTTCCTTAGTTTAAATATTCTTATTTATGTCCTTCTAATTCTCATAATTTTCTCTTCCTCATTTTTCTCCAACTTCTTGACTTATATTTCTTCATTCTTTCATTGGTATTTCTCCATTTTTTCATTTCATTTTCCATTCATTTTCCTTTTCTTTCTGAATCTTCAAGCCCTTCTCCATCATCTTTTCCATTTTCTGTTATCTCTTCTTTTTGTTCTCTTTCTATTCCACAGACATGATGCTCTCAATTCTCTTTTCCCATTTGTTCCATTTCCATCCATTTATTTGTTCTGTTGGTGAGAAAATATCTCTATTATCTAAAAACTATTCTCATTCTCTTCTCCTCATCCAGAGCATACAGGGTACCCAACAACCTAATACCTAATTCCTTTCTTCCTTTCATTTCTACAGCAAGTCCACTACAGATAAAAGTGAAGAGGAACCTGTGGCATTCTTCACTACTGAGCCAGACTGGTTTGTACCATCCTATCTTGACCTAAAGATAAAATTAATGATATCCATCTGAGAAAAAATATTAGCCAATCAGAAATAAGAAAATTTGCAAAACTAAGC